>CAJQUN010000033.1:3024192-5424192 GCA_907163345.1 Haberlea rhodopensis | reverse complement strand
ACCATACTGTGATTCAATTAGCTGATAGGTCCACAGTTATTCCTAGGGGCATAGTAGAAGATGTACTTATGCATGTAGTCTTCACCGCCGATTTATATGTCTTAGACATGGAAAATGGTGATCCATCCAGCCCCATCCTTTTAGGGAGACCATTCTTGAAAACATCAAAATCTGTGATCGACGTGAATAGCGGCCTGTTAACAATAGAGTCTAATGGTGAAATTGCAAAATTTAATATCTATGAACCCATTAAAACTCACGAGCATTCTAGTTAAGCTATTGATATAAATGATGCATATGATTCTGATTTTGATAATGATGAATTGTGGGAGATGAGAAAGGCTACTGATGGCCTTGATGATAACGGAGGTTTGGATTCTCATCCTGTACATACTGTTCATACTATTGCTGCTTTATCTACTCATGATACTGCTGACCCTCTCTTTTCTAACTTGCAGGATCATACCATTAAAAAGACACACCCTCCGGATCGACTACAACAAGCCCCAGATGTTGAAGGAGGAACAAAGACTGAAGACGCCCACTCAAAGGCAAACAAACCGAAATTCAAGGGAATCAAGAAGATATTGAGGTGGAAGAAGAAGGATAGAGCGACACCGCATCACCTACCTTGATAGAGAACTGGCGTCGGGCCACCGACGTTAAACAGAGGCGCTGCTTGGGAGGCAACCCAAGGGGAGTTAGTTTCCTTTCTCTTTTCTATTTTTATTGCTTTAGTAGTTAGACTTCTCTCTTTTCTTGTATTTTTGCCTTACATTGGGGATAATGTAAGATTTAAGTATGGGGGAGGGATTAGTGGTGTGTTATTGCTTTTCTAATACAAAAAAATCAAAAAATTTGAAAATTTTGAGCTCATAGTTAAGTAACGAACGGATGCTTAGAGTCACTAGCCCATGATGAAACCTAATTGATCATGCATGCTTTTGAACATAGGTGAATTGTTAACCTTGGAACACTTTGACTCTAATGCAAATTTTGCTTTGACATAGTAGTTGAATATTTTGAGCACATTATTGTCATGACTTGTGAAGTGTGCATAGCTTAGTGAAGATTGTGTGAACTTTGTGATAGTCTTAAGAAGTCTCTAATACATGCTAGAACTTAACTACATGCTTTTTGAGGCGTATGTCTAGACTGCTTGCAAACATGAAAGTGATATAGGCAATCTTTGATGCGTTTGAACCTTTCAAGCCTATCATGTAAAGAAAATCAATCACTAATACCCTTTTTGAGCTTTAATGCAAAAGAATGGTTGTATGCTAAGCATACAAAAGACCCCCATTCGCATTCTTTGACTAGCTATCGTCCTTCTCTAATGAGCCTAAATATGAATTCTATCCATACCTTTGAAGGGAGTATGATGTGTTTCATTCACATGCACTTAAGTATTCAATGATTAAAATGTTTGTGAGCTTCATTATGAAAAGAATGAAATGCATGAAAGAAAAGGGATGCCTTGAGAAAATAGATAAAAATATGACTCCAAGGGGAGCCAAGGCACAAAAGAAGAAAAATGTTGAAATAAAAGTTGAAAATTCAAGCAAGAAGAGAAGCTTTTAGTGTGCATATCATCATACTCTCTTGTTTGACATGTCTTTTTTCCTTTCTTTCATAAGCCAATACCTAGGCCACACTACAAGCTAATAAAGACCTACTTGATTTATGTTTGCAAAGTGGCTAATATAGTGGAGAAGAGTGTGCAAGTGAGCTTATACTTGTGTTAGTGTATGACTTGAACTATTGTGGATTTGCTTCTATTGGATCTATAATTTTTACATGACACTTGTTTATGACCACACACGCGTTCACTACTTTGTTGGGTACGAATTGTTTAGGGATTGAACTTGTTCCATTATTAACTTTTCACCGCCTTTCATTACTATGCATGTTTAAAATTGTTGAGGCATTAAAGTGAGAACAAGTTAGTTTGTTATGATGCTATGAGCCAAGCAAAAATATTGTAGTTTTATGTGATTTACTCGAGGTCGAGTAAAGAGTAAGTATGGGGGAGTTTGATGTGACTAGAAATAGACACATCTATTGCGTTTAATTGGTTACGATTTGGTATGTTTTGATGGATAATTTGATACATATGCTACCTAATCGTATATTTGTGTAATTGTAGGTGGAATCGAAGAAATCAAGTTAACTAAGGCGAATAAAGGTCAAGAAAAGCATTGGAGCCAATAAGGACTCAATATAGATCAAGAAAAGGCCAAAAATGTAATTTTTGTGGAGGCGATCGACCACATGGAGGAGGCAATCGATCGTCTATGGACAGAAAGTTGAGCAACAAAATTCACGAAGAGGCGATCGATCGCGAGAAAAGAGGCGACCGATCGCCAAAGCTCACTTGACCCAAACGATCGATCGCGAGAAAGGAGGCGATCGATCGCCTGAAGAAAATCGCCGAAAAAAAATAGCTAGCGATCGATCGCCAGCGGTGTTTTGGAAAGATTGGCAAATTGATTTCTTTCCTTCCTATATAGACTTTAACCTACCCATCCGCCTCCATACCTCTTGTAACTCGAAATTAGTCTCTATTGGAGAGAATTCGGACCTTAGAACATATTTTAATTTTTAGAATAATTTTTCTTTCAATTTTTGTAAAGACGCTCGAAGAACGAAGACGGAATCAACAAGCCGGAATCGTGATTCGCTTTAGTAACTTTCTTTTCTATTGATTGTTTAATGTTTTTAATACAATATTTGTTAGTTTTAGATTTAATTATGCAAGGCTAAACACCTTGAGTCTTGGTTGAGGGATACTTGCCTTTGGAATAGAAAGACTTGTGAAAATTTTGATTTGATTGTTGAATTTTCAATTCAATTTCAATTTGTTTTTCAGATTATGATTCTTATGATTGTTGTGTTTGATTGATAGATTGATCACCTAGTAATCACATGCAATATCTAATGCTAATTGAGAAGCAACTAAGATTGATAATTACCTGCTGTTGGTGTTATTAAATTCTTAGGAAGAACGATTGGATAATTAATTTCAACGGCTGTAGTTCTTATTAATTAGATTCATCAAGCTTACTAGTTTTGAAACTACCATTGATTTAACCTTAACGGCTGTAGTTTTGGTTAAAGAATTGATAAGAGTCGAATTGAATGCTGTTTTCTTTTTTACCACGATTTAGGTAAGTAAGGAATTAAGTTTTCAATTGATGAATAATTGAATGAATTCATAAGTTTAGTAATTTGATGATCAAGTGAATGATTTCCAAAGGTAAAGTTGACCGAAAACCAAGAATCGCTTCTTAATCTTGATAAACTAGTTAATTGTTTGCTTTCGTTTAATTTAGTCATAGTTAAAGAAATTCGATAACCCCCTATTTTGATACTTGTTAGCATAAAAAGTATTCACTTCCCTGTGGGATCGATCCCTACTCACGCTACTACATATTTACTGCTATTAACTTGAGAGGGTTAATTTGGGCGTACGCGATAAACGCCACCAGTATACATGGCGTATACGGGTTTTGATTTGGTAATAGTGGCTTTGATGCACTATTCTGAACCAGTTGCGTATTTTTGGTTCCGTGTTATGTTTTGGTAAATACATCCAGTTTTTCGAGCGATGGTTCGAGGTTGGAGGGTCATGGATTCATGACATTTTCCTTATGAGGAAAGCGGTATTGATATACCTACCGATTGAGAATCTTTGGGAGATTCAATGAGCCGGTTTGTATGGTGTCGATGTTGGAATCACACCATTGGTTGTTGTTCTGTCAATCATTATTCTACGCGAAGTGAGAATAGCTGGGGATTGACAATTGGTATTGGGACTTTGGGTATGATTGGAGATACCCGAGCCTATTGCATTGAGTATGCATTGTGTTGGTACTTGGGCATGTACGTGGATACGAATGCCCGCGTTTCGGTACTTGTTGAGTATCGGATTAGTGTGCTTGGTTGGCGAATCTCCGGTGAGAGATTGTGGCATTTTGAGATTGGTAATCTCGATGGCGCGATGTATTCTAATGAATGATCGTGAGGGTTGGTTGACTTCCCCTCAGGAGGGATTGTCATATCTTAGGCCATGGAAATTCATTTCTGGTTAATTCGATAGCCTCCCTGTTTTAGGATTGTTGAATCCTGGGGTAAACAAGGGATGGCCAGGATTCGGATTTGTTAGGTGTCGTGGTTGACACGTGTGGCGGGAATGCAATTGATTGTTCTTGCATGCCCTTTCGAGAACTTGAGACCTTGTGGAGTCTCGATAGTGTGTTTGGAACCAAGATGTGATTTCTTGGAACACACGGATGTAGACATCTTTGGAGATGTGTTTTGTGTCTATTGGTGACCGTGAGTTGTCCGATCCGTGTTGCAATGTGGTGCAACTACTCCCCTGTTGGAGATGTATTTGGAAATTGGGAACCAGATGTAATTCAGGTACACTGTTGTGTACTAGAGGTCACTTTGGTAACGATGTATGTTTAACATCGTTGGCTATGTCATGGAGATATCATCGAGGTGATAACTATTTGGAATCACGAATGATTCGTTTGGTTAGCAGTTATGGTTGGCTGACTGCTTTGAGATGGTTAGCATCGGGGAATGCTGATGTCTTTCTTTGAGTTTATGATGGTTTGGGAGGTTTACTCCATTCCGGATTTGGTGCGGGGTCGATGTCCTCGCGGTTGGAATGTCGTTCATGATATGTTCATGATTCGTCGATGTAGATCCGTTTGGATTGTGCGATCTCGGCTACTACGCCGTGCAGGACGAAATTTTATTAGTGGGGGATAATTGTGATGCCCGGGAATTAATGGTGTTATTCCCGGAGTGGTAACGATCCTTAATGGATTCTAATTGTGGCAATTATGAATTAATTATCATGTTGGGACACCCGAGGCGATCAATCCCTAGGGCAGGTCGAGGCGATCAATCCCTAGGGCAGGGCGATCGATCGCCGCGACGTTGATGAAATTTTAAGAAAGATGAACAGTGAGGCGATCGACCGCCTCAAAGGAAGCGATCGATCGCCATGAGGCAGTAGCCAAATACACTAAGAGGCGACCGATCGCCTGGAAAGGAGCGATCGATCGACTGTGCCCATTTTTGAGAGGCGATCGATCGCCTGGGGCGAAGCGATCGATCGTCGGTGCCTGTTTTTGGGGTTTAATTTCATGTTGAGTTTTCGCTGCATGCTTCGCCCGGGGTCTTTTAAAATGGTTAATCGTCATGGATGACGATATAATTGGGGTTTGTGAACGTGCTTGGGCACGTGGTTGCATGCTTGAGATTTTGTGGATTATTGATTGTGTTTAGCACATAATTCATCGGTCACGAGACCAAGGCATGATTGGATTCGAACTACGTGATTATGGAACTGGTATAGCAGGGATGGTTTTAGTTGATCAATGAGATGATCAACTGGCTTTTGAGAATTTAATGGTTTGGTTATTTTGAGAACAGGGATAATACAGGGGATCCCGGATGAGGAT
This sequence comes from Haberlea rhodopensis, assembly GCA_907163345.1. Lineage (NCBI taxonomy): Eukaryota > Viridiplantae > Streptophyta > Magnoliopsida > Lamiales > Gesneriaceae > Haberlea > Haberlea rhodopensis. The sequence goes on along the minus strand of CAJQUN010000033.1, from coordinate 5,418,715 downwards.
GATACCATCCAGGGAGTATAATTTAAATTTGACATTTACATTCTGTAAATTATGAACTATAATATTATGATCATTGGATTGGTGGTATTTGTTGGGATATGCCCTAAGACAAGTCATTAGATGATTGTTTAAGACATACAATATTTATGGTTTTATGAATGTCAATTCATTATTATATATTATTCTTTTAACTGTGCATTGTGAATTAATATATATGTTAATGTCCTTAGAATAATATTGTATTATTCTTAAAGATGTTCCTAGTCAAGTATTATCATGAAAGGGATAATGATAATACGTAGAGACTAGTATGTGTTGATCGATGAATTGTTCATTGATATGAGATATCAAATCAACATATGGGTACATGTTAGAGAACGATGTACTGAACAGACCCACCATGAGAATGCAACATGGATAGTTATATGACCGTCATATGCAATTCTCATAGTGATAATAATGTATGTAATCCTTACGACTTGTGATCATCAGAGATCCCAACATAAGGAGTTATGTATCTTGATATCGTCAAACGTTACCCGTAACAGGGTAATCTATAAAGGCGACTATTGGATACACTACGAATTATGTAGAGGGATGTTGACTGATCGAGATAGGATTTGTCCCTCCTATATAACAGGAGATGTGTTTGGCCCTTGATCAAGTGAGAACTAAAATGCATGGCCATGCTCGAATGAGTCGATATGAGATATCGAGCTTATTCGTTTATTCTAGTTCTACTTGGGGATCAAGAAATAAAGATTGGATATACGAGTATGACTATTCCATGACTCGTGTTCAATCTAAACACAAAGGACAAAGGGATTAAGTTACATGATTAATATTATCACAAGTTCTAAAGGTTATGTCGAGTCATTGACATTCTTGTAATTTGGGTAGCATCGATGTGTTGCTAGATACCGCTCAATGCTTGCGACATAAAATGAGATTTTATGTCACTGCCAACATTACGAGATCCTATCGGGTCGCACAAAAGATTAAATCGATAAGGGAAATTAAATTCATTGGATGAATTAATTAATTAAGAAGAGTCTTAATTAAGTGATTAAAATGTTTTAATTAAATCATGGGTTTGGGCCCATAAGACTTTAAGAAAGTCTTGAACCTTAATTAAAAGCCTTATAATATAAATAAGAGGTTTTGATTAATTGTTAATCATACTTTCATATCATTGTTTGATATCAAACCCTAGCCTCCACTTCAAGCTCCTCTCGGCCGCCTCTTCCTTCACTCCTCACGGCCGCCGTCGGTTGTGCTAGGGTTTTGGTTGGCCGTCGTTAATCGGTTTTGAACCGAGAGCTCGATTTTGGTTTAAGAACTTGTCTAGTAACTTGTTCTTAAATCCCCTTTCGATTTGATCGTGTGGATACCGTAGAGACGAAGGTGAAAACTTTCGTTTGTGACTCGGAGTTCGTTGGACGTGCTGCTCCGTGGAATCTGCTTCAAACACGCTACAAGGGTGAGACACTTGTTATTACTTAATCCGATATGATAACCTATGTATAGATCCGGTGTTAGTAATCCATAATTTTATTCCGCTGCGTTGTATGACATAAGGATTACTTACAGTGGTATCAGAGCCGTGTACAAGGCTCATATCGGATTTATGTGATTAAATTGTGTTAATCATATTAGAATTAATATTGCATGCTAATTGAAACTGTTTAAATTCATATATGATATGAAATTAATTTTAGTTTATGAAAATCATCGTAGTAATTGTATTTGATATAATTGGCGAATAAAATTATTTATTGAGCATCAAATTTTCGGCCACCACCATCACAAATGTCACCATGGCTAGCCACATGAGGGCTAGGGTTTTTCGAACCCTTGGCTCGAGATGGCTTAGTCGTTGTGGCTAATAATTGTGCATGGAAGTGTCGAAAATTAATTAGGGTTTAGAACCCATTGGACGTGACGGCTAGCTCATGACGGCTAGGGTTTCAAACCCTAATAGCCGTGCATGGCTCGACCATCATCGCCTTATTTTCTAAAGTTTTGATGCTTGGATGAGTTTTAAACTCCTTGACTCGATAATGGTTCACGCATGCATGGATTAGTAACTTTACCACATGAGAGCAAGGTTTTTCGAACCCTTAGCTCGAGATGGTTGAGCGAACCCCGTGCATGGCATGATCGTGACTCGTGGCTAACAAATTCCGGCGTTTAAAACAAGATGGCTCGATAAAATATCAAAAGGGTGCGAGGCGGCTAGGGTTGGAACCCTAGTGCCGCCGCCGCATGAGCCATGGCTCGGCCATGGGCTAGGGTTTCGAACCCTAGGCCCACTATTGGTCCAGCCGTGGGCTTTTTAGTTCGAACCATGGTGGTTCGTGTTTTAGTCGCTTTAGTTCGTGGCATGTGATGTCCCGACCGTACGATAATTTTTCAAAAATTATTTTACAGTTTTAATTAGAATTAAATTTAAAATGTTTAGAATTTAATTAATTAAATGTTAATGCATGCTTTATGTGTTGTTTGAGCATGGTGCGTGGTTATAGCCCTTTGACCTATTAGATAGGATTTGTGGATGTTTGTAATTTATAATACGACCTGCGTGTCGTGCCTTTCTCTATTTCATTCTATATGTAATCCCTCCCCTATGTTCCCCTCGAATGTGAATCGAGGAATTCTATATCTTGTAAATAGTGTAGTTTATTTTATTGATGGTGATCAATGAAGATGGAGCATCGTGCCGGGATGAGGAGGCCATTCACAAATTGGAGCCAAGGAAGGTGCTTGTGAAGTTACCTTAGGTTGACTCATAGGATTTTCTCATTGGCTTGAGAAAATCATTAGTAGGGGCTATAAACATGTCACGTTTAATTATGTATGTTGATGCATGATTTATCTTATGTTTTAGTTTGATAATAGTATTACACATATATGTAGATATGTATACAACTATATGTAGTGGACATATTTTAAATTATCAAATTAATCATGAGATCAATAAATCCCTCTAAAATATTAAGTTTTAGATGCCTTCCAAAATAAAAGTACTCGTCAATAACTTCGATTGTACATGTGTGGGTTTGCCAAAGCAAAGCACCGTGGCAATCTTAGTAAGGCGCGAAAGGATAAAAGTGATATCCGTTATACTTTAATTGGGTACGACTTAACTAGGTTATCTCAATAGGATTGGGAACCTAGAGGCATGGGTTGGATTATAATTCATTTGATGAATTGAACAAAGTGTTGTTCGTCCAACTATCCAAGAATTATATGTGATGTAATTGACAAAGTGTTGTCTACCTAAATAACCGAGTCTTGGGCGATTAGCCAAAGCTAACTCAAGATTAAGTGAATATGGATCTTGGCCCACTAAAGGTTTCGAGGGTTGATATTTTTCAAACAAAATAGTGGGAGTATCATTTAATATAAGACCATGTTAAATGATTTAAATCATAAACTTATTTTGCATATTTATATTGTAGATATCCATGGCAACTAACAACGTTACTAGCACTTTATCACTGCGATCGGTCCTTGAGAAGGACAAATTAAATGGGACGAACTTCCTAGACTGGCATAGGAACTTGAGGATAGTCCTCAAACAAGAAAAGAAACAATATGTCCTAGAGGAACCCTTACCCGCTGAGGAACCTCCCCTAACGGCTACAAGAACCGAAAAGGATGCTTACAAGAAGCATCAGAGTGACGCACTTGATGTTGGGTGCCTCATGCTTGCCACCATGAACTCTGAGCTTCAGAAGCAACATGAGGAAATGGAGGCGTTCGATATGGTCGAACACTTAAAGCAGTTGTACCAACAGCAAGCTAGACAAGAGAGGTATGACGTCTCTAAAGCGTTATTCCAGTGCAGGATGGTAGAAGGAAGCTTAGTTGGAACTCATGTGCTCAAGATGATTGGGTACATTGAGAATCTGGACAAGCTAGGTTTTCCATTGGACCAAGAGTTGGCCACCGATGTGATCTTGCAATCGTTGCCTGAAAGCTTCAGTCAATTTGTAGTAAATTACAATATGACTGACATGGAAAAGACTCTACCACAGTTGCTTGGTATGTTGAGAACATATGAAGCAAATACTAAGAAGACTAAGGCCACAAATGTCCTTATTGTGAATAAGGGCAAAGGAAGGGCCAAAGCTAAAGGCAACAAGAAAGCAAAGAAGGTCTTTGCTAAATCTAATCCAAAGTCTTATGCACTGAAGCCAAAGGGAGGGATAGCAAAGGAAGGGAACTGTTTCCATTGCGGTGAGACCGGCCATTGGAAAAGAAACTGCAAAGTATATCTGGAGGATCTAAAGAAAGGAAGTGTGACTTCCGCTTCAGGTATTTTTGTTATAGAAGTCAATTTATCTACTTCTTCATCATGGGTATTAGATACTGGATGTGGATCTCACATTTGTGTAAATGTGCAGGATCTCAAAAGGAGTAGGACATTGGCGAAAGGTGAAGTTGATCTCCGAGTTGGAAATGGAGCAAGAGTTGCTGCATTAGCTATAGGAGATTATCATTTAGCTTTACCTTCTGGTTTATCACTGATTTTGAAAGATTGTTATTTTGTGCCTTCTATTACTAAAAACATAATATCTATTTCTTGTTTGGACAAGTATGGTTTTTCATTTATAATAAAGGACAATTGTTGTTCTATTTATTTAAATGATATGTTTTATGCTAGTGCACAAATGGTGAATGGTCTTTATGTATTAAATCTTGATATGCCTATCTATAACATAAATACTAAAAGGATTAAAAATAATGATTGTAATCCGACTTATCTCTGGCACTGTCGCTTGGGCCACATAAACGAGAACCGCATATCTAAACTTCATAAGGATGGAGTATTAGATTCATTTGATTTTGAATCATATGAAACATGCGAATCTTGTTTAATGGGCAAGATGACAAAAGCCCCTTTCAAGGGACATGTTGAAAGGGCAAATGTTTTATTGGGACTAATACCTAATGATGTATGTGGACCAATAAGTACACAAGCTAGAGGTGGTTTTCAATACTTCGTTACATTTACTGATGACCTCAGTAGATATGGGTATGTGTACCTAGTGAAACATAAACATGAAACCTTTGAAAAGTTCAAAGATTTCAAGAATGAAGTACAAAACCAACTTGGCAAAAGTATCAAAATCCTTCGATCAGATCGAGGAGGTGAATACTTAAGCCAAGAGTTTCATGACTATCTAAAGGAGTGTGGGATAGTCCCACAACTCACTCCTCCGTATACTCCACAATGGAATGGTGTATCCGAGAGGAGAAATCGAACTTTGTTAGACATGGTTAGATCAATGATGAGTCATGCAGATCTTCCGATATCGTTTTGGGGACACGCTCTAGAAACAGTGATTTTCTTACTGAACCGTGTTCCATCTAAATCAGTGGAAAAGACACCATATGAGATATGGACTGGGAAGCGTCCTAGTATGTCTTTTATGAAGATTTGGGGTTGTGAGGCTTTCGTTAGACGTCACGCCACTAACAAACTTGGACCCAAATCTGATAAGTGTTTATTTGTGGGGTATCCTAAGGAAACGAAAGGATACTATTTCTATTATCCCACCGAGAACAAAGTAGTTGTTGCTCGGACTGGTGTATTTCTTGAAAGAGAATTTATTTCTAGAAAAACCAGTGGGAGAAAAATAGAACTTAGTGAAGTTCAACCACAAGAAAACACTGAACCTGAGATTGAGATGGAAACAGAGCAGGCACCACAAGCTGTTGTGGAAGAAGCACCTGCTCAAGAGACACAAGCCCAGCGTAGGTCTGTAAGAGTACACCGGGAGCCACAGAGATATGGATTTCTTGTGACTCAACAAGGTGACTTACTACTTATTGATGAGGATGAGCCGTCATCTTATCAACAAGCTATTATGGGCAATGATTCTGAGAAATGGCAAGAGGCCATCAAATCTGAGATGGAATCCATGTATGTAAACCAAGTATGGACTTTGGTTGATCCACCTGAAGGGGTACGACCCATAGGGTGCAAATGGATTTTCAAGAAAAAGACCGATATGGATGGTAACGTACAAACCTATAAAGGTCGGCTGGTTGCAAAAGGATTCAAACAAATTCATGGTATTGACTATGATGAAACCTTTTCACCAGTGGCCATGGTTAAATCCATAAGGATCTTACTTGCAATAGCTGCATTTCATGATTATGAAATCTGGCAGATGGATGTCAAAACAGCTTTCCTTAATGGAAATCTGCTCGAGGATGTGTACATGACACAGCCCGAGGGTTTTGTCGATCCAAAGGATGCTGGAAAGATATGCAAGCTACAACGATCCATTTATGGATTGAAGCAAGCTTCTCGGAGTTGGAATCTTCGTTTTGATGATGCAATCAAAGAATTTGGTTTTATCAAAAATGAAGATGAACCTTGTGTCTACAAGAAGGTCAGTGGGAGCGTAATCATTTTCATAGTGTTGTATGTAGATGACATACTTCTTATTGGAAATGATATCCCTGCCTTGCAATCTGTAAAGATTTGGCTAGGGAACTGCTTTTCGATGAAAGACTTAGGAGAAGCCACCTATGTATTAGGAATCAAGATCTATAGAGATAGATCGAGAAGGCTTCTTGGTCTAAGTCAAAGTACATACATAGACAAGGTGCTTAAAAGGTTTAGCATGCAAGAATCCAAGAAAGGATTCGTGCCTATGACACATGGTATTTATCTCTCGAAGGAACAGTGTCCTTCAACACCAGATGAGAGACAACGCATGAGTAAGATTCCATACGCGTCAGCTATTGGATCTATCATGTATGCCATGATATGTACTCGTCCCGATGTATCGTATGCTTTGAGCATGACGAGCAGATATCAAGTTGATCCAGGTGAAGGTCACTGGATTGCTGTCAAGAATATCGTAAAGTACTTGAGAATGACTAAGGATACATTCTTGATTTATGGAGGTGAGGAAGAGCTCAATGTAATGGGTTACACTGATGCAAGCTTCCAAACCGACAAAGATGATTTTCGATCGCAATCTGGATATGTGTATTGCCTAAATGGAGGTGCTGTGAGCTGGAAGAGTTCAAAGCAAGAAACAGTAGCCGATTCTACAACGGAAGCTGAGTATATTGCTGCCTCGGATGCAGCAAAGGAAGCTGTTTGGATGAGGAAGTTCATTTCTGAACTTGGAGTGGTGCCTAGCATTAAAGATCCGATAGAACTCTATTGTGACAACAATGGAGCGATCGCATTGGCTAAGGAACCAAGATCTCACCAAAGATCCAAGCACATACTTAGGCGTTTCCATTTCATTCGAGAAATCGTTGAAAGGGGAGATGTTAAAATATGCAAAGTACTAACAGATGATAATGTATCTGACCCATTGACGAAGCCGCTGTCACAGCAGAAGCATGATCGTCATACTAGATCTCTAGGCATTAGGTATATGCCTGAGTGGTCTTAGTGCAAGTGGGAGATTTGTTGGGATATGCCCTAAGACAAGTCATTAGATGATTGTTTAAGACATACAATGTTTATGGTTTTATGAATGGCAATTCATTATTATATATTATTCTTTTAACTGTGCATTGTGAATTAATATATATGTTAATGTCCTTAGAATAATATTGTATTATTCTTAAAGATGTTCCTAGTCAAGTATTATCATGAAAGGGATAATGATAATACGTAGAGACTAGTATGTGTTGATCGATGAATTGTTCATTGATATGAGATATCAAATCAACATATGGGTACATGTTAGAGAACGATGTACTGAACAGACCCACCATGAGAATGCAACATGGATAGTTATATGATCGTCATATGCAATTCTCATAGTGATAATATTGTATGTAATCCTTACGACTTGTGATCATAAGAGATCCCAACATAAGGAGTTATGTATCTTGATATCGTCAAACGTTACCCGTAACAGGGTAATCTATAAAGGCGACTATTGGATACACTACGAATTATGTAGAGGGATGTTGACTGATCGAGATAGGATTTGTCCCTCCTATATAACAGGAGATGTGTTTGGCCCTTGATCAAGTGAGAACTAAAATGCATGGCCATGCTCGAATGAGTCGATATGAGATATCGAGCTTATTCGTTTATTCTAGTTCTACTTGGGGATCAAGAAATAAAGATTGGATATACGAGTATGACTATTCCATGACTCGTGTTCAATCTAAACACAAAGGACAAAGGGATTAAGTTACATGATTAATATTATCACAAGTTCTAAAGGTTATGTCGAGTCATTGACATTCTTGTAATTTGGGTAGCATCGATGTGTTGCTAGATACCGCTCAATGCTTGCGACATAAAATGAGATTTTATGTCACTGCCAACATTACGAGATCCTATCGGGTCGCACAAAAGATTAAATCGATAAGGGAAATTAAATTCATTGGATGAATTAATTAATTAAGAAGAGTCTTAATTAAGTGATTAAAAGGTTTTAATTAAATCATGGGTTTGGGCCCATAAGACTTTAAGAAAGTCTTGAACCTTAATTAAAGCCTTATAATATAAATAAGAGGTTTTGATTAATTGTTAATCATACTTTCATATCATTGTTTGATATCAAACCCTAGCCTCCACTTCAAGCTCCTCTCGGCCGCCTCTTCCTTCACTCCTCACGGCCGCCGTCGGTTGTGCTAGGGTTTTGGTTGGCCATCGTTAATCGGTTTTGAACCGAGAGCTCGATTTTGGTTTAAGAACTTGTCTAGTAACTTGTTCTTAAATCCCCTTTCGATTTGATCGTGTGGATACCGTAGAGACGAAGGTGAAAACTTTCGTTTGTGACTCGGAGTTCGTTGGACGTGCTGCTCCGTGGAATCTGCTTCAAACACGCTACAAGGGTGAGACACTTGTTATTACTTAATCCGATATGATAACCTATGTATAGATCCGGTGTTAGTAATCCATAATTTTATTCCGCTGCGTTGTATGACATAAGGATTACTTACAGTATTGGTATGCTCACCCCGTGAAGGGGTTGTCTCTGTTGGGGCAGGTGATACAGGTGTAGCAGCAGCTTCGGAGTTGAGCTCGGGCTGTTGATTAGAGGTACTTTCAGGATCGAGGTACCAGAGCTGGTTGAATAAGTACATAGATCCAGATTTGAGATCGAGTTGTGCTTGGGAGGTGCTTCCAGGAATGAAGTACCAATAACGGTATCTGGTAGAGTATTTTATACATTAGATACACGCTTATTCATTGGGTGTTCTCATGTGAGTACGTTTTTACGTGTATATGGAATGTATAAAAGGGCATGGTTTGCTCTCTTCATTTATGGTTGCATGCAATTAAATACGAAATTGCTAGATGAACTGAGTCTGTTAGTGTATTATTAGGGTGCATACTATGAAAGTGGCTCTGGTTGGGGAAGTTGAATATTATGGGGTTCTAGTGCAAGAAATTTTATAGATGGTATATGATCTTATACTTGTATATGGTTTCCTTCCCATGATAATATGATTGTATGCACTAATGGCATGGATTAATACACTAATAACGGGTTAAGGGCACGGGGGTCCTTACAAAAACATAGTCTATCGGTACATGTAAATTACAAGCACCGCATGAGTCTATCGATACATGTAAATTGCATGCACCTATAAACTCATGTACTATAATTAACCAAAAATATAGTCTATCGGTGGATGTAATTTACACGTATCAATAAAATCAGGTGGTGCATGTACTTTTTTTATTAGTGCTGGAAAAAATATTGGTTAGCAAGTCTGCAAAATGCTTGAAAAAACGAGCAAAACAACTCATGAAAAAGACAAATATGCATGACAACACAGTCCTTACAACCATCCACAACACACAACACTATATTAAAAATTTATGAATTAGCCAATCAAATAATTGGCTAGCACCCGTCTTTTTATATTTTCTAAATTTCTTTTTTCGCTTTTTTGACACCCAACTTTAATTTTTAATGAAAAAGTGTCGCTTTCGTTACTTGCGACTGTGTTTCTAACGCGCATATTTGTCTTGTCTTATTGTCCTTTCATCCAGGTATGGGCATCATAAGCATTATTAAAAGTTGAAGAATTAGCAATCTTAAACAAGAAAGCATACACTCAGGTATTGTCTTTAACCAAAAACAAGAAAGCATAAACTCAGTTTTATGCACCCATTTTTCTATACAACATAAGCCATTAATTCTACCACTGATTCCATTAAAGAATCATGTGCTGCAACTTGCGAAGAACTACCAATCAACTTCCCATTAAATTCATCTTCATATAGGTACACTTCATCCTTGTTGCAGTCTTTGTTGGGCCAAGAAGAATATTCACATAAGACGAGGCATCGGTCATGGGGAAATGGACGGCGGAGATACGGGACTCACACAAAGCGACGTGTGTGAGGCCTGGGACTTTTCAAACTGTGGAGGGTCGTCGCAGGAGTTACCTCATGGAGAGATCCATATACCTCGGAGTTTGATAATGAAAAAGATGGCGTTCAATTCCTTTTGATAGCAGTAGAGTTAGTTTAGTCATTGCATCCAAAATTGGACTTAGTTTAAATAATTTTTTTTGATGGATTGTGGCGAAACATATTTATCTACCGGTCCAAATTTTGCCATATAATAATCTTTAATCAAACTCACGAATGATTATTTACAAAATTATATGGGCCTTTCAAGCTTTGTAATTCCCCAACTTAAGAAATTTACCTCCTTTGTCTCCAAGATATTGAATCATATGTGCCTTTCAGGCTTATTCTACAGTGTCATACAATGTTAGTTTGATGATCCTTAGGGTCATTATCATCCTTACATGAAATATTTATCAATCAAAAACCAACGATAAATACTACCTCATGACACTTTCATATGGGGGTAGTGTCAAATTTCCCCAAATGTAACTCTTCACCCCATATCTTCATAATCATTGGATTGTGTGATATGAGGTATCACACTCTTTGTTTTTGTTGATCTAAAGGCAACTCCAATGTTGCGGTAAAATGATGACACACCGTTTCAGCGTAGTGGAGTTGTTCGAATTGGAACACCATTTTCTGCGCTAAAATGGAGCCCCCAATTTCTTTCACTAAATTTGGTGTAGGGAAACCTTTGCGTTAAATTTGGTGGAGAATTTTACTTTTTTATTATTTTTATTTGTTTTTAAATCATGTAAATAATTACTAAATGGCTTAATAGTCTAATGTAATTTATAAGTATGTAATTTATTTGAATTGTATAATAATTTTAATATTATTTAATTAATAAAACAATGTAAATATCCATATAATTACATTTAATTATATCAAAATGTAAAATGTAATTATATTTATATTATTAAATTTATAAATAGATATTAAATAAATGATACGAATTAATGTAAATAAAATAAAAAAATATTCTGAGAATATTCTTTTATGAGTAAAATTTGAAGTAGATATATTGGAGATGAATATGATATCTGGTACAAAAATTATAGAAATTACACATTTTACTGTAGAACTTGCGTTAAAATAGAGTTATATCTATAGGTTGGAGATGGCGAACGAACTAAAAATTTTAAACCAAAAATTTGTATGAGTTTTAGATTGATTGTCAAAACAAAAATATTAATGTAAAATATAAATTATTGCATAGCTTATAATCCTCAACTACCCTACTCTACATATACACATTAAAGATTGAGAATTTGGGACTTCAATATTGTAAAATGTCGATGAGCCAGATTCCAATAATAATGGTAAATTTAAAAAATATATATATATCATTCGCATTATTAAATTATGTGCATGATCGTGTGAAGACAATTAATTAATAATTCAATGAAATCTTGACATTCATTAAAAGTAGATAGTGATTGAGCCATCCCATGCATCTCCGTACTTTGATTCACCTCCTACATTACTAATTCCATTAGTAATTACCTTATAAAATATTTACTTTATTCATTTTGAAATAATATAAAATCATATCCAAAATAATAAAATTATATACAATTATTTAAAATAACTTTATAATACATTTATTATAAATGAAATAATATAGAATTGGAGTATATAATCATAACATACGAACAAAACATGAACACGAATACGAATTTATATATGTAGTTAGCTAAAATAATTCATATTTTATCTATTTAAAAATTAAACTTGCAAGTTTGGATAATCTAAATCTCATGGAGTTAAGTTGCATCGTTACAAAAATACTTGTATGAACCCGTTGTGAGATCAACATATAGACAACATCAATATGATTCAAATAAAATAGTTGATATGTTAGTTTACTTTTGAGTTTAAAAGATGTTGTATTTTAATATTTAATTTGTATATAAATATACCCGAACCAGATACATACAAGTATCTCGTAACCTTTACTCTTAGATTCGAGGACTCAACTTTGAGTACTACTTCTTTTTTTTTTTACATTATTTAATTTATCATTTATTTAGATCCAAGCTAAATCATTGATTAAACTTGAAATTTTAATTTTTCTCGAATATAAATATCACTCAAAGTTAACTTGAGTGTAGAAAGTATACCCCTATTTCAGCTCGAATATGCCGAAGCATAGTAGATACTTAAAAACACACATCAAATTTATTGGTAGATTGTATATATATATTTCGATGTTTGTAATCTCATCGTGGAGATTTTATTATCAGTCTGAGTAAGAGTAATATAACATTTTAATTATGTCAAATTTGTCATATGGCATGTGAAGAAACAGCTGTGTCCACTGTCCACTCCCCACATTCAACACGCCCTGCCGCCGTCTCCTTCCTCAAATAATTCAACATGAGAATAGCCTATTTGCCCATTTGCCACCATTCGTTGTTACGACTATGGAGATTTGAGTTTGAGTCGATCTTACCGGTTGTAATAGTGCTAAAAAATTATTCATAGTGAGAATACATTATGCATACACATATATATATGTATATATATATATATATATGCAATAATTTATTTTCTCCATCTCTTCGCTGCCAATCCCATCTAGTTTTGGATCGATCCCTCCCTGCCCCTCTCTCTCTCTACACTGTGTGTGTGTGTGCTCAATATTTTCTCTCTAAAATGGAAGCAAAAGAGCTAAGGCTCCTCGAGACGTACTAGAAACAACATAATTCTACAAACAACGTTAAATTTGAACATGAAAGAGTACAACAACCTCATCAACTCCAAATTTTTCTTCTTCTTGTGTCATCACCACAGTCGGCAGCAGCAAATCTTGATGTGTGTACTCTTTATCTTCATCTTTCTCACATGTTCACTGGTTTCTTCAGCTTCAAATGACCTCTACAGGGACTCTCACCAGCTAATTTCCTTCAAGAATTCACTCCTCAATCCCACCCAACTTCAATCCTGGCTGCCCACCCTTTCTCCCTGCAATTTCAATGGTGTTTCTTGTAAAGATTCAAGGGTTTCACTGATAGACCTTTCTAATTATCACCTCAGTGCTGATCTTTCCTCTGTTTTGAGTTTTTTGTTAAGTCTTCAGAATTTGGAGTCTCTTGTTCTGAAGAATGCTGGTATTTATGGTTCAATCTCTCCTGTTTCAAGTTTCTCGTGTGGGAGCTTCTTGAGTTCTCTGGATCTAGCTGAGAATGCTATTTCCGGGAGTTTAACTGATGTTACCATTCTTAGGACTTGCCCTGGATTGGTTTTTCTTAATCTTTCCAAGAATTCTTTGGACCCCCCTTTTGTGAAGGATGTTGCTAAAAAAGGCACTCCCTTTGCGGGACTTTCCTCTTTGCAAGTTCTTGATGTTTCTTACAATAATATTTCTGGGCAAAATGTGGTTCCATGGCTTTTATCGAGTGGTTTTTCTGAGCTGCAGCGCCTGTCTTTGAAGGGTAATAAACTGGCAGGAGATTTACCTGTGTTGAACTCCAAGAATTTGGTCTATTTGGATCTTTCCACGAACAATTTTTCCACCAATTTTCCCTCATTTAGTGACTGCTCCAACTTGCAACACCTGGACTTGTCTTCCAATAAATTCCATGGTGATGTTGAGAATTCGCTTTTAAAATGTGGGAAGCTGAGTTTTCTTAACCTCAGCAATAACCACCTCACAGGCTCGGTTCCAAAGCTGCCTAGTGGGAGCATGCAGTATCTGTATCTCCGAGAAAATGATTTCCTGGGTACTTTTCCTCCGAGTTTATCCGATTTATGCACAACCCTTGTGGAGTTGGATCTGTCTTTTAATAATTTTACTGGTAATCTACCTGAAAGCCTTGGTGCCTGCTATGCTACCTTGGAGCTTCTTGATATCTCCGGAAATGATTTCTCTGGTGAGTTACCGATTGACACGCTCTTGGAATTGAGCAATTTGAGGACTTTGCGGATGTCTTTCAATTACTTTGTGGGACCTTTGACTGATTCTTTTTCGAAGATGGTGAATTTGGAGACTTTAGATGTGAGTTCAAATAGTATCTTTGGTTTGATTCCTTCTGGGCTTTGCCAAGATCCTAGGAACAGTTTGAAATGGTTGTATTTGCAGAATAATATGCTCACCGGTTCGATACCTCAGAGTTTAAGTAATTGCTCACAGTTGGTTTCGCTTGATCTTAGTTTAAACTATTTGAATGGAACCATCCCACCGAGCTTGGGGACGTTATCAAATCTCAAGGACTTTATCTTGTGGTTGAATCAACTTAATGGTGCAATCCCACAAGATTTTATGCGCTTGCAGAGTTTAGAGAACTTGATTCTTGATTTCAATGACTTGTCTGGATCCATACCAGATAGTCTTAGCAACTCTACTAGGTTGAATTGGATTTCGTTGTCTAATAATCAATTGAGCGGGGAAATACCAGCTTCTTTGGGCCTTCTAGGTAATCTAGCGATACTGAAACTCGGAAACAATTCGCTAAGTGGAAATATTCCAGCCGAGTTAGGGGATTGTCGCAGCTTGATTTGGTTGGATCTCAACACTAATTTCTTGAACGGGACGATCCCTCCAGAGTTGGCCAAGCAATCTGGTCAAATTGCAGCAGGGTTGCTCACAGGGAAGCAGTTTGTGTATATCAAGAATGATGGGAGCAAACAATGCCATGGAGCCGGGAATTTGCTCGAGTTTGGAGGCATTAGGCCGGAACAATTGAGCAGGATTTCGAACAGGAATCCCTGTAGTTTCAGCAGAGTTTATAGTGGCACCCTTCAGCCAAATTTCAATCACAATGGCTCGATGATATTTCTTGATCTTTCTTACAATAAACTGGAGGGAAATATTCCGAAAGAGCTGGGTTCCATGTACTACTTGTTTATACTTAATCTGGGGCACAATGATCTTTCTGGTCCAATTCCTCAGGAGCTCTCCGGCTTAAAGAATGTTGCCATTCTTGACTTTTCCTACAATAGGCTGAATGGTTCGATTCCACAGTCACTGAACAGCCTCCCGTTGGGTGAAATTGATCTGTCGAATAACAATCTATCTGGAATGATACCTGAATCAGCTCCATTCGACACATTTCCTGATTCCCGGTTTGCGAATAATTCAGGACTTTGTGGATATCCTCTTCCCCGTTGTGGAGCAGGATTGGATTCAGGAAATGGCCAGCACGAAAAATCTCACCATAAGCGTGCATCCATTGCAGGAAGCGTTGCGATAGGATTGTTATTTTCCCTCTTCTGCATACTCGGATTGTCACTTGTTGCTATAGAAACGAAGAAGAGGACAAGTAAGAAAAAGGAGGCGGTGATCGAGGTCTACATGGAGAACCGTTCAAACTCGGCCACAGCCAACAGCATATGGAAAATCAGTGCTCGTGAAGCATTAAGCATCACCCTCTCAACCTTCGAAAAGCCTCTCAAGAATCTCACTTTGGCGGATCTTCTTGAAGCCACAAATGGCTTCCATGACGACTGCCTTGTAGGCTCAGGTGGATTCGGGGACGTGTACCGAGCCCAGCTAAAGGATGGAACTATCGTGGCTATCAAGAAACTGATACATATCAGCGGCCAAGGTGATCGGGAATTCACTGCCGAAATGGAAACAATTGGGAAGATCAAACACAGGAATCTTGTTTCCCTCCTTGGCTACTGCAAGGTTGGAGAAGAACGCCTCTTGGTCTACGAGTACATGAAATACGGAAGCCTAGAAGACGTGTTACACGACAGGAAAAAGATCGGGATCAAGCTAAATTGGGCTGCAAGGCGGAAACTCATCACTGGATCAGCTAGAGGATTGGCTTTCCTCCATCACAACTGCATTCCACACATTATTCACAGAGATATGAAATCGAGCAATGTTTTAGTCGATGAGAATTTTGAGGCCAGGGTATCGGATTTCGGAATGGCAAGGCATGTGAGTGTAATGGACACTCACTTAAGTGTTAGCACATTGGCTGGAACGCCAGGATATGTACCTCCCGAGTACTACCAAAGCTTTAGATGCTCCACCAAAGGGGATGTATATAGCTACGGTGTGGTTCTACTCGAGCTGCTTACCGGAAGGAAGCCAACAGATTCCGTAGACTTTGGGGACAATAATATTGTAGGATGGATGAAACAGAAGGATAAAGTGAAAAGACGCGATGTTCTTGATCCCGAGTTGTTGAAAGAAGACCCGAGTCCAGAAATGGAGCTTTTACAATACTTGAAAGTGGCATGCTCATGTTTGGATGATCGGCCATGGAAACGTCCTACGATGATCCAAGTTATGGCTATGTTCAAGGAAATTCAGGCTGGAACCGCGGTCGATTCATCTTCGAAAGTAACAGTAGGTGATGTTAGTTTTACTGCAGTTGAAGGTGTAGAAATGAGCATACAAGAAGGGAATATATTGAGTAAGCCATTGTGAAACTGGAACAAAGTTAGTGAGGATTCTTTGATAAAGATCAAGTATGAGATGCACTTGAATTTGTACTTTGGAAAAAATCCTTACACTTACAACTTGAAAAGAGAAATTCTTATTATTATTTATATACTTAAAAAGGATATTTAACTTTTTGTAACTTTTATTGTACATATAAAGTTTGAGTATGAAATGATGCATCCTTTTTCAATTTCATGGCTTTTGTGTGTGTGTGTGTGTGTATATATATATATAACGACTTCTTTTTCTTTCTACTTTAATTATGTTTTTTTTTTTTAAATTTCTAAATTTTAAACCTAGAGTACATATACCATATATAATTCTCATCTGACGACTTAAATTATGCTATCAAGAACTCACCCTCCTAACTGACCGTAAATTTCCCCCTTATTAGCGTCATGGCTTGAATTCATGTATGCATCATATTTCTTATCATCTCATTTTCTCCCATCAATTAATTTCGACTTTTAACTTATGTTCATATAAAATAGGGTGAGTTATATACTTACATATAAAAGGGATGTGATATTGTAATACAGCTATAAGTATAGAGTCCATCCATTATTGTTTAAATTTTAGGTCAAAAATTATAATAAGCTGTAATTTTTCTTATAAAATATGCTAATTGTCAAACAATGTCTCTAGCTCTACATGCATGCAAGTAACATCAAAATGCTTGGGGATTTAATTATGTTTGTAGGTCACCCCTTCATTATTAATGCTTTTGACAACTTTCATGTGCGCCCCTTTTTGTTTTGTTCCTCCCTGTATCTATTCTAAATACATGTGTATCCATGTATTATCCCTCAATTATTGCAAGGAGATAGTAGTATGTTATATTTAATTTTTCCAACTTCTTCTTATAAAAAGCCTCCTTTCGAGCTTTCAGCCTCGGTCGGAGTGGTTAAACATATCTCCCTTTTCGGGGGAGACTCGAGTTTGAGTCGCGTTGTGTGCAAAAAGATTCCGTCCCTCTTGACCCATGTTAGTTATTTTTAGGAAAAATGTTTTTTTGTGTTTTTTAATATATAAATGGAGTTCTTTTTTATGTCCCCTTTCTATTTTCCACAAATATTATTTTTAAGGTATCATGTTGTGGACGATCGAGGTATTGTCTTTACTTATTATATTGCTAGGAAAAATAAATTTTTTTTGTGTTTATTTTATATAAAAAGTAAAATTTATTTGGATAAATGTTTCTGTTAGGTTTTTGTTTGTTAATTATCCTTAACATATACTCCAAGAAAAATTATTTTAGAAATTTAAAATACGAAAAAACTACTATAGTTTTGCGTGTTGTCCATCAAGATAATTGCATGTTAAGCACAAAAATTTATTACATCAATATTTGTTAATTATTTGCATAAATAACTTAGTAGAAACAGTAATCTCATTTTAAATAAAATATTTCTTTTATTTCATAAATAAAATGTTTTAATATATATATATATATATATAATCAAATTATGAATAGACGTAATATACAGAACCAATAAGGAGGTCCTTAAAATCTAATGGTTTTATGTGGGCGTGTGCACGTGCACGTGTATCCTTGCTTCAAGACCATGCCCAAAGCAATTGCGCACTAAAAGTGGTCACCTCTTCGTCTCTTACATAAGATGCATGGATATTCACATGACAACAATAACACGATATGATATGGATATAGCGATATAATTTCAAAATTTTCAAGATACGACATGGCTGAGACATGTCTGTATATTTTTATATATATATTATATATGTGTTATATTACAAAATACTAAAATTGACATGTTTTAATTTTAAAACTATATAAAAGCAACAAAAATATTCTTGCCAAATTCAAGAAGGGTATAAATAAATGCATGTCATTGAAATCATCATAATATCACACATACTAACAATAATGCATATTACTTCAATTAACATAAAGTTTATCAAGCACGTCCAAATAAAAGATAACACCAAATATATTCTTATCAAATTCAAGAAACATATAAATAAATAAATGTCATTAAAATAATCATAGTATCACTCATACTAGCATCAAATGCATATTATTTAAATTAACATAATGTTTAACAAACACATCCAAATTTTATTTTAGTTAAAAAAATTTAAATTGCACAATTAACCCCCCAAAAGTGTATTTTCTGTGTCGGGTACGCCCAAGCACGGGTGTTCGATTTTATTTTTAATTTTAAATTAAGGACACAACAACTGGCGTGTCCGATACATGCCCGAGACATGTCCATGTCATAGAAATGTCTGAAATCACACCGAATGATTTCAGGAATGCCATTACCTTAAAAGTGAAAAAAAAAAATGAAACCCTATATAAAGTATGGTCAAACTTATTTTCTTAATATATATATATATATATATATATATATATATATATATATATATATATATATATATATTCTAACATAATAATATTAATAACATTAATTCGTAGTTTCTCAGAATAAATAAGGTTCATTCAAAATTATATATTAATATTTCATTTTCAAGAATTTGTCTTCATAATGAAATGCATTATTAGTTTATATCAAATTTGGTGTGAGTCCCTTGTTATGAATAAAGAAAGAGAGGCTAAATTTTATAAATATATTTTTTAAATATTTTTAGAATATATATATATATATTTCATTTATCTACTAAACTATATTTTAGATCCATAATGTCCGAATAGTATTGTACCAAACTAGTTTTTAATGAGACAGCTTGCACTTGTCCTTTGTAATTAAATTTCTGATTATTTATTTATTTTTATTTGCTAAATATCTCTAATTATTATTTATTAGATATCGACGGGTAAAATTTCATGTTACCAGAGTTTTATGATGAAATAATAATTATTATTATTAAATTAATTTATTTTATTTTATCTTGGTGGGTGGAAATCAGGGGTGCTTATTGGCCTGAACCGGTCCGGTCAGGACCGGAACCGGCCGATTTTGGGGCCGTTAAGGTCGGAACCGGTCCGGTCCGGTAAGGAACCAGATCGGTCCCGGTTCCGGTTCCAACCGGTTCCGGGCCGAACCGGTCCGTTTGGTTTTTTTTTTCGTATTTTTTTTTTCGTATCTAACCTTGGTGCACGAAAATCATAAAAAATAACTGGTGCACGAAATGATTAAAAAGTAACTGGTGCACGAAAATTATAAAACAATAACTAGTGCACGAAAATGATAAAAAGTAACTGGTCCACGAAAATATAACCTTGGTGCACGAAAATATAACCTTGGTGCACGAAAATATAACACTGGTGCACGAAAATATAACACTGGTGCACGAAAATATAACCTTGGTGCACTAAAATATGACACTGATGCACGAATATACAACCTTGGTGCACTAAAATATAACACTGCTGCACGAAAATTAACACTGGTGCACGAAAATCATAAAATGTAACTGGCGCACGAAAATATAACATTGGTGCATGAAAATCATAAAAAATAACTGGTGCACGAAATGATTAAAAAGTAACTGGTGCACGAAAATTATAAAACAATAACTGGTGCACGAAAATATAACACTGGTGCACGAAAATTAACACTGGTGCACGAAAATATAACACTGGTGCACTAAAATATAACACTGATGCACGAAAATACAACACTGATGCACTAACTTTGTGTAAATTTTTGTGCATCAGTAGCTGATTTTAATTTCGTGCATCAGTTACTGATTTTTCGTGCATCAGTTACTGATTTTCAATCTTTTCGTGCACCAGTTACTTTAAAAATTTGCGTGCACCAATTATTTTTGCCCTTTTTTAAAAAAAAAAAATTTCGAAAACTTTTATTTATTTTTTATATAATGTTGTAAATGTTTCCCCAATATTCATCACAAATTCAATATATTCCTTCTTCATTTCATAATATAGATGTATACAAATAATTGTAAAGAGATAGCAATTAAAAAATCAAAATAAAAAATATTGTTGTTTAGCACTCTTCATAATTGATAAGTCTTGTTTTTGCCTTCTTCTTCTTGCTCGTCATAATGGTTTACGAATTCGTCAACCACCCCATCTCTTCTATTCTTACATTCTGCTTCAAACCAATCTTGAAGTAACGTGAGCATGCATAACGAATCAGCAGAGAGACTACTTCTGTATTCTTCAATAATTCGGCCACATGCTGAGAATGCAGATTCAGAAGCGACGCTTGAAGCTTGTACCGCATACATGTCTCTAGCCATTTTGGCTAAGATAGGGAATTGTGCCGCATTTGATTTCCACCATTGTAACACGTCGAAGTTGTCTTCCGTTACAAATTGATAATTCAGATAAATTTGCAACTCAGTCGACGCTTGAGAAGAATGAATTGTGAGGAAAAGAATGAAAACTATGCACATATTTATAGATTTCAAAAAAAAAAATTAAAATTAAAATTTTTTTAAAAAAAAATGAACGTTGGCAACGGCTTTATAGCCGTTGCCAACGTTCAGCATGGCAACGGCTATAAAGTCGTTGCCATGCTGAACAAATTTTTTTAAAAAAAATTATTTATTTATTTTTTTTAAAATGTAACCGGTTCCGATTCCGAAATCGGTTCTAAATCAGTAGCACCGAAATCGGTGGTGCTACCGGTAGAGCTGTCATAATGGGCCAGCCCGACCCAAACGGGCTGGCCAGCCCAACCCGCGGCCCAAACGGGCCCAACTCGTTTGGGCCCGCCTCCAGGCGGGTTGGGAAAACCCCAACCCAACCCGACCAGAAGCGGGCCGCGGGTTGGGGCGGGCTGGCCCATCGAAATATTTGTTTTTAATTTTTAATTTTTTTTTAAATTGAATTTTTTTAATTTTTTTTTAAAGAAAGTTCAAAAAAATATTTTCAACTAAACTTGCCGAACCAGGAAATGATGCTAGAAGAATACTGAAACTTGTTTTAGGTTTTATCTAGATATTAACACTGCTACTAAAAGAACTTGATTAGTGAATCAGTATTTTACTCAATTTTGAAATACTTGTTGCAACTTTAAAACAAGATCAAGTGAAAAATATACAGTAGATCGAATGCTTCAATGTGATATTGAGTATTTATCTATGAATTGAGCATAAAAAAAGAAATAACATTTTTTTAAAAAAATAGGGCCAACCCGCGGGCCAGCTCGCCAACCCGCGGGTTGGCCCGCCAAAACCCGCGGCCTGTTTGGGTCAGCCCATATAGGCCCGCCTGTTGACGGGCCTTAAAAATGCTGGCCCAACCCGCCTATTTGGCGGGTTGGGTTGGGCCTGGCCCATTTTGACAGTTCTAGCTAACGGTTTGGATTTTAAAAACCGCCCCGGACCGGTTTGATACCGGTTCCGGGGCGGACCGGAACCGGTTAGTCCGATTTTGGTTTCGGACAGGACTAACCGTTTTGATTTTGAATCGGGTCCGGATCGACCCGGTCCGACAAACACCCCTAGTGGAAATAGATTTCTTTTCTTCTTGAGTGATTGAGTGTGACAAACACGGAGAAGGGAATGCCTTATTAAGGCTAAAGCTAAAGTGAGTGAAGACACGCGCGGGTGGGCAGCATCTGGGGGCCATGGATATGCAACAATCAAAGCAAAATATATATATATTTTATAAATATATACACACAAACACATATTATATCGTGCATAGTATTAGTATACGATTGAGCCACTGTCAATTGTAAGCTACCGTCGAAACTCATTCCCACATAATATTTACAACACCCCATATGCGACACATTTCGTTATAAATGTATATTTTTAGTTGGTTGTGACGACTTTGCAACACAAAACATAGGTTTATTGGCATCGAACCTCCTGTACTTTCCCTAGATTACATTCTTATGATTTGAAAATAAGCAGTTTATCCCTTGTAGTTTTCAAATTAGGTTGTTTATCCCCATGTGATTTAAAAATAGACAGTTTACCCCTGTGATTTATGAAAATATACAGTTTACCCCCGCATAGTTTGTAAATAGGTGCAAAACACCCCCACTATATATGATATATTTTGCAAGTAAATTGTTTATTCTGAAAACCACAGTGGGTAAACTGTGTATTTACAAAACATATGGGAGTAAAGTGTCTATTATGGATGCCAAATGTGGGTAAAATGTCTACTTTCAAATCATATGAAGATAAAATACATATTATCGATACCTTATAGATAAATTGTCACTAGCTCCAAAATGACATGATTATTTAAATGAGAAAATTACGTAAAGGTACCATTTTTCAAAACATCTTTCAACTAAATCTCCTAAAAAAACTCATTCTCAACTAAATACACATTCTATAAAACTTCTTTCAAATAAGTCTATTTTGTCAAACCCTAATCTAATCAGTCCATTTCATGACTAAAATACCCTTGTTTTAAGAACAACACATGACGTGGATTTGAGGCTCCAGCAGCCGGGAAGGGACATTAAATCTAAGCCGTTGGATGGGGGAAACATCGATGATGATCGGGCTTCACCATGGCTGAGGTGGAGAAGCTCGAGAAAGGAAGCAAACAAATTATATTATACAACTCGTCAAAACCTTTGTTTTTCGAAGTTATTTGGAATTTTTCAGCTCGTTGCTCATCACTTTTTTTTTTCTTTCGATTTTTCCTTATTCGTTATCATATCAACAAAATTGTTATCATGCCGGTGCATAGTGCATTCCACATGCGATTGTTCTCTACATATGAACAATTTTGTGTTTCTAGTTTGGTTTTACTTTATCTTATGTAGTATCTATGGCTTTTAAATTGGATTCGTTTTGAACTGTTGAACAAGTTATTTCGGCCCTATTCTGTTCAATTTCTTGTGTCTAGCGGTGCATGTAATTTACATGCACCGCTAGACTCATCCGATGTATATCTCAATCGGTGCATGTAAATAATATGATTCCACCAATAGTTTTTATCTACAAGACTGCAACAATCACTCTGTCACTATCAAGGCTTAGGGAGATTATTGGAGTTCGCATAATATAAATTAATTGTTGAAGAGCTCATTATATTGAGTCTCACTCTATCGATTTCTATAATTTAAGGGCCTTACACATACAAAATAATGAAGGTTTTTGACGTGGGGAATCATAAAAAAAAATGGCCATCGCTTCCAGTAATAATACTCACCGATATAAACATGCAATATGGTTGACCCTAGTTTACCGGTGCATGTAATTACATGCATCGCTAGTCTACCGGTGCATGTAATTTACATGCACCGATAGTCTACCGGTGCATGTAAATTACATGCATCGGTAGACTCAACATTTGAGGTTTTGAAATTAAGACATGTTTGTGTAATATATTAAGACATGTTTGTGTAATATATTACTTTGGGAATTGTTTTCAAATTTGTACCTGCTATTTCTAAGCATGATTTGGGGTTTTGATACGTATATCTTACAATATATTGAGAATATTTTATTTGAAATACTTTTAATGTATAATGGATGCATTCAGGACAGTGTGGTGTAGCATCAAATATTTCGATTTGGGGTTCAAAAATGGTATATTTTACCTAGAGGTAGAAGTTGACCAGCGGGAGCAACTGTCCAGTAGCCATTGATGAAAATTTATTCAAAAATTTTCGTGTAATCTTTAAAATCATTAGTTGCGATTTCTTAATGCAACGAGCGGTTTTCTCTTATTTATTTGTTTCTACCCATGCAAGAAGTACGAGTAGTAGAAGAGTGGAGATTCAATTTTCTGGATTTGGGAAAGATTTTTCAGAGCTGATGTGTTAGCGTAGATTTGGAATAATGGACGATATATTAATACCTCTGGAATGGATAAATCTCTGGTGTTCTATGTTGGTGAGAAAGAATCAGCTGATGATGATTTGGCTCGAAGGCTAAAGAATCGATATAGGGAAAGGAAGCGGCATCATGAACTGCCGGTGCATGTGAATTACATGCACCGATAGACTCATGAACTGTCGGTGCATGTAAATCACATGCACCACTGAGTCTATCGGTGCATGTAAATTACATGCACCGATAGACTCATGAACTACCGGTGCAGGTAAATTACATGCACCAATGGTTTCAATATCATTACATTCTCAAAATTTTCATTCAAACAATTGATCGAACATCTCAAATACATTATAATTTTGAGTTTTACATTAAAAATCTACAAACAATCATTACAATAAAATTGACATTCATAATAAATATAAAATTTTCATTCAAACATTGATCGAACAATTCAAATGCGTTATACTTTTACGTTTCACATTAAAAATCTACGTACAGACATTACAAAAAAATTGAAATTCATAAGAAATATAAAATAAAATCAACACAATCGGTAAATAGATGATAAATAGAAGAATGCGATGATTTTGTCTTCTTGCACAACCTTTTTGTTTTCGTTTGACCAGTGCGCGCAGCTCCGACGCCATGGGAGGAGCGACAACTTCTGACGACGGCGTTGGTGGTTGGGACATGTGGCTGATGTGAGGGTTGGAGACTAGGGTTTGATGTTGAAGGAGGTGATCCAAGGAAGGCAGAAGACCATTTTGGTCATTTTGACCAAAATTAGACCTAGTTGAAAGAATTCCTTTTTGGGTGACTGGGCCAAAAAATCTTTTACCAAATAGTACCGGCCCGAAATTTTCCCAATTTAAATAATCCAAAAAAACTCTACAAATTCTTGCGATTTAGATGAAACGACATGTGGCCCCAAGATTGGAAAAGTTTAGACAAGATTTGGGGTTCATAAACTTTTAGAAGCATTATATGGACTATCCCATCCCATTTTATTGTAAGCCTCACAAAAAATCTTTGCCAGCCAATCTCTGTCTCCTTCCCCTCTGCCACATATTCCTCCAATCGGATTCTAAAAAAAGATTATAATTCATTTCTACAGAGGCCACATCAAATTGTGTGTATGTGTCGCGTAGATATTGGCATGATTACAATTGTATAGTTATCTACTTTTTTGGGATAAGTTTAACCTATCATATATGTAATGTCTTTTATACTAGGTCCAATCGTATAAATTTGATTTGAATATATATAATCTATTTTTTTATGTGGACATTATATATCTAAATCAAATTTTGAATGTTGGATGTAGCTACCCGCATGCTAAGGTTTCATTTCCCACTTTCTTGATATGCGATGTTAAAAATATATGACTCATGTGCTGAAAGTGGGCAGATATCGGAGCGAGCGGTGCGGAGCGTAGCGAAGCGGAACTGAGCTGAGCGATGACATGTCATTTGGGAGTTTGAGACACTGATTAGGTTGGGGTGCGGGGAAAACTCCCCCGATGCATGGTGCGGGGAAAACTCCCCCGATGCATGGTGCGGGGGTATTATTGCAATTTCTCTCGTATGTCTAGACTATAGTGTAGAGTTATTATATAAGAGAATTTGTGTATTCCTATTTGATTATCAATAAAATACAATCACATCCACCTGCTCTCGTATATGTAGACACATTGTCAAATCACGTTAAATCTTGTGTTATTATATTATATTTTCATATAATCTATTGCTGGCTTTCACAACAAGCGACTTGTTAATTTGGTCGAAATATAAAAATTCTGGAATTCTTGATCGCATATCAAGGCAAATAATGTAACTTTATAGTCATATGTTGTAGAATATTAATCTACCAATCACCTATCGACAATTTTAAAATTACAAATATATTTCTTTTTTCTTTTTTTTTTCAAGAAAATATCTATTTTGGTGGGTCCGGTGGAGCCCGCATGGCTACAATTTCAATTAGCATCGAGTTGATTTAAAAAAGGTTTATGCCACGTCAGCAAAGGATCCAAAAAATACCAAATAAGAAGAAGGATAAGAATTCGTTGGGCCCCACTTGAAGGACAAGCGACTTAGGTCTCAATCCATTTTTTCCCAGGCGACTTAAAAGTTCTGTTAAAATTAAGGTAGTCTTATATTAGATCATGATTTTATCCCCAGCAAGGAATTATCCGAACTTGATTCGAAGATCCGACCCGTGGAGTAAGGAATAAGGTATGTTCTGAAGCGTCAGACTGCGTCTTAGACTGCTGAACTGGAAGTAACGCGATATTAACTTAGAAAAGGTAGCTCGATGTCCGCCTTTATGGGTGTAGTGCTTTGGCCCATGAGAGCATTTTTCTTGTTTGCCCGGTCTATCTTCGAACTGCCGATCTAATGGGCTTTGATTTGAATTGCTTTGGTACGAAGGTAAGGCCGAATCAGTAAAATACGATTGTGATGTTAGAAATAAGTATGGGGTACCTGACAGCTTTAGCCGCCTGAGGGATGAGCTAAATATTTTACGTCAAATATGACTCAAACAAAAGTCTACCCAAAATGGGTAATAAACTAGTTACCACCAGATTAAATATGAGAGCTCTTAGTTCTCAAATACATTTCATTTTTGAATAATAATTCGACCGTATTTATGAAGGGGCAAACTTGAACGGAAAACCAATATTTTCCCAGGGTGAAGTTCAAGAACCCAAAAAAATAAGAGGGTGAAAATGTAATTGTATCATGTACTTTAAAATTATTTTCCTCAAGGAAACGTGTCACAATCTAGGCCAATAAGCGTGGCTCACGGGCAGCAGACATGAATCGGGCAGTGGGTAGGGCAAATGGGGCAGCTTAAATCATTGTAACTTTGAGCTGGCTAAGAAGATGGAGCTGCCCACGTGAGTTTGCCAGAAGTGGGCCCTGATTTACTAAATCCGGCCCATGTATTGGATATGTAGTGACAATTCCCACTCCACAAACAAACACAACTAAAGATAATGACACCATTATTGCAATGTATTATATTATTGCTATGTATGTGTTTTTTAATATAGGATTAAACGTTTTTCGTTTTACCAAAAATTATAATATATGATTCTAGTATATTTTCATCATATCTGAATAATAAAATATATATAAAGATGTGAAAGAGATCAAATGACCTATTGTTGCGATTAGTTTTAAGCTACATACCATTTATTGAAAAATAATTGTATTTTGATTGTTCTTTAAACTATGATATCATACATAAAAGTATTTGTGGGGCTTCAAAAAAAAGTTTTATTTTGGTCCCATACTCCATAGTCTGGACTTTGGAATTGGCCTTCAAATAGCAAAATATGAGGTGAATGGAAGATTTTTGGTATCCGCTCGTTTTAAATTTCGAAAAAAAAGTGATGTAGTTGAAAATTAAGCAACCCGCATTTATGTGGGTGGGTAGTAGATGTTGCACCTCACCCGCTTATCCACCCAATCAGTCAGCATCTTTATATATTAAAGATTTATTTAATTGTAAAAGCAAATATTTTAGAGGTTTAAGAAACAGTGATCAATGATCTATCACCCCCCTATCCACCCAATCAGCCAGCATCTTTATATATATATATATTTATTTATTTTGGGAACTATGTTTTTTATTTTATTTTGGGACTTATGAATTATCGTTTTCTTTCGTACAATTAATATTTAAAATTATTGATATCCCAATTTGATAGTGGAGGATTTTGATACTTTAATTTATTATATCTTTTGTTTAATATTGTTATATAACATTTTCATTTCAGTTTTATTACAAGACTTGGATATCAATAAGTTTTAGGATGACAGTAATATGATCAATGATCTATCATTAACTATCCTTGCATTTTCAGTTACAAATGATTTGATAATTATGTTTCATATAATATTTTTGTTTCAATTATTTTAAATTTTAATTGTTTCATACTGCTCTATCGTTTATTTATTTTTTGTTCTGTTTTATTATAATCGTCAGTAAATACTTCAGTTTAAAAACTTCTAAAATGCATTAAATGTAATTGATTTATATTTGATAGGCTAACCCCTTTCACACACCCGCACCCAACCAACCGTACGATTTTCTATATTTAATGTGCAGTTGCAGTTTACTAATTTAACAACCCGCACGCAATAAGTTTTTCATGTCTACCGACATAAACCGACCCAAGTACACCCCTAAATTGTAAGTTAAAAAGACTGGGCCTAAAGTAGAGCGAGCTAAGGATTGGGTCAACTTGGTACAATTAGAGCATTTGAAGGCCCGGTTAGTCGCTGACTGTGTAGCCCATGGCCTGATCAAAAACTGGCCATCAACTTGACCACCAATTAATTGCAAAAGCTGACCAGCTTTATCTGACTATTTTTGAATATATGATAATAAATAATATAATTAACATATTTTCAGATATTTTCACAAACTAAATAAAATATCGCGTTTCGAGATTTGAATTTTTATTACATAAAAACTAAAAGAAATTTCTTTTAGTTTTATGATAATTATACAAACTCAACTTATTTCATATCATATATGAATTATACAGTTTTAAAGCATGCAATGCAAATCTAAATATGATTAAACTATTTAACCACATAAATCCGATATGAGCCTTGTACACGGCTCTGATACCACTGTAAGTAATCCAACAATCATGGAACGCAGCGGAATTTAAAAATTTTGGATTACTAAACCGCGGATCTATACATAGGTTATCATATCGGATAAAGGATTTACGAAGGTCTCACCCTTGTAGCGTGTTTGAGCAGATTCCACGGAGCAGCACCACGTCCAACGTCTCCTTCGAGTCACTAGCAAAGACTTGTCAAGTTTTGCCTCAACGGTATCCATACGATCAAATCGGGTGAAGGGATAGTTTAAGAACAAGTTGCTAGACTAGTTCTTAAACCGGAACCAAAAACCTCACTCGATTCACAATCGAAAAGATGGCCGGAATCAACAAAGCTCACTTCGGCTATGATGAAGCCGAGAGAGCCAAGAGTGAAACGGCAGCCGTGAGCTTTTGTGTGCTAGGTTTTATGATTATAAAAATGTTATCAAGGAATCAATTAACAATTAATCACCTTGTTATTTTATATATGATTTAATTAAAGGCTTTCTTAAAGCCTCATGGACCCAAACCCATGATTTAATTAAAACCTTTTAATCACTTAATTAAGACTCTTCTTAATTAATTAATTCATCCAATGAATTTAATTTCCCTTCTCGATTTAATCTTTTGTGCGACCCGATAGGATCTTGTAATGTTGGCAGTGACATAAAATCTCATTTTACGTTACAAGCAAAGAGCAGTGTCTAGCAACACATCAAGGCTACCCAAATTACAAGAATGTCAATGACTCGACATAACCTTTAGAACTTGTGATAATATTTACCATGTAACTTAATCCATTTGTCCTTTGTGTTTAGATTGAACACGAGTCATGGAATAGTCATACTCGTAAATTCAATCTTTATTTCTTGATCTCCAAGTAGAACTAGAATAAACGAATAAACTCGATATCTCATATCGACTCATTCGAGCATGGCCATGCATTTTAGTTCTCACTTGATCAAGGGCCAAACACATCTCCTGTTATATAGGAGGGACAAATCCTATCTCGATCAGTCAACATCCCTCTACATAATTCGTAGTGTATCCAATAGTCGCCTTTATAGTTTACCCTGTTACGGGTAACGTTTGACAATATCAAGATACATAACTCCTTATGTTGGGATCTCTGATGATCACAAGTCGTAAGGATTACATACATTATTATCACTATGAGAATTGCATATGACGATCATATAACTATCCATGTTGCATTCTCATGGTGGGTCTGTCAAGTACATCGTTCTCTAACATGTACCCATGTGTTGATTTGATATCTCATATCAATGAACAATTCATCAATCAACACATACTAGTCTCTACGTATTATCATTATCCATATTCATGATAATACTTGACTAGGGACATCTTTAAGAATAATACAATATTATTCTAAGGACATTAACATATATATTAATTCATATTGCACAGTTAATCGAATAATATATAATAATGAATTGCCATTCATAAAATCATAAACATTGTATGTCAAAACAATCATCTAATGACTTGTCTTAGGGCATATCCCAACAGAACAGTGGGTAACGGTAAGATTATCCATAGTAACATTACTATTAAAGATGTACTGTTAGTTGAAAATCTATGATATAATCTAATTAGCATTAGTCAACGATGTGATAATGGACATTCAGTAGAATTCAACTAGCACTCTTGCACAATAAGATGTACTGATGGTAATATACAGCTTTGTAGGTAAAATGCATGATAACACATATAAGATTGATTGGAACTTTGATCAACCAGCCTCACCTACCTGCTTTGATGCTTTGAACAATTCCAAAAATTGGCTTTGGCACAAGCGTTTGAGTCATCTAAATTTTAAAACTATTGACAATCTGCGTAAGCTTGATTTAGTTGATGGATTGCCCCAAATATAGTTCTCAAAAGATAAGATTTGTTCAGCATGCCAACTTGGTAAGGAGGTAGTAAATATTCTTCTTAGTGCCTAGAGTTGCTGCACATGGATCTTTTTGGTCTTATACCAGTAACAAGTCTAGGGGGAATGAAGTATACCCTAGTGTTAATAGACAATGTCTCTCGTTTTACGTGGTTCCTATTTCTAAGCAGCAAAGGTCAGGCTACTCCAAAGCTGATCTACCGAAGAAACTACAAAACGAGAAGTCGTGTGTGATAGATAGAATTCATAGTGACAAAGGTACTGAGTTTACCAATCAAACACATCATATCTAGATGATCTTGGTATTAAACATGAATACTCTGCTGCTAGAACCCTGCAATAAAATGGAGTTGCTAAGCGTAGGAACCGCACTTTGAAAGAAGTTGCGCGAACTATGCTTGCAAAGTCAGATTTCTATCAGAGATTTTGGGAAGAAGTAGTTATATAGCTTGTTATACGCAGAATAGATCGATGATTAATAAATTAGCTAACAAAACACCGTATGAGATTTGGAATGACATTAAGCCAAATATTTCTTATTCTCGTGTGTTTGGTTGCAAATTTTTATTCATAACAACGGAAAGACTCATCTAACCACCTTTGATGCTAAATCTGATGCAGGAATATTTCTTGGCTACTATGCTATTAGTAAGGCTTTTAGAAGATTTAATAATAGAAAACTTACAGTAGAGGAATCCATTAATGTCATATTTGATGAATCTCTTGATAATTTTATCTCTGAATTACAAACCAATAATCGGAGTAATCGATTAGAAAATACGCATATTGATAATGATTGTGATGATGAGTTGGATTACAGTAGAATGGTTGATTACATTTTAGAACCAGAAGTCCCTGAAGCACAAGCAGAGGAGCCTACTGCTCTACAAGAGTTACACTGTACTGCCGAGGACACTACTGAATCTACGCCTACTGCAGTGGAAATCACAAAAGCCAACAATGAACCCATCAAGTCTACTGATCTACCAACTCAAATACCTACCGAGGAAGAAACAAATCCTGTTGGGCCTCCGCTCCAGTGGAAGAAGAATCACCCACCTGAGTAGGTCATAGGTAACCCCACTACTCATCTCAGAACCAAAGGACAGATGATCAACGAATTTCTTCATGATGCATTCATCTCTCAGAAGAACCTAAGAAGATAGATGATGCTATTATAGATCCAAACTGGGTAGAAGCTATGCAAAAAGAACTTAATCAATTTGAGAGAAATAAAGTTTGGCACGTAGTACACGTCCATCGCATCACACTGTTATAGGTACCAAATGGGTATTAGGAAATAAATTGGACGAGAATGGTATAGTAATTAGGAATAAAGCAAGATTAGTTGCACAGGGATACAGACAGGAAAAATGCATCGATTTTGATGAGACTTTTGCCCCTGTGGCCCGATTAGAAGCCATTCACATATTTCTTGCATTTGATGCATTCAAGGACTTTAAAGTCTATCAGATGGACGTTAAGAGTGTTTTCCTTAACGGCAACTCCAAGAAGAGGTCTATGTTGAACAACCTTCTAGGTTTGAAAACCATCAGCAACCTTCCTTCGTTTATAAACTAGAAAAGGCGTTGTATGGTCTGAAACAAGCTCCCCGAGCATGGTATGATACTCAATCAAAGTATTTGACTGAGCATAACTTTACCATTGGCACGGTGGACAAGATCTTTTTTAAATTCACAAAAGGTGGCCATACTTTACTAGTTCAGATATACGTTGACGATATTATTTTTGGTAGTACTAACCCAAAACTTTGCGAGAGTTTTCTAAATCATGCAGGATCAGTTTGAGATGAGCATGATGGGGGAATTATCGTTTTTCCTAGGATTGCAAGTCAAGCAATCTGTTGAGGGAATATTCATCAACCAATCGAAAAACACAAAGGAGCTACTAAAGAAGTACGATATGAGCACTATTTCAACAGCAGCCACTTCCATAAGCTCGTCTGCTAAATTAGATTTGGATGAAGCAGGCATACCAATAGAGGTAACCATGTATTGTGGTATTATTGGTTCTTTACATTATTTAACATCTAGCAGACCCGACATAATGTTTGTTGTATGTAAGTGTGCTCGCTTTCAAGCTAATCCTAAACAATCTCACTACACTGCTGCTAAGAGGACCATTAAATACTTAAAATGGACTGAAAATGTTGGCCTCTGGTATCCCAAGGACTCCACTTTTAATTTAATTGGATATTCAAATGCTGACTATGCAGGATGTAAGATTGATAGGAAGAGCACCAATGGATACTGTCAATTCCTAGGAGATAGGTTGATTTCATGGGGTTGCAAGAAGCAGACATCCATCGCAATATCTACGGTAAAAGCAAAATACCTTGCTGCTGGAAGTTGCTGTGCTCAACTGCTATGAATTCAACAGCAATTAAGAGAGTATGAAATTGAGTCCACTGAGGCACCATTATTTTGTGATAACACGTCTTCTATAACTATCACATATAATCCACTTCTTCATTATCGGACCAAGCATATTGACATTCGTCATCAATTCAACCGAGATCATGTAATGAATAAGGAGATTCGATTGGATTTTATCTACTGAACAACAAGCAACAGACGTTTTCACAAAACCCCTACCGGACGCTAAGTTTTCCTACTTTCGCAATATACTTGGCTTAGTTGATATAACTAAGTGATCTTACTCGTTTACATTCTCATATTCGCTTAATTGAGGGGAAACTACATTCTAGATAATGCATGAATTTAGGGGGGGATATTATTTGAGGGGGAATCTGTGTGTCTTTCGGAGGTCTACTGCTGCTCAGCTGGTAAACAATTGTCTGTTGCAGTAGAGTTTGGCACTTAACCAGTAGACTCTACATATCAGTAGGCATTACCAAGTATGCTAAGCTGATGTTAACCTTCCGTAATTATTAAACATTTGGAACGTCAGATTTCAAATTTTATCATTTATTCATGCTTAATTATTTTGGTCTCGCTTTAATCGTATCCGTTCTTCTCACATTCAAAAATTATTTTTGCGTAGATGAGCGGCACGTGTCAATGTGTCCTTTCATCTACACTACCCTGATCCTAACAATGATAAACAAAAAAGAGACAAAAAATGACAATGGGTCATACAAGTTCAAACATAAAATGCCAGCTATGAAGATGCTAACGACAGAAGAGAAGGCTCATATAAAGAACATGAACAAGATGGAAATTGTATGCCGTAATTTAATTTTTCAATGTTTCCTGACAATGAGTCTCTTTGAAGGTGTGCTGGGGAGTCATCTTGAAGGATAAACTCACCAAAAGGAAACTCTTCGTACAAGATGTTGGCGAAATTATACATAATGAATCCCTTGGAAATGATGTAAGCCAATTGCATTGCAATTTTCCTAATGGATTGATTAATTTGTCAACATGCACCTCACGCATCTATCGGTTTCATGTGGTGCGTGACTCTCACATGCACCACCATACTTATATTTAAAAAAAAAACAGTAATGCACTTGTTTATGTGTTGATATTTAAGTCAGTGAACTATCTTATACTTACTTACAGATGATTATCGTTGTAAATAACCACATCATAAAGACATGAAAGAAGAAAATAGCCCATGTGTTTGACAACATGTGTTGGGTAATAAACTCTCCTATTAATTTGCTTTATAAAATCTGTATATTCATATATGATGAAATTGTTTGATACAGCTTTGCAGCAATAAAAAACAACCACTACCCTAATGATTCGCGCTGATATATTATGGTACTACATAGACTCGGCAAGAAACCATGTAGATAATAAACTACAGGATGTCATGACTCAAAGATATCTAATTGTTCCAATGTACTCACCTGGCAGGAAAGACCCCTAAAAGCTCCAGGATACCACTGTACACTCTGCTTGTCTTTGATTTTCAAGAATCAAATTGGACCCATTACAATTCGATAAGGCCAAGAATTGAAGATGAGACAGATTACTACTTTGAAAATGCCAAAATACTGGTAAGTTTTATAATAAATACATATGTATATTTAATTCAAAATTTTGATAAACTTAACTAGTTGAGATCAATACATCTTCCAAAATACTGAAGGTTTACATCGAAGATAAAATGAAGAAATTTATCGAGGAGAGTCCAATCTCAAGAGATGTCCAATACAGTCAAAGAGAACATACATACAATAGCCTTATAAGGAAGCATCACAATAGAAGCTTGACTCGGTAGACTGTGCCATGTTCGTTTGCATGAACATGAAAAAAATAATGAGAGGACAAATAGTGTCCAAACATAATGAAAATGTTGATTTCAATACAGCATACAGAGCAAAAATGGTGAAAGTCTTCCTCGATAGTGCAGAAAACAACAAGTAGTTATTGTTTTCTACAGAACGTGTATGGATTGTAAAAAAACAAGTATATCTTCTGTGGTAAAATGATTTTGTTCGGTAAATCTATATCATTACAAACAAACTGCAATTGTTGTTATAAAAATGTAAATATGATAGAAATATAAAGTGGTGATAAATTTATTTGTATCGGTGCATGTGTTTTATTGGTGCGGTGCATGCAATTGAATGCTAGTTGTGCACTGGTTTCATTCCATGAACCGACAATAACAAGCGGTGCATGCTCACCACATGCACATGAATGATGACAGGTGCATCTACTGAGTCTATCGGTGCATATAATATACATGCACCAATAGACAAAAACGTGTCTTAACTTTAATTCTGCAAACTAACAAAAGAACTGGCACAAATCATTTGTGAATGAAGATTTTTAAACAAAAACATATAGAAAACACCAAATAGGTTCTTTACAAGTCTTCTTATTGTGTCCAAATTTATGACACTGACTACACCGCAACTGTCGAATGTTTTCACATTTGGATAGAATTTTCCTCTTCTTTGGACGACCTGGTTGTCTTTTCATCTTTGTCGATAAAATATTAATTGTTGTGTCAACTTCAGCGAAATCATCCATTGAACATCCTGGAATCGGAAAAATAATTCATTCGTAACAACTCCTATAGGTATGGAAATGGAAATATTTGAATCAACTAATTCATCGATGGCCAACTTATTCCTCCTAAATACAGTAATTGCATAAGGACACGAGAATCTGCCAAGCTGCCACTGGTAGCAATAACATGTACGATTATCAAGCCGCATGGTAACCGAAGAATGTGAAAACACTTCAAAACAGCATTCAGAAGACATCTTCACATTCCACGCACGACAATGATTTTCATAGAAAGCCAATTTCTTGTGCATCATAGGACACTGAACACCATTTCATCATGTCGTCTTTATTCTCCTATCGGAAAACCAGCACATCACCTTCACCCTGATACAATCAACCATGTGAGTAATAGACAGACTCATTGCCTCTAATATCCAAGAATTGAAAGACTCCACTACATTTGAATTCATAACGCATGCAAAATGAGTAAGCATTTGGCTATTTCTCCAAACATAGCCCCTGTAAAAAATCTTCTATAATCGATCCACCTTCTCGTTTCACAATAGCAAGCTTCTCAGCAAAAATAGACACTGTTGGAGAATATGCACACTCATCCAGCAAGTAACACATTCCGGAACTGATTGGAATAATGTTTGCTAGAATATCTATCACGGAGGTCGCACTTCAAATGATAAAGGCAGAAAAAGTGTTTTGGAGAAGTCCAAACACAATTAGTAAAGCCTTCATCAAACCAACATTCTGGTCAGATATAAAAATATATATACACCATTATCCACAATCTCGCTCAAGCAAGAGAGAAGCCAACACCAATTATCAAAGTTCTCAGAGTCCACGACAGCAAAAGCCAAAGGGAACAAACCTTGAAAAAGGGGGAAAAAGAAAACTTATAAAGCAAAAAATACAATATGATGCACTGATATGATAGTTACATGTAGTGCTGCATGTTAAATGTAGTGGTGCATGCTACCTTGATTCCCATCATTGGCGGTGGCTGACAAAAGTGTGCCCTTGTAACGGGATTTCAAAAAGGTCCCATCAAGAAATAGCATAGACCGACAAAACTTAAAATCATCCATAGAAGCACAAAATGA
The DNA here is from genome assembly GCA_907163345.1 of Haberlea rhodopensis. NCBI lineage: Eukaryota > Viridiplantae > Streptophyta > Magnoliopsida > Lamiales > Gesneriaceae > Haberlea > Haberlea rhodopensis. Next base: position 5,381,633 of record CAJQUN010000033.1, on the reverse strand, counting down.
CAAGAATAAACGGTTGAATCTGTTATTGTCGTCAACATCAATCTCTACAAAACTCCCAATATTAGTTGTCTTCAATGCTTCGACATACCACTTCAAATCTTGAAACGACTCATCATAATTTCCAAAAGCTTTAGACCTAACATTCTCCAAACTTCTCCATACCTTAATATACGTGATATACAAGCCATAATCTCTTTTCATTAACTCAATTACAGACATGGTAGAAAAGTATGGATTTGCACTGGTTTGTTCACAAATAATTTCAGATATTAAATCTGAAACCATCCTTTTTGATTTATCTTTCATGACTTTTAACCCACAATTGTGAATGTTATTCAATTTCTTTATGTAGAAATAACCATTTACATGTGAGATGTTTGTTTTCACAAACCAACCACAACCATCAACATGCTTCCTGGCACACTCAACAACTATCCTATCTTTATTGTTTTTCACATTGTTGAACAATCTCCATATAATATTTACTCAATTCAGCCCGAAACTCTTCTATGACACCTCTAAATACTTGACCCCCTACTTATAATTGATGATCATCATGAACACAACAACAACTTCGCATTGCCTTTAACGTTGCATCTTTGATTATCAGAATTATATCCTGAAGATGAACAACAAACATGTTATGTTGCACCATATGAGTCTATCGATGCATGTGATTTAGGTGCACCTATGAACTCTGGCCACATAATTATCTCAGGTGTGCCATCTGTCTCATGGTGCATGTAAATCACGTGCATCGATAGACACAGATGAGCCATGTCCACCACATTCACCATCATACAACAACAATACAACATTACAATCAACAACACTCACCATCACCAAACACATATCCATCATCTTACACAACAAAAACATATTTCTCATATCAATTCATTGCTCAAACAACAATTGGGTGACCATCGATTGAATATTTGAAACAAAATTGTCTGAAAACACATCATTTATCAGATGCGGAAGCTAGTAAATCACTGAATTTATAATATTCAAAACCAGAGTTTCCTCTCTGAATTTCAACAGAATCATGAATCCGGTAGATCGATGAAAATCGCATAAAATTGAAGAAAATACGATGAAAATGACCGCTTATTTTTTAAACAGAAAATTTCTTTGTAGCGATTCTACCACAAGTGCACGGTTGTCAAGTTTTAGTATAGTTAAATGAAAGTAAGGGTTGTCGAATCCACAGGGACTAACGTATAAGTACCAAATAAAACTAGTAAAATTATATTTAGCCTACTATTAAAAATGGTAGATTAACTAATGCAAATTTAGAACTAAAGAATCCAAATAAAACAAGAATAAATAAAATAAATGGCTTCCGGATATGCAAAGGAATTTCGCTCGAGAAATTTATCTAGCTCTTCGTTCAACTTTATTTTTGTAAATGATTCGTTTGAATAAGCAACTACTAAACAATCGATTCTTAAGGTTAAATGTTTTCGATGTTATTCAATACACTCTCTCGAGCTGTATAGAAACTAATATCAAATTAGAACAAGTAACTCTCGTTCACTTATTTACTAATCCGATATTGCATAAATCTTCAAAACCTAATTACTCTAAATCTCTCGATTCAAAGTGCTCACGTATGTGATTTTATCTCTCGATCTCAATCTTAAACATACATCATGAATTATTGTAGCGTATTATAACGTTATCTCTCGATCTCGGTTATAACTCACAAATTCAATCAAAGTTAGCTAGGCTTTGATATCATTAAGCATATAATTCATGAACAATAAGAAATCAATCCACTCAAACACATTCGAATCAATAACTCAAACACAATTGTACTCAAACTCGATAAAATAAACTCAATTCAATTCAAATCAGATAAATGAGATGTTTAATTGTCTCTCGACCTCAAAAACATCAATGAATATGAAAATCAAATAAATAAGAGTTTAGAAATACGATAAATGTGGAACAAATCCGTGCGTTGCACCGTAATCTCTTCTCTTGCTCCTTCCTTGCACTCCGGAAACGTCTCGCTCAAGCTCGGACGGAGAACGGAGGAAGATGGCTTTTTCCTCGGGTTCTTCTCGGCGGCTACTAGGGTTCTCCTTGCTTTTCTTTCGGCCTCCTCTCCCTTCTGATATGATATCTCTTTGATATGGAAAAGATTTACCATTTAAACCACCGAGAATCCATCAAATATGGAAGATAAGATTTTTTAAAATTCGCGTATCGATCGATCGAAAGGATTTTCCGATCGATCGGTGCACTGTTCACTTCAGCGTTTTAAACTCTTTGCCTCGATCAATCGATCGAAATTTTGGTTCCGATCGATCTACACTTCGATACTTGTTGCTGAGTTCTCTGCCTCGACCGATCGATCGAGAAATATTCTCGATCGATCGATGCTTTAAAAAATCTGAATTCTTCTATTTTTCTCTTTTTCGCCTCGATTTCACCCGTTTTCTTCATTTTAGCTCATTTCTACAATTTCCGACCTATTTTCCTGAAACAAGCAAATAAATACCAAAAAACGTAATTTCATCCAAGAAAAAATACGAAAAACGGTAAGAAATTACAGCTAAAAACACGTAATATCTAAGCCTATCAACTCCCCCAAACTTAGACTTGATCGTCCTCGAGCAAGCAATAACCTCAAAAAGTAGAGTTAAACTTAATACTTTGAATGAATCATCTTTACAACTCAAAGTAAAAGCTCAGCAATCCTACTTACACATCAATAAGAGTCATTCAAAGTTCAATAGGAAGCGTTTTCTCCTAAGCTAAACAATACATCGTAACATCGGAGCGTGCGTGTGTGCTATTGTCAATCATGAGGTATAATCATATCTTTAAGATCAAAATGTGCCATAAAAACTCAAAGTCAAGATTACTTTGGATTACTCTACAAATCTACTATCCAGCACTTCTGCACTAATGTAATTATTCCCTAGACTTGGATCAGAAGGTCTTTAAAAGCTTATAGCGTTAGGCCTTTTGGTGTCGGCTTCAAAGAAAAGGTAGGATGAATGCAAAGAAGAGAATATAATAGAATCAGTTCAAAAACTTTTCGCACAATATTGAGCTTCTCTTCAACTTTTTCTAGCTTTGGCCACTTTGGGTCTTATTTGAATGTTTTCATTTTTTCTCTCAAGGCATTTCTCTACATCTTTTCTTATTGCTCATTCTTTTGTTCATTTTGTTTTTCACAATGAACTCATCTACATATACAATTCAGTGCAATGAATGAGATTCATTATACTCCCTTAGGGACGGATAAATTTTTTTCTTTAGGCTCAATCCAAGGTAGGTATAATGAGTTAGCCAAAAATGTCGAATGGGGGTCTAATTATATGCAATGCATATACCATTCTTTTTCAATAAGGCTCAAGAGGGGACACTAAGGAATGATGTAGACAAGGTAAGCTTGAAAGGCACAAATGGTCCAAAGATCGCCTAAATCGTCTCCAAGTCAAGTTCCTAATTATAAAATTTCGCTTCAAAGTGCTTTCAAATAAATTGTAGAGTTTTCTAAGATGTTCAAGACAAATCATAGTTAACACAAGTTTTCACTTCATTCAATACATACATCACTCAATCATGACTCAAAACGTGCTCAAACTATTCCTCAATTTTGACATAAGCTCAACAAAGGATATATACAAACAAGTTAAAAATTTTCATGACTCCTATCTAGATGGGGATTAATTTCATCGTGTAGTACCGTTGCAAAACCAACTCATCATTCTCAAGAATAACTCATTTTTAAAAAAAAAATATTTTGTTGATAGTGCTCAATGACGAATTAGTCTCATAAGAGTGCAGTCATGCAAGAAAAGAAACAAGACAAGCAGCAAAAATGCAAAAACAACAAAAATACTACAAATATAAACAAACCCCCCCAAACTTAATATGTGCATTGCCTCAATGGACAAGAAAAATAAACGTAATGGCAAAACACATACCATGACGACGATCGTCACTGATCGTCGTCCTCATCATGCTCCGGAGGGGGAACTGGGTAGTACGGCTCATCACACACGGATTCTTGCTAAAAACAAAAGAAACAAAATAACAAAATCAATTAAACTAAACGAAAGAAAAAGAAAAAGAAACAAAGTGAATAAGAAAGAGTTATTGATTTATAGTCCCAAGCTGGACTGTCATCTCCTCTCTGTTAACTTGATTGCTCCTTCGGATTCTTCACAGAATCACTCGGGAGCGTACCTTGTGTCCTTCCAGAAATCAACGTTGATAGCTGCCCTATCTGCACTTCCAGGTTCTTAATAGATGCATCCTGATTCTGCATCATCACCTCAGTGGACGAAATCAGTTTGGCCATCAGCTCCTCCATACTCGGCTTTTGTGTGAACCCCGACTGTGGTTGTGGATTCAACACATTCTCTTGGTTTGACCACCTCAGATTTGGGTGGTTCCTCCACCCCGGGTTGTATGAGTTCGAGTATGGATTGTTTTGCTGCCTGTTCCCTATGAAATTCACAGCTTCAGTAGTTTGATTAAATTGGTTACCTGCTTGGCACTCAATGCTCGGATGACCGCCTCCACATAAATCACAGAAGACAGCTTGAGCTTGCATCGCTGCTGCACCCATGCTATCTATCTTCCGGTTCATAGCTTCCAACTGAGCCGAAATGGCAATAATTTCGTCCACTTGATGGACTCCTATTGGTTTCTGTGGCGTGTTCCTTTTCGATTGCCACTGATAGCTGTTGGACGCCATTTCCTCCAATAAGTCATACGCTTCTTCCTGTGTCTTCCGCATGATCGATCCCCCAGATGCTGCATCTATCATTGATTGGTTAGCAGAAAACAAACCATTGTAAAAAGTTGTACCTACAGCCAGATGGGTAGACCGTGATGTGGGCATCTCCTCAATAAATCTTTGAAACGATCCCACGCCTCATATAAACTCTCGGGGTCAAATTGCCCGAACGTGGTGATATCGTTCCGCATTTTTGCCGTCTTGGAAGGGGGGAAATACTTTGATAAGAATGCTTTAGTCATCCCCTCCCATGTTGTAATCGATCCTGCAGGTAATGAATTTAATCAAGATTTAGCTTTGTCTCTCAATGAAAAGGGAAAAGCCTTAACCTGATGGCGTCGTCGGAGACGCCATTATGTTTAAAAGTGTCACAGATCTCCACGAAGTTGGAGATGTGAGTGTTTGGATCGTCAGTGGCAGCTCCCCCAAACATTACAGAGTGCTGTATCATTTGGATAATTGCAGGCTTGATCTCGAAGTTATTCGCCTGGATTGTCGGCCTAGTAATGCTGGATAAAGATCCATGAAATGCTGGCTGTGCAAAGTCCATCATCGATCTCGGGTTTTGTGCTTCGTTATTGTCGGCCATTGCTCGAGCTTCTCGTAGTCTTCTAAGTAGAGTTCTCTCTATTTCAGGATCAAATGGCTCGAGAATGGGTTCCTTTCTTCTGAGCATGCACTAGAGAAATGGTTCATGTACTGGATCAGACAAAAGGAGACAACAACAAAAATACAAAATCAAAAAAAAAAAAAAACAACTAACGAAAACGAAAAACAAAAACAAAAACGAAATAATACAAATTGACTAATTTACAATTAACTAATCTCGTATGATATTATACAGATTAGTCCCCGGCAACGGCGCCAAAAACTTGACCGCTTATTTTTTAAACAGAAAATTTCTTTGTAGCGATTCTACCGCAAGTGCACGGTTGTCAAGTTTTAGTATAGTTAAATTAAAGTAAGGGTTGTCGAATCCACAGGGACTAATGTATAAGTACCAAATAAAACTAGTAAAATTATATTTAGCCTACGATTAAAAAGGGTAGATTAACTAATGCAAATGTAGAACTAAAGAAGCCAAATAAAACAAGAATAAATAAAATAAATGGCTTCCGGATATGCAAAGGAATTTCGCTCGAGAAATTTATCTAGCTCTTCGTTCAACTTTATTTTTGTCAATGATTCGTTTGAATAAGCAACTACTAAACAATCGATTCTTAAGGTGAAAGGTTTTCGATGTTATTCAATACACTCTCTCGAGCTGTATAGAAACTAATATCAAATTAGAACAAGTAACTCTCGTTCACTTATTTACTAATCCGATATTGCATAAATCTTCAAAACCTAATTACTCTAAATCTCTCGATTCAAAGTGCTCACGTATGTGATTTTATCTCTCGATCTCAATCTTAAACATACATCATGAATTATTGTAGCGTATTATAACGTTATCTCTCGATCTCGGTTATAACTCACAAATTCAATCAAAGTTAGCTAGGCTTTGATATCATTAAGCATATAATTCATGAACAATAAGAAATCAATCCACTCAAACACATTCGAATCAATAACTCAAACACAATTGTACTCAAACTCGATAAAATAAACTCAATTCAATTCAAATCAGATAAATGAGATGTTTAATTGTCTCTCGACCTCAAAAACATCAAATGAATATGAAAATCAAATAAATAAGAGTTTAGAAATACGATAAACATGGAACAAATCCGTGCGTTGCACCGTAATCTCTTCTCTTGCTCCTTCCTTGCACTCCGGAAACGTCTCGCTCAAGCTCGGACGGAGAACGGAGGAAGATGGCTTTTTCCTCAGGTTCTTCTCGGCGGCTACTAGGGTTCTCCTTGCTTTTCTTTCGGCCTCCTCTCCCTTCTGATATGATATTTCTTTGATATGGAAAAGATTTACCATTTAAACCACCGAGAATCCATCAAATATGGAAGATAAGATTTTTTAAAATTCGTGTATCGATCGATCGAAAGGATTTTCCGATCGATCGGTGCACTGTTCACTTCAGCGTTTTAAACTCTCTGCCTCGATCGATCGATCGAAATTTTGGTTCCGATCGATCGACACTTCGATAAACTTGTTGCTGAGTTCTCTGCCTCGACCGATCGATCGATGCTTTAAAAAATCTGAATTCTTCTATTTTTCTCTTTTTCGCCTCGATTTCACCCGTTTTCTTCATTTTAGCTCATTTCTACAATTTCCGACCTATTTTCCTGAAACAAGCAAATAAATACCAAAAAGCGTAATTTCATCCAGGAAAAAGTACGAAAAACGGTAAGAAATTACAACTAAAAACACGTAATATCTAAGCCTATCAGAAGACGCAGTAAAATTGAATCAAATATGTCGATCAATAAAAATCCGTAGACACGATACTTACACAATCGAAATGCAATGTGAATTATATATCAATTCGCATGCTAACGATCGGGATGCGGGTGCAAATTCCATCGTGTTAAGAGAAACGGTTATCGTCTTGTGATTTGTTTAACTAAAAAGAGAAACGGTTATTGTCTTGTGATTTGTTTAACTAAAAAGAGTATTTTAGTGCTAAGGAAGATTATGGTTTCATAAACTGGACTTAGTTTAAAGAAGTTTCTTATAACATGTATTTAGTTGGAAAAAAGATATTTTGGGTGATTTAGTTGAAAGATAATTTGGAAGGTGGTACCAAATGCAATTTCCTCTTTTTAAATATGATGTTCAATTTACTCTTTCTCCCCTGTGTTTCTGCTTTTTCTTTCTTCAGAGTAGGGAGCACATGCATTTTACCCATGAAACTCTCATTTCTGAAAACAGAGAAGTCTACATATTTTCCTTAAAAGGAATACAAAGTGAAGTCTTTTTAGCAAGAAACCAAAACCATTTTTCTGGTATCAGATGGACGACCGCAAGGAGGTAAAATGGTCTTCATTTGTTTTGGAGGACTCTGTTTCTGCTAATGGGTGATCTATTATTGATGATAATTCAAATCCCAGAAGGGTTCGATTCATTTTTTGAAAATTTTGTGTCATTACAAGTTACAACCTTCATGAAGCTAAATAAGAAGTTAAAGTTTTGTGCTTCGGTTCTGTGTCTTATGTGTGTGCACAGTTTAGTGTTAAGTTTTTTGTCGAAATTATTGTTATTATTGCTGTTTTTTTTATAAGGCAATATTTGAAAAACAATTGGGCTGTGGAGATATTTGGACGTGCTTACTTTTCTTTCTTTATGCAGAAGAAAAAATCTATAAATTTCTCTCTTGTGAGAGGTGCCAAAATTCAGGGAAAAATCTATCATGTATAAATTTGTGGTTTTCTTTTGGTATATCTTCATTTGTTAGAAGAATTTAAAATGTATCGAAATCCAGATGTGTTATACGACAAATCAAGATCTTACTAGAATTTCAAGACAACCTTTTTGCTTGTAATTAGACCTATAAAGTTTATTCATTTGGCTTTTGAGAGTCATTAACTGCAAAGTTTTCTATCTTCCACAGAAGAATTCACCATGGCTATCTGTGCCTCAATTTGGCGACTGGGATCAAAAGGGACAGTTACCTGACTACTCGATGGATTTCTCGAAAATCCGAGAAATGAGGAAGCAGAACAAGAGGGATCCATCAAGAGCAAGCCTTGGAAATGAGGAAAACCTCATCTCTTCAAACACGAGAGATTTGAACAAACCCCACGACGATGATCATCACGTTAATCATCAGAACCATTCTCCAACAGTATGATCCTTTTCCCATCTTTAAGCATGATTACATTTTAGCGTGTTGAAAATGTGTATGTTTGAGTCTAGAGACAAGTAGTTGATAGTTCCAAGCATTCAATATCTAATCTGGTATTAATGGCAAACTCTAGACAAGTTTTTACAGATGCTGACAATCTTAGAGATAAATTTTTTTGGATCAAATTTTCTGATTATTTAGCCAACAATCTTAGATATAAATGTTTTTCTTAGCTTTTAGGAAAATAAGCCGTTCAAAAATGGATCTTATAGAGTGTTTGCTTCTTGATCAGGATGCATGCTTACTAGCATTACAATTACATCAAATAAGCCCTTCAACTACGAATCTTGTAGAGTTTGATTCTTGCTCAGGATCAAACTGTAGGTCAACCAACCAGTGCTATAGAATTAAAACTTAGAATTGGTTGATCAATGTTCTCTAGGAGTCAATCTATCATCTTATCTCGAATGGCTTCTAAATCTTCATGAAAACACGTTTTGCTTTGGCTCAATTTGGTTAAGAAAACAGCTATGATTTTTCATTGAGATTTCCTCTTGATGTGGTCATGAACCACTCAAATGCCATCTTGTTTAGTGCATGTGATCCTAGATTATGCACCATAGCACACAAGATATTGAAATAATATGTGAGAGATGGGTATGTGCTTAATGAAGAAAGCAGCGTTTTGTACTTGTTAAACTTGAAAAGTATCCTATTACATCTGGACCACCTTGAAGCACATGTGGAATTAAACGTATAATATTGAAGTAGCATGAAGCTCATTTTGGACTCTCTGGTACTGCTTTTATTTATGTCTAATAAACATGTAGATGCCTACCAAACCCCCGGTCATACCGGTTTCACGAGGCATACTATCATCTCACATGATAATGATTCTTCGTTTCGTTGTTTACTTGAATCATGATTCTTTAAATAAATTTGCATGATGTTAACAAGAAAATATTAGGGTAATTTGGAACCGTTTCAAATCCATATTTTGTATTATTAGAAAGAATGGTATCTTTATAAAGATTGGGATTGTAAAAGTGAGAGTAGTTTTATACTTTTAAATCCAATTCCAACCTAATCCCATTCAATAACATTGGGAAATCTTTGCAGCCAATAACATTTATTTTAAAACTGGTTGAGGTTTATACTGCACGAGGTGAAAATAAATTTATGTTGTTGATCTCTGCCACAGGCAAGGAGTGACATTTTCAGCTATTTCAAATGTTGCGTCTTCAAAGCTTGATAATGTCGATGGCAACTTATTGCTTTTGTAATCTCTTTCTATTTTTTATGTCGTCTATAATTATTTAATTTATTCAGTAGTATTGTGTTGTGCCCTTTAATTGTTTTTTCTTTATTTCTTAGCTTAAAGATACTTTTTTTACAGTGCTAATATTATTTCAAAAAAAAAAACAAAAAAAGCAGTTTCGTAACCGAAGCAAATTTTGTTAAAAGTAATTCATTCAATTAATTGCCGTATTTAAAAACAAAGATGCGAATATATAAAAGACACTAAAGTTTTCACCCCACAGGAGAGAGGATAGATTACTTCAGGAAGAGTTTCATAACCAGAAAATAACTCTTACGGAGTGTTTCGGATTACTTCTTCAAAAATCATTATCTGCTTTTTAGATTTAAAACAAAAAACAAATTTTTCGTGTTTGATTTCCTTAATAATACTATTGTTTTTCTAAAAAATTGTAGGAAAAAACAGAAACAGAGAAGCAAGTCATTAGATATTTTTGACTGCTTTAACTTGTATGATGACAATTTGTCATAAACTGAAGTTCGTTAAACTGTTTTTTTCTATTTTAATACCACTCAATGTTTTGCTTAAAATCAACTTTTTCTAACTTTAAGCAAAAATAAACATAAAAGTATTTTGAATAAGCAATCCAAAAGACATGCTTAATATATAGTATAAAGCCTAAAACGACTCATCAGGTTCGATTCTATTCGCTATAACTCTCCATACAATGACACATACATAGGTAAAAGCTCTATAAACTTTACTGCTGAAGTCTGGTGCCACATGCCTCGGTGATATGACTTGAGTTACCGACGCTCAAACTCTTTACAATTTTTTAATTATTTGCACTACATCTTCATCTTCCAATTCGTGCTCCTAGTGAAAAAAATGGCCAAATATTGGACAGCAGAAATAATATAATAATTGCTATATAGCGGGATCCTGCATATGAAAATTTGACAGAATTTACCTTGCCTACCCTCTGGGGCTTGTGTTTTACACTGGAACCCCAAACAAGTGCACTACATCAATTGAACCAAAAAAAATTCAGTAGTAGCAATCAAAATTCTGAAAAATAAAGAAAGCTTCCAGATAAGTATGCACCACTGAAATAGAGGATACTTATAATTCTACCCTTTAAAATTTCAAGCAGATACTTCCATTGCACGAGTATCATGTCATTACACTAGTGAAAAACCTTCAATAAATTCCAGGTGTTGATACATTTCTTGCCATCCTCACTATCTTCAATCAAAGACTCCACATCAACCCATGGTTGATAGAATTATTGGCCTTAATGAGTAACGAGTACTTTACATTTTGATGTTTGTAAAGAAACTAAGTTCAATTGAAACGACCAGATTGATGCTTTCAGTTTCCTTTCCTCTTTAAAGTTAAGAGCATGAAGTCTCGAAAACTCAGTTAAGCTCAGTTTCGGATCAAGTATAAGGATATGCAACTACAACTAGACGGGTTTTACTCTAGATAGAATAGTCCTGTCCTCAGTATGGACACAAATTTAATCAACAGTAAGCGCTTCAAAATCAACACGCTTAAGGTACTTACTATTTGAATTGTTTAAGCATATCCTTGTGGATTCTGGTGCAGAAATCCTCAACAGTCTTTTTCTTCGATGACAGTATAACTGGGTCTTCATAGTCCGGATTCATCCCTTTGGGCTTCGTGTATATGCGAGTTAAGTTGAGATATTCCCAGACTTTCTCCAGGAGACCATCAAGGTTCCATTCCAAATGAGCACTGGAAACAAAGTTATAAAGCAAATGATTTGTACAATATCAGAGGAAAAACAGAATATATAAACAAACTAGAAAATATAGCTGGAAACAAAGTGATAAAGCAAATGATTTGTATAATATCAGAGGAAAAACAGAAAATATAAACAAACTAGAAAATAAAGCATTATGCTCATCAGCTAATAATGCCGAAGAGGCATGCCAATTATACAATAAAATAGTTCGATTAGTTGAGCTTTGGGAACATGCAAATAGTGTGAGAAGCTTCATAGAAAAATCTTATTTCCTCGATCTTGGAGCACATTCATTCTAAACAATTCAGAGTATTGTCCAAGCAGAAAACAAGATTATAAAGCCATTAAATTATTTTATATAACACCGATGCAGGATTACCTACCTCACGGGGCAATAATGTGGAAGTTTGTCCAGAATCTCCAGCTCTTCGAGTGTAATCTGATCAATCTTGTTGACAACATAGATGCCAGGTATATATACCCGACTTCCCTCAATAACATCTATAAGATCATCAGCTGTTGCATCATACCTAAGATTAATATCAGCATTGTGTATTCTGTATTCACTGCATATTGCCTTCACAGTTTCAAGGTCCAGATGCGTGTTGGTAACTGTAGATGTAAGATTGAGTCCACCCTTGTCTTTCTTGCGGAATGTTAAATTTGGTGGTTCTTTATTTAACCTTAAAAAAGAGTAATACGTTGTTTCAACTATATGTTATTAGGATAATCATGCGAAGGAAGAATAAAAAAATGACAATTGCTGATAACATAAAAATAGAAAACACAAGAAAAAGCAAATGCAACGTGGAGCGTTTTTCCTAAGTTGGTACAAGTTGTTGAGATTTAAGAATTACCTCTTTTAGTTTCTTTAACATCAACCAAGTTAAAAATTCTGGCATTATTTTTCCTTGCCACACTATCAAACTAGTAAACATGCACATGCATGCTCATCAAACAGGAGGCAACACTCACACATCATCAGTACACAAAACCGCAAGTCACACGTAATCAGTACAGACAAAATGGGTTGACTTATGAGTAAAGTACAAAGCTTCATGCAAATAATCCAGATGATTCAGGTTATCTGATTTCAAGATACAGAGTAAAAAACCACTGGACACTGGCAAAATGATGCAGATACGAGGGACTAAACTGTCATGAAAGCTCTAGCTTAATGACAAATAAAAAATAAACAGCACATGCAAATATCACATGAACATGCAAAATACCTTATACCAAATCCCTCAAGCTCTTTCTCTATCAATCGTTTATGAGTAATTGGCTTTATTGCATCCAGAACAATCAGAATACAGTTACATGTCCTAGCAGTACTGATGACCTGAATTTAGAACGCAATCAGAAGCACTAGTTGAAATATAAGCATAGAAAAGAAATTGAGCCTAAAATCTATCTGAGAATGATATTCACAATAACAATGCATCCAGTAATCAACCACCATCGCAGTTTCTGTAAAGGTAGGATAGCTCATATCAATTAACCACGAAGATAGCAAAGATCATCGTCAATTTCTAAACTTCATCCTGACAAATCTCACCACTGGTCCACTTATTTACAGATTCTGCCTCAATCATCAAAGAAGGGTCCATTCAACAATATTTGATATCATCGATGTTGAAAATTTCATTTTTTTTATAATTATGTAGAAGCATTTTAGGCAGAGAAGGCAAATAGTATTGGATGTATTCATGGATTAGGAGTTGAAGCAGCTGGTGTCTGTCTCATCAATTACAGTCTCCTCCTTTTCCACTTAGTGGAGGTGGTCATGGCTTGCTAATTGTGATTTTGATAATGGTTTTTCTATAGTTCATAAGCTCTTCCTGCGAAGAAGTTTGTCAAACTTCCTTTTCCTTCTCTTTTCAGGAGAGAGAGAATGTCAACACAGAAGGTGCAAAAACAGATAATAGAAAAAGACTTCAGAAGAAAACAATAGAATGAAAGAAACATTGAAGATTACCTGCCTACCTCTCCCCTTGCCATCTTTAGCACCCTCGATGATACCAGGAAGATCCAATAACTGAAAAAATGCAGGAAAAAACTAAAAAATGGGTATTTAAAACATGAAAAGTACAGAAAATGCAGGGAAGCAATTTTTAATGAAAATTTTTGTGGCCATTATTTCTGATTGAATATCATTCAAAATTCACAAAATTTCGATATTTGCCAACCTCTTGCATGAAACAAAAATACATTGAAGAAAAATAAAAAGTGAATATGCGGAAATAATTAAAGGCCTAGTGAATTGCTCCCTCAAGAATGCATTGCCTTCAAAAAAGGAGAAGAAAGAAAGTTACAGACTCACCAACACAGCGAGATTTTTTAGCCCTCGTTATTAAAAACACTAAAAAATCAATTATGAATTCTCACTCACTCATCCGTTCCTATATTAATGGAGAGCAAGGTCATGCACTAATTGTATCGTTCTTTTGACCCACAACCAATATATATCGATGCATAAACCTCCCAATGTCCATATAATATTCCACTCTCATTTTGACGATGTTAGATGTTAACTCAAATGGAAAAATGTACCATATTTTATTCGTAAATTCATGATAGGAAATATCTATATCTTGATCTCACAACAACTCAAATAAATTTAGTACGCCAAAGTAGTCTGTCACCATAGATATTAGAAGGTTTCAAAAACAAAGTTAGAGAGAAAAACAAACCGGCACAGGAAACAGTGTGTGAAGACTTTGCATGGACACAGAATGCAAATAATTTCAAAAATTTGAAAGAACTCCAAGAAAATTGATTAAGTGAACTGTTGTAAACAACCCACAATATTAATCTGGTACGATTATGCAGGGCAGCATTTGAAATCAGTACTCGCTTTAAAAGGCAAAAACAGCATTAAGGCAGGATTACAGCTTTTTTTGACAAACAATTTTATGGAAATGCAAATGTTATACAATCGAAACATCAATTTGCCATTGGAAAAGACGGTACCTGAAGTTTGGATCCTCGATACATGATGACACCAGGAATGCAGGTTAAAGTAGTAAACTCATATGAAGCAACCTGAAATTGATGTAAACAAAGGGCAAAAAACACTTGTTTGAGGCTTCAGAAACTTGAGCAGGAATATGTAATATACCAATAAGAATAATGAGAACACAATCAGGATACCAAACAGCAGTGTTATCGGTCAGAAAACATGAAGAGCAATAATTTCATCTTACATCTGAGGCTTCCTTATACCCTTAATTTGCATTTATTTCACAGAAAAGGATTGTTATGAATCTCCAAAAACCATAGAATCATCGCACAACTTCCTAATGAACTTTTTTAGACCTTCGCATCAAGCACTAGTTAATTGTGTATAGATGCGCGGTAGATGTACCAGAAACTGAGGATAAGATGTTTATTTTACAGAGTAAACATCTTACTTAAGCATTTTAGGCTGACATAATTTTATACAATTGCCAAGATTTTGTTAAAATTTTAGGATGAGTTCCTGAGATCCGTATCCTTCATGCTCCCAATACATGAACTGTTCCTCTCATTCACCCAAAAAATATAAAAAAATTAACTTTTCTTACAAAGTCAGTTAGGATGTCACTACATCACAACGGTTCTAAATATTCAGGAAAACAATAAGCGTCCAAAACAAATACACAAAACGTACGTTCTAGAGAGAGTTTGTACACTTTAAAAGCTAAAATAAATGAATTATGCAATAATTACATATAGAATGGACACTATGACTACATTATTCCTACAATGTAGGCCGATGTTTGGCTGGGGGATAGGAGTTTGAAAGATTCTTTTCCTAGATTAGCGTTGCTAGCTAGGGATAGAGATATTATAATAGCACAGATGGGGGGATGGGTGGGTGGGTTATGGGAGTGGCGTTGGGATTGGAGAAGGGAGTTATTGGATAGGGAAGTTGTTTTACATAATGAGTTAATTTCTTTGTTAGACAGGACGCTTTTGACACAGGAACAAGAGGATCTATGGACGTGGACTTTGGAGGATTCTAAACAATATTCTGTTCAGACTGCATATACAACACTGTTGGAGGACCCACCAATTGATGGACAAATATCGGAGACATATATTTCGATTTGGAAAACTTTGGCACCTTCTAAGGTAGCAGCACTCATCTGGAGGGTGATTCGAGATCGATTACCGACAAGATCAAACCTCAGCAAAAGAAACATATTCATGGGGAACGAAACTGGTAACTGTGCGATGTGCTTTCTCACGGAAGAGACGACAAATCATCTGTTTTTCTGCTGTCCGGAGTCATATTCATTATGGATGAAATGCTATCGTTGGCTGGGTTTCTATACGGTATTGTCGTCGGACTCAATCGCCCATCATTGGAACCACCATGGACTATGGACAAGAAAAAATGGAAGAAAAGCTTGGATGACAATATGGAGCTCGGTGCTTTGGACGATATGGCTTCACAGAAACAATTTGTGTTTTAAGGGCAGCAATCACAAGGAGGATGATCTACTGGAGACAGTCATTCACAGATCTTGGTTTTGGATCACAAACAGAGGAAATAATAGATTTTTGTACTCGTTTGTTGATTGGAGACGGGAACCGTTGATTTGTTTGTTCTCTTCTTAATTTCTAGTTAGTAGGATCTACTTTTTCTAATTTAGCTACACCTTGTAGTAACTTTTTCGATGCTTTCGCATCTATTTTATAATATATATATCTTGTCTGATCAAAAAAAAAAAAATCCTACAAGGTCTACACAACATATCAAGAATTACAAACCTCTGAAAAAGTGCCCGTGAGTTTGTTTAAAAGTGTCGACTTCCCAACTGAAGGGAAACCCACAAGTCCAACTCTAGCATCGCCACTTTTTGTAACATCAAAACCTTCTCCAGCACCACCACCTCCTTTCGACGAAGGCTCGAGAAGTTCCCTCCGAAGTTTTGCAAGTTTTGCCTAGTAGATAAAAAAGCCACAGCAAATTAAAAAGGTAGCTAGTGAACTTGTGTGACCATTTGTTATCTTGGGAGAAAGAAAATAAGCTAGCTGAGTATGCTTGGTAAAACAGAGTGTTCGCAAAAAATTAGCCATTAAGGCTATGAAGACATGTATACACGAAAGAACATGTGAGCACATATTCTTAAGTTACATCATCTACAACATATTTTTCAAATTATTTCAATTCAAAACATGATAAACAATGTCATATCATAGTTGTCAAAAGTGCGCACATTGCCCATGGGCATTGACAAAGGAGTGGTAACAGCGCCCTTATATCTCTAAGAACTATGACCAAATACATATGAGTAATACTTCAATTCCACGGCTACATCATAACCTACACAGCATAAGAAGTGGAAGAGAGCCGAAAATAGATGATTCTAATTTCATCTAATTTCGCAGAGAATAAGTGAGGGATAAAAAATTTCAAGGGAGTTGTTCAGCACAAGTTAACGAGGAGGTAACAATTTTGATAAGGAACTTCTTGCAACTCAAAAACAATTACGCATCCCCTCGATTGCCATCCTTAACTATGTCCAACATAAATAAAAATTTCGCCAAATGGAAGATGAATAGCATTTTGGACACTTTGAATGGTAGATACATACACAAGATCCACTTTAGGAACCTGATACTGGTGCATAATTACACAAGACCTGCTTTAGATTATATCCACTCTCTTTGAGTGGTATCGAGTTCAGTTCAGTAGAAATGTAATAAACAATAATTGATTTGTGCAAATTGATCTTGATTTTGCCCATTAACAAGGTTTAAGATAAAAACGGTGGGAACATGGTATCTTGTCATCAGAAATATTTATAGTAAGATGAAAGTGACAAGCATGATGCGCTGTACCTTCAGTAAGCCCAGGTGATGGGCGGTTGCTTTGTTCTTCTGAGTCCTTGCCATCTGCAATGGAGAAAGAAAAAAAAACACCATGAAAAATATAATAAAATTGGTCCAACACAAAACAAAGTAAACAACAACTCAAAGTTTTAACTTTCCAACCGTAAGTAGCCCAATACACAAAAAAAATAACTATCTAAGAAAGCAAAAATCCGATTAAACACCACTTAGTCACAGTTGGATAAGAGTGCATAATTGTAAGCTATCGCTGAATAAAGAATCATCAGTACAAACACTGAGAAATTCAGTTAAACTAAAGTTCACCTTTCATCGAGCGGATTGATAAACATCAAGTGAATGCTAAATAATACCACAATATCTCGTGGCCACGGCAGAAATAAAACGTGAAAAAACTAAAATATCTGAGAAAAATCAACCTTATATCTAACACATGCATAGTTGCACTAATTTTTGCACCCTCACTTCGCTAATAACACAAAAAATCTGCCCATTTTTTTTATCACATCTCGTCGACTTTTCTACACAATTATTTGGCCAATAAAATCAGCTAAAACCAAGACACAAATGGAACCGCTTCGTAAAGTTTAAAGACTCAGACATCTTAGGCAAAATGATCAAAAGCTCAATCATTTGCTTCGTCGTAGTTACAAGGACTGTTTACAGTTACCTCATCTTCGATATCTTTGATCTTCTGCATGACAGTCGACATTATTTCCGCGACGATAGGAAACGAGGAGCTATAAACGACGATGTGCAGGTTTTAGGCGGTGGGAACAAGCCTTCAAGTCGGAGCAGATACTTTGTGCGTTGCCGGAGTTGGGGAAGGCAAAAGAAACCAAAATTATTCTCAGGTAGGGATGGGCCACTCTACTAGGCTCTATTTTTTGTTGGGCTCTACTGAATGGGCTATGCCTTACTTTTCGGACGAATGCCTTTTAATTTGGGAAAATTATAGACCAGTACTCTTTCATGAAACTTAATATATCATAGTCCAGTGAAAAAATATTAGTTGATCTATGTCCATTCTTGGTTGAAATGAAAATAATAACCCCATGTGATCCATGTGGTCCACGCGGTCAAACCAATCTTTAATAAAATTGCATTCTTAACCCCTAGAAAATGTTTAAAGAACAAAATATGCATCTATATATTATTCATCATCATTTTCATCCTAATATTTACCAAACAGTAGCATCATATGAACATGAGATCCTTCATTTTCTGTCATCTCGGGATGAATCCTAAGAGCATACTTTTGCA
The DNA here is from genome assembly GCA_907163345.1 of Haberlea rhodopensis. Taxonomy (NCBI): domain Eukaryota; kingdom Viridiplantae; phylum Streptophyta; class Magnoliopsida; order Lamiales; family Gesneriaceae; genus Haberlea; species Haberlea rhodopensis. The sequence continues at coordinate 5,363,002 of CAJQUN010000033.1, read as the reverse complement.
AAGGACTCACAGTTTATATAATGTTCATCTAATTATAATTCAAAACCTGATTTGAAGATCATGTTTTAAAAATAAATAACAGGCACATCATGCTTCCGTATTACAATAAAATTTTAACAAACTGAAATATACCATTTTGACCATAACGACACCGGGTGAGGTGGGTCGCATAGCCACCAGTCGAAAACTTACTGCCTCCAGACTATTTACGAATTGCTCCTCACCATCCAACCTCAGCTCACATGCGAGGTTAGTCTGCCAGTTATCCGACTCCTTCAGAAATCGTACAGCACAGCCCTAATTCGTTTCCTACCTTATGATGTGAGGTATAATCAAGATATAAGAAAGATTTAAAGAAATCTGGGAGATAGATGGGCAACAACCTTCTTTTTTCTGGAATACTTATAATATATAATACATTAAAACGTCTCCTTTTAGGAGGAGACGGACTTGTTTAGCCTCTCATATAGATGAGGCTTGACTCAAGAACACATAAACTACCCAAACAGAACAATATTACAAATGATTACAAAGGAAAGAAAAGAAAAGAAAATATTACCAAGCTACGAAAGTTGAACAATTACAAAGCTTGGATACTCTAATTTTTATTCTCAGAAAACTATGGAGAATTTTCGATGTCCTTAGGTTCCTGAATGTCTTGGTATTTATAGAAGTCTGGAGGTGGATGTGAAATCCGGACTTCAAATCTTGTTTATCATCAGACGTCATTGCATGCGTCTTCTTTCTTGTTTGGTATCTTGTGGTCCCTTCGACTTTCGATCGAAGAGGCTGTCCTACCATTTTGTTCTCTTTTTATAATGGTAGTGGTCCTCGTCAGAGTCACATGACTCTTGTCTCCCTGTGGTCCCTAGAAATTTGGTTTTCGTAGTCCGCGTGGGAATCTTCCACGTTTCCCGGTCCTGCTTTGTCATCTTTCTTTTGGTCCCTTTTGACAGGGAATCCTTTCCCGAACACTGGCTCTTTCTGCTCTGGGCAGCTCTGGCAGATATAGTCCTGCCATCTTCCCACATGAGCCATGTTGCAGAACTTCCGGCTAGTTTCTTTGGTTGCCGGGATCTTGTTGTCCCATAATATTTGCCTTTTCTTTTCAAAGATGTCATCGGCAAATTTTGTAGTATGGCTTGTCATGGAGTTAACCATGAATGGTCCGTTTGCTGGAAAATTTTGAACGGATACTTGACTTTGTCCATCTCAGTGAGATAGACCCATAATCCCCAAGCTCTTCTGGTAGTAATCTCATCTTCTGTGAGCGGGGAAACTAGTGTTGTTCCTTCAGGCGGTGGTTTTTGTTAGGAATCCATCATACAATATGCAGCGGAAAATAAAATTGGATTCCTACCAAAGGACCTATACAAAGTAATCATACCGAGATTGATTTAGAATCGTACCCTTGTAGCTTGTTTGTAGCAGAATCCTCGTTGCAAGTCCAGGAGTCACGAACAAAGATTTGCACCTTCGTCTCTACGGTATCCACACGATCAAATCGAAAGGGTGTTCAAGAACAAGTTGCTAGACTCGTTCTTAAACCAAAACTGAACTCACGGTTCAAAACCGATCAACGACGGCCGATCAAATCACCACCACAATCTCACGGCGGCGGCGGTGAGTATGGTGCAAGTGTGGCGGCGGCCGAGAGTTCCTTTTAGGCTATTAGGTTTGATGAAGATTAGATTAGTTCTTTATTAACCTTGCTATCAAATTATATATATATATATATATGTTAGATTTAATTAAAGGCTTTCTCAAAGCCTCATTGGCCCATACCCAATCTATTAATTAAATCCATACATCTACTACTTATAATTAAGACTCTTCTTAATTAATTAATTCATCCAATGAATTATATCTCCCTTTATCGATTTAATCTTTTGTGTGACCCGATAGGATCTTGCAATGTTGGCAGCGACATAAAATCTAATTTTATGTCACAAGCAATGAGCGGTATCTAGCAACACATCAAGGCTACCCAAATTACAAGAATGTCATTGACTCGACATAACCTACGTCTGTGATAATATTAACCATGTAACTTAATCCCTTTGTCCATTGTGTTTAGATTGAACACGAGTCATGGAATAGTCATACTCATATATTCAATCTTTTATTTCTTGATCCCCAAGTAGAACTAGAATAAACGAATAAGCTCGATATCACATATCGACTCATTCGAGCACGGCCATGCATTTTAGTCTTACTTGATCAATGGCCTAAACACTTCTTCTGTTATATAGGAGGGACAAATCCTTTCTTGATCACTCAACATCCCTCTACATAATTCGTGGTGTATCCAATGATTGTCTTTATAGTTTACCCTGTTACAGCCTCCGAGCAACAACTACTTTGTTCTCGGTGGAATAATAGAAATAGTATCCTTTCGTTTCCTTAGGATACCCCACAAATAAACACTTATCAGATTTGGGTCCAAGTTTATTGGAGGCGTGACGTCTCACGTAAGCCTCACAACCCCAAATCTTCATAAAAGATATAGGAGTCTAGGACGCTTCTTAGTCCATATCTCATATCGTGTCTTTTCTACTGATTTAGATGGAACACGGTTCAGTATAAATATCGCTGTTTCTAAAGCATGTCCCCAAAAGGAAGTCGGAAGATCTGCATGACTCATCATTGATCGAACCATGTCCAACAAAGTTCGATTCCTCCTTTCGGATACACCATTCCATTGTGGAGTATACGGAGGAGTGAGTTGTGGGACTATCACACACTCCTTTAGATAGTCATGAAACTCTTGGCTTAGGTATACACCTCCTCGATCTGATCGGAGGGTTTGATACTTTTGCCAAGCTGGTTTTGTACTTCATTCTTGAAATCCTTGAACTTTTCAAAGGTTTCATGTTTATGTTTCATTAGGTACACATACCCATATCTACTGAAGTCATCAGTTAAGTATTGAAAACCACCTCTAGCTTGTGTGCTTATTGGTCCACATACATCACTATGTATGAGACTCAATAAATCATTTGTCCTTTCAACATGTCCGTTGAAATGAGCTTTAGTCATCTTGCCCATTAAACAAGATTCACATGTTTCATATGATTCAAAATCAAATGAATCCTCCATCTTTATGAAGTTTTGATATGCGATTCTCGTTTATATGACCCAAGCGACAATGCCAGAGATAAGTTGGATTAGAATCATTATTCTTAATCCTTTTAGTATTTATGTTATAGACGGACATATCAAGATTTAATACATAAAGACCATTAATCAATTGTGCACTAGCATAAAACATATCATTCAAATAAATGGAACAACACTTGTCATTTATAATAAATGAAAAACCAATCTTATCCAAACAAGAAATTGAAATAATGTTTCTAGTAATAGATGGCACAAAATAACAGTCTTGTAAATCTAATAATAAACCAGAAGGTAAAGTTAATGAATAATCTCCAATAGCTAATGCAGCAACTCTTGTTCCATTTCCCACTCGGAGATCAACCTCGCTTTTCGCCAACAACCTACTCCTTTTGAGATCCTGCACATTAACACAAATGTGAGAACCACATCCAGTATCTAATACCCATGATAAAGAAGTAGATAAATTGACTTCTATAACCAAAATACCTGAAGCGGAAGTCACACTTCCCTTTGTCTTCTTAAGATCATTCAGATATAATTTGCAGTTCCTCTTCCAATGATCGGTCTCACCGCAATGGAAGCAGTTCCCTTCCTTAGCCACTCCTCCCTTTGGCTTGAGCGCAGAAGCATGAGGCTTAGACTTAACAAAGACTTTCTTGTTCTTCTTGTAGCCTTTTACTTTAGTCTTTCATTTGCTCTTATTCACAATAAGAACATTAGTAGGCTTAGACTTATTTGAATTTGCTTCATATGTTCTCAACATACCAAGCAATTGCGGTAGCGTCTTTTCGATTTCAATCATATTGTAATTCAAGACAAATTGACTGTAGCTATCAGGCACGATTGCAAGATCACGTATGTGGCCAACTCTTGGTCCAATGAAAAACCCAGCTTTTCAAGATTCTCAATGTACCCAATCATCTTTAGTACATGAGTTCCAACAAGGCTTCCTTCTACCATTCTGCACTGGAATAACGCTCTAGAGACGTCATACCTCTCTTGTCTAGCTTGTTGTTGGTAGAGTTGCTTTAAGTGCTCGATCATATCGAACGCCTCAATTTCCTCATGTTGCTTCTGAAGCTCAGAGTTCATGGTGGCAAGCATAAGGCAACCAACATCAAGCGCGTCATTCTGATGCTTCTTGTAAGCATCCTTATCGGTTTTAGCAGCAGTTACGGGAGGTTCTCAGCAGGTAAGGGTTCCTCTAGGACATATTGATTTTTCTCTTGTTTGAGGACAATCCTCAAATTCATATACCAGTCTAGGAAATTAGTCCCATTCAGTTTGTCCTTCTCAAGGACCGATCGCAATGATAATGTGCTAGTTACGTTGTTTGATGCCATGGATATCTACAATATAAATATGCAAAATAAGTTTATGATTTTAATCATTTAATAAGGTCTTATATTAAATGATACTCCCACTATTTTGTTTAAAATATCAACCCTCGTAAACTTAGTGGGCCAAGATCCATATTTCACCTAATCCTGAGTTAGCTTTGGCTAATCACCCAAGGTAGACAACACTTTGTCAATTACATCACATGTAATTCTTGGATGGTTGGACGAACAACACTTTGTTCAAATTCATCTAATGAATTATTATCCAACCCCATGCCTTTAGGTTCCCAATCTTATTGAGATAACGCTAGTTAAGTCGAACCCAATTTTAAAATAACATGGATATCACTTTTATCCTTTCGCGCCTTACTAAGATTGTCACGGTGCTTTGCTTTGGCAAACCCACACATGTTCAATTGAAGTCTTGACGAGTATTTTTAATTGGAAGGCATCTTGATTTGGCTTAATATTATAAGAGGGATTTATTGATCTCATGATTTTATTAATATTGAAAATATGTCTGGTACATATATGAGTATATACATATCTACATATATGTATATCAAGCATCAATATTAAATAAAACGATAAACATGCATCTCATACATCAACATAAAATAAACGTGACATTGTTATAGCCCCAACTAATGATTTTCTCAAGCTAATGAGAAAATACTAAAAGGCCAACCTAAGGTAACTTCTCCAAGCACCTCTTTGGCTCCCTATTGTAATGGCCTCCTCATCCCGGCACCTATGTCCATCTTCATTGATCTCAATCAACAAAATAAACTATACTATATAACAATGACATGATATAGAGAATTCCTCGAGTTACATTCGAGGGGAACGTAGGGGGGGATAACATTTAGAAAAATAGAGAAGGCACGACGCGCAGGCCGTATTAAATTACAAACATTCACAAAATCCTATCTAATAGGTCATAGGGCTTTAACCATGCACCATGCTAAAACAAACACATAAAACATGCTATAACAATTAATGAATTACATTCTAAACATTTTAAAATTTAATTCCAATAAAACTGTAAAATAAATTTTATGAAATTATCGTACGCTCGGGACATCACATGTCACGGATCCTTAGCCCAAACCCACGGCCAACCAAACACGCATGTGACTAGGGTTCGAAAACCTTAGCCATCTCGGCGCCTGTTGGACCGAATGTGGCTAAGGGTTCGAAACCCTAGCCCATTCACGTGCGGCGGCGGCTTGTACCCGATGGGGCTTAGGGTTCGAAACCCTAGCCCAGATGCGGCGGCGGCTTGGAGCCGATGGGACTTAGGGTTCTAAACCCTAGCCCACATGCGCCGGCGGCTTGGCCCATGATCGAGCCAAGGGTCTGAGACCCTTGTTCCAACCGACGGTCGTGAGCTTCCTTGTGAGCCAATGGCTCGGTTTTGATTACGAATTATCATATACTTCGATCCGTCAATTATATCACATATAATTATTGCGATAATTCCCTCAAAATCTATTAATACATATCATATATGAATTAAACAGTTTTAAAGCATGCAAAAGATTCAAAACATGATTAAACAATTAATCACATAAATCCGATATGAGCTTTGAACCTGGCTCTGACACCACTGTTAGGAATCCATCATACAATATGCAGCGGAAAATAAAATTGGATTCCTACCAAAGGACCTATACAAAGTAATCATACCGAGATTGATTTAGAATCGTACCCTTGTAGCGTGTTTGTAGCAGAATCCTCGTTGCAAGTCCACGAGTCACGAACAAAGATTTCCACCTTCGTTTCTACGGTATCCACACGATCAAATCGAAAGGGTGTTCAAGAACAAGTTGCTAGACTCGTTCTTAAACCAAAACTGAACTCACGGTTCAAAACCGATCAACGACGGCCGATCAAATCACCACCACAATCTCACGGCGGCGGAGGTGAGTATGGTGCATGTGAGGCGGCGGCCGAGAGTTCCTTTTAGGCTATTAGGTTTGATGAAGATTAGATTAATTCTTTATTAACATTGTTATCAAATTATATATATATGTTAGATTTAATTAAAGGCTTTCTCAAAGCCTCATTGGCCCATACCCAATCTATTAATTAAATACATACATCTACTACTTATAATTAAGACTCTTCTTAATTAATTAATTCATCCAATGAATTATATCTCCCTTTATCGATTTAATCTTTTGTGTGACCCGATAGGATCTTGCAATGTTGGCAGCGACATAAAATCTAATTTTATGTCACAAGCAATGAGCGGTATCTAGCAACACATCAAGGCTACCCAAATTACAAGAATGTCATTGACTCGACATAACCTACGGTCTGTGATAATATTAACCATGTAACTTAATCCCTTTGTCCATTGTGTTTAGATTGAACACGAGTCATGGAATAGTCATACTCATATATTCAATCTTTTATTTCTTGATCCCCAAGTAGAACTAGAATAAATGAATAAGCTCGATATCACATATCGACTCATTCGAGCACTACCATGTATTTTAGTCTTACTTGATCAAGGGCCCAAACACTTCTCCTGTTACATATGAGGGACAAATCATTTCTTGGTCACTCAACATCCCTCTACATAATTCGTGGTGTATCCAATGATTGTCTTTATAGTTTACCCTGTTACATGTAACGTTTGACAATATCAAGATACATGATTCCTTATGTTGGGATCTCTGATGATCTCAAGTCGTAAGGATTACATACATTATTATCACTACGAGAATTGCTTATGACGTTCATATAATTATCCATGCAGCATTCTCATGGTGGGTCTGTCCAGTACATCGTTCTCTAACATGCACCCATGAGTTGATTTGATATCTCATATCTATGAACAATTCATCAATCAAAACATAGTAGTCTCAATGCATTATCATTATCCTTACTCATGATAATAATTGACTAGGGACAATCTTTAAGAACAATACAATATTATTCTATGGACATTAACTTATATATTAATTCATATTACACAGATACTCGAATAATATATAATAATGAATTGCCATTAACAAAATCATAATACAGTGTATGTCATAAACAATCACCTAATGAGTTGTCTTAGGGCATATCCCAACATTTTTATTTGATACATCACCTTCCAGTTAGGCCTTTGTAACTTTACAAAATGAAAATTAGGGTGAAGGCCTTTTCCTATGATTTCTGGGGCTGCAGTTATGAATTTCAGCTCTAGAACATCTCCTCGTCCAAGTGTATGATTATTCTGCCATGAGTCATACACTCCTTCATAGATCCAATCCGGTAATTTTGTGATTTTCGAAAAACTTGGTGATGTGGTAAAGATTGAAGCTAGGCAGCCAAAATCAAACCACTCATGAACACTTTCTGGTTTGACACCAGGATGCATCCACATTCTTGGGTATTTTCCTGACCAGTCTGCTGTAATTTTTTCAGGAATTATACTCACTCTTGTACAGAGTTTCTCCCATGTTCTCTGATATTCCTGCAAAGGGTGAGTTGGGAAAACTTTATTCTCCTTAGTATTAACCTTAGATTTGTACGCCGATGGCCTAAGATTAATCTCTCCCTCTTTAACCCCTGAGGTGCTGGGTTGGCTTAATTCCTCAGATATCCTAGATACCTGGGAATCAATTTTTCCTTCTGTATCTTCCCCGAAAGGATCAATACTAGGACTTGTAGTGGTGGTACTTGAATCCTCCACACCGGTTGATGAGCTCGGCTCTCTGAAACATGACTTTAGCTTCACCGCTGTCGGAGGGGAATATAAAGATTGTCCCATAAACAGGTGTGAGCCTGCATAGTAGCCTTCATAGCCTGTTGGACCTTCGTGAGATATAGTTCCTGTACTTGACCCGCAACCTGGGAATTGATCACCAGGCCGTTGATCTTCTTGTCTAGCTCCTCCAGATTTTCTCGGATGTGCTTTGATCTCGTTATGATGGAATTAGCTTCACTTGCTTCCATCTCTTGTCAAAAAATCTGCAAGAATATTTTTATCATATTTCACAATGACAATATCATAATCATAATATTGGCATTCAGCTTGCCATCATAAAAATCTAGTCTTTTCTGGTTTTGATACAATTTTATTTTTTTAAAAAGGCCTTGACAATCGTATTATCTATTTTCAAGATAAATTCTTTGCTAGTAGAAAAAGTGGTCATTTCTTAAAAGCCTTTCGAACTGTGAAGAATTCTTTCGTTGATGTGCCATCTAATGACTTCGCTGCTGTCAAATAGACCGCTGCAATATCTGCATGGCACTTCCCCATCTGGTGTGGCTTTCATAAGTACTGCAGCCCACCAATGATCACTGGCATCTGTATATAATACCAGTTCATCCTCATCGTTTGGTATTGCAAGCTTTGATAGTTGCCTGCAAACCTCTTTAAGCTGTTTGACAGCTTGCCTGTGATCTTCATTCCATTCAAACTTAACATCTTTCTTGAATAGTGGACTGAACACCTTCCTGTGGTTTGCTAAACATTCCAGCAAAATTAACAACTCCTAAAAAACTTTGAAGTTGCTTTAAATCCTTGAGGTCATCTTGATATCCTTGTACTTTTTCAACAATATGATTCTGCAGGATGTTTCCAGATTCGTCGATCTCGATTCCAAGGAACTCGATCTGTCTTGTAGCAATCATTGCTTTCTTTCGGAAAGCACTAACTCTTCCTTGTAACAAACATCTGAAAAGATTTCCAAATGTGTAATATGTTTTTTCATGTTTCTTGACGCAATGAGTATATCATCAATATACACGAACATGAAGCTGAAGTAATCCTTAAAAAGAGTATCCATCTTCCTTTGAAATATCTAGGAGCATTTGCCAATCCCATTAGCATGACATTCCAGATATAATGTCCTTGTGGTGTGAAGAATGCTGTGAACTTTCTGTTGGCTTCCTCCATCTTAATCTGGTAAAACCCAGACTTACAATCGAACTTAGAAAACATTTTGGCATTCTTGATACTGTTAACCAAATTTTCTCTGCTTGGGATAAAATATCCGTCGAAATCCAAGATGTCATTGATTCCTTTGTAGTTGATAACCAATCTTGGCTTTCCCCTTTTGATTTCTCCGTGCCGAACAAGGAATCCTGGACTGCTATATGGAGAAACCCCTACTGAGATTAACTTAAGGTCTAGATGTATTATAAGAATATCCATCCGATCTTCCATGTTGATGGGGATGGGTCTGAATCTGACGAACTCATTTTCTTTTTCAGCTTTCACTTTCAAAGTGGATATGAGCTCATTCTTACTCCATCATGCCAGTGGATCCTCGTTGTACTTCCTATGCATTTTTATTTTCACATCCTCTAGAGTAATTTACTCTTCGAGGGTAGCTTCAGGTTGTGGAACTTTATCTTGTAATGCTTTTTTCAGTAGCAACAGGGTTTCTGGAGTAACTTCTTCCTCATCTTGTTCTCTAAAAGACATAATATTAACCCAGTCAAAAGTTTGAGAATCATTTTCTAGGATCTTGTTGTCGGAACTGAAGAATTGCTTCTCCAAATTTCCGCTGATATTTCATCTTTGGGTGTCGAAGTTTTCCTTCATCACCACGCTTGCTGCGAAAACTAATAGGGAATTTTCTGTGAAACGCTTCCCGTAATCGCTGTACCATAATCTTATGATTACAAAGGGTTGTGAAAATAAGTTTCCTCGTCTCATTCTCTTGAGTAAACCTCTTGAATGTCTGTAGGAAATTGTTTCCTAGTAGCATATCAGCTCCTGTATCATGAAAATAAATGGGTTGAGTTTTGACTTTGTACCACGGGATACCGACTGCTCCTCCGATAATTACACGGACTCCTTCATTAAGAATAAGGATCCGTTTGGAAAAGTCTCTTCCGGCAATGGCTGGTAATTTCTCACCAACTTCTTTGGGAAGATATCTCGCCTGGCAGTACATATTCCAGTGCCTGAATCACTGTAGGCTGTAAAATAGTCTGCCCGATATTTCTCATATAACATCCCTACTGAGATGTATATCGAGAATGGACTGGTGGTCATCGAATTCTGTATCTCTTTCCGTCCACCGTGAATTCCATTCCGTCTTGTAATCTTTCCCAAGATTTATGTTCCTCGAGAAATTCAATCCCAAGAATAAGCTGTTCTGGGCTCATTCTTGTTGTTCCTTCAATGGTTAGATCAACGTCACCAATTTTTAGGTTTCCTTGATATCGGGCCACTGTATGTTGTGGTAGATAATATAAGACATCGCAGGGGAAGATATTGTTTGTTTCCGCAATGTTAAAGATTATTTGCACTTCTCGCCATCCTTCTGGACATTTTAGGACCCCTGTTGTTTTGAGGACATCAGGGATCTTCTGGATCCTACTTGAGACGGCCTTCTGTTTTTCTTTGGATAGTTGCTGATTAACCTATCCTGTTGGAAAGACATCCTTCTTGGTTCGATCATGAGGCTCCTGCTGGGTTGATCTTGTATCCTCATGTCAATCTCTCCTATTGTCGGAGTATCAATAATATCCGGCAATACCGCTTTGGCGAAATCTTCAAAGATTCTGGGGACTTCGATGAATTCCTTTCTCAAGAATACTTATGAATGATGAGTATTCGAAAGCGTGTATGACACCTTGTAGGTAATCGAGTATGGCATGTTCCCTTCGTTCATCAAATCACTTCTTTTAAAATCTTGATGAAGAGTGAGAACTTTGTTGATGTCTCGATCACCCAAATTGTATGCAATCCTTGGATAAATGTTAAAGGCCATCTTTCCTGCATACAGATTTCCCGCAACCGCTCCCAAACAAGAATCTTTAAGGTTCGGGATTCTCTTGTCAAAGATCGCCAGGTTGAGGGGCGAGTCAATTCCTTCTTTGAATGTTTCTTTAATGATGACTCTAATGGCTCCGATATGAATCCATGAGAGTGTATTAACAATTGACTTTGTTTTTAATCTCCTGGATTTCTCTGTAGGGGATTAACTGCATCTCAATTTGGTTTCCCGTGAATTCCGTCGGGATCGCAAATTCACCTGTTGTCACCCTATGGATAATCTGATGCTTCATGCTTCGAGGACCAATCATATCCATGGCTTTTTCCATTGCTCCAATTGTAAATCCATCATATATTTGAAGCTTTTGTTCTTCCTTCATAATCCTCATAAGGGTTTTATGAGAAACGGTCGTATGGGAGAAGAATCCTGACGGGACTTGTTTGATCCTATGTTGAAGAAACCCTCCTGCACTCTGATTCGGAACAACTAGATTCACCACCATTATCCGAATACTTCTCTTCTTTGTAAATGCTCTCATCTGATGGAATATCCTCAAATTGATACACCTGTACCAAATCCTGAAAATAGACAGCATCTTCAAATTCTTTGGTATGCTCGAACTATCTTACTCCACGGCTTTGGTTTTCTGGACAATCTGTAGAGATATGTCATCTTGTTCCGCATGTCCAGCAGTTACAATCTTTGAAACTCTCATTTGCACGAGTATGTGTGCGTCTGAAAGTTCTCTTCGCTGGTGTTTTGCTAGAACTAGCTTGATTAGAACCCGTCGACGAGATTCTACTCATTGTTGGTCCTGATATTTGCCCCGATCTGTAGCTTCGGGCTTTCTGTTTTGACCAGAACTTTCTAGGTCTCCATGAAGACCTACTTCTTCTTGAACTACTTCATCGGGCATATGGATGAGCTCTATGTTTTTTCATATTTCGCCTCTGGGGGTAGTTTCCAATAATTGTCGGGATATCATTCCCTGTACAGCAAAGATGAACTATTCTGTTGACTGAGCTTCTTGAAATTCTTTTGGAGCTTTGCTTGGTAGCACCACTCCGCAAGTTTTACTTTAAGAAATGACATTCTCCTGGACACCGTCTCGATTGCATGAGGTGTATACCATGGGCTCGGAATTTTGGCAAAGAGCAGTTCTGCTGCATCTTTTTCTTTTATCTTTGCCTTCCATCGATACTCTGTAAAGAGTTTGATGTACTCGTCTACATAACAGATATCATGTAGTTCTAGGCTAATTAGAGCTTGTCTATATTTTTTAGCCTTCTCTTCCTCCATTCCTTCGAAGTAACTTACTCCAATGAAACAGATTTTAAAGAATTTTGTCATCTTGTCCACAATTTCTTTCAGGAACTCTCCGGCTAAAACCTTTTCCTTGGTACCTGGGTCTCCCATATCCCAGACAATCTTGACTGATCTTTCCAAACTCTTTTTAAGAAGTAAAATGAATCATTCTTTGCTTAGGTCAAGTGTTCCTGCTGCTATTCTCATTGCTGAAGCCCATTCATCAATAAGAACTTCTCTGTTTTTAAAATCCAAGATATCCATGTTGAGCATAAATCTATATGGATGGATTGGATCTAGCTGAGGTTTCCCGTAAGACGTTTGATGTATATCTCGGCCTGTGAAAATGGTTCATTGTTCCAACTGGGGGATCCAAAGTTGCTGAGATTAAATCTTCCCTGTGCGGCATACTTTGATCTCCTTCGGGTGGATTGTGTGATCCAAAACTATCGTGTGGTGGAGGTCTTTGCACAAGCTCTCCTGTCTTGAATTCTACGAGATTTAATCCCGCAAAAGAATCAGCGAGATCACGTAGATCTTCCAGGTTGATTATTTCCATTACTTTGTGAGAAATATGAGCTCTCCCCGTAGGATTGCAATCATTTTTCCAGTCTCCGTCAAAGGTCTTCGGACCTCCTCTGCTTTCCCTTTTTGGTGTAAAAGGGGTTTTGTTCCGTAGGATGATGGTAGGCATCCTCCGTTTATTCTTCCTGTCGGACTTGGTCTTGACTCCAACATCTTAACACGGGTTTGAAAATCTCGAAGGTTTTCAAGAATCTCCTCCTGATGTTTAATCATAATCTCCATCTGACTTTGAATCTGATGGATCTATGCAGGGATATGGTATTGAAGGTAGCCATAACGTTGCACTGTCTTCTGAATCTCTCTAAGATCTTGGGATATCTTAGAGAATCTGGCTCAATTTCTAAAAAAAGTCGGTTCCCCCATCCTAATCATCTGGTACAGACCCTGTTGGATCATTGGCGGCTGGAACCACATCTTCATGTTCAGGATGATCATCTTCCTGAAGTTCTGTTAACTCGAACTGTAGTTTAAGGTTCACTTGATGGAGCCTATTTGACAACCTTTCGAGTTTTTTGTAATGGTTTATGCCTGGTATGCATAAACATGTTCCTAAAAGTTTCCACTTATGGTTGAAGCATTGAGCTTCTGTCATATGCTTCTGATTTAGTGCTTCCAATTTCTGAAAGTACCACCTGTATGAATGACAATTCGAACAATCGTTCGGGTCCATATTATCTTGAATCGTCTCCTCCATATAGGTTACAAATTAATATTCAATATATTATTATAGTATTTACAGAATAAATCTAGGCTCTGATACCATTTTTGTGCCAAGGATCACAAAAATGCGGACTTGTAAAAAGACGACGTTAAATGTTAATTCTTTATAAATATAAGGATATAAAAGATAATTAAATATATGGGCTTCTTTGTAATTTAAACAAAAGTCTAAAGTATAGAAATCAAACTATTGAGGGGTAAAGAGTTATCATAAAACACCTAATATGATTGAAAATTTTGAAATTTGACCTATTTCAATAAAATTGTTTCCAATTTGGATTTTTATGTACTAAATTTTTTTCTCAAGACTTAAGTAGATTAAGTGTCCCAAAATACCCAGGAATGTGGATGCATCCTGGTGTCAAACCAGAAAGTGTTCGTGAGTAGTTTGATTTTGGCTGCCTAGCTTCAGTCTTTACCACAGCACCGAGTTTTCTGGAAATCACAAAATTACCGGATTCGATCTATGAAGGAGTGTATGAGTCATGGCAGAATAATCATACACTTGGACGAGGAGATGTTCTGGAGCTGAAATTCATAACTGCAGCCCCAGAAATCACAGTAAAATGCCTTCACCCTAGTTTTCATTTTGTAAAGTTACAAAGGCCTAACTGGAAGGCGATGGATCAAATAAAACCACCGCCTGAAGGAACAACACTAGTTTTCCCGCTCACAGAAGATGACATTACTACCAGAAGAGCTTGGGAATATGGGTCTGTCTCACTGAGATGGACAAAGTCAAGTATCCGTTCAAAATTTTCCAAAAAACAACAAACATATCATTCGTGGTTAACTCCATGACAAGCCATATTACAAAAGTTGCCGAGGACATCTTTGAAAAGAAGAGGCAAATATTATGGGACAACAAGATTCCGGCAACCAAAGAAAATAGCCGGAAGTTCTGCAACATGGCTCATGTGGGAAGATGGCAGGACTATATCTGCCCGAGCTGCCAGAGCAGAAAGAGCCACTGTTCGGGAAAGGATTCCCTGTCAAAAGGGACCAAAAGAAAGATGACAAAGCAGGACCAAGAAAACGTGGAAGATTCCCAAGCGGACTGCAAAAACCAAATTTCTAGGGACCACAGGAGACAAGAGTCATGTGACTTTGATGAGGACCACTACCATTATAAAAAGAGAACAAAATGGTAGGACAGTCTCTTTGACCGAAAGTCGAAGGGACCACAAGATACCAAACAAGAAAGAAGATACATGCAATGACGTCTGATGATAAACAAGAATTGAAGTTCGGATTTCACATCCACCTCCAGACTTCTATAAATACCAAGGCATTCAGGAACCTAAGGATATCGAAAATTCTCCTTAGTTTTCTGAGAATAAAAATTAGAGTCTCCAAGCTTTGTAATTGTTCAACTTTTGTAGCTTGGTAATATTTTCTTTTCTTTTCTTTCTTTTGTAATCATTTGTAATATTGTTCTGCTTGTGTGATGCCCGGGAATTATTGTGTTAATCCCGGAGTGGTAAATGTCCTCAATGGATTTTAATAGTGTGAATTATGAATTAATTGCGGTGTTGGGACACCCTATGATGTTAAATCGGGTATTTGAGATCGTTGGATCCAAAGGTTGAGATTGTATTCTCATCGTGGTGAAAAACCTTAGAATTGGGTTCTTGGTGAGATCTGGGGTCCGGAGTACTTTGTGCTGGGGCTGGTAATTATTGAAAACAGATGATTTTTAATGAATCATGATGTATTTGTGGAGGACTTGGTATTTTGGAGCTTTGGTGCTATATATACCAAATGGACTCGGTATTCCGTCATTTGCAAAAGTCTCTCCTCTCTCTCTTCCCTCTCTCTACGCCAAACCCATTTCCCCTTTCCCCTCTTTTCTCCCATGGAGGAGAAATCGCTGGTAACTTGGCTCGAGAGCCGGATTTCTCAAAGATAATCAGGTATTTATCTTCCCTTCGTCCTTATCTTCGATTTGATAGTAGTGTGGTGATTTTTGGTTGAGTATTAAGGTGGGTTTGGGAATTTGGGATTTTTGGTTAAAATCCAAAGTTGTGTTTTTAGAGTTTTTATTGGTTTTAAATGGAGTATTGGAGGTGTTGAAGGTGTATGGGCTGTTGGTTTTGAGTTTGGGTGTGAAAAACACCATTAAAGCTCGAATTTTTTGGAAACCAGCAGGTCGCAATCGATCGCGGCTTGGCACCGATCGATCGCGGCTTGGCACCGATCGATCGCGACATTGTACTGATTTTGGGAAGAAGGTGAGCAGTAGCGGCGATCGATCGCGAAGAATGGGCGATCGATCGCGGGGGACTCGGCGATAGATCGGAGGGGACTCGACGATCGATCGCGAGATTTGGCGATCGATCGCGGTGTACAGTTTTTGGGCAGTGGGATATGGCGATTGATCGCGGCTTGGCGCCGATCGATCGCGGCCCTGTTTCCTTTGTTTTTTCAAAATTTTGGGAAAATGTCGGGATTTTGAAATCGAGGTTTAATTAGCCGATTTTCGGGACAATGTCTACATTCCATTGGGAATGCAATGCCTTAAAAATGGAATGGTTGGAGCCAAATTTTAATAATAAAATGGGATACTTGATTGAGTAATTGGTTAACCTTTGTACAACTTAAAATGGAATATTTTGGGTATTATGCATGCTTAACCTGAAGTCTTTTAAAATGGTTAATCGTCATAGATTGACAATAGGTTTGGAGGTTGTGAACGTGCTTGGGCACGTGGTTGCATGCTTGTGATTAATTGTGAGTTATTTATGTGTTAGCACATAATTCATCGGGTCACGGGACTCAGTCAAGGTTTGGTCCGGGCTACGGAATCATAAGGTACGTATAACGTATGAGCATAGCCTTTTATATTATTGCAACTGTGAAATGCATGGTTATTTGTATTTGCAATAAATGGATAAATATATTGGAAATTATACGGTGCCGATTTTGAGCCAGCAATGATTGGAATAATGTCGTCGTTGAGCGAACGTCGGTTATGATGCCGCCACTGTTGAGCGTGCGTGGGATTAAAATGCCGCTATTATGGAGCGAGCAATGAAATAGAACTATGAAATTATTAGTGAGATATATGTAATATCTGTAATCATTGTTTAATGATTCAATTTTGTTGATTATGGTATTAGTACATGGGAAACGAATTTGTTAATCAATGTAATGATTAACTGGCTTTGTGAATTTGATGCGGTTATTTTGAGAACCAGAACAGCACAGGGGATCCGGATGAGGATGATGCCATCCAGGGAGTGTGTTAGTTCCGGACCTTATCGATGAGATTTTAAAGATGACAAAACATTTCAGACCGGATCGATAGAATTCAGATTGACCAGATCGATCGGACAAAACAGAGCAAGATGACAAAATATTTCAGACCGGATCGATAGAATTCAGATTGACCAGATCGATCGGACAAAACAGAGCAAGATGACAAAACTTTTCAGACCGGATCGATGGAAATCAGGCATACCAGATCGATCGCGCAAAACAGAGCAAGCTGATAAAGAATATCACATATCAGACCGGATCGATGGATTCCAGACTGACTAGATCGATACTTCAGATCGATCTCAACCTTTATCAGATCAGAGCAGTCAAAGATACATAAAGGATGGCTTCTCAGTCCGAACCATTAACGGTTATTTATTGTAGCATTTAATGCTGTAATTAATGCTACAAAGGATCAAAAATTGAAGATTGCCATTAAAGGTAAGAAGACAAAGAAGAGCTTACCTGACAGTCGCCGAAAGCATACACCAGAACGGCAAGTGTCCTGAAGAAGAAGACTGTAGCTTTCTCAGAGTTTAAAAAGAGTCAAAGTTGCACATTAAGGGAAACAATGCCGTTGCTACCCTCAACTATAAAAGGATGCAACAAAAGGAAGACATAGACTCTTGATTCCAACTCATGCTGATCAATTGAAAAACACACAAGAAAGCAACTGCACACGCTTACAAAGTTCAGAAGCTCTCGAGCTGAAGTTATTTATTTAAGCGCGATTACTTTGTAACATTTGATCATTGTAGGATCACTGTGCGCATTGTGTATTGAAAAATAGAAGTGAGCAACTTATTGTAACTGTCAGACAGAGTGTGTCTGAGCAGGTTGAGTGACTAGGAGTTTCAGACTGGTAGTGAGGTAAATCCAGCCTGAATCGGGTTTGTACAACAGGATTGTATAAATCAAAGTCTTCTAGTATAAACCTTCCTTAATTGGAAGAAGGGGAGACGTAGAAGGATTACACCACCTTCGAACTTCCAGAAACATATCCTGTGTTTTATCCTTCTGCACTTAGCCATCGAGCCGTTCTTACTTTTACAAGAGCAGACCGTTTCCGCACTTACCTTTTTAGTGGTCTGTTCTGTTCAAAGAGTTGATTAAGTAACAGATTTCTTTCACTAATCCGAAAGAATTCACAAGGGATAAATTTTATAAGGAGTGTTCATTCACCCCCCCCCCCCCCCCCTAAACACTCCGGACCGATCCTAACAAGTGGTATCAGAGCCAGGTTATCTTAATCAGCACAAAGACTACTAAGCTGATGGCATCATTCAACAAAATCCCCATGTTCTCAAAAGAAGACTATGATGACTGGAGAATCAGAATGCAAGCTCATCTGGCAGCTCAGGATGACGATATGTGGTTCGTCATCACTGATGGACCAATGAAGATTTTAAAAATCAATACAGCAGTAGCCATCTCTGGTGGAGAACCACAAATGGTGGAAAAAGACAGATCCCTCTGGACGAATGAGGAAAGAAAGAAAGCAAATCTCGATAATGTGGCCAAAGACATCTTGTTCAAGACTTTGGACAAGAACATGTTCAGCAAAATCAAAATGTGCTCTACTGCCAAAGAAATTTGGGAGAAGATAGCACAGCTATGTGAAGGCAACGACCAGACCAAAGAAAACAAGTTAACTGTTGCTCTTCAAAGATTTGAGAGCATAAAGATGAAAAGTGGAGAAACTCTAAATGAGTTTGATGAAAGAGTCACCGGCATCATAAATGAACTGAATGGTCTGGGGAAGGAATATTCTAACAGAGAGATCGCTTTGAAAGTAATGAGAGCTCTGCCAAAGGAATGGGATGTAAAGACCATTGCCATGAGGGAATCAAAAGACCTTAACAAGGTTGAACTTCATGATCTGTTTGCAGATCTTAAGGCCTATGAGTTTGAACTGATAAGCAGAGGTGAAGCAGAGCCATCCATCTCTCAACCAAACAAGGCCCTGGCAGCCACTCCAGACCAGATCGCTTCAACATCAGACCGATCTGCTGAACAGATGAGTAACGATGCTATGTCATTATTTATCAAGAAATTCGGTAAATTTATGTCTAAAAATAAGAGGAACTTCAAACCCTCTCATCATTATAAATCAAGAAAAGATGATACTGTTAACGATCAGGCTTGCTACAATTGTGGTAAGACCGGACACTTCATTGCAGATTGCACCAGACCGAAGAAAGAAGAACGGAAAGAGAAGCATCGTGATGATAGAAAGAAGAAGCACTACAAAGACCGCAAGAATCATGGAAAATCCCAAAAAGTCCTAGTAGCTGAAGAAGGAAACAAGCAAATGGGCTCAGACAGACTCAGACTCGGAAAGCTCTGAATATTCTTCCAGCGAAAGCGAAGAAGATATTCAATGTCTTATGGCAGACGAAGAAATGAGTCAGACAGACGAGGTATATGATCTTGACTCAAATGAATTTACACGAGAAGAGCTCTGTCCGCACTGCAAGACATGGCTAATGATTATAGGATCTTAGCTGAATCATTTGAGAAGAATAAAGCCAAAATCAGTACTCAAATGGATGAGCACAACAAACCAAGCTGCTCTGAGCAGGGTGAGTGCAAAAATCTCCAGATCGAGCTGAATAAGCTGAAAATCTCTTATGATCAGCTCCATGAAGAAAATAAGAGAATTAGCACACAAAATGCTAAGCTCTCACATATATTCAAAACATGGACAAAATCCAGAACATCCTTGGAAGAATTACAAGAGGTTCAAAGAAACGTCGGTGATTTCACCGGCATAGGCTTTGACACCAAAGAATGCACCAAAGATGAATCTGAGCTATTGCTGGTAAAGAATCAAGTCAAACAAATGACATTTGTTAAATCCAGCACAGTATATGAAACTGAAGCACCTAAGATTCAAACAGGAGTCTCTTACGAGAATCAAAATCTGAGAAAAGGAATTGGTTATGTTGACCAAGCCAAAGAAAAGGCACCAGCAAGATTTGCGTCTATCAGACCAAATCCAAAGGTGCAAGATCGAAGGCTAGGAAGACAATACAATTACTATAACTCAAAACCGATTCAACGAAGATATAGACTACCTTATGAGAATCAAAGGTTTTCACAGCGCACACATTATCACACACAGCATCGAAACAGACCAGCACACAGCACACCTTACACACACAAGCCATTGAAGCTGATACAGGTGTGGGTTCCCAAAGGGCTAATCCGTTCTGGACCCAAATAGGATTGGGTACCAACAATAATTATATTTGATGACAGGTACCGAAGAAACTCGCATCAGACTGGTATTTGGACAGTGGGTGTTCCCGTCACATGACTGGAAACATCGAGCTGCTGTCTGAAGTGACAGAATGTATTGGACCCAAAATCATTTTCGGGGATAACTCAAAGGGTAAGACCGTGGGCAAGGGTAAGATTGTCCATGGTAACATTATTATCAATGATGTGCTGTTAGTTGAAAATCTGTGCTATAATCTGATTAGTATAAGTCAACTCTGTGATAATGGTTATGCTGTAGAATTTCATAAACACACTTGCACTGTTAAATCATCAGACGGTATAACCATGCTCGTAGGAATCAGGAATGGAAACACTTATAAGATTAACTGGAATCATGATCAACATGATAATCCTACTTGCTTCATCGCTAACAATGATAATAAACATTGGCTGTGGCATAAGCGCTTGAATCATATCAACTTTAAGACCATTGCTAGCCTGTGTAAACATGATTTAGTTATCGGTCTGCCCAAGATCGATTTTGCTAAGGATAAGATCTGCGAAGCTTGCCAAATGGGCAAACAGATCAGATCATCCTTCAAAAACAAGAATGCCAAATCCTCCTCCCGCTGTTTAGAATTACTGCATATGGACTTGTTTGGTCCTATACCAATAACAAGTTTAGGGGGGAATGCGGTATACTCTTGTTGTTATTGATGATTACTCACGCTTTACATGGACTATATTCTTAAGCAGTAAAGATCAGACCGGTCCGAAGTTGATCAAGCTGCTGAAACGCACTCAGAACGAGAAATCATCCAGCATAGACAGGATTCGAAGTGACAAAGGCACTGAGTTTTCAAATCAGAACCTTGAATCCTTTCTAGAAGATCATGGAATCAAGCATGAGTTTTCAGCTGCTCGAACTCCTCAACAGAATGGAGTTGCAGAACGAAGAAACAGAACGCTCAAGGAAGCAGCAAGAACAATGCTTGCTGATTCTGGAATCTCTCAAAAGTTCTGGGCAGAAGCTGTAAATACTGCTTGCTACACTCAAAACCGATCTATGATTAACAAGAAGCTGAATCTCACTCCATATGAAATATGGACTGGTAACAGACCATCTGTTTCTCACTTTCATGTATTTGGCTGTAAATGCTTCGTTCACAACAATGGTAAGAGTCATCTTACAGCATTTGAAGCTAAGTCAGATAATGGTATATTCTTAGGATATTCATCAATTAGCAAAGCTTATCGAGTTTTTAATAATCGAACGTTAACTGTAGAAGAATCTGTTCATGTAGTCTTTGATGAAACTTTATGTGTTGAGGGCAACAAAGAATCAATTCAAAATCAGATGGAAAATATCCATCTCGAAGCTAACAGTAATGATGAGATTGTAGCTAACAGGTCAAGAGACAATCCACCAGAACCAGAAGTACCAGACAGACCGGATCAAGGCTTTGAAGAAACTTCAGATCGAGCTGATCCGGATGCTCCTGACTCAAATATTAAAGCAGATGCTGATCATGTTGTTACTGTTCATCCGACCGGACCAGACAATCCAGAGTCAAGCTATCGATGGACTAAGAAGCATCACCTAATCTAGTGATTGGTAGTCCTTCTGCACCGATCAGAACCAGAGGACAGATGATGGATGAGTTCACTCATGCTGCATTCATCTCAACTCTGGAACCCAAGAAGATCGATGAAGCTCTGACTGACTTCAACTGGATTAAAGCAATGCAAGAATAGCTCAATCAATTCGAACAAAATCAAGTTTGGAGTCTAACCCCCAGACCAAGCGATCTGCCTGTTATTGGAACCAGATGGGTCTTCAAAAATAAGCTAGACGCATATGGAACTGTGGTTAGAAACAAAGCCAGACTGGTGGCACAGGGATTCAGACAAGAAGAAGGAATCGACTTCGATGAATCATTTGCACCAGTCGCCAGACTTGAAGCTATCCGAATCTTTCTTGCTTATGCTGCCTTTAAAGACTTCAAAGTATATCAGATGGACGTCAAGAGCGCCTTTCTTAATGGAAAGCTTCAGGAAGAAGTCTACATTGAGCAACCACCTGGATTTCAGAACCATTTGTATCCCAATCATGTATATCTACTGAATAAAGCAGTGTATGGTCTGAAACAAGCTCCAAGAGCCTGGTATGACACTCTATCTCAATTTCTGCTGAACCATGATTTCCAGATCGGCTCAGTAGATAAAACTCTATTTAAATTCATTAAGGGGAACATACCCTATTAGTTCAGATTTATGTTGATGACATAATCTTTGGGTCAACTAACCCCAAATTGTGCGAGAAATTTTCTAAGTTAATGCAGGGACAGTTCGAGATGAGCATGATGGGAGAATTGTCATTCTTTCTGGGTCTACAAGTAAAACAGCTCAACAATGGTATTTTCATCAATCAGACCAAGTATACCAAAGAGCTCCTCAAGAGATTTGGAATGGAAACATGCTCAACTGCATCAACTCCAATGAGTCCAACAATCAAGTTAGACAAAGATGAAGGGGGAACGGCAGTTGAAGTAACCATGTATAGAGGACTAATCGGATCGCTATTGTATCTTACAGCGAGCCGGCCCGATATTATGTTTTCAGTCTGTATGTGCGCCAGATTTCAGTCAGAACCAAAGCAATCACATTTTATTGCTGCCAAGCGTATTCTGAAATATTTAAAAGGATCTCAGAACGTTGGTCTTTGGTACTCCAAAGATTCAAACTTCAGCTTGATCGGGTATTCAGACGCAGACTACGCTGGGTGTAAGATCGATCGTAAAAGCACCAGTGGAACATGTCAATTTCTAGGTGAAAGATTGATCTCTTGGTTCAGTAAGAAGCAGACATCGATTGCCACATCCACAGCTGAAGCAGAATACCTAGCCGCTGGAAGCTGTTGTGCTCAAATGCTCTGGATTCAACACCAGCTCAAAGACTATGGTGTCAGTAACCCCATGAGCATACAACGCAGCGGAATAAAATTTTGGGATTACAAACCAGCGATCTATACATAGGGATTCATATCGGATTAGAGAATTACAAGTGTCTTACCCTTGTAGCGTGTTTGAAGCCGAATCCACGGAGCTGCACCACGTCCTACGCCTTCTCCGAGTCACTAAGCAAAACTCGATTGGTTTTGCCTCAACGGTATCCACACGATCAAATCGAGTGAAGGGATAGTTTAATATCAAGTTGCTAGACAAGATATTAAACCGGAACCAAAAACCACACTTTGATTCACAATCAAATTGGCACAAACTCACTCTAGAACCACACGGCTATTGGTGGCCGAGAGCTCAAGACGGTGGTGGCGGCCGAGAGTGATTCTTGTGTGCTAGGTTTTATGTTATGAATTGTGTCATACAATTAAACACCTTGTAATCACTTTTATATAATTAATTAAAGGCTTTCTTAAAGCTTCATGGGCTTAAGCCCATGATTTAATTAATCCTTATGATTATTAATTAAGACTCCTCTTAATTATTTAATTCATCCCATGAATTTAATTTCCCTTCTCGATTTAATCTTTTGTGCGACCCGATAGGATCTTGTAATGTTGGCAGTGACATAAAATCTCATTTTACGTCTCAAGCATTGAGCGGTATCTAGCAACACATCAATGCTCCCCAAATTACAAGAATGTCAATGACTCGACATAACCTTTAGAACTTGTGATAATATTAACCATGTAACTTAATCCCTTTGTCCTTTGTGTTTAGATTGAACACGAGTCATGGAATAGTCATACTCGTATATCCAATATTTATTTCTTGATCCCCAAGTAGAACTAGAATAAACGAATAAGCTCGATATCTCATATCGACTCATTCGAGCATGGCCATGCATTTTAGTTCTCACTTGATCAAGGGCCAAACACATCTCCTGTTATATAGGAGGGACAAATCCTATCTCGATCAGTCAACATCCCTCTACATAATTCGTAGTGTATCCAATAGTCGCCTTTATAGTATACCCTGTTACGGGTAACGTTTGACGATATCAAGATACATAACTCCTTATGTTGGGATCTCTGATGATCACAAGTCGTAAGGATTACATACATTATTATCACTATGAGAATTGCATATGACGATCATATAACTATCCATGTTGCATTCTCATGGTGGGTCTGTTCAGTACATCGTTCTCTAACATGTACCCATATGTTGATTTGATATCTCATATCAATGAACAATTCATCGATCAACATATACTAGTCTCTACGTATTATCATTATCCCTTTCATGACAATACTTGACTAGGAACATCTTTAAGAATAATACAATATTATTCTAAGGACATTAACATATATATTAATTCACAATGCACAGTTAAAAGAATAATATATAATAATGAATTGCCATTCATAAAACCATATTACAGAATATGTCACAAACAATCATCTAATGACTTGTCTTAGGGCATATCCCAACAAATCTCCCACATGCACTAAGACCAATCAGACATACTCTTAATGCCTAGAGATCTAGTATGACGATCATGCTACTGCTGTGACAGTGGCTACGTCAATGGGTCAGATACATTATCATCTGTTGGTACTTTGCATATCTTAGGCAAAACACATATCCTTATTGCGATCGAAAATCATCTTTGTTGGTTTGGAAGCTTGCATCAGTGTAACCCATTACATTGAGCTCTTCCTCACCTCCATAAATCAAGAATGTATCCTTAGTCCTTCTCAAGTACTTCAGGATGTTCTTGACAGCAATCCAGTGACCTTCACCTGGATCAACTTGATATCTGCTCGTCATGCTCAAAGCATACGATACATCGGGACGAGTACATATCATGGCATACATGATAGATCCAACAGCTGACGCGTATGGAATCTTACTCATGCGTTGTCTCTCATCTGGTGTTGAAGGACACTGTTCCTTCGAGAGATAAATACCATGTGTCATAGGCACGAATCCTTTCTTGGATTCTTGCATGCTAAACCTTTTAAGCACCTTGTCTATGTATGTACTTTGACTTAGACCAAGAAGCCTTCTCGATCTATCTCTATAGATCTTGATTCCTAATACATAGGTGGCTTCTCCTAAGTCTTTCATCGAAAAGCAGTTCCCTAGCCAAATCTTTACAGATTGCAAGGCAGGGATATCATTTCCAATAAGAAGTATGTCATCTACATACAACACTAGGAACATGATTACGCTCCCACTGACCTTCTTGTAGACACAAGGTTCATCTTCATTTTTGATAAAACCAAACTCTTTGATTGCATCATCAAAACGAAGATTCCAACTCCGAGAAGCTTGCTTCAATCCATAAATGGATCGTTGTAGCTTGCATATCTTTCCAGCATCCTTTGGATCGACAAAACCCTCGGGCTGTGTCATGTACACATCCTCGAGCAGATTTCCATTAAGGAAAGCTGTTTTGACATCCATCTGCCAGATTTCATAATCATGAAATGCAGCTATTGCAAGTAAGATCCTTATGGATTTAACCATGGCCACTGGCGAAAAGGTTTCATCATAGTCAATACCATGAATTTGTTTGAATCCTTTTGCAACCAGCCGACCTTTATAGGTTTGTACGTTACCATCCATATCGGTCTTTTTCTTGAAAATCCATTTGCACCCTATGGGTCGTACCCCTTCAGGTGGATCAACCAAAGTCCATACTTGGTTTGCATACATGGATTCCATCTCAGATTTCATGGCCTCTTGCCATTTCTCAGAATCATTGCCCATAATAGCTTGTTGATAAGATGACGGCTCATCCTCATCAATAAGTAGTAAGTCACCTTGTTGAGTCACAAGAAATCCATATCTCTGTGGCTCCCGGTGTACTCTTACAGACCTACGCTGGGCTTGTGTCTCTTGAGCAGGTACTTCTTCCACAACAGTTTGTGGTGCCTGCTCTGTTTCCATCTCAATCTCAGGTTCAGTGTTTTCTTGTGGTTGAACTTCACTAAGTTCTATTTTTCTCCCACTGGTTTTTCTAGAAATAAATTCTCTTTCAAGAAATATACCAGTCCGAGCAACAACTACTTTGTTCTCGGTGGGATAATAGAAATAGTACCCTTTCGTTTCCTTAGGATACCCCACAAATAAACACTTATCAGATTTGGGTCCAAGTTTGTTAGTGGCGTGACGTCTAACGAAAGCCTCACAACCCCAAATCTTCATAAAAGACATACTAGGACGCTTCCCAGTCCATATCTCATATGGTGTCTTTTCCACTGATTTAGATGGAACACGGTTCAGTAAGAAAATTGTTGTTTCTAGAGCGTGTCCCCAAAATGATATCGGAAGATCTGCATGACTCATCATTGATCTAACCATGTCTAACAAGGTTCGATTTCTCCTCTCGGATACACCATTCCATTGTGGAGTATACGGAGGAGTGAGTTGTGGGACTATCCCACACTCCTTTAGATAGTCATGAAACTCTTGGCTTAAGTATTCACCTCCTCGATCTGATCGAAGGATTTTGATGCTTTTGCCAAGTTGGTTTTGTACTTCATTCTTGAAATCTTTGAACTTTTCAAAGGTTTCATGTTTATGTTTCATTAGGTACACATACCCATATCTACTGAGGTCATCAGTAAATGTAACGAAGTATTGAAAACCACCTCTAGCTTGCGTACTTATTGGTCCACATACATCACTATGTATTAGTCCCAATAAAACATTTGCCCTTTCAACATGTCCCTTGAAAGGGGCTTTAGTCATCTTGCCCATTAAACAAGATTCGCATGTTTCATATGATTCAAAATCAAATGAATCTAATACTCCATCCTTATGAAGTTTAGATATGCGGTTCTCGTTTATGTGGCCCAAGCGACAGTGCCAGAGATAAGTCGGATTACAATCATTATTTTTAATCCTTTTAGTATTTATGTTATAGATAGGCATATCAAGATTTAATACATAAAGAACATTCACCATTTGTGCACTAGCATAAAACATATCATTTAAATAAATAGAACAACAATTGTCCTTTATTATAAATGAAAAACCATACTTGTCTAAACAAGAAATAGAAATAATGTTTTTAGTAATTGAAGGCACAAAATAACAGTCTTTTAAAATCAGTGATAAACCAGAAGGTAAAGCTAAATAATAATCTCCTATAGCTAATGCAGCAACTCTTGCTCCATTTCCAACTCGGAGATCAACTTCACCTTTTGCCAATGTCCTACTCCTTTTGAGATCCTGCACATTTACACAAATGTGAGATCCACATCCAGTATCTAATACCCATGATGAAGAAGTAGATAAATTGACTTCTATAACAAAAATACCTGAAGCGGAAGTCACACTTCCTTTCTTTAGATCCTCCAGATATACTTTGCAGTTTCTTTTCCAATGACCGGTCTCACCGCAATGGAAACAGTTCCCTTCTTTTGCTATCCCTCCCTTTGGCTTCAGTGCAGAAGACTTTGGCTTAGATTTAGCAAAGACCTTCTTTGCTTTCTTGTTGCCTTTAGCTTTGGCCCTTCCTTTGCCCTTATTCACAATAAGGACATTTGTGGCCTTAGTCTTCTTAGTATTTGCTTCATATGTTCTCAACATACCAAGCAACTGGGGCAGAGTCTTTTCCATATCAGTCATATTGTAATTTACTACAAATTGACTGAAGCTCTCCGGCAACGATTGCAAGATTACATCGGTGGCCAACTCTTGGTCCAATGGAAAACCTAGCTTATCCAGATTCTCAATGTACCCAATCATCTTGAGCACATGAGTTCCAACTAAGCTTCCTTCTACCATCCTGCACTGGAATAACGCTTTAGAGACGTCATACCTCTCTTGTCTAGCTTGCTGTTGGTACAACTGCTTTAAGTGTTCGATCATATCGAACGCCTCCATTTCCTCATGTTGCTTCTGAAGCTCAGAGTTCATAGTGGCAAGCATGAGGCACCCAACATCAAGTGCGTCACTCTGATGCTTCTTGTAAGCATCTTTTTCGGTTCTTGTAGCCGTTAGGGGAGGTTCCTCAGCGGGTAAGGGTTCCTCTAGGACATATTGTTTCTTTTCTTGTTTGAGGACTATCCTCAAGTTCCTATGCCAGTCTAGGAAATTTGTCCCATTTAATTTGTCCTTCTCAAGGACCGATCGCAGTGATAAAGTGCTAGTAACGTTGTTAGTTGCCATGGATATCTACAATATAAATATGCAAAATAAGTTTATGATTTAAATCATTTAACATGGTCTTATATTAAATGATACTCCCACTATTTTGTTTGAAAAATATCAACCCTCGAAACCTTTAGTGGGCCAAGATCCATATTTCGCCTAATCTTGAGTTAGCTTTGGCTAATCGCCCAAGACTCGGTTATTTAGGTAGACAACACTTTGTCAATTACATCACATATAATTCTTGGATAGTTGGACGAACAACACTTTGTTCAATTCATCAAATGAATTATGATCCAACCCATGCCTCTAGGTTCCCAATCCTATTGAGATAACCTAGTTAAGTCGTACCCAATTAAAGTATAACGGATATCACTTTTATCCTTTCGCGCCTTACTAAGATTGCCACGGTGCTTTGCTTTGGCAAACCCACACATGTACAATCGAAGTTATTGACGAGTACTTTTATTTGGAAGGCATCTAAAACTTAATATTTTAGAGGGATTTATTGATCTCATGATTAATTTGATAATTTAAAATATGTCCACTACATATAGTTGTATACATATCTACATATATGTGTAATACTATTATCAAACTAAAACATAAGATAAATCATGCATCAACATACATAATTAAAACGTGACATGGTTATAGCCCCTACTAATGAGTTTCTCAAGCCAATGAGAAACTCCTATGAGTCAACCTAAGGTAACTTCATAAGCACCTTCCTTTGGCTCCAATTTGTGAATGGCCTCCTCATCCCGGCACGATGCTCCATCTTCATTGATCACCATCAATAAAATAAACTACACTATTTTACAAGATATAGAATTCCTCGATTCACATTCGAGGGGAACATAGGGGAGGGATTACATTTAGAATGAAATAGAGAAAGGCACGACACGCAGGTCGTATTATAAATTACAAACATCCACAAATCCTATCTAATAGGTCAAAGGGCTATAACCACGCACCATGCTCAAACAACACATAAAGCATGCATTAACATTTAATTAATTAAATTCTAAACATTTTAAATTTAATTTTAATTAAAACTGTAATATAATTTTTGAAAAATTATCGTACGCTCGGGACATCACATGCCACGAACTAAAGCGACTAAAACACGAACCACCATGGTTCGAACCAAAACCCACGGCTGGACCAATAGTGGGCCTAGGGTTCGAAACCCTAGCCCATGGCCGATCCATGGTCCATGCGGCGGCTTGGGTGCGGCGCTGCTAGGGTTCCAAACCCTAGCCGCCTTGCACCATGTTGATTCTATCGAGCCAACTTGCACCTTCTCAATACTTTATCGAGCCAATAGAGTTCAAAACCCTAGATAGTGCGACGGCTTGACCCATGCTCGAGCCAGGGTCCGAACCCTAGCTCTCAAGCGGCGGCCGAGAGGCTTATTTGACTAGGGTTCAAAAACCCTAGCCTCTTTGATGCGGCGGCCGAGCCATGGTGACTAGGGTTCGAAACCCTAGCACCTAGGTGGCGTCGGCCGTGAGCCTACACGAGCCAATGTTTCGGTTTTTGATCACGAATTATCATATATTTTGATCCGTCAATTATATCATATATATTATCATACGATGATTTTCACAAAATCGATTTTTCCATATCATATATGAAAATACAGTTTTAAATAGCATGCAATATAAATTCTAACATGATTAAACTATTTAACCACATAAAATCCGATATGAGCCTTGTACACGGCTCTGATACCACTGTCAGTAACCCCATGAGCATACAACGCAGCGGAATAAAATTTTGGGATTACAAACCAGCGATCTATACATAGGGATTCATATCGGATTAGAGAATTACAAGTGTCTTACCCTTGTAGCGTGTTTGAAGCCGAATCCACGGAGCTGCACCACGTCCTACGCCTTCTCCGAGTCACTAAGCAAAACTCGATTGGTTTTGCCTCAACGGTATCCACACGATCAAATCGAGTGAAGGGATAGTTTAATATCAAGTTGCTAGACAAGATATTAAACCGGAACCAAAAACCACACTTTGATTCACAATCAAATTGGCACAAACTCACTCTAGAACCACACGGCTATTGGTGGCCGAGAGCTCAAGACGGTGGTGGCGGCCGAGAGTGATTCTTGTGTGCTAGGTTTTATGTTATGAATTGTGTCATACAATTAAACACCTTGTAATCACTTTTATATAATTAATTAAAGGCTTTCTTAAAGCTTCATGGGCTTAAGCCCATGATTTAATTAATCCTTATGATTATTAATTAAGACTCCTCTTAATTATTTAATTCATCCCATGAATTTAATTTCCCTTCTCGATTTAATCTTTTGTGCGACCCGATAGGATCTTGTAATGTTGGCAGTGACATAAAATCTCATTTTACGTCTCAAGCATTGAGCGGTATCTAGCAACACATCAATGCTCCCCAAATTACAAGAATGTCAATGACTCGACATAACCTTTAGAACTTGTGATAATATTAACCATGTAACTTAATCCCTTTGTCCTTTGTGTTTAGATTGAACACGAGTCATGGAATAGTCATACTCGTATATCCAATCTTTATTTCTTGATCCCCAAGTAGAACTAGAATAAACGAATAAGCTCGATATCTCATATCGACTCATTCGAGCATGTCCATGCATTTTAGTTCTCACTTGATCAAGGGCCAAACACATCTCCTGTTATATAGGAGGGACAAATCCTATCTCGATCAGTCAACATCCCTCTACATAATTCGTAGTGTATCCAATAGTCGCCTTTATAGTATACCCTGTTACGGGTAACGTTTGACGATATCAAGATACATAACTCCTTATGTTGGGATCTCTGATGATCACAAGTCGTAAGGATTACATACATTATTATCACTATGAGAATTGCATATGACGATCATATAACTATCCATGTTGCATTCTCATGGTGGGTCTGTTCAGTACATCGTTCTCTAACATGTACCCATATGTTGATTTGATATCTCATATCAATGAACAATTCATCGATCAACATATACTAGTCTCTACGTATTATCATTATCCCTTTCATGACAATACTTGACTAGGAACATCTTTAAGAATAATACAATATTATTCTAAGGACATTAACATATATATTAATTCACAATGCACAGTTAAAAGAATAATATATAATAATGAATTGCCATTCATAAAACCATATTACAGAATATGTCACAAACAATCATCTAATGACTTGTCTTATGGCATATCCCAACATATGGCATCCAAGCTGTTGACTCTCCGATATTTTGCGACAACACAAGTGCAATTGCTATAACGTATAATCCAGTTCTGCACTCTCGAACAAAGCATATTGATATACGACATCATTTTATTCGAGATCATGTTGGCAAAAAGGAAATTCGGATCGAGCACATTTCAACAGAGCAGCAAGCAGCAGACATCTTCACTAAACCGCTTCCTGAGGCTAAGTTTAATTATTTCTGTCAAATTCTTGGTTTAATTGACTTATCTTAATTAGTTTAGATGTCTTTATTCTTTTCGCACTTGAAGATTTTTGTCACCACAGATCGAATACAATGTTCAGAAAGACACAGACCGGTCCGAACTTTCAGACCGATCCTTGTCAGTCTGATTTTATCCTATGATCTGTCTGGACAATAACAACAGCTCGGACTGATTGACCATTTTAACTAGTTGTACTTTAACCGCCTTATCTTTCTTTATCCTGGCCGTTTATTTTGAATTATTTAATTCTCAGTCTTGGAGATAAAGACACGTGTCTTCTCTCTCCTATTTAGCGGGCTGAACATTTCATACTTGTTCACTTTTTACAATTTACCGCTTTCTACCTTCTTACTCTCTCACTCTCTTACTCTTCGCACTTTCTTTAAACTCCTTTCAAATGGCTACCATCACTCATAACTCACTCTCCGTTGAGTTTGATGACATTTACAGGGCAGAAGATGCTGCGATGGTGTCCATTTTTAGAGCCCTGGAATCATCTGGTTTAAGGAACTTTTTGGAGTGCGGAACAGTTGTTTATGAATCAGAAATCCGCGAGCTGTTCGCCAACGCCGTCTCCCGGAAGACCTCCATTTCTACTACTGTCAAGGGCAAATCTTTCGAGATCTCGCCAATGACGTTGGCCAAGACCTTTGGCCTCCCCAGTTCCGGACTGACAGAGTTCGGACAGACTCCTCAAGCGTCACTCTTAGATCTTCAGGGGAAGATTTCTATTTCTGGCCACCGATTACAACCCTCCTTTAAGAAGAAGGAAATGCTCTTCCATTTCCAGGTGCTGTGCGAAGTGGTAGGCAAGCCACTTTTGGGTAAAGCAGGAAGTTTCGATGCTGTAACCGCCGAAAAGTTCAAGGCTATGGCGGCTATTGTATCCGGCCAGAAGATAAACTGGTCCATGATTTTGTTTGGAGTACTGCTGGAAACGGTGATCGCATCCAAGCACGCCGTATGCTTTGCTGTTCCTCTCAGCAAGCTCTTGGAGTCCTTAGGCCTCGAGCTGAGCAAGCCGTCTGCTCTCCGTCCCCTTAAGATCCTTAACTCCAAAGGGCTTGCACTGCTGAAGTCCAAGAGTGTTCCGCCTACTCCTGCTACTCTGGCTGCAGTCAAGTTTGAGCAGGACGAGGAACCAGTTGCTATGCGCAAACCTCGGGTCAAGCGGAAGCTGACCATTCAGACAGACTCTGAAGAAACCCAGTCTGCTCACTCATCACCAACCAAGCCACTTCCCAAAAAGCCCCGAACCCAGATTACCAAACCAACCAAATCTCTACCTCCACCCATACTGCCACCCCCTAAAGCAACCCCTGCCCCTCAACCTTCCACCCAGCTTTCACAAGCTTCAACCCCTGCACCCAAAGTCACCCTTAGAATTCCCTCTGCCAATCCCGTGGTCAAAGGGATAGTTATCACTGAGTTGGGAGACTATACCCAATCAGGGATTAAGTCCCCTTCCTCCACCGGCAAGGGAAAAGCCATTCTCACCGAACCCCTCTCTTCTAAACCCAAATCTGCAGCGCAGACTGCCATCGACATCGCTATGGAGGATGTTGATGAGAGGCTAAAGGAACTCATTGTGGTTTTTGATGAATATGTCCAGTACCGGACTATCAACCACATTGAGCTGTTCTACGGTAAGTTGCACAGATTGAAGAAGATGGAAGAGGAAGCTCTGAAAGGAACAGAGACTGATGATGTTCGACTTGCCGTGCAGCGCAAAGATTTATTTACGGCAAAACACAGATTCAGACTGGCCAATCTGCTTCTAGTTGCCAAAAAGAAGAACTTCGATCCGCTTGCTCCAACTGCCAGAGATGATGGGGCTGTGATTGCTCAACTCGAGATGGATGTTCATGCTCTATCCTTAGCTGTCCGTTTTCAACGACAGAAGCTAGGTACCTCCACTCCAGCCACAAGCCCGGATCATCCTTCTGCAAGCAAGACTCTGGCAGAACCATTTATCGAGGTTATTCCCTCTGATGCAGCAAAACAGACAGAGGATCAGCCTGCAGAGCACGTACCAGACCAAACAGCGGAGCAGCCATTGCCTAATGCTCCGTCTGCAACAGATGATGAACCAATGAATGTTCTGTTGGACTCTCCGACAACATCTATTCCATTGAAGTCATCAGCCTCCCGTGCACAACCCAGTCCCGCTGAAGCATGTGCAACAACTGAAGCACCAGACCTCATCGATCCGGATTTCGTGGTATCTACAGTGGTTGCAGCTCTCCAAGTTGAGGAACCTCCCAGTCCCCACTCTCCTCCGGGACCATCAGATGAAGATTTGGCCTTCATTCAAGGTTTTTCTTCGGATCTGGTCACTCTGATCCGATCCGAAAGTCATCAAGCTGCCATTTCTTCCATCGTGCCGATTGCTGAAGAAGATGACCATGCCATGTCATCATCAGATCACTCTCCCAGCAAGCTATCTGATGCACCTCCATCCCTGGCACGGACTATCCAGCACTTCTCTGATACCTGTCTGTCCTTGACTCAACGCATTCTAGAAGTTCATCAAGGTCAGAGGGTCACAGCCTTGGACTTTGCTTCTTTCAAAGAGAAGATGAATGCCAGTATCGGAAGCCTTCAGCGCGGCATAAACGATCTGTTTTCTCAACAGGCCTCTTACAAGAACAGTCTGAGAAAAGAGCAGATCGAGCTAGCCACTGAAGTCAGAGCATCTGTTGCCAATTCCCTCCGCGCTCAAGACGTTCGTCTTGACGCTATCAGCGCGCAGCTAGCACAAGTTGTCGACTTTCTTCAAGAGATTGCTGCTGACAAAAAGGGGGAAAAGAAGACAGACTTCAGGCCGCCTTCTAGAAAATAATATTTTCAGACTGTGTATTTTAGGATTTTCTTGGTGATCAATAAAATCCTCGTTTGATTAGGTCTGTGTTCATTTATTTTGAACCTCATCATAAGGCTTAATAATAAAGATTTAATCGATCCAACTTAATGAAGTTCATTTATTTTGAACAAAGAAGTAATCGATCCGAAAGCATTCGCTTCAGAGCTCTTATCAAGACTGGTTAAAAAGACTTAGAAGCTAGGTTTTGTCATCATCAAAAAGGGGGAATTTGTTAGTTCCGGACCTTATCGATGAGATTTTAAAGATGACAAAACATTTCAGACCGGATCGATAGAATTCAGATTGACCAGATCGATCGGACAAAACAGAGCAAGATGACAAAACATTTCAGACCGGATCGATAGAATTCAGATTGACCAGATCGATCGGACAAAACAGAGCAAGATGACAAAACTTTTCAGACCAGATCGATGGAAATCAGGCATACCAGATCGATCGCGCAAAACAGAGCAAGCTGATAAAGAATATCACATATCAGACCGGATCGATGGATTCCAGACTGACTAGATCGATACTTCAGATCGATCTCAACCTTTATCAGATCAGAGCAGTCAAAGATACATAAAGGATGGCTTCTCAGTCCGAACCATTAACGGTTATTTATTGTAGCATTTAATGCTGTAATTAATGCTACAAAGGATCAAAAATTGAAGATTGCCATTAAAGGTAAGAAGACAAAGAAGAGCTTACCTGACAGTCGCCGAAAGCATACACCAGAACGGCAAGTGTCCTGAAGAAGAAGACTGTAGCTTTCTCAGAGTTTAAAAAGAGTCAAAGTTGCACATTAAGGGAAACAATGCCGTTGCTACCCTCAACTATAAAAGGATGCAACAAAAGGAAGACATAGACTCTTGATTCCAACTCATGCTGATCAATTGAAAAACACACAAGAAAGCAACTGCACACGCTTACAAAGTTCAGAAGCTCTCGAGCTGAAGTTATTTATTTAAGCGCGATTACTTTGTAACATTTGATCATTGTAGGATCACTGTGCGCATTGTGTATTGAAAAATAGAAGTGAGCAACTTATTGTAACTGTCAGACAGAGTGTGTCTGAGCAGGTTGAGTGACTAGGAGTTTCAGACTGGTAGTGAGGTAAATCCAGCCTGAATCGGGTTTGTACAACAGGATTGTATAAATCAAAGTCTTCTAGTATAAACCTTCCTTAATTGGAAGAAGGGGAGACGTAGAAGGATTACACCACCTTCGAACTTCCAGAAACATATCCTGTGTTTTATCCTTCTGCACTTAGCCATCGAGCCGTTCTTACTTTTACAAGAGCAGACCGTTTCCGCACTTACCTTTTAGTGGTCTGTTCTGTTCAAAGAGTTGATTAAGTAACAAATTTCTTTCACTAATCCGAAAGAATTCACAAGGGATAAATTTTATAAGGAGTGTTCATTCACCCCCCCCCTCTAAACACTCCGGACCGATCCTAACATAGTGTTTTTTAAATATTCATATCCTTTACATTGTGTAAATTATGAATTGTAATATTGTGCTTATTGGATTTGGGATATTGGTATGCACACCCCGTATGGGGGCTGTCTCTGTTGGGGCAGGTGAATAGGTACATCGATGGCTTTGGAGTTGAGCTCGAGCTATGGATTGGAGGTGCTTCCAGGATCGAAGTACCAGTGACGGTATTGAGCACAATGTTTATGATGAAAACGATGATGAATAATATATAGAGGTATATTTTATTTTTTTAAACATTTTATAGGGGTTAAGAATGCAATTTATTAAAGATTGGTTGGACCGCGTGGACCACATGGGTTATTATTGTCATTTCAACCAAGAATGGACCTAGATCAACTAATATTTTTTCGCTGGACTAGAATAGATTAAGTTTCATGAAAGAGTACCGACCCATAATTTTTCGTTTAAGAAACGTTTCCACATTTAAATTGTCAGTGGAGTAGAACAAGGACAAATTTATTTTGTTGGTTTAATTTATTTGGGCCCCTTCGATAAATTTTATAAAAAAAATTGTCGAAACAAGGTATCTTTGGTATTATTTCTAGAAGATAACTTTTTTACTATAGACTTCAAATCCTATAAGAAATTCTTAAAAATATATGAAATTCTAACTTATAACTAATTGATAATAAGTATAGGAATTCATATATCTTATAACGAGCTACCATAGCTTGCAGATTACTAATGTGAGACAACTCTCAACATGCCCTCACGTCTGACATTATATAAGTCTAACACATGGATTGATAACGCGAATGAGATGAGCATGTGGATGGAATAAATAATGACATGAAAAGTCTGGTTTGATACCATATTTAAAATACATGAGGTCTCATCTCAAGCTAATTGGTAAAAAATAGAGTAACTCACGTATCTTATAAATAGCTAACCTAGATTATTTTGAAATTTGGTAATATTGTAGTATATATGATAATATAATATAATAATAAACTATGTTTATGGCACTGGTAAAATTGGACAATTTGTTAGTGGCCACCTAACACATGAAATTGGATGATATTGTTGTAGCCAGCTGAAAAGTCACAACTATATTATAATATTTTAGATAAATAATTATTCAATTGATAAGGTTGGTAGAAATTCAACATCAAAAGTTTTCATATTTTGTGTGCTTAATTTATATTTTTTGTTTAAAAAAATACTAACAATAACAACTAATCTTTAATCCTAATGAATTGAGTAAGTTGTATGAACAATAGAGAGACTCAAGTCTCGTCAGACACGTGCGTCGGTATTCTCTAATCGCTTTCATCACTCAGAATATCAGCTTCAAACCCTTTGAATTATAAGTCTTTGCATATAAGTTTGAGACATGTATTAGATATGAATTTTGAACTTCAATTTTTATTTCTTTGTCTAGAAAATTATTTTTTATTCTATTTAATCATAGGATTATTTACTTGGGAGGTAAATTTTTGGTTACAAAAAGAATAAAAGTGAATAAAAATATTGCTACCAAACACATGATAAGTGATAGATGTTTACAGGATTATATTGTATAATATATAAATACTCCACCCTTTTGAAGTTGGAGTTGATAGCCACCTACCACAAATTCCCATCAACTCCACCATTTCTTCCTATTTCAGGTATGTAAACGCTGCTGTATGCTTCAATTTCATGCTACGTATGCTGCCGTTTCTCTCCATGTGAATCTCTTATTTCTTGTGCCAGAGACGGGGATTTGCCGTAATGGATTGACTTGATTTGAGGAAAATCGGGTTTTCTTTTGCCGTGTTGAGTTATCAGGTAGTTTGGTAAATTGGGCACCTTTTCTCTTTGGTTTTACTGTTATGTTTATATGGGTTTATCGAACTGTTCGACATCGGTAATGTTTTTTAATGTCTGAAGGATGTTGATTATGAGTATCTTGTATATTGATGAAAAAGATGATAATTGGGGTGAAAAATATTGAAACTTTGAAGTTTTCTGGTGATATTGGACCTTTGAATTTTTCTGGTGATTCTTTGTCCAGTATATATTCTAGAAAGTGAAATTTCCTAATAATCTCTGAGATTGGGGAAGAAAATCTTGGCTCAAACTTTGGTGGGATTGTGTTGTTGTATGGTGATATGTATTTTGAAAAATTTCATTTTCATAATCGTGTATTTTGAAGAAAAAGGAGAGATATATGGAGGCAAAAGTTTCTCAGAGCTTGCAATTGCCGGCATGGATAAGCTCTGAAAAGCTTGCCAGAAAAGCAAGTAATTCTCTGCAGTTTTTGTGGACAAATGGGGAGCGGAAGTTGTACCAGGCCCCTGCTTCTATTAATTTGCTGGCTAGAAAAGATAGAGCTCGTAGGACAGTGGTCTTGAAGGTTTTGTGCTCCTCCGGAAATTTTCCAGGTGATTAGTGAATAGATGTGGTATCGCGTGTTTTGAAACTTGTATGGATCACTGTTATAACAAGCTTGTTTTCTTTCCGGTGAAACATCAATATTGCATAGTTTACTTTTATTGTGCTGATTTTAACTCCAAAAAAAGTGCTGATTTCAAATGGATCCTTGTGGGTTTGCCAAATGATTGTTATGTGATTCATTAAAATTGTTCAATCATGTTTTTATCAAACGTTACCTGAATTGTTTTACAGAGATGATAAGCCGAATCATATTTCAGTGTCCTCAGTTTGAGAACTGAAGCAAACAAGTACCAGATCTGCCATATATGCACCAATTTTGTAACCCTCTCACCCATGGAAACATATAAAAATTTATTGGACGCATGTACCATTTTTTGGGGACAGTAACTCATTTATATTGCTGGGAGAACATGTTTTTTATTTGTTCGCTATCAATCTCTAGCTACAGAATTTCATCTTCTAAATCGTAGTTTTCAGGTTAAAATCATGGAATATGTGATCTGGATTTCGTGGTCAACCTTTTTTTTGTATTTTATGAAAAAAAATAGACACTGCTATGCAGTATAGATTAACATTGTTTACTTCAAGTTTATGAAAAGAAAAGGTCTGCAAAAGTGCAAATAATATGCAGTGGCAATGCTATGCAGTATAGACTACATTACTATTGACATTGTATCCCATGCATGTAAACTGCATCATAAGAATATCATGGCTAATCGAAAGTTCAAGACTGTGAATTCCATGTGGTTGATATTTTGGGAATAATCAATATTTGCTTATGGGTCAAAACTTTCCCGAGTTTTTCTCCATCCACACTTAGTTCTTTCCTTTTCTTATGTCATTAATTCAGCTCATCATCCATGCTGAGTAAATACATTAACTTTAGCTTCTATTAAATTGTCCACGTTTCTATTTTCTGCCAGACTTAAATGTTTTCTGTCGAAGTGGTTGTTTGAATTTCCCGTTGGTCACGCATGCAAAGACAACAAAGTGATAGACTTACGTTTTCTGTCTTTCAGCTTCAGTACTGGAGTCTGGAAGTCTTCCTTCATCATTTAATGAATCTATGATTTTACAGGTAAGTTCATTTTGACGTTTCTTGTTCTAGATTAATGTCCTAAAAATTAGCTGACCGTACCTAGTATATGGCATGTAGAATAATGTGATGTACTAAAGATGTGAAAAGCTTTTTAGAGTGCAAGAAGCTGCCTTTCTCCTTGGACAATAATGGAGCAATGGGCATGCGCTTGAGTATTTGGAATCTATTTTGACTTTATGTAAATGCATATTGCAGAATAAATCTGAAGGAATTGGACCATATCTGAATGGACGTTGTATATATCTTGTTGGTAAATGCACTCATCAGTTTTTTCTGAATCTGTGTGAATGACTTTGGGTCTTTGCGCTTTTAAGTTTTTTTTTTTTTTTCCTTAAATTATACAGGAATGATGGGATCTGGGAAAACAACAGTGGGCAAGGTTTTGTCAGAAGGTCTTGGATATTCTTTTTGTGACTGGTTGGCACCAAAACTTCATTCTTCTTTCTGATAAGTGAGGAGCCATTTAAAATTAGAAAAGCGCTATATGAAAATGGATTTCTTAGATCCTTTGATTAGTAATTGAAAATTGCTGATTTCATCTAAGTATGATTGAGACTTGACTGTTTATTAACCACAACTTGCTATTTATACCCTCCATTAACCTCATAGTTATTAGAGACATGCTAAGGTTTGTGGATATTGTAGAGCCTTGAATACAAGGCGCAAGGTAAGGTACATTCCATATCAAAGTGAGGTTGCTGTAAGGGATAGCATACTAGGATCTTAACACATGTAAAATTTAAATACATATAAAATCAAATATCAATGACAGTTAAACACCTATTAATTAGTCTATTAGTGAATCAAATGCTATTACTTTTCATTTTACTTTTGATTCAACATATCTACATTGAAGGTGCATTTAAAGGTGTATTGAGAATGCACCATTGCTCGTGTTTCACAGTCAAGGTGTGTGCTTTACTGAAGGACTGTGCCTTGAGCTTGGTGCTTGCCTTTTGGGTTTCAATAACTATGGAAAATTCTTGCAATACATATCAATAATTTACTTGTGAATGCTTCAGTGACACGTTAATTGAGCAAGCTGCTGGTGGAAGCACAGTGGCTGAAATATTCAAGACATATGGTGAGAGCTTCTTCAGAGATAGTGAGGTAAGAAAAACCTTCTTTCCTATTCAGTTGGTCATTTTCAGGATTTGAAACCAAAAGAAAGACGGCGGACATTGGGTTTTTATTAGAGCCTGTTTTTGTTAAGCCTAAGCTTATGATATTGAATAGTTTATATATCTGTTGGTATTCAATTATCATTATGTTTTATGATGTGATAGTTGAATGTTAATTCATCCTCCCACGGGGTTATTTAGATTAGTTATTATTGCTTGATTTATCTATTTTAACCACACAAGATTTATGCTTGTAAGTACTAGAATATCTTGTGCTTCAATGAATAGTGA
Source organism: Haberlea rhodopensis (assembly GCA_907163345.1). Taxonomy (NCBI): domain Eukaryota; kingdom Viridiplantae; phylum Streptophyta; class Magnoliopsida; order Lamiales; family Gesneriaceae; genus Haberlea; species Haberlea rhodopensis. The sequence continues at coordinate 5,321,848 of CAJQUN010000033.1, read as the reverse complement.
GTGCTAGGATAGCGTGGCCAAAATTTCCCCCAAATAGCTACACAGTCATACCGTTTCTGTTTCTGCATGTTTACTGCAGCTTGCATGCTTTAAAAGAAACTTTGATATCTATCCAATGCGAGAGTGATACAAAAACCAATTTCACCATTTTTCTAGCATTTTCTAAGACCCCAAAATGGGTAACCAATTTGGTCAAGAGAAACATCTCTTTTTATTTTGTTAGATTCTTTTAATGTTATTAACGCGGCTGTATTTGCGTAATTGAAATAATAACATCAGCATCATGCTCCATATTTTATTGAATTTGAGTGGTTTTCCACCCAACTGGTCTTGCTTATCAAAAAATTGACAAGTCGTGGAGGGATCGTCCTTTGTAACTTCTTGCCTAAAATATTCTCACTGCGGTCAGTTGTGGTAATTATTGGAGAATGTGACAATCTATCTGTCTCGACTACAATTCCTTGACTACAATTCTTCTTTTATTTTGTTTTTTAGACAGAGGCATTGCAGAAACTGTCTTCAATGCATCAATTAGTTGTTTCTACCGGTGGGGGTGCAGTGGTTCGACCAATCAACTGGTAATGAAGTGTGAAGTTCTTGTGGCATTTTTAAATGGTTGACTTGCTATTTCAACAGTGTTTAACTGGTCACCGTTTATACTTTACTAGGAGATACATGCAAAAGGGCATCAGTGTTTGGCTAGACGTACCTTTGGATGCTTTAGCACGCAGAATTACGGCTGTAGGTACCGATTCGCGACCCCTATTGGACCAAGAGTCTGGTGATCCTTATTCCAAGGTAGGTTGCTGCATTTTTAATAATAGTGGAATTCTTCAAGAATGATATAGGTCATATGTATGTCGGACTGTCAACCTACGAAAATTGTGCTGAGGCTATTGCAATTCTGAGTTGGGTTAATCTTGGACTTGAATATTTATTCCGATTAAAACATGGGCTGGGTTTGGGTTTCTATAGGTTCAGCTTATTTAAGGCCAAGCCAATCAATAATAAATTTATTTTAATGAATATTGATAACAAAGAATTCTTTATGCTGCATTTGCTCATAAGTATATATATTTTTAATGATTTTGAGTTTCAAGTAAGACTAATAAAAGTTGTTTTGAGTATACTAGTTCTTTCGAAGTCCAAAAAATATATAAATATGTTCTTTACTTCATCTGAGACCACTAAGCCATAAATGACATTGCTATTTGTCAATTATCATATAGTTGGTACTTATACTGATTTTATTATTCTTTACAGAATTTATGTATTGACAATAGGATTATTATGGTTTTATGGCGGCATATGTGTGAGCCATGTTGGACTTAGCTTTGGCAAAAAGGGATTCATTTAAAAAAAAATTGGCTGAGTTTGAGCTGACCATCTTGGCTCGATTGATCGGTCCTATATATACATATGATCCAGCTGCATAAAAACTCAGATAAATTTTTATTCTTTGATATTTTTTGGGGGTCTTCTGTTCTTTTCTTATGTGAAACGTGGTTATGTAGACAATGAAGCGATTATCTACCCTTTTCAAAGAGAGGGGTGAAGCATACGCCAATGCTGATGTCCGTGTCTGCCTAGAAAGTAAGATTGCAGCATCTTATTTCATTTTAATAAAGGTTTACTCTTTTGCTCTTTAATTCTTGTCCACTAACCTACGAGTGCATGTTATAAATCGATTTACCCGCGTAACTTTCTAGATAGATAAACATTTATCTTTTTATTTAGATATTGCTGCGAAACTCGGATTAGCGGACGTATGTAATCTCACGCCTAACGTAATTGCAATTGAGGTCTGTCTCCTCCCACTCCATTCTTTTATAACCAAGTAGTTTCTCTTATCAACTGAACTGGATTTTACGTGTTAACAGGTGCTTTTACAAATCGAAACCTTCTTGAAAAAAGGAAAAACGGTATTTGATTCTTTCATTCCTTCATAATTGAAGAGGTGGAGCTTCTTTCATTGTGTTTAATGATGTTGTGCTATATAGCTGCTATACAGAATAACATGTTGGATGCTGCTGTGTATACGGTCTTGTTTTTATTTATGTACCCTTTCTTGTATGATAGATGATAATTGGTACGATATGTAGAGTGGTTGACTCTTGTTAAAAGAGAGAACATCGTTTTGTTTAGCATGAGTGAAGCGTCTCTATTGTTTGTACCCTTTATTAGAGGATGTGTGCCAAAAATAAGGATGTCAACTGTGTAAATTTAAATTGTGTTTTTGGTTTTGGCAGGGGCAAAATACATTAAAACATCAATACAGTTTGTCAACGAACTCAACCTCTTCCAAATAGTAGTTGACACATATGTAGTTTGAAAATAAATAGTTTACCATATTATGATTTGTGAATAGGTGTAAATATATCCTCCATATAAGAGGAAGTATGCTATATTTTCTCAGGGAATTGTTTATTTTCGAAACACAGAGACGTAAACTGTCTATTTGCCCATGGGATAGACCACACCACATATTGAGGATATTCCCATGTCCCCATGATAATATCTTAATGTGTGGTGGATCTAAGACAAAAGCCTATTTTTGGGTGGTGGAATAGTCCTGGCGCCGGTGGGTGAGTTGTGGCATAAATGGGGATCTACCTCATGTTTCAAGGATAGTAAGGTTCATGCTTCTTTCGATAATCTGTAAATTTATTAAGTTGGTGTCATATACTAAATTGAGACTAGACATAATGAAATGCATGTACCAAAAAAATTGGACTATGGTTAATAATATTTCTCAACTCTGAGATAATGTACTGTTGGATGTTGGGGGTTATATGTCATATCTTGTGTTAGCTCTTAGACGAAGTATTTATCACTATTTATGGTCTAACAAACCTGACCAACTGGCACCTGCGTGGTGTATCCCCTTATGTCCATTTATCATTTAATATGGGGCTTTGTGCTGTTACTATATAAAAAATAAAATTATGCATTTGTTATGAGCTATAACTTTTACCAATATAGTTAGTGTTTCATCCGAGCATTGTTATTATGATTTAATTTAGGGGTATAGCGCCGATCAACTTGCATGACTTATGGATCACCCACTGAAAAAGTCATAGTCATGATCATTTGGTTTAGTGGCATAAACATCTCTCATTGGGGGAGAGACATGTATTTAAACCCGTGTAAAACCAATTTTACATCCCCCGATTGTTGTTGGAATAGTTTATCTTAAAAAAATGACATATTTCGCTTGAATCGGGAAACATAAACAAAATATCTCCTTAAATCAAATCAAATATCAGTTCTTTACTTTGTTCCAAAATTGAAATCGAAATCGCAATAGAGGATTTCGCATCGGTTTTTTTATTTCTATGTAAATCGAAATTGAGTAAAATCGTAGTTGAAACCGTAAATTTATTATAATTTTAAACCTAATTTATATAACTTAATTTATTAGATGTATATAAATTAAATTGAAATATTATTTTTCTTTCTTTTTCTAACATACATTAAATATTCATAATAAATAATTAAAATTTAATTAGGTCGAATTGTTACTTTTTTTAATCGTAAAATTCAAACATATTAATTTAAGGGTGAATTACACATAGACCCCTCTAGTTTTCACATTTATCGTTTTAACCCTTACAATTTAAAGAATATCGTCTACCTCCCCGACAACATATTTTTATGTGAAATCATAGGGGAAATAATTGTAATTTCTTATATCTTAACAAACTAGAGGGGGTGATATTGTAATACAACTATTCTACATGTGAGATAGCTGTCATTGTTCGAACTAGAGGGAATAATATGTAATATAACTATTATGCAAGGGAGACATCTGTAATATTCCTTAATTTAAAATTTATCTGATATTTGTTCAAGCACAAGATATCATTAAATTTAAACATCATTTTAAAGATACTATTTTGTAAAAAAAATAAACTCGTAGACCATTTATTAATCTAATAATTATGTATACAAGCTTCACTTTTTTCCCAAAAAAAATTGCCCAATCAGAGAATTAATCATTCATTGCATTTAATAATGAATCATAATATATATTTATGTCTCAATGACGTCATGTGACATTCTGTGATATCCGAAAATTTATCATGATAATCCCGGAGTGATTATAACCCCTAATGGATTTTAAGTGTAGTAATTATAAGATAATTACGGTTTTGAGACTCCCAGGGGTTTTAATCCGGTATCGTGGTCATTGGACCCAAATATTGAGATTTATTCTCATTGAGGTGTTAAACCTTGTAATTGTGTTGGTAGTGGGATCTGGAGTCTAGGGTGCTTTGGATTGAGGTTTGTGATGTAATTGATTGAGTGTGAGATATTTATTGAACACACATGATTTTTAATGAGTTATGATGCGAGTATTTGAGACTCGGGTTTTTGGAGCCTTGGTAGTATATATACCAAGTGGACTCGGTGTTCAGTAATTTCTTTTCGTCTCCCTCTCTCCTCTCTCCACGCCTTCTCCCTCGTCTCCCCCTTCTCTTGCCCTTTCCACTCTTTTCTCTTGGAAGAGAATCGAGCAAGGCTCGACTTCGGGTCGAAATCTCTCGGAGATAATTGGGTAATATTCTTTCCTTCGCTTATATCTCGTATTTGTAGTAATTTTGTTGAATTCGGTTACGTACGGTAATGGGTGGAGATTTTGAAGAATCTTGGATTCTTGTTCTTTTTTTATTTAAAGTGTGTTTTAACCCTTGTTGTGTGTCCAAGAGTGTTTAATTGTTGTTGAAATCGAGTTGGAGTGAGTTGTGGTGTGGTTGGTTGAGGTTTTGAATTGTTTAAAATGGCAATTTTTTGGGTCTGTGCAGCGACTGATCGATCGGTGGAGTTGTACCGATCGAACGGTGCGAAGACGTAACGATGGGTGATTTTTTCGGACGTTTACAGATCGATCGGGAGGACCAACCGATCGATCGGTGGAGGCGACCGATCGATCGGTCGATCCAACCGATCGATCGGTCGATCCAACCGATCGATCGGACGTATACTGTAGCCAAAGCTTAAAATTTGGACTTTTACCGATCGATCGGTAGCTGATTTTCTGGAATTGAAAAATCCGGTTTCTCCTTTGAATTTTGAAGAGTTTTTGTTGGTCCATTGTTGATTAATTAATTAATGGACATGAGTTTTCTTTGTGATCATAAATGTTATGCTAAGAATTTGGGGGTTCTAAGAATTATCGGCTTTATTAATGAGTTCTAGGGATCGTTAAATTCATATAGAACCTTAGAAATGAATGTACTACTTGTTAGAGTTAATTGATAACTTAATGATTAAAGGTTAGAATTGGATGGTTTGAGTAGTATACGGAATATGTCGAATCATGTTTGATTCTATTGTGAGGCATGACAAATCTATGTTTTAAAGGATTAATGAATTATTGATACTCAATAAAGATCTGGTACGAGCCTCTGGTTATCGAGGATGTTCAAATCATGTCGTCGACTTTAAGGTACGTGTAACGTACAAGCATAGTTAATATATTATTGTCATATGCATGAGTAATATATTATTGTTGCAATCATTTTGATGTGCGTTGAGGATATGTGGTGCCGCTGTTGAGCGAGCAATGAGTATAACGATGTCGCTGTTGAGCGAGGATTGGATATGACACCGCCGCTGTTGAGCGTGCGAGAGGTTATGATACCGCCGCTATTGAGCGAGCGATGGGACACAATGTGGTGAAACTGAGAAATCATTAATTGAGATATATGTGATTTCTGTAAATCATTAGTGTAACCATTTAACTATATTTGATATGACATTGGCATGATAAGGATGAGTTTAGTTAATCAATGTTATGATTAACTGATTTTGGGAGTTTGATGGTTTTGACTATTGTGAGAACATGAACAGCACGGGGGATCCCATATGATAATGATATACAGGAAGTATCTTTTAAATTTGCAGCTTTACATTCTGTAAATTATGAATTGTGGTATTGTTGTTATTGAGATGGTGGATTGATATGCTCACTCCGTGTGTGGGATGTTTCTGTTGGGACAGGTGAACATGTACAACACCAGTTCCGCAGTTGAGTTCGAGCAGTTGATTGGAAATACTTCCAGGGCTGAGGTATCAATGCTGGTATTGAGTAGTATGCTTTATACATTAGATACACATTCACTTATTCGATGCTCGCATGTGAGCCTTCTTATGTATATATGGGTTGTATAAATGTTATGAGCTTTTATCTTTTCATTTATATGTTGCATGCAATTAAGTAAGGGAATTGCATAATGAAGTGAAAATACGTTAGTGTATTATGTGATGCATACTTGCGAGTTGAGCTGTATTGAGAATTGAACATTAAGTGAATTAATGCCAAAAGTTTTATATAGATGGCATGTTAATGCTATGGAAGCATGTATAGAATTCCCTAATGGCATGAATGTATGCACTAAATTATGTGATAATGCACTAATAACGTGTTAAGGTAGCGAGAGCCTTACCATTCGGTTTAAAACCCACTTATACACCAACTCAATATTAAAATACATTATCTTTTTAAATATAATAATAATAAACTAATATACTCACACCAGTCCATACAAACATTTCTCATTCACCTCATATAGGGTCGACCCAAGGGGTGCTCGGGGGCCCTCGCACACACAAAACAAAAATCCAATGTTGAAAAAAAACTATATTTTACAAGTCTTGTTTTATATAAAATTTTTGTTCCGCCCCTACCTCCTCCCCGAAAAATTTTTCTCGCTCCACCGCTGCTGACTCATATCTTGTTTGGCAACCTAAACAATTTATTCAGTGAAAGTTCCATACCGTCTACCTATATTTAACTCAATTCCAAGTGAATCAGCATATAAATCCATAGGACTCAATCCTCATTTAAAAGACACACACAGTGTGTGTTCATGTGATTGTGAAAACGATGAACACGAAGAAGTTATTAGAGAGCATATGGAACCATCCAGCGGGGCCAAGAACCATCCATTTTTGGGCACCAACGTTCAAGTGGGCCATCAGCGTAACCAATATTACCAATTTCTCGTCGCCCCCGGACCCGATCTCGTATCCGCAGCAGACGGCATTCGTCATCGCGGGGTTCATCGGCGCTCGTTACTGCATGGTGATCACGCCCAAGAATTGGAACCTTTTCAGCAATACTTTTACTTTGTGTTGTGCAGGTATTTATCAGCTGGCGAGAAAAGCCAAGCATGACTAGTCCACTGATTGATCTGCAGGATTACTAATAAAATTGGATTTTTGTTGGAAGAAATCTGGTTTAGCTAGTTGTGGATCGTTCGATCCCTAATTCGGCTGATTTGGAATTTAATTAATGGAGTTTCTTGAATAATCTGCATGCAAGCACCTGTGTATGTGCATTAATTATTTAGCAGTTTAATTTCTTTGACAACTTCTGTTCCATTTAATTTATTTTCAATTAACCTTATGATTTGAAAGGTAAAATATAGATTTTATCAATTAGTTGAAGTTTAATTAATTAGAAATTAAATAAAATTGTTTTATTTAATTTTTAATTTTATTTTCAACTAATGATGCGATTAGTGGGAAACGATAGAATAAATTAATTATTGTGCTCTAATTACATGTGATGTAATTAGTGCAAATTACATATGATGTAATTGTTTAGTTTAATGTTTAATTACATATGTTGTGATTGAATGATGGATGATTACGGGCCTTGACCAATGTGTTTAGGTGAATGATTAGGTTTTTTATTATTTCATTATTTTTGTGATTTTGGTTATCGGGCCTGCGAGCCTGCTCTCTCTATTTTCTGATGTATCCCACCCCGGTTTGTATCCCTATTCTCTTGTTTGCACGATTTAAATGTAAAAACTTTAGAATTAGTGGGAGATCGAGATTGAAGATGGAGCATCAAGAATCGAGACATGTATAGTGGAAGCAAAAATGTAATAGGATTGCATTACATACCTGCATCACCTTAGACAGACTTGTGATCCACGTATGGCTCACGTGGATCAATTAGGAAAAGGCCGTAATCGTCCATATTTATTTATTTTATTATGCATGCGATGTATGATAATTTTTGTTTGTATGTTTTATTAAAACATAGTTGCATGAATCCGGCAAACAAACAATCAAGCACTTGATGAGATTTTAAAATAAATCAAATCCCTCTTTTGAATATGATTCAAAAATTTAATATCAAACTGATAAGGGGAGCTCAAAAGGGTTTGTCGCTTCCTGTCTTCCATCAACAGTTAAGCCATGAGACGCTACTTGTGTCATGTTGCCTTACTCACCCACGTGGGGGGCATTTGGCATGGGAAAGCTGTGTGTTTAACTGCCACTTAATTGAGGATGCGGTTATGTTAACCTTTTAGATTACTCACCCACGTGGGGTCTTTTGGGCGTGACATTGCCATCCGTGGGATGGGTTAGTTTGACGTGAGAAGGCATAATTGTCCTGCCCACGTAGGGTTATGCCAATCGCGAGACAAATATCTTGGGGATTGCATATGATGCAATTGTGATCTACCTTTAGTATCATAAAACCGGTGGGCCCACGTCCGGGGTTTTCATGAGCTAGTTGGACTCCAAGCCCACTAAGAAAATATGATTTTCCGTTCATTTGTCATGAGGGTGATGAATTCGAAAAATTTAGTGGGAGCATTCAATAACAAAGTCCATGTTTTTGAATTAATTAATAATCAAACAATTTGCTTATATTTTCTGTTTATTTTTCAGTATTAAAATGGCCAAGAATCCGATTGCATCTATTCTCGATACAAACAAATTAACTGGGCAAAACTACAATGATTGGACTCGAGGATCACCGCCGCAGATTGATTTCGCTGTTCATCGGTAATTCTCTTTTCGTGCATTTATTTTGATATTTGCATAGTAATACATGAATCAGGCGCGATCGTCCGTCCCCGGGTCAGATCTGTTTACTGTTTATTTTCCGCTGCGTTTGGATCTGGCGCCGGGGTACGGAAACCCAACAGTGGTATCAGAGTCAGGTTGCGCTTTAATTCATGTATTTGATAATTATTTTTTATTAGATCGTTCCCAATATGCTAATCGTGTTCGTTTTTTTTTTTTAAAAAAAAAAAAAAATCTGTCCGAAAAAAAAAAAAAAATTCGTACACTGTTCATCGTTTTTGTTTTCAGATTTCTCCGGCAGCTCGCGCGGCGGCACACGCGGCGGAGAAGTGTTCTCCACCACCGTGCGTCGCCTACGAATGACTGCGCTTCACTGTTCGTCACGGTCAGTGATTTATCGGGCAGAATGAGTCGCGAGAAGCCACTGTAATTTTTCCCGAAACCATTCGCGTCCGATTTGTTCTCCATTTTTCCGCGCCGAGTTGCTTTATCTTGTAGAGAACTCGATGTGCGCGGCTCCAGATCGGCGAGATGAAGGCAGCGGCGCGAGATGAAGGCGGCGGCGCGAGCTAGGGTTTCTGAAACCCTAGCCGCCGCGCCTGTCATGGTGGGAAGGAGATGAACAGTGCTTTTACCCTAATTTTCGATTTTCAATTAAAAAAAAAATTTTATTTATTATTAAATCCGAAAATTGGGTATTTTGGGTTGAAATTGATGTTCTAATTTTGGATCCAAATTGTTTGGAGTCCATAAATTATTTTTGGTCATTTCAGATGTTTTTATCCGGATATTGTTTTTGAAGAATAAATCATAAACTTAATTAATTAAAAATATGATTTTTAATTTATTAAGTGTAAAATAGAGATTTTACATATTAATTGCAAATTAGATGGAAATGTTCGATTTAATTTATTTTCAATTAACCTTATGATTTGAAAGGTAAAATATAGATTTTATCAATTAGTTGAAGTTTAATTAATTAGAAATTAAATAAAATTGTTTTATTTAATTTTTAATTTTATTTTCAACTAATGATGCGATTAGTGGGAAACGATAGAATAAATTAATTATTGTGCTCTAATTACATGTGATGTAATTAGTGCAAATTACATATGATGTAATTGTTTAGTTTAATGTTTAATTACATATGTTGTGATTGAATGATGGATGATTACGGGCCTTGACCAATGTGTTTAGGTGAATGATTAGGTTTTTTATTATTTCATTATTTTTGTGATTTTGGTTATCGGGCCTGCGAGCCTGCTCTCTCTATTTTCTGATGTATCCCACCCCGGTTTTGTATCCCTATTCTCTTGTTTGCACGATTTAAATGTAAAAACTTTAGAATTAGTGGGAGATCGAGATTGAAGATGGAGCATCAAGAATCGAGACATGTATAGTGGAAGCAAAAATGTAATAGGATTGCATTACATACCTGCATCACCTTAGACAGACTTGTGATCCACGTATGGCTCACGTGGATCAATTAGGAAAAGGCCGTAATCGTCCATATTTATTTATTTTATTATGCATGCGATGTATGATAATTTTTGTTTGTATGTTTTATTAAAACATAGTTGCATGAATCCGGCAAACAAACAATCAAGCACTTGATGAGATTTTAAAATAAATCAAATCCCTCTTTTGAATATGATTCAAAAATTTAATATCAAACTGATAAGGGGAGCTCAAAAGGGTTTGTCGCTTCCTGTCTTCCATCAACAGTTAAGCCATGAGACGCTACTTGTGTCATGTTGCCTTACTCACCCACGTGGGGGGCATTTGGCATGGGAAAGCTGTGTGTTTAACTGCCACTTAATTGAGGATGCGGTTATGTTAACCTTTTAGATTACTCACCCACGTGGGGTCTTTTGGGCGTGACATTGCCATCCGTGGGATGGGTTAGTTTGACGTGAGAAGGCATAATTGTCCTGCCCACGTAGGGTTATGCCAATCGCGAGACAAATATCTTGGGGATTGCATATGATGCAATTGTGATCTACCTTTAGTATCATAAAACCGGTGGGCCCACGTCCGGGGTTTTCATGAGCTAGTTGGACTCCAAGCCCACTAAGAAAATATGATTTTCCGTTCATTTGTCATGAGGGTGATGAATTCGAAAAATTTAGTGGGAGCATTCAATAACAAAGTCCATGTTTTTGAATTAATTAATAATCAAACAATTTGCTTATATTTTCTGTTTATTTTTCAGTATTAAAATGGCCAAGAATCCGATTGCATCTATTCTCGATACAAACAAATTAACTGGGCAAAACTACAATGATTGGACTCGAGGATCACCGCCGCAGATTGATTTCGCTGTTCATCGGTAATTCTCTTTTCGTGCATTTATTTTGATATTTGCATAGTAATACATGAATCAGGCGCGATCGTCCGTCCCCGGGTCAGATCTGTTTACTGTTTATTTTCCGCTGCGTTTGGATCTGGCGCCGGGGTACGGAAACCCAACAGTGGTATCAGAGTCAGGTTGCGCTTTAATTCATGTATTTGATAATTATTTTTTATTAGATCGTTCCCAATATGCTAATCGTGTTCGTTTTTTTTTTTTAAAAAAAAAAAAAAATCTGTCCGAAAAAAAAAAAAAAATTCGTACACTGTTCATCGTTTTTGTTTTCAGATTTCTCCGGCAGCTCGCGCGGCGGCACACGCGGCGGAGAAGTGTTCTCCACCACCGTGCGTCGCCTACGAATGACTGCGCTTCACTGTTCGTCACGGTCAGTGATTTATCGGGCAGAATGAGTCGCGAGAAGCCACTGTAATTTTTCCCGAAACCATTCGCGTCCGATTTGTTCTCCATTTTTCCGCGCCGAGTTGCTTTATCTTGTAGAGAACTCGATGTGCGCGGCTCCAGATCGGCGAGATGAAGGCAGCGGCGCGAGATGAAGGCGGCGGCGCGAGCTAGGGTTTCTGAAACCCTAGCCGCCGCGCCTGTCATGGTGGGAAGGAGATGAACAGTGCTTTTACCCTAATTTTCGATTTTCAATTAAAAAAAAATTTTATTTATTATTAAATCCGAAAATTGGGTATTTTGGGTTGAAATTGATGTTCTAATTTTGGATCCAAATTGTTTGGAGTCCATAAATTATTTTTGGTCATTTCAGATGTTTTTATCCGGATATTGTTTTTGAAGAATAAATCATAAACTTAATTAATTAAAAATATGATTTTTAATTTATTAAGTGTAAAATAGAGATTTTACATATTAATTGCAAATTAGATGGAAATGTTCGATTTAATTTATTTTCAATTAACCTTATGATTTGAAAGGTAAAATATAGATTTTATCAATTAGTTGAAGTTTAATTAATTAGAAATTAAATAAAATTGTTTTATTTAATTTTTAATTTTATTTTCAACTAATGATGCGATTAGTGGGAAACGATAGAATAAATTAATTATTGTGCTCTAATTACATGTGATGTAATTAGTGCAAATTACATATGATGTACTTGTTTAGTTTAATGTTTAATTACATATGTTGTGATTGAATGATGGATGATTACGGGCCTTGACCAATGTGTTTAGGTGAATGCTTAGGTTTTTTATTATTTCATTATTTTTGTGATTTTGGTTATCGGGCCTGCGAGCCTGCTCTCTCTATTTTCTGATGTATCCCACCCCGGTTTTGTATCCCTATTCTCTTGTTTGCACGATTTAAATGTAAAAACTTTAGAATTAGTGGGAGATCGAGATTGAAGATGGAGCATCAAGAATCGAGACATGTATAATGGAAGCAAAAATGTAATAGGATTGCATTACATACCTGCATCACCTTAGACAGACTTGTGATCCACGTATGGCTCACGTTGATCAATTAGGAAAAGGCCGTAATCGTCCATATTTATTTATTTTATTATGCATGCGATGTATGATAATTTTTGTTTGTATGTTTTATTAAAACATAGTTGCATGAATCCGGCAAACAAACAATCAAGCACTTGATGAGATTTTAAAATAAATTAAATCCCTCTTTTGAATATGATTCAAAAATTTAATATCAAACTGATAAGGGGAGCTCAAAAGGGTTTGTCGCTTCCTGTCTTCCATCAACAGTTAAGCCATGAGACGCTACTTGTGTCATATTGCCTTACTCACCCACGTGGGGGGCATTTGGCATGGGAAAGCTGTGTGTTTAACTGCCACTTAATTAAGGATGCGGTTATGTTAACCTTTTAGATTACTCACCCACGTGGGGTCTTTTGGGCGTGACATTGCCATCCGTGGGATGGGTTAGTTTGACGTGAGAAGGCATAATTGTCCTGCCCACGTAGGGTTATGCCAATCGCGAGACAAATATCTTGGGGATTGCATATGATGCAATTGTGATCTACCTTTAGTATCATAAAACCGGTGGGCCCACGTCCGGGGTTTTCATGAGCTAGTTGGACTCCAAGCCCACTAAGAAAATATGATTTTCCGTTCATTTGTCATGAGGGTGATGAATTCGAAAAATTTAGTGGGAGCATTCAATAACAAAGTCCATGTTTTTGAATTAATTAATAATCAAACGATTTGCTTATATTTTCTGTTTATTTTTCAGTATTAAAATGGCCAAGAATCCGATTGCATCTATTCTCGATACAAACAAATTAACTGGGCAAAACTACAATGATTGGCTAAGAAATTTGAAAATTGTTCTGGATTCTGAAAAATTGACGTATGTGCTTACGAAGCTACCCCCTGGAAAGGTTCCTGAGGGTTCGACTCCTGATGAGATTGAGACTGTCCAGAAATGGAAGGATGACGATCTCAAAACGCGATGCTATATGATGGCATCAATGTCGAATGAACTTCAGAGACAGCATGAACATATGAACCATGCCGCCGAGATTCATACTCACCTGCAAGAGTTGTATGGTGAGCATACTCGTTCTCTACGTTACAGTGTTGTCAGAGACCTATTCCGTGCCCATATGAGGGAAGGGTCTTCAGTCCAAGCTCATGGATTGAAGATGATAGGTCTTATTGAGAAACTTGCTAGCTTAGATACGATCTTGGAGAACGAATTGGCGTTGGATGTGATCCTTCAGTCTCTACCAGACTCATTCAAACAATTTGTGGTGAACTTCAACATGCACAAAATGGAGTGCACACTTGCAGAGCTTGTCAATATGTTGACTACTGCTGAGGCTGCTATGAAAGAGGAAAAGCCTGTTCTGTTGATTAATTCTTCTTCTAAATCCAAGAAGAGTTCTTGGCCTAAGAAGAGGAAGGATACTGGGAAGCGTTCTCAGCCTGCACCACAAAAGAAAAAGACTAAGGGGCCGACTGCGTCAATTAATGAAGAACAAAAATGCTTCCATTGCGGCAAACATGGGCATTGGAGGAGAAACTGCAAGGAATATCAGGATTAGAAGCGTTCTGGACCAGGTATATTCTTTGTTGAAGTTAATGTTTCCATTAGTTCAGCTTCTTGGGTATTGGATACCGGTTGTGGATCACATCTGTGTAATAATATGCAGGTCATGACAAGAAGCAGCAAGCTGCAAAATGATGAGATCTTTTTGAGGCTTGGAAATGGTGCAAGGGTTGCAGCCACATCTATTGGAAAAGTTAATTTAGCTCTAGATTCTGGTTTTGATTTAGTTTTAAACGATTGTTTATTTGTTCCAGACTTGATTAAGAACATTATTTCTATTCCTGTTTTGGATAGAGAAGGTTTTTCTTTTAATATTTCAAATGGGATTTGTCATATTTTAAAGAATGGTTCTATTATTGGTTCTGGCACTTTGTTAAATGATCTGTATGATTTAAAACTAGCTGATACACCGGTTTGCTTTCAACAAATGAGAAAACGTAAGGCTGATAATCTATCTCCTGCAAATATTTGGCATGCTAGACTAGGTCATATTTCTAAGGGAAGGATGAGTAAATTGATGAGTGAAGAATTGTTTGATTCATCAGACTTGGATGCACTTACCACTTGCAACTCCTGTCTCAAAGGAAAAATGACCAAAAGACCTTTTGGTGGTCATTCTGAGCGAGCCAAAAATCTATTGGATTTGATCCATTCAGATGTTTGTGGGCCGTTAAGTGTTAACGCACGAGGAGGATATTCTTACTTCATTACATTTATCGATGATTATTCGCGATATGGGTATGTGTATCTCATAAGATACAAGTCTGAAGCTTTTGAAAAGTTCAGAGAATTCAGACATGAAGTGGAGAAACAACTAGGTACAAGTATTACAGCACTTCGATCTGATCGGGGTGGTGAATACTTGAGTACCGAGTTCATAGATTATCTTAAAGAGAATGGGATTCTCTCTCAGTGGACACCGCCCGGAACACCACAACTTAATGGTGTTGCTGAGCGAAGGAATCGGACTTTATTGGATATGGTTCGATCGATGATGAGTTGCACTGGACTTCCAATGTCGTTTTGGGGCTATGCGCTTGAAACTGCATGTCATTTGTTAAACAGAGCTCCTTCAAAAGCTGTTACTTCTACCCCATATGAGATATGGAGTGGGAAGTCACCAAATTATAATTATTTAAAGGTTTGGGGTTGCGCTGCTTATGTGAAGCAGATGGTGGATGACAAATTGGATATGAGATCTATATTGTGTTATTTTGTGGGATATCCTAAAGAAACTAGAGGTTATTATTTTTATAACCTACGGGAACAAAAAGTGTTTGTTTCCAGAAATGCTACATTCTTAGAAAATGAGTTTCTGAAGAATATAGATGGGAAGTATATGAACCTTGAAGTAGTTCAAGAACCACAAATGTCTAACCCAATGGAAGCAAGTAAAATTTCTGAACCATCAATTGAACCAGAAGTACACGCACCAAGGAGATCTGAAAGGGTTTCAAGAGCTCCTGATAGAATGAATCTACTCCTTGAAAGTAGTCAAAAAAATAGACCATGGATATGATCCTTGGACTTTCAAGGAGGCGATGTCAGATATTGATTCGGGACATTGGCAAGATGCCATGAAATCTGAAATGGACTCCATGTACTCCAATAAGGTATGGACCTTAGTGGATCCTCCTGTGGGAATTGTTCCCATAGGTTGCAAATGGATCTATAAGCGAAAGCTTGGGGTGGATGGAAATGTGATTACCTATAAGGCACATTTGGTTGCAAAAGGTTATACTCAAAGGCAAGGAGTTGACTATGAGGAAACTTTTTCACCAGTAGTGATGCTGAAGTCTATACAGATTTTATTAGCAATATCTGCATATTATGACTATGAGATATGGCAAATGGATGTGAAGACTGCTTTTCTCAATGGTGACATTGATGAAGAAATTTATATGAAGCAGCCAGAAGGCTTCACATCCATTGGGAGTGAGCAAAAGGTTTGCAAACTCCAGAGGTCCATTTATGGGCTAAAGCAGGCGTCCCGAAGTTGGAATATCCGTTTTGATAACACTATCAAAGAGTTTGGTTTTGTTAAAAATCCGGAAGAAGCATGCGTTTACAAGAAGGTTAGTGGGAGTGCTGTTACATTTGTAGTGCTTTATGTCGATGATATCCTACTCATTGGGAATGATATAGGATTGATGAAATCGACTAAAGCATGGTTATCTGCTAAGTTCTCTTGAAAGATTTGGGAGAAGCATCCTATGTGCTTGGCATAAGGATCTATAGGGATAGATCTAAGAGGATGCTGGGGCTCTCTCAATCTATGTACATAAATACTGTGCTAAAAAGGTTTAGCATGGAACAGACAAAAAGGGGATATCTTCCAACATGTCATGGTGTTCATCTCTCGAGGTCAATGAGCCCTAAGACTGATGAAGAGAGAGAAAAGATGGCATCAATACCATATGCTTCGGCTGTTGGTAGCATAATGTATGCTATGGTATGTACTAGGCCTGATGTGGCATATGCTCTTAGTGTAACGAGCAGATATCAGGCAGATCCCGGTGAAGGTCACTGGAAAGCTGTGAAAACAATCCTTAAGTACTTACGAAGAACTCAGGATATATTCATGGTTTTGGATCCGAAAGTGGAGAGCTGAAACTTGAAGGCTACGTTGATGCTAGTTTTCAGTCAGACGTAGATGACTCTAAATCGATGTCCGGATTTGTATTTAGGCTTAATGGTGGTGCTGTCTCTTGGAAGAGTTCCAAGCAAGACACCACAGCGGATTCCACCACTGAAGCTGAATACATTGCAGCATCAGATGCAGCTAAAGAGGCAGTTTGGATGAGAAATTTCATCCAAGAGTTGGGTGTAATTTCCAGTGCAGTTGACCCAGTCTCTGTGTACTGTGACAACAATGGAGCTATTGCACAAGCAAAAGAGCCAAGATCTCATCAAAAATCCAAACATATACTGAGAAAATACCACCTAATTCGAGAGATAGCTGGTAGAGGCGACATCCTTATCGAGAGAGTTGCTTCAACAGACAATGTGGCAGATCCACTGACGAAGCCTTTACCACGATTGGTGTTCGAGAGACATCTTGAGAAGATGGGCTTGAGGAACATGGGTAGTTGGCTTTAGGAAATTATTATAGTCATAAATGATATCATTTGAATCAATAGTTGATTGATTGTATTTATAATCATATTGTGACAGATCTTTGTTTGATTATTAATAAATGTGGCATTCTTCATCTATTTACCCATGTATCATGATGCATTGATGAAGTCCTTGAGATTGCCATAGTCCACAGAATGTGGTTACGCATATGATGGTGACCATGAAATACATTCTCGACTGCGATTTCTAAATGTTCCTGGTCGATGAGCCTTCGAGAATGGGATATCGATATTGCTCGTTAGAGACTGGTATTCATGATGTGTCTATTGTAGTGCACCGCATTTCATCGGCGTTGGCTTGGAGAAGTCAGCACACTTGAATAGGTGCTCATTAGGAATGAGTTCACTGAACGACCCTACTCGGGATTCTATAAGTGGTTACCACTTGTCGAGTATAGAATTTCTAGTCATAGTTGTGCACCATTACTCCTCATGACCCGAGGCGTCATTGAGGTCTTGATAGATAACTGTGTACTTTGATTTAATGACTGATCACATGTGGGTCATAAAGTTGTTATTTTGGGTATGCAGTGATGATGTCAGAGACCTATGATTGTCGTTGGGGATTCACCACTGGTCTTGATGAACCAGGATGCCCTATGTGTTTTTCTGTATATGATTCAAGGAATCTCTGGCCAGAGTGGGTAGTGCTTGTGAAAAAAGAGTTTTTCATATACGCACACAATGAATCATATAACGTGAAACAAATGCATAGTTATTGAAATCATAAAGGGTCTCGATCAACCAATGCCCTTGATTCAATCGGGACATATTGAGTGAAAGGAATGTACTGCACGCTAACTATGGCTGACAGGTTCTCGTACGTTGCTAGTCATTTGTATCTAGGTCTTCGTGAAGCGCAGATGCTAGGCGCTACCCACGATCGGTAGGTTGTTGCTGGAATTATATTCCCGTCATTGTCTATTAAAGGAGTTTAATTGACAATGAGGCATTTAGGGTAAGCCCAAGAAGTTGTTTGACTTCTAAAATCACAAAGGTTGTGATCCTACTGCTATGATACACTTGAGCCTCACTGGGTCACAATCAACCGGCCGCCGATCTATTGATGAGAATTGAGACTTAAAGGTTAAGTGCTCAAATTGAGTGATTTGGTATAAATGAATTTAATTTTTTGAAAGCTCCTCATTCTAGTGGAGTTTCTATATTTGAAAGTGTTTCATCTATAGAAAGTTCTAAAATTAAATCATTTGATATATTTATGTTTCATAATTATGTACAATGGTTGTACATCAAGTTATTCAATTGGATTGACTTACTTGGATTATGATTTTATTGTTTTGTGTTGGCTTTTGGGCAAGTGGGAGATTGTTAGCATAAAATACCCAGCAAGCCAAACGTTGGCCCGATGGGCTTTATGAGCCATAGCCCACTTAGCTGTCTCATGAACATTATAAATATAAGGTTCACTCTAGGGTTAAAGTATTCCATTCAATACTCTCATAAGTCGTCATCACACTAGCACTGGTGTCGTGCTTGTAGATCTGGTCAGGTTGATTGGACTCGAGGATCACCGCCGCAGATTGATTTCGCTGTTCATCGGTAATTCTCTTTTCGTGCATTTATTTTGATATTTGCATAGTAATACATGAATCAGGCGCGATCGTCCGTCCCCGGGTCAGATCTGTTTACTGTTTATTTTCCGCTGCGTTTGGATCTGGCGCCGGGGTACGGAAACCCAACAACTTCAACTTGTATGTGAGGCGATACGTACAAGAAAAGAAAAAGGAGAAAGATTTCCAATATTAATAAAGATAAGGGTTTAGCAGGGGCAACTGAACGAAGTTGACCGTACATCATGCATGTTGGGGCTTAAGTTATATACGAGTTAGGTTGATGTTGCCTGTTACCTTTTTTGTTTTGGTTCAATTTATAATAATAAATTTATATACAAGAAATATATAGAACATCAAGATTTTTTATGTGAAAAATCCCGAG
Organism: Haberlea rhodopensis; assembly: GCA_907163345.1. NCBI lineage: Eukaryota > Viridiplantae > Streptophyta > Magnoliopsida > Lamiales > Gesneriaceae > Haberlea > Haberlea rhodopensis. The sequence goes on along the minus strand of CAJQUN010000033.1, from coordinate 5,302,543 downwards.
AGTATAACCACGGGACCTAGTCCAATATAAATTACACTATAAACAACATGATGATGGTTGAAAGCTGGTCAGGGAAGAGGCGATGATCACCATGCCCTCCCCCAACCCTAATGTTCCATCCTTTCTTTTTGTTCCTTAATGGGCCCTTAGTTAAGGCCTTTAATTAGGGCCTATAATTAAATAAACCAAATGAGCCAAAAAGCGGGCCATGGTAATAGGCCATAGGAAATTGGTCAAGATAAATGAGCCCCAGTATCTTATGCGACTGGGTCGAACCCATAGAGTTCGGGTCCAAACCACCTCGGATATCTGGGTATCACGAGTATTCCCCTCTAGTCGAGCTAGAGTAGCACTGTATCGACTTCAACTGGTTAGGTGAGGACCCGGATCGGTAGTCCTTCAAATGCCAAACCATGGTGTGACCTTGCGCCGTGCCGAGTTCCCAAGTCATGCTATCGGTAGAGCCATGACAATTCGAATGTCGATCCTTGATAAAATAGGCGGCTCATATAGCCCATACGAGGAACCGGCGTAATCATAGTACTGAGCTCCTATCAATACTAGCTGGTCGTACTAGGCAGTAGGAATCCGAACTGAAGCTACTATAATCGAGAATTCTGAGCTGACAAAGGTGATCGAGAGACCCGAGGAAACAAAACTGAGCTGAGAAGCAAATAAACAAATATCCGAACTCCAGGAATAAGAAATATTCCGAGTAGATAAACACAAATACGGACTATGTTTATCTTGGTTAGATCGGCCTGAGCAAATAAAGCTCACCCGACCTGAGCTCCAGAGATGATACAGTAAGTGCAAGAATAATCGCCCAACCTGAGTTCCTGAGATAATGTATGAGAAAATAATATTCATCCTACCTGATATGAACAAATATTGCTCGCCCGACCTGATCTGGGATAATATGTACGAGCAAATTACGCTCGCCCGACCTGAGCTCCAGAGATAATGTATGAGCTAATAATTTTGGTCCGACCTGAGCTGAGCTCCGAAATAAATAAGAACAAATAATGCTCGCCTGAACTCCACCATCAATAAAGCCAAGCTCAGTTTCATATCAGATAAAACACGCCGAACTCCAGGGCTAATAAACATCTGGACATCCAGAGCTTAATAAATATGTCGTGCTGAGCAAACAAAATACAGATGAGCTCCAAAAATAATCCATGTACAGATTGATGTGAGCTCCAAAGACGAGATATATCGAGCAGATGACATATGTCTGAACTCACAAAATAGTGGTCATGCATTGAGTAAATAGATACAGCCGAGTTCCAGACAATCAACATGGAGCAAATAAGACTCCAGAGTGTCAAAACTAAGCTGGCATATTGTCTTGCGAGGATGACGTTACCTCAGCTGGGATGACCTGTTATCCGAGCAGGATTGACCTGTTATCTGTGCATGGCCGACCTGTTTTCTGGGCAGGGCTGACCTATAATCACAACTAGAAATAATTCTAAGTATATAATTAAATCTTAAACATGGCTGACCTGCAATCACAATTGGAAATAATTCCAAGTATAGAACTAAATCTTAAACAGGGCTGGCCTGTTATCTTAGCAGGGCTGGCCTGCAATAATAACTCGAAATAATTCTAAGTACAGATTAAATTTTAAACATGGCTGACCTGTTTTCTGGGCAGGGCTGACCTGCATTCACAACTGGAAATAATTCCAAGTATAGAATTAAATCTTAAACAAGGCTGGCCTGTTATCTTAGCAGTGGTAACCTGCAATAATAACTAGAAATAATTCTAAATACATAGTTAAATCTTAAACAGGGCTGACCTATTTTCTAGGCAGGGCTGATCTGCAATCACAACTGGAAATAATTCATAGTATAAAATTAAATCTTAAACATGGCTGGCCTGTTATCTTAGCAAGGCTAACATGAAATAATAACTCGAAATAATTCTAAATTCATAATTAAATTTTAAACATGGCTGACCTGTTTTCTGGGCAGGGCTGACCTGCAATAATAACTAGAAATAATTCTAAGTATAGAATTAAATCTTAAACATGGCTGACATGTTACCTGTGCATGGCTGACCTGCAATGAAAACTAGAAATAATTCTAAGTATAGAACTAAATCTTAAACATGACTGACCTGTTATCTTAGCAGGGCTGACCTGCAATAATCACTCGAAATAATTCTAAGTACAAAATTAAATCTTAAACAGGCTGACCTATTTTCTGGGCAGGGCTGACCTGCAATAATCACTAGAAATAATTCTAAGTAGCATTAAATCTTAAACAGGGCTGGCCTGTTATCTTAGCAAGGCTGACCTGCAATAATAACTAGAAATAATTCTAAGTACAAAATTAAATCTTAAATAGGGCTAACCTGCAATCACAACTGAAAATAATTTCAAGTATAGAATTAAATCTTAAACAGGACTGGCTGTTATCTTAGCAGAGCTGACCTGCAATAATAACTCGAAATAATTCTAAGTACATAATTAAATCTTAAGCAGGGCTGGACTGTTATCTTAGCATGGCTGACCTGCAGTAATAACTAAAAATAATTCTAAGTGCAGAATTACATCTTAAACATGGGTGATCTGTTTTCTCGGCAAGGCTGACCTGCAATAGCTAGAAATAATTCTCATATTTTTTTTTTGTAATTATAATGATAAAATGATCTTGTTTTAGGCCATATCTTTAATGACAATAATATGTTTAGACGTTGACTTTAAATGATATGTCTTAGACCATGATCTTTAATGACACTCGATGTTTTATCGAATTGGTTTATTCGATTTAATATAAAAATCATCCATTTCTGTTGGCTGAAAAACAAATTTGGTCGGTTCAATTTAAATTTCAGTTCTGAAGTTCACCCATAGTTGAACTCGTATATGGATAGTTTGTTTTCAAAATTTAGATTTTTATCCGGTCCTCAAATTATTAATCATATATTATTTAAATTTAAATCATTTATTGAAAATTACGATGATTATATATTATCAAGTTCGGTATTTTTGGCTGACAAATATTTATTAACGTCAATTTCGAAAATGGCAGTCGAACATATTATTTTTTAATTTGACTTTCAGTTCGATTTAATTCAAAATATTACACAATGTCGTTATTTCTAACAAAAGTTTTAAATGATATATATATATTGAATTTTTTATGGTATATATTGATATTTTACAAGATTGAATAAATGTGATAAATATTAAAATTATTAGGAAAATAAAAAAAGATTTGAGTAAGTAATAAGTATATTTGAAATAAACAATTCGAAAAATAAAATAATAGTTTTATTACGATCACACCCCTATAAAATATCATAATTACAAAGACTGCCCTCTAAGGTCAAAATACTGGTCAAAGTTGACCAGTGGTAATTTGGGGTTCCCAATAAAAATTAGGAGAGATTTTTGTAACGCTCGTTAATTTTACTAATATAATGGGAGGTCTCTGTATTTCAAAGTCGATGGGAGCTTTCTGTAAATAGACTAAAGTCGAGAGGGTGTAAGATATAATTATCCCTTTAATTTATTATTCTAGAAAAATGTATAAAAAGGCAAAAGAATGAAAAGGGTTCAATTTTATTTCCTTCTTTCCTTCCTTTTCTTCTTTTTAAATAAACATTCGGAGTCGCGGAATTAGGCGATTACTAACCAAACCCTTCCCCCCCATTCTGTTTCTCCTTACAATCGGCCGACGTCTTGCTTATAAGCCAGGTTATACTCTGTCGTCAACTACCCTTTGTATGTATACTTATGTATGTAAAAACCCGTGCGTGTATATTGCAAGAATACAGTTCAAAACTCTACCATCTGGGTCTGTTTGTCATCTCTTGCTGTTTACATCGCCTTAACCCACCTCCATATTCCGTTGCTACGTGGCGGTTTTTTCATCAGCCTTTAATGAAAGTATTACTGTACTCATCCTGAGATGTGTGCTAAACTCGACTCCATAGAAAAGAAAAGGAAAAGATTGAATCTTTTGTTGGCATCTTTTGAATTATCTTTTTAATGTTGGTGGAGGTCCTTTTATGTGTTTTTTTGAATTGACTCTCTCGTTTGATAATTGAAACTTTACGGCCTTTGTTATTCACTAAGTGGTAGTTTAAGTTTCTAATTTGTCACACATCCTTTCTGTTCCTTTATAATGTTCGTTTTTTGCTTTGTGGATCTTGAGTTTTCATGTCGTAGTATTATTTATTTTGGTGCATTAGGATGTGAATCGAATTTTCATAGCTATATATTGCTAATTATTGTGTAAGTTTTTCTGGTTTCCATTAAGTGATTCGATAATGGTGTTTATTGTTTGAGGTTCTTCATGCCTAGTGAGATTGCTTTATTGAAAAGGGAGATGGAGACAAATGTGGCACTTTGAATCAAATATGCTTTTGCCATCACTGTGTGAAACTATTGGAACTACTTATTTCTTGCTATTGATACGCGAACCGGTAGAAGCACCAGATACAATGAAAAGCTGCTAAAACTTTTTTCTGCCTATGTTTCTCTGATACGTGACTCTCCTGGGAATTGGATGGTTAAAATGCCTTAAATATAAATGAAATTTCATTTTTAAACATAGTATTTTATGTAAGATTGGATTGTATCCAGCGGATACTAATCTAGACCAATATCTGGAGTTGATCATATACGTTTTTGACGAGTGATGATTGATTATGTTGGAGGTGTTTCTTAAATTACGGACTCATTATACAGCATGGATCTAATCGTACTTTGCTATTCGACATCCAATACCAACTTTTGTTCTTAAACTAATGGAATATTTTGGCATTTCATTTTTTGTTCTCTCTTTTTTTTACTCTCGTGTGTTAGCATTGAAATCTTGATTAATATAAATTGCTCCTAATATTCATCAAACACTTCGATTCATGATAGGTAAATGGCAGATACAACTCCAGTGGAAGACACAACGTCCAAGGGTGTTTCAGAAAATTCAATTTCTGAGAAGAGAGAAACTCTGGAAGACATGCTTTCCAGACACAAGTGAGTGTACACAACGCTTGTGCTCGGGTCTTCCTATTTAAGTGGTTTTTTTCTGACCTTGTTTCTTTATGGAAGAACAGAATGGTGGAGTAGCAACAAATGCACAAATGTTTACTTCCATAATCTCATCGTTTTTTTTACTTTGCAATTACTGAGAAATTAATCCCACAGAGATGATATGAATTACCTCTCGACAATGTTGAATGGGATCGGTATCATTAGCAACAATATTTGATCTATTAAATCAACTCGTAGTTGAGACCTGAGTAGTATAAAACAGGAAGTTCATTTATCCATACTGAATCTAAATTTGGATTTATGGACCAACTAAACCAAAATTCCTTGTATTCATTATCCATTTCCCTGTTTTTTTTATATAACCTACCATGTGTGTTGCTTGGACAATACTTTACTATACTATCATCAGATTGCCTTTCTACTTCGATTAATCACATAGTTACATATCTAAACGAACAATAAATGCGAAATGGAAAACATAGGAAGCAAAAAGACAAAAAAGACTCATTTTTACTTTGGGAATTAAATTAGGATTCCCGACACCCTTTCTATAAAAGGGTGAAATGAATTGATGTATTTATTGGATATTGGATCCATCGAGGCCGATTTGTTTCGTATCTGCTAGATTTGGTTGCAATCTTTTCTTGCTCTGGTTGCTAGTGCTGTGTATTAAATTACTGAAACTTTGAAATTAGATGATGGTTATGGTGGCTAATAATAAGAAACGTTGACCATCAAGGAGTTCTTTGATTATGTATTTTGTATGGAAAATGAAATTTGTTATGAGCTCAAGTTGAATTTGTTGAATTGCAGAAAAGAGACTAATGATCTACTGAACAAAGAAGTTGCGCTGAAAAAGGCGGCGGCGAAAGGTAGCAAGGCAGAACAGAAAGGCAAGAAGAAACAAGTTGATGAAGAGATATCTAGACTTTCAACGAAGCTTAAAGAAGCACAAGCCAAGGAATTGGCTTCGTTAGGCTACAATGGCTGTACAGATGAACAAAAGGGAAATTTTGACAATCTGGTGAAAGCAATTGCCGGGGTTTCAGTCACGAATCAAGCCGAGCAATCATCAAAACCAAATAAGCATGCAAAGAGACGTGAAAAAAGAGCCCAAGAGGAAGCAGCCAGGGAACGTAGGATTAAAGAAGAGCAGAGCCAGCTTGTAAGCGATCGCATGATTGAAAGCGAGAAGTTAGAGCAAAAACTTGAACCCCTTGGATTTACCATCAATGAAATAAAAGCCGACGGCCATTGTCTCTACCGAGCTGTTGAGGATCAATTAGGCCTCCATTCTGGAGGCTCCTCTCCTTGTACTTACCAAGAGCTTAGGGAAATGGTGGCTAATTATATGCGGAAAAATGCATCAGAATTTCTACCCTTTTTTCTCTCCGAGAATGCTGCAGATGGAGAATCTGCAGATTCCATTACTGAGAGATTCGAAATCTATTGCAGGGACGTTGAGTCTACTGCAGCATGGGGAGGACAACTAGAGCTCGGTGCTCTAACCCATTGTTTAAAGAAACATATCATGGTATATTCAGGATCTTTTCCTGATGTAGAAATGGGGAAGGAATACAAGCAAAGCAATGGAACCGGCTCAGCATCGAATTTGAGTATTCTGCTGTCGTATCACAGACATGCTTTTGGGCTTGGTGAGCATTATAATTCTGTTGTTCCCGCTGCGAGTTAATAGTTGCTATTTACCATGTTGAGTTGAAGCCATGTTTTATCTTATCATTGAAGACTTTGTTAGACAATCTACTTTTTGGATGGATATATTTACTTAGTAAATTAGGGCCAAAGTGGCCTGACCCTTCCTGGACCCCGCGCATAACGGGAGCTTTGAGCACCAGGATTTGCCCTTATATGTTTTATGATGTAAAGTAGTGAAACTTTATTGAACCGTAGCATGAATGAATAACTAGGTGAAAATCATGGATAGAATGATTTTTCGTTAGTGGGAAACTATTAACTATTTTTTCTGATGGACAATGAGAGACCAGTTTGTGAGTATGATATATTTACACCCTCGTACGCTGTTGATTTCAAGTCGTTCCTGTCAATTTAACATCTTATATTACACGAGCATGCTTTGATATTTATTATTTTTATTTTTTTTAATGATGTGGGACCCGCCATCGATACTTTTATGGATGCATACCGTGCGAGTAACCCTCGGGCCCGCAAGCATGATAGCTAGATAAATTGCACTAAGTAAACCTGGTGTGACAGACTCGATCGAGAAAGCGATGCTTTTGTTTTACCACAAATGTTGGTCCACATATTACAATGGAATATCAGATTTCGTACTCTTACAAAAAGTTAGAAATTGGTATGCAAAAAATTAGGGAAAATTACAATGAAGTACACTTTTGGAAAACAAAATCTATTTAAGTTTTGAGAAAAAATCTAAGTGCATAAAAAGCCAAATTGGAAACAATTTTGTTAAAATAAGTCCAATTTTCAAAATTTTCAATCACTTTAGTGTTTTATGATGACTCTTTTATCCCTCAATGATTTGATATATTGCATTTTATCCCTTAAGATTTTGTCTAATTACAAAGAAGTCCATATATAATATTTAATTATATTTTATATCCTTATATTTATAGAAAAGTAACATTTAACGTCGTCTTTTACAAGTCTCCGTTTTTAGCGATCCTTGACGCAAAATGGAATCAGAGCTTAGGTTTATTCTGGAAATACTATGATAATATCTGGAATATTAATTTGTAACCTATACGGAGAGACGATTCAAGATAATATGGATCCGAACGAATGTTCGTGGTGCAAGTCATACATGTGGTACTTCCAGAAATTGGAAGAACTAAATCATGGATATCTGGCTGAAGCCAAACACTTCAACCAGAAATGAAAAATTCTACAAGAAATTTGTGCTAGCCCTGCTAGCATATACCAGTATCAAGAACAAGAGAAAGTAGCAAGAAACCTTTAAGGATAAATCTAAAGCTACAATTCGAGTTAACCGAGGTCCAGGAGAGAGATCATCCTGAGCATGACCACAATATTCCTGATCCCAACCATCCAACAGGATCCGGAATAGACAATTAGGATTGGAGAACCAACCATTCGAGAAATCGAGCCAGATTCTTCTAAGATATCCCAAGATCTTAGAGAAATCTAGAGAACAGTGCAACACTATGGATACCTTCAATACCATGTCCCTGCACAGATCCATCTGATTCAACGTCAGATGAAGATCATGATCAAACATCAGGAGGAGATTCTTGAAAACCTTCACGATGTTCAATCCAGAGTTAAGGAGTTGGAGTCAAGACCAAGTCCGACAGGAAGAAGGAACGGAGGATGGTTACCACCGTCCTATGGAACATGACCCCTTTTACATCAACAAGGGAAAGCAGAGGAGGTCCGAAGGACTTTGACGGAGACTGAAAAAATGATTGCAGCCCTATGAGGAGAACCATTACATTCCACAACGTAATAGAAAGAATCAACCTGGAAGATCTACGTGATCTTGCTGATTCATTTGCGGGATTAAATCTCGTAGAATTCAAGATAGGAGAGCTTGTACAAAGACCTCCACCACAAGAGAGTTTAGGTCACACAATCCACCCGAAGGTGATCAAAGTATGCCACACATGGAAGATTTCACCTCAGCAACTTTGCATCCCCCAGTTGGAACAAGAAACCGTTTCCGAAGGCCAGATATTCATCAGACGCCCTACGGGAAATCACTGCTAGATCCAATCCATCCATATGGACTTATGCTCAACATGGATATTTTGGATTTCAAAAATAGAGAAGTTCTTATTGATGAATGTGCATCAACAATGAGAATAGCAGCAGGAACACTTGACTTAAGCAAAAGAAGGATTCATTTTACTTCTAAAAATGAGTCGAGAAGGATCAGTCAAGATTGCATGGGATCTAGGAGACCCAGGAACCAATGAAGAAGTTTTGGCAGGAGAGTCCTTGAAAGATATCGTGGACAAGATGGCAAAATTCTTTAAAATCTGTTTCATTGGAGTTAGCTACTTAGAAGGAATGGAAGAAGAAAAGGCTAAGAAGTACAAACAAGCTTTGATTAGCCTGGAACTACATGACATCTGCTATGCAGACGAGTACATCAAACTCTTTACAGAGTATCGATGGAAGGCGAAGATAGCGGAAAAGATGCAGCAGAACCGTTCTTTGCCAAAATACCGAGCCCATGGAGAGAGATGCTTATCCAGGAGTATACACCGCATGAAATCGAGACGGTGTCCAGGAGAATGTCATTTCTTAAAGTTAAGCTGGCGGAGTGGTGCTACCAAGCAAAGCTTCAAAAGAATTTCAAGAAGCTCAGAGGAATCAACAAAATAACTCATCTTTGCTGTACAGAGAATGATATCCCTACAATCTGTGATACCCCAAAATTTGATTAATGCTAATTAAGTATATTTGGTGAATTAACTAATTATTTATGAGAGGTTGTATGCGTTTATGTTATAAAGTAATTCTCAGTTTAAATATATTGAGATCAAGAGACGATAAAAACAAATAGTACATTTGAATAGGGCCTGAATGTGGGTGACTACAGGGAAACAAGATCGTGGAACTAGCATATTGGTCCAAGAAAAATTGAAATCATGTGATACTAGTATACATGAAACAAAACAAACAAACTAATATAAATAAATAATTACTTATGAAAATTCATATAACAAATCTCATAATAGAAATTGGGTGAGGAAGAAGTGGGTAGACATCAGGACATGCGTCCATGTCTCAAGAACAATACACGTGTAATAGGTAGACGTACACCGTCAAAGTACATATATCATCTTAAAATAAATTATAAATTAGCACCGTTTCTATGTTCTTTACCGGAACTGTAGGTTTTGTGAAACAGAGCAAGAGTAGATAACAAACAAAATAAGTAGAAGGATAAACTCTCACTCTCAAATTTCTCTGTGGAAAATCGATTAAATTTCTCAAGCCAGCTATAGAGTTCTTGACATCATCTCTAGAAGGTAAATTTTATCGAAAATTTATCAGATGTTAAACTAATATTTTTTTCTAAGGATTTTTCATTAGTGCAAAGTGGGTATTGTAGTTGGAATTCAGACATATATCCATAGACTTGATATATTCTTTTAATTCAGTACCTTTAATTGTACAAGTAAATATGCTAGTAGTTGAATTTGTATGATATTATGTTGGGGAAAATTAATTCTTAATAATAATTTGAGAATCCTTAAAGTAGCTAATCGAGAGAAAGAAACTATATTAAAGTAATATATTAATAAATGCTATTCCTTGAAACTAAGCTATGAATGATTTAGAAATAATCGATTGATTGATGGGTTTCGCAGCTTGATATTGTACATTATATTCATTTTCCTCGTCGTCATATGCCAGAAGAAATAAAGTATGTTGCGATCATGTAACATACGACAGGTATCTGTATCATTTGATATATGATTTGTTGTTGACTTATGTGAGTTACGTGGCTACGTGATTTTATTTAAATTATGTGGTATTCATGGCATTCATAATTGCACATCGGTGTATGAGAAATCAATGTTTTGTTAGCACACATCAATTTTTATACATACATCGATGCATGACATACACGTTGAGCTATATTCTTGAATACCCTGATTTTCTTGGATTCTGATATCGAACATCGGTGATTGGTACTGCGATACTATGTTGGCATTACATGGCCCGATAGACATAGGGAATTGTGGTCCCCTTTGATTGGTATGATTGTTGAGACGGGGATTGGTGGCACCTTGCTGATGTCATCCGTCTGGATATCCCTATATTATTATGTGATGTCAGGACCTGGGGTTGGTGGCGCTTTGCCGACGTCCATCCGTCTGGATACCCTATAGGCTTGACAGGCTCGAGCTATTCTGATATGGTTGGACTTTCGTTTATTGATTCAGATATACCCAGTGGATGGGTGTACGATATGATACCGACATGACATGACATTGCATTGCATTGCATTACATCATATATCACATTTTATAGATACATGTTTTATATTCTATGATCGTTCCATATTGGGCTTTTGCTCACCCCCAAAGGGGGCTATTGTTGTCTTTGTGTGTGGACAATGGCAGGCAGTACAGGTGGTCAGGATCCCAGAGAAGGTATATCCGGTAGGAGCCACACTTGAGAGGTTTATTTTCCTTCTTATCCTAGTCATATATGTACCAGGGGTGTGTCCCTGGAGTGTAGGGAGTTTATGTATATTTAGTTTATTTTGCTCAGTATGGATATGTGTTTCATAGTTTGATTTGTGTTGATGGAGATGAAAATGATGGTATCTATCTATATTTTGACTATTGGTATTGGTGGTATGTTTCTCGTGCGACAAGGTCATGCCAAAATTTTTAGGGCCACATGTTAATAAATGTTAAACAAATCTTCCGCTGTTTACACTATAATTATCCTTGTGTGAAAATTAAGCACATTATTAGGATTGAGCCCTCACAGTATGGTATCAGAGCATAACTGGGAATGCTCTTGAGTTTTGTGTACACTGAAATAGGCACAAAGATATATGTGCTCATGTGTTTGAATTATTTGAAATTCTTTGCTCTTGTTTGATTAAACATGCGATAAATTGATATGTATTGTTTGTATATTTGTTTTGATTTATGTTGTTGACACTTGATTTTGTAGATGTTTAGAAAAGCAAAAAGTCGGGGTAAGGGCAAGGCACCTGCTATTGAAGCTGAGGCTGCCAATAGTATCAGTGTTGAGCGTGTGATTGATCAGTTTGAAGAGATGTCCATGGATCTTGTCATGGCTCGATTCAGAATTTGCATCCGCCCAAATTCCGTGGAACGGAGGGTTCTGCACGAGCTGAATCGTGGTTGAAAGAGATTGAACATCTATTCAGACTGATTGAGTATCCTGAATATCGTAAATTGCCACTTGCTCTATATCAATTGAAGGATAGTGCACAATCTTGGTGGGAAGCCGCTGAGATTGGGTTAGTTGAGGCTGGCATTGAAGTATCTTGGGATGTTTTCAAAGCTCAGTTTCTGGAGCAGTATTCACCTCCATCCTATTATACTGCTCAAGAGAATGAATTTAATAATTTGCGGTAGGGAAACATGACAGTTGAAGAATATGCCTCCAAATTCTCTATCCTGCTGAAATATGCACCACATGTGGCGGCAAATCCAAAGGCGAAATTTAATAGGTTTGTCAATGGGTTGCAGCCTACTCTATTTACTTTAGTGACTGCTGGCTCCCCTACTACTTATGCTGATGCAGTGGAGCGAGCAAAGATGGTAGAATCAGGACTTAGAAGGGGAGGTCCACAATTTCTTCCTCCGCCATCAGTACCTACTCAGCAACATGCTTTGCGTCCTAAAGGTTCAATATTCAAAAAGAAAGGCTCTTCTGCTTCCTCATCTTCCGGTTCCAGTGGATCTGGACAAAGAAGGTTTTATACTGGTCCTTCTTGTACTCATTGTGGTGGGAGACATATGTCAGAACAATGTTATAGGGTACGAGGTACATGTTTTATATGTGGGCAGGAAGGTCACTTTGCATATATTTGTCCTAACCGAGGAATGGGTTCTTTGCAACCTCAGCCACTATTTCATGGTGGCTCCAGTACTTATAGACCTATTGCTCCTACTATGCCTATTACTCCTATGCCATCATTTCAACAGTCAAATGTTCCACAGTATCGAGGATCTCGAGGTCAGACTGTTTCGGGTCCTCCTCAGGCCAGAGTGTACGCCATGACTGAGGATCAGGCGAAGGAGGCTCATGGTGGTCTTATTGCAGGTATTTACACGTTATGTGATTATCCTGCACGTGTGATTATCCTGCACGAGTGTTATTTGATACAAGAGCATCCCACTCATTCATATCGCATGCATTTGTGGCATGTGATATTATATGTACTTCATTAGATAATACCTTATCGATAGCTACGCCAGCAGGAATAATTATCTTATCTGAGCAGGTTGTGCATAATTGTGTGTTAATTTATGAGGATAACGTTCTATTCTTAAACTTGACCGTCCTCCCTATGCACAACTTTGATTGCATTGTTGGCATGGATGTTCTCTCTACCAATCGAGCTATGGTGGATTGTTGTCATGGGGTAGTTCGATTCCGACCAGATGATGGACCAAAGTGGAATTTCTATGGCAAGGGTTCCCAAGGAAAAATTCCATTGATATCGTCTCTTGAAATGTCCCGACTTTTATATAGCGGGAATGAAGGTTTTCTTATCTATGCTATTGATATATCGAAAAATGAGCCATCTTTATCTGATATTTCTGTAGTCAAAGAATTTCCTGATGTCTTTCCCGATGAGATTCCTGGTTTTCCTCCTCATCGAGAAGTTGAATTCAGTATTGATCTTGTTCCGGGTACTGCACCTATTTCCAAAGCTCCTTATCATATGTCACCGTTGGAATTGAAAGAATTAAAAGACCAATTACAGGATCTTCTCGATAAAGGATATATTCGACCGAGTGTATCGCCTTGGGGAGCTCCAGTTATTTGTTCGAAAGAAAGACGGTACTATGCGAATGTGTATCGATTATAGGCAACTGAATCGGGCAACTGTGAAAAATAAGTATCCATTGCCTCGTATTGATGATTTATTCGATCAACTTCAAGGCACTTCTATCTACTCAAAAATTGATCTTCGTTCTGGATATCATCAAGTACGTGTTCGAGAGGAAGATGTATCTAAAACTGCTTTTCGTACTAGGTATGGTCATTATGAATTATTGGTCATGCCATTTGGTCTCACTAATGCTCCTGCAGTCTTTATGGACTTAATGAATCGAGTTTTCCGGGATTTCTTGGATCGATTTGTTATCGTCTTTATAGATGATATTCTTGTCTATTCGAAATCCAAAGAGGAGCATACTGAACATTTGAAGTTGGTACTTCAAACTCTTCGCACCGAACATCTTTATGCCAAATTGTCCAAATGTGAATTCTGGATGGACAAGGTGGTATTCTTAGGCCACGTCATTTCTCGACATGGTATTTATGTGAATCCAACTAAGGTTGAAGCTGTGTTAAACTGGCCAAGACCTATCAATGTTCCTGAGGTCCGAAGCTTCATGAGTTTAGCTGGTTATTATCGTCGTTTTATTAAAGGGTTTTCAAAAATTGCTAAACCTATTACTCAACTAACACAGAAAAATCAGAAATTTATTTGGTCAGATGAGTGTGAAGCAAGTTTTCTTGAACTAAAGACGAGACTGACCACTGCACCTGTACTTACTATTCCTTCAGGTACCGGAGGATATGTGGTATGCACAGATGCGTCTTTAAAAGTTTGGGCTGTGTATTGATGCAACATGGCCGAGTGGTTGCTTATGCTTCTTGCCAACTTAAATCTCATGAAAATAAATATCCCGTACATGATTTGGAATTGACAGCAATTGTTTTTACTTTAAAAATTTGGCGCCATTACTTATACGGGGAAAAAATTGTTATTTATTCGGACCACAAGAGCTTGAAATATCTATTCTCTCAATCTGATCTTAATAGAGGCAACGTAGGTGGATGGATCTGTTGAAGGATTTCGATTGCGAGATTCAATATCACCCTGGACAAGTGAACGTTATTGCGGATGCTCTCAGCTGTAAAGTTCATGATTCTGTTCTAGCTTCTGTTCGTATCGCTAAATGTACATGATGATATCTGTACTTCTGGTTGAACTTTTCATTCACATGGGAATTCTGTCACTGTTTCTGCATTACAGATTGAGCCGAAATTGATTTCTAAAATTAAGAAAGCCCAACGAAATGATTCTCAAATTCAGAAATCTAAAGAACTTGTATCTGCAGGACATCCTTCTGGCTTTCAGATATCTTCTGATGGTTCCTTACGACTTAACAGTCGACTGATTGTTCCTGATAATTCTGATTTGAAATCTGCTCTTCTTCGTGAAGCACATTGTAGCAAATACAGTATCCACCCTGGAGGCCGAAAGATGTATATGACTCTAAGACCCCAATTCTGGTGGAGACGTATGAAGAAGGATATAGCTGAATTTATTTCCAAATGTTTAGTTTGTCAACAGGTAAAAGCTGAACGAATGAAACCTTGAGGGTTACTTCATAGTCTTGAAATTCCCAAATGGAATTGGGAACATATTGTTATGGATTTTGTAACCCATCTTCCTCGATCACCCCGAGGTTGTGATGCTATTTGGGTTATTATTGATCGACTTTCTAAATCTGCACATTTCATTCCGTATGAGCGGACTTTTCCGTATAAGAAAATGGCTCGTTTGTATATCGAGAATATTGTGAGACTGCATGGTGTGCCTGTCTCAATTGTTTCTGATCGTGATCCAAGATTTACTTCTAAATTCTGGAGTAGTTTTCAAGATGCTATGGGTACGCGTTTGGCAATAAGTACTGCTTATCATCCTCAGACTGGCGGCCAAACTGAGCGTACTATTCAAACTCTTGAAGATATGCTACGCGCTGTGGTGATGGATTTTAATGTTGGTTGGCAAGAAGCTTTACCGTTGGTAGAATTTTCTTATAATAATAGCTACCAGACGAGCATTGATATGGCACCATTTGAAGCATTATATGGAAAACGATGTAGATCACCTTTATTCTGGGAAGAAATTGGTGAAAAACAATTGACTGGACCTGATATGATACAAGAAATGAATGATAAGGTTCATTTAATTAGACAGCGTATGAAGGCTGCGCAAGATCGTCAAGCAAGTTATGCTAACAAGCGAAGACGACCTTTAGAATTCCAGAAAGATGATCGTGTATTTCTGAAATATCTCCATTTCGAGGCACTGTTCGTTTTGGCATGCGAGGCAAATTATCACCTCGATATGTTGGCCCGTATGAGATCCTTGATCGAGTTGGAGATCTTGCTTATCGGTTGGCATCACCTCCAGCCTTATCCGCCATTCATGATGTATTTCATGTTTCTATGTTGCAAAAATATGAACCTGATCCATCACATGTACTTCAACCTGACGAAGTCGAACTTGATCCTTCATTATGCTATGTTGAATATCCTGTTTGTATTTTGGATCGAAAAGATAAAGTATTGCGTAACAAATCTATTCCGTTGGTACGAATACAATGGACACGACATGGCGTTGAAGAATCAACGTGGGAATTGGAAAACAAGATGCGAGAATCTTATCCACATTTGTTTGATTCTGCTCCATTGTATTCTATGTATCCTGTTATATGTTCTGATCCGTATTCTGATTTTAGTTTTGGTATGTATTATGACTGGTGATTTGATGCAGGATTGTAAAGTGATATGTATGTATTCTTGAGATTTCGGGACGAAATCTTTTTAAGTGGTGGAGAAATGTGATACCCCAAAATTTGATTAATGTTAATTAAGTATATTTGGTGAATTAACTAATTATTTATGAGAGGTTGTATGCGTTTATGTTATAAAGTAATTCTCAGTTTAAATATATTGAGATCAAGAGACAATAAAAACAAATAGTACATTTGAATAGGGCCTGAATGTGGGTGACTACAGGGAAACAGATCGTGGAACTAGCATATTGGTCCAAGAAAAATTGAAATCATGTGATACTAGTACACATGAAACAAAAGAAACAAACTAATATAAATAAATAATTACTTATGAAAATTCATATAACAAATCTCATAATAGAAATTGGGTGAGGAAGAAGTGGGTAGACATCAGGACATGCGTCCATGTCTCAAGAACAATACACGTGTAATAGGTAGACGTACACCGTCAAAGTACATATATCATCTTAAAATAAAATATAAATTAGCATCGCTTCTATTTTCTTTACCGGAACTGTAGGTTTTGTGAAATAGAGCAAGAGTAGATAACAAACAAAATAAGTAGAAGGAGAATCTCACTCTCAAATTTCTATGTGGAAAATCGATTAAATTTCTCAAGCCAGCTATAGAGTTCTTGACATCATCTCTAGAAGGTAAATTTTATCGAAAATTTATCAGATGTTAAACTAATATTTTTTTCTAAGGATTTTTCATTAGTGCAAAGTGGGTATTGTAGTTGGAACTCAGACATATATCCATAGACTTGATATATTCTTTTAATTCAGTACCTTTAATTGTACAAGTAAATATGCTCGTAGTTGAATTTGTATGATATTATGTTGGGGAAAATTAATTCTTAATAATAATTTGAGAATCCTTAAAGTAGCTAATCGAGGAAAAGAAACTATATTAAAGTAATATATTAATAAATGCTATTCCTTGAAACTAAGCTATGAATGATTTAGAAATAATCGATTGATTGATTGGTTTCGCATCTTGATATTGTACATTATATTCATTTTCCTCGTCGTCATATGCCAGAAGAAATAAGGTATGTTGCGATCATGTAACATACGACAGGTATCTGTATCATTTGATATATGATTTGTTGTTAACTTATGTGAGTTACGTGGCTACGTGATTTTATTTAAATTATGTGGCATTCATGACATTCATAATTGCACATCGGTGTATGAGGAATCAATGTTTTGTTAACACACATCAATTTTATACATACATCGATGCATGACATACACGTTGAGCTATATCCTTGAATACCCTGATTTTCTTGGATTCTGATATCGAACATTGGGGATTGGTACTGCGATACTATGTTGGCATTACATGGCCCGATAGACATAGGGAATCGTGGTCCCCTTTGATTGGTATGATTTGTTGAGACGGGGATTGGTGGCACCTTGCTGATGTCATCCGTCTGGATATCCCTATATGATTATGTGATGTCAGGACCTGGGGTTGGTGGCGCTTTGCCGACGTCCATCCGTGTGAGACCCCGATATCTCAATATACTAATAGGTGCGATTAAGAGAACTAAACATTCATATGAATAAATCAGAGTAAAGAGTCATGTTGATTTTCCTGAGCTTAAGGAATACAGTAGCAAAAGTTTCAAAAGGGATTCACAATATTCCTACAAAAGGTGCTACATTATAGTCTTATTCTACCACAAGTAGAAGCTATATAAAATTTTCTCAAATCTTGTAGCTAATCCCGTAACTCTCCTTATAGCTCAGCTTCTCAACCCCGACCCTGGTTCTCAACATCAAAAGCACCTACAAAGACAACCCCCAACACATGAGCATATCACAATTCATATTCAACATAATATGAAAATAAGGCGTAAATGCACAATCATAAAATACAAATCACTTCCTGTATTTCCATCTCATTTACAATGCCCACTGGTTGTCCCTGTACCATGATTCATAATATAACACATTATATGAATGTATGGTTTCACAAATGAATGTCATGACATTTCCTCTTTTTCTTGAGTCAGTCATCATCGGTTATTTTAATACTTCTCCGCTTTTATAATCTCAAAACAAGCGGTATCTCATCCTCGCTTCTTTATACTAGCGGTATCTCATCCTCGCTCAGTATAGTATATACCCGCCTCCATGTGCAAGCGAGCCTCCCCCCTCCCGCTCCACATTTTTAGCGGTAAAGCGTAAGCATTAACACCTTAACCGTGATCGCCCTGACTCGTGGAATACATCTCTTTATCCCACATCACAATATGCAACAACAATGCATAATATGCAACAACAATGCATAATAACATGTATCGACTCAATAATGCATCACATTGCATTCATCATGTGTCATGCAGACAAAACATAAATACATGTTACCGTTGGGATGCCCGTACGTCGCTTACGTACCTTTCCAAAAAGTAGTGTGTGGTGGGACTCTATCCCCTGCGTTGTGTAGCCGTCTGTGAAGGCTCTACACCAGTGTACAACACAATATTAGATGCCAATATATGATCCCAAATCAAAAATCCAACAAAAAACAATATTTCAAGATTTTGCTTCTGGCGATCGATCGCTACCCCTTGGCGATCGATCGCCAAACTCCACTGTCCCATGGCGATCGATCGCGCCTTTCATGGCGATCGATCGCGTGGCTTTGATTTTGGCTACTGGACCTCGGCGATCGATCGCGCCATTTGTGGCGATCGATCGCCACCTGGTCTGTGCGCGATAATTTTTCCAGCATGTTCAACACCGATAATCACACCTTTCCTTCTAACATGTAAGACATACAACATGCCAATACTAACATGCTAGTATTTAAAACACATTACTCTGAGTGTATTTACATCAAGATTGTACCCCAACCACAAACCCACATGCATTAAAATCACCCATGAACATCAGTACTCATTCAACATTTTCTGAAAACAGGGCATTGTCTTCCTGCCCAGATTTTTTGAGTACACACTTTCAAGCAACGAAATCTACCACATAAGTCATGCAATTTGCTCGAATAAAAATGTTAAGGGTTTCATCAAACTACCATGCATATTTTCACATCGAAGGTTCATTCAAAAACCCTTCTAACATGCATAATACCACCCCTTCAATATCACTCCCAGATCACATATTTCCAGAAAAACAGGGGAAAATATCTACCCAGATTTTCGAACACCATACTTTACATGCTTAAATCTACCACATAAAACATGTAATGTGCTCAAGGCTGGAAGCTTCATAAACACACCATAAATGAACATGAATCGAAGGTTTAACAAAACCTAATCTAACATGCCATTTTTCACACTAAACAAAGTATGAACTCAACAACAAAAACTTCAAACCCAGAAATGGTTCCTCACCCCTTTTGGCTCCGATTTTTGCAAGCTTTCCAAGCAAGAAAAATGGTGGATCTCCTCTTGTTTTCCCTTACCAGATGTTGGACGAAAAAGTTGGAGAGAATGGAGTGATTTCAGCTATGACAAGGTGGAGTGGGAGATGAGGAAAGAGGTATGGGTAAGCTGCAGCTGGCAGCAGGGTATGGGTCAAGGGGGGGTGGTTTGTGGTGGGTTTATGTGATGTGTTATGTTTTGGTCCCGGTATTTCGCACGATGTATTAAAATATCCTCACATGATATTTTATAGTATTTTCTCATTAAAATACTTCAATTCCTATTTAAAATATACTTTACCAAAACGATTAACACACACCCCAAATTAAACATGCCACAATCCCCAAAATCCCAACATGTAACACATGCACCCTTACATGCATCTCCCAATATTATTAATTCATCACAAGAATTAGTACCATAAATTTCACAACAATGATTAATGTTTAAATAACACATAATCATTTCGGGGATATCACAATCCGTCTGGACACCCTATAGGCTTGACAGGCTCGAGCTATTCTGATATGGTTGGACTTTCGTTTATTGTATATTCTATGATCGTTTCATATTGGGCTTTTGCTCACCCCCAAAGGGGGCTGTTGTTGTCTTTGTGTGTGGACAATGGCAGGCAGTACAGGTGGTCAGGATCCCAGAGAAGGTATATCCGGTAGGAGCCACACTTGAGAGGTTTATTTTCCTTCTTATCCTAGTCATATATGTACCAGGGGTGTGTCCCTGGAGTGTAGGGAGTTTATGTATATTTAGTTTATTTTGCTCAGTATGGATATGTGTTTCATAGTTTGATTTGTGTTGATGGAGATGAAAATGATGGTATCTATCTATATTTTGACTATTGGTATTGGTGATATGTTTCTCGTGCGACAAGGTCATGCTGAAATTTTTAGGGCCACATGTTAATAAGTGTTAAACAAATCTTCCGATGTTTACACTATAATTATCATTGTGTGAAAATTAATCACATTATTAGGATTGGGCTCTCACACAATGATTGGAAACTACCCACAAAGGCGAAAGATGAAAAAGCACAGAAGTCATCCATATGCCCGATGAGGTAGTTCAAGAAGAGGTAGATCTTCATGGAGACCTAAAAAGTTCTGGTCAAAGCAGAAAGCCTGGATCTACAAATCAGGGCAATGACCAGGACCAACAAGGAGTAGAATCTCTTCGACGGGTTCTAATCAAGCTAGTTCTAGCAGAACACCAACAAAGAGGACTTTCAGAGGTTGTAACTGCTGGACATGCGGAGTAAGATGACATATCTCTACAGATTGTCCAGAAAACCAAAGCCGTGGAGTAAGACAGTTCGATCATACCAAGGAATTTGAAGATGCTGTCTATTTCCAGGATTTGGTGCAGGTGTATCAATTTGAGGATATTCCCTCAGATGAGAGCATCTACGAAGAAGAGATCTATTCTGATGATGGAGGTGAATCTAGCTCAGAATCAGAGTGAATGAGAGTTCCTTCAGCACGTGATTTGAGAAGAGTCGTCGGGGTTTTTCTCTCATACCACTGTTTCTCATAAAACCCTTATGAGGATCATGAAAGAAGAGCCAAAGCTTCAGATATACGATGGATTTACAATTGGAGCGATGGAAAAAGCCATGGATATGATTGGTCTTCGAAGCATGAAGCATCAGATTATCCATAGGGTAACAACAGGTGAATTTGCGATCCCAATGGAATTCACGAGAAACCAAATTGAGATGCAGTTAATCCCCTACAGAGAAATCCAGGAGATTAAGAACAAGGTCTAAAGAGAAGTTGCTAACACGCTCTCATGGATTCATATTGGAGTCATTAGAGTAATCATCAAAGCGACTTTCAAGGAAGAAATAGATTCACCACTCAACTTGGCAATCTTCGACAAAAGAATCCCGAACCTCAAAGATTCTTGTTTGGGAGCAGTTGCAGGAAATTTGTATGCAGGAAAGATGACTTTCAATATCTATCCTAGAATTGCATACAATCTGGGAGATCGAGATTTTAACAAAGTCCTAACTCTTCATCAAGATTTTAAAAGAGAGGATTTGATGAAATAAGGGAACATGCCTTACTCGATCACCTATAAGGTGTCCTACACACTCTCGAATACTCATCATTCCGAGGTATTCTTGAGAAAGGAATTCACCGAAGTCCCCAGAATCTTCGAAGATTTCGATAAAGCAGTATTGCCGGACATCATTGATACTCCGACAATAGGAGAGATCGACATGAGGATACAAGATCAACATATTCTGAACAGAAGCAGGTGCCTTATGATCGAGTAAAGAAGTATGTCTTTCCAACATGATAGATTAATCAGCAACTATCCAAGGGAAACACAGAATGCAGCCTCAAGTAGAATTCAGAAAATTCCTGATATATTCAAAACAATAGGAAAACTGAAATGCCCAGAAGGCTGGAGAGAAGTGCAGATAGTTTTTGACATCACCGAGAATAACAATATCTTCCCCTGCGATGTCCTATATTATTTGCAACAACCTACATTCGGCAAATTTCAAGGAAACCTTCAAATTGGTGAAATTGATCTTACAATTGAAGGAATTGCCGGAAGGATCTCAGAACAGCTTATTCTAGGGATTGAACTTCTCGAGGAACATAAACCTTGGGAAAAATTGCAAGATGGAATGGAATTCACGGTCGACGGAAAGAGATACCGAATTCGATGAACACCAGTTCATTCTCAATATATATCTCCGTTGGGATGTTATATGAGAAGTACCGGGCAAAATATTTTGCAGCCTACATTGACTCAGGAGCTGGAATATGCACTGCCAGGCGAGAAATCTTCCCCAAAGAAGTTGGTGAGAAATTACCAGCCATTGCCGGAAGAGACTTTTCCAAACAGATCCTTATTCTTAATGAAGGAGTCCGGGGAGCGGAAATAATTATCGGAGGAGCAGGCGGCACCCCATGGTACAAAGTCAAAACTCCACCTATATATTTCCATGATACAGGTGCAGATATGCTGTTAGGAAACAATTTCATATAGACATTCAAGACATTCACTCAAGAGAATGAAACGAGAAGACTTATTTTCACAACTCTGTGTGATCATAAGATTATGGTACAGCGATTACGGGAGGCGTTTCACAGAAAATTTCCCATTAGTTTTCGCAACAAGCGTGGTGATGAAGGAAAACTTCGACACCCAAAGATGAAAGATCAACGGAAATTTGGAGAGGCAATTCTTCAGTTCCGACAACAAGGTCCTAGTGAAAAGGATTCTTAAACTTTGGACTGGGTTAATTTCATGTCTTTCATAGAACAGGATGAGGAAAGAGTAACTCCAGAAACCCTGTTGCTACTGAAAAATGCATTACGAGAAGAAGTTCCACAACCTGAAACTACCCTCGAAGAGCGAATCACTCTAGAGGATGTAAAAAGGAAGATTCGAAGGAACTACAACGAGGATCCACTAGCATTGTGGAACAAAAATGAGCCTAGAGCTACTTTGAAGGTGAAAAATGGAAAAGAAAATGATTTTCTAAGGTACAACCCGATACCCATGAACCAGGAAGATCGGAAGGATATGCAGATCATACTTAAGGAACATCTTGACCTTAAGTTAATCTCAGCAGGTATTTCTCCATACAGCAGCCTAGGATTTTTTGTTCGAAATCATGGAGAAATTAAACAAGGAAAGTCGAGATTGGTGATCAACTATAAAAGGATCAACGAAATCTTGGAATTCGATGGATATTTTATTCCCAAGTAGAGAACATTTGGTAAATAGCATCAAGAATGCCAAAGTGTTTTCTAAGTTCGATTGCCAGAGAACTTCTTGAATTTTCTAGTGAACAAGATTATCCCAAGCAGAGAACATTTGGCTTGTTATGTTTGTTGAAGAACTTCTTGAACTTTCTAGTGAACAAGATTATCTCTTCATCATCATCATCATCATCATCTTCATCATCGGATTGATCTTTCCTTCCAACCAAGGCTATCCCATTTTTTTTGGATCTATCTTCCTCCTTTATTTCTTTCCTTGTTGACACTTCAAGCTCATGGGTTACCAATGTGCCATTATGTTCATCAAGGTCATATGATGCACTTTCTCCTTTGTTTGATTAGATGATGGTGGTTCTCTTTGCATCTCATTCCTTTGGCAAGGCTCTTAGAGCTCTTCTCCAAATTTGCTTTGGAGGGTATTTCTCTCCAAGTTGGACGAGCTCGTTTATTATTTGGGTGAGCCTTCTAAACATCGAATCAACCTCTTCTCCGGGCTCCATCTCAAATGTCTCATATTTGAGTTGCAATAGATCAATCTCAGTCTCCTTCACTTGATTAGTGCCTTCATGACAAATTTGTAATTTGTCCCATATCTCCTTTGCAGTTGAGCACATCGAGATCTAGTTGTACTCCTTCATATCTAAAGCACAATGCAAAATATTAATAGCTTTAGCATTTTGTGAAATTAATACCATATCCGCTCTTGTGAAATCGTCCATTTCTTTGGGAATACTTATTCCCCCAACTTCCTTTAAAGGAATATGTGGACCTTTCACAATAATCTTTCATAGGTCATAATCTACGGATTGGATATA
Source organism: Haberlea rhodopensis (assembly GCA_907163345.1). NCBI lineage: Eukaryota > Viridiplantae > Streptophyta > Magnoliopsida > Lamiales > Gesneriaceae > Haberlea > Haberlea rhodopensis. The sequence continues at coordinate 5,278,282 of CAJQUN010000033.1, read as the reverse complement.
TAGAGAAATTCTATTTTTCCAATATCCGTAATTATCACCCGTGAAGAGCGGAGGGCGATTGGTCGATTGACCTTGAGCAAACTCATTTGCTAGATGGCTCTGATACCACTTGTTGGAGCCGAAGGGGGGGGGGGGGGGGGGGGGGGGGGATGAATGAGGTTCCTTAGCTACTTTAGCTTTTTAAAATGAGTTTGCAAAAATAAAAGAGTTTGCGCTTGCGGAAGGCTTAAGTCAATCGATAAATGAATAAAAAGAAGAAGTAAATAAATAAATAAATGCGTAATGTAATAATGCGGTAAATGACAAGGATATTTGTTATAGAAGTTCGGTGATAAATCGCCTATGTCTCCTCTTCCCGGCTAGATAACTTCCAACCGAGGTTCCACTAGAACGAATGGTCTTGGCCTTGAGGGCTCCAAGTTAGCCACAATACAACTCTTCCCGAGTACACAATGCTCTTCACGAGCACAACACTCTTCACGAGTCTTCTTGGCCTTCAGGGCTCCATGGATAGCCACAATACAATTCTTCCCGAGTTACCAACACTCTTCACGAGTCTTCTTGGCCTTAAGGGCTCCAAGGATAGCCACAACACATGCACCAACTTTACTTGTTGATGACTTTACAATTTCCAACTTGCGTCGGTGTTGGAGGACCTTACAATAACTCAACAAACACCTTCACGGTGTACCAACACGAAGAAAACAAGACTCACACAAAATAAAAGAATCACAAACTCCAATACAACAACAATGTATGGAGATTGTAAAGCTATATGAATTTTGAATAAGCAAAGCTTTGTAGAAGTTTGTAGGCTTGTTTTGTTGTCTTCAAAATGCTCAAAAGCATCAATATTTATAGTGTAGGAGGCCCCCTAGGATCCTACTAAGCGTTGCTACACAAAAGGCTGAAATCACTCCTCGATCGCCTCAGCCATCGCCTCAGGCGATCACCATCGTCACGCCCCCAACGGTCAGCATAAATCACGCATCGCCTCAGGTGATCTAAACCAAAATCCAATGTCATACCCTCAGCTGCTCAAAATGATTCATCACCCCAGGCAAAGTCTTCATCGCCTTAGGTGTTCAATGTATCGCCTCAGGCGATCAGCCCATCGCCTCGGGCGAACTCCCCCTGTACGCGAGCCTCGGCGTCGCCTCTGTCGATGCGCGTGGTGATGCCTTCCTGGCAGCCATCGCCTGGGGCGATCCAAGCCAGATTGTGCGCTCTTGATTTTCTTCATTCAATCCACTTTTTAATCAATTAATCTGCACACTAAGTAGACACATTAGTATAACAAACACAAGTTTTGTTGATCATCAAAACTAAAAATAATCCGGAGATAAATTAAAGCATTAAATACAGCCATGCGTTTAAGGCTCAACAAGTTCCTTGGAGTCGAGATCGATGAATCTGGAATTATCCTTCAAAATCATATTATTGAAAAAGTACAAGGATATCCAGATGACCTCAAGGATTTAAAGCAACTTCAGAGTTTTTTAGGAGTTGTTAATTTTGCTGGAATGTTCATCAACAATCTAGCAAACCACATGAAGGTGTTCAGTCCATTACTCAAGAAAGATGTTAAGTTTGAGTGGAATAAAGATCACAGACAAGCTGTCAAACAGCTTATAGAAGTTTGTAGGCAACTACCAAAGCTTGCAATTCCAAACGACGAGGATGAACTGGTATTATACACAGATGCCAGTGATCATTGGTGGGCTGCAGTCCTCATGAAAGTCACACCAGAAGGAGAAGTGCCATGCAGATATTGCAGTGGGCTATTTGATAACAACGAAGTTATCAGATGACACATCAACGAGAATGAGTTCTTTGCAGTTCGAAAGGCCTTTAAAAAATGGCCATTATTTTTACTCGTAAATAAATTTATCTTAAAAATAGATAATACTAGGGTTAAGTCTTTTCTGAAAAATAAAATTGAATCAAAATCAGAAAATGCTAGACTTTTAAGATGGCAAGCTGAATGCCAATATTATGATTATGATATTGTCATTGTGAAATCTGATAAAAATGTTCTTGCATATTTCTTAACACGAGATGGAGGGACACATTGCTAGCGATACCCTCAAACGAGTTAGGAATCTCAGGGAAAACCTGGAGATCATGGAACGAGTTTTTAGGACTTTTTGTCTCAATGCAGAGGTCGCAGGACGACTTCAACAAGCAGATCAGGAAATTGTTACTGATCATTTACGAGCATGCTTTCGGGACCATGAATGAGTGTTTGAAGTCTTGAAAGGGCCTATCCTTCAGGCCGCACATTCAACGGTGCAAAAAGAAGTGTTTAGAGAACGGGGCTCATCTAACCCGGAGGCAAGGGATTCAAATACCCCTGTCACGAGTGCTGCAGATGATGCATTCCTTGAGGATGTACAAGCTGTAGCGAATGTTGAAGGTCAGGTGTCATCACAATATGAACCTTCAAGTCAACCCAGCACCTCCGGGGTAAAAGAGGGAGAGTTGAATCTTAGGCCAATGACTGGCAAGTCTAAGGTTCAAACTAATGATGATTTAGTTTCTTCACCTATGCAGGATTATCAACGCACTTGGGATAAACTAATTACCAGGCGAGGTATCAACCCAGACAAATCAATAGTTGATATCTCAGAAAAATATCCGAGAGTTTGGATGAAACCAGGCAGCCATCCAAACGATGTTCAGGAATGGTATAATTTCGGAGCTCTGGCTTCGGTTTATACTATGGCACCAACATTATCTGAAAGATCAAAATTAGCGAAATGGATCAGAGAAGCTGTTTACGAGACTTGGGCCAATAATCCACATTTGGCCAGAGGCGATATCTTGGAGTTGTATTTTTCCAATGCTCCAGAACCGACAAAGAAAGGCTTCAGCGAAGCTTTTCATTTCATCAAGCTGAGAAGACCAGACGGAAACGCCCTGAAAAACATAAAAATGGCGCTACCAGGAGGAATTCCAATTTTGGCTGGAACTATCACAGATGATGAAGCTTCAACCAGACGAGCATTGGGTTTGTCTAACAGAAATGGAAGAAGTCAAATACTCATTCAAGTTCTTTCAGAATTCAGTCAACGGAACTTTCTTGCTGAATTCCATGACAGGAACCTCCACGAGATTTGCCGAAGAACTCTTTGAAACAAAGAGAAGAATTCATTGGGAAAACAAGATTCCGACAGGAAAGGACTTACCAGAAATTCTGCAACATGGCACACATCGGCCGATGGATAGATCATATCTGCCAAGCATGCCCGGAGCAGAAAGAACCAGAGTTCGGGAAAGGGTTTCGATCCAAACCCGACAGATCAGAGGCAGGAAGAGACAAAAGACCTGCTGACAAGAGAGCCCATTTTCCTAAAGCCCGGGGACCACAAAAACCAATAATGTAAAGATTCCCGGACAAAGGAAAAGAGGTGGACCATTATAAGATAGTGTGGATACTGTTCAATGCATTCAGACAAAAATAATGGACAACTCACGAGAAAAGTTGGCACATTAAGACAAAGATGTCATACCACGTGAAAGTTAAGGCGCACTCACAAGCGCACTCAACAATTATCAAGATTTGGAGTCTGCATTTGAAGTCCGGATTCATGCCTATATAAGGGCACTCATTCAGGAAGCTAAGGACATCGAAAATTCTCCATAGTTTTCTGAGAATAACTATTAGAGTCTCCAAGCTTTGCAATATTTCAACTTTCGTAGCTTGGTAATATTTCTTTCTTTTGTAATCATTTGTAATATTGTTCTGTTTGTTTATATTTTATGTGTTCTTGAGTCAAGCCTCATCTATATGAGAGGTTAAACCAGTCCATCTCCTCCCAAAAGGAGACGTTTTAATGTAAGAGATGTTGTAAGTATTCCAGAATAAAAATAAGGATTTTGCCCATCTATCTCCCAGATTTCTTTAAATCTTTCTTATATCTTGATTATACCTTACGCTCTAAGGTAGGAAATGAATTAGGGTTGTGCTGTGCGGTTTCTGAAGGAGTCGGATAACTGGCATACTAGCCTCGCCCGTGAGCTGAGGTTGGATGTGAGGAGCCATTCGTAAAACAGTCTGGAGGCAGTAAGTTTTCGACTGGTGGCGTTGCGACCCACCTCACTCGGTGCCGTTATGGTCAAAATGGTATATTTCAGTTTGTTAAAATTTTTTATAATACGGAAGCATGATGTGCCTATTATTTATTTTTAACATGATCTTCAAATCGGATTTTGAATTATATTAGACGAACGTTATATAAACGGTGAGTCCTTTGCAAAAGTATGCTCTTGGGATTCATCCCGAGATGACAGAAACTGAAGGATCTCATGTTCACATGATGATACTGTTTGGTAAATATTAGGATGAAAACGATGATGAATAGTATATAGAGGCTTGTTTTGTTCTTTAAACATTTTCTAGGGGTTATGAATGCAATTTTATTAAAGATTAGTTGGACCACTTGGACCACATGGACCACATGGGGTTATTATTGTCATTTCAACCAAGAATGGACCTAGATCAACTAATGTTTTTTTCGCTGGACTAGGATAGATTATGTTTCATGAAAGTGTATCGACCCGTAATTTTCCCAAAAAATTATTCCCGTTATCGTAGCTATTTGTGGGCCAAGACTCCGTCCACATTATAATAAGCATAACGCAACCTGAATAGTGGATAAACAAGACCGTAGGAATCGCCGACCTCTTGGGCCATTTTGTCTTAGTAGGCTTTGGCCATCCACATTGGCAACTATAGCCATGACATGGCACCGCCGCCAAACAATCCCGGAAAGTTCCTCTGGCGGTGCCATGCTGCACCACGGCCTCTTGGACCACATCTGACACAACGACACGGGCCTCCTGGGGCCATGGTGGCACCTCCACATGCTCCTCTGACCAAAGTATGACTTAGGTCTGGGCCTCTGGGTCTTCGCCTTATTGAACATAAGCTCAACTCTGCCCAATTTATATATTTCGGGATTAGGAGTGAGTAAAAGTTCGGTTTAAACCGAACAAACTGAATTAATTTGGAAAATCGGTTCGGTTATTTCGGAAATTTGGTTTTGATTTTTTAAAAATCAGCTAATTCGGTTCGGTTTCGGTTTTCATTTTAAAAATATCGGTTAACCGAATTAACCGAAATTTTTAATTTTTTAATATTTTTTTTAAAAAACAAAAAATAATTATTTTTTTATTTTTTAATAATCAATTAATATCATTCTTTATTTAAATTTACATTTTTTAATTTTTAAAATCATAAATATCTAATTTTTTAATTTTTAAAATCGAATTATCTATTTTTAAATTTCTTTTTTAAAAAATATCGGGTCATCCAGTTGCCGACCGAAATAACATATTTTTAATCGGGTCAGTTCGATTTCTCGAAAATTCGGTTCGGTTTTAATCGACTGCACACCCTTATCCGGGGTTGATTAGGCTGCTTGCTTTTTTATTTTTCATTTTTCATTTTACTGATCAAGCTTTTAAAAGGTCGACCTCACTTTCTTCTAACACCTGCATAGTAAATGGAAGAGGATTTACTGGTTGATGGTGGCTACGCTACGTGAAAGCAACTCCTAGGTTACAGATTCTGGTTGGCGCCCTGCCCGTCGGCAAGAGGGGGTAGACGTAGATGAAGGCAAAGGAATGACAATGATCCTCCCTCGACTTTTTTTTTTGTATCATCCTGCAAAATTGCATCTCTCCCCTAAAATTGTATTTTGCAAACCCCCAAAATTGTAAATGCCTTTTAAAATTATATTTTGTTCTCCTGAAATATTTTTCCCCATTTTTAATGTTTTTTCTGCCTCTCATCAAACTATATTCTAACCCGCTCCCTGGCTGTTGGTTTTAACCCTAATCGATAATAAAAATATCATTAATTGGTTATGATATGTAACAGCTTTTTTTTTTTTTTAAAGATTTAGGGGAGGGAGGAGGATTTGAAACCAACATTTTGGAAAATAGATGACAACTACTAGGTCAAAGCCTTGTTGTCAAATGATATGTAACAGTTGGGATCATATAGATTCACAAGTCACACGTTTAAAATAACACAAAATAATAAAAAAATGGCCTCCATGATTTGTCACATATTATTATTATCTACCTAGCACATTTTTATGAGAATATGTGAAGTCTTTTTCTTTCGTTTAGCACTTGTTCATATATTAAGATTTTAATACAATAAAAATATAAAATAAAAAACTATATAATTATATATTAATGAATGAATTAATATTGTTATTGATAAGAATCGACACATACAATTGAGGTGGATCTACAAAACTCTCCACATGGTATCAGCCATAAAATATTAAACCTATCATTCTCTAGCCGGCGGTTCCCCCTCCTTCTGTCATCCTAATGGCCGGTTCTTCAACCCAATGATTCTCTTCCTTTGCTACCCTCATTCATATGCACACCATTAAATTATCCTCTTCTAATTATTTATTATGGAGGAATCAAGTCGTGCCTCTCCTTACTTGCCAAGATCTTATTGGCTTCATTGATGCTTCAACATCGCCGCCGTCTCCCTCTCTTCCTGGTGATGGTGATGCGTCGGATCTAAATTCGCTTGTGATGCATGGCATGTTCAGGATCATCTAGGGATGGCAACGTGCCCGAGTCTTACCGATGGGGTGGGTCTGGACCCGGTTCAACAAGGTTTTGAAGCGGGGCCGGGCAGGGCGGGTCCAGGGTTTGTCTAAACTAACCCTTGGCCCACCCTGCTATATATATTAATTTTTTAGATATATATTTCACTTCTTTGGTTGAATACATATTTCATTTATTTGGTTGAATCATAACGTAAAATTTTATATGAAAATTCATGTGTTCATATTTAAGAAGTTTTGACATTTTGAAGTGAATGAGAGCAAATTAATAAATATTTGGTAGCTTAAAGATAGTTCAACAAGGCTTATTATAAATATTTATTAGAAAAAAACATGAAATGCAATTACGAAACTCAATTTTGTGCTTCAAATTGATTTCTAGCTAATAAGTTTTTCTCATAAAATAAAGTTTGAGGGGTGGGGCGGGGCGCCCGCTGGGTTCACCGGATGGGGCGGGGACGGGTTTGACCATCCCTAAGATCAACGTCTCATTATCATCTTTCTTAAATAAAAAATTATTTAAATTACCTCTTAATATCAAAGTCTCTGTGTCGCTGACCATATTTCAAAGCTTCTAATAATGTCTTTATTTTTTTGTTTTTTTGTGAGATAGTTGTTGCACTTACAAAATATATATAATACAAATGTTTGAGTGGATGAAGGAAACCTATTATAATAATTAATTTTTTAATTAATTATTCGCAACTCTTTATGATAATAATAACCTCATTTGGACATCATGTAATGTATTCGATAGAGGATTTTCGTTATTTTAATAAATGTCTACAGTGAAGAAGAGTATAAACTATTGCATTGTTACTAGATATGCCATTTGTAAGGTGTTCAACGGACCGGACAAATCGCATCCGACTCGGATCCGGAAGCGGTGGGTCCGGTCCTGAAGCGGACCCATAATCGGTTAAACCCGGTTATAGAGCGGTTCCACGTAAAGTGGAACCGGCGATCCGATGGTTCCGATTCCATTGGAACCGGAACCACCGGTCCGGTCCGATTCAGGTTTGGAACCGGAACCGGTTGCATAATAATTATAAAAATAAAAAATAAAAAATTTTGTTGCCCAACGGCTATATAGCCGTTGAGCATATAGCCGTTGGGCATGGAATAATTAAAAAAAGTTGAGAGGAAGCGGATCGGCAACAACTACGTCGAATGAGTTACAGTTCTTTTTAGGTCAAAATTTCATGACGTACAAGAATTTTGATGTCTTGGAGTGGTGGAAGGAAAACGCTCAACAATATCCTATCTTAGCCAAAATGGCTAGAGATGTTTTTGCTGTTCAAACATCTAGTGTCGCATCTAAGTCGGCGTTCTCAACTTGTGGCCGAATAATTGGAGACCAGAGAACTTCTCTTAAAGCAGATTCATTTTATGCATGCTAATATTGCTCAAAGATTGATTCGATGCTGAGCGAAGAAATAAAAATGGAGGAGTCGACGAGTTCGGCAACCAAAGTTCCGAAGAAGAAGAATTTGCGAAGACAATATTAATAAATTATGATGAATAATGTATTTTCTTTTAAGTAAATTTCAAATGTTTATTATTTTACCTTATAAACTTTTCGAATTCAATAAACTATTTGTTTTTCCGTTACAATTCATCTATTATTTCATCAATAAATTTGTTATTTTCGAAATATTGGTTAAATATAAAAAAAAAGGGGATCGGTTCCGGTTAGGAACCGGTCCAGTCCAAAACAGCGGTTAAATGGACGGTGTGGTTCCATGCCATGGAACCGAAACCAGTTCAATCCGGCTGGCTACCGGATTGAACCGGTTCCGCGCCTTTCAGAATCGGGACCGATGTAATCCGGTCTGAATCCGGTCCGATTCAATCCATGAACACCTTGAGCCATTTGGCATTTATACAAATACGGTCTTAGATTAATATAAATCATATCAACTTTCGAAAAAATAAATTTATTCAAACGAGTGCAATTCTTTTGTTACGACTAAGGCTTTGTTTGGTTGTTATGATATGATAATTGATGGATATATTAAAAAAGTAGATAATGACTTAATAATACAAAATATGGATAGACTATATTTTGTTTGATTCTTATGATTAGTAAAATATGATAAGTAATAACGCGTTTAGTTTACTTGATAATATGTGGTATATATTAATTTTATTCATAAAATAATAAAACTACCATTGGATTTATTAACATATTTATAAATTAAATATTTTTTATTAATAATAAATAATTTTTTTATTAATTCAATTTTTAATTAAATAAATTTAATAAATAATTAACTATTTAATAAATTCAATTTAATTAATTAATTAATTAAATAAAAATAAACATATAATTTAATTGATTGAAACAAATTATATTTAATTAATCAGTTTAACTATTAATCCGTAGACGGACAATTATATCCTCAATCCATAGACGTACAATTAAATCTTAAAGCTCAAATTATCATGAACAAGTTTGAAGTTGGTTTAATAATCCCATGTCCAAGAAAGGATCCAATTTCCCACAATTTCAAATTAAATTATCATGAACAAGTTTAAATTATTCAAATTTAATTGATTAAATTGAATTGATTAAAGTAATTAAATTCTTTTTTGTGTTTCGAGGATATAATTGTCCGTTACAGATCGAGGATATAATTGTCCGTCTAATAATTAAACTAATTAATTAAATTTATTTGTTTCAATTTAATTAAATTAATTAAATGTTTAATTTTATTTACTTAATTAAATAATAAATAAATAGTTTAAATAAATTGAATTTATTAAAAGTTAACTAGTTATTAAATTTATTTAATTAAATAATTAATTTATTTATTATTAATAAAAAAATATTTAATGTGTAAATATGTTAATAAATCCAAGGGTATTTTTGTTATTTTATGAATAAAATTAATCTATACCACATATTATCAAGTAAATAAACGCATTATTATTTATCATACTTTACTAATCATACTAACCAAACACAAAATAGTCTATCATATTTTGTCTTATCAAGTTATTATCCATTTTTTAATATATCCATCACATATCATATCATAGCAACCAAACACTGCCATAATATTTTAAACAAATACTTATGCAAAACATTAAAAAGTTCTTGTTTGTCTTGTAGTTAAAGATGAATGATATTAGGGTTGCTATCGGACCGATTCTCGTGCATCCCTACTAGAAACCAGACCAATTCGGTTCATAACCGGATTGGTCTAAGTTATATGTGCACCCCCATGGAGCTGCACCGATCTGGAATCCAGTTCCGATTCCAAGCACCCCATGGAACCACAACCTCATAAGCTGTTGACCATTGGTTTTTTTTTTTGTTTTGTTTCTTTCACAGTTCCGATTCTAGTCGATAAGAACGAACCGATCCATCAATGTAATAGATCGATGCCGGTTCTGAACCGGCTAAACTGGTTCTGGTTCTGGTTCCGGGATGGGTCGAACCGTTTAAATGACATTGAGCCGCTTTGAAATATTTACCTCAAACTTATATTCCGCTAATTTATAATATTTTTCACCATGTATAAATATCATTAACCGATTTATCAAAATATAATCGAAATCGAATCATTTCTTAAATTTCCCCCATTTTTTTTGACCTGCACAAAAAAGTCCAAACACATGTATAATATACATCTTTAATTAGACTTATGTGCCGATTCAATTTTATAATCGTGCGATAAGCTAAAAAAATTATACTAATGTAAACAGGCTAATTTGTCAACTCAATTGTGCTGCCAGTCTCTGTCCTGGGGAAGTGTTTGATATATATTATGAAGGTGAGATGAATCATAATTTTTAATTAGTCAATATTCATTTATATCATATTATCTATAGTATCAAATCGGTGCCTAAATGTCTTACATATATGATAAAAAAATATTATTATTTTTAAATACATTAAACCAACCGATTGAACAATTTTCTAACTTCAGGAGTCATCATCAAAACCGCCTTTTCCACTCTTTTTATTGCTTCTTAATTGTTTATAATATTATTTAATTTTTTAGTTTTGGCTCTTCCTCTCATATAAATATCTATACTAATTTCCTTTTGCATGCGGTGCATATATATACATGTTTTTTTTGTAAAATGATTGATAATTGTAACGTTCGTTTTTTATTTTGGTTTTAGTTTTTTAATTTAATTTATGAAATGATTATACAATATCTTTATATTTAAATTTTTTTATTTTAATAAATCTTTTAGGATAATATGATAGTTTATATGGTACGAGTGAAGATAATTTGTAAGATTGAGAAGTGCATAATGTAAATTGTGTTGGAAATTTGAATCACATTAAATGGTGTGTCCATTCATGTTGGGGTGTATTTTTTCATGATTAGTTGCTTCAAAACTAAATGGTGTGTACATTCATGTTGGGATGTAATTTTTCATGATGTGTGCTTCCAAATTGTGTCTCTTGATGACACCACTTGGTATACTATATAAGAAACAACCCTTGAATGAATTAGACATGAAATTTTGGAAATTCACGTCATATTTGAAGATCGAAATTTGAGTAATTTTGTGAGTCTTCATCATTGTTATGGTTGAGCGTTTTTAGACCTTTGTGGTTTAAAGGATTTGTGATTTGGAGTGCTCCTATCACAAATCATAGTCGTTTTATCTTGGGAGACAAATTGCCAAAGAAACCGTTAGCACCGTAGCGGGGCAATATTGTCTTAAGGACAGAGATTCCAAATCTCGCCTCTACATTTCTAATATAAAGCCGTTTGTTGTTTTTGCTTGCTACTTTCCTAAGATACACACCAATATAATCTTAAACAACAAATTGATGGATATGTAGATGGCAATAATAATATTTTAGATTGATAAGAACATGAGTGTAATTAGACATTTGTCTAAAATGGTCGTACCAATGTATAAGTTATATAAACTCTAAAACTCATCGCTTATTTTCCAACGGTGTAAAGCTTGCACTTTGAATATAGAAATAGTACTTTCATCATCGACAATTCAATGGCACTTGCAGATACTAAGGAACAAGACGGCTTCCTCCCAATTGCAAACGTAAACCGAGTCATGAAAAAATCCCTCCCTGCAAATGCCAAGATTTCTAAAGACGCAAAGCAAACCGTGCGAGAATGTGTCTCCGAATTCATTAACTTCATTACAGGTATCTTTGATCAGGGCAATCGCCTCGCTCTCCCTACTGATCAATCTTTTCCAAATAAACCTCATTTAGTCCAACCTTAGCTCCGTCATTGCTTTTTTTTACAGGCGAAGCATCGGATAAATGCCAACGAGAAAAGAGAAAGACCATAAATGGTGATGATCTCTTGTGGGCTATGACAACATTTGGATTGAGAATTATGTTGGACCCTTGAAAGATTACCTCAACTAGTGTAGAGAAACCGAGGGAGAAAAGAACACTATGGCGACACAAGAAGATGATTCTTCGCCCACAAACGGTTATGGCGAAAAAAATCGAAGATATAAAGACCATGGGGTTTGTAGTCAGCCCTGATGATCAGAATTTGTGGGAATTTGAAACATTTAATGATAATTATCTTGGTATTGGTTAACAAGATAATTCGAAACGAAGTTGTCGCCAGATCTATTACGGGGAACAGATGAATGTGGTGATGATAAGTAATGCAGATGATTTTGACAATGACAAGAGCTATGCATTTGGTGACAGTTCTAAGAGGGTCATGGCAAGAATTGGGGAGAATGGAGTTGAGTGGTAGATTTTTCTGAAATGTGAGAAAATATTTAAATCAATCTATTAATATAAATTGTATGATTTTTTTTATCTTTTATCACTACGTTAAATTTTGAGAAAATTCTAATATAAGGCACACTTCTTAATTGTTCTTGCATACATGATCCATATAACTCCAAAATTTGAAAAAATAATAGTCCATCACTAAGTGAATTGATTGACCACCCTCTATCAGTAACATGATCATGTGTCTAACCACAATCAACAAATGCCCCTTATCAGCTATTCTGAAGTCCAGCACCGGTTCTTCGAGTTCACCGTAACCATCTGATATTGTCTCCGGCAGGGACGATACATTAGGTGGGCTAGGCTGGGCTTCGGCCCAGTCTAGCCCACCACATGTAGTAGTATAATAAGTTGTGTTTTTATTTTCTTAAGTATATAAAATTAAAGTTTAGGTCCAACAAGATAGTTCACAATAATTTTTTTATATATAAAAAGAATTGTCAACAAAATTTAGTCACAGATCCAATCCAAACCGAATAGGGCCAGCGATATAAACACATTGCCAATCATTAATGTCGGGTCATTTTTTAAAACAAAATAAACAACAAAATTCTTTAACCTTATTCAGTTTAATTAATAAATAAATCCCTTTAAAAACACCAACTTCAGAAGTCATTACCATGAATTTGTTCACACGACACATGCTCAATTTGTATAATAACAATTATTTCGGGACATTCTTCAATCTTATTTTCAAAATTAGACATAAAAATAGGGTTCTAATTTTTCATCGTACAAACTCATTGGATGTAATTAGTTAAGTTTATTCATTAAAACTATTGTAATGTATCTATTGGAATATCAACTGAAATTTTGTTGATTCAATAGATTTTGAATTCAGAATTGATGAATGTTACTAAAAATCTCCGTAGAATAAAATATAGTATCACTCAAATTGTCTGATTATATATATATCATCTTATATTTTTTGTTTTTTTTTTTTTATCTTATTCATTTATGAATTCGTTTGAAATATTATCTATTATTGTATGCTTGCCTTATTATGCATCTTAAAATATACTGTATTTAGTTTAGTCGATAATTTATATTAGATTATTAATACATTAATCTTTTAATAAGAATTTTTTATATTGTAATTAGTTTAGCCCACCCAACTCTAAAATCTTGATTTCGTCCTTGTTCTCCGTAACGTTTACCTAAGCCACTGAGATTGTTACTGGCCGATCCAATAACATCATCGGGTTTTGGAAGCCTCTAGGATTTTCGGGACATGCAAATGATGAAACGTTAGGGCTTCCAAGACCTAATGTTGCGACACATAACTTAATTTTGGAGAGTTTTTGCAGGGAGGGGATGTTTGAAGAACTAATACATTGGTCGAGTCCATGAAAGATGATGGTATTTTCTCAAATTCTGAGAGCTTTGTTGAGGAATGAGAAACTCTTGGAGGCTCATAATGTTATGCGAGAAATGGAGGACGATGGGATAGAGGCTAATTGTTTTTTTTTTTTCTAATATCAAGATTAATAGATTGTGTGAAATGTGTTATAAATATGTTCATAAATACATGTGTTAATGCATGTATTAATTAAAGTGTTGTGAAACGTAATATTTATGTATATTGGATGTCCATTTACCTTCCAAATTCCACCCCATGTAACTACAATATTAAGCCTATAAATAGAGGCTTAAAGTTAAATGAAAGATAGAATAAAAAAACTCTCTAAATCTCTCTCTCTAAATTTTTCTCTATAGAATACAATACTATTATTTTATAACACGTTATCAGCACGAATCTCTAGCCAACTTTGTGTAAGTGTGGAAGTTTTATTTGTTTTCCTGATTTTAATTACAGTATGACTAATCTTGCAAAACTCGAGTTTGTTGCTCTTGATATCACTGGAAAGAATTATCTATCATGAGTACTAGATGCTGAAATTCATCTAGAGGCAAATGGTCTTGGAGAAATCATAAAAGAAGAAAGTATAACCATAAAAGGCTAAATCAATGATCTTCCTCCGCCACCACCTTGATGAAGGGTTAAAAACGGAATATTTGATGGTAAATGATCATTTTGCCTTGTGGACTAGTTTGAAGGAAATATATGAACACAAAAAAATGATTATTCTTCCAAAAGCTCGTTATGAGTGGATGCACTTACGCTTGCAAGATTTTAAAACTGTAAGTGAGTATAATTCAGCAATTTTCCGAATCAGTTCAAAGTTGAAATTATGTGGGAAAATGTAATTGATGAGAATTTATTGGAGAAAACATTCTCCACTTTTCACGCATCGAATGTGCTCCTGCAACAGCAATATCGTGAAAAGGGTTTCAAAAAATATTCTGAATTGATTTCTTGTCCTCTTGTTGCTGAACAAAATAATGAGCTTTTGTTGAAAAATCACGAGGCTCGTCCAACTGGTGCTGCTCCATTTCCTGAAGTAAATGTGACAGCTATGCGATATAATAATGAACAAAATCGAGGCCGAGGTCGTGGTCATGGTCGAAATCGTTGGAAGAATAATCGTGGTGGCCATATCAAAAGTATTAAGCACCACAAGAAGTGGGAAAGTAACAATAACCGTTACAACAATATCGTCGTGGTCATATCAAAAACATTGTACACCACCAGAAGTGGGAGCATAATGATGAGAAATATGTAAACTAAAATAAAAGGGAGGAGAATAAGTGCTATCGTTGTGGCATGAAAGGCCACTGGCTCGTACTTGTCGTACGCCAAAGCATCTTGTTGATCTCTATCAAGAATCATTGAAGAAAAAAGAGAAAATGATAGAGACAAATTCAATAGCAAAGATGTTAATCTTGACCATAATTTTGTTGACAATGATTTTAATGATTTTACTTCTTTTGATGTTGCTGATTTCTTTGTCAATCACCCTAAAGGTGATACTAGTCATGGAAATGCCTAAGAATTTTAATTTTATATTTGCAAATAAATATTTCATTTTATGTTTGCAAATAAATATTTATAATAAATTTTTATTGTTAATATTTCTTTTATTATATAAATATTTTATTATCATAAACAGAAGAAGAAGAAAAATCTCATTTTGAAAATTTATTTTTTTTTGAAGAAAATGGACGTTCCAATGATCATTGACAAATAATTATGTTTGGCAGACAGTGCAACAACACACTCTATACTTAAGGATAAGAAGTATTTTTCATATCTAATAATGAAAGAAGCTCATGTTAGTACCATATCTGGTAATGCAAAATTAATTGAAGGCTCCGGAAGAGCAACTATAATTTTGCCTGGTGGAACAAAATTTTGCATTGATAATGCTTTATTTTGCTCAAAGTCTCAAAGAAACTTATTGAGCTTTAAAGATATTCGCAAAAATGGATCTCATATTGAGACTAAAAGTGAAGATAATAATGAATACTTGTATATTACAAGTATTAACTTTGGAAAGAAAGTTGTTTTGGAAAAATTACCTTCTTATTCCTCTGTATTATACTACACATATATAACTACAATTGAAATATATGCAACGGTAAACCAGAAGTTTACTGATCATGATGATTTTATCATTTGGCATGATCGGTTGGTTCATCCCGGTTCTATAATGATGAGAAGAATTTTAGAGAATTCATTGGTCATTCTTTGAAGAGCCATAAAATTCTTCAATCCAATGAATTCTCATGTGCAGCTTGTTCACAAGGAAAGTTAATCATAAGGCCGTCGACGTTGAAAACTAAAAATGAATCTCCTGCGTTTTTAGAACGCATACATGGAGATATTTGTGGGCCTATTCACCCACCTTGTGGACCATTTTGATATTTTATGATTTTAGTTGATGCATCAACGAGATGGTCACATGTATGCTTATTGTCAACTCGCTACTTGGAATTTGCAAAATTACTTGCGGAGTTAATTCGGTTACGAGCACATTTTCCAGATTATACTATCAAGAAAATTCGTCTTGATAATGCTGGTGAATTTACATCACAATCTTTTAATGATTATTGTATGTCAGTTGGAATAATTGTTGAACATCATGTCCCTTATGTTCATACACAAAACGGTCTTGCAGAATGATTTATTAAGCGTCTTAAATTGATTGCATGACCATTGCTCATGAGAGCTAAACTCCCAATATCTGCGTTGGGACATGTATTTTGCATGCAACTGCATTAATTCGCATAAGGCCAACGAATTATCATGAATATTCTTGGTTTTTGGTCAGGAACCAAACATTTCCCATCTCAGAATTTTTGGATGTGCAGTTTATGTTCCAATTGCTCCACCACAACGCACAAAGATGGGACCTCAAAGGAGATTGGGCATATATGTTGGGTATGAATCACCTTCTATAATAAAATATCTTGAGCCAAAAACTGGAGATTTATTTACTGCTCGTTTTGCTGATTGTCATTTTGATGAATCATTTGTCCCAACATTAGGGGGAGAAAATAAACAGTCGGTTGATAAAATTATGTCGAATGAATTGTCATTATCTCATTTTGATCCTCGCACAAGACAATGTGAACTTGAAGTTCAAAAGATAATTCATTTGCAACAGTTAGCAAATCAATTGCCAGATGCTTTTTTCTGACTTGAAGCGTGTGACCAAGTCACATGTACCGGCTGTTAATGCTCCGATTCGAGTTAATGTCCCTGAAGGACCTTCTACCATTATTAGTAAATTAAAGGCGCCTATGAAACGTGGTAGACCAGTCGGTTCGAAGGATAAAAATCATCGAAAACGAAAAGAAGTTAATAATGAAGATAGTAAAATCGAGGAAATTGAAAATCTAGAAGAATTCTCAAAATCAAAAACTCTTGAAGAGTTTCCAGGCATGACAAATAATCAACTTCCAGAAGAAGTTTAGGTACCTGAAAATTTTAATAATAATGAGATCTCAATAAATTATGTCATGACTGGGAAAAGATGGAACCGATATACAACTAATGTTGATGATAAATTTGCATATACTACATCAATTACTATTATGAAAGAGAATGAGGATCATGAACCAAAATTTGTGGATGAATGCAGACTTAGAAATGATTGGGAAAGGTGGAAAGATGCAATTCAAACAGAGTTGGATTCGATGGCAAAACGTAAAGTTTTTGGACCAGTAATACGCACACCTGAAGATGTGCAACCAGTTGGCTATAAATGGGTCTTTGTGCGAAAACGAAATGAGAAAAATGAAATTGTGCGGTATATGTTAGGAATCAATCAAGCAATACGCAGCGGAAAATAAAACTTGATTCCTACCACTGGACCTATACAAAGTTAATCATACCGAGATAGATTAAGAATCGTACCCTTGTAGCGTGTTTGTAGCAGAATCCTCTTTGCAAGATCACGAGTCACGAACAAAGATTTGCACCTTCGTCTCTACGGTATCCACACGATCAAATCGAAAAGGGGGTTTAAGAACAAGTTGCTAGACTCGTTCTTAAACCGGAACTAAACTCACGGTTCAAAACCGATCAACGACAGCCGTTAAACCACCAAGAAATGGCGGCGGCCGAGAGTGAGCTTGTGGAGGCTATTAGGTTTTATCAAATTGATTAACCCTTAATCAACCTTGTTATCATATTATATAATGCATATTAGATTTAATTAAAGGCTTTCTAAGAGCCTCATTGGCCCATATTAATTAAATCCATACATCTAATACTTATAATTAAGACTCTTCTTAATTAATTAATTCATCCAATGAATTATATCTCCCTTTATCGATTTAATCTTTTGTGTGACCCGATAGGATCTTGCAATGTTGGCAGCGACATAAAATCTAATTTTATGTCACAAGCAATGAGCGGTATCTAGCAACACATCAAGGCTACCCAAATTACAAGAATGCCATTGACTCGACATAACCTACGGACTGTGATAATATTAACCCTGTAACTTAATCCCTTTGTCCATTGTGTTTATATTGAACACGAGTCATGGAATAGTCATACTCATATATTCAATCTTTTATTTCTTGATCCCCAAGTAGAACTAGAATAAACGAATAAGCTCGATATCACATATCGACTCATTCGAGCATGGCCATGCATTTTAGTCTTACTTGATCAACGGCCCAAACACTTCTCCTGTTATATAGGAGGGACAAATCCTTTCTTGATCACTCAACATCCCTCTACATAATTCGTGGTGTATCTAATGATTGTCTTTATAGTTTACCCTGATACATGTAAAGTTTGACAATATCAAGATACATGACTCCTTATGTTGGGATCTCTGGTGGTCTCAAGTCGTAAGGATTACATACATTATTATCACTATGAGAATTGCTTATGACGTTCATATAACTATCCATGTAGCATTCTCATGGTGGGTTTGTCCAGTACATCGTTCTCTAACATGTAACATGCACCCATGTGTTGATTTGATATCTCATATCTATGAACAATTCATCAATCAAAACATACTAGTCTCAATGCATTATCATTATCCTTATTCATGATAATACTTGACTAGGGACAATCTTTAAGAACAATACAATATTATTCTAAAGACATTAACTTATATATTAATTCATATTACACAGATACTCGAATAATATATAATAATGAATTGCCATTAACAAAATCATAATATAGTGTATGTCATAAACAATCATCTAATGAGTTGTCTTAGGGCATATCCCAACAAATCTCCCACTTGCACTAAGACCAATCAGACATATACTTAATGCCTAGAGATCTAGTATCATGCTTCTGCTGTGATAATGGCTTCGTCAGTGGGTCAGATACATTATCATCAGTTGGTACTTTGCATATTTTTACATCTCCTCTTTCAACGATTTCTCGAATGAAATGAAAACGCCGAAGTATGTGCTTGGATCTTTGGTGAGATCTAGGTTCCTTAACCAATGTGATGGCTCCATTGTTGTCACAATAGAGTTCAATCGGATCTAGTATGCTAGGCATCACCCCAAGTTCATAAATGAACTTCTTGATCCAAACAGCTTCCTTTGCTGCATCTGAGGCAGCAATGTATTCAGCTTCAGTTGTAGAATCGGCTACTGTCTCTTGCTTTGAACTCTTCCAGCTTACAGCACCTCCATTTAGGCAAAACACATATCCTGATTGCGATCGGAAATCATCTTTGTCGGTTTGGAAGCTTGTATCAGTGTAACCTATTACATTGTGATCTTCCTCACCTCCATAAATCAAGAATGTATCCTTAGTTCTTCTGAAGTACTTCAGGATATTCTTGACTGCAATCCAGTGACATTCACCTGGATCAACCTGATATCTGCTCGTCATGCTCAAAGCATATGAGACATCGGGACGAGTACATATCATGGCATACATGATAGATCCAATAGCTGACGCATATGGAATCTTACTCATGCGTTGTCTCTCGTCTGGTGTTGAAGGACACTGATCCTTCGAGAGATGTATCACATGTGTCATAGGCACGAATCCTTTCTTTGATTCTTTCATGCTAAACCGTTTTAACACTTTGTCTATGTATGTTCTTTGACTTAGGCCAAGCAATCTTCTTGATCTATCTCTATAGATCTTGATACCTAATACGTAGGTGGCTTCACCTAAATCTTTCATATAAAAGCAATTCCCTAGCCAAATCTTTACAGATTGTAAGGCAGGGATATCATTCCCAATTAGAAGTATGTCATCTACATACAATATTAGGAAGATAATTATGCTCCCACTGACCTTCTTGTAGACACAAGGTTCATCTACGTTTTTGATGAAACCAAACTCTTTGACTGCATCATCAAAACGAAGATTCCAACTCCGAGAAGCTTGCTTTAGTCCTAAATGGATCGTTGTAGCTTGCATATCTTTCTAGCATCCTTTGGATTGACAAAACCCTCAGGTTGTGTCATGTACACATCCTCAAGTAAATTAAGGAAAGCTGTTTTGACATCCATCTGCCAGATTTCATAATCATGAAATGAAGTTATTGCAAGCAGGATCCTAATGGATTTAACCATGGCAACTGGTGAAAAATTTTCATCATAGTCAATATCATGAATTTGTTTGAAACATTTAGCAACCAGTCGACCTTTAAAGGTTTGTACATTACCATCCATGTCGGTATTCTTCTTGAAAATCCATTTGCACCCTATGGGTCTTACCCCTTCAGGCGGGTCAACCAAAGTCCATACTTGGTTTGCATACATAGATTCCATCTCAGATTTCATGGCTTCTTGCCATTTCTCAGAATCAGTGCCCATTATAGCTTCTTGATAATATGACGGCTCATCCTCATCAATAAGTAGTAAGTCACCTTGTTGAGTCACAAGAAATCCATATCTCTGTGGCTCACGGTGTTCTCTTACAGACCTACGCTGGGCTTGTGTCTCTTGAGCAGGCATTTGATCCACAACAGCTTGTGGTGTCTGCTCTGTTTCCATCTCAATATCATGTTCAATGTTTTCTTGTGGTTGAACTTCACTAAGTTCTATTTGTCTCCCACTGGTTCTTCTCGAAATAAATTCTCTTTCAAGAAAGACACCAGTCCAAGCAACAACTACTTTGTTCTCGGTGGGATAATAGAAATAGTATCCTTTCGTTTCCTTAGGATACCCCACAAATAAACACTTATCAGATTTGGGTCCAAGTTTGTTGGAGATGTGACGTCTCACGTAAGCCTCACAACCCAAATCTTCATAAAAGACATACTAGGACGCTTCTTAGTCCATATCTCATATGGTGTCTTTTCTACTGATTTAGATGGAACACGGTTCAGTATAAATATTGTTGTTTCTAAAGCATGTCCCCAAAAGGAAGTCGGAAGATCTGCATGACTCATCATTGATCGAACCATGTCCAACAAAGTTCGATTCCCCCTTTCGGATACACCATTCCATTGTGGAGTATACAGAGGAGTGAGTTGTAGGACTATCCCACACTCCTTTAGATAGTCATGAAACTCTTGGCTTAGGTATTCACATCCTCGATCTGATCGGAGGGTTTTGATACTTTGCCAAGTTGGTTTTGTACTTCATTCTTGAAATCTTTGAACTTTTCAAAGGTTTCATGTTTATGTTTCATCAGGTACACATACCCATATCTTCTGAAGTCATCAGTAAATGTAACGAAGTATTGAAAATCACCTCTAGCTTGTGTGCTTATTGGTCCACATACATCACTATGTATGAGACTCAATAAGTCATTCGTCCTTTCAACATGCCCCTTGAAAGGAGCTTTAGTCATCTTGCCCATTAAACAAGATTCACATGTTTCATATGATTCAAAATCAAATGAATCTAACACTCCATCCTTATGAAGTTTCTATATGCGATTCTCGTTTATATGGCCCAAGCGACAATGCTAGAGATATGTTGGATTTAAATCATTATTCTTAATCATTTTAGTATTTATGTTATAGACAGGCATATCTAGATTTAAAACATAAAGACCATTAATCAATTGTGCACTAGCATAAAACATATCATTCAAATAAATGGAGCAACACTTGTCCTTTATAATAAATGAAAACCAATCTTGTCCAAACAAGAAATTGAAATAATGTTTCTAGTAATAGATGGCACAAAATAACAGTCTTGTAAATCTAATAATAAACCAGAAGACAAAGTTAAACAGTAATCTCCTATAGCTAATGCAGCAACTCTTGCTCCATTTCCCACTCGGAGATCAACCTCGCCTTTCGCCAACAACCTACTCCTTTTGAGATCCTGCACATTAACATAAATGTGAGAACCACATCCAGTATCTAATACCCATGATGAAGAAGTAGATAAATTGACTTCTATAACAAAAATATTTGAAGCGGAAGTCACACTTCCTTTTTTCTTCTTAAGATCTTCCATATATAATTTGCAGTTCCTCTTCTAATGACCGGTTTCACCGCAATGGAAACAGTTCCCTTCCTTAGCCACTCCTCCCTTTGGCTTGAGTGCAGAAGCATGAGGCTTAGATTTAACAAAGACTTTCTTGTTCTTTTTAAAGCCTTTTACTTTAGTCTTTCCTTTGCTCTTATTCACAATAAGAACATTAGTAGGCTTAGACTTCTTTGAATTTGCTTCATATGTTCTCAACATACCAAGCAATTGCGGTGGCGTCTTTTCGATTTCAATCATATTGTAATTCAAGACAAATTGACTGTAGCTATCAGGCAACGATTGCAAGATCACGTCTGTGGCCAACTCTTGGTCCAATGGAAAACCCAGCTTTTCAAAATTCTCAATGTACCCAATCATCTTTAGTACATGAGTTCCAACAAGGCTTCCTTCTACCATTCTGCACTGGAATAACGCTCTAGAGACGCCATACCTCTCTTGTCTAGCTTGTTGCTGGTAGAGTTGCTTTAAGTGTTCGATCATATCGAATGCCTCCATTTTCTCATGTTGCTTCTGAAGCTCAGAGTTCATGGTGGCAAGCATAAGGCAACCAACATCGAGTGTGTCATTCTGATGCTTCTTGTAAGCATCCTTATCGGTTTTAGCAGCCGTTACGGGAGGTTCCTCAGTAGGTAAGGGTTCCTCTAGGACATATTGCTTTTTCTCTTGTTTGAGGACAATCCTCAAATTCTATACCAGTCTAGGAAATTAGTCCCATTCAGTTTGTCCTTCTCAAGGACCGATCGTAATGATAGTGTGCTAGTTACGTTGTTTGATGCCATGGATATCTACAATATAAAAAAAATAAGTTTATGATTTTAATCATTTAATAAGGTCTTATATTAAATGACACTCCCACTATTTTGTTTAAAATATCAACCCTCGTAAACTTAGTGGGCCAAGATCCATATTTCACCTAATCCTGAGTTAGCTTTGGCTAATCACCCAAGACTCGGTTATTTAGGTAGACAACACTTCGTCAATTACATCACATGTAATTCTTGGATCCAACCCCATGCCTCTAGGTTCCCAATCCTATTAAGATAAACTAGTTAAGTCGGACCCAATTTTAAAATAACACAGATATCACTTTTATCCTTTCGCGCCTTACTAAGATTGTCATGGTGCTTTGCTTTGGCAAACCCACACATGTTCAATCGAAGTCTTGACGAGTATTTTTAATTGACATCTTGATTTGACTTAATATTATAAGAGGGATTTATTGATCTCATGATTTTATTAATATTGAAAATATGTCTGGTACATATATGAATATATACATATCTACATATATGTATATCAAGCATCAATATTAAATAAAACAGTAAACATGCATCTCATACATCAACATAAAATAAACGTGACATGGTTATAGCCCTAATTAATGATAAGGTCAACCTAAGGTAGCTTCTCCAAGCACCTCTTTGGCCCCCTTTGTGAATGGCCTCATCATCCCGGCACCTTGGTCCATCTTCATTGATCTCCATCAACAAAATAAACTATACTATATAACATTTACATGATATAGATAATTCCTCGATTTACATTCGAGGGAAACTTATGGGAGGGATAACATTTAGAAAAAATAGAGAAGGCACGACTCGTAGGCCATATTAAATAACAAACATTCACCAAATCCTATCTAATAGGTCATAGGGCTATAACCATGCACCATGCTCAAACAAACACATAAAACATGCTATAACAATTAATGAATTAAATTCTAAACATTTTAAAATTTAATTCCAATTAAAACTGTAAAATAAAATTTTATGAAATTATCGTACGCTCGGGACATCACATGCCACGGATACTTGGCGCGCCTCAAGCCATGGATCGGTCCAAGTTCGAAACCTTAGCCCAACCCACGGCCAAACCACGCATGTGACTAGGGTTCGAAACCCTAGCCATCTCGGCGCCGTCTTGGACCGAATGGGGCTAAGGGTTCGAAACCCTAGCCCATTTGCGTGCGGTGGCCGTCTCATGGAGCCTAGGGTTCGAAACCCTAGCCACAAGACGGCGGCGACCGAGAGCCATGCAGCCTAGGGTTCGAAACCCTAGCCCAACGGCGGCGGCTCGGCCCATGCACGAGCCAAGGGTCCGAGACCCTAGCATCATGCTGCGGCCGCGAGGCACTCTCGAGCCAATGGCTCGGTTTTTAGCACGTATTCTCGTATACTTCGATCCGTCAATTATATCACATATAATATTGCGATAATTCCCACAAAATCGATTCATGCATATCATAAATGAATTAAACAGTTTTAAAGCATGCAAAAGATTCAAAACATGATTAAAACAATTAATCATATAATCCGATATGAGCTTTGTACACGGCTCTGATACCACTGTTAGGAATCAATCAAGCAATACGCAGCGGAAAATAAAACTTGATTCCTACGACTGGACCTATACAAAGTTAATCATACCGAGATTGATTAAGAATCGTACCCTTGTAGCGTGTTTGTAGCAGAATCCTCTTTGCAAGACCACGAGTCACGAACAAAGATTTGCACCTTCGTCTCTACGGTATCCACACGATCAAATCGAAAAGGGGGTTTAAGAATAAGTTGCTAGACTCGTTCTTAAACCGGAACTAAACTCGATGTTCAAAACCGATCAACGACAGCCGTTAAACCACCAAGAGACGGCGGCGGCCGTGGCGTTCACGGCGTTGAGGTGAGGCGGCCGAGAGTGAGCTTGTGGAGGCTATTAGGTTTTATCAAATTGATTAACCCTTAATCAACCTTGTTATCATATTATATAATGCATATTAGATTTAATTAAAGGCTTTCTAAGAGCCTCATTGGCCCATACCCAATATATTAATTAAATCCATACATCTAATACTTATAATTAAGACTCTTCTTAATTAATTAATTCATCCAATGAATTATATCTCCCTTTATCGATTTAATCTTTTGTGTGACCCGATAGGATCTTGCAATGTTGGCAGCGACATAAAATCTAATTTTATGTCACAAGCAATGAGCGGTATCTAGCAACACATCAAGGCTACCCAAATTACAAGAATGCCATTGACTCGACATAACCTACGGACTGTGATAATATTAACCATGTAACTTAATCCCTTTGTCCATTGTGTTTATATTGAACACGAGTCATGGAATAGTCATACTCATATATTCAATCTTTTATTTCTTGATCCCCAAGTAGAACTAGAATAAACGAATAAGCTCGATATCACATATCGACTCATTCGAGCATGGCCATGCATTTTAGTCTTACTTGATCAACGACCCAAACACTTCTCCTGTTATATAGGAGGGACAAATCCTTTCTTGATCACTCAACATCCCTCTACATAATTCGTGGTGTATCTAATGATTGTCTTTATAGTTTACCCTGATACATGTAAAGTTTGACAATATCAAGATACATGACTCCTTATGTTGGGATCTCTGGTGATCTCAAGTCGTAAGGATTACTTACATTATTATCACTATGAGAATTGCTCATGACGTTCATATAACTATCCATGTAGCATTCCCATGGTGGGTCTGTCCAGTACATCGTTCTCTAACATGTAACATGCACCCATGTGTTGATTTGATATCTCATATCTATGAACAATTCATCAATCAAAGCATACTAGTCTCAATGCATTATCATTATCCTTATTCATGATAATACTTGACTAGGGACAATCTTTAAGAACAATACAATATTATTCTAAAGACATTAACTTATATATTAATTTGTATTACACAGATACTCGAATAATATATAATAATGAATTGCCATTAACAAAATCATAATATAGTGTATGTCATAAACAATCATCTAATGAGTTGTCTTAGGGCATATCCCAACAGTATAAGGCACGACTTGTTGCACAATGTTTTCCCAAAGACCTGGTATTGATTATGATGAGACATATTCTCCTGTTGTGGATGCAACAACTTTTCGTTATTTGCTTAATCTGGCAGCAAATGAACGACTTGAAATGCGTCTTATGGATGTTATTACTGCCTATTTGTATGGCTCACTTGATAATGACATTTATATGAAAATCCCTGAAGGTTTAAAATTACCTAAGGGACATGACCGCGGTTCTAAAGAACTTTACTCGATCAAATTGTATAAATAACTATATGGCTTGAAACAAGCTGGACGCATGTGGTATAATCGTCTTGGTGAATACTTGATGAAACAAGGCTATATGAATGATCCTATTTGTCCATGCGCTTTTATTAAGAGGTCTGGAACTGAGTTTGCAATCATTGCAATATATGTTGATGATTTAAATATTATTGGGACTCCTGAGGAGCTCAAGAAAGCTAAGGATTATTTGAAGCAAGAATTTGAAATGAAGGATCTTGGAAAAACAACATTTTGCCTAGGCTTGCAAATTGAGCACTTAGAAAATGACATCTTGTTACACCAGTCTGCTTATACAGCAAAAATGCTTAAACGATTCTGTCAAGATCGATTCCGGGGGTGGGTTGCCATTCCACACCCGAGTTCAACCAACTTGAGCTTCAATAGCTCGTGTTCTTGAAATGATTGCACCGAGAGATTTTATCGAGATCGGTTACAAAACCGAGCGGAAGACACTCGACATAACCCGCTCTATAACCGATTAAACATGTGAAAGGCATTTTAAAGATATGCAATTAAAATAAATAAACAAGCATTTGTTTATGGAAGTTCGAAGGTGGTGTAATCCTTCTACGTCTCCCCTTCTTCCACCTCATGGAAGGATTCCACTAGAAGACTTTGATTTATACAATCCCGTTGTACAAACCCGATCCAGTTGGGAATGCCCCATCCAACTAGAACTCCTAGCAACTCAACTATGTATGTTCTTTAATGTCTCACATACAAAGACCTCTCATCGGTTGTGATAAATCATCAACCGTTACAATGATATTCACTCATCTATTAAGCTCTCATATACAATGAATAGAGTGAATATATATGGCACAAATGATCTCTAACTAGATCTGATATAGCAAGGTAAGTGGTGCCAAAGGTTTGAGGAGTGCTCTTCATTTAGCAACTTTTGTCTTTTAAGTTCCTCAATTGAATCCCAAGTGGGTTTGCTTTGGAAGGCTTGGATTGATCTTCAATCAGCTGTTATTGAGCTTCCAACCCATACTGAATCATTCTGTTCCGATAAGCGAGCTAAGAGTTATGCCCACCAGACTGACAGTTGCTTGCTGAAACAGCTCGATCTTACAGGCGTCACAGGGCGTAACTTGCAGAAGCTTTTTGGCCATCTTAACGTCCGATTCAGTCTTTGACTTTCAAAAATGACTTAAAGATCTTTGTCTTAGCTTTCCAATCCATACTGAATCGTCCCGTTCCAATAAGCGAGCTAAGAGTTATGCCCAATAGACTGACAGTTGCTTGCTGAAACAGCTTGCTGTTTCTTCGCGGTACAGCTCGATCTTGCAGGCGTCTTTTCTACTTGATAACATTCGAACTAGCCGATCTGTTGTGAAATATGACTTTTAGTATTTTGAGTTGGCTGTTCAATATCTTTGGAAGCACGCCATTTCAATATCCAGGCTATTAGATATGATCGAAACAATCCGCTCTGCCAGGATTTCAGTCTTGGTCCAGCTTGATATTTCCAAGCTACTTCTTTGTAATTCATCAAGCTCTTAATTATGATCTATGAACTGCACACTTGATGAAATATGTTAGCAACACAATAACAAGTTTTGTTAACATCAAAATCAAGATTATTCGGGTTTCCAAAACCCAACAGATTCTATATGGATAAAGCACATCCACTAAGCACACCTATGGTTGTAAGATCACTTGATGTGCACAAATATCCTTTTCGACCTCATGAAAATAATGAAGAACTACTAGGCCCAGAAGTTCCATATATTAGTGCTATTGGAGCACTAATGTATCTTGCTAGTCATACACGCCTTGATACATCATTTGCTGTGAATCTGCTAGCAAGATATAGTTCTTCACCTACACAAAGACATTGGAATGGTGTTAAACATATATTTCGCTATCTTCAAGGAACGATGGATATTGGCCTTTATTATCTTAAGGCACCCAAATTTGATCTCATAGGTTATGCAGATGCTGGATATTTATTTGATCCTCATAATACTTGGTCACAAACGGGTTATGTGTTCACATGTGGTGGTACAGCTATTTCTTGGCGTTCTATGAAACAAACCATAACTGCCACTTCTTCTAATCATGCTGAATTATTGGCGATCCATGAAGCAAGTCGGGAATGTGTTTGGTTACGATATGTAATCCATCATATTCGAGGAACATGTTGTTTGCTTTTGGACAAAAAACGTTTCTACAATTTTGTTCGAAGATAATGCTGCATACATCGCTCAATTGAAGGAAGGATATATCAAAGGTGATAGAACGAAACACATTTCACCAAAATTGTTTTCACTCATGATCATCAAAAGAATGGTGAAATCAATGTTCAACAAATTCGTTCAAATGACAATCTGGCAGATTTATTTACATAGTCTCTACCGACTTCATCATTTGAAAAGTTGGTTCACAAAATTGGAATGCGACGACTAAAAGACGTCAAATGATGAGCTCAAGAAGTGGAATTATTTCACACTGTACTCTTTTTTCCTTAACCATGTTTCTTTCCCAATGGGTTTTTCCTGGTAAGGTTTTTAACGAGGCAGTGTGTAGACATCCAAGGGGGAGTGTTATAAATATGTTCATAAATACATGTGTTAATGCATGTATTAATTAAAGTGTTGTGAAACGTAATATTTATGTATATTGGATGTCCATTTACCTTCCACATTCCACCCCCATGTAACTACAATATTAAGCCTATAAATAGAGGCTTAAAGTTAAATGAAAGATAGAATAAAAAAGCTCTTTAAATCTCTCTCTCTAAATTGTTCTCTATAGAATACAATACTATTATTTTATAACAAAATGTTAACAGTTAATATTGATGCTTAATATATTATTAAGATAATATCGAGCATAAGTTATCTGGATAGCTTATGCACTATTTGGATAACTACCCACTATCTGTAAATTGGATAATTGTCTCAAACTCCAAGTCTTTGATGACAAGACTTATATAAAGAACATTGTGGAGGGTCCCAAAGCCAAACAATTTACTTCAGAAAATACAACATCTATTAGAATTGCATAAGGTTTGGAAGCGCCCTTTTGCAACTATCAATTATTCAGATCTTGCTGGATCAAACTGCATATCAATGGCATGATGTAACACTGATCTTGATCTTTTATATTTTCGCATATTCATTTTGTGTGCCATATATTTAGGTACAATGAAAATCGATTTAGTATTCATGTTATATTTTTAACATGAACGTAAGAGCCCTTCTGAGTTTGATGATAACTCGGTGAGTTTACCCTGATGCTGTCAATTATAGCTCACAACTCTAAGAATATTGTAAAAAGACGAAGATATTTGAGGCTAATAAGGTTGTTCATGATATGATTCAAAATGGATGTATTCCAAATACTTATACTTGCAATATATTGCTGTACAACATTTGGCAAGAAGGTAAAACAGCTGAATCCAAGAGGTTATTGCAAAAGATGAACGAAAGAGGTGATGCACTTGATATTGTCAGTTGTAATATTGTGATTTATGGTCTACGCAAAAAATAAAATCTAGCATATGTGTATCTATAGATTTACCAAAATCGAAAACTATTAGTTTTCAAGAAACGTTTTCCGGTAGTAATCGTTCAATAAGGACACGGGAGTGGTTTATTATAACATTAATACTAAAATTGTTATAGCTTGACCATAGTATAACAAATCTAATAGGAAAACTTGTCACCTGAGAATGTAGGATTTTGAATCTTAATTAATAGGAAAATTGTGGGGGATTTCACGCTTGAACCGACGTCTTGATAATTGTTTTTATCGTATCTTTTCATTATCAATCGCTGCGTTTGGTTAATTATTGTGTTTTAGTCAATTTAGTTTTATAATCACTCTATAATCGTAGGCTAAATATAGTTAATCTAATTGAATGTGGTACTTACTTTCTAGTCCCTGTGGGATCGACAACTTTTTATTTCATAATCTATACTAAAACTTTACAACCGTGCACTTGCGGTAATAAATCGCTACACTGGAATTTTCTGTTTAGATAAATAGCGATCAGTATCACAACATAAACCAAAGCTTGAGTAGCTTTGAGAGATAACAAAGTGTAGAGAGAGTTCGAGTTGAGCTGAGCAGTTTGCTTCTTCTCCGATAGTCGATAGTTTGTACTCCTCTTGTAATCCTTTCATATTTGATATAGTGAAGTGTTTGTGCTCCGTGGACGTAGGCGGGTTTTGCCAAACCATGTAAATCTTTGTGTCTCTATTTATGTGTGTGCATCGTTTTTTCTGTCCCTTATAGCTCCTGAAATTTCATAAGAACATGACAACAGTCATTGTTGCCTAACACTGACTTGATTAGTTATTCGGCTGTTATATA
The DNA here is from genome assembly GCA_907163345.1 of Haberlea rhodopensis. Classification (NCBI taxonomy): domain Eukaryota; kingdom Viridiplantae; phylum Streptophyta; class Magnoliopsida; order Lamiales; family Gesneriaceae; genus Haberlea; species Haberlea rhodopensis. Next base: position 5,247,688 of record CAJQUN010000033.1, on the reverse strand, counting down.
AATGGTTTATGCAAGGATGGACGGGGTCGGTGAAGCTAAAAAGAAGTTCGTTGAGATGTTGGGTGTAAACTTATATCCAAATTCAATCATCCACGACATGTTTCTAATTTTCTATATAACCCGTGCAAGAGAGGGAAACTATCATCCGCAATTCACATTCTTAAAGACATGGAGAGAAAAAGGCTGAGACAAGAGCTTACAAACTTACAAATCCTTAATTATGGGATTGGGTGGTAAGAACCACATATTCGAAATATTTTTAAAACGTCCATATAGTTTGGGTTCATTTTTGGTTCAGTCCTCAAAGCATACAATGACCATCTTTAGTGTTTACAGTTTTAAAAATATTCTCAGTTCAGTCCCCAATGTTAACTTGGTCGTCGGAAGAAAACGGAGAGGGACTAATTTGGGAATTTTTTAAAACTTTAGGTACTAAACCGAGTCTGGTTTGTTACCAGTTCAATCCCTAAACTTTTGAATATATTCTCAATTCAGTCCCTATTTGTTTGCTTCTTACGACCAACTTTCTATCAGGGAACGAATTGAGAAATTTTTTAAAACTTTAGGGATTAAACCCGGTCAAAAAAAATTTTAGGGACTGAATCAAGAATGAACACAAACTATAATATATTTCCCAAGAAAAAGGCATTAATCCTAATGTTTACACCTACAACCTTGTTCTCAGTTGTATGTCTAAAGGAAGAAAAAGTGAAGAAACTGCATCTCTTTTAGATGAGATGTTCCAAAAAGAGAACACTTAATATATATTCCTTTTAGATGTTAATTAAAACATTCTGCAGCGCCGCCAGCACTCAAATGACATTAACATTTGAAATATATTATATTTTAACTACTCATCTATCACTTATCTCATCAAATTCATTGTACCAAACAGTGCTAAAGTTAAGAATTCTAAATCCTATAATTCATATGTCGCAATCCAAGTATAACCTAATGATCTATACAAGTGAAGTAAATTTAAATTCATGATTAAATATACTAATCCAAACGCCTATTATTAACTCAAATCGACCATTGTTTGGATCTTGGTTCACCTAATAATTTACGATATGCTCAGGTATAGAATAAATATTTAAGAAATTAGGTTACACTAAGTCAACCTTGTCCTCATGTCGACACAAATTTAGGGAAAAGTAATATATCTAGTTTGAGACCAATTTATGTACCAACTCAATTTTAAAACATTATATATTTTTTTAAAAATGTATAAATTAACATAACAATTATTTTATATCAATCATATTTAATTGATCCATATGTGAATACCAAACCCGATCCAACCTAGTATTTTCCCAAATTTAGTCGCTTATCTGCACGGAAATTATTTATTATTATTTTAAAAAAAAATCAAAGTTTTCTTATTTGAAAATTTTCAAGGGTAAACTGCTCAAATTTTCAAGGACCACACCTAATCACCGGGCAGCTTTTACTCGGGGACATTTTCACCATCTCGCTTGTTTTTCACGCTGCCCGATTCCCCTCTGAGAAGATTACGGTCAGCTCTCCCAGAGTCACCACAACACAGAGCTTCTTTTCCTGCAAATACAATAATATATTTACATGTTTCCCGTGTCTATAGTTTTCTCTGCTTGATCGGACGGTCCAAAATGAAACTCTAATCTCTGCTTCTCCGGCTTTTAGCTCTCTAAACCCTCAGATCTTCCTTAATGAAACCTCAGATCTGCGCACTCCGGGTAAGAGCTCTCCATAAACTCTGAATTTAACTCATAATATTTGGATTTCTACTTTAATTTCATTTCGATATACTCAGATCTTTGAATAATTTGCCACGATTTCTCAAAATCTCATCTGCGTCAGTGAAAATTTTAGGCGAATTCTCTGGCATGAATTTATTTTACTCGATTTAAATTTTTCGCAGTAATTTTACTGACGCGAGGTTTTTCTCGTCCCATGAAAACGCTGAAATTTTATCATTAGAAAGTGGTGCTCTGTCTTCTTCTCCGATTACCTATTGTTAATTATCATAGTTTTTGTTATAATATTGATCCTGTTGCTAATCTGTGTAGATCTAACGGTCAGTATTTCGTAGGTGGATTTTGTTGCGGTTTTAGTTATGGAGAGGAATAACTGTGGCACAGTGCTCGAGACAACTATGGTTAAACAGAGCCTGCTAATGTGCGCCGGTGGAGAAGCGTGGTTGGTGGCTTTGCTAGTTTCTTCACTGGTCAAAGCTCAGCTTTTAGGCCTTAGTCAGGTACCAGATCTCACCTAATTTGTCCTATTTTACTTAATTTTTTTTTTTCTCTCTAAGAATTTTAAAAATCATGTTGCCCTTTGATTCAGAAATAGATAAATCAAAAGCAGGATTTTTTTAATTTTTCGAATATTTTTAAACATATTTTGCAGTGAGACGGTTTTTCTGAAAAATTCATCCAACTATTTTGTTGATTTAGTTTTATTCATTGTTCTTCGAGTTTTTTTTTTTTTTTTTTGTCGAATTTGTTAGAAGCGAGCACAAAAGATTTATTTTTCTCGTGTTTTTTCTTCGAATAGTTTAGTTTTAAAATATCATCTAAGAATTTATAAGTTTTATAAAATATTTAACATGAACTTGATAAACATACTCTAATTACATTATTTTATTCGGTTTATTTCAATTCACATTTTTTTGAACAAGTACAAACTATTAAAATTAATAATCAATAACAATCCAAGATCAATACAATGAAAGTCCAAGCCAACACACGCTAAATATATCAACTAACTAATCAACACAAACTAACCAAACCCGACCCATGTCAATTCGCTTTTTACTAAAGTTTCTTTTCGCAGCTTGTACGCTAGTATAAAATTTTACTGGCCATAATAAACCTTTAGAATATTCCAAAGCAAGATTCTTATATGCCAACATTATAATAAATGTTTATAGTTCTGATTTAGGATAATGGTTTTTTCTAGAAGAATTAGTTCGGCATGGGACACAATACCCACTGGGTGTTAGTTAAATAATTGAAATGTTGTTGCGGGAATTGCTCAACGTCTTAGGCCCGAATTAGTAGGACCCAACTCAAATTGGATTTAATAGCATTTTGGGGCCTCTCCATTTTTTTCTTGGTTATCTTTTGTAGTTTGAACAATATATATATATATATATATATATATATATATATATATATATATAGATCCCATCTAGTTTTAATAAAATTATAGTTAAAATTTTAGCTTGTGAGTCATCTGAAGAAATAATTTTAGTTTAAATTCGGCTCGATGTAAAGTTTGGATATATTCGAGCTTGGGTCCAATTTGATAATTTCAAATATGAATCTGATAATAATTGAATCAATTTAAAAAATTTGTGACCCGATCTTGGGCGTGATAACTTGGTTTATGGCATCCTAACCTCATGATTTTGTTGCTGATTTAGCTTCGTTTGAGTTTCAGTTTTGAATGCACAACTATATTTATGGTGGAACCTGTAATATTTTATTTTATCAAATATTTATTATTAAAAATATAAACATTCATGAAAATGCAAAGAAACTTATGTTTTACATCTGCCATATTCTGATAATTTCTTAAATATTGAGCCATGCTACACATGTAGTCATCATAAGACTTTTTTTTTTTTTTTAAAAGTTTAACTCGAAGTCGTAACCTATATCTTCTGAGCAAAAGTTAAACCTCTTTGACTTTATGTTGTTTCGGATTGTTTTCTAAATTTAAGGAATGCATGAAGCTATTGAAAAACCAACCTAAGACGATTGTAGACCATCATGGCTCTCTCCTTCCGGATGAGGTAGTCGATGTGGGTGACAATGACAATGATGAAGACAAAGACAAAGACGATGAAGGTGACGATGATGATGATGATGGTGATGATGATGAGGATGACGACAGAAACCCTAATCCCAATGACAACAAAAGCGGCCCCACAAAGGGTCGTGGAGGAGGACCAACCAGCGGAGGCCAGGAAAATGGTGAAGATGAAGAAGATGAACTAGGGGATGGCGGGGATCCTGATGAGGACGACGATGACGATGACGATGACGATGATGAGGATGATGATGAAGATGCGGAAGATGGTGGCGATGAGGAAGGGGTTGTCGAGGAAGAAGAGGACAAAGAGGAGGACGAAGATGAAGACGAGGAAGAGGAAGACCTTCAACCCCCTAAGAAGAGGAAGAAGTAATTTAGTATGTAATGACAATAATAATATAACCTAGACAAACTCTGTGCCTTTGGGGAGCTGAATTTAGGATTTATGTTTTGGTTTGAATTATGTCTCAAGAAAAAAATCTAATACATATGTGCCTCTCAATCTATATAAAAATAGGAAATGTTATTGTCAGTAATTATTGTTGTTTCTAAAGCAATTTTCATGTTAAATGTATGAAAAGTACTTCGAGAGCAACAATAATTGCTCTAGCAATATCATAACAATTATAAAAATATAATATAGTTCAATTGAGTTCAATATTACTGATTGTATTAAGTACTAACATATGTAATATTAACATTTTCGAATTAATACCTTTGCTTGTTCTTATCATCTGTCTTTTTTTACTTTTGAAAAAATTAGAAATAAATTTATAAACCTAAGTTTAACATTCTCTTTACTCCCTACCTAAAATTTCTTCAAAGATTTCCTACCCATTTTCATCTTTAAATTTATAATTATTCCCTTGAGAGAGAATTTTTTTAAAATAATACCAAATTACCCTTATGTTTAAGATTTTGGCATGTTTTGCTTATTTTAAGCATATTTTTTGTATTTTAAGCTGCGTCCTTAAAATGGTATCAGAGTCTAGGTTTATTCTGGAAATACTAAAATAATATTTGAATATTAATATTATCCTTTAACGGTGGAGACAATACACGAGAATATGGATACGAACGAATGTTCGAAGTGTATACGAACGAATGTTCGAAGTGTTACACATACATGTGGTACTTCCAAAAATTGAAGAACTAAATCAGGAACATCTGGCCGAAGCGTTAATGGAAAATACTACAAAAAGTCGGTGCTAGCGCAGCTAGCATTAGCCAGTGTCAACAACTAGAGAAGATAGCGATGAACCTTTACATAATGAACCTCGAACTTCAGTTCGAGTTATCCGAGGCTCAGGATGAAGACCATCATGGACACAACAACATGATTCCAGATCCAACCATCACTACAGGATCCGGAACAGACGAATAAGATGGGAGAACCAACCTTTCAAGAAATCGAGACTGATACTTCTAAGTTGTCCCAAGATCTTAGAGAGATCCAGAATACAGTGCAGCGTTATGGATACTTACAATAACATGTCCCTGCATAGATCCATCATATTCAAACTCAGATGGTATTATGATCAAACATCAAGAGGAAATTCTTGAAAACCTTCGAGATCTTCAAACCCGAGTCAAGGAATTGGAGTCACGACCAAATCTTTCAAGAAGAAGAAAAGAAGGGTTGCTACCACCATCCTATGGAATAGAACACCTTTTACATCAAAAAGGGAAAGCGGAGAAGGACAATGCCTTTGACGGAGCCTGAAAAAATGATTGTAGTCCTACGAGGAGATCCTCATATCAAGTAATGGAAATACTCAGCCTGGAAGATCTACGTGATCTTGCCGATTCGTTTGTGGGATTGAATCTCGTAGACTTTAAAACAATCAAGTTGGCGGAATTCCTCAACTTCCACCACCACAAGAAAGTTTCGGGTCAAACAATTCATCATCCGACGGAGATCAAAGAATGCCCCCCATCAAGGACATTTTTCTACTTGAGCAAACTTAGATCCTAGTTGGAACAAGGAGTCGTTCCCGCAGGCCAGACATACATCAAACGCCTTATGGGAAATCTCAGTTAAATCAGACAAACCCATACGGACTTATGTTCAACATGGATATTTTGGATGTCAAAAATCGAGAAGTTCTTATTGATGAATGGGCTTCAGCAATGAGAATCGCAGCAGGAACACTTGATCTAAACAAGGATTCACATCACTCCTTAACATGAGTCTGGAAGGATCAGCCAAATTTGCCTGGGAACTCGCTGACCCAGGTACCAAGGAAGAAGTGCTAGGCGGAGAGTCCCTAAAAGCAATCGTGGAGAAGATGGCTAAATTCTTTAAAACCTGTTTCATTGGAGTTGGTTACTTCGAAGGAATGGAGCAAGAAAATGCGAAAAAATATAGACAAGCTCTATATAGCTTGTAACTGCATGATATCTGTTATGTAGACGAGTACATCAAACTCTTCACAGAGTACAGATGGAAGGCAAAGATGACAGAATAGGATGCAGCTGAGCTATTCTTTGCCAAAATACAGAGTCAATGGAGAGAAATGCTTATCCAAGAATATACACCGCAAGAAATGGAGACGGTGGTCAGGAGAATGTCATTTCTTAAAATGAAGCTTGCGGGGTGGTGCTATCAGGTGAAACTCCAAAAGAACTACAAGAAGCTAAGAGAATTAACAAAACAGCTCATCTTTGTTGTACATGGAATGATATCCCCTACAATCATCGGAAACTACCCCAAAGGCGGAAGATGAAAAAACACAGAAGTCATCCTTGTGCCCGAGGAAGTAGTTCAAGAAGAAGTGGGTCTTCATGGAGACCTAGGAAGTTCTGGTCAAAGCAGAAAGCCCGAAGTTACAGATCAGGGCAAAGATCAAGACCAACCAGGAGTATAAACTCGTCAACAGGTTCTAATCAAACAAGTTCTAGCATAGCGCCGACGAAGAGAACTTTCAGACGCACTCATACTCGTTCAAATGAATGTTTCAAAGATTGTAACATGCTGGACATGCGGAGCAAGAGGACATATCTCTATAGATTGTCCAGAGAACCAAAACCGAGGATTAAAACAGTTCGAGCACACCAAGGAATTCGAAGATGCTGTTTATTTGTAGGATTTGGTGCAGGTGTATCAATTTGAGGATATCCCCTCAGATGAAAGCATCTACGAAGAAGATATATATTCTGATAATGGATGTGAATACAGTTCAGAATCAGAGTGAAGGGGAGTTCCTTCAACACAGAATCAGGGTGAATGGGAGTTCCTTCAACACAGAATACAGTTCAGAATCAGAGTGAAGGGGAGTTCCTTCTCATAAAACTCTTATAAGGATAATGAAAGAAGAGCTAAAGCTTCAGATGTATGATTGATTTACAATTGGAGCAATGGAAAAAGCCATGGATATGATTGATAGGAAGCATCAGATGATCCATAAGGTGACAACATGTGAATTTACGATTCCGATGGAATTCATGGGAAACCAAATGCAATTAATCCCCTACAGAGAAATCCAGAAGATTAAGAATAAGGTGAAAAGAGAAGTTGCTAGTACACTCTCATAGATTCATATCGGAACCATTAGAGTTATCATGAAAGCAACTTTCAAGGAAGTGATTGATCTGTCACTCAACCTGGCGAACTTTTGCAAAAGAATTCCAAACCTCAAAGACTCTTGTTTGGGAGCAGTTGCAGGAAATTTCTATGCCGGAAAGATGGCCTTCAACATCTATCCCAGAATCGCATACAATTTGCGAGATCGAGATTTCAACAAGGTTCTTACTCTTCATCAAGACTTTAAAAGGAATGATTTGATGAAAGAAGGGAATAAGCCTTACTCGATCACCTATGTATAATAAGTGCTATCGAATACACATCATTCAGAAGTATTCTTGAGAAATGAATTCATCGAAGTCGCTAGAATCTTCGAAGATTTCGCAAAAGCTGTGTTGCCTGATATTATTAATACTCCGACAATTGGAGAGATCGACATGAGGATACATGACCAGCCTATTTTGAACAGAAGCAGGAGCCGTATGATCGAGCCAAGAAGAATGTCTTTTCAACATGATAGGTTAATCAGCAACTATCCCAGAGTAAAACAAAAGGCGGTCTCAAGCAGGATTCAGAAAATCCCAGATCTCTTTAAAACAAAGGGAGTTCTGAAACGAGCAATGGATCCTGACTTGAGACATTTTCGTAATGAAAATAGAGTAGAAACATGAGTTGGCTTGTCCAAAAGGATGGCGAGAAGTTGAAATAATCTTCGACATTACGAAAAATGATAACAGCTTTCCTTGTGATGTCCTATATTATTTGCAACAACCTATAGTTGACAGATGTCATTGAAACCTCAAAATAGGTGAAATTGATCTCACAATTGACGGGACAACATGAAGAATCCCAGAACATTCTTGGGATTGAGTTTCTCGAAGAACACAAACATTGGGAAAGATTGCAGGATGGAATGTAATTCAACATGATAGGTTAATTAGCAACTATCCCAGATAAAAAGAAAAGGCGGTCTCAAGCAGGATTCAGAAAATCCCAGATATCTTCAAAACAAAGGGAGTTCTGAAACGAGCAACGGATCCTGACTTGAGACATTTTCTTAATGAAAATAGAGTAGAAACATGAGTTGGCTTGTCCAAAAGGATGGCGAGAAGTTGAAATAATCTTCGACATTACGAAAAATGATAACATCTTTCCTTGTGATGTCCTATATTATTTGCAACAACCTACAGTTGACAGATGTCAATGAAACCTCAACATAGGTGAAATTGATCTCACAATTGACGGGACAACATGAAGAATCCAAGAACATTCTTGGGATTGAGTTTCTCGAAGAACACAGACCTTGGGAAAGATTGCAGGATGGAATGTAATTCACGGTGGAAGGAAAAAGATACAGAATCCGATGACCACTAGTGAATCCTCAATATACATCTCAATCGGGATGTTATACGCGAAATATCGAGCAGCTTATATTGACTCAGGAGTTGGAATATGCACTGCCAAAAGAGACATCTTCCCAAAAGAATATGGTGAGAAATTACCAGCCATTGTAGGAAAAAGTTTACCAAGCGGATTCTTATTATTAGTGAAGGAGTCCAGTCGACGGAAATAATAATTGGAGCAGCGGTACTCTCTGGTACAAAGTCAAGACTCCACCTATCTATTCCATGATACAGGAGCGGATATACTGTTAGGAAACAATTTCGTACAGACATTCTAGCGGTTCACACTAAAGAACGAGACAAGAAGACTTATTTTCACAACTCTTTGTGATCATAAGATTAATGTCCAGAGACTAAGGGACGCATTTCACAGAAAATTGCCCATTAGTTTTCACAGCAAGCGTGGTGATGATGCAGAAAAACTTCGACACCCAAAGATGAAGGATCAACGGAAATTCGGCGAAGCAATCCTTATGTTTCGACAACAAGGTCTCAGTGAAAATGATTCTCAAACTTTTGACTGGATTAATACTATGCTATTCAGATAACATGATGAGGAAGAAGTTACTTCAGAAATCCTGTTGTTGCTGAAGAAGGCATTACAAGATGAAATTTCACAACCAGAAACTACCATCAAAGACCAAATCACTCTAGAGGATGTTAAAATGAATATTCAGAGGAACTACAACGAGGATCCCCTAGCATGATTGAACAAGAATGAGCTCAAAGCTACTTTGAAGGTGAAAGCCTGAATAGAAAATGAGTTCGTCAGATTCAAACCAATCCCCATGAATATGGAAGATTGGAATGTACATGTAGATAATACTTAATAAACATCTTGACCTTAAGTTAATCTCAGCAGGTGTTTCTCCATATAGTAGTCCGGGATTTCTTGTCCGAAATTGTGGAGAAGTTAAACTAGGAAAGCCAAGATTGGTGATCAACTAGAAATGAATCAATGAAATCTTGGAGTTCGATGGATATTTTATTCCAAACAGAGAACATTTGGTAAATAGAATCAAGAATTCTAAAGTGTTTTCTAAGTTTGATTGTAAGTCTGGATTTTACCAGATTAAGATGGAGAAGCTAACAGAAAGTTCACCGCATTCTCCACACCGCAAGGACACTATATCTGGAATGTTATGCCAATGAATTGGCAAATGCTCCCCAGCTATGTCAAAGGAAGATGAATAATCTTTTCAAGATTATTGAAACGATTATTCATGTTCGTATTCATGTTCGGATTATTTTCAGCTTCATGTTCGTATATATTGACAACATCCTCATTGCGTCAAGAAACATGAAAGAGCATCTTAAACATTTGGAAATATTTTCAGATGTTTGTTAAAAGGAAGGATCAATGCTCTCTGAAAGGAAGGCAGTGATTGCCACAAGGCAGATCGAGTTTCTTGGAATTGTGATCGACGAATCTGGAATCATCTTGCAGAATCATATTGTTGAGAAAGTGCAAGGATATCCGGATGACCTCAAGGATTTAAAACAACTTCAGAGTTTTCTGGGTAATTTTGCTAGAATGTTTATCAACAACCTAGCAAGCCACATGAAGGTGTTCAGTACACTACTCAAAAAAGATGTTAAGTTTGAGTAGAAAGAAGATCATAGACAAGCTGTCAAACAACTTAAAGAAGTTTTCAGGCAACTACCAAAACTTGCAATTCCAAATGCCGAGGATGAACTGTATTATATACAATCCTAGTAATCATTAGTGGGCTGCAGTTCTTATGAAAGCCACACCAGATGGAAAGTGTCATGCAGATACTGCAGCGGTCTATTTGAAGCAGCGAAGTTATCAGATGACACATCAACGAGAATGAGTTCTTTGTAGTTCGAAAGGCTTTTAAAAATTACGTTATTTTTACTTGCAAAGAAATTTATCTTGAAAATAGATAGTACGAGTGTTAAGTCTTTTCTGAAAAATAAAATTGAATCAAAGCCAGAAAAAAGGCTAGACTTTTAAGATGGGCAAGCTGAATGCCAATATTATGATTATGATATTGTCATAATGAAATCTGATTAAAATGATCTTGCAGATTTCTTAACAAGAGATGGATGCAAGTGAAGCCAATTCCATCATAACGAGATCAAAGCACCCAGAGAAAGTCTGGAGGACCTAGACGAGCATATCAACAGCCTTGTGATTAATGTGCAGGTCGCAGGTCAAGTTCAGGAACAATATCTCACGAAGATCCAACATGCTATAAAGGCTACTGTGTAGGCTCACATATGTTTATATGACATTCTTTTATATTCCCCTCCGACTGGATGCTTCGATATCGAGGCTAAAGTCGTGTTTACGAGAGCCAGACTCATCAACTGGTGTGGGCGATTCAAGTACCACCACTACGAGACCTGGTATTGATCCCTTCGGGGAAGATACAAAAGGAAAAAATGATTCTCAGGTATCCAGGATATCTGAAGAATCAAGCCAACCCACCACCTCAGGGGTTAATGATGGAGAGATTCTTAGGCCATTGGCGGGCAAGTGTAATGTTAATACTAACGAGATTAAGGTTTCCCCAATTTTCCATTTGCAGGAAAACCAGAAAACAGGGGAGAAAATCTATACAAGAGTAGGTTTAATTCCTGGAAAAATAACAGCTGATTGGTCAGGAAAATACACAAGGATGTGGATGCATTCTGGTGTCAAACCAGAAAGTATCCGCGAATGGTTTCACTTTGGCTGTCTAGCATCAGTTTTTACCACAACACCAAGTTTTTAAAAAATTACAAAGTTACCGGAATGGATCTACGAGTGTATGACTCATGGCAAAACAACCATACACTCGGAAGAGGAGATATTCTGGAGCTAAAATTCTTAACTGTAGCTCAAGAAATTACAGGAAAAGGCCTTCATCCCACTTACACTTCATAAAGTTGCAGAGGCTGAACTGGAAGGCGATGGATCAAATTAAGCCACCGCCCGAAGGAACTACACTAGTTTCCCCTCTCATCGAAGACGACATCACTATCAGAAGAGCGTGTGGATTATGGGTATGTCTCACTGATATGAACAAAGTCAAGTTCGTGGTAAACTCCATGACTAGCCATACCAGCGAAATTTGTCGAGGAAATCTTCGAAAAGAAAAGGTAGGTGTTGTGGGATAACAAGATTCCGTCGGTCAAAGACACATGCCGGAAGTTCTACAACATGGCTCAGTTTGGAAGATGGCAGGACCACATCAGTCCAAACTGCCCAGAGCAAAAGGAGCCACTGCTCGGGAAAGGATTCCCTGTCAAAAAGGACCAGAAGAAAGAGGACAGGGCGGGACTAGGAAAACGTGGCAGATTCTCATGCGGACCCCAAAAGCCAAATTTCTAAGGACCACAGAGAGACATGCGTCATGTGACTCTGACGATGACCACTATCATTATCAAAAGAAACCAAAATGGTAGGACCACTCATGAGAATAGTCTTGTGCACTCAGACAAATATGCAAGACCACGAGATAAGGCACTCACGGACGCACTTAACATTCAACAAGAGTTTGGAATCCATATCTGCGTCTGAATTCATATCTATATAAGGCGAGTCATTGAGGAAGCTAATGACATTAGAAATTCTCCATAGTTTTCTCACAAATAAATGTTGTAGTCTCCAAGTTGTAAAATTATCAACTTTCATAGCTTGGTAATAATTTCTTTCTGTGTAATATTTGAGTTTTTCAATTTAGTTTGTTAATGTGTTTCGAGTCCAGCCTCATTATATGATATGCTAAACAAGTTAGTCTCTACTCATGAGGAGATGTATTAATGTAATAAATATTATAAGTATTTCCAGAATAAAACGAAGGCTTTTGCCCAATTATTTCTCAGATTTCTTTAAAATCTTTTCATATATGGTTATGCTCTACGTCCTAAGGTATGAAACAAATTAGGGTTGTGCTGCCTACTGTTGAAGGCCTCATTGTAGAACCATCGGTTGCGATCGTGTGGTTGATGGTGAGAAGCCATCGTAAAACCTGATCGGATACCCGATGGTAGTTTGGTAAAAAGGATATATCGTTTTGTCAAAATTTTATTGTAAATACGGAAGCTTGCCTATTATAATTTTAAGCAATTTTCTTAAATAAATGGTATAATGATATGAAAAATAAGGAAATGGAGAATAAGATAAAACTAAGAAGCTATTTTAAATTTATTTTGAGTATGGAGGAATATTAAAGTTACAAATAAGTATATACTTTTAAGTGTAAGTTGCCCTTTACTTTTCGATGTAGACAGATTACAAAAAAATAAACCAGGAGTGAATATTTAGTATGAACCTTTTATATATATATATATATATATATATATATATATATATATATATATAGACTTCTATTATTTAATATTTTTTCATATATATATATTTTTAATAGTCTTCTATATATAAACTTCCATATATATATTTTTGATAGTTTTTTTTACTAAATATCATATAACATAGTCTTCTATTAATTAAAAATTCTACAATATCATTTATTTATTATTTCTGCTTCTCAATAAATTATTATAAGTGAAAATGATATATTTTTCAAAGTACTTGCTATAAGTTTATTTCATATAATAACATTTTATAATAACTAGTTAAAATATTAATAATAAAAATAAATAAATAATCATAATAATGATAATAAGTACTATAGCAAATAATATCCAATATATATGTTGTTTTTTTCAGTATATACATAAGCAATAATTTAATAATAAATATAATAAATAAATAATTGATTAATATTATCAATAACGACGAAAACAACAATAATAATCAAAAGTAAAACTTGAATCGAACTGTTTAGATCCATAATTATGAAAATATAATTTTAAAAAAAATGATGTGAAAATAATATATATTTACTATTTTCTAAATTAGATCTATAATTTTAAATTATGCTCAAACAAACTTATTATCACTAAATGACATTATAATAATTAGCTTTAAATGTTTGAACTTTAAAATTGATATTTATATTGTGTTCACACTATTTTAAATTATACTTATAATGTGATATTAAATTTGAATTAATATAGTGTGTTATCCTACTACTACTATTATTATTATTATTACCAGTTTTCAATAATTTATATATTATTGTTTAGGATTATTCATATTTTTATAATTTTATTTGTTTATTAATTATATTCTTATTCTTATTATTATGGATTCGTTATTCAAAAAATATTTAAAAACAATAATGATTCTACAATTTAGTTAGTGAAGTCCAAAAGTTTCACATAAAATGAGAATGATAGCTACTTTATTTTTTAAAAAAATTCTATAATTGTACACTAATTTATACTAAAAAATTGTAATTTTATTAAAGTATTATTATTGAATAATAAATTAGAATATATATTTGTATGAAAGTTGTTATATATTAAAATCTCAGATGACTATATATATATATATGAGTCATCATATCAGATGACAACTTTCATATAAAAAAACATTATATTGAAATCATCATCTTAGATGATGACTTCAATAAAAAAAATTATATTGAAGTAGCCATTTGTGATGACGATTTCATTAAAAAAATAATTTCTTACGAAATCGCCATCTTAGATGGATGGCGATTTCAGCTACATTGATAAAGAAAAAATTTCAGATTAGTTTGATAAATATATTTTTTATTTAGGTCAAATAATTAAAAAACTCGTGAATCTAGCCCCTGTCTGTTTTTTCTTTTACTTACTTATTTTTAGATAAGAAATAACAGAAACAATTAAATAAAACATTCAAAATCTGTTTTTCTTGATCTGAAAATCATATAAGCAATTTTGAAAAGCAATCACAAACGCCAACAATAGTCAATTCAATGTACGCTTCCAGCTCCTTGTATTTGAGAGTTAGCGACAGACCCGCTGAACACCCCCAACAACCATTTTAGTTTCTATTTAAACAAATGATTTTTTAATTTTTTAAGCATAATTATTTCTCATATTCACACTCAAACCGAGTATATAATTCTATTAAAAAATATTTGTTTTGGAAGATAAATTTGTATATTTAATTTTTTTTTTGAAGAGACGGTTGACTCGAGATTTTATGTTCATTTAAATAATAAGTAGACACTAGTACCTTGTTGCACGCCTTGTGTACATTTATTGTTAAATATGTAGATTATATTAAAATAAAAAATCTAGAAATTATTCTTATAAGATTTGTTAGGATCGATTTTGAGGTAGATTGCCATTCTACACCCGAGTTCAACCAACTTGAGCTTCAATAGCTCGTGTTCTTGAAATCATTGCACTGAGAGATTATATCGAGTTCGGTTTCAAAATCGAGCGGAAGACACTCGACATAACCCGCTCAATAATCGATTATCCATTTGAAAGGTATTTTAAAGGTATGCAAGAAAATATGTAAAAATTGTAAGGTAAATAAATGCAGTAAAGTAAATAACATAAACATTTGTTTATGAAAAGTTCGAATGTAGTGTAATTTTTCTACGCCTCACCTTCTCTCATCTCATGGAAGGATACACTAGAAGACTTTGAGTAATACAATCTTGTTGTACAACTCCATTTAGGCCATAAAGATAGTCTAAACTGATAGCCTACACAGATCACAAATAACATGTTCTTTAGAGTCTCACATGCAAAGACTATCTCACATGGTTGTGATAAATCACAAACTATTACAATGATATTCACTATTCTAGTTTAGCTCACAAATATAATGAATAGAGTGACCACAAAGGCACAAATGATCTCTTAACAGATCTGATATAAGCTTGAAATAGGTGCCAAAAGGTTAGGGGAGTTGCTAATCATTTCACATATTTGTTCTTTGAAGTTCCCCAATTGAATCACAAGTGGGTTTGCTTTGGAAGACTTAGATTGATTTTCAGTCTGTTGTTATTGTGCTTTCAAATCATGTATATATAGCTCCAAGTAATGATATATACATTAGATACAAGAATATAGCCGTTGGGATAGTTTTGGTAAGCTTTCAAACATTGCAACAGTCATATTCTGCTTCTGGGATTTTTCTGCAAGTCTGCTGATTTGTTCCAGTAGAGCGGGTCTACTGGTCGAGTCCGCTGATCTCTACTGGTTGAGTCTACTACTCAAGGTCTACTGGTACCCTGATGGTTGAAGCTTAGAGGTCTGCTGGTCGAATGTCTACTGCTCAAGGTTGAAATCTACTGCCAACATTGATGTCCAAAGCATGTTGTATTGTTCTCTTGGTTATGACTCTTGATTCGTTGATTTCTGAGCAAAATGATCAACATGACAGTTGTAGCCTTTTCTCTTAGCCTTTCCATGGAATCAATAATAGCTCGATTTCGAGTTCGTATCAGAGAGTTATGCTCGAAATACGAGGCGATGCTCCTGCTGTAAGTTTGTTGGATATAACAGTAGAACTTGAAACTTACAGATGTGTTTTCGTCATGTAAACCTTCGAATCAGGTCCGCTGGCCTGAGATACGACTTGTAGTAAATTGAGTTGGCTGTCCAACGCTTTTGGAATAACGTCGTTTCAATGTCCGAGCTATGAGATATATTTACTACACACTTGATGAAATATATTAGCAACACAATAATAAGTTTTGTTAATATCAAAACCAAGATTATTCGGGTTTCCAAAACCCAACAATATCCCCTTTTTTGATGATCACAAAACTTGGATAAAAATATGAACATTAAAGAACAATGTTGCTTAACAAGAAACCATTTTAAAAAAAACAACATATTTCTTTCCCTTTTTGTGTGAATAAAAAAGGAAGACAAATAAAATTCCCCCTCCCTCTCAAGGATTGAGATTAAGCTCTCCCCTTAATTTTAAAAGGTTTGAAAATTTGATTAAGTGGAGGCAAATGAATAGGCTAAAACAAATTTTAAAAAAATGCAATGCACATTTGATTTTGATAAAAAATAACCTCTTTTGAAGATGGTTGCATCATACTTGACAACATATTT
Organism: Haberlea rhodopensis; assembly: GCA_907163345.1. Classification (NCBI taxonomy): domain Eukaryota; kingdom Viridiplantae; phylum Streptophyta; class Magnoliopsida; order Lamiales; family Gesneriaceae; genus Haberlea; species Haberlea rhodopensis. The sequence continues at coordinate 5,231,035 of CAJQUN010000033.1, read as the reverse complement.
GATTTACTTGACAAAACTCAACAATGTTTATTTCATCTTTTCGGTGTCAGCACACTTAGTCCAAATTAAACTAATAAACAGCTTTTTCTCGTGAAGAATTAGGCTGCAAGATCTATAACTTTGCGATCCTCTATGAATCTGGTTTGCAACGTAAAAACGGTTTGCCATTTGGACATCTGAGCAAGAAGTTATGCCAATTTTTTCAAAGTCGCTGCAAGCTGCCAGAAAGTAAAATGCTTCGAAAATTGTTAGAAAAAAATCTCAGAATAAAAATTTTAAACTTGAAATGAGTTTAGAACAGGTTGAACAAAAAATTAAACATTTAAAATAGATTTTAAAATTAAAATTATTTTCTTGCAAGATGAATGCAATGAATATTGATTTTATGCTAAAAATTTTCATACACCAAGTTTTTGAAAATTATGCTATGAAAATAATTTCATGCTCATGAGAAAGTTTCTTTAAAAGATTTCCATCTAAAATTGGTTAAAATACTTTCCAAGAACAACCTGGCTCTGATACCACTTGTTAGGATTGATTTCAGGGGTGGGTTGCCAATCCACACCCGAGTTCAACCAGCTTGAGCTTTAATAGCTCGTGTTCTTGAAATAATTGCACCGAAAGATTATATTGATTTTGGCTTCAAAACCGAGCGAAAGACACTCGACATAACTCGCTCTATAACCGATTAACCATTTGAAAGGTATTTTAAAGGTATGCAAGAAAATATATAAAAACAGTAAGATAAATAAACAGTAAAGTAAATAACACAAGCATTTCTTTATGGAAGTTCAAATGTGGTGCAATCATTCTACGTCTCCCCTTCTCCCATCTTATGGAAGGATACACCAAAAGACTTTAAGTATACAATCCCGTTGTACAACCCCACTTAGTCTAGTACCACAAAGATAGCCTAAACTCCTAGCCCACATAGACCATAAATAACATATTCTTTAGAGTTTCACATGCAAAGACTATCTCACACAGTTGTGATAAATCACCAACTGTTACAATGGTATTCACCCTTCTATTTTACCTCACAAATACAATGAATTGAGTGACTACAAATGCATAAATTATCTCATAACAGATCTGATATAAGCTTGAAAGAGGTGCCAAAAGGTTTGTGGAGTTGCTCTTCATTTAGCATATTTGTTCTTTGAAGTTCCCCAATTGAATCCCAGGTAGGTTTGCTTTGGAAGGCTTGTATTGATCTTCAATCTGCTGTTATTGAGCTTCAAATCATATATATATAGCCCTAAGTAATGATATAATATAGTCATTGTGACTGTTTTGGTAAGCTTTCAAACATTGCAACGATCATATTCTGCTTCTGAGCTGTTTCTGCAAGACTGTTGATTTGTTCCAGTAGAGCCGGTCTACTTGTAAGTCTACTGGTCGAGTTTGCTGACCTCTACTGTTGAGTCTACTACTCAAGGTCTACTGGTACCCTGCTGGTTGAAACTTTGAGGTCTGCTGGTCGAAGATCTACTGCTCAAGGTCGAAGTTCTGCTGCCAACCTTGATGTCCAAAGTCTGTTGTTAGGTTCTCTTGGTAATGGCTCTTGATTTGTTGATTTCTGGGCAAAGTGATCAGCATTAAAATTGTAGCCCTTTCTCTTAGCTTTCCATAGAATCAAAAATCACTTGATTTCGAGTTCGTATGAGAGAGTTACACTTGAAATACAAGGCGATGCTCCTGATGTAAATTTGTTGGATGTAGCAGCATAACTCGAAATTTGCAGATGTGTTTTCGTCATGTAAACCTTCGAATCAGGTCCGCTGGCCTGAATATGACTTGTAGTAAATTGAGTTGATTATTTTGATATCCCTGAAATTAATCACGTGTTATGGCCATTAATTATGATTTTGAGGATGATTGGTGTTAATATTATTATTGAGGATGTGAAATGTATAGTTATACGGTGGGCATGAACTGGGTGTACATTTCAGGGTGCATGTGGTGCACTGTGGGAATGTGTTTTTAGCATGGTAAAATTTAGATCGGTTCTAAATAATGAGGGAAATCATGTTTAATTGTGACTATGGTGCATTTTATGGTAAATGCTTTAAAATATCAAGTAGGGATATTTTAATACACCATGATAAATACTGGGACACAAACTAAAGCCACTATCATACTACTATACCATACCCTTACCCCTCATTTTCACTCCCCACCACACAACTCTTAACACAAAAATCCTCACCCAAAACCCCAAAAGCGATTTTTGCAAGGAGGAGGAGAGGAGAAGAGTTCCAAGCTTGGTTTTGCTTGTGTCTTTCTAAGGATTTGAAGCTTGAGTGGTAATTAACCTTCCCCTTTAATGTTTAATCATGTTTTGAAGAGTTTTGTGTTTGATTATTTGGGGAAAAAGGGATTGATTTTGATATATGGTGTTTTATGCTGTTGATGTTTGAGTTTTGTTGATCTTGATGTATTTTGTGTTGTATATTGAAGTTTTGGTTATGTTGGATGGTTGGGGTTTGAAGTGGTTTGAGTTGTATGAGTTGGAAGGGAAGAAATGTACGAAAATGGTGAAAAATAGCACTTACAGGTATCCGCGATCGATTGGCGTGTTTTACCAATTGATCGCAAGCTTCATGATGTGCGGGCAAAGACTTTCCGCGATCGATCGCGAGTTTATCGATCGACAGGTACTCAGCGATCGATCGCGTAGTGGCGAATTTTGAGCATTGAGGTAGGGGAGTCTTGCGATCGATCGACGCAATTGGGCAATCGACCGCTAGACTCGAAATATGGGATTTTTGGGTATTTTGTTGGATTTTCGGTATTGGACTATTATTTGGCTTCTAATATTGAGTTGTACACTTGTGTAGAGCCTTCCCAGGTGGGAACACAACGAAGGGGACAAAGTCCTACACACATCCCGTATTTTGGAAAAGTATGTAGAGAGACGTACGGGCACCAAACGGTAAAATGTATTTGTACATCTTGGATTATGCATTGTGGTTACATATATATATTGGATGCTTGGTGTATATTATGGATAGTCGTTGTTATATTCGAGTGATGGTTTTAATGCTTTGCCACTGTCATGAAGCGATGAGAGAATACTTGCCGCTGTCATATCGCAGCGGGGAAAGAAAACTTGCCGCTAATATGTTGAAGCGATGGTAAATGCCACTGTCACATTAAAGCGAGGTTATTCGATGCCGCTGATATGTCGAAGCGATGGGTATAGTGCCGCGGCCATGACAAAACGAGGTGCATTAAAATACACTGTTATAACAAGACTATGATTGGTTATTGGTGTTGCTGGAATGGATATATGTCATGGCATTTATGGAACTGTATTATAATATGATGATTATGAATATAAGTTGTGATACAGGGACAACGGAGCGTTTTAAATACATTGGATACATGAAGTGCTTTGTATTACGATTTATGCATTTATACATTATAATCATATTGTGGTGAATATGGTTATTATATGCTCATGGTTTGGGGTTGGTCCTGTAGGAGTTTTTGGCATGGAGGGCTAAGGCAAGGTTAATGCAGTGAGCTGTGTGAAGAGTGAACTGGTATAGCAGAACATGAATTCTTTTGTATAGTTTCTACACAGGGTAGAGTAAATCTATAGTCTTTACATTCATTTTGTGGGAATGTAACTAATTCCTTTTTGGAAGTTTTATTTTGGCACTATAATCCTTAAGCTCGAGGCATCAACATTAATCCTTATACTCTGATTAATGCATGTTTAGCTATCTTAATGCACTTATTCCACACTTAAGGTAGCAAGGCCTTACATTAGTGGTATCAGAGCAGTGGTTAGAGAACCAGGGATGAGCGAAGGGTAGACTTGGTGAACAAGTTGAATAGGTGTTCACTTATGAGCATGTTCATGCATGTGGTGCATACTTGAATATATATGTGTGATACTAACATGCTTGGAGAATTGTTATTCATGTTAACTAACAGTGTATTACATTAATTGTTCTGGTGTTATTATTGTTAACCCCTGTATTATAGCATGACATACATAGACTTGGAACACCTCAATGAAGGGGTGGGAGATGCAATGAGTATAAATGTGAGTATTGCACAGACTAATCCTCTACCACCACCGGCTGTGGGCGTTGAACCTATTGCACAGTTGTTACTGCCCATGGAGTTGAGTCTGACGCAGTTCTTGACCTTCCATCCACATCGATTTGAGGGAACTGAGACTATGGAAGAAGTGGAGGAATGGCTTGAGAGAATTGAACAGATATTTGTGTCGGCACCTTATGCCAAGACTTCTTGGTTAAGACTTGTGGAATTCCAATTGGCTAAGAAATCTTCCATGTGGTGGAAGACAACTTGTTATGGAGTTGAGAGCCCAAGGGGTATTGGTGGACTGGAGTTTGTTCAGGACTCGATTTTTGAGTCAATATTTCTCGGCAGCGGCGAGACAACTGAAGGAGGATGACTTCACTAACTTGAAGCAGCGCAACATGACTGTTTCCGACTATGCTCTACGGTACTTCATCCCTCTTGAGGCATGTCGCTGATATTGTTACAAATGGACATGCCAAGATGAGGCATTTTCTGAAGGGATTGAGACCGGAGCTGTTTGATAGGGTTCTTTCTAATAACCCTAGTTCTTTTGACTATGCGTTTATAAGAGCAGAGCTAGCGAAAATTGGGGTGAGTGCTTACAAGGATGTTGTAGCCCCATATGTGCCAATCTCAGAGGTCGGCGTCTGACAGTCTGAGACCACGAGGGGAACAGTTAAGCCTCGTGGGGCTTCTTCATCTTTCGGATTTAGTGGGAAGCGATCTAATGACCGAAGGCTAGGAGATCGAAAGGGTAATGCATCGACCAACCGGGGGCCGACACAAGCGAGTAAGACGGGGGAATTAAGATGTAATTATTGTGGAGGACCGCACTCAATGCATGACTGCTTGGCTTATAATAGTTATGGCCAGACGGGCCACATTGCTCGTCATTGTCCTACCCAGTGGAGGACAGTCAGATTCAGGGTAAGCAGAGCAAGATTTGAGGACAGGGCAGCACAGAGGAGGCAACTGGTTGTGCCTCGACCATTGAGAGGTCAGATGGTGGGACCACCTTAGGGGCAGGTTTACGCACTGACAAGGGAGCAGACTGAGGCATCCCAGAGGAGGTGATTGCGGGTAAGTGTTATTTATTTACCTACCCGCGTTTATTTTGATAGATACATGTGCCTCCCATTCCTTTGTGTCTGCGGATTTTGTGGAAAGACATCATATGTGCTCGTCTTCGTTGCCCACGCCTCTTATGGTCTCGACACCCACCGGGAAGTATGTGATTGTTGATCGGATATTATCTGACTAGCCTCATTTATTTTGAGAGCAATGATTTGAAGGCTGATTTGATTGTACTGGGAATGACGGACTTAGATTGCATTGTGGGCATCGACATACTGAACAGATATCAAGCAGTGGTTGATTGCCGACAGAGAACGGTTCGCTTCCGATCTGATCAGGGGATTCGGTGGATATTTTATGGAAGTGGTTCTCGTCCGAAGATTCTGTTGGTATCAGCTATCAAAATGTCATGACTATTGGAACATCGACATACGAGCTATCTCATTTATGCTATTGATGTGGCAGAGAAGTGTAAAGAATTGAGGATCGATGATACCCGTGGTTGCAGAGTTTGCCGATGTAGAGGAGATTCCAGGTTTTGTGCCAAGTAGGGAAGTCGAGTTCGGGATTGAGCTATTACCATGGACGTCCGCTATTTCTCGTGCCCCTTATAGAATGGCACCAGCTGAGTTAAGGGAACTGAAGGTGCAGTTGCAGGAACTTCTTGACAAGGGATACATACGTCCTAGTGTATCGCCTTGAGGTGCACCAGTCTTATTTGTAAAGAAGAAGGATGGTTCGATGCGATTGTGCATCGATTACCGGCAGTTGAATAAAGCGACTGTAAAGAAGAAGTACCCTCTTCCTTGGATTGATGATCTGTTTGATCATTTGCAGGGCACGAAGCTTTATAGCAAGATTGACTTGAGGCCAGGTCACCATCAGATTTGGGTTAGAGAGGAGGATGTACAGAAGACAATATTTCGGACTCGGTATGGGCACTACGAGTTCTTGGTAATGCCGTTCGGAGTGACGAACGCCCGGCTGTCTGTATGAGTCTGAGGAATCGGGTGTTTCAATCGTATCTGGATCAGTTTGTCATAGTATTTATTGACGACATTCTTATCTATTCTAGAAGCGAAGAGGAGCATGTGAGGCATTTGCGTACCGTGCTTCAGAATCTCAGAGATAATAAGTTATTTGCCAAGCTCAGTAAGTGTGAATTCTGGCTGGACAGTGTGGTATTTCTGGGTCATGTCATTTCCAGAGATGGGATATCAGTGGATCCCAGGAAGGTAGAAGCAATAATGGAATGGTCTGCGCCTACCTTTGTACCCGAGATTCAGAGTTTTCTTGATTTGACTGGTTACTATCGACGTTTTGTCGAGGGATTCTTGAATATTGCTAAGACATTGACGCAGTTAACTCAGAAGGGAGTACCGTTTTATTGGTCCGAGGCTTGTGAGCAAAGCTTTCAAGAATTAAAGCACCGGTTGACGACGGCACCCGTGTTGGTGATTCCCACGGAGAACAAGAGGTTCGTTCTTTATACTGATGCATTGCTACAGGGTTTGGGATGCGTATTGATGTAAGATGAACATGTGGTGGCCTATGCATCGAGGCAACTGAAGCCGCATGAGACTAGGTATCCAGTTCATGATTTGGAATTGGCGGCTATTGTGTGGATTTGGCGGCATTATTTGTATGGTACGTCATTTACCATCTATACGGACCACAAGAGCCTGAAGTTCTTGTTTGCTGAGGCGGAGCTGAACATGAGGCAGAGGAGATGGATGGACTTGCTAAAGGACTATGATTGCGAGATAGAGTACCATCCCGGAAAGGCTAACTTGACAGCCGACGCGTTGAGTCGGAAGGTGAAGTGCACAACGGAGGATGTCATCCATTTGTCAGCTCTGTTTTCCTAATGTCAATTGGGTTATGACTTTGATGTATCTGCATCACCGGTACGTGTATCAACATTATTAGCTGAGCCAGACATTTTCGAGAATATCAGAAAGGCTTAGAAGTCAGATGATGAGATACGGAGATGGTCAGCATTAGCCCTTCAAGGACAACCATCGAGATTCAGGATTGTAGAGGATGGTACATTAAGGCTTGGTAACCGTTGGGTGGTCCCAAGTGCGCCAGAGCTGCGCCAAGGAATCTTACAACGAGCGCACAACAGCAGATTTAGTATTCATCCGGGCGGGCGGAAAATGAATAAGGATCTGTAAGACCAATTCTGGTGGAAGCGGATGAAACGAGATATTATAGCATTCGTTAAGAGGTGTTTGATCTGTCAGCTGGAGAAGGCAGAGAGGTAGAGGCCTGGTGGTGAATTAAAGAGCTTGGAGATACCTAAATGAAAGTGGGAGCACATATCCATGGACTTTGTGACTCATTTGCCGAGGACGGCTTCGGGATTTGATTCCATTTGGGTGATTGTGGACAGACTGACAAAGGTTTCTCATTTTATTCCATATAGTATGACCTTCACATACTTGAGAATGGCCCAGTTGTACATTTGGGATGTGGTGAGATTGCACGGAATCCCAGTTTCTATTGTGTCTGATCGAGACCCGCGGTTTACGTCTCACTTTTGGGAAGGTATTGAAACGGCTTTGGGGACTGGAGTGAGATTGAGCATGGCTTACCATCCCCAAACAGATGGCCAGACCGAGCGTACAATACAGACGCTCGAAGATATGATGTGGGCTTGTGTGCTAGAGTTTGACTCTACATGGCAGGTTTCAGTGGCTTTGGTGAAATTCTCGTACAACAATAGCTACCAGACGAGCATTCAGATGGCTCCATTTGAGGCCTTGTATGGTCGGTGTTGTCGATCACCGTTGTACTGGGACGTTTTGGATCGTAAATCGGTCGGAGGACCGGAACTGATCTGGGAAATGGAAGAAAATGTGAAAGTGATCAGACAAAAAATGAAAGCAACCCACGATAGGCAGACATCCTATGCTCATAAACGGCGATGATCGTTGGAGTTTCAGTTGGGCGATAATGTCTTCTTGAAGATCTCAACTTTCAGAGGTGTGGTACGGTTTGGAATGCGCGGGAACTTATCTCCGAGGTACATTGGACCGTATGAAATCTTACAGCGCATTGGTACTTTGGCTTACGCTTGGCTTTGCCACCGTCATTGTCTGAGATTCATGACATGTTTCACGTGTCTCTGTTGAGGAAGTATGAGCCGATCGTCTCATGTATTGCAGTCTTCAGAAGTTCAGTTGGATTCTGATGTGTCCTATGTTGAACGGTCGGTTAGAATTCTGGATCGAGCAGATCGCAGACTTCAGAACAAGGTGATACCGATGGTCAAAGTTCAGTGTGATCACAGGGGTGTCGAGGAGGCCACGTGGGAGACGGAGCTACATATGGTGAAGCACTACCCGGAGCTAGTTTTCTGGTATGTGAATTTATATTCTGTATGAAATTGATAAGTGCATGCTAGTTTCGATGTCGAAATTTTCTAAGTAGGGGAGTATTGTGATATCCTGTAATTAATCATGTGTTATGGCAATTAGTTATGATTTTAAGGATGATTGGTAGTAATATTATTTATTGAGGATGTGAAATGTATAGTTATGGGGTGGGCATGAACTCGGGTGTACATTTCAGGGTGCATGTGGTGCACTGTGGGAATTGTGTTTTTAGCATGGTAAAAATTAAATTGGTTCTAAATAATGAGGGAAAGCATGTTTAATTGTGATTATGGTGCATTTTATGGTAAATGCTTTAAAATATCAAGTAGGGATATTTTAATACATCATGCTAAATACTGGAACACAAACTAAACCAACTATCATACTACTATACCCTACCCTTACCCCACATTTTCACTCCCCATCGTAGAACTCTTAACACAAAACTCCTTCCCCAAAACCCCAAAATCGATTTTTGCAAGGAGGAGGAGAGGATAAGAGTTCCAAGCTTGGTTTTGCTTGTGTCTTGCTAAGGATTTGAAGCTTTAGTGGTAATGAACCCTCCCCTTTAATGTTTAATCATGTTTTGAAGAGTTTTGGGTTTGATTATTTGGGGAAAAAGGGCTTGATTTTGATATATGGTGTTTTATGTGTTGATGTTTGAGTTTTGTTGATATTGATGCAATTTGTGTTGTATATTGAAGTTTTGGTTATGTTGGATGGTTGGGGTTTGAGGTGGTTTAAGTTATATGAGTTGGAAGGGAAGAAATGTAAGAAAATGGCAAAAATCGCACTTACAGGTATCCACGATCAATCGGCGTGTTTTACCGATCGATCGCGAGCATCATGATGCGCGGGCAAAGACTTTCCGCGATCGATCACGAGTTTGCGCGATCGATCGACGAAAGTCCACGATCGATCGGCAGGTACTCAGCGATCTATCGCGGAGTGGCGAATTTTGAGCATTGAGGCAGGGGAGTCTCGCGATCGATCTAGGCAATTGGGCGATCGATCGCGAGACCCGAAATATGGGATTTTTGGGTATTTTGTTGGATTTTTGGTATTGGACTATTATTTGGCTTCTAATATTGAGTTGTACACTTGTGTAGAGCCTTCCCAGGTGGCAACACAACGAAGGGGATAAAGTCCTACACACATCCCGTATTTTGGAAAAGTACGTAGAGAGACGTACGGGCACCAAACAGTAAAATGTATTTGAACATTTTGGATTATGCATTGTGGTTGCATATATATATTGGATGCTTGGTGCATATTATGGATAGTCGTTGTTATATTCGAGTGATGATTTTAATGCTTTGCCTGCTGTCATTTGAAGCGATGAGAGAATACTTGCCGCTGTCATATCGTAGCGGGGAAAGAATATTTGCCGCTAATATGTTGAAGTGATGGTAAATGCCACTGTCACATTAAAGCGAGGTTATCCGATGCCGCTGCTATGTCGAAGCGAGGGGTATTAGTGCCGCGTCCATGACAAAGCGATGTGCATTAAAATACACTGTTATAACAAGACTATGATTGGTTATTGGTATTGATGGAATGGATATACGCCATGACATTTATGGAACTGTATTAAAATCTGATGATTATGAATATAAGTTGTGATACGGGGACAACCAAAAGGGAGCGTTTTAAATGCATTGGATACAGGAAGTGCTTTGTATTACTGGTTTATGCATTTATACATTATAATCCTATTGTGGTGAATATGGTTTATTATATGCTCATGGTTTGAGGTTAGTCCTGTAGGAGCTTTTGGCATGGAGGGCTAAGGCAAGGTTGATGCAGTGAGCTGTGTGAGGAGTGCTACTGGTATATCAGAATATGAATTATTTTGTATAGTTTCTCACAGAGGGTAGAGTAAATCTATAGTGTTTACATTCATTTTGTGGGAATGTAACTAATTCCTTTTTGGAAGTTTTATTTTGGCACTGTAATTCTTAAGTTCGAGGCATCAACATGAATCCTTATACACTGATTAATGCATGTTTAGCTATCTTAATGCACTTAATCCACACTTAAGGTAGCGATGCCTTACAATTATCCAACCCCTTTTGAAGCACGTCGTTTTGATGTCCGAGCTATTAGATATGATCAATTTAGTCAGCTGCGCTCGAGGTCTATTGTTTGTTCCTACTGTTCTAGTAGACATTTACTTGTGTATACTGGTCCAGTTTATTTCAACCCATCTTTTTGCTAATCATCAAGCTCCTAATCATGATCTATTCACTGCACACTTGATGAAATATATTAGCAACACAATAACAAGTTTTGTTAACATCAAAATCAAGATTATTCGGGTTTCTAAAACCCTAAATAATTTATTAGATATTTTATTTAAATATGATATTTTTGTTATTTTTAAAATTTATGACTTTGTATTTCTTATATTAGATGTTATATAATATAATCATCTAAAAAGCCAAAAAAATAAAACATAGATAAAGGTTAAAAAAATTATTTTAGTAAATTTAAGGGGAAACTCAAAAAAAATCCACATTGTCAAACTTAATTTTGAAATCAGTCCCCGTGTCAGAAAAAATTAATTCAAACTCCCTACTGCAACTTAAAATTTTGTTCTAACTCCCTATGACTATAATATCCTTCTACTAAAAGTTAAACATTTACTTTTGAGAAATCATTACAGTCGGTATGAAACCTATACAATTTTGGTACACGTTACACATAAAATCGGTATGAAATCTATACAATTTTGGTATAAGTTATACATGAAATTGGTATAAAACATATACTATTTTCTTTACTTATTACACGTGAGGTTGGTATGAAACATATACAATTTTGGTACTAGTTATACATGAAGTTGGTATGAAACCAATACGATTTTGGTACTAGTTACACATGAAATTGGTATAAAACCTATACTATATTTGGTACTTATTACACGTGAAGTTGGTATGAAACCTATACAATTTCGGTACTAAATATAAATAAAATTGGTATGAAACCTATATAATTTTGGTACTAATTACGAATAAAATTGGCATGAAATTTATACTATTTTCGATATTTGTTACATATGAAATTGGTATAAAATCTTTACAATTTGGTACTAGTTACACGTGAAATTAGAAGGAAACCTATACAATTTTGGTAAAAGTTACAAATGAAATTGGTACGAAACCTATGCTTTTTTCGGTACTTATTACACATGAAGTTGGTATGAAACATATACAATTTTGGTACGTATTACACTTGAATTTGGTATGAAACATATATAATTTTGGTACTAGTTACACGTGAAGTTGGTATGAAACCTATACTATATTCGAAACTTATTACACGTAAAATTGGTATGAAACGTATACAATTTTGGTACCAACTATGCATAAAATTGGTATAAAACCCATATAATTTTGGTACTAATTACGAATAAAATTGGTACAAAACATATTTCGGTACTTATTACAAATGAAATTGGTATGAAATATTTACATTTTTGGTACTAATTACACATGAAATTGATATGAAACATATACAATTTTGGTACAGTTATACATGAAATTAGTATGAGATATATACTTTTTCGATACTTATTACACATGAAGTTGGTATGAAACATATACAATTTTGGTACTTATTACACTTGAAGTTGGTATGAAACATATACAATTTTGGTACTAGTTACACGTGAAGTTTGTATGAAACTATACTATATTCGAAACTTATTGTAAGGACCCTAGTTCCTTAAGTGCGGTAAAGGCGTAAATAGAGCTAACATGCATAAACAGAGTATAAAGTTCGTGTTGATGCCTTGAGCTGTTAAGATTACAAGGCCAAAATAAAATTTCCAAAATGGATTAATTACATTCCCAACCAATTGAATGTTAATCCTATAGCTTTACACTACTCCTAGAGTAGAGGCTATACAAAAGAATAAGCCTGCTATGCCAAAAGCACTCCTCACTAGCTCACCGCATCAACCCGCATTAGCCCGTCCGCCCAAAAGTACCTACAGGAACAACCCCAAAACCATGAGCATGTATATAAACCATATTCAAATAATATGATTGTAATTCAAATGCATAAACCGTAAATACGATTCACTTCCAGTGTTTAATACATTTAAATGCTCCCTTTGGTTGTCCCTGTACCACATTCATAATCAATAGATTATAATACCAATAATGTATGTCATGACATGCATCCATTCCATGTATACCAATGGCCATTTCAGTCTTATTATATCAGTGGCATAATACCGCTCGCTTTTACATGACAGCGGCATTAATACCCCTCGCTTCGACATATTAGCGGCATAATATCCCTCGCAATAGTAATATGACAGCGGAATGATCCTTCGCTTCGACATATTTGCGGCAAATATTCTTCATCGCTATAATATGACAGCGGCAAGTATTCTATCATCGCTTCGACATGAAAGCGGCAAGTATTCTTCATCACTGGAATATAATCTCGACTCACAATCACATGCGCCAATGCATCCAATATACACATGCAACCATAATGCATATCCAAACCATGTATGCAACCATGATGCATAACTAAGACCATGTATGCAACCATAATGCATAATTAACTCCATGTGTGCAACCATAATGCGTAACCAATTCAATGCGTATAAATACGTTTTACCGTCCGATGCCCGTACGTCTCACTACGTACCTTAGTTCCAAAACGTGTTGTGTTGTGGACTTTATCTCCTAGGCTGTGTGGCCACCTGTGATGGTTCTACACATTCACACAAACCAATATTAGGAGCCAATAATAGTCCAATACTAAAAATCCCACAAAAATAACCAAAAACACATATTTTGGTGTCTCGCGATCGATCGCCATAAAGCCCCGATCGATCGCGAGATCACACTGCCAAAGCCAACAAAAAATTTCAATCCGCGATCAATCGCCAAGTTTATGCCGATTGATCGCGGCCTCACCGATCGACGCGCCAAACTCGCGATCGATCGCGGAAGGCTACTTCCGCCTCCCCTGGTGATCGCGGAAACCTGAACTCGCGATTTTCGGACACTATTCACATTTCTTCTTCCCCAATCCAAACCAATTCAAATACCAATAAACCAACAATACAACAACATCATAAAACTTCAATATACACTTTGAACAACCAAAAATCCAACATCCAAACAAAACCATACCAACCCAAAACAAACCCATTTCAAAAACTCAAAATACCATTTCAAAATCAACCCAAACACCATAAAAACATTAAGGAGGTATCCATACCTCTTATGGACTCCAACTCCTACCAATAATCCCACAAACAAAGCTTTTGCAAGGATTTCTCCTCCACTTTAATGCCAAAATCGAAAATGGTGGAAAGGGGTTAGGGTTGGGAAAGTAATTGGGGATTGTAAAAAGTGATGGGGTAAGGTGGGGTAATGGGTTTAAATGTTATAATTAAAACATGTACCACATTAATTAACATGATGCATAAAATACCCCCAACAAGATATTTTTTATAAGCATTTTACCAAAATGCACCAAAATCCCAATTAAATCCATGCTATACCATATAATTATCAACCATCGCATTTAACCCATGATAACACCAATTTCCCAACATGCACAACATGCACCCTGAAACGCTCTACCGGGTCACGCCTACCATGTGACTTAGCATTTCACCAAGATAATTAATTCCAACACATAATTTAATTATCACCATAAATAATCACATAACATAATTAATGCCCAATTTCCATATAATTATTTTGGGGATATCACAATACTCCCCTACTTACAAGATTTCGACCTCGAAATCGCATGCACTTACCCAAATCAAAACTAAACATAAATCACATAACAGAAAATAGTCCGGGTAGTGCTGCATCATATGCCGCTCCGTCTCCCACGTGGCCTCCTCGACACCCCTGCGATCCCACTGAACCTTGACCATCGGTATCACTTTGTTCCGAAGTCTGCGATCAGCCCTATCGCCGAGTTTATGCCGATGGATCGCGGCCTCGCCGATCGATCGCGCCAAACTTGCAATCGATCGCAGAAGGCTACTGCCGCCTCCCCTGGTGCTCGCGATCGATCGGGAGAATGTCCCGATCGATCGCGGAAACCTGAACTCGCGATTTTTGGACACTATTCACATTTCTTCTTCCCCAATCCAAACCAATTCAAATACCAATAAATCAACAATACAAAAACACCATAAAACTTCAATATACACCTTTGAAGAACCAAAAATCCAACATCCAAACAAACCTATTTCAAAATTCAAAATACCATTTCAAAATCAACCCAAACACCATAAAAACATTAAGGATGTATCCATACCTCTTATGGACTCCAAATCCTACCAATAATCCCACAAACAAAGCTTTTGCAAGGATTTCTCCTCCACTTTAATGCCAAAATCGAAAATGATGGAAAGGGGTTAGGGTTGGGAGAGTAATTGGGGATTGTAAAAAGTGATGGGGTAAGGTGGGGTAATGGGTTTAAATGTTATAATTAAAACATGTACTCCATTAATTAACACGATGTATAAAATACCCCAACATGATATATTTTATAAGCATTTTACCAAAATGCACCAAAATCCCAATTAAATCCATGCTTTACCATATAATTATCAACCATCACATTTAACCCATGATAACACCCAATTTCCCAACATGCATAACATGCACCCTGAAACGCTCTATCGGGTCACACCTACCATGTGACTTAGCATTTCACCAAGATAATTAATTCCAACACATAATTTAATTATCACCATAAATAATTACATAAACATAATTAATGCCCAATTTGCATATAATTATTTCTGGAATATCACACTTATTACACGTAAAGTTTGTATGAAACCTATACAATTTTGGTACTAAGTATACATAAAATTGGTATGAAATCTATATAAATTTGGTAATAGTTACACGTGAAGTTGATATGAAACCTATACTATATTCGAAACTTATTACACTTAAAATTGTTATGAAACCTATACAATTTTGGTACTTAGTATACATAAAATTGGTACGAAACCTATATAATTTTGGTGCTAATTATGAGTCAAATTGGTACGAAACCTATACTATTTTCGGTACTTAATACATATTAAATTAGTAATTTTTACAAGTCTGGTACTAATTACGCATGAAATTGGTATGAAACCTATACAATTTTAGTACAAGTTACACGTGAAATTGATGAAACTTATACTAGTTTCGGTACTTATTACACGTAAAATTAGTATGAAACATATGCAATTTTGGTACTAGTTACAAATGAAGTTGGTATGAAACCTATACAATTTTGGTACTAGTTACACATGAAGTTTGTATGAAACCTATACTAGATTCGGTCCTTATTACTCGTGAAGTTGGTGTGACACATATACAATTTTCGTACTATGTCTACATAAAATTGGTATGAATTATGGAACCTATATAATATCCGTACTATTAAACCTATACAATTGAAATTTGTATTAAACTTATATAATTTGGTCCTAGTTACACATTATACGAATTAATACAAATTATATGCTCGCCTGTGAGCATAGAGATATGTTATATATAAGTTTTATAAATGTCCTTGGCATTACGCCTTTCAATTGGGCATTGCATGCAATGAGTTTAAAAGTAAAGGTGCTTGATGAATTGAATTAAGTGGAGAATTAATTAAATAACTAAAATAAACTAACAAGATGATGAATATTTAAATGGAGAAAATCAATGAGAACGGATTCTAGTGATTCGACTTCACCCAACTATCAACTATGTTGTGTTCTTCAGTTTATTAGCCAAAAAATCATATGTTATTCTATTGTCTCTTCCGAGTGTTATGTAGAAATAAAGCACGATTTGACATAATCCATTATACTGCACTAATCATATTCTCGATTCATCATGCATGTTTACTCTTACACCCATTGCATGCAATGCCCAATTGAAAAGAGTAATGTCAATGACATTTATACAACTCATATACACATATCTCATGTGTAACTAGTATAGGTTTCACACCAACTTCACGTGCAATAAATATCGAAAATAGTATATTTTTCATACAAATTTCATGTGTAACTAGTACCAGAACAAACAAATATTGTTTGTAAAGTTTGAAATTGATGTTATTTGAAATTGATATTTTTGTTAGTTCGATATAGAATATTAACATTAATATAGAAGATTCTGTAGAAATGTTGTTATTGTTGTTTGAATTTAATATTGTTTGTTTATTCAATATATAAATTTAACATCAATATGGATGTGTAATTAGTATCGGACTTGTATAAGTTTAATACCAATTTCATGTACAACTAGTACCAAAACTTGTATAAGTTTAATACTAATTTCATGAGTAACTAGTACCAAAATTATATAGATTTAATACCAATTTCATGTGTAACTGTACCCAGATGATATATGTTTAATACCAATTTTATATGTAACTAGTACCAAAATTGTATAGTTTTAATATCAATTTCATATGTAACTGGTACCGAAATTGTATAGATTTCATACCAACTTCACGCGTGATAAGTACCGAATATAGTATATGTTTTATACCAATTTCATGTGTAAGTAGTACGAAAATTGTATAGGTTTCATACCAACTTCA
Source organism: Haberlea rhodopensis (assembly GCA_907163345.1). Lineage (NCBI taxonomy): Eukaryota > Viridiplantae > Streptophyta > Magnoliopsida > Lamiales > Gesneriaceae > Haberlea > Haberlea rhodopensis. The sequence continues at coordinate 5,213,924 of CAJQUN010000033.1, read as the reverse complement.
TGTGTAACTAGTACCAAAATTGTATATATTTATACTAACTTCATGTTTAATAAGTACCGAAACTAATATATGTTTCATACCAATTTCACGTGTAACTTGTACCAAAATTGTATAGGTTTCGTACCAATTTCTTATGTAATTAGTATCAAAATTGTAAAAATTTCATACTAATTTAATGTATTAAGTACCGAAAGTAGTATATGTTTCATACCAATTTTATGTATACTAAGTACCGAAATTGTATAGGTTTCATACCAACTTTACGTGTAATAAGTATCGAATATAGTATAGATTTCATATCAACTTCACGTGTAACTAGTACCAAATTTATATAGATTTCATACCAATTTTATTTATACTTAGTACCGAAATTGTATAGGTTTCATACTAACTTTACGTGTAATAAGTTTCGAATATAGTATTGTTTCATACCAACTTCACGTGTAACTAGTACCAAATTTGTATATATTTCATACCAACTTCAAGTGTGATAAGTACCAAAATTGTATATGTTTCATACCAACTTCATGTTTAATAAGTACCTAAAAAGTATAGGTTTCATACTAATTTCATGTATAACTGTACCATAATTGTATATGTTTCATATCAATTTCATGTGTAGGTAGTACCAAAATTGTAAAGATTTCATACCAATTTCATTTGTAATAAGTACCAAAAATAGAATATATTTCGTACCAATTTTATTCGTAATTAGTACCAAAATTATATGTGTTTCATATCAATTTTATGCATAGTTGGTACCAAAATTGTATAGGTTTCATACCAACTTTACGTGTAATAAGTTTCGAATATAGTATAGATTTCATACCAACTTCACATGTAACTAGTACCAAAGTTGTATATGTTTCATACCAAATTCAAGTGTAATAAGTACCAAAATTGTATATGTTTCATACCAACTTCATGTGTAATAAATAATGAAAAAGTATAGGCTTCGTACCAATTTCATGTGTAACTTGTACCAAAATTGTATATGTTTCATACAAATTTAATGTATAACTAGTACCAAAATTGTAAAGATTTCATACCAATTTCATATATAACAAGTACTGAAAATAGTCTACGTTTCGTACCAATTTTATTCGTAATTAGTACCAAAATTGTATATGTTTCATACCAATTTTATGTATATTTAGTATCAAAATATAGGCTTCATACCAACTTCACGTGTAGTAAGTACCGAATATAGTATAAGTTTTATACCAATTTCATGTGTAATTAGTACCAAAATTGTATAAGTTTCATATCAACTTCTCGTGTAATAAGTACCGAAAATAGTATAGGTTTCATACCAATTTCATGTATAACTTGTACCAAAATTGTATAAATTTCATAGATTTTATGTGTAACGTTTACCAAAATTGTATAGGTTTCGTACTGACTGTAATGATTTCTCAAATTAAAAGTTTAACTTTTAGTAGAGAGTTGTTATAGTTCATTTTAATAAAATAGGGAGTTAGAATAAAATTTTAAGTTGCAGTAGGGAGTTAGAATTAATTTTTTCTGACATATGGACTGATTCCATAATTAAGTTTGAAAATGGGGATTTTTTTTGAATTTTCCCTAATTTTAAACTTTTTTTGAAAAATGGATGTGATATGATTGTGATGTGAGCTACAATTTTATTAAAATAGATTTTAATGATATTTTTATTAAATGAAAGGGAGTATTTTTGTAATTTAAGAAGGTGTTTTTGGTATTTGAAAATTATAGCATAATCGCAAAATAGTAATCTAAGACCTTTATATCTTATGATATATGGCAAATTGTAAAACTAGAAATGAGCAATTTATCTCATTGTAAATAAATAAAGGCAAAAAAACCTCTCATACTTTCGAAATAAAGCAATTTACCTACAAATCATAAATTATCATAAGTTAATATGCAACACTATAATAAAAGATCATAATTTTAGGATAAAAGTTTAGATAATCAGAATAACAAAGAAATAAATAGACTGAGAACAAAGAGAGACTTAAAGGATAAAACAATATGATTGTGATGGTAGTTCCATCACCCACAGAGGATTGCTTTATTTCGAAAAACATATGGTGATTTTTTACCAACATTTATTCATATGGAGATAAATTGCTTTTTTTAGTTTTATAGCGGTAAATTGCTCATTTATAGTTTTACATGGGGTAAATCGCTTTATTATCGAAAGGAAGTAAGTTTTTTTTGCCCTTATTTATTCACATTAAGTTAAATTGCTCCTTTTTAGTTTTACATGAGTAAATTGCTCCTTTTTTACAGTAGAGGGTTTTTTTACCATTATTTATTTACATGAAGGTAAATTAATTCTTTCTAAATTTATAGGGAGGTAAATTAATTCTTTCTAAATTTATAGGGCGGTAGATCACATTTTACCCGATATAATATAGAATGTCATAGCTAGTATAGATATACAATTCTTAAACATATGATGGTGGTTTTTAAGCAAAATACCACGGTTGTGTTGAACTTTTGTTCCCTCAAGTTATATGATAACCGAATTATAATCAGATTCAAATTATGATCGAAAATAAAATATACTGTAAACCTACAATAGTAGTATGTAACACTGTTCGAAATCTGCACAACTGGCAACTGGAACAGGACGAGGCTACAACAAGCCGTGTGCCCGTAAACTCAAATTTGCCTGCCTACGAGCTTCTGGCCTCCTGGACAAGAGAGTTCTAGGGTACAACAACCAATCGCATCTGTTCGGAATGAAGCAGAAATCCGAGCAGACTCACTTAACACCAATAGTGTCTAGTATTCTCAAATGTATGAATGTATGAGTGAGTGAACAATTTTTGGATTGATGAAAACAAAGGGCTGGAGCAGCTTATATAGCTGAGTAGCAGACCTCTCCAAAGGTCTCAGAAATTAAGTGTAATGTTTAGTGGGATAGATGAAAAGTATCAACACTTAACATCAGATTAATATGGATTTAAGTCTCACACTTAAATCTGACATCAATTCTGCAGGTAGGTGAAAAGTCTCAAACTTAATACTCAGCAGAATATGGTAGATGAAAAGTCACTTCAGAAATCCGAGTAGTAAAAAGATAGGGTTGCCTTCGCGGCGCGGCGCAGTTGTATCTCATTATAAACAAACCATAAGTGCCTCAACTTTTCAATATGTGATTTCTTTAGCCTAGTTGACTATTCATAATTAACTTACCATAATTTTGTTCTCAATAACAAAATTAATAATAATTATTGGGCTTTTATCAATTAAACCCAATTATAATTATAAATCCCAACAATCCCCTATATGAATGCAATATGGCAAAAAAATTACACAATTCACCTATATGAAGATTTGATAGTACTTTGAGAATCCACTGCATCAGGATAGGTGGTGGTTAACCTTGAACCTTCCTTAGTAAAGTATCATCGGATATACTTGTCAACCAGTGGACGTGATACCTTGCACTGTTCGACGTTTTATGTATAACAAGACAACAATACTCACACAGCTTCATCTCCACACTATTATTGGTTCTTTCATTGTTGTCCATTTTGGCCCTGGACTGTCTTGGATGTTTCATCGAATGCTCTAGAGATTTAGCCATCGGGTCATCTCATATAAGCGACCCCTTCACATTCGATATATGCGATTTCTCCTAAGGAGTATCCTGTCATACCCAACTTTAATATCTCGAGATAGAAGAATCATTAAGAGCATAAGCTCAACCTTCCCAAATACAAGTTTATCGCTCTTTCATCACATGAATAGGTAGGAACTCAATTTCCCGAGTTCTTTGTTCGATCCCCCCTACAATTCGATTTTCTCATTGAACCTGCAAATTGGACTTTACAATTCAGTTGGATTGCCATCATGGTTGAAAATCAATTTCATGGGCTTCACATTCCCCTCAATGAAATTTCTACTCGGTCTCTTGTTAGACCTTTCATAAATGGGTCCGCAATGTTTTCTTTAGACTTCACATAATCTAGAGAAATAACACCGGATTTCAGTAGATTTCTCATGGATTTATGTCTCCAATGTATGTGTCTAGATTTCCCATTATACACATTGTTTTGTGCTCTTCCCATAGCTGACTAACTATCACCTAATGGGTGGCATAGGTTTTGACAACATTGGAATGTCCTCCAAGAAACTTCGAAGCCAATCAACTTCTTCTGTTGCAAGATCTAAAGCTATGAACTGAGATTCCATACTTGATCTAGCAATGCACGTTTGTTTGCATGATTTCCATGAAACATCTGCACCTCCAATTATAAAGATATATCCACTCAAGGACTTTATATTCATGGAGTCTGATATCCAATTTGCATCTGAGTACCCTTCAGTTACTGCTGGATATCTCGTATAATGTAGTCCGTAATTAGTATTGTATCTTATATATCTAAGAACTCGAACTACTGACTTCCAGTGCTCATAACTGGGATTACTTGTATATCTGCTCAATCTGTTGACTGGGTTAGCTATATCAGGTCTAGTGCAGTCCATGAGGTACATGAGACTACCTGTGACCCTAGAGTACTCAATTGTCTCAAACCTTCTCCACGACTATTGCAAAGATTTGACACCACCTCCGTAGGTGTTCTCGCGATGGTATTATTTCCCTTGTCAAACTTGTCAAGTATCTTCTCAACATAATGACTCTGGGAGAGAGAATAAACATCTGCATGTTTGGTGATCTTCATCCCAAGAATCACATCTGCAAGACCTAGATCTTTCATCTCAAAATTTCGTGACAACATTTTCTTGGTAATTTTGATGTTATTGTTATTACCAACAATTATCATGTCATCTATGTATAGACATACTATCACATAGTTTGTATTGTCTCCTTTCACGTAGACACATTTATCGCATTGTTTGTTTTAAACCCATTTGAAAGCATGACGCTATCAATTTTTTTGTGCCATTGTTTAGGTGCTTGTTTTAATCTATACAATGATTTCACAAGTCAACACACCTTCATTTCTTTACCTGGAACTACAAACCCTTCAGGTTGGTCCATGTAAACCTCATCTTCTAACTCTCCATTTAGAAAAGCTGTTTTTACATCCATTTGATGGATCTCTAGGTTATATAATGTAGCAAATGCAATTATTAACCTTATCGACGTTTTCCTGGATACATGAGCGTATGTGTCAAAATAATCAACACCCTCAGTTTGTCTATAGCCTTTGACTACAAGTCTAGCCTTGTACTTATCTACCGTACCATCAGGCTTCATCTTCCTCTTGAAGATCCACTTGTGGCCTAGTGGTTTACAACCTGCAGGAAGATCCACTAGTTCTCAAGTATGATTATGTAAGATATATTCTATCTCACTGTTCACCCCTTCTTTCCAAAGATCAGAGTCTTGAGATGACATTGCTTCCTTGAAAGCAGCCGGATCCTTTTCTAACAGACATGTTAGGAAATCAAAGCCAAAAGGCTTCTCTTTTCTCAATCTTTTGCTCCGTCTAGGCGATTCTACATTCTCTTGAGATTCTCTATCCCCCACATTTATCTCAACATTGGTTTCAGGCACTGCCAGAGTTTTGTGGGGAAATATTTTCTCAAAAAATGAATTATCCCTAGCCTCAATGATAGTATTACATGGCATTATCTGACTTGTGTACCAGAAATCGATAAGCACTACTATCTTGCTCATTTTCGATAAATACACAATCCACTGTCTTATGTCCTATCCTAGTCCGTCTAGGAGGAGGAATTGGTACCTTTGCTAGACAGCCCAAACCCTTAAAAATTTGTAGCTAGGTGCGCGACCTTTTCACAATATATAAGGCGTGTTATCCAACTTTTTATGTGGTACTCTGTTTAGCACATAGTTGGTGAAAAGCAGAGCTTCTCTCCAAAAATTCCGAGGTAGGTCGGAACTTATAAGCATTGGATTCATCATTTCCTTAAGCGTTCTATTTTTCCTTTCATCAAAACCATTTTGCTCGGTAGAGTAAGGCGCATTGGCTTGATGAATAATGCCACTCTAAGCACATATTTGAGCAAATGGTGACTCATATTCACCGCCTCGATCACTTCGAAGAATTTTAATCTTTTTATCAAGTTGATTCTCAACTTCATTCTTGTAGTGAATGAACATGCCAATTGCTTCGTCTTTACTTCTCATTAAGTAGACATAACAATATCTTATACAATCATCGATAAAGGTTATGAAATATTTTTTACCGCCTCTAGATTGTACATACTTTAGATCGCATACATCGTATGGATCAAGTTTAACGGTTTGGTGCTTCGCTCAATTGAGTGGAACTGAAGACTTGGTTAATTTGGTCTCTACACAAGTCTCATACTTGTGTTTATGATTGATGTTAAATTTAGGCAATAGCTTAAGAGACATTAGCCTTTGTAATGACTTATAATTCACATGTCCTAATCTATCATGCCACAAGTTTAAAGACTCACAAAAATAATCAAACTTTAAAGTTTTATTAGCCACATTGGCAACAGTCATTACATTATTTTTGCCTGTGCTAGCCTCATTTGCTGCATTAACATCAACATCAACCTCTACACTAGACTTAGCATTAGGAGCTAGAGTCATTACAGTCATCTTGAAGAGGTTATTGGCCAAGTAGCCTTTTCCCACGAACATACCACCCTTGGACAGAATGACTTTGTCGGATTCAAACTACGAGCGAAAGTCCTTTCTTTCAGCACTGCTCCCGAGATGAGATTCTTCCGGATCTCTGGCACGTGCAGAACCTCGGTAAGAGCCAGCTCTTTTTCGAAAGTCATTTTTAGCACAACCGTCCCTTTGCCTTCAACTTTTGAGACTGCTGAATTTCCCATGTAGCAGTGCTCATCATTGACTAGTTGATAGGTCTTAAACATCCATTTGTTGGCGCATATGCGGCGAGTAGCCCCAGTGTCCACCCACCATTCCTTTGAATTCCAACCAACAAGGTTCACCTCCGACACCACAGCAGTCAGGTGCATGTCATCCATGTCTGAGCTCAGGTTGTCCTCAACAATGTGGGCATGTGCATGCCTCTTGCCTTTGCCTCTGGTTGGGACTTCCTTCGTTTTACCCTCATTGATTTGGCGGTGTGTGCAGTCCTTGGTCTTATGGTTAGGTTTACCGCACACATTACAGTCACCGGTGAACCTTCTATTCTGAATATCTCCCTTGGAATCAAAAGTGTGTTTGCGCTTATTCCCCTTGGATCTGTCCCCAACTTCAACCATGTTGGCCTTGGAAATCATTCCAAATGATTTCTTGTCAACTTTTAGGTTGTCTTGCTCGATGCGCAGCCTCCGATAAGATCCTCGAGACTCATCATCTTTCGCTTATGCTTTTCGTAGCTCTTGAAGTCCTTCAAAGATGGCGATAATTTTCAATCATTATCGCCACTTGGAGAGCATCATTTAGCCCCATACCTTCATCAGCAAGTTCATGATATATCAGCTGCAGCTCTTCGCATTGCTCAACAACACTCTTGCCATCTACCATTCGATAGTCATGGAATCGACCGGCTTCAAATTTCTTTGCGCCTGCGCCGTCAACTTTGTACTTCATTTCTAACATTTCCCAAAGATCATTCGCAGTTTCTTTGGGGGAATACACATTGAAAAGTGCATCGTCAAGAGAATTCAGTACATAGTTACGACAAAGGTAGTCGGCACTCAGCCACGATTCGACTATTACAGCAGATTGAGGATCCCCTTTGTCCTCAACTGATTTCTTCTCTTTAAGAAACCTGGTCAAGTTCAAAGTGGTTAAGAAGAACATCATCTTCTGTTGCCAACACTTAAAGTTGGAACCTTTGAACTTTTCCGATTTCTCTAATTGAGAGCACTGTATTCTGTTCTCAGAACTGGAATAACGACCTCAGCGCCGCTAGCTTCATCATTGGAATCTCAGTATTCTCAGCAACTCAGTTTGGAATCTGGTCAGCCGTAAGTTAAAAACAGAATACAAACGGTACAACACAAACAATATCAAGTGTTAAAACGAAGAGTATAAATTTTTGATAGTGCACAAAAAGTGATTGTTTAAAAATTCGACAATTATATTTTTTGAAAACTGATTATGTTCCAAAACAGAAACTAAAAAAAATTTGAGTTTACGACTGTTGAACTTTTGTTCCCACAATTTCTGATAATCGAATTATAATCAGATTACAATTATGATCAAAAATAAAATATACTGTAAACTTATAGTAGTAGTATGTAACACTGTTCTAAATCTGCACAACTGAAAACTGGAACAGGACGAGGCCACAACAAGCCGTGTGCATGTAAACTCAAATTTGCCCGCCTATAAGCTTCTGGCCTCCTGTACAATAGAGTTCCAAGGTACAACGCCCAATCGCCTCTGTTCGGAATGAAGCAGAAATCCGAGCAGACTCATATGAACACCAGTAGTGTGTAGTACTAGCAAATGTATGAATATATAAGCGAGTGAACAATTTTCGGATTGATGAAAACAAAGGGCTGGAGCAGCTTATATAGCTGAGCAGCAGACCTCTCCAAATGTGTCAGAAATTAAGTGTGATGTTTAGTGGGGTAGACGAAAAGTCTCAACAGTTAACATCAGATTAATATGGATTTAAGTCTCACACTTAAATCTGACATCAATTCTGCAGGTAGGTGAAAAGTCTCAAACTTAATACTCAGCAGAATATGAAAAGTCTGGTAGATGAAAAGTCATTTCAGAAATCCGAGTAGTAAAAAGATAGGGCTACCTTTGCGGCAGTGACACGCGCGACGCGACGCGAAGCGGTTTGTATTTCATTATAAATAAACCATAAGTGTCTCAACTTTTCAATGTGTGATTTCTTTAGCCTAATTGACTATTTATAATTAACTTACCATAATTTTGTTCTCATTAACAAAATTAATAATAATTATTGGGCTTTTATCAATATAACCCAATTATAATTATTAATCCTAACAGGTTGTTCTGACTTGAGCATATCTTTAATAATTAATTTTGGTGTTTTTGGCGATGAGACCCATGTGTTTTTCTAATAGACAGGTTATACCACTGTGATTTTTCAAATAAGTAGTTACGACCTATGGTTTTCAAAATAGACCGTTTACCCATTGTATTTTGAAAATAGACGCTTTACCCTAATTGACTTGTGAATATATGCAAAACACACTGTCCATGTAAGGAGTCAGTGCGATATAGTTTCTAAACAAACTGGGGTATTTTGAAAAAATCGTATGATGATAAACTTTTTATTTTCAAACAACAGAGGTGCAGAATGCCTATAAGATAAAATGTTATTAGCGATACCACATGATGTAAATTAGTACTGACTCCTTAATTTTGTTCTTAAACAAATTTTATACACATTTTTTAGTCTTATTTACGATTTGGTTCATATTAATGTCGCTATAGTTTAAATTTAAAAGCTTATATCTTAATTTGCATCACAATTATAGTGTTTTGAATTAAAATATAATATACGATGATAAAATATTCTCGTAAAGTTTTGATAATTTAATATGATGATTATATCGGATAAATAAAGAAACTAATAAAAATATTAAAAATGAAGTTGATGATTTTTATTTTTATTTTGAAAAAAAGAATTAAATGGAGCTAAACGAAGCATGGGTCGGTCACAAAAAAATAAAAAAAAACATGGGTCGGTCGGTCGCAGGTGACAAAATTGATGAACAATAATAAAAAAACATAATCATCCAAACATCATGACGCACCTGGCAACCTTATCCGTTAATTCCCCCGAAATACTGAAATATATATATGGTAATCATCTGCGGGAAAAAAAACGAAGTGAGTTCTCAGTGAGGAATTAAGTACCCAAAAGAACAAAATTAATACAAGAAGAAGAAATGGCGGACATCGCAATTTTGGTTGCAGAAGAATATGAGAGGAGGGTTAAGAATTCAAGAAGAAGTGGCGAAGATATCGAGTTCTTGTCTTGTGTGGGAGTATTGGGGAAGAGTTTGAAAGGGTATTCTTCCTCTTTAATTGGAGATAAATATTACAGGGTGATTAAGGGTGAGAATTTAGTGAAGATTTTGGTATTTGAAGAACCCAGATCAGAAATGAGTCTTGCTGCTACATATGGCTTCTTTTCTGCGTAATTATTGCATCATAAAATGTAATATTTGTATAAGATATAGTTTTTCCCATGGAAAGTTGTATAAATTCCCTCCCAAATAATCTCCCATATATCAGTAATCTCTTTTATATAAAGTTTGAAAACTTTTGTATAAGATATAGTTTTTCCCATGGAAAGTTGTATAAATTCCCTCCCAAATAATCTCCCATATATCAGTAATCTCTTTTATATAAAGTTTGAAAACTTTTGTATAAGATATAGTTTTTCCCATGGAAAGTTGTATAAATTCCCTCCCAAATAATCTCCCATATATCAGTAATCTCTTTTATATAAAGTTTGAAAACTTTCCATTAAAGCACTTAAAAAATAACTTATTATGTATTAGCACAAAGATACTAATTTCCGGCCAATTCTATCCTACTCCGGGTGAAGATCTTCTGGTTACTTAATTTACGCCGCATGTTCTTTTTTATTAATTTATTCTTTTGGTTTTGATAAACAAATGATAATTGCCACCATTTTATTAATTATTATAATATTGGTTTTAATAAAGGAATGATAATTCCCGCCACTTCCCACTCACGTCTCCATTTCACCGTTTCTTCTACAACAAATTTTCCACTTTTTTGTGCCACTTTTTTACAAATTTCTTCTGCAACTTTTTTCCACCAATCCAAGGTATGCTTTATTTCTATTTTATTTTAATTATTATCTAAAATATATTTTAACAAATTTAGATTTAGTTGATTTGATAAAAGAATGGTAGAAATTCATGTCAACACATAGGTATTCTGGATTGAAAAACGAGAATGGCTTATTATTTATCTATCAAAAGCAATGATGATTTTATACATTTAATATTATTCAATTGTTGTATCGTATATTTCTCGCAAATATGTATGATATTATATAAAGATTATTTTCAACTGTATAAAATATCATAATAAATATGTATAATTTATAATTTATTGTATTTTTTGATTTTAATATATTTAAAATTCTAATATTTATATGTTTTATCTTAATTGTTTGTTTTAGATTCGATGATAAACAACGAAGAAGAAGAATGTGATATGTCGGATGTTGTGAAACAAAATATGTCAACGATTGAAGAATTTGAACAAAGGTTAGCGGTTGGTCAAACCCTTATATTGATGATGCATATTTATTATACTGTGAGTATGCATACAATAAAGGTTTTAGTACTCGAAGAGGAAAAGAAGCATATTTTAGTGGTTCTAAAGATCTTTATATGAAAGAGTTTGAGTGTTCATCTCAAGGAATAAATGATGAAAAGCATAGTGCAAATTATAATAGACCAATATATCAGAAATTAGAAACAAGAATCAAATGTAAGGCGAGATTGAGGATTCGAAGGAAGAAAAATGAAATCTGGAGAGTGGCAATTTTTGAAATTGAACATAATCATGAAATGGTAGATGGAAGTCAAAGATATTTGCTAAGATCAGCTCGTAAAGTTTCATATGCTCAAGGTGAAACTTTAAGAGCGATCCTTCTAATGTGTTGACATATATGGAAAAAGAATCCCATGGAGTGGCAAATTTAGGCTTTATTCAAAAAGATGCTTATAATTATCTGAATTATGTCACAAAAGGACATTCAAGAGTTGACAATGGTGATGCTTTTGAATTGATGCGGTATTTCAAAACCAAATCAAATGATGAAGATTTATTTTATTGGGATATTCAGATGGATGAGGATGGCCGTTTGTCTAATTTTTTCTACAGAGATAGTCAAGCTAAGGCTGACTATGAGTACTTTGGTGATGTGATTTCTTTTGATACTACTTATCGGACCAATAAATATAATTTGATATGTGCTCCTTTTGTTGGCATAAATCATCATATGGATAATGTGATGTTTGGGTTAGCATTTATGTCTGATGAGACAGAGACTTCGTTTCAATGGTTATTTAAAACATTTCTTGAATTTAAAATATTTAACGATCAATATTTTTATTTCAATCTCTCGTTAATTAGAGAATAAGATATATGAAATTTAGGTTCGAAGACTAAAGTAGACTACAATTCAAAACAAGGTATATATTTATTTCAACTTGGCCTTTGGCTTCATTGTTGTTAGAATGAAGATTATAAGAATTTATTTGGTGATTATTTATTTAAGGAGATCCTAAATTCATAGCATTATCGTTAATGAAGAAAAACGGAAAATTTGAGTGGGTTATGTCAACTTTTTTTAGAAAATTATATGGATTATATTACATAAAAATTAGTACAAACATGTTGTTTTATATTTTAAAATAGGTGAACTTCATATAGACCCCTCTAAATTTCATAATTATCGTTTTAACCCCTTTAGTTTGAACAATAACATCTACCTCCCCTAAACATCTACCCTCCCCTACAGTTTTTTTTATGTCAAATTGAAGGGGAGATAGTTGTAATTCTTCTTATATATTTACAAACTAGGGGGTGTTACTGTTATACATCTATTCTACAAGGGAGACATATATAATTGTTCCAACTAGAGGGAGAATTTGAATAATAGTTATTATACAAGGGAGGTATATATAATTATCCCTTTATAATATGTGAAACTACATATAATCATCATATATTTTCAAAGTTTCATATTGTCGATTAGTATCAAGTGATTTTAAATCTTGTATCTATAACATACCGATCACGATTATTTTAAACAATTATTTTCTAGTGTGGCGCGATTAGACCGCAACTGCACGGTGTCAAGTTTTAATATAATGATTGAAAGTAGAGATGTACCCACAAGGACTCGTAGTATTTATCAGATAGTTTAACTATATTTAACCTATAAATTTGTTATGAATAATTGACTAATTTACTCAAATTTAGGAAATAACCAAACACAAATAGAGAATGTAATAAACAGTAGAAATAAATATCGAGACTTCGGTTCACTTAAGTAATCCCCCACAATTCAATCATAATCAAGATTAATGCATCTAATATGACAAGTTTTTTGGTTATATCTAATATACTATTTCGAGTTATATTAAACCTAATACAAATTTGCAATAACTCTCGTTCACTTATTTAACAAATCAATATTTCATACGCTTTATGAAAAGACTTCGATTACTAGATCTCTATAGCTATTACTCCTGTATTTGGCTTCATCTCTCGATCTCGGTCTGAAATCCACTGGTTGTGATATTTATTCCGTATTACAATCTTATCTCTCGATCTCGATTGCAAACTAACATCATTCAAAGGGTTGCTAATCCTTTAAAAGCATTAAAAACATAACACAAACTCAAAGATATCAAAACCTCAATCAACAACTAGAATTAAATCTGTGGGTTAATACAAAGATCCCCTAATTAAGTTCAGAAATATAGAAAATCATTAGGCGTTGACTCCTTTGCGTTGATCCGATATCCCATCTCCCGCCGCGTTGCTTGAATCTTCAACTTGTATGTGGTGGCTTCTCCCAAGTCTAGGGTAAGATCAGATGTCAAAAGTCTCCCTCTTTGATTCAAAAACTCCATTATAGTGAGAAATCCGAGCCCATCCAAATCTGAGACAAAAATAGCCCATAAATTAAAAAGGAAGTTTTATCGCGCACGACTCTGTTGGCGAACGATCGCTATGTCCATGGCGATTGATCTCTTCGACTTTTCTCTCTATGGTCACCGATCTCTGGCTGAGTGGCGATCGATCGCCTCAGCCTTCTGCCCCGATGCGATCAAATTCTCCTTTGTGGCGATCGATCGCCTATCGTAAAAATTTTTCCACACATCACTGCCTTGAAGCGATCGATCTCTTCATCCTGGCGATCGTCGTCTACTTCAAAATTTACCTTTTCAACTCTTTTCACCATCTTTCTAATGTCTTGGCTTGTTTTGTTCCATTTCCACCTTTCAGTCCATAAAATGGGGTTTTTTTTGGGTATTTCTTACAGTTTCAATGGGTTCTTGGAAATATACAAAACACAACCAAAAGCGTAAAATTGTCCAAGAATCACTATAAAAATGGCAAGAAACATATGAAAATATAAGTGCAAAATGGCACTTATCAAACACAAATTCCTAATCTTGTCATTAGTGCATTTATTACGTTTACCTGTGTATACATGATTCACATTACAAGATCTCATTACAAGCTTCTTAAATATGGCATGAGTTCCATATAAATTTTCTCGACAGAATCCCCAATTAAACCCGATTCCCAAACACAACTCATACGACAATGTATATACTTCACTTTACGCTAACATGTTCTCAATTCATTATGCAATTTCCTCTTAATTAAATTGTATGCAAGTCATAAATGAAAAGAGAATCTCAAGATCATTATGCAAACCATATACACATATCATAATGCTCACAGACGAGTATTGAACAAATAAATGTGTAACCATTTGTTTAACTCATATTTCTCTATACCAATACTGGTACCTCGTACCCAGTAGCATCCTCTTCAACATGTCTGAACTCATTACTCAATTCAATGTCGTACATGTTCTACCTGTTTCAACAGAAACAACCCCCAAACGGGGTTAGCATACCAACAACACAATCTCAATATCATCATATACACAATTAAGAATTTACAGAATATAATACTGTAATTTAAACTAATACTCCTTGAGTATACCACAACCACATGAGATCTCCCATGATGTTCTTGTTATCACAATATCCAAAATCATCAATTCAAAAATCATTTAAATCGCCACATCTATGATTCATTGTCTGCATACTCATGATCATCAGTTCTAATATTGATAACAACTCAACATTTACGACAATATTTGTAAGGCCCCGATGCTAATTAATCCGGATTAGCGATGAATAAGCGAAACCGGATAATTAAAAGTATAGGCTTTGAATTAAGGTGTTCCGGACCACGATGAGTCAACCAACTAGTGGAACATGTTTTAGTGCATGATCACATGGCACTTGGAGAACACATGCCACAAATTAATTTAACTCATGTTTAATACATGATTTTGGACTATTAATCTTGCAAGATAATGATGTATTGACACATGGGTTCCACAATACATCAAATAAATAAAATATCATGCATTGGTGTATTGGAGCTCACGCCTAAACCCATGGATTTCAGATTTTTTGTCTCAAATTTCCACCCTTTTCTCTCTCTTCATCCCCATCAAAGAAATTCTCCTCCTTCTCTCTAGGCATTTCGAAATTCCAGCCTCTTTTAGGACAAAAATCTCTTGCAATTGTTAATGCATGTTACATGCAATTAGTGATTTAGAAACCCCAAGGCTAGAGTGTTAGTTAGGTGCAAGAATTTTCAATTTTGGAGAAAGTTTGGAGGAGTTCAAGCTAGGAAGGAGCCATGGTGAAAAGGTTTTGGGTCTTCAAGGGTATGGACTTGTTCTTATCTTTATTTGGTTGAATTTTGTAGAATTTGGGTCGAAATTTAGGAGGAGACACGAAATTGTTGGTCTCATTTTGTTAAACCAGAATCTGCAGAAAATGTTGTTGCATGCAGTAGGTAGCTCCGACTTTTCGATTTACCTAAATTCCGAATCTGACTTCGAGCCTCAAACAAAAGTTGTAGATATATGTGTTTTCGTCATGTGGTTAAAATTTGAGATGATGTGGACTTAAAATGAATGAGTTATGATGTTTTTACCACAAGGTGCACAATCTGGAACATGCATGTAGGCGGGTTGCACATGCAGTGTGTTCTTGGTAAATCTGGGCACAATGTGCTACGAGTTTGACCTTGGTGTCTGAATAAAAGTTGTAAACATTTGAGTTATCTTTCATTAGAAACTGGCCTCACATGATTTGGAGTTTATTTGTGCAAGATATGAACTTTTTCCTAGAACTGCTCACTCTGTCAAAACAGAGTGTATAAGTATTTTTAAAACTGCTATACTTTGTTTTGCATGTGCCTCTAGATGAGCGAACTAGCTTCTGGACATCAAATATGTACTGTAGTACGTTGGGCTTTCGTGAGTTTACCACTATCCTCAAGTCATTTGGACTTCATATGAATTTATTATGATTTGTATACAAAAATGGGTCAGGCTGGAATTTGGTAAATTGTCCTGTTTTTCCAGCAGATTGTTCTTGGCCATTTTACCTAGGCTAAATGAACGAATTTGAAGATGAGTTGAACTGATGAAATGTTCATTTTTGAGTTAGCTTTGAAAATAAATTGGACGCATGTGATTTTATTAAGTATCGGACAAGTTATGAGCCGATCTCTACGATTGCGCAGGCTGAAATTTAGAGAATTGGTTTTGGGTCTAAGTTTGAGTTTTACTTTGATATGTTTAAGGCTAGTATGTGACATTATGTTGTATTTGGAACTGTTATGGCCAGGTTTATTAATCCTAAGATTGAGTCGAGGATCACTTGGTAATTAGCTAACGGTTTGAGGTACGTTGAAATGAGTTTTATCATGACGTCTGGCAAAGACGTGTAATGATGCTAATGTATGGCCTTATATGTCATTATTTGATTTATATGACTTATTTGTCACTATATGATCCTTATGTGACTATATGACATGATGAATGTCTTGGATTACATGATATGTGAAATTACATGATTTGTATATACTTTCACATGAGATTGCATGATATATTGAGTTGCATATGTCATTTGATGCATAAATGATTCATGGGCATATCATATTGATCTATCATTCCTTTGATATCCATGATTTGACTGAGTTGACTTACTCTGAGTGTCGGGTACGACGAGCATGGCGATGACAGGCAGTATAGGTAGTAACTGTAGTCACGTGCAGGTGCGACCGGACCTAGACACGAGGGCTGGATGCAGTAACGTACATAGGATGAGTTTTCCTAGCGTAATGTACGTATACTGTCACCCTCTGCTCGAGCTTTGATGATTTGATGATACCTTCCTTTGGACTCCGATTTTTGGTATCTTGATATTCGATTCCTTGTACCCATTCATACATCGCATTAATACATGGTCTGCATTGCATGATCTTTGTCACTTGTCATGATTTATTTATTTCTCGTACTGGGGTACTGACCCCCTTTGTGGGGGCTGTCATGTCTTTTGTTGTTCGGACATGACAGGCTTTACAGGAGGACATAGTGACGATGCTTACAGCGACGCATCGAGAGATACCAGAGCTCCTTGAGAGCGAGCTCAGGTTTATATTTTATGTTTTGCGTCCCAGTAGTTGTTAGAATATTTTTACTTATGTTTTAAATTACCGGGGTATGCCCCGAGTATCTGTATTTTAATTATTCTACTACTGGTTGATGATATACTTGATAATTTATGTTATGATCAACATGTTGAATTGGAAACCGGAATTACATATTTTAAGTATCAGTCTATATGTATTACCTAAAAGCGAAAAATTTTAGGGCCGTTTGATAAGACCTTTGAAATAAATCTTCCGCTGTTTACGCAAATTAATCATTATGTGTTAATTAAACACCACATTAGGATCGGGCCCTCACAGTTGGTATCAGAGCATAATCTGGGATATGTTCGAACTAGAGTTAGGACACTGAGTATAGACACAAATGAATTGTGTGTGCATGTGTCTAACTATCTGATTTATATGCTCTTGCCTGCTATCTTTACATGTTCGATAATGAAGTTTTATACATGTAATGTATTATTAAGCAGGGATAATTAGTGGTCATATCTCTAAGTATTTTAATATGCTGAGTTGCATATAATGTAGGGAATTTGAATGTTGAGGTGCATATATTATGCTGAGTTGCATATAATTTTGAGAATTTTATATGTTAGCACTGACAGTTGCTTATCAGATGATGATGTAGTCTAAGTGATGAGAACATCTCTGACTTGTGATTGTATATGATGATTTGATGAACAGATAGTGTTTGGACAGGTAGCAATGATATAGACTTTAAGAGCCATCTATTGAACCTGTAGGCACTGTAACCTGTTACTTGAGTTATAACATAGTGATAATTATTGAGACTTCTATTTATCACTTTGGGACTTAATCCTTGTGATTAGTGGATGCCACTAGAATTATTTAAAACACTTTTGTCGATTGACATCGGGAATTTAAGTCTGAAAGACCAAGGTTATACATATGAGTTTACGTCAAAACCCGTGTACGCCAAGATGATAATTTAGAACTTGAGAAGATTGAAACAAGCAATATTTCAACTGAAGAATGGAGTGTAGTTGTTGTGAGAAACAACGAGAATTGGTTTGAATGAGGACTTGGTTTAGGGGACTGTAGTAATTCAGTTCCAGTTTTTGTGTCCGAACTATGAATTAAAAACTTCACTACGAACTCTTTTAGATGAGACTATCTAGAGTAATGGTATTGATGATATGGAAAATGATAATTGATTATCGTGGACTTGAGAAATGGAAATATCTGCTTAATCTCGATAGCTATTCACTAGTGAAGAGATTAGATATTGACTTAGGAATAAGACACCAAGGTGGTGCGAAGTAATTAGAACTGGATTAAAGATTAATGAAGTGACTATCATTGGGATAATCCAAGTAATCCTGGAAAAGTTTCAGAAGTATCACTCAAATTTATCCAGCTCTAGTAGTTCTAGAGGACTATGAAATTGTAGAACACCAAATCTTTTGAGGTCACCGTGGATGTAAATATCTACTGATCCATTTGAAAGAATAATAAGAACTGATATTGATTGTGGCCAGTCAGAGCATGTCTGTTACTTACTCGGGAATAGATGCAGCCATAACAACAAATACCCTGAGCTAGGGGTAGATATCATGGTGGTTATTCTTTACGACCACTCAGTTTCAGCAACAGTTAATTACATGTAGACCAGAGAGTATACCTTGACAATGGGATTGAGATGTCTCCAGGATATATTACCATTCGATTTTGGCAATGATAGAGATGCTAGTGATCACAGATACATGTTGGGTATTGGTCACACGGCACGAGTTTGATTTGAGATAAAATCATTGGTTCATATATTGCATCAAATGTGCTTTGATAATGATGATTGGGAAAATACACCAGCAGTGATAATTATACTATCCACACTTGCAACAATGAACTGCAGATTACAGTTTGATGATAGTGTTGGGATTTGAATTAATTGGTGTTGTCGAAATATGGTTTTGATTGTATCAAGGGCATGTATACTCTGATAAATTTTCAGATATTGTAAGTTGATTTTAGAGTATAATGGATTTTTGATTATGTTGTGGCTACAAATGAAATGTATATCGCCACGAATAGCAAGCTAAGATATTGATAGTATCAGCTATGAAAATATTGTGGTTGCAATACTTGGAAAACGATGGATATTTGATAATAAGCAGTTGATGCTTATCAAAAAGAGTCGAGGGTTGACTGATATTATAGAGGTAAGAAAACCTACCAAGATTTTCCTGAGGAAATGAAAGAATTTTCACTAAAGAAGGAAATTGATTTTAACTATTCGTTGATGACAAGGAATAGATTTGATATCGAAAGCACTGTACGGAATGTCATCAGCAGAGTTGACAGATATATGAATAGTTGCTGAATATCCTCGATACTGGTACATATGTCTGAGTATGTCACCTTGAGGGAACATCAGTATTGTTCGTGAAGAAGAAAAAATGATATGATGAAAATGTGTATCAATTAAAGGTAGTTGAATTGGGCTATTGTCAAGAATAAATACCCACTGCCTAAGATCGAAAAGTAACTGATCAAGTTGTAAGGAACTTATTGTATAAGAAGAACGATTTTTACTCTGGTTACCATCAGTTTGAGTCAGAAGAGAAAACGTTCTCTAGGCAATTGGTCAAACCAGATATAGACATTTTCTCAAGGCAATTGGTCAAACCAGATATAGACATTTTGAATTTTTGGAAATGTCGTGTGGTCTGACAACTATACCGGTAGAGTTATGAATTTGATGAAGAAAATATTCCGTAACTTTTGGGCGGAAGTGTAATCATATTCATCAGTGGTATACTAGTGTATACGAGATCCGGAAGGAACCACACAGAACACATGTGATTGATTTTCAGACGCTTCGTGAAGCTCAAAGGGTGTACCAAGTTATTGAAATGTAAATCTTGGTTGAATCAAGTGTTGTTTTGGGATAGGTTATATCATCTCACCAGATACCTGTTGATTCCAGTAAAGTAAAGATAATACTAATTTGGCCAAGACCAATCATTGTACTCAAGATGAAAAGTTTTATGAATTTTGACAAATACTACAGGCTTTTACGGAAGGATATTCTAGGATAGCCTGTCTTATGAACTAATTGACCAAGAAGAAATTTGATATTCGTTTGGTCAGATGAATGAGAAAGCAATTTTCATAACTGAAACTGAAATGGACTACAACCCCAATGTTGTTTTGGTTTAACTGGTTCAGGGAGATATGTAGTTGTGCAAATACGTATGTCAAAGATTTGAAGATATGTTCTAATGTATCATGAAAAGATGATTGCATATTCTTGAGATATAAGCGATGACTGGATTTATTAAAGAATTTGACTTTGATAGTCAATATAAATCAAGGAAAATGAAACTAGTAGTAGATGCACTGAACCTAAAAGTGCAAGTGCAATGGTAGCATCGATGTTTGCTTTGCAGTTTGATAACCTCTGATTTTGACGATCGGAAGGACTCGAAGGACAAACCCATACAGATATTGATTGAAGAAATTGGTTCTGTCTTATCAACCAAGTAAATTTAGTATGCCATTTAGTGGTGGTTGCGAATGTAAGATCAGTATATAGCATCGAATTTTACTGATTTGAAAGACGTATTACAACAGAAAGCACACTATAGAGAACATAGTGTTATTCTTGGAATGATGAGATGTATCATTCTCGAGATCCTATTTATGATGAGATGGTATAAAGAAAGGAATTTTTGAATTTTGTGGCAAATTGTTTGACATACCAGCAGGTTAAGATAAAAATAAGAGACCTAATGGGATAATACAGGATTTGTAAGTACCACAATGAATTTGGGAAATTTCTAGTTTTGAGTTTTATAGCTCAAATATTTACAAACAGAGATTGTGAAACAAGTTGAATCGAAATTGATTGACTATTCAATACAAGATTATTGATTTCATGTGATAGTCTATATGTCTATGAGAAGACGACATGTTTAAGATATGGATAATGTGGTTTAGTTACAGTGAGTTTCTGTAATAAATGTATCTGATTGAGATCCGATGATAATATCAGAATTCGAAACTATTTTCAGAATGTAATGGATACTAAGTTAGCAATGAGTATTGCTTAGCATACCCATACTGATGAATAAACTGAGATAATATCCAGACTTTGGAATCTATGTCCCGATTAATAGTGGTGAATTTAGTGAGAACTGATAGAATCACTATTCACTAGCATCGGTTCAGGTTTTGTAGAGCCGGAATTACCGATCACTGAGATGATGATAGAAATTGATAAGGAATTTTTGGCATAAATTGAGATTGTTGAGGAAATGCCAGGAACGATAAATTTTCTGCCGAAACGATTGAAATTTGGCTTAAAGTGAGCAGATTTGCTATGCCAAAGAGAAATATATCGTTAGACTTCGAGTTGAGAATCAGGTAAATATGAAGATATTACCTTTGCAATGATCAATATGATTCGTTAAGTGAGGTATGATGTTGCCTCGATATTTTGAACTTTGTGGAATCATAGAGAAGTTGATTCAGTGGTATATCATTGACATGATCACAACGGTTGTCATTGATACGTGATGATTCTTATGTATCTATGAATGAGATTGAGACATCTCATATGATTTAATTTATTGAGTTATAATCAGTTTTGCGATTTCGAGGACGAAATCTTTTTAAGAGGGGAAAAAGTGTAAGGCCCTGATGCTAATTAATCCGGATTAGCGATGAATAAGCGAAACCGGATAATTAAAAGTATAGGCTTTGAATTAAGGTGTTCCGGACCACGATGAGTCAACCAACTAGTGGAACATGTTTTAGTGCATGAGCATGTGCATGATCACATGGCACTTGGAGAACACATGCCACAAATTAATTTAACTCATGTTTAATACATGATTTTGGACTATTAATCTTGCAAGATAATGATGTATTGACACATGGGTTCCACAATACATCAAATAAATAAAATATCATGCATTGGTGTATTGGAGCTCACGCCTAAACCCATGGATTTCAGATTTTTTGTCTCAAATTTCCACCCTTTTCTCTCTCTTCATCCCCATCAAAGAAATTCTCCTCCTTCTCTCTAGGCATTTCGAAATTCCAGCCTCTTTTAGGACAAAAATCTCTTGCAATTGTTAATGCATGTTACATGCAATTAGTGATTTAGAAACCCCAAGGCAAGAGTGTTAGTTAGGTGCAAGAATTTTCAATTTTGGAGAAAGTTTGGAGGAGTTCAAGCTAGGAAGGAGCCATGGTGAAAAGGTTTTGGGTCTTCAAGGGTATGGACTTGTTCTTATCTTTATTTGGTTGAATTTTGTAGAATTTGGGTCGAAATTTAGGAGGAGACACGAAATTGTTGGTCTCATTTTGTTAAACCAGAATCTGCAGAAAATGTTGTTGCATGCAGTAGGTAGCTCCGACTTTTAGATTTACCTAAATTCCGAATCTGACTTCGAGCCTCAAACAAAAGTTGTAGATATATGTGTTTTCGTCATGTGGTTAAAATTTGAGATTATGTGGACTTAAAATGAATGAGTTATGATGTTTTTACCACAAGGTGCACAATCTGGAACATGCATGTAGGCGGGTTGCACATGCAGTGTGTTATTGGTAAATCTGGGCACAATGTGCTACGAGTTTGACCTTGGTGTCTGAATAAAGGTTGTACAAATTTGAGTTATCTTTCATTAGAAACTGGCCTCACATGATTTGGAGTTTATTTGTGCAAGATATGAACTTTTTCCTAGAACTGCTCACTCTGTCAAAACAGAGTGTATAAGTATTTTTAAAACTGCTATACTTTGTTTTGCATGTGCCTCTAGATGAGCGAACTAGCTTCTGGACATCAAATATGTACTGTAGTAAGTTGGGCTTTCGTGAGTTTACCACTATCCTCAAGTCATTTGGACTTCATATGAATTTATTATGATTTGTATACAAAAATGGGTCAGGCTGGAATTTGGTAAATTGTCCTGTTTTTCCAGCAGATTGTTCTTGGCCATTTTACCTAGGCTAAATGAACGAATTTGAAGATGAGTTGAACTGATGAAATGTTCATTTTTGAGTTAGCTTTGAAAATAAATTGGACGCATGTGATTTTATTAAGTATCGGACAAGTTATGAGCCGATCTCTACGATTGCGCAGGCTGAAATTTAGAGAATTGGTTTTGGGTCTAAGTTTGAGTTTTATTTTGATATGTTTAAGGCTAGTATGTGACATTATGTTGTATTTGGAACTGTTATGGCCAGGTTTATTAATCCTAAGATTGAGTCGAGGATCACTTGGTAATTAGCTACCGGTTTGAGGTACGTTGAAATGAGTTTTATCATGATGTCTGGCAAAGACGTGTAATGATGCTAATGTATGGCCTTATATGTCATTATTTGATTTATATGACTTATTTGTCACTATATGATCCTTATGTGACTATATGACATGATGAATGTCTTGGATTACATGATATGTGAAATTACATGATTTGTATATACTTTCACATGAGATTGCATGATATATTGAGTTGCATATGTCATTTGATGCATAAATGATTCATGGGCATATCATATTGATCTATCATTCCTTTGATATCCATGATTTGACTGAGTTGACTTACTCTGAGTTTCGGGTACGACGAGCATGACGATGACAGGCAGTATAGGTAGTAACTGTAGTCACGTGCAGGTGCGACCGGACCTAGACACGAGGGCTGGATGCAGTAACGTACATAGGATGAGTTTTCCTAGCGCAATGTACGTATACTGTCACCCTCTGCTCGAGCTTTGATGATTTGATGATACCTTCCTTTGGACTCCGATTTTTGGTATCTTGATATTCGATTCCTTGTACCCATTCATACATCGCATTAATACATGGTCTGAATTGCATGATCTTTGTCACTTGTCATGATTTATTTATTTCTCGTACTGGGGTACTGACCCCCTTTGTGGGGGCTGTCATGTCTTTTGTTGTTCGGACATGACAGGCTTTACAGGAGGACATAGTGACGATGCTTACAACGACGCATCGAGAGATACCAGAGCTCCTTGAGAGCGAGCTCAGGTTTATATTTTATGTTTTGCGTCCCAGTAGTTGTTAGAATATTTTTACTTATGTTTTAAATTACCGGGGTATGCCCCGAGTATCTGTATTTTAATTAGTCTACTACTGGTTGATGATATACTTGATAATTTATGTTATGATCAACATGTTGAATTGGAAACCGGAATTACATATTTTAAGTATCAGTCTATATGTATTACCTAAAAGCGAAAAAAATTTAGGGCCGTTTGATAAGACCTTTGAAATAAATCTTCCGCTGTTTACGCAAATTAATCATTATGCGTTAATTAAACACCACATTAGGATCGTGCCCTCACAATATTCTACTGAAATCAAATACAGTTCATCATCAATTTAATAATCATATTTCATCACATCACATAGCACGCTCAACAGCAGCGGTACTATCACCCATCAGACGCTCAATAGCGATGGCACAATAACCATCGCGCACTCAATAGCTGCGGCACCATGACTCATCGCACTCTCAAAAGCGGCATCACAATAATTCATCATGTACCATGACATCATATCACCATTCTATCACAATTTGTTTCATACAACAATGTTTACAACTCTATAATGAGCTCTCAATTCATTAATTTACCACATATCCAATTTCTATATATTTATGACTCATAGTTCATAATAAACATTATGCATACCTGTTCGTATGCCACTACGTACCCTAAAGCCAACAATATGATTAGACGTCCTTGTACGGTATTTATATTAAATATCAATTCAATATTAATATCTCAACAATACTTCCCCCAACTATACCACACATATCATACAAATTCATCACGCTTCATATCATAATTAGTCTCGACCAATCGTACCTCGTATACTACTCAAAGCATCCTATTTTATCATCCTATTTATCATTTTAACTTAGTTATCAATTAACTCGATCAAGTAGTATATTCAT
This sequence comes from Haberlea rhodopensis, assembly GCA_907163345.1. Taxonomy (NCBI): domain Eukaryota; kingdom Viridiplantae; phylum Streptophyta; class Magnoliopsida; order Lamiales; family Gesneriaceae; genus Haberlea; species Haberlea rhodopensis. Next base: position 5,188,775 of record CAJQUN010000033.1, on the reverse strand, counting down.
TTCCAAGGTTTATTTCATGCAATCTTATTCTATTGTTCAAGATTTCCTTAGTAATTATGACTCAATCATAAGTTTCAACCACACCCGATTTATCTCAAAATTGAGCCCAATGCAAAACGATACTCATTCATAATTATCTATTAACCATCACATTCAATGCCAATTAATTAAGGTAATTAAGGTCCATGCATCACAATTTCATAGTCTTGATTGATAATAGAAAGGTGTCGAAAAGTTTAGAAAAAAAATTATTTTTTGATTTAGAAAAATATAGAAATTAATTGATGTGGTCGAGATCCAAGTTTACAATAATATAATAATTTAAGATGATTACAACCATTGGAAATATTTTTTAAAATAATATATTTAGCAATGATGAAATTTTTTTAAAAAAATTTCTTGGGCGAAATTTTGTTGATTTTTAAAACAACAAAATGTGAGTGAGATTTGATTTTATCTCTCCTATAGTTTATAAATCTCCCACTAACGGAAGGATTATACGGGAGAAACTTATGTTGGAAAATACTTAATGAATTATAAATTAAGTATCGAGGACCAAACGAAACGAAATCCGTAAGTCGGAGTGTACTGGAGGTCGCGATCGATCATCATATGTTGGCCCGATCGATCACGCCTGGTTTGGAAAAACAATGAAAAAAATCTCGGCGGCGCGATCAATCACGCATGGCAGTGGGTGAAAATTGAAGGGGCGCGATCGATCACGACCTATATGTTTTTGACAGATAGGTGCGTTCCTTCGCGTTTCAGTGCGTTTTCCATGATTTGGTGCATCCAAATGGTGTCACTTGGTGGCACAACTTGGTCTACTATATATAGAACAACCTTTGTGGTTTAAGGACGTATAACTTGGAGTGCTCCTATCACAAGTCATAAGTTGTTGTATCTTGTGAGACAAATTGCCAATTGAACCGTTAGCACCGTAGCGGGGCAATATTGTCTTAAGGATGGAGATTCCAATTCTCGCCTCGACATACTTACTATAAAGCAATTGTTACTTTGTTTGGAATTGCCCATAGATACATATTCAGACATTTATTTCAAAAATCTTAAGACCACTTACAACAAATGGCTTCGTCGAGTGCAACAACTCTCGTTCATCATGGTGAAAGACCTGACAAGTTTAATGTGAACAACTTCAAGAGGTGGCAACAAAAGATGCTCTTTTACTTGACCACACTGCGTTTGGCAAGGTTCTTATATTTCAAGATGGTTGACACCAAGCCTATGATGGTGCAAGTGCAATATCTACAAGTGATTTTGCATAACATTCATGCGGAGGGGATGAGTCTAAGTGATTCATTCCAAGTCACTGCAATGATTGAAAAATTGCCTTCTATGTGGAAAGACTTCAAGAACTATCTCAAACTCAAACGAAAGGAGGGAATTAGTCTAAGTGATTTTGCATGACATTCATGCGGAGGGAATGAGTCTAAGTGATTTTGCATGACATTCATGCCTAGGGAATGACTCTAAGTGATTCATTCCAAGTCGTTGCAATGATTGGAAATTGCCTCCTATGTTTAAGGACTTCAAGAAGTATCGCAAACACAAACGAAAGGAGATGAGTCTTGAAGATCTTGTGGTTCGACTATGAAAGATAACAAGGTTTCCGAGAGGAAGACTGCTAGGTTTCAAATGGAATCACAGGCTAACCTAGTTGAACAAACAACCGGATCAATGCGAAAGTTTGACAGTATGGCCTCCAAAAATGGCAAGACGAAGAAGTTCAAAGGTAAATGCTACAAGTTTGGAAACCCAATCACATGGCAAATGATTGTCGTAACAAAGACATTTGTGAGAAAGCAAAGATCAAGTCAATGTGACCAAACATGACCGGATCTCAGTTGACTTGAATGATCTAATGCTAATCGTTGTGATCTTTGAAGCAAACTTGGTGGATAATCCTATGGAATGGTTCGTCGATTCCGGTGCTACCCGACATATGTGTTGGGACAAAGCCATGTTCTCCACATACCCGCCAATAAGTGTGCACCAACTCTACATGGGAAATTTGACAACATCTCCGGTCGTTGGATTGGGGAAGGTGGTTCTAAAGATGACTTCGGGAAATGAATTGACTCTCATTGACATCCTACTTGTTCCTGGCATCCGTAAGAACCTGATATCCGGATCGGCTCTAGTCAAGGTGGGTTTTAGACTAGTTTTAGAATCTGGAAAATTTGTACTCTCCAAATGGAGTTTTTGTAGGAAATTGCTATATGGAAAAAAGCCTTTTCAAGATGAATGTAATGACATTTATCTGTCAGTTTGAAAGTAATAAAGTTAATGCTTTTACTTATTTGACTGAATCGTGTGATTTATGGCATGATCGATTGGGTCATGTAAATTATAATCCACTTAACAAATTAGTAAAGTTGAACTTATTACCTTCAATGAGTGTTAATTTAAAACATAAGTGTGAGACTTGTGTAGGGGCTAAGTTATTGATGTGACTAGAAATAGACACATCTATTGTGGTTAATTGTATACGATTTGGTATATTTTGATAGATAATTTGACACATATACTACCTAATCGTATAATGGTTTATATGTAGATGGAAACTAAGAAATCAAGCTAACAAGAGCGATTAAGGATCAATAAATGCATTGGAGTTGACAAGGGATCAAAGTAGACCAAGGAAAATGCATAAAAGTGGACAAAAGATAGAGATTGATCGCTAATCAGAAGTCCCGATCGATCGTCAAAGGAAGAAATAAAGTCAACAAAATTTGTGTCTTCGCGATCGATCGGCGTTTTGTAGCGATCGATCACCAAATGTTACTGGACGAAAGAATAGAAGTCACGACCGATCGGCGTTTTGTCCCGATCGATCGCGAGAAGTTTTTGGCTGAAAAATAAAAGCTGGCGATCGATCGCCAGCTTGTCCCGATCGATCGCCAGCAGTGTTTTGGAAAGTTTGGAGACTTGATTTCTTTCCTTCCTACATGGGCTCTAACATACCCCATCAGCCTCCACACCTCTATATACTCAAAAAAATCAGCCTCTTTAGGCCGAGATTCAGACTTTAGAACATAGTTAGACATTAGAATAATTTTTCTCTCAATTTTGTTGAAGAACGACTTGGAGAACGAAGAACGAAGACGAAAGCGACGCTCCGGAATCGTGCTTCCCTTCAGTAATTCTTTTTTATTTTTCTATTGATTTAATGTTTTCTAGAATAGATTTGAATTTTTTAAATTCAATTATGAGTAGTTAAAAACCTTTGTGATTCTCGGTTGAGGAGGACGATACATTGGAGTTTACGATTCTTGTGAGATTAAGTTTTGATTGTTGATTTTCATTGAGTATCAATTATTTTTTCTGATTTGATTGCCATGATTGCTATGCATGTTTGTTAGATTGATCACCTAGCTATTGTTCATACAATTTAACGCTAAATGAGATATCAAATAAGGAATTGTTTGATCCCTTTAATTTATGAAGCAACTAAGATTAATTAAATTCCGCTTGTGAGTTTGTTAAATTCTTAGGGAAAATAATTGTCTAGATTAAACATAGACGCTTGGATTATGTTGTTTAGCTTCGTCGATCTCACTAGTTCATATGCTATCATCGATTTAAATGTTAATCGCTTGTATTTTGATTGATTGTTGATAAGAGTTAAACTAGAACGCTTGGGCTACTTAACTAAACTTAAGGTGAGATAGGACTTTGATTATTGGATTAAAAGTCCACGATGAATATTCATATGGAAATTGAACTGTTTGTGAAGATTGATGATCGAGATAGTAAACACTAAATGTAAAGTTAACCGAAAACCGAGAATCGCTCTTTTTCATAAGTTAATTCATCTACTTTAATTTTGCATCGTAATAGTAGTTAATTCAATTGATTTCAAAATCCCATTTTTGTTTTAGTTTGCATAAGTTAACACAAAGATATAACCTTCATCGTGGGATCGATCCCTACTCACGCTACTACTGTTATTAACTTCAGAGGGTTAATTTGGGCGTACGCGATAAGCGCTACTAGTTAACGAAACCGTCATTTCATCAATCCAAAGAACGACAACTCCTTGAATTAATTTATATGGATCTATGTGATCTAAAGTTTGTGCAAACTAGAGGTCACTACTTTCATAGATGATTGTGAAAGATATTGTTATGTCTAGTTACTATGTAGCAAAGACGAGACCTTGGAGAATATGGAGCACTGTTGACGAATTTTGCTATGAGTATGACATAATACACCAAACCACTGCCCCATATTCACCACAATAAAATGGTACCGCCGAATGTAAAACTCGTACTCTGAAAGAGATGATGAATGCTATGTTGATAAGTTCTGGATTACCCAAAACTTGTGGGGAGAAGCAATCCTGTCTACCAACTACATTCTAAACAAAATACCATACAAGAATAAGGACGAAACTCCTTATGACTTATGAAAATATCACAAACCTTCCTACAAATACTTAAAAGTGTGGGGTGCTTGGCTAAGATAGAAGTACCAAAATCAAAGCAAGTAAAAATGGGCCTAAAACAATAGATTGTGTATTTGTTGGTTATGCTAACAATAGTAATGCATATCGGTTTTTGGTACACAAATCTGAAATAAGTGATGTGTACGAAGTCAAAATCAAGAAATGTGGTATTTTTTGAGGAAATATTTCCTTACAAAACAAACAAGGAAATCTGTCCTAAGAAAAATGACGTTTGAAGTAGCTAACGATGACTCAAAAGAAATTGAAGAGCCACGATGTAGCAAGAGGACCAAAGTGGCAAATAATTATGGTCCTGACTTCTAAACATATGTGTTAGAAAATGAACTAAGATCGGTTAGTGACACATTGTCTAGCCCTGATGCTCCTATGTGGAAAAAGGCTATTAATGGCGAGATTGAATCCATAATGCAAAATCACTCGTGGGAGTTGGTTGATCTTCCATCTGGTTGATCTTCCAGACGGAACTAAACCATTAGAATATAAATGGATTCTAAAAAATAAATATAAAACGATGGTGCAATCGATAAGTACAGGCAAGACTTGTGGTGAAAGGATTTAGACAAAAGGAGGGCCTTGATTACTTTGACACATATTCGCCAATCACAAGAATAACATCCATAAGAGTGATAATCGATGCTCTAAACAATTTTGAGATACATCAAATGCATGTTAAGATGGCATTCTTCAATGGGGAACTTGAGGAAGAAATATATATGAAACAACCTGAAGGGTTTGTGGTTCCCGGACAAGAGAAGAATATGTGTAGACTCGTTAAGTTATTGTATGGGCTTAAGCAAGCATTAGGGGTAGCGGCATATCGTACTAGATCTGTAACCTAAAAACAATGTCATCCAAATTTTGGCAAAAAACTATGTTGTCAAATGGTTTCAAAATTAACGAGTGCGATAAATGTGTATATATGAAAAACACACCTAAAACATATGTGATAGTATGCTTGTATGTTGATTATATGCTCATTGTTGGAAGCAATTTAGAAATCATCAATACAACAAAAAAATGTTGACAAAACTTTTTGAAATGAAGGACGTGGGTGAAGTAAGAGTAATGCTTGGAATTAAAATTCCAAGACATCTTAAGGACGAGTGTTGATGCAATCTCATTATGTTGAGGAAATGCTAGAGAAATTTCTTGCAAATGACTCATCGTCAGTGAAAACACCCTATGATCCAAACATTCACTTAGTTAAAAACAATGGTGACCCTGTCATGCAATTTGAATACGCAAGGATAATTGACAATCTAATGTATCTCATGAACTTCACACGTCCTAACATTGCATATGCGGTTGGTAACTAAGTAGGTTCACTAGCAATCCAAGTAATGACCATTGGAAGGACTTAAGAAGGGTACTTAAAATGTTTAAGGTACACCTTAAGTTATGGATTGCATTATACAAGATATCCTGTTGTGTTAGAAGGATACATCAATGCTAAATGGATATCGGAAAGATTCTAAGTCCACAAGTGGTTATGTGTTCACCATTGGAGGGGTTGTTGTGTCATGGAAATCTTCCAAACAAACTTGTATAGCTAGATCCACTATGGAATCAAATTTCATAGCCTTGGATAAAGCGGGTGAAGAAGCTGAATGGCTTAGAAGTTTTTTGGAAGAAATTCCTTGTTGGGAAAAAACCAGTGCCTCAAATTAAAATACATTGTGATAACAAATCTGCTATAGGAAGGACACAAAATAGCATGTATAAGGGTAAGTAGACATATACGTCATAGACACAATACCATTAAACAGTTGATCTCAAATGGCATTATGTCCATTGACTACGTGAAGTCGAAGGAAAATATTATGGGCTCATGAAAGGTTTGGCTATAGATCAATTATATAGTTTATCGAGGGGAATGTGTTAAAACCCTATAATCTATATCTGATAATGGATACCCAACCTTGTTGACTGGAGATCCCAATAGCTAGGTTCAAAAGGGACAACTAAATTATGAGATTATATAAACATCTTGGAGATCAATCTCCAACCCATTCCTATGATAAGGGGTGTAGACTGCAAAAGGGTACGAGGATAAGCAAAGGGCTTTTAATGACTCCTAATACATATAAGAATATGTTGGAGTATAGTGGGATATTCTTTTAGGAGATCACCTACTTAAGTGCAAAGTATGGTCGCTTCAAAGATGAAAAAAAAACTTATGAAACCAAGTGTGGTCCATGTCCTAAATGGGCACAATCGTAAGAAACCAATACGAATGTTAGAGTTGTTGTGGTGTGGGTTCAATTGTCTCGGTTTACACCAATGACTAAATAGTTCAAGACTATAAGTTCACTATTAAGTCAAGTAAATCCGATTTAATACTACTACGGAAGGTTCAATGCATCATGCATTAATGTAATTCATGTGTGGGATTGTTGGAAAATGAATTAGAAAGTAAGCATCGAGGACCAAACAAAATGAAATCTATAAGTCGAAGTGTACTGGAGGCCGCAATCGATCGCCATATGTTGGCCCGATTGATTGTGCTTGGTTTGGAAAAACACTAGAAAAATTTAGCCAGACGGGGGCGGGTGAAAATAAAAGGGGCGCGATCGATCGCGCCCCTTGGTATGTTTTTGACATACATGTGCATTCCTTTGTGTTTCAGTGCGTTTTTCTATGATTTGATGCATCCAAATTGTGTCACGTGGTGGCACAACTTGGTCTACAATATGTAGGGTAAGACTCCAACTTCTAATCTCAACATTAATGCAATCATAACTTTTATTTGTGTATACATTTATATCATTAGAGGATTCTCAATACATGCTTCATAATTAAGGCATGACTTCTATAAAAAAATTCGCAATAGTCTCCACACAAATCTTATTTCTAGTGCAATCACGATTCACATGTACACACATCATAATTCACCTCACAATTACTCAAGTCAAAATGCAATTTCTCTCCCAAATAAATTGCATACAATGCCCAATCATTTGTGGTTAAATAAGCACATAATCTTAGTTATGTCGGGGGATTTTATAAAATCTTTGGCAAAGTCACCCCGTAAACTTGACTTTCAAAAAATGTCAATTAGACAATAATCAATTTCCCCCATAATCACAATATCAACTTAATGCATTACTCATATACTCAATTCATAATGCACCATATATCCACAAAACTAAAACACATCTAACACCAAAATATAAGGAGAAACCTCAAAGATATTTATACAACCAATATACACATATCACTATGCTCACATATGAGCATTAAATAATAAATATGTACTTACCCTATACCAATACTGATAACTCGCTCCTAAGAGCATTCTCATTCAATGACTCAAACTCATTTCCCACCACCAATATCATACCTGATATACTTGTTTCAACAGAAACAGTCTCCACACAGGATGAATATACTCTAACTCAATACTCAAGCTCATAACGTTACATAAAAATCGTTATGCAACAATGTAATCTTACTGAACAATTATAAAAATCTACTCCCTATATAATTTCGAACCTGCATAACTTTCACGACATGTTCCTGTTTTAATCTTATACACTTCCATGAAACATCAAGTTTAATATCATTATACAAAACATGATACTCATCAACACGATAATTGCAATACAACCATAATTCGTCATTTATGCTCAATAATGAACATTCTCACATCAAAGGCCATCATGCCTATCAGTCCAACCCATTCTCAACATTTTCTCATATCGATTTTGGCAAAGGCATCAGTACTCAACTCGTCTACTTGGATCACGTACAAATACGTATCCACCATACTATATTTAACAACTCGATACACGTATCCATTTACGTGTCCACTATATCACATACATCAAAACTTAATGCACATATTCCTTCTCTTGTATTCAATCATCAAATTCAATAATACATGGATACATGAATATGTAATTATTTCATAATATACTTGCTCGTATGCCATTACGTACATTATGGTCGGCAATGTGATTTAGACATCCTTGACAACCGGAGGCCCGTACAGTTCTATATTTAATATCAATTCCATATTAAAATCTCATCAATAACCCTCACCAATATTGTCATTAACCTTATAGATTTGACATGTCTCCTATCATAATCAATTACAAGTTACCATACTCCATATATTACTCACACCATCCATTTTATCCATTATTCATTCAAGTTATCAATTGACTCAAGCATATACGACACATCATTTGATGGTTCAATACATATAACCTCATTTTATTGATAAAGACTTCTCCAAAATCATAACCATCATATAAACCAATTAACACTTTAGGAGTGAAGTCTATTCATATCAATGCGTCAACATTATTTTCAATATGAGTAGTCATAAGAGATCACATCTCACAATTCCCAACAAAATAGCAAACTTTAGAAATCGATCACTATAATCCAGCGATCGATCGCTGTCTGTTAGAAATTTATCCCAAAGTTTTGGCCGTTCGAGATCGATCCCTGCGTGAATATTTCTGAAAAACCTTCGATTTTTACATGGTTTTCTCTACCAAATCCTCATAAAACTTGAAATACACCACAAGTAAACATCCTTACACACCCTACGAGGATCTCAACACATTTTTATCTCACAAACACAAGAATCATACAATTCCCCCAATATTAGATACAAAATCAAATCCACAAATCACAAAGCAATTCTACCAACAACAATAACCAAGGAAAGAGTAAGATGATCTTACCACCATAAATTTTGAACCAAAAATCGAACTTAAACAAAGCTTGATCAATTTCTCCCAGCTAAAGTTAAGAATATGCAAGTGAGGGAGAAAGGGTTAATCGATTTTCTTGTAAGGAAAGAGAGGAATGAATTGTTCCTATTCATTTTGGCATTTATAATACTAATTTGCACATATACTCTTCTATTCAATTGTTCTATGTTTTTGAACCACACTCGATTAATCTAGATCTAAGATTTTGGATTTATTTCTCAAAACAAATTATGATTCCTGACTATAATTTCCAACCATTACAATTCCGTAAATCTCATAATCTCTACAATTACCATCAAATAAGTGATTTTATATCAATTAAACATCAATACAGTTATTTCCGTGTATCACAGAGTTCTATGCATCACAATTAGTGATGTCAAACGAGCCATGCCGGTCGGCACGACCCGGTAATTCTTGCCGCCTGGCACTGTTTCTTGCCGGGCCGGCAGGCCCCACAACAGAGACGGACAGTGCCTGGCACGGCCCGTATTTTTTTTTGCCAGGCCCGGCACGACCAAAAGCAATTTTTTTTATTTTATATTTTTTTCATTTTTTTTACCATTGGGCCTTCGGCGATCGATCGCCAGTTATGTGGCGATCGATCGTCAAGCACGCTTATAACCTACTGCCACTCGATCGCCAAGCACATCTGTAACCTACTGCCATTCGGCGATCGATCGCCAATTATGTGGCGATCGATCGCCAATTAATTTTAAAAAAATACGGTGTCGTGATGTGCCTGTGCCGGCCCACGGGCCGCACCCCTCGGCCCGGCACGACCCGATATTGTAGCAAAATGGGGCTTGCCGTTCCGCTCATGTCGTGCCATGCCCGTGCTGTCCGCTCCGTTTGACATCTCTAATCACAATTCTCCCCTACTCAGAAAAAATTTCGCCCTTGAAATTTCAACACACATCTATCATGGATGACAAAATAAGTTAAAAACATCATAGAGTGACAAAGATAATGTCGACGTACCGTCGAACATCTTACTGGACTACACATGGTTTGTCCAATTCAGAATGTAAACAGAACGTTCAAAAAGGAAACATTCTAATTCCCCTTTTGCAACATTAACACATAAAGAAATCTAAATTTCTAAATAAAGAGATCAAAAACGACAATCTACAAAATAGAATGCCACTTACTATCGTACCATATCTGCATTTTCCTTTCCTCAACTTATTAATGATTCAAGTATAGACGTTTTATTACATCTATCCAATTTAAGAGGCACTACCCAAGTTCTCAAACAAAGGCATTCAGATTCTCGTTCCGAAATCAACATTATCCGAAACTTCACAACTAATATAGAATCTGGCTAGATAGCTTTAGAATCTAATACATACCGTCATTATTCAACGATATATCACATCCATGTGTCTTTATTGATGTTAATCATTCCAGTTTACGAAAATCTTCTATTCCTTCAATTTTCAACTTTCCGCTTAACAATACATTATCTTATTATTCAATGTTAGACATAGTTCTTGCAAGATTTTTAAATTTCTCACCGCATTCCATTATTACTTATCATCTTGGGTTAGTGTCAACACACTACCCATTATTTTACATCACATCTGGGTTCTTACTTATCTGTGAGTATATATGCATATCATTCCAGTCATTCCTCCATGTCAGACACTTTATTAAATAATTCTCTATCATATATACAATTCATATACGTGGTGTATCAATCACACACTCCAACTATTATCATGCAATTTCACTATTCCCCAAAGTTTCACATCGTATGGAATTCAACAACATTCCATATTATATTTGCCTTATGCAAAGTAATGAAGCATCATAATCCACAAAATCGTTTTCACATAGACTTCATTTTATCATTTTCTCAATATCAACTTTATGAAATTGCAGCAATATTAATCTCGTATACATAAGTCTATACCTGTATAGATGCAATCATCAATAAAGTATATCACTATCATATTATCAGGCTCATCACAGTACTCATATGCCCTAGGGCATTAACTTTTCCACATCTCATCACCCAGCTATCATCTGGTGTAAAATAAGTACTAGAACAACAACATCATTAGTACTTCTCATATACTCATAACATAATCATGCACCTTGTCATTTACGCATCGTTGATATTCATAACGTCTCTGTCATCAAACATGAATATCCATACGACAAGAGTTTCACGCAATCCTGTACACATCATGCTACAGTATACTATCACATATCTGTGTGATGAAATTCAATACAAGAATCAATTTCATTCTCAATGACGAAATTCTTTTTAATCATTTATTCAACAGAGTACTATTTCATGAATGGACAACATATCATAGTGTAGTAAGTATTCAGGACTTCTTATAATCATTCTCATCGCATATCATCATCTAACCAACACCAATTTTTGAGTAATTACTAGAATATCCATTAGTAATTACTACATGCACGTGTCATCATTTACGCCTTTCAGTTACTAATTCAATCTCAAAACAAATTAATCTTTTCATCATGAATGTTCATATATCACATGTATTCTCATAATGATACTATTATATTGTTCATCACATTAACCAGTCATTAATTGACACATGGTTATTTATCTTTACTATCATTATACACCGGAGAATAACATCATAATCTCATAATTATTCATGACATTCACGATAGTTCCACGTCAATTTGTGACGTTCACAATGATCACATGTCCACATATGACATTCATCGTGATCCCACGCCATCCTGTGACGTTTCATGTCATCCCGGGACATACTCATTAACCTCATTTTCACATGATTACTTTCAACTCACATAGTATGATTAATAATTCATTAATCTCATAATATACAAAACAATCATGCTTTCACAAAATAAATATCATTTAGAATGATTATCATTACCCCACAATTATCTTGTTGCTGCCACAATAATAAATGAAATATCAATACTATGTTTCATTCAATTTCATTCTCAACTCTTCTTCATGCATAATTGATTCTCATTAATTAATATAAAGCAACAAGATAACTCAAATCGACATAAAATAATATTTAAACCAAATAAAATGGTTTACCTCAATTTCTCGTTCCCTTGGAACATTCCAATATTCTCTTAGGCCTACAACTTGTGTACCCAAGGAACAACCATATGGATGTTTATAACACAACGTTCATTATCTTCTGCAATCAACATATCATCAATACTCATTGCTAACACAATAGAGGTATAAAATCACATCGCTACGTATACAACGACATAACATCATCAATACATATACAACAGCATAACTAATCCCATCGCCACAACGGGCATACATAATATCATCGCCACTACAAGCATACCAATAATATTCATAATCACAATGAATAAAACTACATACTTAAAATAATAAGATGTAACAACACTTTCTGTGTACAGTGGATCCATACTTGATCCTTTAAATTGCCCCTGTTCTCAACATAAATGTTGCACATAAGATAATTTTATATCAATACACATATATACTCATCTCTAGTATAATAGCAGTCCAATAATACTCATCATCAATAACATGACGGTTCAATAGCACTCATCGTTAATAATATGACGATCCAATAATACTCATCGGCAATAACATGACGATCAAATATTACACATTGTCAATAACATAACGGTCCAATAATACTCATCGTCAGTAACATGACGGTCTAATAATAATACCCATCACTTCGATATATCAGCGGCACTCACAATATTTTCATCGCTTCGATATGACAACGACAAGTATTATATTCTCAAATATCATAATAATATTACGAATATCAATGCACATGTATAAATCAACATATATCTGCATTCTTATATTCACAACATGACCGTACCCAATAATCACATCTCCCATTGTCCCATATCAACAATACCGTATTGTCCACCATTTTCTATCATCAGTTATCATATCTCATTTCTTATTTTTTGTTTTTTGATTTCCTACAAAATCAGACTTCTCAGCACTGTATATAAATAAATAACATGTGCACAATCTCATAAAATTCATTTATTCTTTCATTAGCAACAACTCACGTTACGATCAACACGGAATTCTATCAGTATAGTACATCATCCGTGGTTCATTTAATGACATATTATTGCTACTACAGAATTTACAATTAAATAAGTTATCGGCTTATTGCACTCCTCAAACACTACCACGTGTTTGTTCATTGGCATCACAATTTATTTCTCTATATCATTTTCATCGTATTCCATACGATCTTGCAACCAGATGGTTAGCAATAATACCAATTTCCATTACCTCATATCATAAGTGCACATAGATTTACATAATTGTCACACATCATGAACGTAAAATCACAATCATGAGTAAATAATGTGCTATTCAGTTTTCTCAACACATCCCTAGGCCCTCTGACAGCTCTAAAGAGCAAACTACAATCTGATATCACTAATGTAAGACCCCAACTTCTAATCTCGACATTAGTGCAATTATCACGTTTATTTATGTATACATTTATATCATTAGGGGATTCTCAATACATGCTTCGTAATTAAGGCACGACTTCTATAAAAAATTTCGCTATAGTCTCTGTAATACCCTTGTCCCACATTGGTTGTGAATGAAAATTTAAAGTGGTTTATAAAGGCTTATAATGGAACTATTATAGCAACTTGGGTTAACCATTTTCGTAGAGCGAGGACGGATACAAAGTAGTTGCTATAGAAGCCCATTGTGCAGTCGCGCTTGCGAGGGCCTGGGCCCGGGGCGTGACAGTTGGTATCAGAGCCTTAGTTTATAAGTTTGGATTAGAACTTTGTTATATGTTTGGGATTAGACTTTTGAACTTAAGAATGAAGTTATTTAGGTTTGACTATCTATCTTCCTTGTTTACGAATCTTACGATAAATTTCACTTTCATTTTAAGATTCAAATGGCTAGAGGAAGAACCAGTAGCAATCAGAGTGGTAGCCAAGAGCGGGACTCGCAACTCAGGAGATGGTCAAGATTTTGGAATTGAGTGAAGCCTTGTGTTCAAGCAATTGAACACGGCGGGCGACCCTTCTGGGCGGGCCGTCACAGTTGGTATCAGAGCCGGTCACCAGCAGAAAACACCGGGAGATAAGTGCTATGCGGGGCAAAGTGCTACGTGCGTGGGAGCCACCTCTTGAAGCCTAAAGGGCAAAGTGCTACATGACGGGAGCCACATCTTGAACCTGCGGGGCAAAGTGCCACGTGCGTGGGAGCCACCTCTTGAACCTGCGGGGCAAAGTGCTACATGACGGGAGCCACCTCTTGAACCTGTAGGAGCCACCTCTAGATTCCCGGTGCCGGTGGATCGATGAGTTAGGTGGCGACGAGGACGTCGCGTTCTAAAGGAGGGGTGATTGTAATACCCTTGTCCCACATTGGTTGTGAATGAAAATTTAAAGTGGTTTATAAAGGCTTACAGTGGACTATTATAGCAACTTGGGTTAACCATTTTCGTAGAGCGAGGACGGATACGAAGTAGTTGCTATAGGAGCCCATTGTGCAGTCGCACTTGCGCGGGCCTGGGCCCGGGGCGTGACAGTCTCCCCTCAAATATTATTCCAGTGCAATCACAATTCACATGTACACACATCATAATGCACCTCAAAATTACTCAAGTCAAAATGAAATTTCTCTCCCAAATAAATTGCATGCAATGCCCAAGCATTTGTGGTTAAATAAGCACATAATCTTAGTTATGTCCGGGGATTTTATAAAAAAATTGGGCAGTGTCTCCCTGTAAACTTGACTTCCCAAAAATATCAATTAGACAATAACCAGTTTCCCCATAATCACAATATCAACATAATGCATCACTCATCTACCCAATTCATAATGCACCATATATCCCAAAAAATAAAGTACATCTAACACCAAAATCTAAGGAGAAACCTCAAAGATATTTATACAACGCATATACACTTATCACTATGCTCACATATGAGCATTAAATATTAAATGTGTATTTACTTGTATAAAACGCATTACCCTATACCAATACTGATAACTCGCTCCTAGGAGCATTATCATTCAATGGTTCGAGCTCATTTCCTAGCACCACTGTCATACCTGATATACCCGTTTCAAAAGAAGTAGCCCCCACACGGGGTGAGCATACTCTAACTCAATAAACAAGTTCATAACGATAAATAAAAATCGTAATGCAACAATTTTATCTTATTTAGCAGTTATAAAAATGTACCCCCTTGACAATTCCAAACATGTATAGCTTTCACGACCTGTTCCTATTTTAATCTTATACACTTTCATGAAACATCGAGTTTAGTATCATTATTCAAAATATGATACTCATCAACATAATAATTGCAATACAACCATAATTCGTCATTTATGCTCAATCATAAACGTTCTCACGTCGAAGGCCATCATGCCTATCAGTCCAACCCATTCTCAATAATTTCTCATATCAGTTCTGCCAAAGGCATCAATACTCAACTCGTCTACTTCGACGTACTATATTTAACAACTCGATACACGTATCCATTTACGTATCCACTATATCACACATCAAAACTTAATGCACATATTCCTTCTCTTGTATTCAATCATCAAATTTAATAATATACATGTTCGTACGTCATTACGTACATTAAGATCAACAACATGATTTAGACATCCTCGACAACCGGAGGCTAGCACAATATCTATATTTAATATCAATTCCATATTAAAATCTCATCAGCAACCCTCAACAATATCGTCAATAACCTTATAGATTTGACATGTCTCCTATCATAATCAATTACAAGTTACCATACTCTATATATTACTCACACCATCCCATTTATCCATTAGTCATTCAAGTTATCAATTGACTCAAGCATATATGACACATCATTTGATGGTTCAATACATATAACCTCATTTCATTGATAAAGACTTCTCCAAAATCATAACCATCATATAAACCAATTAACGCTTTAGGAGTGAAGTCTATTCATATCAATGTATCAACACTATTTTCAATATGAGTAGTCATAAGAGATCACATCTCACAATTCCCAACAAAATAGCAAATTTTAGATTGTTTTTAAAGAGATCGATCGCTGTAATCCAACGATCGATCGCTGTCTGCTCGAAATTTCTTCCAAAGTTTCGACCGCTCGAGATCGATCCCTGCAAACCTAGAGATCGATCCCTGCGTGAATATTTCTGAAAAACCTTCGATTTGACATGATTTTCTCTACCAAAATCCTCATAAAACTTGAAATACACCACAATTAAACATCCTTGCACACCCTACAAGGATCTCAACATATTTTTATCTCACAACCACAAGAATCATACAATTCCCCCAATACCAGATACAAAATCAAACTCACAAACCATAAAGCAATTCCGCCAACAACAATAACCAAGGAAAGAGTAAGATGATCTTATCAACATAAATTTCGAACCAAAAATTGAACTTAAACAAAGCTTGATAGATTTCTCCCAGCTAAAGTTAATAACTTGCAAGTGAGGGAGAAAATGGTTAATCAGTTTTCTTGTAAGGAAAGAGAGGAATGAATTGCTCCTATTCATTTTGACATTTATAATACTAATATGCACATATCCCCTTCTATTAAATTGTTCTATGTTTTCGAACCACGCTCGATTAATTTAGATCTAAGATTTTGGATTTATTTCTCAAAACAAATTATGATTCCGGACTATAATTCCCAACAATTACAATTTCTAATTATCTCATAATCACTACAATTACCATCAAATAAGTGATTATAAATCAATTCACATCAATACAGTTATTCCGGGTATCACAATGTTCCATGCATCACATATAGAACAAGCTTTGATTGGATTAAGAGTCAGATTTTCGAAAATTAACAAGCAAAATAGAGATCAAAATCTGAAGCATTTTGTTAATCTTTTCATTCTTCTTGTTGAGTCCTTGCAAAACTTTGAGAACTTGTGATTCGGAGTGCTCCTATCACAAGTAATAAGTCGTTGTATCTTGGGAGACAAATTGCCAATTGAACCGTTACCACCGTAGCCGGACAATATTATCTTAAGGACGGAGATTCCAAATCTCGCTTCAACATTCTTTCATAAAGCCATTGTTACTTTGTTTGCAATTGCCCATTGATACATATTCAGACATTTATTACAAAAAACTTATTCCATATGACTTAAATTTTTTATTACTTTTGGTGTTATGTTTGTTTTTTACCAAATTTGCATGTCGCTATTGTTGGTAATCTTGTATGGATGTGTATATATGAGATAGAAATAAGCAAAGTAACAATGAGTCAAGATGATGAATGTCGAGGTGAGATTTCTAATTCCGTCCTTAAAATAATATTACCACACAATGGCGCTTACGATTTCAATGACAAATATGTTTCCCAATATACAACGACTATGACTCGTGATAAAAGCACTTCAAATCACGAGCTCTTAAACCACAAAGGCTTAAGACACGCTCAAAAAGTTTCTGCATAAAATTGAATGCAAATGCTCAAATTTCTTTTTAATCTTGTGTATAATCTGTAGGAATTATATTTTTAATTCAAATGAAGTTCTTCTATTTAAGTTAGCCCAATAGACATCACTACAAGATATCATTGGTAGTAATTTTTAATGAAAAATTACAAAACGACAAAAGGTATACAACCCTTCAAAAACATAGCCTGGAAATATCCTAGGCAGAACGAACGGTGCTAGGCCGCTGCCTAAGCAGCGCTGGGGCTGGGAGATCCCCCCATTACCCGAGTTTTGCCCGGGCTGAGGTTTCCCCCCTTTTTCATCCATTTTTCGTCTGTTTGATTTTTTTCGATTTTTTCATGCTTAATTAAATTAACTAAGCATAATTTTTTTTCCAGCAGCTATCACTTATCTTTATCATTTTATAATATATCATAATAGGTGAGACTATTAGACTAATCGATTCGATATGATCACAATACCAAAAATATTTTTAATTTGGTCACAATCTTTTATTTCATATATAAATTTCATTCCATGGATTTATTATTAAATTTAACATCTTTTGAATCACGTAAAAATATAAAATCTATTTCCAACTTTATATATTTTTTCTTTTTTTTACTTTTGTATTAATCGATTTTCATTATTTGGTGTAATATTGAAGTTAGTATCGTAATGAATAATGTTAGGATTGGAGTAGTGTTTAGAAGGGGAGGGGGTTGAATAAACACTAGACTCAATTTTCCGATTCTTTGAAATACAACACACTGTTAAGTACTACAGTAAGATCTCAAATGATAAAAAGTAAGCAGACAACTAAAAATAATGCGGAAGGTGTTTACTTTACTTGTGAGTTTAGAACTGATCAGTAGATACTAGAAACAATAAGATAAGGTGCAAAAATTAGATGACACCGGAGTTGTTTCTTGAAGTTCGAAGCACAAACGCTTTTACGTCTCCCCTTCTTCCTTTGCAGGAAGGTTACACTAGAAGACTTTGGTTTACACTTCTCAGTATACAACCTACTTAGGTACCAACAAAGATTCTCCTAGCAATACAACAATCAAAATTGTTACAATGTGGTTTTACAACAATTACACAAATATATAAAACTTTGCTTTTGAGTGTTTTTTAGCAGTAGACTTTGATCTTCAAGATCTCAATAGCGCTTGGATACTGCTCTGGAAAACTTCAGAATATTTCAATAAGCGTTTTGAATGTTTTTCTTGTTTTTTGGTTGAAGATGATTCAGGATTTCTGATAATTGAGAGTTTTTTTCATTCTTCTCTTTGACGTATTTCTAGACTTGGAAGTCTAACGGCAACTATTCTTCAAATGGAAAAAACCGCGTAAAATAAGCTTCCTGATTTTCATTCAAATTCTTTTTTCCATTTTTGTTAATCAACGGTTAGTTCATTGACGAGATTGGTGGCGCTGCTATCGTAGTGCGGTGCTCTGTTGTTCTATTTTCCAGAGTGAATCTGTACGAGTTTTGTCCTGTTGCTTTACACATCTGCTGGCTTTTCCTTGAATATTATAGTCTGCTGGACAAAAGACAACTGATGTGTTTTTTCAATCATCTGCTGGTTACTCATTAGTTACTTAGTCTGCTGGACTAAGGTCAACTAATGTCTTCAACTCTCTGCTGGTATCTGTTGGAGATTTACACAGTTGACTTAGATACTCTGTTCTAGTAGGCTGGTGTGCGCTTATCGTGTACGCCCAAAACCCCACCCAATCGTCAAGATTGATAACAATAATGTAGTAGCGTGAGTAGGGATCGATCCCACGAGGAGATGTGAATCTTTGTGTTAAAGAAAAGCAAAATTAAAACAATAAGAGATGGGGTTGTGATGAATTATACTAATTAATTAAACTAAAGATTAAACTAATGAAAGCGAATCTTGGTATCAGTTGACTCTACCTTGGATATTATCATCTATTTCATCGATTCACAAAAGACTCAGTTTAATTGAATATTCATCAATTGAAAATCTAATTCCTCCATTACCTTATTCATAGTCAATTAGTCCAAGCGTTCTAATTTAACTTTCATCAACCAATCAATCTCTATATGCATATTCAAGATTAAAGTCATGATACCATTCAAACCTAATGAGTGATGAATCTAAACAACATAAACACAAGCAATTTATATAAATTTAGTTAATCGTTTTCCCTAAGAATTTAATAACACCAACAACAGGCAATTATCAATCTTAGTTGCTTCATAAATTTGATTAATCAAACAATGATCAAATTTAGCATTAGATTACATGCAAGTTATTAGGTTGTCAATCCAATAAACAAACACCAATCATATCAACAAGATCAGAAAAAACAATGATATTCAATAAAATCGATAAACAAAGGCGTAAGATCCAAAGTTTTATCTTCCTCAACCAAGAATTAAAACTAGCTACACATAATTAGAACAAAAAAACGATAAATAAAAACAAAGGAAAGAAAACTAATCCGATCTCCGCTCGTCGAGGTGTCAATCCTACCTTCGCTTCGATTTTCGTAGCGTTCTTCAACAAAATTGATAGAAAAATTGTAAAACTATCCTAAACTACTCTACCCTAACTATCTAGATGTTTCAAAGGTCTGAATTTTGAGGGATATATATAGGGGAGGCTAATAGGTAGGTTAGAACCCTCATAGGATGGAAATAAATCCAATTTCCATAATTTTCTGGACTCTGCTGGCGATCGATCGCGGCTAGCTGGAGATCGATCGCCAGCCTCCACTGTTTTTATTTTTCAAGCAGCCTCTCCCGGCGATCGATCGCGAACATTTGCCGATCGATCGCCGAGCCTTAAATGTGTCTGGCTCGAACATATATAAATTTGAGGAGTAAGGAGCGACATGTGTCTTAGATTCCGATTTTTTCCTCTTTTCTTCAACTTTATTCCTTCTTTCATCATTTTAGCTTGATTTCTTCACATTTTCCTACATTTACACAAATATATGATTAGGTAGCATATGTATCAATTTATCCATCAAATATACCAAATCGTAGAAAATTAAGCGCAATAGATGTACTAGTCACATCAAACTCCCCCACACTTACTCTTTACTCGACCTCGAATAAATCAGACAAAACTAAAATCTTTTTGTTTGGCTCATAGCAGCATAGCAAACTAACTTGTCCTCACTTTTATGCCTCAACAATTACAAACATGCATAGTAATGAAAGGTGGTAAAAAGTTTACAGTGGAACAAGTTCAATCCCTAAACATTTCGTACCCAACAAAGCAGTGAACGTGCGTGTGTGGTCATGAACAAGTGTCATGTACAAACTATAGATCCAATAGATGCAAACATATAATAGCTCAAGTTATACACTAACATAAGTATAAGCTCACTTGCACACTCTTCTCCACTATCTTAGCCACTTTGCAAACATAAATCAAGTAGGTCTTTATTAGGTTGTAGCTTGGCCTAGGTATTAGCTTATGAAAGAAAGGGTAAGAAATATCAAACAAGAGAGTATAATGTTATGCAAAATTTAAACTTCTATTCTTGCATGATTGTTTCCAACCTTGTTTATTTTTGCAAGGTTTAACTCAATCTTTTTCTCTTTTGTACCTTGGCTCCCCTTGGAGTCATATTTTTATTTATTTTCTCAAGGCATCCATTTTTCTTTCATGCATTTCATTCTTTTGACAATAAAGCTCACAAAACATATACGAATCATTGATAACATAAGTGCATGTGAATGAACCACATCATACTCCCTTCAAAGGTATGGATAGAATTCATATTTAGGCTTATTAGGGAAGGATGATAAGCTAGTCAAAGAATGTTGAATGAGGGTTGTTTGTATGTTTAGCATACAACCATTCTTTTGCATTAAGGCTCAAAAGGGGTCCTAGTGATTGATTTTCTTTACTTGGTAGGCTTGAAAGGCTCAAACGCATCAAAGATTGCCTATATCACTTCCATGTTCGCACATACGCCTGAAAGAGCATGTAGTTAAGTTCTAGCATATATTAGAGACTTCTTAAGACTATCATAAAATTCACACAATCTTCACTAAGCTATGCACAATTCACAAGTCATGACAATATCGTGTTCAAAATATTCAACTACTATGTCAAAGCAAAATTTGCAATAGAGTTCAAAGTGTTCCAAGGTTAACAATTCTCCTATGTTCAAAAGCATGCATCATATCAATTAGATTTCATCATGGGCTAGTGATTCTAAACATTCATTTGTTACTAACTATGAGCTCAAAATTTTCAAATTTTCGATTTTTTTGTATTTTTATAAGAATAAAGCAATAGCACACAACTAATCCCTCCCCCATACTTAAATCTTACATTGTCCACAATGTAAGGCAAAAGTACAAGAAAAGAGAAAACTGTAACTAATAAAGCAATAAAAAAAATAAAAAGGAAAAGAATGGAAACTAACTCCCCTTGGGTTGCTTCCCAAGCAGTGCCTCTGTTTAACGTCGGTGGCCGACGGAAATGCTCGTGCTCATGGTGGGTCATGTTTGGTGTCCAATTCCACTTTTTTCCACCTCAGTATTCTCCTGACAACTCGAAGGCGATGTCTATTCGCCTTGTACCTCTTGGAGGTCCTCATCCCCTTTCGCATCCCCTCGTTTTCCATTGATTTATCGTGAGGTTCACGGGGAAGTTTCAGCTCAATACCAGGTACCTGCAATTCAAAATTTAGATTTTTAAAAGGATAATTTGGTAACGTAGTAGTAATACATGAAGTATCAGTAAAAAATTCTCCCATACCTCCTTCGTCAACAATTCGATCAGTAGTGACCTCATGCTCATGCTCATGCTCAGTGACAGTATGTGCTTTTTCTAGTGATACGTGATGTGTGATGCCAATAGTATAATCAGTAGTAGGAGGATGAATGAGATTATGAGTATTGAATTTAGCTACCTCACCATTAAACTCCATAGTAAAAGCACGACCACTTACATCTATTATGCACTTAGAAGTTTTCAAAAATGGTCTCCCTAACAGAATATGGCTGCATTTATTATCATTTTCCATGTCAAGTACGTAAAAGTCAGCAGGAAAGACCAATTTATCAACTTTCACTTGAACGTCCTCAAGTATTCCCCTAGGGTGCACAATAGACATATTTGCAAATTGAATATCAATTTCAGCTTTCTTCAAAGGTCCTAGTTCTAAGGTATAAATTGAGTAAGGCATAACATTGATTGATGCTCCTAAGTCTTGCATGGCCTTATCAATTCTATTATTTTTCAATCGTGCATGGTACAGTGAACATACCTAGATCCGTGCATTTAGTAGGGGTTTCTTTCTCCTCATCGTTAGAGAAAAATTGTCAAACATGTCCATTTCATCACAGTATTTGACCCTCGGTCCTTCTTCCACAGCACATGATTCTTCTAAATATTTGACATAACACTCAGTTAGAGACATACCTTTTGGAGTTCTGGGATGTGCAAGCTCATTTTCCTCTAGTGGCACATGTATCTCCTCTTCTAGCTTCGGTGGCGTCAGTACCACCTTCCCCGGGGTTTCTACCTCTTCGTCACTCCTTGATGCGACCGCAATGATGGTCTCTCTTGGTGCCTCTTGTTGCTGTCCTATCCTCTGGATCAATGCTGCTATTTTCTCCATTTGAGTACAAAAATTCTGAGTGCTAGCCCCGAATTCCTGTTGAAATTGCAAAGTACTATCATTTAGTGTTGAAACAAGATCCTCTAAAGACTCACCAGGGGTATGGTATTGAGATTGTTGCGGCCATGGCGGGTATTGCGGTATGTATGGCGGTAGGGTGCTTTGCATGTAGGGTGGAGGTGGGATCATCCATTGATTTGCATATTGATCACTCCAACTTGAGTTGTATGCACTTTGTCCACTCCCTATGCCAAGTTGTTGCACAATATATGCCAATTCGTCCAAGCTCCTATAATCAGCCATGGCAATCAGTATGCCTCTGTGGTTCGAGATTAGATGTTCACTTGTAAGCACGAACAAACCAATGTAGCACTGGGGGGAAATAAAGAAAGAGAAAGAAAAAAAAAACAGAAAATATTAACACAAAAATATACAACGCCTCCCCGGCAATGGCGCCAAAATTTGGTGTGCGCTTATCGTGTACACCCAAATTAAACCCACGCAATCCTCAAGATTGATAACAATAATGTAGTAGCGTGAGTAGGGATCGATCCCACGAGGAGGTGTGAATCTTTGTGTTAATGAAAAGCAAAATCAAAACAATAAAAGATGGTGTTGTGAATGAATTATACTAATTAAATTAAACTAAAGATTAAACTAATGAAAGCAATTCTTGGTATCGGTTGACTCTACCTTGGATATTATCATCTATTTCATTGATTCACAAAAGACTCAGTTTTAATTGAATATTCATCAATTGAAAATCTAATTCCTCCATTACCTTATTCATAGTCAATTAGTCCAAGCGTTCTAATTTAACTTTCATCAATCAATCAATCTCTATATGCATATCAAGATTAAAGTCATGATACCATTCAAACCTAATGAGTGATGAATCTAAACAACAAAAACACAAGCAATTTATATAAATTTAGTTAATCGTTTTCCCTAATAATTTAATAACACCAACAACAGACAAGTATCAATCTTAGTTGCTTCATAAATTTGATTAATCAAACAATGATCAAATTTAGCATTAGATTACATGCAAGTTATTAGGTTGTCAATCCAATAAACAAACACCAATCATATCAACAAGATCAGAAAAATAATGATATTCAATAAAATCGATAAACAAAGGCGTAAGAATCTCCCCAAGATAAATAAATCCAAGGTTTTGTCTTCCTCAACCAAGAATTAAATCTAGCTACACATAATTAAAACAAAATGATAAATAAAAACAAAGGAAAGAAAACTAATCCGATCTCCGCTCGTCGAGGTGTCAATCCCGCCTTCGCTTCAATCTTCGTAGAATTCTTCAACAAAATTTATAGAAAAATTGTAAAACTATCCTAAACTACTCTACCCTAACTATCTAGATGTTTCAAAGGTCTAAATTTCGAGGGATATATTTAGGGGAGGCTAATGGGTAGGTTCTAGGATGGAAAGAAATCCAATTTCCATGATTTTCTGGACTCTGCTGGCGATTGATCGCGGCTGGCTGGCGATCGATCGCCAGCCTCCACTGTTTTTATTTTTCAAGCAGCCTCTCTAGCGACCGATTGCGAACATTTGCCGACTGATCGCCGAGCCTTAAATTTTTATGGCGAGTTTCTTATTTTGGCCATAACTTTCTCATACGAACTCTAAATTCGACGAATCAGCTGTCCATGCAAAGATAACTGAAAGTTCTACAACTTTTCTATGGAACACATTTCGTAAACTTGGCTCAACCATCTATAAATTTGAGGAGTAAGGAACGACATGTGTCTTAGATTCCAGTTTTTTCCTCTTTTCTTCAACTTTATTCATTCTTTCATCATTTTAGCTTGATTTCTTCACATTTTCCTACATTTACACAAATATACGATTAGGTAGCATATATATCAATTTATCCATCAAAATATACCAAATCATAGACAATTAAACGCAATAGATGTGTCTATTTCTAGTCACATCATAGACCTCTATTTTTTGCATCCGGTAGATGATGGCTTCCACTCTTTGTTTCTGGTAGATGATATCTTCTACTCTTTGTACCCGGTAGATGATATCTCTCAGTCTTTACACCCGGTAGATGATATCTCTTAGTCTTTGCACCCGGTAGACGATATCTCTTAGTCTTTGTACCCGTTATACGATCGTAGAGTCATTCGGTGGTCTTTTCATCAGTAGGCTTCTTTGATGTAGTAGACGCTCCAAGCAGTAGACATTTGTTATTGCCATAAAATTGTTTTCCCAACAATTTCTCCCTTTTTGATGATGATAAAACTTGGCAGTGAAGACTATAGCTTGAATGTCGATCATCAGATATCTGTTAAGATTTAAAAAGATAGTAGTGGAGAATATAAATTTATATGTTAGATAAATAAGCATATTACGAATAGTAATGAACTGAGCATTTAAAAAGAACAATATTTTTATATAAATTTATTTCTGTTAAGCGAACTTTAGAAACATTGCCTGTAGAGAGTAACCTAGAACTGGCTAGTTTCAGGGGTAATTACAAGGGGGGAGAAAAAGTACAATACAGAGAATTCTTACCAAGAAACCTAAGAAAAAACCTAAGTTATCTTCAAAGTAATCCTCTGCTCCATATAGCCTGTTTTCCCCCTTTTTGTCATCAACACCTCGTTCATCTGCTTATGAGATTCCAGGATAGTGAGACGCAACACCTTGAAATTCGTGAAAGAACTAGGCATAGGATGTTAGCTAAGTAATCAACCCATGTTGGGTTGAATTAGATAAGTAATAAACCCACGAAGAATGATTGCAGAAGGTTGCAATAATTTAGACTTAAATCGATACTTAAGCATGTTTTTAGAGTGAGTATTGTGAGATGGTGATATTTATAGCCAAAATATGGCAAATTACTACTGTGGATTGATATGACACATTGACTGGTGTCATGCAATCCCTAAATAAATGGCAGAAGATAAGATCTGAACAGTAAACAAAATTTTTATTAAAGAAAATAAATAACAGATCAAGACAAAAAATACATTACTATGGGTGCCCAAACCAAGGTCTTGTGCGGTCAAAGTCTTGGGAGGTGTCAAGAGGTGGTTGTCTTGAGGATTTTGTTCTCTACTGTGAAGAAGATCTCTACTAGCTAGGTTGTTCTCGTCCAACAGATGATTGCCTTTCCGGGTCTGGATCTCTTCTAGTCAGCTCATGTTGTCTGCTGGATCCCGGTAGCCCTAGTCTTGAACGTGTGACATTTTGGCATACTGTTACTCAAATCTTGTAGTTGAGACGCAAAGGTTGCTTGCATGTTGGTCAATTGGTCAGAAAATTTCTTATGCATATCTTAAATCTTTCCTCCAAGCTCCAGTGAAGTAGCAGCATGAAGAGATTCATTTTACTAGACTGAGTTGAACTTTGCTTAGCCCGAGAAGGAGTCTGAGAAGGTGTATACTACGAATTGTTGAAATTTGGTAACCTTCTCAGAAATATGTCGGGCATCTCTTGTGATTTCCTGAAACTAAGCATCAGCATGTCTCTATAAATTTCCAATAACATGACTGGCGTCTCGTTATTCATGCTTTAACTTTTGGACTTCACCAGTAAGATCGGAGATAATTTTTGTCAGATGATTAAGCTGATTACTCACAGAGGGAGGAATGTCTTCGACTTCAAGATCAGGAAATTCTAATAATTCCTTAGGTAGATCACTGTCGATTGTCCGCACATCAGAAGAAGAATCAGCTCTTTCAGACTCAGCAGGAGCAGAAACTTGTACAGCAGTAGTAGTAGTAGCAGATGCATCAACATATACAACAACAGTAGTAACAGCAGGCTCATCAGTATCAGAGGTAGTGAACAACGGCTCAACAGGGGTCTCCAGACTAGTAATCACCAGGGATAGGTGAGGAGCTGGTAATTGAAAATTTGTAAAGTCAAAAGGAATTGGTTTAAGGTTTCTATCAGTGGGTCCAAGAAAAATGGGGCAATAGTAGGTTCAACAGTAATTTGGGTTGGTTCATTTTCAGAAGGTAAAGAAGGAATGAGAGCTAAGACATTTGTAGAAACAATCATGCAGTCAGCGGAGTCATCATCTGCTGATGAGATACTGACTTGATGAACCACTGACTCAATGACGGTGTCTACAGTTAAAGGATCAACATCCAGTGGAGGTGGATGCTGACTGGGCTTGTTCTCCAACAGAGAACGATTTGTCGACTGAGACTGCAATAGGCAAGTTTACCATGGAGACCTCTACTGCAACTATTACTGGTCAGTAACCTCCACTGGAGCTACACCCAAACGATGAGAGCAAGAGTGTAACCCCAAGGTAAACTTGAGATCATGCAGAGTCTTCTCAGCCAGAGTAAGGTGAGATTTCAAGGAGCGAAGGACCGCGATATCATGAGTAGCGGTGCCAGAGACTGGATCGAATTCCTCCTACCTTGATTTCACTAGAGTGTCTAGCCCGCAGATGTAATGCATTAAGAGGTAGATTTCTCTTTGACGAAGACCCTCTTCCACATCATGGGTCTAAAGGAACGCAAGAATAAGATTCTCATCGCGACTGGCTTATTTCAGGATCTTGTTGAAATCATTTAGACCGGATCTTCATGCGAGTCTTCACCCAATTATCAAACAACTCCAGTTGCTCTTGAACACGTGTTTCCACTTTGTCAAGAACCAAAGTGATTTCTCTCTCCACTGGAGTAGATACTGCTTCCATATGATCTTTTCCTCTTCCTTCAGGAGTGTGAGGAGGAAGACAGATAGAGCAGCCGATCTTTGGTGGTCTTAGACATAGGGCAAAAGATCCTGCCCCTCTTTGAGAACTAAGCGGTAGCTCGACAGAGAACGATACAGTAGGCATTGGTGCAACAATTATGATATCCCTTTGTGCTGGAGTGCAGTAGGGATAGCAAAAACGTAACTCAATGTGTAAGGACCCTAGTTCCTTAAGTGCGGATTAAAGGCATAATTAGAGCTAACATAAATTATCAGAGTAAAGTAATCGTGTTGAGACTATGAGCCTTAAGAATTACAGGCCAAAAATGAGGACTATCAAATGGATTAGTTACATTCCCAATCAAATGAATGTATTTACTATAGCTTTACACTACTCCTAGAGTAGACACTATACAAAAGTAATCCTGTCCTTCATCTACCAAAGTGTTCTTCACAAGCTCATCACCTCAACCCGCTTTAGCCCCTTCTTATCATGCCAAAAGCACCTACAAGGACAGCCCCCAAACATGAGCAATAATATCATTCATATTCAACACAATATGAATATAAGGCGTAAATGCATAAATCACAATAAAACACTTCCTGTTTTTCTCATGCATTTAAACGCTTCCAGTTTGGTTGTCCCTATACCATACCTCATGAGTATAATCAATAGATTATTTAATGGTCTACACATGTCATGACATAATACCATCTCATCAACACCAAATACCGATCACCAATCCCTAGTCTGTCCATCACAATGTATTTTAATGCCCCTCGCTTATTTACATATAGGCGGAGAATAACCTCGCTTCAATGGACATGCGGCGCTCCCATCCCTCGCTTCACATTGAGCGGCAACCATCATATGCATATACAATCATCATGCATAATTCAACATGTATTTGCATCCACAATGCATAATTCCATATATACTCGTATCCACAATGCATAAACAATGAGTATACTAGATACATGTACCGTTGGGTGCCCGTACGTCTTCTACGTACCTTTCCAAAAGTGGAATTGATATGGCTTCACTTCCTTGGTTGCATTGCTACCTGGGATGGTTCTACACAATCACACAACCCCATATTAGAAGCCAAATAATAGTCAAATACCAAAAATTCGTCAAAAGAATTCATTTTTTCAAAATTCCACAGCTGGCGATCGATCGCTTCGCTGAGGCGATCGATCGCCTCAATTTTTGCTTCGCGGCGATCGATCGCGCCAAACATGGCGATCGATCGCCTATCTCAAATTTAGCCACTGCCCCTCGGCGATCGGTCGCCTCATTTCAGGCGATCGATCGCCTACTCTGTGATTTTGGTACTGCCCATCGACGATCGGTCGCCTCATTTCAGGCGGTCGATCGCCTCACACAGACTCGCGATTTTCCACCATTAATGCACCCACAACCATTCCAAACCATACCAAAACTTAAACTATCAAACCCACAACAAAATAACATCATAAACCTCCAAAATATACCTCAAAACAAACATAAATCCAACCCTCAACCAAAACAACACCAACCCACAACAAACCCATTTCACAAACTCAAATAACAAACTCAAATCAAAACAAATCTTTGCAAAAACAACAAGGAGGGACATATACCCTTCCTAGACCTTAAATCTTACCAAGAATCACTCCACAAGAGTTTGAGCAAAGATTTCTCTTCCTCCTTGGGGTCAAAAACGAAAATAAGGGAAGAGGTTAGGGTTGGGGGAATGTTGGGGAATTAAAGAGTAAAATGGTAAAGTGGGTGATAAAGTGGGGTGTTTAAAATGAAATGCACTCCACAATACTATGGTGTATAAAACACCCCAACATGATATTTTTAAAAGCATTACATCACAATGCTCCACAATTTCAAATAAATGCATGTTTCATCAATAAATGACTACCAACACATGTAAGTCATTAAAACACCCCAATTATCCAACATGCATCACATGCACCCCGAAATGCTTTCCCGGTCACGCCTACCATGTGACTAAGCATTTCAACATGATAAATAAATCCAGCACATAATTAATTACCACCATAATTAATCATATAAACACAATTAATGCCCAAATTGCAATTAATCATTTCGGGGATATCACACAATGAACCAGTAGGCTCGTCATTAGCTCTAGCTGAAGCATCAGCTTCAACCACTTCTGCAGTGGGAAGAGTTTCTAAGCACGGAATGGGAACAACAGATGGTAGCACTTATCGTGTACGCCCAAATTGACCCTCTCAAGTTAATAAAAGTAATGTAGTAGCATGAGTAGGGATCGATCCCACGAGAAAGGTTATATATTTGTGTTAGCTAGTGCAAACGAAAATAAAAAAGATGCAAAGTTAAACTAATATGCAAATTAAACTAGATGAATTAACTTATGAGAAAAGAGTGATTCTAGGTTTTTAATCGACTTTACAATTAGGGTTTACTATCTCGATCATCGATCTTCACATACGATTCAATTTTCAGATGAATATTCCTCGTTGGACATTTAATCCAAGAATCAAAGTCCTATCTCACCTTAAGTTTAATTAAATTGCACAAGCGTTCTAGTTTAACCCTTATCAAACAATCAATCAAAATACAAGCGATTAAGATTTAAATCGATGATAGCATAACAACTAATGAGGTTGTTAAACAACATAATCTAAGCGTCAATATTTAATCTAGTCAATTATTTTTTCTAAGAATTTAACAAACTCACAAGCGGAAATTTATTAATCTTAGTTGCTTTGTAAATTAGAGAGATCAAAAAATTCCATATATGATATCTAATTTAGCATTAAATTGCATGAACAATAGTTAGGTGATCAATCTAACAATCAAACACAACAATCATGGCATGAAAATCCGAAATACAATTGATACTCAATGAAAATCAACAAACAAAGCTTAATCTCACGAGAATCGTAAACTCCAATGTATCATATTCCTTAACCAAGAATCACAAGAGTGTTTAGCCACTCATGACTAATGCAAAAGAATCAAAATAAAATAAAAACAACATAAAAAACACAAACTAGACAAACTACGTAGATATTCGTTTGCGAGGTTGTCACGCCCGCATTTGCTTCGATCTTCGTAGCGTTCCTTTGAACTATGATGAACTAGATGCTAATTATCTATGAAAGTATGTAAAAAAATATGTTTAAAAGGTCCCCCAAAGGTCTGATGGTTGTGGGGCATATATATGAGGAGGAGGACGTTTTACTTGAACTCTTCCGGCTATTGATCACCAGCCTTTACTGTTTTTTATAACTTTCCAGCGTCTCTTGGCAATTGATCGCCGCAAAATGCCGATCGATCACCGAGTCTTTATTTTTGTTGGCTCTTTTATTCTCGTCGGCAATCGATCGGGGCTTTTGTGGCAATCAATTGCGGTCCTTTGTTCACTTTTACATTTTTCTTGATCTACTTTGATCCGTTGTCAACTCAATGCATTTTTTGATCATTATTTGCCCTTGTTAGCTCGATTCTTTGATTCCACCTATATTTACACAAATATATGATTATATAGCATATGCATCAATTTATCCATCAAAATATACCAAATCGTAGGCAATTAACGCAATAGATGTGTCTATTTCTAGTCACATCAACAGATGCCACCTCTACTGTAAGTGCAGCCTCAGTAACTGCAGTTGTTTCCTTAGAGGCAGCGGGGTTCCTCTTCTTTGTTCTGGGTTTCGTTGGTGGAGGAGGAGGAGATGACAGTAGATTCTGAGATTATTTGTTCAAAATCACGCACTACTTGAGCCTTCTTCCTCTTGGTAGGAGCGGTCTTGGATGGGCCTCCTTCTCCACTAGGTTGGTTTCCTGTGCGTCAATATGTACTTGGCATTGATGAGCCAGTTGGATGAAGATTGTGAATAGTACCCACCGGAACATCCATGCTTCCTAAAATGCGACTCAGGGGAAGAGCAAAACCTGAATGATCCTTGGCTGACTCAACCATACCAATAAGCACTTGAAACAGGATCACATACCAATTGACTGCCAAACCTTCGACAATGGCACACATCACTTCAAATTTCTCCGGAGTGATGACGTCAAAGGAACCAGCTTTGCACAACAGACCATTGGCAACAATATCTGCCAGCACTCTGAAATGATTCTTCATCAAAATCTTCTTAAACAGAGGGGTTCACAGTCGGTGGCCAGATTCTGAGAACAAAGTACTCATCTCATCTCGAATGGAGATGGAGATGGCAGATAAATCAGTGAGACCGGCAGTGAGAAGGCTCAGTTGGGTAGTGAAATCCTCTTGGGTGACAGTCACTGACTGATTTGAAATAGAAGCCACAACTGACTTGTTGATTACTTTCCCTGAAGTATAAAATTCCATTAGGGCTTCCTTGTAGAATATTGGAGTCAGGCTTAAAATAACCAATAGCCCCGAGTTTTCTAGACATCTAAATATGCTTATAATTCCGTCATCGGAGCTTGTGTAGACAGGTTCAAAATCAATGTGGACAGCATTGGTGACGAAACTTGGTTGGCTGATCTTTGACATGTTGATTTGGGAAGGAGAAGAGAATACACGAAGTAAAAAAATTTTTTCTTGGAAAGTATGTTAGCACTGTAAATCTGAAATGATGAAAGTGAAAATCGAAAATGTTAATGGCGGTTAAAGAAGAAGGGAGATGTAACGCCGTACTGTAGATGAAAGGACACATGGACACGTGTCGCTCATTTAAGCAAAAATAATTTTGAAATAAAATGAAATAGACACGATTAAAGCGGGACCGAAATAATTAAATATTAATAATCATTAAATTTTGAAATCTGACGTTTCAATTGGTTACAATTTAAGAAGGTTATTAATAGCTTATCGTACATGGTAATGTCCACTGGTATGTAAAGTCTACAGGTTAAGTTGCAAACTCTACTGCAACAGACAATTGTTTTACCAGCTGAGCATTAGTAGACCTTCGAAAGACATATAAATTCCCCCTCAAATAATATTCCCCTAAGTTCATGTATCAATTAAACGAAGTAATTCCCCCTCACACAAGCAATAGTAGAATTAAATAATGAAGATTACTTAGTTGTATTAATTAAACCAAGTGTATTGCGAAAGTAGGAAAACTTAGCGTCCGGTAGGGTTTTGTGAAGATATCTACTGCTTGTTGTTCGGTAGATATTATTCCAACCGAATCTCTTTCTTCATTACATTATCTCGGATGAACTGATGACGAATGTCAATATGCTTGGTCTGAGATTGAAGAACTGGATTATACGTGATAGCTATAGTAGACGTATTATCTCCTAGGAATTGACAGTATCCACTGGTACTATTCCTATCAATCTTACATCCTGCATAGTCAGCATCTGAATATCCAATTAAATTAAATGTAGAATTCTTGGGATATCAGAGACCAACATTTTCAGTTCCTTTTAAATATTTAAGAATCCTATTGGCAGCAGTGTAATGTGATTGCTTAGGATTAGTTTGGAAGCGAGCACACATACATACAACAAAGATGATATCAGGTCTCCTGAATGTTAAGTAAAGTAAAGAACCAATAATACCACGATACAAGATTATCTCTACTGGTATGCCTGCTTTGTCTAAATCTAGTTTAACAGACGAGCTCATGGGCGTGGCTGCTGTTGAACTAGTGCTCATACAGTACTTCTTTAATAACTCTTTGGTGTACTTCGACTGGTTGATAAGAATTCCTTCAGCAGGTTGCTTGACTTGCAATCCAAGGAAAAACGATAATTCTCACATCATGCTCATCTCAAACTGAGCCTGCATGATTTTAGAAAATCTCTCGCAAAGTTTTGGGTTAGTACTACCAAAAATAATATCATCAACATATATTTGAACTAGTAAAGTATGGTCACCCTTTGTGAATTTAAAAAAGGTCCACCGAGCCAATGGTAAAGTTGTGCTCAATCAAATATTTTGATAGAGTTTCATACCATGCTCGGGGAGCTTGTTTCACACCATACAGAGCTTTGTCTAGTTTATAAACAAAGCAGGGCTGCTGATGGTTTTCAAACCCAGGAGGCTGTACAACATAAACCTCTTCTTGGAGTTTGCCACTAAGAAAATCACTCTTAACGTCCATCTGATAGACATTGAAGTCTTTAAATGCAGCAACTGCAAGAAATATGTGAATAGCTTCTAATCGGGCTACATGAGCAAAAGTTTCATCGAAATCGATGTCTTCTTCCTTATGTATCCATGTACAACTAATCTTGCTTTATTCCTGATTACTGTACCATTCTCGTCCAATTTATTTCTGAATATCCATTTGGTACCTATAACAATGTGATGCGGTGGTACTAAGTGCCAAGCTTTATTTCTCTCAAATTGATCAAGTTCTTCTTGCATAGTTTCTACCCAATTTGGATCTAAAATAGCATCAGCTATCTTCTTGGGTTCTATGTGAGAGATGCTCTCACATTCACCATGAAGAAATTCATTATCTGTCCTCTGGACCTGAGAGAAGCAGTAGGTTACCTATGACCTGCTCAGATGGATGATCCTTCTTCCACCGGAGCGGAGGTCCAAGAGGGTTTGTTCCTTCGTCAGTAGGTATTTGAGTTGGCAGCAAAGTAGACTGGATTGATTCATCGTTGGTATTTACGATATCTATTGCAGTCGGGGTAGATTCTTTAGCATCCTTGGCATCACGGTTCTGTTCTTGTGGACCAGTAGATACCCCTGCTTGCTCTTCCGGGACTTCTGGTTCTAAATGCAGTCGATCCTTCTACTGTAATCCAACTCATCATCATAATCATTATCAATATGCGTATTTTTCAATCGATTCCTCAAATTATTGATTTGAAGTTCAGAGATAGAGTTATCAAAGGATTCATCAAATTTCACATGAATAGATTCATCTACCGTAAGTGTTCTATTATTAAAAACTCTAAAAGCCTTACTAACAACAGAGTAGCCAAGAAATATCCATGCATCAGATTTAGCATAAAAAATAATGAAATGAGTATTTCCATTGTTATGAATAAAACATTTGCAACCAAACACATGGAAATAAGAAATATTTGGCTTACTACCATTCCAGATCTCATATTAGCTGCTTCTGCCCAAAATCACTGAGAGATTTCTGACTCTGCAAGCATAGTTTCGCAGCTTCTTTCAAAGTGCGATTCCTATGCTCAACAATTCCATTTTGTTGCGGGGTTCTAGCAGTAGAGTATTCTTGTTTAATACCAAGATCATCTAGATATGATTCGAGTGACTGATTGGTAAACTCAAACCTTTATCACTGCAAATTCTATCTATCACACACGACTTCTCGTTTTGTAGTCTTTTCAGTAGTTTGATCAGCTTTGGAGTAGCCTGATCTTTGCCACTTAGAAACAGGACCAATGTAAAACGAGAGAAATCGTCTATTAACACTAAGGTATACTTTATTCCCTCTATACTTATTACTGGTACAGGACCAAAAAGATGCACGTGCAGCTACTCTAGGCACCGAGAAGATGATTTACTACCTCTGTTCTTAAAGGTAGATCTGAACTGCTTACCAAGCTGACATGCCGAACAAAACTTAATTTTTGAGAACTCTATCTGGGGCAATCCATCAACAAAATAAAGCTTATGCAGACTGTCAATAGTTTAAAAGTTTAAGTGACTCGAAAGCTTGTGCCAAAACCAATTTTTGGAACTATTCAAGACAGCAAAAGCAAGTAGGAGAAGCTGGCTGATCAAAATTCCAATCAATCTTATAAGTGTTATCATGCCTCTTACCTACAAGCAATATATTACCATCTATAGATCTTATTGTGCAACCGTACTGATTGAATTCTACTGAGTGTCTATTATCACATAACTGACTAATGCTAACCAGATTATAGCATATATTTTCAACTAACAGTACATCTTTAATAATAACGTTGCCATGTATAATCTTACCCTTACCCACGGTCTACCTTTCGCGTTGTCACCGAATGTTATTCTTGGTCCGGTGGAGTCTACTAACTCAGACAATAAACATGCACTTTCTATCATATGTCTAGAACATCCACTGTCTAGGAATCATTCTGAGCTCCGAACTTGTTGGATTCTAGATCTCTGCAATTAAAGTGATGATATCATTCGTACCCAATCCTTGGGTCCAGACAGGGTTAGTCATTTCGGGACCCACACTTAGATAACCCTGAACTTCTTGAGTCCGTATGTGTCCTGAAATGTGTGTGCAGAAATGGTGGTGGTGTTATAGGGTGCTACGTGTGATATTGAGTGTATGCATGTTGTTTTGGCTTTCTGGACAGACATACAATTATAATACCAATTAGGTTTAGCCTCTCGAGTTGCTTGACCAGTAGACTTATGTCCATTATCGGACTTTTGTACTGGTCGAGTCTTGTCTACTGGCTTGACATAACCAATACCTTTATGTGATGCATTTTCCTTAACGAGTATTGCTTGACATGTTCCATATCCAACTCACTTGGTTCATATAATGTGCTGAATCGAACAAAGTTCATTGGTTGAGACTAGTTTTTCACCAAACACAGTTGAGATCATGTGTTAGAGGCCTAACTGTCATGGTTGATATAGCCTATGCCAACAAGATCGCCAGCAAGCCTAATCGACTCTAGTATTTCATCTTTTCTAGCGGTTGATGTGTTCCATGTGCGAACCAAATTGATAAGTTTATGTAGAACTGTCAAAATGGGCTAGGCCCGCGGGCCTGGCCCAACCCAACCCGCCAAATAGGCGGGTTGGGCCAGCATTTTTATGGCCCGCCAGCAGGCGGGCCTATACGGGCTGGCCCAAAAGGGCCGCGGGT
The DNA here is from genome assembly GCA_907163345.1 of Haberlea rhodopensis. Taxonomy (NCBI): domain Eukaryota; kingdom Viridiplantae; phylum Streptophyta; class Magnoliopsida; order Lamiales; family Gesneriaceae; genus Haberlea; species Haberlea rhodopensis. The sequence goes on along the minus strand of CAJQUN010000033.1, from coordinate 5,152,012 downwards.
TTTGGCGGGCCAACCCGCGGGTTGGCCCCATTTTTTTTATAAAAAAAATTTTTGTTATTTCTTTTTTTTAGGCTCAATTCATAGATAAAAACTCAATATCACATTGAAGCATTCGATCTACTATACATTTTTCACTTGATCTTGCTTGAAAGTTGCAACAAGTATTTCAAAAATGAGTAAAATACTGATTCACTAATAAAGTTTTTTTAGTAGCAGTCTTAATATAGATAAAAGCTGAAACAAGTTTCAGTAGTCTTCTAGCATCAGTTTCAGTTTCGACAAGTTTAGTTGGGAATATTTTTTTGAAGTTTCTTAAAAAAAAATTTAAATTTTTTTTTTAAAAAAAACTAAAAGTAAAAAAAAAATATTTTGGCGGGCCAGCCCGCCCAACCCGCGGCCCGCTTCGGGTCGGGTTGGGTTGGGGTTTTCCCAACCCGCCTGGAGGCGGGCCCAAACGGGTTGGGCCGTTTGGGCCGCGGGTTGGGCGGGCCAGCCCGTTTGGGTCGGGCTGGCCCGTTCTGACAGCTCTAAGTTTATGGTATGGACATTTAACTTCCCTTTCTTTTTCGAGTAGACTTACTTTTTCCCTTAAGCATTCCAACTCCCTTGATTGTTCATGTTGAGCCTTAAACGCATGGCTGCGTTTAATGCGTTAAATTATCCCCGGTCAATCTTTGAGTTTTGATAATCAACAAAACTTGTGTTTGTTATACTAATGCATCTACTTAGTGTGCAGATTAAGTTATGAAAAGTGGATTGGAATGAAGAAAATCAAGTGTGCATATTCTGGCCTGGATCGCCCCAGGCGATGGTGATCATCGCCCCAGCCGATGGGTGCCAGGCGAGGCATCGCCACGCACATCGACAGAGGCGATGGCTAGGCGAGCATGCGAGGAAGATCGCCCCAGGCGATGATGACCAACGCCTGAGGCGATGGAAACCATTTGACACTTCGCCCCGCACATCGACAGAGGCAACGCCGAGGCAATGCGCGGGCATGCGCGCAGGGGAGATCGTTTGAGGCGATGGGCTGAACGCCTGAGGCGATGGATGGAACGCCTGAGGCGATGTGGAGTTTGTTTGAGGCGATGCAGAATTTGGACATGCTGAGGCTACGGCCTTGATTTTTGCTCTTGATCGGCTGAGGCGATCCACCGATCACCTGAGGCGATCCGTGATTTTTGCTGACCGTTGGGGCGCGGCGATGGCGATCGCCCGAGGCGATTTCCGAGGCGATCGAGGAGTGATTGAAGCCTTTTGTTTAGCAACGGCTAGTAGGAGCCTACGGGGCCTCCTACACTATAAATATGGATGCTTTGGAGCATTTTGAAGCAAAGGGAACAAGCCTACAACTTATACAAAAGTCTTGATAGTTATTATTTGAATTAAGCTTTGCAATCTCCATACATTGTTATTGTATTGGAGCTTGTAATTCTTTTATTGTGTGTGAGTCTTGTTCACTTCGTGTTGGAACACCGTGTAGGTGTGTGTTGAGTTATTGTAAAGGTCCTCCAACACCAAAGCAAGTTGGAAAATTGTAAAGTCGCCAACAAGTGAAGTTGGCGCATGTGTTGTGGCTATCCTTGAGCCCTTAAGGCCAAGAAGACTCGTGAAGGGTGTTGGTAGCTCGGGAAGAGCTTTGTATACTCGGGAAGGGTAATGTGCTCGGGAAGAGCTTGTGTACTCGGGAAGAGTAGTGTGCTCGGGAAGAGCGTTGTAAACTCGGGAAGAGTTGTTGTGTGGCTAACTTGGAGCCCTCAAGGCCAAGATCGTTTATTCTAGTGGAACCTCGGTTGGAGGTTATCTAACCGGGAAGAGGAGGCGTAGGCGATTCATCGCCGAACTTCTATAACAAATCCCTGTCTCTTTTATTGCTTTATTTTTCATTACGCATTTATTTATTTATTCTTTTTATTTATCGATTGACTAAAGGCTTCCGCAAGCGCAAAATCTTTTATTTTTACAAACTCATTTTAAAACGCTAAAGTAGCCAAGAAATCTCATTTACCCCCCCTCTTCGATTCCAACAAGTGGTATCAGAGCCATTTGATTTTTGTTTTAAATCAAATCTTTTATATGGCTAATCTAGAAAATGAGTTTGCTCAAGGTCAATCGACGAATCGCCCTCCGCTTTTCACGGGTGATAACTACGGTTATTGGAAGAATAGAATTTTCTATACATTCAATCCGTAGATTATGATCTATGAAAAATCATAGTGAAAGGTCCACATATTCCTCTAAAGGAAGTTGGGGGAATTAGTGTTCCCAAAGAAATGGACGATTTCACTAGAGCGGATATGATTTTAATATCTCAAAATGCTAAAGCTATTAATATTTTGCATTGTGCTTTAGATATGAAGGAGTACAACCGGATCTCGATGTGCTCAACGGCTAAGGAGATATGGGACAAATTGCAAATTTGTCATGAAGGAACCAATCAAGTGAAGGAGACCAAGATTGATCTTCTACAACTCAAATATGAGATATTTGAGATGGAGTCCGGAGAAGAGGTGGATTCCATGTTAAGGAGGCTCACCCTTGTCATAAATGAGCTTGTTCAACTTGGAGAGAGGTACCCTCCAAAGCAAATATGGAGGAGAGCCCTAAGAGCATTACCTAAAGAATGGGACGCAAAGAGGACGACCATTATCGAGTCCAACAAGGGAAAAGTGCTTCCTATGATCTTGATGAGCTCCATGGCACATTGGTGACTCATGAGCTTGAAGTTGCCACAAGGAGAGAAGTAAAAGAGGAGGATAGATCCAAGAGAAATGGGTTTGCCTTGGTTGGAAGAAAAGACCACTTCGAGGATGAAGAAGATGATGATGATGAAGAGATGATGTTGTTCACAAAGAAGTTCAAAAAGCTCTTCACCAAACATAGCAAATCAAAGACCTCCAATGCTACCAAACAAGAATCCAAAAATGAGGTAACTTGTTATAATTGTCATGATAAAGGTCATTACGCTAATAAATGTCCTAGGAAGAAGAATGAGGACAAAGGCAAGAAGAAGGCGTTTATAGCCACATGGAGTGATAGCAACTCCGATGAAGAAGAAGCCACCAATCTTTGTTTAATGGCTCTTGAAGATGAAGGAGGTGAAAGCGACGATGAGGTACCTTTATTTGATGAACTTTTAGAATCCTATAATGATCTTATTGATGCTCTTGGCAAAACCAAGATGAGTAACAAATTACTCAAACTTGAGATTGCTAAGAAAGATGAAGAAAATAATTCATTGAAAAATGAATTAAATTCTTTATAAATATCTTTTTGCAAATATAGTGAAAGTAGTAAAAAGATGAGTGAATTGCTTGGCTTACAACGTTGTAGCTTTGACAAAGCCGGGTTAGGCTACTCAATCAAATCAAAAACTTTTTCTAGCTTGTTGGCCAATGCAAAACATGATTCTCCTACTTGTAACTATTCTTGCAAAAATGGCCACACTAAAAATAAGTGTAGGTTTGCTAGAATCCAATACCAACCTAATAAGAGGTGGAAATGGATTCCTAAAGTGCCATTGAAAGTTAACCATCAAGGACCCAAAAATCAAATGGGTACCAAAGTTCCTCCTATTGTTAATTTGTCTTGTAGGGACAACAATGGAATGAAGGATGAAGGACCAAGCAACTCAAAGGAGGAGTTTGTATTATTCACTACTATAGAAGAGGCTCGAGGTGTTGGACCAATGACAAGAACGAACTCTTGTCATCGAGGGTAAAATTTACGTTTTACATGTTATAAGAGCAATTTCAAAATTCATTGGCACAAATTAATTGTGATCAATAAATTATGAAGCTCAATATTCATTGGAGTAAAATGCATAACCCCTTAGCATAATTTGTTTAATGCATGATGTATGCTTATCTTTTTATAGTAAGTAGCTTGATATGCTTTGCATTCAAATTTGAATATGCCATGTGAAAATGTGCAATTAAATGATTTGTTATAATGCTTTGATAATTTTAAATGTTTATTGGGCATGAATGCATGAACATATGCACACATTGAAACTTTTAGAATTAATTGTTGAGTGCCTTAAACACATGGTTGTGATTCACCTCTATATGATTTAATCTTGGTTGATGAGGAACATGTGTAATTTGAAGCTATGTGTCAACATATAAATTATGCCATGTTTATTTGAATTTTATGATTTTTGATTATCACAAAAAGGGGGAGAATTTTGTGATAAACTTGAACCTTAATACATGCATAGTTTAAGGGGGAGAGCTTATGTATGCATGGTTTGACGGGGAGAGTTATTTGTTTAATGATTACTTGCTTAAACTTGTATGTGCTATGCAATTGTTAAGGGGGAGTTATTTTTACTCACATTTCATGCATATTACTTATTCAAGTTTATCAAGTTTTGTGATCATCAAAAAGGGGGAGATTGTTGAGCCTTAAACGCATGGCTGCGTTTAATGCGTTAAATTATCCCCGGTCAATCTTTGAGTTTTGATGATCAACAAAACTTGTGTTTGTTATACTAATGCATCTACTTAGTGTGCAGATTAAGTGATGAAAAGTGGATTGGAATGAAGAAAATCAAGTGTGCATATTCTGGCCTGGATCGCCCCAGGCGATGGTGATCATCGCCCCAGGCGAGGCATCGCCACGCACATCGACAGAGGCGATGGCTAGGCAAGCATGCGAGGAAGATCGCCCCAGGCGATGATGACCAACGCCTGAGGCGATGGCAACCATTTGACACTTCTCCCCGCACATCGACAGAGGCGACGCCGAGGCAATGCACGGGCATGCGCGCATGGGAGATCGTTTGAGGCGATGGGCTGAACGCCTGAGGTGATGGCTGAAACGCCTGAGGCGATGTGGAGTTCGTTTGAGGCGATGCGGAATTTGGACATGCTGAGGTTACGGCCTTGATTTTTGCTCTTGATCGCCTGAGGCGATCCGTGATTTTTGCTGACCGTTGGGGCGCGGCGATGGCGATCGCCCGAGGTGATTTCCGCGGCGATCGAGGAGTGATTCAAGCCTTTTGTTTAGCAACGGCTAGTAGGAGCCTAGGGGGCCTCCTACACTATAAATATTGATGCTTTGGAGCATTTTGAAGCAAAGGGAACAAGCCTACAACTTATACAAAAGTCTTGATAGTTATTATTTGAATTAAGCTTTGCAATCTCCATACATTGTTATTGTATTGGAGCTTGTAATTCTTTTATTGTGTGTGAGTCTTGTTCACTTTGTGTTGGAACACCGTGAAGGTGTGTGTTGAGTTATTGTAAAGGTCCTCCAACAACAAAGCAAGTTGGAAAATTGTAAAGTCGCCAACAAGTGAAGTTGGTGCATGTGTTGTGGCTATCCTTGGAGCCCTTAAGGCTAAGAAGACTCGTGAAGGGTGTTGGTAGCTCGGGAAGAGCTTTGTATACTCGGGAAGAGTATTGTGCTCGGGAAGAGCTTGTGTACTCGGGAAGAGTAGTGTGCTCGGGAAGAGCGTTGTAAACTCGGGAAGAGTTGTTGTGTGGCTAACTTGGAGCCCTCAAGGCCAAGATCGTTTATTCTAGTGGAACCTCGGTTGGAGGTTATCTAACCGGGAAGAGGAGACGTAGGCGATTCATCGCCGAACTTCTATAACAATCCCTGTCTCTTTTATTGCTTTATTTTTCATTACGTATTTATTTATTTATTCTTTTTATTTATCGATTGACTATAGGCTTCCGCAAGCGCAAAATCTTTTATTTTTACAAACTCATTTTAAAACGCTAAAGTAGCCAAGGAATCTCATTCACCCCCCCTCTTCGATTCCAACAAGTGGTATCAGAGCCATTTGATTTTTGTTTTAAATCAAATCTTTTGTATGGCTAATCTAGCAAATGAGTTTGCTCAAGGTCAATCGACGAATCACCCTCCGCTTTTCACGGGTGATAACTACGGTTATTGGAAGAATAGAATTTCTCTATACATTCAATCCGTAGATTATGATCTATGGAAAATCATAGTGAAAGGTCCACATATTCCTCTAAAGGAAGTTGGCGGAATTAGTGTTTCCAAAGAAATGGACGATTTCACTAGAGCGGATATGATTTTAATATCTCAAAATGCTAAAGCTATTAATATTTTGCATTGTGTTTTAGATATGAAGGAGTACAACCGGATCTTGATGTGCTCAACGGCTAAGGAGATATGGGACAAATTGCAAATTTGTCATGAAGGAACCAATCAAGTGAAGGAGACCAAGATTGATCTTCTACAACTCAAATATGAGACATTTGAGATGGAGTCCGGAGAAGAGGTGGATTCCATGTTGAGGAGGCTCACCCTTATCATAAATGAGCTTGCCCAACTTGGAGAGAAGTACCCTCCAAAGCAAATATGGAGGAGAGCCCTAAGAGCATTACCTAAAGAATGGGACGCAAAGAGGACGGCCATTATCGAGTCCAACAAAGGAGAAAGTGCTTCCTATGATCTTGATGAGCTCCATGGCACATTGGTGACTCATGAGCTTGAAGTTGCCACAAGGAGAGAAGTAAAAGAGGAGGATAGATCCAAGAGAAATGGGTTTGTCTTGGTTGGAAGAAAAGACCACTCCGAGGATGAAGAAGATGATGATGATGAAGAGATGATGTTGTTCACAAAGAAGTTCAAAAAGCTCTTCACCAAACATAGCAAGTCAAAGACCTCCAATGCTACCAAACAAGAATCCAAAAATGAGGTAACTTGTTATAATTGTCATGATAAAGGTCATTACGCTAATAATTCCTAGGAAGAAGAATGAGGACAAAGGCAAGAAGAAGATGTTTATAGCCACATGGAGTGATAGCGACTCCGATGAAGAAGAAGCCACCAATCTTTGTTTAATGGCTCTTGGAGATGAAGGAGGTGAAAGCGACGATGAGGTACCTTCATTTGATGAACTTTTAGAATCCTATAATGATCTTATTGATGCTCTTGGCAAAACCAAGATGAGTAACAAATTACTCAAACTTGAGATTGCTAAGAAAGATGAAGAAAATAATTCATTGAAAAATGAATTAAATTCTTTAAAAATATCTTTTTGCAAATATAGTGAAAGTAGTAAAAAGATGAGTGAATTGCTTGGCTTACAACGTTGTAGCTTTGACAAAGCCGGGTTAGGCTACTCAATCAAATCAAAAACTTTTTCTAGCTTGTTGGCCAATGCAAAACATGATTCTACTACTTGTAACTATTGTTGCAAAAATGGCCACACTAAAAATAAGTGTAGGTTTGCTAGAATCCAATACCAACCTAATAAGAGGTGGAAATGGATTCCTAAAGTGCCATTGAAAGTTAATCATCAAGGACCCAAAAATCAAATGGGTACCAAAGTTCCTCCTATTGTTAATTTGTCTTGTAGAGACAACAATGGAATGAAGGATGAAGGACCAAGCAACTCAAAGGAGGAGTTTGTATTATTCACTACTATAGAAGAGGCTCGAGGTGTTGGACCAATGACAAGAACGAACTCTTGTCATCGAGGGTAAAATTTATGTTTTACATGTTATAAGAGCAATTTCAAAATTCATTGGCACAAATTAATTGTGATCAATAAATTATGAAGCTCAATATTCATTGGAGTAAAATGCATAACCCCTTAGCATAATTTGTTTAATGCATGATGTATGCTTATCTTTTTATAGTAAGTAGCTTGATATGCTTTGCATTCAAATTTGAATATTCCATGTGAAAATGTGCAATTAAATGATTTGTTATAATGCTTTGATAATTTTAAATGTTTATTGGGCATGAATGCATGAACATATGCACACATTGAAACTTTTAGAATTAATTGTTGAGTGCCTTAAACACATGGTTGTGATTCACCTCTACATGATTTAATCTTGGTTGATGAGGAACATGTGTAATTTGAAGCTATGTGTCAACATATAAATTATGCCATGTTTATTTGAATTTTATGCTTTTTGATTATCACAAAAAGGGGGAGAATTTTGTGATAAACTTGAACCTTAATACATGCATAGTTTAAGGGGGAGAGCTTATGTATGCATGGTTTGAGGGGGAGAGTTATTTGTTTAATGATTACTTGCTTAAACTTGTATGTGCTATGCAATTGTTAAGGGGGAGTTATTTTTACTCACATTTCATGCATATTACTTATTCAAGTTTATCAAGTTTTGTGATCATCAAAAAGGGGGAGATTGTTGAGCCTTAAACGCATGGCTGCGTTTAATGCGTTAAATTATCCCCGGTCAATCTTTGAGTTTTGATGATCAACACAACTTGTGTTTGTTATACTAATGCATCTACTTAGTGTGCAGATTAAGTGATGAAAAGTGGATTGGAATGAAGAAAATTAAGTGTGCATATTCTGGCCTGGATCGCCCCAGGCGATGGTGATCATCGCCCCAGGCGATGGGTGCCAGGCGAGGCATCACCACGCACATCGACAGAGGCGATGGCTAGGCGAGCATGCGAGGAAGATCGCCCCAGGCGATGATGACCAATGCCTGAGGCGATGGCAACCATTTGACACTTCTCCCCGCACATCGACAGAGGCGACGCCGAGGCAATGCACGGGCATGCGCGCATGGGAGATCGTTTGAGGCGATGGGCTGAACGCCTGAGGCGATGGCTGGAACGCCTGAGGCGATGTGGAGTTCGTTTGAGGCGATGCAGAATTTGGACATGCTGAGGTTATGGCCTTGATTTTTGCTCTTGATCGCCTGAGGCGATCCACCGATCGCCTGAGACGATCCGTGATTTTTGCTAACCGTTGGGGCGCGGCGATGGCGATCGCCCGAGGTGATTTCCGAGGCGATCGAGGAGTGATTCAAGCCTTTTGTTTAGCAACGGCTAGTAGGAGCCTAGGGGGCCTCCTACACTATAAATATTGATGCTTTGGAGCATTTTGAAGCAAAGGGAACAAGCCTACAACTTATACAAAAGTCTTGATAGTTATTATTTGAATTAAGCTTTGCAATCTCCATACATTGTTATTGTATTGGAGCTTGTAATTCTTTTATTGTGTGTGAGTCTTGTTCACTTCGTGTTGGAACACCGTGAAGGTGTGTGTTGAGTTATTGTAAAGGTCCTCCAACAACAAAGCAAGTTGGAAAATTGTAAAGTCGCCAACAAGTGAAGTTGGTGCATGTGTTGTGGCTATCCTTGGAGCCCTTAAGGCCAAGAAGACTCGTGAAGGGTGTTGGTAGCTCGGGAAGAGCTTTGTATACTCGGGAAGAGTATTGTGCTCGGGAAGAGCTTGTGTACTCGGGAAGAGTAGTGTGCTCGGGAAGAGCGTTGTAAACTCGGGAAGAGTTGTTGTGTGGCTAACTTGGAGCCCTCAAGGCCAAGATCGTTTATTCTAGTGGAACCTCGGTTGGAGGTTATCTAACCGGGAAGAGGAGACGTAGGCGATTCATCGCCGAACTTCTATAACAAATCCCTGTCTCTTTTATTGCTTTATTTTTCATTACGCATTTATTTATTTATTCTTTTTATTTATCGATTGACTAAAGGCTTCCGCAAGCGCAAAATATTTTATTTTTACAAACTCATTTTAAAACGCTAAAGTAGCCAAGGAATCTCATTCACCCCCCTGTTCACAATCAAGTTTATTGTCATGCTGTTCGACTGGGCTAGTACGTTCAGTCTTATAGTTCTCGAATGACTCATACAACTGTTGATACTCATTTATCATGTCCTGTAGTGCATTGGTGAGTTCAATATTAGTAAATTCGGAGTTAGAATCAGTTACCTCACTGTCATCATTTGCCATGAGACAGTGGACTCCTTCATCTTCACTTTCACTTGAGAAGCTTGATGATTCTTCTGATTCTGATTCTTAATCAGCCCACTTACTCTTGCTTTCCTCAGCAACAAGAACCTTTTGGTTTCTATCTCTCCTAGATGATCTTCTTTTCTCCTTAGAATTTTTGTAGTCCTTGGAAGTCCTCTTTTTATCATCATTCTTTGGTTTTGTAAAATCGGCGATGAAGTGCCCTGGTCTGTGACAGGAAGCAGACACGATCATCTTCTTCTGTTCTATCCTTGAAGTTCTGCTTCCTTGGGTAAGAGTGATATGTCTTGTGGCTTTTCTTCATAAATTTGCCAAATTTCTTGATAAACATCGCCATTGCATCAGTACACATTTGTTCAGGAGTCATCTCTGTTTTAGTAGATTGAGACTCTGATGCAGCAAGGGCCTTTGTTGGTTGGCTGGTACTTGATTCATCATCAACTCGAATGCCTAGTTCAAACTTGTACACCTTTAAGTCAGCAAAAAGATCGTGCATATCGATCTTGTTTAGTTCTTTGGATTCTCTCATGGCTATGGTCTTCACATCCCATTCTCTTGGAAGACCTCTCATGACTTTTAGGGTAACTTCTCTGTTTGATAGTTCCTTACCTAGGCTGTTGAGTTCATTGATAATTCCTGTCACTCTTTCATCATATTCATTGAGAGTTTCTACAGACATCATCTTGATGTTCTCAAATTTTTGTAGAGCAACAGTAAGCTTATTCTCTTTCGCCTGATCATTTTCTTCACACAGTTGTGCAATCTTTTCCCAGATGTCTTTTGCAGTATGGCACATTTTGATTTTATTGAACATGTCTTGTCCAAAGTTTTGAATAAGATGTCCTTGGCCACGTTGCCCAAATTTGCCTTTTTCTTTTCCTCATTGGTCCAGGATGCTCTATCCATTTCAACCATCTAAGGTTCACCACTGGAAATATCCACTACAGTGTTTCATGATCGTCATTGGTCTGTCAGTGATGTCCTACCATATATCATCATCCTGAGCACTTAGATGTGCTTACATCCGAATTCTCCAGTCATCATATTCATCCTTTTTGAACATCGGAATCTTGTTGAATGAGACCATCCGTTCTTAGTAGTCTCACAATTGAGAAGACATTGCTCTTATACCACTTGTTAGGGTCGGAGTAGTGTTCAGAAGGGGGGTTGAATAAACACTAGGCTCAATTTTTCTATTCATCGAAATACATCAGATTGTTAAGTACTGCAGTAAGATCTCAATTGATTGCAAGTTAGCAGACAACTAAAAATAGTGCGGAAAGTGTCTACTATACTTGTGAATTTAGAACTAATATGTAGATACTAGAAACAGTAAGATAAGGTGCAGAAAGTATATGACAACGGAGTTGTTTCTAGAAGTTCGAAGCACAAACTCTTCTACGTCTCCCCTTCTTCATTTGCAAGAAGGTTACACTAGAAGACTTTGGTTTACACTTCTCAGTATACAACATACTTAGGCACCCACACAGTTTTGCCTAAACTCCTAGCAACAATAATCACAATTGTTACAACGTGGTTTTACAACACCCATACAAAATATAAAACTTTGATCTTCGAGTGTTTTTTAGCAGTAGACTTTGATCTTCAAGATCTCAATAGCGCTTGGATACTGCTCGGCAAAACTTCAGAATATTTCAATAAGCATTTTGAATGTTTTGCTTGTTTTTCGAATGAAGTTGATTCAGGATTTCTGAGAGTTGAAAGTTTTTTATATTCTTCTCTTTGACGTATTTATAGACTTGAAAGTTTAACGACAAGTATTCTTCAAATAGAAAGAACCGTGTAAAATCAGCTTATTATTTTCATCCAAATTCTTTTTGTCTTCTTTCCATTTTGTTAATCAACGACTAGTTCATTCTGACGAGATTGGTGGCGCTAATATGACAGTGCGACGCTCTGCTATACTATTTGTCAGAGTGAATCTGACGAGTTTTGTCATGTTGCCTTATACGTCTGCTGGCTTCTCCTTGAAGGTTTTAGTCTGCTGTCATGTTGACTGATGTCTTTTTCTATCATCTGCTGGTTACTCATTAGTTACTTAGTCTGTTGGAATAAGGTCAACTAATGTCTTCCACTCTCTGCAGGTATCTATTGGAGATTTACACAGTTGACTTAGGTACTATGTTCCATTAGACCTCTATTCTCTGCATCACGTAGATGATGACTTCTATTCTTTATTTTCGGTAGGTGATATATTCTACTCTTTGTACTCGGTAGTCGATATCTCTCAATCTTTGTACCCGATAGATGATATCTCTCAGTCTTTGTACCCGGTATATGATTGTAGAGCCATTCAACCGTCTTTTCATCAATATGCTTCTTTGATGCAGTAGACGCTCCAAGCAGTAGACATTTGTTATTAAAACTTAGAATTGTTTTCCCAACAAATAAAAAATATAAGTATATGAAGTTTTTATTAGATATTGGAACTTGCAGGTAATTGACAAAAAATACTATCTTGAAAGACAATCTTTTATATATATATATATATATATATATATATATATATAACTTTATGATATGTATAGTTGCGGCAACAAAGTCCTACATTTTTTGATTTGAATATTGTAGCAATTGAAAGTCAACAAGATGCTAGTAACCAAAAAGAAGATCATAACCTACCCGAAAAATGATGGACAACTCATATCTTAAACTATTAGAGCATTTAATAATTTATTATTTGTTAAATTAAATTATTAGTTTAGTTTGATTCAACAAATTATTATTTTTAGTCTTCCAGATATATTTTCAATTAATATATTTGATTGTGAGTAATTTAATTTTTTGATATCTCTGTGCTAATTCCTTATGATTATTATTTTGTTGGTAATTTATTTTTTGAATGCTTTTATTGTTAGGATGATATATTTTAAATTTATATATATATTGTTTATTGATGAGATTACATATAATCTTTTGGATACATTTAATTTTTTTGGTATCTTTGTGCTTAATGCGTAATAATTATATTTTTGCTTTTTTCGTATTTGTGTGAAAATATTTCAAAATTTATATAAAAATATAAATTTGTTCAATAGGAATTGATTGTTAACATTCAGCACATCAATAGCCATATCAATAGCCATGGTTAATGGATACACCTGTCTTTTTTTAAATGGTAATAAAAAGAATGTGGACCATGGTGTGTTGCCGATAAATGGAACAGAGGAACTAGAGTAGATGTAAAAAGAATCGCACAATTCAACCCATCTATCCAACTCGCATTCACCCATATGTATTCGTCAGTTTTAACACTTGAAAAAAAGAGTTGAAAATTTGAGCAACTCGTATTTATATAGGTGGATAGTGGACCCACTCAATCCGCCCCCATCTTTGTATGTTAAAGGCATGTTGTCTTTTGATTTAAATATTTTAGAGATTTATGTTGCAAATTGTAATTTTATAAAACATCAATGTTTTAGTTTACTAATTTTTATTTCTTATTTAGAGTATAACGTGTAATTGTCTTTTTAATATAATTTATATTGTCAATTAAAAAATTCTTATTTTTTTTGACAAATAGTGGTTTCAAGTTCTTTCGTTATGCATCATGTAATAACAAGAAATACCTTTTATTTTGGGAACTTCATTTTTTAGTAAGAATAAATATTTTTATTTTTTAAAATTATGAATTATCGTTTTCTTTTTATACAAGTAAATCTTTAAAGGTATTTATGTGCCAATTTGATGGTAGGAAATTTTGATACTTTCATTTATTATGTTTTTTTTATTTCCTATTATGAGATAACATTTCTAGCTTCAGATTAGATATATATAGTCTTATGATGATAGTGATATGATTGATGATACATCGTTTTAACTATATTTGATTTTCAATTACAAAGGATTGAAAATTATATTTCGTATAATATTTTTGTTCACGTGATTTAGATTTTTTGTTGTTTTATATTGTTCTATCATTTTAATTAATTTAGTTGTGTTTTATTATCATCGTCAATTAAATACTTAGTTTAAGAACTTATAAAATACAGTAATTATAATTTATTTCTATTTGACTAGCTAACAGCATGCACCCACCCTAACCCGCATCTGCTCGCACCCGCACCCACCCAACCGCTACATTTTGTACATATATATTGTGTAGTCTCATGTTTAACAATTTAGCAGTCAATATTTATTGGGTTTGATGATTTTTCATGCCTGCCTGCACAAACACACACTCGTACACCCCTAAGTCTAAAATATACAATTCACTGTTGTAGCCCACATAGTGTGAATATAGATAAGTTTTAAGGTATATATTTGCTAAATATTTCTAACTTATGGTGTGATATTTTATTTGACTTTAATTATGTATAATTTAACAGTTCTAGTGAATTGCACCCCGATGCATTTTGGAGAACTAGCTAGATAGTATTGGTTCAAGTGGTGTTTGTTGTTGAAATCTTTTCCTTCTCCTCCAAACAAAAAATAAATAAATAAATAAATAAACAGTTGGTATGTACATGAGTCATGCCAATTGATAATGTTTAAGATCGTTATTGTTATCTCAAAAAATTATCATGCAACATAAATTAAATGAGACAATCGATTTCTATGTGAAAATCCCTCAAATCAAAGGAAAAAACCACATGATCTAGTCCAGTATAATTTCTACTATAACATTGATGAATTACAACGTTTTTTGTACAAGAATGGAGCAAAAACCAAACTGAAAGGTGAGAGAAAAATATCCTAGAAAGAGAGAAATTAAGAACCAAGATGATAGATGAATTGGAGAGAAAAACCCAACAATGGTGAAAAACTCTCTCTTTTATCCCAGAAAAAAATGAGAGCCAATTAGTCAACCAAATAATAAATGAAAGCCATGGTGCTTTCCCTGCTACCGTCAGCCCTTTTGTCCTTTGTAATATTGAGGTGTCTTGTAACTTGCCGGTGGTAGAGTGAAGTAATTAATTTGTCAAGCAAAAAGAAGATGGGACATGCATGCCCTATGTCACATTGGTATAACACTAGCATCCCTTCTAGTCGAGCTAGAGTGCAGCTCGTTGTCTCGACTCCAGTATTAGGAAAGAATTGTATGTGCGCCCTTCTCGGAATTTTTGAATTTCCAAATCGATTCGTAATACTGAAATGAATTGATATTCCAATAGCCTGACTGATCATAGGTGAGGAGCTCAGCACTGCAATACAGTCTATAATAGGTATAATCACGGCGATGGGAATCTATTGTAATCATAGCTCATAAAATATTATGTTCGGCCCAACCATAGTATGTTTGATGAAATTTCTCAAAGAAATCGGTGTTCAGTATACCCATAGCAATGGAAGCTCGGCATAACCATATTAGGCCAGACTTGGTATGAGGAATCCTGAATTGATTGTTGTGATCGAGAGTCTCGAACAGACTGAGATGATCAAGAATCCTGAACTGGCTTGAGATGACTGATGTGACTATAAATAAACACATCTAGTGCGTTTAATTGTCTACGATTGTGTATATTCTAATGGTTAATTTGATAAATATACTACCTAATCGTATATTTGTGTAAATATATGTGGAATCGAGGAAATCGAGCTAACAATGGCGAATAAAGACCAAGAAATGCATTGGAGTTGACAAGGGATCAAAGTAGACTACGAAAATGCATAAAAAGTGAAAAAGACTCGCGATCAATCACCCCGGAAGTCCGATCGATCGAGCGGGGCAGAAATTTTACTCAACAAAAAATAGTAATCACCGATCGATCGCTGGGATTGGACGATTGATCGCCCGGAGAAATATTTTTGAAAAAAGAACCAGCGATTGATAGCGAGGTCATGGCCGATCGATCACCGAAGAGTTTTGGAAGTTTGGGAAGTTGATTTCTTTCCTTTCAATATGGATTCCAACCGACCTACTAGCCTCTCTATAAATATGGCTCGAAAATAAGACTCTAAGACATTAGATGAATTAGATAGTTAGGGTAGATTTAGTTTACGCTTAGTTTTATATTTTCTCTTCCAATTATGTTGAAGAACGCTACGAATATCAACACGAAGGCGGGATTGACGACCTTGGCGTTGTGGCGATCGGATTAGTATCTCTTCTATTTCTTTTATTTATCGTTTTTCTTAGTTATGTGTAGACAGTTTTTAATTCTTAGTTGATGAAGACAAAACCTCGGATCTATTTATCTTGGGGAAATTCTTACGCTTTTATTTATCAAATTTTAGTGGAAATTAATGTTTTCAGATTTTGGATGATATGATTTATGTTTGATTATTGGATTGACAGCCTAATAACTTGCATGTAATCTAATGCTAAATCTGATAATTGTTTGATTAATCGAATTTATGAAGCAACTAATATTGATAATTTACTGTTGTTGGTGTTACTAAATTCTTAGAGGAAACAATTGATTAAATTGATATGAACCGCTTATGTTTATGTTGTTTAGATTCACCACTCACTAGTTTTGAATTGTGTCATGATTTTAATCTTGATTGTGCATATAGAGATTGATTGATTGATGAAGTTAAATTAAAACGGTGGACTAATTGACTATGAATAAGGTAAGGGATGAATTAGATTTCCAATTGATGAATATTCAAATAAAATTGAATCTTTTGTGAATCGATGCAATAGATAATATATCCAAGGTAGAGTCGACCAATACCAAGAATCGCTTTCATTAGTTTAGTTTTAGCTTTTAATTTTAATTAGTATAGTTCATTCACAACCTCTTCTTTATTTTACTGTATTGTTTTGATTTTTATTAACACAAGAATTCACGCAGTCTATGGGATCGATCCCCACTCACACTACTACTTATTTTTATTTTTTTTATCAATCTTGAGGATTGATTGGGGTTAATTTGGGCGTACACGATAAGAGCTGCCAATGACTGAGGTGATTGAGAAGCTTGAACTGACTGAGGTGATCGAAAATCCCGAACTAACTGAGATGATCGAGAATCCCAAACTGATCTGAGATGATCGAGAATCCCGAACTGACGTGAGATGATCGAGAATCCCTCATTGTCCTGAACTGCTGACTGTGGTGACTGAGGCAGAGATAACCGAGTCTGAATTGATAACTAAGGCCGAGGTAACCGAGTTTGAACTGATACCAGAGGCTGAGATAACCAAGTTTGAACTGATAACTGAGGATCATCACAAAAAATAAAGTCATCATGAGATATCCCACACAGACAAAAAATAAATAAATAGACATTCAGAGTAAATAAAGCTCATTAGATATAAGTTAATAAAATATATCTAAGATCTCATATTATCATGAATATCACCCTGGACGGATCTCTCATAACTCTCATGACTCTCGTGCTCTCACGCTTTCATCATTTCATTCTGTCATTGGGCCGGGGATGATACCTCAGTCCATTCTCTCATGCTCTCATCATCTCATTCTCTCATGCTCTCATCATATCCCAGAATGATACCTCGGCCCATTCTGTCATGCTGTCATCATCTCATGCTCTCATTCTCTCATAGTCTCATGCTCTCATGTTCTCGTTCTCTCATGCTCTCATTCTCTTATCGTCTCATGCTCTCATTCTCTCAGCATCTCATTCTTTCATCATCTCATGTTCTCACGCTCTCATTCTCTCATCGTCCCATGCTCTCATGAGCACATTCTCTCATCATCTCATTCTCTCATAGATCGTCACTTTTTAAAATAATAAAATACCCATAGTGATCGATTAATCCGCAAGTGCACGGTTGTCAAGTTTTAGTCTGGATAATAAGAAGTACGAGTGTCGAATCCACAGGGAGTAACTGTAAGTACCAAATAAAACGCTTTTAACTATATTTAACATATGATTATCAACTCAATAAAATACTAATTAATTAAACTAGTATTAATGATCCAACCAAACAAACCAAAGATGAGGAGAAAAGTATACTTGAGAAAGATTATCAAGACGTCGGTTCACCAATATAATCCCTATGACCTTCAATTGAATATCCAAATATCTCTAAGATGACGAGTTCTCCGAAATTAGCTATTGTACTCTCTCAAGCTATATTAGATCGAATATTAAATTGCAGTATGTTGTCGTGCGCTTATTTAACAATTCAATAATGCATATGTTTTCTAAAAACTTCTAAATTTTTATTACTATATATCTATGGCTGTCACACATGTATTTGATCTCATCTCTCGATCTCAATCTGAAATTCATGACATAATTTATTAGGTTATATTATAACATCATCTCTTGATCTCAATTATAATACTCAATTCAAATCTATGGCGGTCAATCCAAGAAAGCTTTAAATTTTATAAACTGTGCACATATGATATAAGAATTCAATCAAAGTTTAATAGAAAAGTCGTAGGATCAAACCAATGGATCCACTAGTCTGGGTAAATAACTTTAGTTCAACATAATAAAACAAAACAAAACAAAACAAAATAAAAAATTAAAGACAAAGAAAAACTCCCGATGTCGACTTCGTTCATATATCATTGCTTCCTCTCTTGCTTCCTTCTCGACCGTCTCTCGAATCTCCTTGTTGAAGTTGTTCCAATTCCTATGATGAGTTGAAGGTGGATTGTGGTTGATGGTGAGATGAATATGGATGGAGGCATGTTCCTAGATTTAATATGGTGGAATAATGTCTGATTTTCGTCCAAGATATGCGGTTATATTTATAGACGAGAAGGACTAAGTAGATTTCATGTAGAACTCAAACTTTTATTTTTTTTTCAGAATTCCGCTTTCTTAACGATCGATCGATATTTCCCCCGAATTAAATATTTTAGCTATTATTTTCTATCGATCGATAGGTGCAAGTGTACCAATCGATCGGTGGCTCATTTTCTCTAAAAGTTGAGTTTTCGATCAGTTAGCTCTTTTGAGTCCTTTTTCGTCGTTTTAAGCTCATTTCCTTTACTTCCTCATTCTTTCACCTAAATTCCTGAAACATGCAAATTAATACCAAAAACCGTGATATCATCAAGGAATCAATACAAAAACCACTAGAAAATTACCGCAAAATAAGGGTAAAAATAAAACTTATCACTCATGCTCTCATCTCTCATCGTCTCATGCTCTCATTCTTGCATCATCTCATTTTCTCACGCTCTCATTCTCTCATCGTCTCGTGCTCTCATCATCTCATTATTATTATTATTATTCTTTTATTTTTTATTTTTCTTTGTCTGATGCCAAACTAACCAAGATAGACCTTAGGAGGGCAAGGAATGAGGCGAGATGACACCAATGAATGAGGTTAGATGAGACCGAGATGAGGCCAAGATGAGGTCTAGGAATGAGGCCGAGATGAGAGACCAAGATGATGCCAAGGTATGAGGCCGAGATGAGGTCTAAGAATGAGGCCAAGATGAGACCGAGATGAGATCAAGGTATGAGGCCGAGATGAGGTTTAGAAATGAGGCCGAGATGAGACCAATGTATGAAGCCGAGATGAGACCAACGTATGAGGCCCAGATGAGGTCTATGAATGAGGCTAGGATGAGACCGAGGTGAGGCCAATGTATGAGGCCGATATGAGGTCTAGGAATGAGGCCGGCCGGAATGAGACCAAGATATGAGGTCGAATGAGGTCTAGGAATGAGACCGGGATGAGACCGAGATGAGGCCAAGGTATGAGAACGAGGTGAGGCCTAGGAACGAGGCCGATATCTCACAAATCGCATACCCTCATGGACGGGATGACATCTCTATGGACGACCTGTCACACGATGATATCTCATGGGATGACCTCTCAAGGAATGAGCTCTCATGGCATGACCTATCATGGGATGACCTCTCATGAGCTGACCTCTCATGGGATGACCTGTCACAGATGATCTTTCATGGGATAACCTCTCAAGGGATGACCTGTCATGGGATGACTTGTCATTGGATGACCTGTCAAGGGATGAGCTCTCATGGAACTCTCAATGTATGAGCTCTCATGGGATGACCTCTCAAGAGATGGGCTCTCATTGGATGACCTCTCATGTGATGATTTTTCATTTAAAGATAATGACAAGAAACAACAGTAAAGTGTTAAATTAAGGAGATGTCATCATAGCAAGCACATTTCACAAATGTACAATAGATATATATGATGTAGGCTATTCATATTTCTTGGCACGGTATGTATTCATTTGCCAATCACATAATAATTATAAAGTAGTTAAGCAATATATAATCAATACTTATCTGTTATACGCGAACTGTTCGGTGTTGCCTTCAGGGAATGTATTGGAGATGACTTAACAGTCTAATTCTCTCTTGGCAATTTCATCAAACAACATGAACTCAAGGCTTCAAGAATAAAAATATCACTAAACAGAGCTTCATCTTCTCACGTCATAGCTCAAGTTCATAAATTAAATTAGATGACACGATTTCTACGTGGAAACTCCTCAAATCAAAAGAAAAAACCACGGGATCTAGTCCAGTATAATTATAACATTGATGAATTATAGTGTTTTTGTACAATGGAGCGAAAAACAAAAATTTCTTATGGAGAGAGAAATTAAGAACCAAGAGGAGAGAGGAATTGGAGAGAAAACCCAATAATGGTAAAAAAAAAACTCTTTCTTTTATCCCAGGAAAAATGAGAGTCAGTTAGTCAACCAAATAATAAATGAAGGCCATGATGCTTTCCCTGCTACCGTCTGCACCTTTGTCCTTTATAATTATAATATTAAGGTGTCTTGTAACTTGGCAGGTGGTAGAGTGAAGCAATTTTGTCAGGCAAAAAGAAGATGGCACATGCATACCCTATGTCACACTAGTATAACAGTTATGATCTCCTTTCGTGCAGGTGATAAAAGCTTAATACGATCCCGAGACCAAATCCAAGAACCACAACCAACAATTTCTACTATAAGCATGAATATATATAAACTACAAACAATACATAATCTTCTTGCCCAAAGACAAAGAAGTTGAACAAACCTAAGTAGTATAGCTCTCTCCCTACCACCCTATCGGATTAGCCTAATGTGTTTTCTAAATTTTTAAAGGAAAGTACACATAAACATCTTTTAACTAAATCTCTCAAAAAATCTTCTTCTAAACTAAATACACATTCTAGAAAAACTTCTTTTAAATAAGCCCATTTTCAAACCCTAATCTAATAAATCAATTTTTTTTACTTAAATACCCCTATTTTAATCAAACAAATTGGAGAGAGATGAAGAAATAACTTTATCCCCATCGTGAGCCTTGTGTTCACTTCCGCTAATGATGTATCCTGACACACACTCTGTAATAAGCTCTGAGACCTGAAATCAATGGTGCTTGCTTCCCAACCTCATTGAATTTGTTTTGAGGCATACTGAGATTTGACATTGAATTTGTTTTTGTAGCAGATTAAGATTTGCTTTCAAGTATATTTTTCTTCTTCTCCTTTCAACATTTTTTGATGTTTTTTGCTATGTTTATGGGGATTTTTGTGCTTCAATTAACAATGAATTGTTATTTCAATGAGATTAAAAAATGAAATCAAGAATTAAATAGATAGTTCTACCACTTCATTATAAAAGTTTTGGTTTTAATTCTATTGTTGTGATGCTTTAATGAGATTAAAAAGTAAAATCAAGAATTAAATAAATAGTTAAGTCAATCAAAATGGTTTTAAAAAGTGTGTTTGATAAAATGATATACTGCCAGGAATTACATAACGATGCATGTATTTTACATGCGCCACCGAGTCTATCGGTGCATGTAATTTTACATGCACCGATAGACTCATGCACTATCTTTAACCAAAAAAATAGTCTATTGGTGCATGTAAATTACATGCACCTATAGACTCAGGCGGTACGTGGGGGCTGAGTGCATCTACTGTTTCTAACCAAACTCTAGATACATGCATCAAAATAGTTTCAACTTAATCAGTTGGTGTGTCTAATATACATGCACAAATGGTTTACAAACTGTTACCATTTTTAATTTTGGTATCCTCCAAAATTTCTAAAAATATTAACTCTTAAATTTAATTTCTAAATTATAAAAGTTTAGATTATAATTCTATGATTGCGATGCTTTAATGAGATTAGTAAATAAAATTAAGAATTAAATAGATAGCTAAGTCAATCAAAATGGTTTTAAAAAATTGGCTTTGATATATTGATATACTGTCAGGAATTACATAGTAGTGCATGTAAATATGCTCTCCTCAAAAAGGGCTAAACTGAGTCATTGAAATCAGGTTGTATCACATATTGAACCTTGTTCATGGGATCTTCATTCACAAAGATTGGGTGGTTACTATGTTAACCTTAGCCTTTATTAAGAAAAGTGGTTATTGGTTCCAAAGTTGTAATAGAATTTATATTATTTGTCAGCTTCCAGTTATGTTTCAAATATAAGTGATTACTCGATTGAGATAATTCAGTAATATTACGGTAAAGTTAATTTTGTTAACTTATTTGTCCTAATCCAGTAAAGTGGGGTGAAATACAAACAAAACTTTGGGAAAATTAAAAGAGATAATCCCATTGACCTATTATTCTATTCGTAAATAAATTTTGAAGTGAAAATCAGAGTTTTAGTATAAGCACTGGTTGCGACGGATTTAGAATTTAGGTTGAAGGGGAAACAAATAAAAATTAGGAAAAATATTTTAGAGAGGGCAAACTATAACTTCAATGGTGCAATCTACAATTTTAAGAGGCTAAAATGCAATTAGGGAAGAAAGCCTACGTAAGAATTATGTTGGCTCAGATTCTCTTGAAGCACAGGATGCTTATTGAATGATATGAAAGGGATTTCCACGTATAACAATTTTATAGAATAATCCAATGCAAGGATAAGTTATAATATATCTATCTCCATATTGTCTCAATCTTCACAGGTCTTTGTACACCATGTTGTAAAATGGAAAGTTTAATGTAAAAGATTATAAAACTTAAATATTATTTAATATTATAAGCAACAAATTACATTTTACGGATAAGTTTAAAATAAATTCATTATACAGTAAAACTTCAATAATTTAATATTTAATAACATTACTTAATATATTTTTGGCTAGTCCCGATTTGGGGACAACGTGTTAAATTAATAATTCGTTAACTTATAAGATTATATATATACGAGAATTCATATAGACATTATGCAATATATAAATTAATAATTCTTTAATGCATATGAAGACTGTTGGAATCGAAGAGGGAGGGTGAATGAGATTCATTGGCTACTTTAGCGTTTTAAAATGAGTTTGCAAAACTAAAAGAGTTTGCGCTTGCGGAAGCCTTACGTCAATCGATAAATAAAAAGAATAAGTAAATAAATGTGTAATGAAAATTAAAGCAATAAAAGACACAAAGATTTGTTATAGAAGTTCGGCGATGAATCGCATACGTCTCCTCTTCCCGGTTAGATAACCTCCAACCGAGGTTCCACTAGAATAAAAGATCTTGGCCTTGAGGGCTCCAAGTTAGCCACAACCCAACTCTTCCCGAGTTTACAAAGCTCTTCCCGAGCACACTACTCTTCCCGAGTACACAAAGCTCTTCCCGAGCACAATACTCTTCTCGAGTACACAAAACTCTTCACGAGCTACCAACACTTTTCACGAGTCTTCTTGGCCTTAAGGGCTCCAAGGATAGCCACAACACATGCACCAACATTACTTGTTGGCTACTTTACAATTTACCAACTTGCTTTGGTGTTGGAGGACCTTTACAATAAACCAACAAACACCTTCACGGTGTACTCACAAGAAGACAACAAGACTCTATCAAAAGAAAACAATTACAAGCTCCAATACAACAACAATGTATGGAGTTTGCAATGCTATAATAAATTTGAATTAGCAAAGCTTGATGAAGTTTGTAGGCTTGTTTCTTAGCTTCAAAATGCTCCAAAGCATCAATATTTATAGTGTAGGAGGCCCCCGTAGGCTCCTACTAGCCGTTGCTACACATAAGGCTGAAATCACTCCTGCATCGCCTCGGCCATCGCCTCAAACGATCTCCATCGCCGCGCCTCAACGGTCACCAAAAATCACGCATCGCATCGCCTCAGGCAATCAAAGGCTAAAATCAAGGCCGTAGCCTCAGCATGTCCAAAATCTTCATCGCCTCAAACGAAGTCCACATCGCCTCAGGCGTTCAACGCATCGCCTCGGGCGATCAGCCCATCGCCTCGGGCGTTCTTCCTCTGCGCGCGGTCCTGACCATCGCTTCAGTCGATGGCCGTGGCAAAGCCCCGCCTGGCTGCCATCGCCTGGGGCGATGATCACCATCGCCTGGGGCGATCCACGCCAGATTGTGCACACTTGATTTTCTTCAATTCAATCCACTTTTAATTACTTAATCTGCACACTAAGTACACAAATTAGTATAACAAACACAAGTTTTGTTGATCATCAAAACTCAAAGATAAACCGGGGATAATTTAATGCATTAAACACAACCATGTTTTAAGGCTCAACAATCTCCCCCTTTTTGATGATCACAAAACTTGATAAACTTGAATATGTAATTATGCATGAAATGTGAGTAAACATAACTCCCCCTTAACAATTGCATAGCACATACAAGAAACCAAGTAAATCATAAGGTAACAACTCTCCCTCTCAAACCATGCATACACAAGCTCTCCCCCTTAAACTAAGCATGAGTTAAGTTTCAAGTTAAGCTTCAATTTTATCACAACATTCTCCCCCTTTTTGTGATAATCAAAAAGCATGAAATTTAAATAAACATGGCACAATTTAACAATTTACACATGTTCATCATCAAGCATGTAATAAGCATAACAAGCCTAAGAATAAATCATAGAGATGAACCACAAACATGTGTTTAAGGCAATTTACAATAAATTCTAAATGTGCAAAGTGTGCATATGTTCTACCATGAGTTCATGCACTTATGCCCAATTATCATTAAAAACATCAAAGCATCATTAGATAAGTTGACAAAACATATAGTTGCTCATTTCCACATAGCAAATTCAAATTTGAATACAAGGCATGTCAAGACACTTACTATAAAAAGATAAGCATACATCATGCATTAAACAATTTATATGTGCATATGCTAAGGGGTTATGCATTTTACTACAATGAATATTGAGCTTCATATTTATTGGTCACAATTAATTTGTGCCAATTAAATTTTTAGTTGCTCTTTTAAAATGAATATATAAAATTTTACCTCCGATGACAAGAGTGTGTTCTTGTCATTGGTACTATGCCTCGCTCCTCTTCTATAGTAGTTAATAATATAAACTCCTCTTTTGAGTTGTTTGTGCCTTCATCCTCCATCCCATTTTTGTCCCTACAAAATAAATTTACAATAGGAGGATCTTTGGTACCCATTTGATTTTTGGGTCCTAGAGGGTTAACTTCCTTTGGCACCTTTGGAATCCATTCCCACCTCTTGTTAGGTTGGTATTGGATTCTACCAAACCTACACTTATTCTTAGTGTGGCCATTTTTTCAACAAT
This sequence comes from Haberlea rhodopensis, assembly GCA_907163345.1. Classification (NCBI taxonomy): domain Eukaryota; kingdom Viridiplantae; phylum Streptophyta; class Magnoliopsida; order Lamiales; family Gesneriaceae; genus Haberlea; species Haberlea rhodopensis. The sequence continues at coordinate 5,126,866 of CAJQUN010000033.1, read as the reverse complement.
AGTTACAAGTAGGAGAATAATGCTTGGCTTTAGCTAACATGCTTGAAAATGATTTTGTTTTGCTTGAAAAACCTAACCCGACTTTATCAAAGCTACAACGTTGCAAGCCAAGCAACTCATTCATTTTTAGACTACTCTCACTAAATTTGCAATCTTTAAAGAATTTAATTCATTTTTCAATGAATTATTTTCTTCATCTTTCTTAGCAACCTCAAGTTTGAGTAATTTGTTACTCATCTTGGTTTTGCCAAGTACATCTATAAGCTCATTATAAGACTCCAAAAGTTCATCAAATGAAGGTACCTCATTGTCGCTTTCATCTCCTTCATCTATGTCATCTTTTGCCATGAGACAAAGATTTGTTGCTTCATCTTCTTCATCGGAGTCGCTATCACTCCATGTGGCTATAAACGCCTTCTTCTTCCCTTTGTCCTCATTCTTCTTCCTAGGACATTTATTAGCGTAATGACATTTTTCTTGACAATTATAACAATTTACCTAATGTTTGGATTCTTGTTTGGTAGCACTAGAGGCCTTTGTCTTGTTATGTTTGTTGAAGAGCTTCTTGAACTTCCTAGTGAACAAGATCATCTCTTCATCATCATCATCATCTTCATCCTCGGAGTGATCTTTTCTCCCAACCAATGCTATCCCATTTCTTTTGGATCTATCCTCCTCCTTCATTTCTCTCCTTGTTGCAACTTCAAGTTCGTGAGTTACCAATGTGCCATGGAGCTCATCAAAATCATAGGAAGCATTTTCTCCTTTGTTTGACTCAATGATGGCGGTTCTCTTTGCGTCCCATTCCTTAGGCAATGCTCTTAGGGCTCTCCTCCATATTTGCTTTGGAGGGTACTTCTCTCCAAGTTGAGCAAGCTCGTTGATAATTAGGGTGAGCCTCCTAAATATTGAATCAACTTCTTCTCCGGACTCCATCTCAAATGTCTCATATTTGAGTTGTAGAAGGTCTATCTTTGTCTCCTTCACTTGATTTGTTCCTTCATGACAAATTTGCAATTTGTCCCATATCTCCTTAGCGGTTGAGCACATCGAGATCCGGTTGTACTCCTTCACATCTAAAGCACAATGCAAAATATTAATAGCTTTAACATTTTGAGATATTAAAATCATATCAGCTCTAGTGAAATCGTCCATATCTTTGGGAACACTAATTCCCCCAACTTCCTTTAAAGGAATATGTGGACCTTTCACTATGATCTTCCAAATGTCATAATCTACGGATTGGATGTATAGAGATATTCTATTCTTCCAATAACCATAGAAATCATATCTTGGTCCTGACACACCATTAAGACTCCTCAAAGTCTCAAGTTCCACAGAGGTCATGTAAAACAAACAATTACATTCCTGCCATACGTGTCAATCCACGACACTAAACAAATCCGAATCCTGGCCATTCCTCGTTCATCCTGGGTTTTAACAATCCTAAAAACAGGAAGGCTATCGAATTATCCAACAAGAACTACCATGGTCCTAAAACACGACAAGTCCTCACAAGGAAGGTCAAACGGACCTCACGATTATTCCTCAGAATACATCGTGCCATCGAGATTACCAATCTCAATTTGCCACGATCTCCCACCGGAGATTCACCAAATCGAGCATACAACTCGACGTTCAACAAGGAACAAAATAAAGTTGGCATTCGTATACACACACGGCATACATGCCCACGCACCAACACAAAATGCATACACAATGCAATAGACTCGGGTATTTCCAAACATACCCAAAATTCCAAACCACTGCCAAACCTCGATTATTCTCACTACACGGAGAATAATGGTTGACAAACCAAAACCAAAGGGTGTGATTTTAACATCACCACCACACGAACCAATATAACGAATCTCCCCAAAAGATTTAACCGGTAGGTATCATAATACCGCCTTCCTCTTAAGGAAAAAGTCATGAATCCATGATCCTTCAATCCTCGAACCACCGTTCGGAAGACCTGTGTATATTTACACCAAAACATATCCCGGAACCTAGAAATACACAACTGGTTAGAGTGGTGCATCAATACCTCCATTACCCGATCTAAAATCCGTATAAGCCACGTATACACATCCCAACGATGCTCTGTACTAACGTCATAGTACTCCACAATCGAGCATCTCTCCGGAGACGTCTCCTCAAACGTCTCATCGAGGTAAGAAATCCATTACTCGGTCCAACACCAGAAATGCTTACCATGGCTGATTTACAATCAATCCACGACCGATGTAAGCTGTCTCCAAGACAGTACAATCCAAATCTCTCCAAGAGACAAAATCAATATAGTTGTGTCACCCCACTAACTATATCTCACAAACCATTGTGACTCCCATTGCATGCCATATGCAAGGATGCTCAGCTAGAGCTAACAACGACTTGTTGACACTCACGTTGGTAATACCAACAAAATTGAGCTGTCCCAGTACCAGTCCCTCAAAATAATGGCGTATAAACGTCCCCGTGAGGTATTCCCTACCTCAAACACCATGCCACATAGAGAGTACAAGAGTCTATCTTAACTCTCATCGTATCGCCATACGATTCATCCATCTCGAATCCAACGAACAGCATAAAGGCTAACACAAGCCCACCAAAGTACTGCAACCATAACTGGCTAGCGATTCGCTGGCCCCATAGGCTTATACCAACGTGACACACGTCTCGACCCGGTATACCATACCGTACGAACCATTAGAGTTGTGGGTCATCGCCCAACACATCTCTAAAATACCAAGCACAATGGACAACCCGGTGTCCTTGCTCCACTACAACACAATCCTAATTCCGTAGGATTTATTCCACACCATCAGGGGTGGGTGTGACCAAGTTTACCACATATCACAACAATAAGCGAGTAGCTTCCTCAATGACTACTCTTACCACTAATCACTTGGCCTTAGCCATCCCAGCGAGTATACCCAAAGGTATTACTACTCGACAAATATTTACCTCTATTACATGATGCGGGACACTCACCGGTACAATGCATCCAATAATCCATCGAGCAACCTGTTCGGTAAAAAGGTCTCGTCAATTAGTGACCCAGACCCTACCATGTGCTCACCATCGGCACCCAAACCATACAACCGAATACATAAACATGAATGTGTCATTCACCAAAACGACGCAACGCGTCCACACAGACATCCCAAATAACATCGTCAAACATATGACGGTACCTGTCGATACACGACACTCATAATTTCATCGTCAAACACATGACGGTAAATAACAACACACCATATTCACAATGCTGATAACAAAAGTATTATGCCATACCTCATCGCTATCAAGATAGCGGAATACCTGTATCCATCGTCCACCAGCGGTACATAAGCAGCATCCATCGCTCGTAGGCGGTATAATCCAGTGCTACACACATAGCGGTATAATCCATCGCTATAGAATCAGTGGCATAAAACATCGCCAAAGAATATCCGGCGGTATGAAGCATCGCCATAGATGTAGCAGAATGTACCATCGCTATATGATACCTGGCGGCATGAACCATCGCCAATTGAATACCCGGCGAAACCATCGCCAATAGAATAGCGGAATAAGCCATCGCTATGATACCCGGCGGCACGAACCATCGCCAATAGAATACCCGGCGGAACCATCGCCAATAGAATAGCGGAATAAGCTATCGCTATGATACCCGGCGGCACGAACCATCACCAATAGAATACCCAACGGAACCATCTCCAATAGAATACCCGGCGGTCATGAACCATCGCCAATAGAATACCCAGCGGCATGAACCATCGCCAATAGAATACCCGGCGGCATGAACCATTGCCAATAGAATACCCGGCGGCATGAACCATCGCCAATAGAATAGTGGAATAATCGCGGACTCAAGAGGTACTCACACTCATTTAGTACTTTGTTCCCGATCGCATCACTACGTCATGACAGCGGCATCATCGCTTCGACGTGACAGCGGCATGTATCATCGCTTCGACACGACAGCGGCATCATCGCTTCGACATGACGGTGGTACCATCGTTCCGGCATGACAGCGAAAATACCCCTCGCTTTACATGACAGCGGAAATACCCCTCGCTTCGACAATACCAGCGGAAAATAATATCCCTCGCTATTAATATGACAGCGGCCGTGTTCTTCGCTTCATATTAGCGGCAAATATTCTATCATCGCTACGGTATGACAGCGGCAAGTATTCACATCGCTACGCAATAAAGCGGCAAGTATTCACATCGCTACGCCACGCATGCAACCGTAATGCATATCCCGTGTCCCAATAATTGTTTCCGCACGACAGCGGCATCATCGCTTCGACGTGACAGCGGCATTTACCATCGCTTCGACACGACAGTGGCATCATCGCTTCGACGTGCATGCAACCTTAATGCATAACCCGTATTCCCATAAACATCGCCATTAGTGTATTTTAATGCACCTCGCTCCAACCTTTAGCGGCAAAGCATCAGAATCATCACTCCGATGTATATCTATGCAACCGTAATGCATAGTCCATGTCTCATAAGACCCTGCAACCACCATGGTTAGCAATAACATATTCCAATTATGAACACATATCATAGACGCACATAGGCAATATAGTTGTGCCACGCAACACTAACTACCATCATGCATAAGTATGTGCTTCTCATTCCCATTATCAGTTTCCTAGGCCCTCAACAGCCCCAAAGAGCTAACCACTGCTCTGATACCACTAATGTAAGGACCCCCATGCCCTCAACACGTTATTAGTATATTAAGCCATACCATTAGTGCATATAATCATACTATCATGGGGAAAACCATGTGCAAGTGCAACACCATATGCTATCCAGAAAATTTCTTGCATTCAATCCACATAATATTCATATTCCTCAACCGAGATTATTCATATAACATGCACCCTCATAATACACTAAATGCTCTTAGTTCATTTAGCAATTCCGTATTTAATTGCATGTAACCATAAATGAATAGAGAAGAGCCGTAACCCATTTATACATTCCATATACACGTAAAATGTACTCACATAAGAAAACCCAATGAACACGCGTGTATCTAATGTATAAAAGCACTCTACCGGGTACCATTACTGGCACTTCAATCCTGGAAGCACCTCCCAAGCATAGCTTGACCTCAACTCTGGATCTATGCGCTTATTCAACCAGCTCTGGTACCCTAATCCTGGAAGTACCTCATTCAACAGCCCGAGCTCAATCTCCAAAGCTGCTGCTACACCTGTAACACCTGCCCCAACATAGACAGCCCCCACACGGGGTGAGCATACCAATACCACCAATCCAATAATCATAACATTGCAATTCATAATTTACAGAATGTAAATGCCATAATTTAAATGATACTCCCTGGATGGTAACACCCTCATCAGGGATCCCCTGTATTGTCCCTGTTCTCAAAATAACCAAACCATTAAATTCCCAAAAGTCAGTTGATCATTTCATTGATCAACTAAAACTATTCATGCTATACCAGTTCCATAACCAATTGCGATTAAACCATCAAAATAGAGTACTACAGATATCACATATATTTAGCAATTGACTCCATATTTCTATGTCATAGCTTGCTCCACAATGGCTGCATTTCGACCCCACGCACGCTCAACAATAGCGGCGTCATAACCGATGGTCGCTCAATGGCGACAACATCCCAATCTTTGCTCGCTCAAAAGCGGCACCATATAATTCCCAATGTATAATCCATTTGACGCAAATACCATTTACCGTGCTTATCGTTATCCATTTATAGCAAGTATCATGCACCATGCATTTCTATACCTATTCGATGCAATTACCACGTGCCACATATTTCAATGTCCATATAATGCAATTATCACACACCATGTGTTCCAATGCCCATTTAATGTAATTATCACATACCATGTGTTCCAATGCCCATTTAATGCAATTATCACATACCATGCATTTTACAGTTGCAACATTATAATAGGCTATGCTCGTACGTCATACGTACCTTAGAATTCCGTAGTCCATGTCAAGCCTGGCTTGAGTTCCATGCCCCGTGAAACATGTGCTAAAACACATAAACAACCCACAATCAAGCATAAGCATGCAACCACGTGCCCAAGCACGTTCAAAACTCCCAAACATATCGTCTATCTATGGCGATTACCAAATTATAAAAGTTCCCGGCTAAGCATGTATAATACCCCAAAAATATTGTCTATCCATGACAATTAACCTTTTAAAATAACCCGGGGCGAAGCATGCAAGACACCCAAAAAGATCCAAGAAACAACAAAAGAGGCACCAACAAACTGGCCATCTCGATCGATCGAAATTTCATTTCGATCGATCGAAAACCATCCTCCGATCGATCGGTCAAAATCCCGATCGATCGGTTCACTGTTCCAAAGCCACAAAACACATTTTGCCATGCTCGATCGATCGAAAATATTTTCGGATCGATCGAGCAACCCTGTAAACGCGAGAAACCTACAAGAATGAGCTTCCAACAACACCTTAACTCATATACAACCAAGATCAACCACCATGCTCAACATTTAACCACAAAACAACCTTAAAATAAATCCCCCCAAACATAAACAACATGTTGGACCAAGATCCACCCTTTTAACCCCAAAAACAAGCTACAACCCAACCAAAACTCAACAAAACTCTACCATAATGGAAGCTTACCACTTGAGCTCCAAGTTTTTAGCAAAAAAAATCACAAAAGACTCCTTTTTCAAAGCTTTCTCCTCTCCTCTAGTTTCAGAAACGAAAATGGAGGTTTTTGGATGAATGGAGAGGGTTGAAGGAACATAAAGTTGATAGAGATGGGGTGATGGGATGTAAAGATGTGAGCAAGTGGCTCCTTACCAACTTTGGATTTAAATGTGTACCATAATATAAGCATGATGTATAAAACACTCCTACATGATATTTTAAAAGCATTTACCAAAATGCATCAAAATCCCAATTAGAACTATGTTTTTTCCGAAAATAATTATCAATTTCACCATCAAGCCATAAACACCCCTAATTTCCCAACATGCATAACATGCACCCCGAAATGCACCCCAGGTCACCCATACCACGTGACTAAGTATTTTTACCAAGATAAGTAATTATCACCGTAAGAATCATATAACCACAATTAATTCCTAATTGCCACAATAAAAAAAATCTATTAAAGATTAATAACCCTCCGGGATTAATACCAATAATCCCAGGACATCACAATTATCCCCCACTAATAAAATATCGTCCTCGAAATTTGCACCGGTGTACTCCACGTAACACCAGGACTACACAAACAAGACAAGGTCACAACCCCGATTCTGGACCACATTAGAATCGAATTATCAACTGCGAGAACACCAATCTCGCACCAAGCTCTAAAATAGAGCAAACGTCAAAATCCACACAAACCCATAAGATAACAACATACCTCGATATGCATCATCCCAGAAGTCAGTCCACCACGATTACAAATCAACCAAATCTCCCTTGGTCTGACATAGATATCATTCCATGATATTCACCACTTGCCCACGATGCTTGACACGCATCGTTAAGATGGGAACCACTAGTATAAACAGTATACTCACAGAAAAATCCAGTTTCTACTTCCAGTCCATCTCCTCCAAAGGAGTAGTTGCACCAATTGCAATCCGGACCGGGTTACCCACGGTCACTGATCAACACAAAACACATCACCACAGAAATCTAAAACAAGGTGTTCCAAGAAATCATATCTTGGTCCTGACACACCATTAAGACTCCTCAAAGTCTCAAGTTCCACAGAGGTCATGTAAAACAAACAATTACATTCCTGCCATACGTGTCAATCCACGACACTAAACAAATCCGAATCCTGGCCATTCCTCGTTCATCCTGGGATTTAACAATCCTAAAAACAGGAAGGCTATCGAATTATCCAACAAGAACTACCATGGTCCTAAAACACGACAAGTCCTCACAAGGGAAGTCAAACGGACCTCACGATTATTCCTCAGAATACATCGTGCCATCGAGATTATCAATCTCAATTTGCCACGATCTCCCATCGGAGATTCACCAAATCGAGCATACAACTCAGCGTTCAACAAGGAACAAAATAAAGTTGGCATTCGTATACACACACGGCATACATGCCCACGCACCAACACAAAATGCATACACAATGCAATAGACTCGGGTATTTCCAAACATACCCAAAATTCCAAACCACTGCCAAACCTCGATTATTCTCACTACACGGAGAATAATGGTTGACAAACCAAAACCAAAGGGTGTGATTTCAACATCACCACCACACGAACCAATATAACGAATCTCCCCAAAAGATTTAACCGGTAGATATCATAATACCGCCTTCCTCTTAAGGAAAAAGTCATGAATCCATGATCCTCCAATCCTCGAACCACTGTTCGGAAGACCTGGGTATATTTACACCAAAACATATCCCGGAACCTAGAAATACACAACTGGTTAGAGTAGTGCATCAATACCTCCATTACCCGATCTAAAATCCGTATACGCCACGTATACACATCCCAACGATGCTCTGTACTAACGTCATAGTACTCCACAATCGAGCATCTCTCCGGAGACGTCTCCTCAAACGTCTCATCGAGGTAAGAAATCCATTACTCGGTCCAACACCATAAATGCTTACCATGGCTGATTTACAATCAATCCACGACCGATGTAAGCTGTCTCCAAGACAGTACAATCCAAATCTCTCCAAGAGACAAAATCAATATAGTCGTGTCACCCCACTAACTATATCTCACAAACCATTGTGACTCCCATTGCATGCCATATGCAAGGATGCTCAGCTAGAGCTAACAACGACTTGTTGACACTCACGTTGGTAATACCAACAAAATTGAGCTGTCCCAGTACCAGTCCCTCAAAATAATAGCGTATAAACGTCCCCGTGATGTATTCTTTACCTCAAACACCATGCCACATAGAGACTACAAGAGTCTATCTTAACTCTCATCGTATCGCCATACGATTCATCCATCTCGAATCCAACGAACAGCATAAAGGCTAACACAAGCCCACCAAAGTACTGCAACCATAACTGGCTAGCGATTCGCTGGCCCCATAGGCTTATACCAACGTGACACATGTCTCGACCCGGTATACCATACCGTACGAACCATTAGAGTTGTGGGTCATCGCCCAACACATCTCTAAAATACCAAGCACAATGGACAACCCGGTGTCCTTGCTCCACTACAACACAATCCTAATTCCGTAGGATTTATTCCACACCCTCAGGGGTGGGTGTGACCAAGTCTACCACATATCACAACAATAAGCGAGTAGCTTCCTCAATGACTACTCTTACCACTAATCACTTGGCCTTAGCCATCCCAGCGAGTATACCCAAAGGTATTACTACTCGACAAATATTTACCTCTATTACATGATGCGGGACACTCACCGGTACAATGCATCCAATAATCCATCGAGCAACCTGTTAGGTAAAAAGGTCTCGTCAATTAGTGACCCAGACCCTACCATGTGCTCACCACCGGCACCCAAACCATACAACCGAATACATAAACATGAATGTGTCATTCACCAAAACGACGCAACGCGTCCACACAGACATCCCAAATAACATCGTCAAACATATGACGGTACCTGTCGATACACGACACTCATAATTTCATCGTCAAACACATGACGGTAAATAACAACACACCATATTCACAATACTGATAACAAAAGTATTATGCCATACCTCATCGCTATCAAGATAGCGGAATACCTGTATCCATCATCCACCAGCGGTACATAAGCAGCATCCATCGCTCGTAGGCGGTATAATCCAGTGCTACACACATAGCGGTATAATCCATCGCTATAGAATCAGTGGCATAAAACATCGCCAAAGAATATCCGGCGGTATGAAGCATCGCCATAGATGTAGCGGAATGTACCATCGCTATATGATACCTGGCGGCATGAACCATCGCAATAGAATACCCGGCGAAACCATCGCCAATAGAATAGCGGAATAAGCCATCGCTATGATACCCGGCGGCATGAACCATCGCCAATAGAATACCCGGCGGAACCATCACCAATAGAATACCCGGCGGTCATGAACCATCGCCAATAGAATACCCGGCGGCATGAACCGTCGCCCATAGAATACCCGGCGGCATGAACCATCGTCAATAGAATACCCGGCGGCATGAACCATCGCCAATAGAATAGTGGAATAATCGCGGACTCAAGAGGTACTCACACTCATTTAGTACTTTGTTCCCTATCGCATCACTACGTCATGACAGCGGCATCATCGCTTCGACGTGACAGCGGCATGTATCATCGCTTCGACACGACAGCGGCATCATCGCTTCGCCATGACGGTGGTACCATCGTTCCGGCATGACAGCGGAAATACCCCTCGCTTTACATGACAGCGGAAATACCCCTCGCTTCGACAATACCAGCGAAAAATAATATCCCTCGCTATTAATATGACAGCGGCAGTGTTCTTCGCTTCATATTAGCGGCAAATATTCTCTCATCGCTACGGTATGACAGCGGCAAGTATTCACATCGCTACGCAATAAAGCGGCAAGTATTCACATCGCTATGCCACGCATGCAACCGTAATGCATATCCCGTGTCCCAATAATTGTTTCCGCACGACAGCGGCATCATCGCTTCGACGTGACAGCGGCATTTACCATCGCTTCGACACGACAGCGGCATCATCGCTTCGACGTGCATACAAACGTAATGCATAACCCGTATTCCCATAAACATCGCCATGAGTGTATTTTAATGCACCTCGCTCCAACCTTTAGCGGCAAAGCATCAGAATCATCACTCCGATGTATATCTATGCAATCGTAATGCATAGTCCATGTCTCATAAGACCCTGCAACCACCATGGTTAGCAATAACATATTCCAATTATGAACACATATCATAGACGCACATAGGCAATATAGTTGTGCCACGCAACACTAACTACCATCATGCATAAGTATGTGCTTCTCATTCCCATTATCAGTTTCCTAGGCCCTCAACAGCCCCAAAGAGCTAACCACTGCTCTGATACCACTAATGTAAGGACCCCCGTGCCCTCAAAACGTTATTAGTGTATTAAGCCATACCATTAGTGCATATAATCATACTATCATGGGGAAAACCATGTGCAAGTGCAACACCATATGCTATCCAGAAAATTTCTTGCATTCAATCCACATAATATTCATATTCCTCAACCGAGATTATTCATATAACATGCACCCTCATAATACACTAACATGCTCTTAGTTCATTTAGCAATTCCGTATTTAATTGCATGTAACCATAAATGAATAGAGAAGAGCCGTAACCCATTTATACATTCCATATACACGTAAAATGTACTCACATAAGAGCACCCAATGAACACGCGTGTATCTAACTGTATAAAAGCACTCTACCGGGTACCGTTACTGGCACTTCAATCCTGGAAGCACCTCCCAAGCATAGCTCGACCTCAACTCTGGATCTATGCGCTTATTCAACCAGCTCTGGTACCTCGATCCTGTAAGTACCTCATTCAACAGCCCGAGCTCAATCTCCAAAGCTGCTGCTACACCTGTAACACCTGCCCCAACAGAGACAGCCCCCACACGGGGTGAGCATACCAATACCACCAATCCAATAATCATAACATTGCAATTCATAATTTACAGAATGTAAATGCCATAATTTAAATGATACTCCCTGGATGGTAACACCCTCATCCGGGATCCCCTGTATTGTCCCTGTTCTCAAAATAACCAAACCATTAAATTCCCAAAAGCCAGTTGATCATTTCATTGATCAACTAAAACCATTCATGCTATACCAGTTCCATAACCAATTGCGATTAAACCATCAAAATAGAGTACTACAGATATCACATTATTTAGCAATTGACTCCATATTTCTATGTCATAGCTCGCTCCACAATGGCGGCATTTCGACCCCACGCACGCTCAACAATAGCGGCGTCATAACCGATGGTCGCTCAACGGCGACAACATCCCAATCTTTGCTCGCTCAAAAGCGGCACCATATAATTCCCAATGTATAATCCATTTGACGCAAATACCATTTACCGTGCATATCGTTATCCATTTATAGCAAGTATCATGCACCATGCATTTCAATACCAATTCGATGCAATTACCACGTGCCACATATTTCAATGTCCATATAATGCAATTATCACACACCATGTGTTCCAATGCCCATTTAATGCAATTATCACATACCATGTGTTCCAATGCCCATTTAATGCAATTATCACATACCATGCATTTTATAGTTGCAACATTATAATAGGCTATGCTCGTATGTAATACGTACCTTAGAATTCCGTAGTCCATGTCAAGCCTGGCTTGAGTTCCATGCCCCGTGAAACATGTGCTAAAACACATAAACAACCCACAATCAAGCATAAGCATGCAACCACGTGCCCAAGCACGTTCAAAACTCCCAAACATATCGTCTATCTATGACGATTACCAAATTATAAAAGTTCCCGGCTAAGCATGTATAATACCCCAAAAATATTGTCTATCCATGACAATTAACCTTTTAAAATAACCCAGGGGCGAAGCATGCAAGACACCCAAAAAGAGCCAAGAAACAACAAAAGAGGCACCAACAAACTGGCCATCTCGATTGATCGAAAACCATCCTCCGATCGATCGGTCCACTGTTCCAACGCCACAAAACACATTCTGGCATGCTCGATCGATCGAAAATATTTTCGGATCGATCGAGCAGCCCTGTAAACGCGAGAAACCTACAAGAATGAGCTTCCAACAACACCTTAACTCATATACAACCAAGATCAACCACCATGCTCAACATTTAACCACAAAACAACCTTAAAATACATCCCCCAAACATAAACAACATGTTGGACCAAGATCCACCCTTTTAACCCCAAAAACAAGCTACAACCCAACCAAAACTCAACAAAACTCTACCATAATGGAAGCTTACCACTTGAGCTCCAAGTTTTTAGCAAAAAAATCACAAAAGACTCCTTTTTCAAAGCTTTCTCCTCTCCTCTAGTTTCAGAAACGAAAATGGAGGTTTTTGGATGAATGGAGAGGGTTGAAGGAACAGACAGTTGATAGAGAGGGGGTGATGGGATGTAAAGATGTGAGCAAGTGGCTCCTTACCAACTTTGGATTTAAATGTGTATCATAATATAAGCATGATGTATAAAACACTCCTACATGATATTTTAAAAGCATTTACCAAAATGCATCAAAATCCCAATTAGAACTATGCTTTTTTCGAAAATAATTATCAATTTCACCATCAAGCTATAAACACCCCTAATTTCCCAACATGCATAACATGCACCCCGAAATGCACCCCAGGTCACCCATACCACGTGACTAAGCATTTTTACCAAGATAAGTAATTATCACCGTAAGAATCATATAACCACAATTAATTCCTAATTGCCACAATAAAAAAAATCTATTAAAAATTAAAAACCCTCCGGGATTAATACCAATAATCCCAGGACATCACAAAATGCGTAATGGAAATTAAAGCAATAAAAGACACAAAGATTTGTTATAGAAGTTCGGCGATGAATCGCCTACGTCTCCTCTTCCCGGTTAGATAACCTCCAACCGAGGTTCCACTAGAATAAAAGATCTTGGCCTTGAGGGCTCCAAGTTAGCCACAACCCAACTCTTCCCGAGTTTACAAAGCTCTTCCCGAGCACACTACTCTTCCCGAGTACACAAAGCTCTTCCCGAGCACAATACTCTTCCCGAGTACACAAAGCTCTTCACGAGCTAGCAACACTCTTCACGAGTCTTCTTGGCCTTAAGGGTTCCAAGGATAGCCACAACACATGCACCAACTTTACTTGTTGGCGACTTTACAATTTACCAACTTGCTTTGGTGTTGGAGGACCTTTACAATAAACCAACAAACACCTTCGCGGTGTACTCACACGAAGACAACAAGACTCTATCAAAAGAAAACAATTACAAGCTCCAATACAACAACAATGTATGGAGTTTGCAATGCTATAATAAATTTGAATTAGCAAAGCTTGATGAAGTTTGTAGGCTTGTTTCTTAGCTTCAAAATGCTCCAAAGCATCAATATTTATAGTGTAAGAGGCCCCCTAGGCTCCTACTAGCCGTTGCTACACATAAGGCTGAAATCACTCCTGCATCGCCTCAGCCATCGCCTCAAACGATCTCGATCGCCGCGCCTCAACGGTCACCAAAAATCACGCATCGCCTCAGGCGATCGGTAGATCGCCTCAGGCGATCAAAGGCTAAAATCAAGGTCGTAGCTCGGCATGTCCAAAATCTTCATCGCCTCAAACGAAGTCCACATCGCCTCAGGTGTTCAACGCATCGCCTCGGGCGTTCTTCCCCTGCGCGCGGTCCTGACCATCGCTTCAGTCGATGGCCGTGGCGAAGCCCCACCTGGCTGCCATCGCCTGGGGCGATGATCACCATCGCCTGGGGCGATCCACGCCAGATTGTGCACACTTGATTTTCTTCAATTCAATCCACTTTTAATCACTTAATCTGCACACTAAGTACACACATTAGTATAACAAACATAAGTTTTGTTGATCATCAAAACTCAAAGATAAACCGGGGATAATTTAACGCATTAAACACAACCATGTGTTTAAGGCTCAACAAAGACTTCATAAAAAAATGAATCAATGAAATTGATGTCGCCTTAAATCTCATATCCAACATTTCTTAACATAATAAGAACTTTTTTGTGATTTTCTCGTGTCTCAACAAAAAATTAATCAATGTCATCACTGATTTAAGAACTTCCTTTCGAGAATGAAGCTATGTAGTAGAACTATCATTTTCAACTTTATAACTTTATCACTTCTCACGACGCTCTCAATTATATGCTCGTCGGTCAACATCTCTGCAGTATTATTATTTTCTTTGTTGTTTGAGAGATATTCGACATTCACTCAATTATGATAATTCAACTATGTGATTAGATTTTACCTTGACTGTCTTCACCATTGTGGATTGGCTTTCATTCTGGCACGCTGCATCTTGGTTCATTTGGAAATGCAGAAACGATGTAATCTTCAAAGGAAAAGAAGCTTCAATGACAACAGTGACCGAGTTGATTAAAATCAAGGTATGGCTATGGCTCAAAGCAAAATATCAAATCTTTTTTCCCTATCCAGTGTCTGATTGGTTTCAAAATCCTTTGGCGTGTTTGGACATCAACTAAGTGGTAGGGATATAATAGAGATTCTTGTATCAATAGGTTGGGTGATTTTGTTTTGTATCATGTATTGGAATGGTTTGAGTACCCCATTGTACTCATTATTAATAATTTTTTTCTATAAAAAAAATATTTTCGTTAATAAAATAAACAATATTTGGATAAATTAATAGGATTTTTAAAATCATAATTATATTAATTTATAAAGGTTTAATTGTATATATATTCACCCATGGTGGAGACGAGAATATATCCCTTATTTGCATGTTGTGCACAAAATGTAGTGTGTATCACATCCTTCCTTATAAAGTTGGAGTATAATGAAGAATGTTATTTAGATTTGATGATTTAATATATGAATTTTGGGGAGGACGTTTTAATACAATTATACCCTTTTTTTCTGGAGGAGAATATATTCATTTTTGCCTCATTCGGCACAAAATGTGACGTCTTCACCACAATGTTCCTTGTGATGGATAACTGGTTGGCAATTACATATATGTAAGAATATTTAAACTTAAATACTTCCTATGAGAAAGATATAAAATGGACTTTTCAATCTTTTGGTAGCAAATTGTTTGAAGGAACTTTTAATAAAAAGGAGGATAATTTAAATCACATAAAACAAGCGTCTTTATATTAATTCCAATTTTTTAGAACTAATCAAATATAGTCCCATAAAAATTGTTTTTAATAAAAAATAGTCCAAACTTTTGTTTTTAATCAATACTAGTCACGAACTTTTGTTTTCAATCCAAAGTTGTATCAAAACATCCTAATTAATTATGTGACTATTTGTTTTAAAAAAATATTTGTGAGACAAAATTTGTTAAAATATTTATATAGGATTATTTTTTATTAAAAACAATTTCTGTAGTACCATATTAAAAGTTTGGGACCAGTATTGGAAAAGTCCATAATCTATCGAACTATTTTAGAATTTACCCTAAATAAAATAGAGGCAACCTTTTTGCATAGTCTGAAGGTGTTTCCTTTTTCATTAAGGTTTTGGTGTTGTTTGTTTGTGTAATATGGTTATGTTATTTTATAGTTTACTTATGTAAGGGTTGTAGTACCCCTTATACTTCATTTTCACTTAAATTTTAGCTTATAAAAAAATAATAATGTTCATGAATCGCTCTAAAAAAATCACTCCCGCTCGATATTTGCCTCGCAGAAGTTTTTTTAAAAAATGATATAGTTTTTACAATAATTAAATTTTCCTCCTAGCTATTACATTTTTCCTATTTCTTGTTTTGGTTCTTAAATAGATAACGTAACTGAGGAATTTCATAAGGAGATAACATGGGATTTAATCTGATAAGTGTCTTCAAAAGTATTCTACATATGTGATAAGAGAGGGACATATACATGAAGTTAAATAACAAAATGCTTAATAGGTACTCGTCAGAATGGAACATATTCTTCATTTTATAGCTGGTTATTCTTATATGAACCGGATACTGCAAACAACAAAACACGTACAGACTTATAAGTACCTATAGATGCAGATTCATATATATTGGTGTATGTCAGTACCGAGTGCATAGAATAATTTTCCATTTATCACCACCATCTTTCAACTACTAAACGACACGATTTAATGATAGCTAGGTGATGATAATGATAGATTCTCAGCACATTACAGAAATATATTCAATATTATGTATTTAGATAAATAACATATTTAAATTATTTATGCATCGATTTTTTTTTTGTTTTTTTGTTTTTTTGGAGGGGATGGGCTAAATAGTTTGCTGCACATTGCGGGACTCGAACTCGAATCTCTTCCAAATAGAGGTGAACTCTTATCAGCTAAGCTTGGCCCATGAGCTGCATCGATTTGTTTACATACAAGTGGAACACTGAAACAAGAGGCATGGATTCCATTTATATGATAAAAGGCACATGTAAATTGTGGCAATTTAAGGATCCCAAAATGCGCATGTCTTTCACAAGTAGGGGGGATGGGTTATTCACTTATCAAAAGAGTATTCGACAAGAAGAGAATTTATTTTCTGTAATTTTATAAACATTTCTTTATATGTTTTTTTTTAATAAAAAAATCTTATAATTATTATAGACAAGTTGAGTTAGGTTGACGGGAAAGGATCAACAGATAAAGTGACGACATTATGGGCTCACTAGAAAAGAAGAGAAACTTCATACTGAATTTGTAATGACAAACATATGCTCCTAATATTGTGTTTAAGCCATATAATGAAAATTGGGCTTTCTATAATCAAGTTTAACATATTTAAGAAGTAATGAAATTTTCTTGATTATCGTTTAATGAAATTCACCTTTTAGGGATATATGAGAATTATCCATTTTTAAACGTAATATTTTGATAAATTACAAAAATTCATTTTACAGTATAGTCCAAATTTCACTTTGCAACCATTATCTTGAAATTACAATTTGCATCCCCAACTTTCATAAATTGTAACACTTTGTGTCCTCTTCACTCGATTTGGTATTTTTATCGAAAATGTATCGTCGTATTCCATCATCACCTTACATCATCAAACTTAGAGTCTTTAAGTTAGTGTTACAATTTTTTTTAAAAACTATTTTGGGTATTAAATTATATAGTTGTTTGATTCTGGAAAAATGGAATTTAGACACCCCAAAAATTTATTTTGATTTTTCTAGATTCGCAATAGCAAGCTTAAGAGACTCTAAGTTTGAGTGTGTGTGTGTGGCAATGATGATGACATCTGATAATAAATCTTTGATAAAAATACTAAATCGAGTCAACAGGATGTAAAATGTTACAATTTTCATGAAGCTGAAGATGCAAACTGTAATTTTCAAACAATGTTTGTAAATGAAATTTGGACCAAACTATACGATGACTTTTGTAATTTTCTCTTTTTATTATAAGGTGACATGTATATCCTGGAGTCCATACTGACAAATGTATTAATGAAATTCTATAGATGATTCCTACAATATGAGTATTCATGCACACATATCTACATTATAGAGTATTGTATCCCATATACCTAATGGTTCCATCATAGGACTTTGTGGTGTAAATGCGGCTATGGCCTGTGTAGAAGAAGAATCCGACATGAACCTTATCTAAACTCGACTACAAGCTTCTACTTGTAATTACACTATGGATTAATCCAAGTTCCTTTTTGATTTGTTGAATTAGTATTAGAGTAATCTGCACGTTGCAGATGCCGTAAACTTATTGAAGGATCATGGTGTTGGGATGTCCTAAGACAATTCATTAGATGATTGATTTTGGCATACATTGTCTTATGATTTTTCATTTATGACAATCATTATTATATATTATTCCAATATCTTTGTTATATGAATTTATATATTAATGTTTTAGAACAATAATATATTATTCTCAAATTGTCCTACTCAATTGTTATCATGAATTAGGATAATGATAATATATGGAGACTAGTATGCCTTGATTGATGACTTTAGTCATGGATATGAGACATTGGATAACACATTGGCACATGTTAGAGAACTATGTACTGAACCTACCTACCATGAGAATGCTACATGGATTGTTAGATGAATGTCATAAGTGATTATAATAGTGATAATGATGTATGTAATCCTTACGACTTGAGATCACCAGAGACCCCAACATAAGGAGCTGTATATCTTGATATTGTCAAATATTACATGTAATACGATGAGCTATACAGACAATCAAGTGATCAATATAACATTTGTCTCTCCTATATAACAGGTGAGGTGTTTGGACCCTTGATTGGGTCAGACTTAATGTGCAAGGCCATGCTCGAATAAGTTAATATATAATATCGAGCTCATTTGTTAATTCTCGTATACTCCGGAATGAAGAAATAAATATTGATCGTCAAGAGTTCGATCTATACATCTAGGACAAATGGATTAAATTACATGATAAGTATTATCATAGACTATAGATTTTTTTTTGTATAAGCCAAAATATATTAAAGGGAACACTAGAAGTGCTCAGAAAAACAAAGTTACAAATGATACACAAACCAAATTTGTCAACCTCACTAAACAGAATACAAACAAGGGAAAGGAAATCGAAATCAATCAATGATCGAGTATGATGCTAGTCTCTCTATTTTAGCTACCAACCATGACAAAGGCGAATTTTGATTTTTTCTAGGGTGTTGAAGACTTCCGGTCTTGATTCCTTGAAAATCACCGCATTCCGAAGATTCCAAATGCTTCAGACAACACAATTCCATAATGCAATGAAAATCTCACTCATTGACTTCCCTGACAAAGCATTCGAAGAAAATGTAATGTTGGGGACGAGTGAATTATCGTATGAATTCCAAACCAACTAAAGCACTCCATCCAAATTTTGTGCGAGAAGTTGCAGGTGGTAAAAAGATGAGACGCATCCTCCTCATGGTCATTGCAAAAGGGGCACTCCAGAGGCCAGCGCCCCTCTTTGGTTCAAATTAACTTTGGTCGCTATCCTGTTTTGATGTAATTTCCAAGCTAGAAATGGGACTTTGCTTGGAGTGAACTTGTTCCAGACCAGAGCTAGTGAAGGATTTGCATCTATAGCCACCTGAGACGAAATAGAGAGGCATGAGTTGTAAGCAGACTTTGCTTTATAGTTGTTTCCAGCAGCATGAGTCCACTGCCAGGAGTCTTCCTTGTCCTGATTAAACTCAAACCTGTCGAGCCAAGTTAGCCTTGTCGAGTCAATGACATTCTCGTAACTTAGATAATTTTGATGTGTTGCTAGATACCGATTATTGTTTGTAACTTAAAATAAGATTTTATTCACTGCAAACGTTATGAGATCCTAACGGTCACACAAAAGATTAAATTGATAAATGGTGATAAAATTCATTTGATAAATTAAATAAATTAGGATATATATATATATATATATATATATATATATATATTGATGGGCCTGTGGTTTTAAAGTCCTAGATTTCAGCCACCAGGTGTAGGGTTTCGAGACTCTTGATATACGAACAGTCATACACCTCTATAATTACACTAGGTGGCGTTTAAAAACACACATATTAGCCGTCATAAACCCTAAGTAACCGAATCCTTTTGGTTGAGATTTCGAGGCTAACACCTGTTAATAATTAATATTAATTTGGTTAATATATTATTAAGATAATATCAAGAATATTTAATCCAGAAGATAGCGCACTATCTGGATAACCACCCACTATCTTTAAGTGGTGTAACTGTGTCAAACTCTAAGTCTTTGATGGCAAGACACTTATATAAATAGGACACTGCGGGGGGTCCCTTAGCCAAGCAATTCACTTCATAAAATACACCATCTATTAGAAAAACATAAGGTTTAGAAGAGCCATCTTGCATCTCAATTCTTCAGATCTGTCTGGATCAAACTGCATATCAATGGCTGGAGGTAACACTGATCTTGAACTTTTATTTCCGCATATTCGATTTGTGTGTCGTATGTTTAGGTACATTGAAAATTGATTTAGTATTCATGTTAATCATCTAACATTTGGTATCAGAGCAGTTTTTGCTTTCGCCTTGATACGTTTGAGATTTATGATCTGGGCCAAAAATTTTGAAAAATAATACTGCTGCAATTTTGATTTTGTATCATGAATTATTTGCACAATTTTCGAAATTAAAAATTTATCAGAAATTCATTTGAATGAAAATTCCCAATTCAATTTTGGCATGAACCCTAGTTATTGAACCAAAAACCCTAGCTTTTGGGATGACAAATCAGCCGCCTTTTAGAACCCAATTCCGGAATTGAAGGTACTGCCCGAACCACCATGACGGGACGACCATTATAGCGCCGCTGGTCAGAATAATTAATCGGAAATTGGCCGGAATTTGCGTGAATTTGGCCACGCAGTTCTGCCTAGTTTTTGGCCGATTTTGCTCTATTTCTGGCCATTCAGACAGCGGCAAGGACATGGAACGTCAATTAAGTGTACCCCGACGTACGTGTGGTGGAAATCAATGATTGTGACGGCCGAAAAATCGCGATTTCCCGTCTCAAGCGCTTTCCGTCTCTCGCGTTGATTTCCGACAGATTTGGGCGTTCCGGAGGAGGAGACGCCTGGATGGTGATCGGCCTTGGCTTCTTACGCTTGGGATGTCATCGCCGTGATGTGTCTGAGACCGAAGTGGCGGCGGCGGCGGATTCCAGTTTAGGGTTAGGGTTAGGGTTTTGTTGATTTTGGGAATTAGGGTTGGTTTAATTTTAAGGCCCGTTTGGTTCTGTTCCATTCTGAAATTCGAAATTCTGCCTTATTTTTAAAATTTATTTTATGCAATCTTTATGTGTATTTTTGATTGTTTTGGTATGGATAAATGCACCATAATTTATGTAAAGCATAAAATATTTTTATGCATGAATTATTAAGATGTCTAAGTAATTCGTATAATTTAATTGATTAAAGTATAGCCACAACAGCTTTAATTGATTAAATTATTCATTAATCATGTGAATTACATAAAGTTCAATAGACAATATTTATATGAATTAAGATAAAGCATAAAATATTTTTATGCATTCAGAATAAATGTCTAAGTGATTCGTGTAGTTTAATAAATTAAAGTATAGCCGCAACAGCTTTAATTGATTAAATTATACATTAATTTTGTGGATCATTTAATGTATTATAGGCATTACATTAATTCAATTATAGCATAGTTTTATGCATCAGATTAAATGTCTATGTGATATGCATTATATGATTGATTAAAGTGTAGCCACAGCAGCTTTAATTAATTAAAGTATGCATTAATTTCTCAAACATCACATAAAGCTAAATAGACATTACTTGTAATTAATTATATTTGATATAATGGAATTTATCCCACAGGAAATCCTATTATATTAAATATGTTCAATTAGGATGAGATATTGAATTATTTTCTTAATTTGCCCAGAGGTATTAAGAATGTCGGATAATTCGATAGTTTTATCATAAAGTTATATGAATTTATTTGAATTAGAAATTTAGCCCACAGGTAATTTCTATGTCAGCGATTCATAAGTTATTGCATGATTTACATGGGTAAAACATGTCATTTAGTTATTTGCTTCGAAAATTGTGATATAAGCATGTATTTTAAATTTTCTTGCAGTTATTCAACCTGTTAATTTATCTGATATGAAATGTGAAGTTCCTGAACTCAAAGGTTATAACTATAAGGTGTGGAAGGAGAGGATTCTTCTCCATTTAGGCTGGATGGATATTGATTATGCTATACGGAAAGATGAACCACCTGCTATTACTGAAACCAGCATTCCGGATGATGTTGATCTTTATGAGAAATGGGAACGATCTAATCGTCTCTGTGTTATGTTCATAAAGACCAAGATTTCTGCTGGGATCAGGGGTTCTGTCGATCAGCATAATAATGTCCGTGATTTGCTGAAGGCTATTGATGCTCAATTTCAGTCTTCGGATAAGGCATTGGCAAGCACCTTAATTTTGATGTTTTCATCGATGAAGCTCACTGGTATTAGAGGAGTGCGTGAGCATATCATGCACATGAGGGATATAGCAGCTCAACTTAAGACACTTGAGGTTGAGATGTCTGATACTTTTCTGGTGCACTACATTTTGAACACTTTGCCTTACCAATACGGTCCATTTAAGATTTCCTACAACACACATAGGGACAAATGGTCAATAAATGAACTTATGACCATGTGTGTTTAGGAAGAGGGTCGATTGGCTATGGAGCAACCTGAAAGTGGGCATGTAGCTACCCATATGAGGAAGAAAGGTCCGCACAAGCATAAGGGGAAAGGCAAAATGCCTATTCAGCTGGATATTAAGAAGGAAATCAAGTGTTTCTTTTGTAAGAAAAAGGATCACATTAAGAAAGATTGCCCCAAATTCCAGCAGTGGCTTGAAAAGAAAGGTACTCAATTCTCATTTGTTTGTTATGAATCCAATATGATTGATGTTAATCATAACACATGGTGGATTGATTCTGGTTCTACAATCCATGTTACCAATTCCTTGCAGGGATTGCAAAACCTAAGGAAGCCATTGGGAAGTGAGCAGAGCATCTATTCTGGAAACAAGATGCCCTCACATGTGGAGGCTGTTGGGACATGCAAATTAGTTTTAAGTAGTGGTTTCGTTTTGATTTTAGAAAAGACATTTTATATTCCAAATTTTTCTAGAAATTTGATTTCAGTTTCAAGACTAGTATCTGTTGGATTTTCATTTAATTTTTCGGATTTATGATTCAGTTTATTTTATAAATCTGAGATTATTGGAAATGGTACTTTGTCTGATGTTTTTTTTTTCGACTGAATTTACAAAATGACACCACTAATTCTATAATGCATGCTCAACAAAATATTGGTATTAAAAGATGTGTTGTGAATGAGAATTCCTCTATTTTGTGGCACCGGAGATTGGGACAATTCTCCATTGATAGAATTAAAAGATTAGTGAATGATGA
This sequence comes from Haberlea rhodopensis, assembly GCA_907163345.1. Classification (NCBI taxonomy): domain Eukaryota; kingdom Viridiplantae; phylum Streptophyta; class Magnoliopsida; order Lamiales; family Gesneriaceae; genus Haberlea; species Haberlea rhodopensis. The sequence goes on along the minus strand of CAJQUN010000033.1, from coordinate 5,103,173 downwards.
AGTACTTAGTGCTTTGGATTTTACCGATTTTGACACTTGTGTGGACTGCATTAAGGGTAAGCAGACCAACATGTCAAAGAAAGGTGCTAAGAGGAGTTCTGATATATTGGAGATCATACATACAGACATATGTAGTCCTGATATGGATTCGTATGGTCAGAAATACTTCATCACCTTCATTGATGATTATTCACGATATATGTATCTCTACTTGCTTCATAATAAGTATGAAGCGTTGGATGCTTTTAAAGCATATAAGGCTGAAGTAGAGAAACAATGCGGTAAGCAAATTAAGATCGTGAGATCAGATAGAGGTGGTGAGTACTATGGTAGATACACTGAAAGTGGACAAGCACCTGGTCCGTTTGCTAAGTTTCTTCAGGAGCATGGGATTGTTGCCCAATACACCATGCCTGGTTCTCCGAGCCAAAATGGTGTGGCCGAAAGAAGAAACCGGACATTAATAGACATGGTGCGTAGTATGCTTACTAGTTCTAAACTTCCTAAGTCATTGTGGACTGAAGCTCTGAAAACGGCAGCGTATATATTAAACCGAGTTCCAACCAAGGCTGTCTCTAAGACACCTTTTGAGATATGGAAAGGTTGGAAACCGAGTTTGCAACATATACGCATTTGGGGATGCCCGTCTGAGGTGAGAGTTTATAATCCACATGAAAAGAAGTTGGACCCGAGGACCATTAGTGGGTATTTCGTTGGATATGCCGAAAGGTCTAAGGGATATAGATTATACTGTCCATCTCACATCACTAAATTTGTGGAATCGAGGAATGCGAAATTTCTTGAGAATGACCTGATTAGTGGGAGCGATCGATTTCAGGATATTTGTTCTGAAAAAGATCATTACGATGCTCATCCATCCACTGTAAGTGATCGACTGATTGATGTTTACAACTGCCCTCAAGTTCTTAGGCATGTTGATGAACCCGTCTTAGAGATTCCACAAGTAGTTGATCATGATCTAGTAGTTCCTGATGATCGACAGATTCCAGATACTGTCGAGAACCCTGTTGATCAACATGATCCTGTATTAGAGGAAAATGTTGATACAACATTGAGAAGGTCCACTAGAATGAGGAGATCGGCAATTCCTAGTGATTATATTGTGTATCTACAAGAATCTGACTATAATATTGGAGCTGAGAATGATCCCGAGACGTTTTCACAAGCGATGGAAAGTAATGAATCCAAGTTGTGGTTCGATGCTATGAATGATGAGATAAATTCAATGGCACATAATGGAGTCTGGGAGTTGGTTCAGTTGCCAGATGGTGTAAAAGCCATTGGATGTAGAGTGGGTCTTTAAAACAAAGAAAGATTCACTGGGCAACATTGAACGATATAAGGCTAGACTCGTTGCCAAAGGATTCACTCAGAAAGAGGGAATTGATTATACAGAGACATTTTCTCCTGTATCTAAAAAGGATTCTCTCCGTGTGGTTATGGCATTGGTGGCCCATTTTGATCTGGATTTACATCAAATGGATGTGAAAACGGCATTCCTCAATGGTGATCTAGAGGAAGATGTTTATATGAAACAACCTGAAGGATTCTCCTCTAGTGATGGTGAGCATTTGGTGTGCAAGCTTAAGAAATCTATATACGGATTGAAACAAGCCTCCCGTCAGTGGTATTTAAAATTCCATCACGTTATCTCTTCATTTGGTTTTGTTGAGAACGTCATGGATCAATGTATATACCAGAAGGTTAGTGGGAGTAAAATTTGTTTCTTGGTGTTGTATGTAGATGATATATTACTTGCAACCAATGATAAGGGGTTTCTATATGAGGTGAAACAATTTCTCTCTAAGAACTTTGATATGAAGGATATGGGTGAGGCATCTTATGTCATTGGTATTAAGATCCATAGGGATAGATCCAAATACATTTTGGGTTTATCGCAAGAAACCTATATAAACAAAGTGCTGGAGAGGTTTCGGATGAGTGATTGTTCACCAAGTGTAGCACCCATTGTGAAAGGTGATAGATTCAATTTGAATCAATGTCCAAGAAATGAGTTTGAAAAGGAACAAATGAAAAACATTCCATATGCTTCTTGTGTTGGAAGCCTAATGTATGCTCAAGTCTGTACTAGACCTGATATTGCATTTGTTGTGGGAATGTTGGGAAGATATCAGAGTAACCCTGGTATTGATCATTGGAAAGCTGCAAAGAAAGTTATGAGATACCTTAAAGGTATTAAGGATTGCATGCTTATGTATAAACGGACTGATAATTTGGAGGTATTGGCTACTCCAATTCAGACTTTGCTGGTTGCGTTGATTTGCTAAATCAACATTTGGATACATATTTATGTTTGCCAGTCAAGTTCGTTTCTTGTTTTGAAGCATCTTTACATGGTGTATGGTTGAAGAGTTTCATATATGGGCTTAGAATTATGGATTTTATATCTTGGCCATTAGGTTATATATTGACAATTCATCTACAGTTTTTAGGCTAAATAATAAATGTGAAAGTCGAAGTAAACACATCGACATTAAGTATTTAGCCATTTGGGAGCGTGTTAAAAACAATAAATTGGTTATTAAACACGTGCGTACTGAATTGATGATTGTCGATCCTTAATTAAAGGCATGCCAACTAAGGATTTGAAGGATCATATGGTTAAAATGGGACTTGGTTCCATTATGTGATTTCATAGTACATACATTTTTGTATACTTATTGAAACTCTTTCGGTTATGATATTTCCCTTATTCAGTTGTGTACATATTCAGTTATTTGGGAAATATTACTTAAGTTGGACCTAGAATAAGCATTGATTTATTCATTCAGTAAGGTTACCGCATTTGGATTTAAGAGGCATAATACATCGTGATACATGGAAGATACTACTCAATATAAGAGGACACATCGCCATGATTCGTGTATTTGTTTCTTGATATGATGAAGTATTCTTGATTATTCAGTTTGTGAATATATTAACCAAGTGGGAGAATGTTAATAATTAATATTAATTTGGTTAATATATTATTAAGATAATATCAAGAATATTTAATCCAGAAGATTGCGCACTATCTAGATAACCACCCACTATCTTTAAGTGGTGTAACTGTGTCAAACTCTAAGTCTTTGATGGCAAGACACTTATATAAATAGGACACTGCGGGGGGTCCCTTAGCCAAGCAATTCACTTCATAAAATACACCATCTATTAGAATTGCATAAGGTTTAGAAGAGCCATCTTGCATCTCAATTCTTCAGATCTGTCTGGATCAAACTGCATATCAATGGCTGGAGGTAACACTGATCTTGAACTTTTATTTCCGCATATTCGATTTGTGTGCCGTATGTTTAGGTACATTGAAAATCGATTTAGTATTCATGTTAATCATCTAACAACACCTTGATATTTCAGCGTCCCTTTATACGATTTGATCCTGTGGATAACATAGAGGCAGGACTCTGAAGTTTTGTTCGTGACTCGTGGACTTTTCCATCCGGTAGTTTGCATCAAATACACTACAAATGTATAATTCTAAACACCGACATGTTTTACATGTATAGATCCTTGGAGGAATCCGAAGTTTAAATTCCGCTGCGTGATGCTATCGAATTCCCTACACTTGGTGATGCTCCAATAAATAGAAACGTGTTCAAGGTTGAGAGAGCCACGCTTGCTCCAAAAAGAGTCCTATATTTCATTCAAATATGGATGTTATTTGGGTCGTTAGCGACAACTTCTAACATATGTCAAATCAAAACGAATAAAAATTAAAGCAGGGCGGGCTCTCTCGGACAGTATTACATACATTACATTACTCATTTGATAACAAATTACTGATTCCCTACAATGAAGAATGGAACTTCGAAAAGTTTTAGGTTAAAATGGCATATAATGCATATAGTTCAACCAGACATTAATAACAGATGAAACCTGCATCAGATATCACCGCTGAAATCCTTAGCATGCATGGCCCCAACAAGAATATTAATCTGCCAGCTTGAAAACAAAAAAAAGGCAACAACTGACTATAAATTCGTTCAACTCTGCGCCACAGACAACCATAATACAACAACATTTCTAAATTTAATCACTCTATTTTCTGGCAACATTTCTAGAAGCATGTCTTCCGTGGGAGCGAGCTACGTTCATGTTCACGTGCAGCAGAAGCGGCAGAAGGAGAGGTTGAAGAAGAAAATGGAAGAGGAAAGATCAGAAAGAATAGGAGAAGCATGCAACATTGTTGATGGTGAAAGGGTGGCTGTTGATGAAATTAATAAGGGTGGGAAAAACAAGAAAATTCACCCTGCTGTTACCCCATCGCCTGCTAATTTAAACTAAAAATTTATAGAGCTCCATCTATCTATGCTTCTGTTCGAAAGATCATTATCCAATAATAAAACAATAATGGGGTGGCTTTGCAATTTCAGCTAATTATGGGATGAACATGGAAATAATTAGTGTGTACTGTGTTTTCTATAAAGTTCTTGAGTTTGCTGCTTGCTTGTATTTCATGTTTTTAGTTATGATAATTAAGTTGTAAGGGTTTCAATTGTTGTCTTTTGCATAATAATAATAATAATTATTATTATTATTATTTCTAGTCTCTCTCACATTTTTTTTGGTTGGCAAAAAAGATTTTATCAACTAACAATGGAACAGAAAATACCAATGGGTATTCTCCCAAAAATTACACATAGCATTGAAACATTCAAGGCAAGAAAATACAAGGCAACAACACAAAATCATAAAAAACAATAACAAAAAACAAAAAACCGCAGCATGAAGTACGAAAAAACAAACAACAACCACCTCGCAAAAGACTAAATTAAGAAGCTAACATAGATTCTAAGCAAATTCTTGGATTCGAGAGCCAATCATTTGATAATCCTTTTTTACCAAAATCCCAGACTTCATAAGCTTCCCAACGGGAACCTTTCCTCAACAGCTTAAGATTGCAGGCCACAAAACTGCCAACATTGATCGAGTTGCTCATTGAAGGAGGATGAATGAACTTGTACTTCTTTTTTAACTTCCCGACTCCTGATTCAGATTTACCCTGGACCAAAAGCTCTTCAATGACTCTGATTGGCCAGATTGAATCCTCAGTTTGCACTTTAATCACTTTATTGAAAATGTCCGGATGTGATGTTGAAATGAGAATTTTCGCAGTAACCAGATTGGCTTTAGATGAAGTTGAATCATCAATTTTCACTAATCTACCCAGTAAATTAGCGAACAGTTCAAAAAACCGATCGAACGAAGTGTGCGGAGGTATCCATTGAAGAAAGATCCACACTAATCTGTTCTTATTCACTTTAGGGATATTCCAGGGTCTGATATTTTTTATCCATGACTCAAACCAATCTTTCACCTCAGTTATCAGATTCTTCAGATGATCTTTAGATTCAGAGTTGATTAAGACGAGGTTGTTCCCATTGGAGAAATGGTGATTGAGGAAAAAACAACCTCTACTCAACTCAGCTTGAGCAAGAATCGGAACCCGACGAGATTAGTTCACCAACGTAGCTACCATTAAGCCACGTGTAATCATCCTGGGAAGGGTGAAACTCTAAATCCGACCAAACTGGTTTAACCACATCTTCCAAAACCTTATTGACATCCACTGTTTTAATACGTCTATCCTCCTTTCCCTATATAACTGCAGCATATGTAACAGAAGTACGAAATGTCGTCTTGATGGGATCCAGGCGCCTGACACAAGCATTACGGCATGGAGGAACTTTGTGTTTTTTTGGGATCTTCACCCCTTTTAAACTTCGGAATGTTGACCAATCCACATATCATTCAGATTCCTTGCTGACCAATCCACATTATAAACACCTGTAAATCTAACAAATCCAAAACTTTTCCCAGACTTGTCTCTTTTTATTGGAAGGAAAACTTCAGACACCTCACCAAACTCCTAAAACTTCTGCTTCATGTCTTTGAGAAGAAAAAAGTGATCTCTTCTACGGATGCCTTGAACTCCTTCTTAGGCCCAAACTTGTTTACGAGCGTTGGAACTTGGTTGGAAAGGCTTGGGGAGGGATTGTTATTTGGTTGGAACGAGATAGTAGGTCTGGTTGAGATTGAGGAGGTTGGGTAAGGAGGAATGGGTTTGTATCTGGCGGAGGGTGAACAGGGTGGAAGTGGTTTGAGTCAGGCAAGGGATGGAGAGGGTGGAAATGATGATACTGGTTTGTATCTATCGATAGTTGAGGTTGGTGGCAATGGTGGATGGGATATGCAGAATGTGGTGGGTGAGGAGTGCGGTGGAGGACAGGAGGAGGAAAGGGATTACGGTTGACTTGGGCGGGGGCTGGGGCTGGGGCGGAAAAGAGGGGTTGGGAGGGTTTGCATGCATGATGGGAGATTTCCTATATGTTAGTGTAAATTCATATAAATTTGTTCAAAAGTTAAGAAAAAAAACATCGCTACAAATGATCTTTCATCGCGAACACTTCATCTTTGCTCAAATCGAACTGAGATTAACATAAATCGCCTATAGATTAAGTAGATCCAAGATTTTTCGAGCAATAGTGTAAGATAAATTTAGAAATTTGTTTATTAGAAATTTGCTTATTATGCACTAATAAAATAAAAAAATTGAAGGGCCAACCTAGCTAAAGTTTTTATTTATTGTGCTAGAGTTGTGTTTGCATAGAAAATTTTCATTTTATTGTGCTAGAGTCGTGTTTGCATATAATATTTTTTGTTGAAAAATTGATTTATACTAGAAATTAGAATTGAAAAACTGACAATTTAAAGCTTTGAAATTACTAGTTAGGGGCCAATGCAGACTTGGGCATATGGAAATTTGAAGGTTTATTAAATGAAAAAATTGCATATAGGGTTCAAAAAATTTAGTTCAATTAAATCTGTTAAAAAATCAACTTACCATATAAATCCACTTTTTATGGAAGTTTATTTAGATAGGTCCAAGTTCCATTCCTTAAATCAATTAGATACTTTATTTTCACTACAATACCTTTTAGTTCTCATTATCTTCTTCGCGTCTGTTCCCTTTTATCTCTGTCATTCACCATTATTTCTCCACTAGGTAAACAAAACAGTCATATTTCCTTCTCAATTCCTCTGCAACCCTAGCAGCGCTGCTTCAGAGAGCCTCAGCAAAGAATCTCCCCAGCAAACCATGGTAGATTCCAACCTCCATCGTTCTTATGCGCAGAATCCCTACTGTATGTGTTAGTTATTATAATTTTTGTGTTTTTCAGGCGGATGTGGAAGCGGACGTGGCGGCTTGGCAGCCGAAGAAGAAACATTCAAGAAGTTCAGCTTTAGAGGTCAACTTTCAAGAAGAGAACGTTCTAGAAAAGTACTTTCTTCATCGTTATTTACGATTGTTTGACATGTCCACTGATGAACTTGTTAAGCTTCATCACCAATTTGTAAAAATTACGTGCATCAATTTGTACAAATTACGTGTATCAACTAGTTAAAATCCTCAATTTGTAAAAAGTATATGCACCAATTTATAAAAAATACGTGCACCAACAAGTTAAAATCACAAATTTGTTAAAATTACGTGCACCATGTTAATGCAAAGCTTCTTTTAATTAACGGTCAGCAACTTCATCTTAGTGTAGCAGCTTGTCGTAACCAGCTGTGTATCAGATTCTCCTAACCTGATGTGCAGCAATTGCACAGAAACTGTGCAGCACTTGTGAATCAGATGTGCAATAGCTGCACAGCATCCGTGCGGCAGCTTCTTATCCAGAATCGAAAGTTTGAAAAAGCACAAGCCCAACTTCAACTATAAATAAGCTCCAAGGTTGAGCTATAAGGACGCACAACTCTCTTCTCATCTCTCGAGTCTTCTAAAGCTTGAAATAAAGCTATTGAAGGCTTTCTAATGCTGGATTAACAGCGTTAGGTTGTAACGTCAACAGGGAGTCAAATCGTCCGAGAGGTAACTAGCTTATCCTTGTCATTTTAGTTCTAGTTGTAGTTTTAGTTTAGAAATTGTTTTGGTATTTAGTTAGATTAAAATTTAGTTTAGCATTTAGTTAACTTAATATTAGGTTTGATATTAGTAGGTAATTAGTATTAGGTTAATGATTAGGATAGGTCAATTGCTAAAGGCCTAAGATCAGTAAATCAGGGTTAAGAAATGCTAAGGATACGAACATAGGACATGCTTGAAATATAACGAGTACCCTAGCCTTGCTCAACAAGAATTAGACTTTTGGACATAGAAAATAACTAAAGCATGATTTCACTTACTAGATTAACACGCTAGGGGACTAGAAGCTAGACGCCAGACACTTAGATCTGACACGTATGTCGATCCCTCGAGGTACGTACATACAATATTGTTCCAAAAATTTGATTGATGCTCGTGTAAACAAATTTGTCCCTACATGATCTTACATGCTCTTGACTGTTTATATTCCACAAAAACTTGAAAGCATGCATACATGACTTGCATCTTGGTTATTGAATTGCTAGCCTTATTTGAACACGACTCGATATCCTATGGGGTCGCTCAACCTCGTCGAGCCTTGATTCTAGTATGGCTGTATAGGGGGGCTCCTGAAGCTGTTACCGGAGTAGCACAACATACCACGATACTCTTGTGTTTTAGCCATTGGATGGATAGTATTGATGTTCGTCGGCTAGCGAAGCGTAGTACACATCCTTGTGGGGTACCCACTAGCCCTTGAGCAGTTATATACGCACCCTTCCGAGATTATCATTTCACATCACAGGTATTATATGCATACATACGTCTGCACATTTACATTTGAGGATTATCATGTTTTTTTCTAATAAAATGTATGTCCGAACTGTTTAGCTTCGCAGATTTGCAGCTTGGTAGAGGAGGCCATCTAGAGGGAGACGATGGTGTAGGTTCTGAGGAAGAGGCTTGACGATATGTGCTATTTGTCTTACATTAGTTTATTGTTTGTAGAATAGATCAGTTATCTAGTGCCCACTACTTAGCACTAGACAAGGTTCATCAAATGCTTAATTAACTTGTCATTTGCATTAAATCATTCGGTGAGGACGATGGGCGCTACACTTAGGTGTGCAAATGTTTTGCACAGCCGCTAATTACCTATTCGTCTTTGATTTCAGCGGCGAGGACATACATTTGCAGCGGAAACAATTTTTCCACGCGTTGTTCATCCGCCTTCTGCCAGATCTTTCAAGATTTCACGTAGCCCGTCCCGTACGGAAATGAAGAAGACAAGCAAAAGGGATGACATATGTGATGATAAGGTAATACGTCATGCATTATGTCTATTTTGGTAATTTCACCAGAAAATGGACATAAGTGATTACATATTTTTTTGGTGGCCTGGAACGAATTATGTTTCAGCAATTGGTACAGGCCTGAAGTTGCCCCTTACTAAATTGGACCTTCACTCTTAACTAACTGGGTACGCAGGTTTTTTTCTTTTTCTCTTATGAGAAAGTACATTTGTCTTATCATAAGAAATGTCCTGGACAATAGCATATGAATGGGATATTTGATAAGTGTGATTTTTACACTTTATTTGATATAAGATTATGAACGTTTTTGTAGTGATTCTTGGAAAATATTACGCTTTTTGGTATATATTTGTATATTTTAGGAATCCAGGTCCAAATGCATAAAAGTTGGTGAATTAAGCTTAATTAATGAAAAAGACCAAACCGAGCACAACCGGATATTATCGAACATGGATGAAATATTATATTATAATACATGAGAGCAGATAGCAAGTGACATGAATTCATCGACCATATCTGATTATAAGATTTACATGAGCAATAATAAGAAGAGTCCGAGACAATAAAAAGAAGAGAGTTACTTGAGGAGCATCATATAATAAATAGAAGAAGAAGGAAGAGTGAGAGGAGAAACAATCTGAACGGGAACAAACAAAAGAGTTTTACGTGAGGAGAGCAGCAACGTAATACAGAAGAGCAGAAACATACAGAGAGGAGTTGGAAGAGAAAGAGATAAGAGGAAAACGTGAGATGTGAGCACAATACAGAGATAAGTTACGGGTGAGAAACCAAGTGAGCGACGGACGTGACTTTGAAAAGAGGATAATTCAGGGAGAGAAAGCAACGAAAAAGAAGAGACATCTCAGTCTTCGCACGTAAATTCATTCTGGACCAACACTTAAAACTCATTCTGAACGAGTAGAGAGGAAGCACGTAGAGGAACTTCTGGTGCAAAGAATTCACGTACAACAAGTCACGTAAAGAAAGTCACGTACAGCAAAGCACGAAGCAGCAAGAGACGGATACGGAACAGACGACGCGATTCAACATCGCTAGTTTATGCGTATTTCTAAACTTTGTTAGTTTCTATTTGTTTTCTTTATGCTTTTGATGTTGAAAAACATGATTTTGCATTTGATTTGAATATGTTTGTAGGCTAAGTTTATTGTCAAGACTTAGGGGATCCTTTGTATGAACCCATGATTTAAATTGATTGTCTTTGATTGATTCTTATTATCTAAGTGCATAGATCATTATTCTTCATGTTTTAAGGGTTTGGCCATCCTTGAATGATAATAAATTACAATTGAAATCGAGTGATAAAATTGGAATTCGATATTGTGATTTATGCCGTGGATTTCAGGCTGATATCGAGAGATAAAGTCAAATACACGTGTGATAGCTATAGATATCTAGTAATCAAAAGCTAGAAGTTTTCATAGATCGATTTACAATATTAATTGTTCAATAAGGATACGAGAGTGGCTTATTGTTACGTTAGTATTAGATTTGTTATAGCCGGACCAAGGTATAACAAGTGAATTAGGAAAACTTGTCACCTTAGATTATTTGAATTTAAATCTTAACTAATAGGCAAATTGTGGGGGATTACATAGGTGAACCGAAAGTCTTGATAATTGTCTCTATTGATTTTATTCTCATTCTCTATTGATTGTTTGGGTTACATACTGAATTACTTAATCAAATTAGTTAATTAAGTAAAGTCATTTTTCGTAGGCTAAATATAGTAAACTAGTGGAGTTTGGTACTTATTTCCTAGTCCTCGTGGGATCGACAATCTGTACTTTTCATATCATTATATTAAAACTTGACACCGTGCACTTGCGGTATAGAATCGCTACACTCGAAAATACTGTTTAAAATAAAAGCGATCAAGTTTTTGGGGCCGTTGCCGGGGACTAGTTTTAATAATATCAAACGAGATTAGTTGACTGTAGTTTAGTCATTCATTTTTCTTCTTTTTTTTCGATTTTTTTTATTCTCTCTATTCTTCTACTGTTTGTGTTTTTTTTGGTTGATTGTTAGGCTAAGGCAAGCAAGAGCACACATGGCTAATAACGAGGAGATTCCGGTACCACCAGTTGCAAGATCACTCATGGGCTATGCCCGCCCTTCATTCTATGGATCACTGTCGAGTATCACGAGACCAACCATACAGGCTAACAATTTTGAGATCAAGCCTGCTATCATACAGATGATCCAACATTCGGTCCAGTTTGGGGGAGCAGCTACTGACGATCCAAATGCCCACATCTCAAACTTTTTGGAGATTGTGATACATTCAAGCATAATGGCGTTACTGACGACGTCATCAGGTTACGTTTGCTTCCCTTTTCTTTAAAAGATAAAGCTAAATCCTGGTTACAATCGTTGCCTGCAGGGTCATTACCACGTGGGATGGAATGGCGCGATTGTTCTTGTCAAAAATTCTTTCCACCATCCAAGACGGCTAAGATGCGGAATGATATCACAACCTTTGCCCAATATGATCCAGAGACGCTGCCCTTCAAGGATTTACTGTGGAGATGCCCACATCATGGCCTCCCTGTCTGGCTGCAGGTACAAACGTTTTATAACGGTTTATTTTCTATGATTGATGCAGTGTCAGGAGGAACCGACAGGAACGTGCCAAAGAAGCAAGCCGGAGTGCATCAAGTAAGTGGAGTCACTGCCCTAGCTGCCCAGTTGGAAGCGCTGAACAAGAAGATCAATAGTTTGAGCATGCATGCAATGCAAGTTCAAACTGTTACATGCGAGCTTTGCCAAGGAGGACATCCGAGCACTGAATGCCAGGATGGTAACCCATTTGTTACAACTCATGAAGCTGTTAATTTTGTAGGGAACCGACCATCTCCGACCTACCCCTACCAAAACACGTACAATACAGGGCCGAGGAACTTTCCCCAACCACCACTGGGGTATGCACCAAAGCCAAGCATGGTGGAGCTGCTAACTAAGTTCATATCATCGGCTAAAACAAGGATGAACAATCATGAGGCATCAATAAAGAACCTGGAAGTCCAAGTGGGACAGTTAGCAAAGATCGTAGCGAACGAGCACAAGGATCACTATCTAGTGACACTGAGACGAAACCTAGGGAGCAAGTCCATGCTATCATTTTGAGGAGTGGAAATGAGGTTGCTGAGAAGAAGGATGCACACATTGAGATGAAAGGCGAGGCGAACATCAAGCAAGAAGAGGTGCAAACACGAGACAAAGGTATGTCTAGTAAGACCCATACACCATCACACCTACTAAGGTAGAGATCACACTCCCATTCCCCGCTGCGTATAAAAGAGCAAAGATTGATGCTAATTTTTCTAAATTTTTAGAATTGATTAAGAATCTTCATATTGAGATGCCTTTCATTGATGCTATTCGGCACATGCCGAATTATGCTAAGTTTTTAAAAGAGATTATATCAAAAAAGCGAAAACTGGGAGAGCATGAGATGATAAATTTAACCGATGAGTGTTCTGCTGTCATTCAAAATGATTCACCTCCAAAGTTAAAGGATCCAGGGAGTTTCACTATACCTTGCAAAATCAATTCTAAATCTTTCAATAAATCTTTATGCGATTTGGGGTCAAGTATTAATTTAATGCCTTTGTCCGTGTACAGGAAGCTGGGCTTAGGAGAGTTAAAAGCAACCAATGTCTCATTGTAGATGGCAGACAAGTCCATCAAGTACCCTCATGGGATAGTTGAGGATGTACCGGTCAAAGTTGACAAATTCACCATTCCGGTGGATTTCATGGTGCTAGACATAAAGGAGGAGGCGACATGCCATTGATATTATGAAGACCATTCCTAGCTACGGGAAGGGCATTGCTAGATGTCCAAGAAGGGAAGTTGATCCTCCGAGTATGGGGGATCAAGTTACTTTTGATATGTTCAAAATTGTGAATACTACATGTGATAAGTGTGATTTTTACACTTAATTTGATATATGATTAGGGGCTTTTTTATAGTGATTCCTAGAAAATATTACACGTTTTGGTATATATTTGTATATTTCAGGAATCTAGGTTCAAATGCAAAAGAGTGGAGTAAATAGGCTTAAATTGATGAAAAAGGACCAAACCCAGCTAAATATGGAAAAGGAGGGACCAAATCGCAAGATTGGAGATTTTGACCCGCGATCGATAGGCGACTTACGAAGATCGATCGCCAGATTTCCGAGATATATCGGCAAATGACGAAGATCGATCGCAGACATGAAAAATTTGGTTATTTTGTCCAGAATGTTTCCGCGATCTATCGGCAACTGACGAAGATCAATCGCCAAACCCTGAAAAATCGAGATTTTGTTTCCTACTTGGTGATTTGTGACCAAACTTTGCAAAACTCCTCCACAATATTTATAGAGGATTTTCAGACGTTTTGAGGGACTTTTGCACACATTTTCTGAAACCTAGCAGCCACTCCTCCATCCAAAGAAATACCACAAATCATTGAAGAGCAAGAGCAACGCAAGGAACGAAAGAACGGAGCGACGCACGGAGCGACATCCTTGTTATCCTAGTATTTCTGAACTTGATTAATTTATATATCAGATTTTGATGTTAAATTTGTTTAAAGACATGTTTTTGCATTATAATTTGATTATGGTTGTTGGCTAAAATATTTGTCAAGACATATGGGACCCCATGTTTGAACCCTTGAGTTAATTAACGGTTTTGATTTAATTTCTATGATCTTTGCGCATAATTTATGTTTTTAATGCTTGTAACAGATTAGCTACCTTTTGCATGATATTGGTAATCGTAATTGAATTGACCATAGGATATTGCGATACGACGTAGTAAATTTGGCCGTGGGTTTAGGTTGAGACGGACCAAGTAAAATCTAGCACACGTGCGATAGCAATAGATTTACCAAAATCGAAGGCTAGTAGTTTTCACAAAGCATTTTTCGGTTTTAGTCATTCAATAAAGACACGGGAGTGGTTTATTGTAGATAATGCTAGACTTGTTATAACCGGACCAAGGTATAACGAATGAAATAGGAAAACTCGTCACCATAGAACATAGAATTTTGAATCTTAATTAATAGACAACTTTTGGGGGATTACATGGGTGAACCGACGTCTTGATAATTCGTTTATAAATTCTTTTCAATGATCCATCACTGCTGTTTAGGTTAATTTTTGTGCTTAAGTCAATTTAGTTTAATAATCATTCCATAATCGTAGGTTAAATATAGTAATTCTAATAGAACGGTGTAATTACTACTAGTCCCTGTGGGTACGACACTCCTTACTTTTAAACCATTATACTAAAACTTGACACCGTGCACTTGCGGTAAATAATCGCTACATTGAGAAATAATTGTTTAAAATAAAAGCGATCAACATGCACTGAGCATCGATGTTTTAGTGTCAATATAATTGATACACTATCTGTTGATGCGATGCAGGTTAGGAGTGAGAAGAAGGTGGAGGTCACATCGATTTACCAACAAAGAGGAGGTAAATTTGGTGTAGGAGACTCGGTATTAATGAATAGGAAAAAGATGAGATTTTTTCCATGGAAGTCTGACGCACCATGGGCTGGACCGTTCAAAGTTGTTGATGTTCTACCATTCGATACCTTCAAACTGAGAGATGACCACGGGGCACTATTTACTGTGAAGAAGAAGTGGTTAGGACATTACCACACGGAGGATGGAAACTCTTCCCCTACTGGCCCTGGTGGCACTTGAGCGTAAATGGTAAAAAGTCCAGCTTGGGACTATAAATCAAGAACTATTTCCTATCCCTGCTTTGCTTTTAGTTTATTTTGGTTTGTTTTATTTTTGCTTTTTATTTTGGCGAGACTCCATATGTGCTGTTATTTGTCCAACATTGTACCCCACGAGCTGATGAGGAATTGGACAACGATCACTGACGATCGTTGTCAACGGTAACTGCTTTGTCGTACTTTCCATGCTTATTACATTGAGAACAATACATGAATTAAGTTTGGGGGAGTGCATTACTGTGTCATGCTTCTTATTTGGAAATTGATCGTTTCTGGAGCACCAACGAATTTTTTTTCTTGAAAATGAGTTCATTTAGTAAGATAAGAATAAATCATAGTAGTGGCATCTATTCAATAAAGACACGGGAGTGGTTTATTGTAGATAATGCTAGACTTGTTATAACCGGACCAAGGTATAACGAATGAAATAGGAAAACTCGTCACCCTAGAACATAGAATTTTGAATCTTAATTAATAGAATTTTGAATCTTAATTAATAGACAACTTTTAAGGGATTACATGGGTGAACCGACGTCTTGATAATTCGTTTATAAATTCTTTTCAATTATCCATCACTGCTGTTTAGGTTAATTTTTGCGCTTAAGTCAATTTATTTTAATAATCAATTTAGGTTAATTTTTGTGCTTAAGTCAATTTATTTTAATAATCATTCCATAATCGTAGGTTAAATATATTAATTCTAATCGAACGTGGTAATTACTACTAGTCCCTGTGGGTACGACACTCCTTACTTTAAACCATTATACTAAAACTTGACACCGTGCACTTGTGGTAAAGAATCGCTACACTGAGAAATAATTGTTTAAAATAAAAGCGATTAAGTTTTTGGCGCCGTTACCGGGGATTAGTTTAAGTAATATCAAACTAGATTAGTTGACTGTAATTTAGCCATTTTTTTTTGTTTTGATTTTTCTTCTTCTTCTTTTCCTATCTACTATTCTACTATTGCCTTCTCTTTGGTTGGATTTTGTAGGTATTACTCCCTAGTGCATGCTAAGGAGTGAACAACTGGCCCTTGAGCCTTTTGACCCTGAATTGAAAGAACTCTTCTTAGAAGACTAAGAGAAGTTCGAACAATGGCTGAAAACAATGCAGGAGGAGGTGGAAGAGATGAAAGACGGAACGAAGAGGTGCCTAATAGAAGATCCCTCATGGATTATGCTCATCCCTCGTTCCATGGGTCATTGTCTAGTATCACTAGACCAAGCATACAGGCGAACAACTTTGAAATCAAGCCTGCAATCATACAAATGATCCAGCACTCGGTGCAGTTTGGGGGAGCGACCACTGATGATCCAACACTCACATAGCGAATTTCTTGGAAATTTGCGACACCTTCAAGCATAATGGCGTCACTGACGACGCCATCAGGTTACGACTGTTCCCTTTCTCTTTAATAAATAAAGCTAAATCTTGGTTGCATTCTTTGCCTACAGGATCAATTACCACTTGGGATGGGATGGTGCAAGCTTTCATGTCAAAATACTTCCCACCATCAAAGACTGCTAAGATGCGAAATGAGATCACTACATTTGCGCAACATGATCCTGAAACATTGTATGAAGCATGGGAGCGCTTCAAGGACTTACTGAGGAGATGCCCACACCATGGCCTTCCCATATGGCTGCAGGTACAAACTTTCTATAACGGTTTATTTTATGATAACCGTTCTATGATTGATGCAGCATCAGGAGGTACTGTGATGAGAAAGACGCCGTAGGAGGCCTATACACTGCTGGAGGAGATGGCTGCTAATAGCTGTCAAGGGCAGTCCAAGAGAAACGTGCCAAAGAAGTAAGTTGGAGTTCATCAAGTGAGCGAAGTTACTGCTTTGGCCGCTCAAATTGAGGCATTGAACAAGAGACTAGATAGCATGAGCATGACAGGGATGAAAGCTTAAGGGATTACTTGTGACCTATGCGGAGGCAATCATCCGAGCGTTGAATGCCAAACAGGTAACCCATTCGCTCAAACTAATGAAGCTGTGAATTATGTAGGAAACCGGCCACAAAACAACCCCTGCCCATATACATACAATACGGGGTTGAGGTATCAACCGCAACCACCACTGGGTTATCTACCACAGCCGAGCATGGAGGAGCTATTGACCAAGTCCATATCCTCAACTGAAACAAGGATGAATAAACAAGATTCATCTATCAAAAGCTTGGAGCTTCAAGTAGGGCAGATGGCAACTATCTTGGCTGGGAGAGCACTAGGAACTCTACCGAGTGACACAGAGAAGAATCCAAGGGAGCAAGCCAATGCAGTGACTCTAAGAAGTGGAAAGGAACTTGGCAAAGAGAAGGAGACTAAAAAGCTAGAAATCAAGCAAGAGGATAATGAGCAATCACGCAACAAGGGTAAGTCTACTAAGTCCACTACACCTAGCACACCACAAGAAAAGGTACATATTACTCTCCCATTTCCTGCAGCAGTCAATAGGGCAAAGGTTGATTCAAACTCTGTAAAATTTTTAGACATGCTAAAGAATTTTCATGTAGACATACCATTTATTGATGCATTACGAGAAATGTCAAATTATGCTAAATTCTTAAAGAAGATGTTGTCTAAGAAGCATAAATTGGGAGAGCACGATACTGTCTTTTTGACTGAGGAATGTAGTGCTATTATGCAAAAGAAATCGGCTACCAAGTTAAAAGATCCAGGGAGTTTCTCTATTCCTTGCACTATTGGGTCTATGTCTTCCATTAAATCATTATGTGATTTGGGTGCTAGTGTGAACTTAATGCCTTTGTCTGTTTTTAGGCGACTTGGACTGGGAGAGCCGAAGACCACAAGGGTGGTGTTGCAAATGGCGGACAAGTCTATCACCTACCCACTAGGAATCGTCGAGGATGTGCCAGTCAAGATAGATCAATTCACTTTCCCAGTGGATTTTCTAGTGTTGGATGTTGAGGAGGACGCGAGTATGCCATTGATCCTGGGGCGCCCATTCCTAGCTACTGGAAGAGCTATTATCGATGTTGAGGAAGGGAAGTTGATCCTCCGTGTAGGAGAGGATCATGTTACCTTTACTATGTTTCAAACTTCACCACATGCACAAAACACACACACATGTTTATTATTGATAAAATTAATATTTTGCCTGATGATGTGGTGCAAGATACTGATAAGGTGAAGGTGAAGACCGAACTAGAGACTGAAGAAGGCAAGATCCATGACATGGTGAAGCCAAGGAAGGCGAAGAAGCAAAAAGATAAAATGACGTTTATGAAGGGAGAGACAGTCCAATTGCATAAAGCGCCACCACCTCGCATTTTCCAAAGCAAGCGAAAGGCTTCATGGGTTGGACCATTCACTGTTACCAAGATATACCCGCATGGAGCCATTAAGGTAAGTGATCCTATTCTAGGCACTTATGTCGTTAATGATGAGAGCTTGAGGCATTACCCAGTTGATTGCGGAGATTCATGCTCCACACACCATCCCAACCTTTGAGAAAATGTGGTGATAAGTCAAGCTTGAGACTATAAATCAAGAACTCTTTCTTAACCATTTGCTTTGTTTTAGTTTGTTTTGGTTTGTTTTGTTTTTGTTTTTGATTTCGGCGAGACTCCATGCGTGTTGTGATCTGTCCAACATTATACCCCACGAGCTGATGAGGAATTGGACAACGATCACTGACGGTCGTTGTCAACGGTAAATGTTTTGTCCTATTTTCCATGCCTAGTACATTGAGGACAATGCATGAATTAAGTTTGGGGGAGTGCATTAGTGTGTCATGCTTCTTATTTGGAAATTGATCGTTTATTGAGCACCAACAAATTTTTCTTGAAAATGAGTTCAATTAGTAAGATAAGAATAAATCATAGTAGTGGTCTCTATTCCATGATGATATTAATCTCACTTTGCATGTCAACTTATGTTTTGATGATTGTCAAACTTGTTTGTGAATTTCTTGTTTTGAGTATCATGTCAAATATGAGGAATATTTTGAGCACATTTGAGTCATGATCTTATGAATTGCATTTTGGAGTAGTAATAATCTTTGTGAACTTGATGAATTGTTTTTGAGCATCTTAGAGTACCTTAGAAACTATTTGATGATGACACTTTGAGGCAAAATTTTATAGTTATGAACTTGACTTGGAAATGATATAGGCGATCTTTGGACCGTTTGAGCCTTTCAAGCTTACCTAGTCTATATCAATCTCTAGTGTCCCATTTTGAGCCTAATTGAAAAAGAATGGTGTATGTTTAACATACTATTAGCCCCCATTCGACATTTTTTGGCAACTCATTATACCCACCTTTATGAGCCTAAATTGAAAGAATTAATCCTTACATAAAGGGAGTATAATGATTCTCTTTAGATGCACTTGAATTGCTACATTTGGATGAGCTCATTGTTGAAAAAATTGATGAATGAGAAAAGAAAACGATAGATAAAGCCCTGAGAAAAAGTGACTACATAAGACCCAAAGTGGCCAAGGCTATAAAAGAAAAAAGAAGAGAAGCTCAAAGTTGTGCTTAAAATTTGAATATTACATGATTATACTCTCTTCTTTGTGTTACCCTATCTTTTCTTTGAAGCCAAACACCTAGGCCTAACATTACAAGCTTAAAAAGACCTATTGATCCAAGTCTAGGGAGTGACTACATTAGTGGAGAAGTTGTTTGAAAATAGGTCTATGGAATGCTCAACGATAATCTTACTTTTCATTGACTAACATGATTTGATCTATGAAAATTGCATGGAACTTGAAAGTGACAATAGCACACACGCACGTTCTGATTTGGAGACATGTTACTTGATCTAAGAGAAAACACGACTTGTTAAACATTTTGTATTGACTTTGTTCATCTGTAAGTGAGATGTCTGAACCACATGATTGACTATGACTTGGTTTATTTGAATCTTCAATATTGAACTCTACTTTGTGATCTTATTTCTTGCTCGAGACGATCAAGCTTAAGTTTGGGGGAGTTGATAAGTGAGATTTTTACACTTAATTTGATATATGATTAGGGGCGTTTTTGTAGTGATTCCTAGAAATATTACACGCTTTGGTATATATTTGTATATTTCAGGAATCTAGGTTCAAATGCAAAAGAGTGGAGTAAAATAGGCTTAAATTGATGAAAAAGGACCAAACCCAGCTAAATATGGAAAAGGAGGGACCAAATCGCAAGATTGGAGATTTTGACCCGAGATCGATCGGCGACTTACGAAGATCGATCGCCAGATTTCCGAGATCGATCGGCAAATGACGAAAATCGATCGCAGACATGAAAAATTTGGTTATTTTTTCCAGAATATTTCCGCGATCGATCGGCAACTGACGAAAATCGATCGCCAAACCCTGAAAAATCGAGATTTTGTTTTTGGTGATTTTGTGTCCAAACTTTGCAAAACTCCTCCACACTATTTATAGAGGATTTTCAGACGTTTTGAGGGACTTTTGCACACATTTTCTGAAACCTAGCAGCCACTCCTCCATCCAAAGAAATACCAGAAATCATTGAAGAGCAAGAGCAACGCAAGGAACGAAAGAATGGAGCGACGCACGGAGCGACATCCTTGTTATCCTAGTATTTCTGAACTTGATTAATTTTTATATCAGATTTTGATGTTAAATTTGTTTAAAGACATGTTTTTGCATTATAATTTGATAATGGTTGTTGGCTAAAATATTTGTCAAGACATAGGGGATCACATGTTTGAACCCTTGAGTTAATTAACGGTTTTGATTTAATTTCTATTATCTTTGCGCATAATTTAAGTTTTTAATGCTTGTAAGAGATTAGCTACCTTTTTGCATCATATTGGTATTCGTAATTGAATTGACCATAGAAGATTTCGATACGACGTAGTAAATTAGGCCGTGGGTTTTAGGTTGCGGACCAAGTAAAATCTAGCACACGTGTAATAGCAAAAGATTTTACCAAAATCGAAGGCTAGTAGTTTTCACAAAGCATTTTTCTATTTTAGTCATTCAATAAAGACACGGGAGTGGTTTATTGTAGATAATGCTAGACTTGTTATAACCGGACCAAGGTATAACGAATGAAATAGGAAAACTCGTCACCCTAGAACATAGAATTTTGAATCTTAATTAATAGACAACTTTTGGGGGATTACATGGGTGAACCGACGTCTTGATAATTGTTTATAAATTCTTTTCAATTATCCATCACTGCTGTTTCGGTTAATTTTTGTGCTTAAGTCAATTTAGTTTAATAATCATTCCATAATCGTAGGTTAAATATAGTAATTCTAATAGAATGGTGTAATTACTACTAGTCCATGTGGGTACGACACTCCTTACTTTTAAACCATTATACTAAAACTTGACACCGTGCACTTGCGGTAAAGAATCGCTATACTGAGAAATAATTGTTTAAAATAAAAGCGATCAACATGCACTGAGCATCGATGTTTTATTGTCAATATAATTGATACACTATCTGTTGATGCGATGCAGGTTAGGAGTGAGAAGAAGGTGGAGGTCACATCGATTTACCAACAAAGATGAGGTAAATTTGGTGTAGGAGACTCGGTATTAATGAATAGGAAAAAGATGAGATTTTTTCCATGGAAGTCTGACGCCATGGGCTGGACCGTTCAAAGTTGTTGATGTTCTACCATTCGATACCTTCAAACTGAGAGATGACCACGGGGCACTATTTACTGTGAAGAAGAAGTGGTTACGACATTACCACACGGAGGATGGAAACTCTTCCCCTACTGGCCCTGGTGGCACTTGAGCGTAAATGGTAAAAAGTCCAGCTTGGGACTATAAATCAAGAACTATTTCCTATCCCTTTGCTTTGATTTTAGTTTATTTTGGTTTGTTTTATTTTTGCTTTTTATTTTGGCGAGACTCCATATGTGCTGTTATTTGTCCAACATTGTACCCCACGAGCTGATGAGGAATTGGACAACAATCACTGACGATCGTTGTCAACGGTAACTGCTTTGTCGTACTTTCCATGCTTATTACATTGAGAACAATACATGAATTAAGTTTGGGGGAGTGCATTACTGTGCCATGCTTCTTATTTGGAAATTGATTGTTTCTGGAGCACCAACGAAAATTTTTTCTTGAAAATGAGTTCATTTAGTAAGATAAGAATAAATCATAGTAGTTGCATCTATTCCATGATGATATTAATCTCACTTTGCATGTCAACTTGAGTTTTGATGATTGTAAGAATTGTTTGTGAATATCTTGTTTTGAGTAGCATGTCTAAGATGAGGAATATATTGATCACAGTTGAGTCACAATCTTGTGAATTGCACTTGTAGTAGTGAAATTTTTTGTGAACTTGATGAATTGTTTTTGAGCATCTTAGAGTATCTTAGAAACTATTTGATGATGACACTTTGAGGTGAAATTTTATAGTCATGAACTTGATTAGGAGATGATCTATGCGATCTTTAGACCGTTTGGGCCTTTCAAACTTACCATGATATATATCTGTAATGGCTCAATTTTTAAGGAATTTATTGACCCAAATATTGTGTAAGTTATAATTATAATATAAATAATAATAATAATAAATAAATAATAAGAATATCTAATAATAATAATAATAATAATATTTTTTTTATAATAATAATAATAATAATAATAAGAATCGAGTTTTTTTTATTCTCAAAAAACTTTATCAGATTTGTTATCTTCTCTCTTCGTTGCTCGCTGTTCCTCTTCGCTTCAAATCGTCTTCTTCGTTTTTCGTCCGTTACTCTCGCTTCAATTCCTTCGCCTCAATTGTCACTTCGTCCGTTTCAGATGCCTAAATTAATAACGAAAAGCGTTCCATCTTGTCTATCTCTATTTAGACACCTAACAGACTTAAATCGAGGAAGCTTCCGTCCGATTCAACTCGAGGAAAAAAATTCCAGATTCATAAAATTCAATTTTTGAGCTTCGAAAATTCTCTAAATCGGAGCTGAAGCAAGTAGCTGAGAGGAATTCGGATTTGGACATCAACTGGTATGAAATTCGATTATTTATGTTTCGAATTTAGTTTATTTTTTTGATTTTTGGTTCTGAAATGGGTTAGGTTAGTGAAGATGAATTATTGGAAATTTTAGTGGTTTAATTTGTCAAGAACAAATTGTTTAAGGATTGAGTTTGAAAATGGTACTGCTTGTTCAAAGGTTTTTCTGGAAATTTATTTCGAAATTCATACTGGAATTTTAAGAAGGTGATGATGTAATTTTTGTAGATGTTATAGAATTTTGATTTCGAAAATTGTTACTGGATTTTGGAAGAATTGAAATGGCATTTTTGGTTTGAAATTGTATTCTGTATTTCGAAGTTTTAGGCTGTAATTTGAGGAGATGATATGGTGATGTATATTGGTTCGAAAAATATTCTGGAAATTTGTTTCCGAAGATGTTATGTATTTTAGTTCGAAAATGGTGATGGATTTCAAAGAGTTAGGATTTTGTTAGGTTGTGTTGAACTAAGTTAAATGAATATGGTTTTAATATTGTTGAAATGGATAATAGGAAATCCTTGATATCTTGGAGATTTTGGAGGTTTGTAGATTTATCGTTGATAGGAAGCTTTGAGGTACGTAAAGAAAGTTGCAATTTTCCGCAAATTATTTTAAGTATTTCGTATTGTTTATTTTTGAAATGATTTTCGGATAGTAAGCATGCAAGAATTGTTTTGAAAGATGATTTTTGATAAGAAATGTATTTTTGTTGAAAATTAGAATTTTGAATAACATTTTATTGTGTGTGAAAAACTATTTTGAAAGGCCATGTTTGTCTTGATTCGATGAATACTATTTGAAGTTTGTGAACTGTGGATACTTTCGTTTCGTTGTGTCTCGCATTGCGACGAGGATAAAAACGCGCATACTTTCGGCTCGTTGGCGACGAGAATAAAGAAACGCATTTCGTTTTGCCCGAGGACAGAGGGGGTATAATATCTGTCGATACCCTTCCAGCGGGTATAGTCTGGAATGATATCATTGTGTCACATCCGTAATTGAGTATGCATTTGTTTCATTACAGCATGACTATGTCTAATGCTTAATTCTATATTGTTAAGACATTATATGAAATTGTTATTCGTTTCCATTACGTTTCGTTGGTTATCTGTGCAGTTATTTCCGTTATGATTCCGTTTTGTGAAATTTAGTTCCGTTGACTGCTCGGATTAAACCATATATGTGTGAAAGTTATTTTGATATGAATTCGTATTATTTTTCGTCACATTATGAAAAATGATGTTTTTGACATTTTATCAAATGTTTATTATGCTTACTATAAAATGCTGCAACTTACCTTTACCTGTAATGTGACATATTACAGATGGAGTTGAAGACTTAGATGATGAGGAGGATATTTAGATATGAAATGCAAGTTTAATTATGTTGAGAATTTAAGTTATGTTTGAGAACATGAATTATTATGTTTTTAGTTTGGTTTTGGTATTTAAGACTGATTTTGGTTTATTTGGAATTTTTATAGTTTTGTTATTGTGGTTGTAGTGATCTGGTAGATCACATGGCACTATTTTTAAGAGGAGACTCTGCCCAAATTTTTCTAAGATAAATGTCACGGGTAAAAAGTTATTAAGTTAAACATCCGATTAGAATAAAAACGTTTCCGCTAAACAAAAGTTCAAAGTAATATTAAGTTTTTGAATTGAGTGTAGCCTTGTGTTCAAGCAATTGAACACGGCGGGCGACCCATCTGGGCGGGCCGTCACAGTTGGTATCAGAGCCTTAGTTTATAAGTTTGGATTATACCTTTGTTATTTGTTTGGATTAGATCTTTGTTATATGTTTGGGATTAGACTTTTGGACTTAAGAATGAAGTTATTTAGGTTTGACTGTCTATCTTCCTTGTTTTCGAATCTTACGATAAATTTACTTTCATTTTAAGATTTCAAATGGCTAGAGGAAGAACCAGTAGCAATCAGAGTGGTAGCCAAGAACAGGACTCGAACCGCGACTCAGGAGATGGTCAAGATAGGAATGTGAATCAAGGTCAAGATGGAGTCCCAAATATAAACGTGGGATCAATGAATGAGGTGGACATCACGAACATATGTTGCATCATAGCTGAAGTGTTACAACAAAATGTTGTTTTGGCACCACTACAGCCGGAACCACCGAGAAGGACTGAATTTGAGAGATTCCGGGCACTCCGACCACCGTACTTTGGAAACGAGACTGATCCAATGAAAGCTGATGAATGGCTGACTAAGATTGAAGAATTACTGAAGGCTATAAACATTGCTGATGAAGAAAAAGTTACAGTGGTGACTCCATTTCTGGAAGGAAATGCAAACCATTGGTGGACCTCAGTGGAAGTAAGTATGGAACGAAACTCCATTACCTGGACGAGTTTTAGGGAGAAATTTCTGCAACAGTATTTCCCTGACGCTGTCCGAATGGCTAAAGAAGATGAATTTTTTAGACTGAGGCAAACCGAGAATATGACTATGCTGGAATATTTGAGGAAGTTCCAAGAGCTGGGCAGATTTTGTTCTTTGTATTTGCAGTCTGAGAACATCAAGATTACAAGGTTCAGACAAGGTCTTCGCACTGGCATCAGGCTCAAAGTAGCACCTCTCATGGATACCAAATTTGATATACTCATGGAGAGGGCATTGTTCGTGGAATCTGAACTGAGGAATCTAGAGACTCCTCAAAATCGAAAGAGAAAGCCTGAATTCAAAAACAGAGATCAGAGACCGCCACCTCGCAGACAGATGATCGTTGAAACTAAGAAGAATGAAGTTTGTCCCAAGTGTAATCGGAGTCATACTGAGGAATGTTACTGGAACTCTGGAGGTTGCTTTAAATGTGGATCTAAAGATCATCGGATTAGAGATTGTCCCGGTCTGAAACAAACCTCAGGGACAAATCAACCACGTGGACAACAACAGCGCAATCCAACTAGATTGTATGATGTCCGTGCTGAAGAGGATCATGAGTTGATCGGAGGTAAATTTAAATTCTTGAATCAAGATGTTTACGTGTTATTTGATTTCTGGCGCTTCAAATTCCTTTATCTCTGAATCTTGTGTGGAGAAACTTGATTTGCATTTCAGTCCACTGTTATATTTAATGCAAGTATTGAGTCCATTAGGAAAGACAGTCACAATAAAATATGTATGCAATGATGTAATACTGATTGTGGAAAGCGAAGAATTCAAAGCCAACCTGCTCATCATCAACATGAAAGAATTTGACATAATTCTTGGAATGGATTGGTTGAGTAGTGCAAAGGCTTGCATTGACTGTTACCGAAAGATCATAACCCTACAAACGAATTCGGGTAAAGAGATCTGTTATGAAGGCGTGAGCTTGCATGAACGATTTTGTGGCAATGTCTCTGAAGTGGAAGCAAAAATAAATAAGATTTGCACGGTGAAAGAATTCTCAGATGTTTTTCCAGAGGATTTGCCAGGATTGCCACCAGTTCGAAGCACGGAATTTTCTATTGATATTATTCCGGGATCAGAACCGATATCCAAAGCACCTTACAGGATGGCACCAGCAGAGCTAAAAGAATTGAAAGGACAATTGAAGGAACTACAAGATAAAGGTTTCATAAGGCCTAGTGTGTCACCTTGGGGAGCACCGGTACTGTTTGTAAAGAAAAAGGACGGCAGCATGAGAATGTGCATTGACTACAGGGAGTTGAATCGAATCACTGTGAAGAATAAATATCCGCTACCAAGGATTGACGATTTGTTCGATCAATTACAAGGTGCACAAATATTCTCGAAGATTGATTTGAGATCTGGGTATCATCAACTCAGAATTACAGAGCAAGATATTCATAAAACTGCATTTCGAACCAGATACGGACATTATGAATTTCTAGTGATGCCTTTCGGACTTACGAATGCACCTGCAGCATTTATGGCATTAATGAATCACATATTCCGAGAATGGCTAGACAAATTCATCATAGTATTCATTGATGATATATTGATCTATTCCAAATCAAAGGAAGAACATGAAGAACATTTGAAGATGACATTGGAGAGACTACGACAACAACAATTATTTGCAAAGTTCGAGAAATGTGAATTCTGGTTGGATTTTGTATCATTTCTTGGACACATCATTGATACTCAAGGAATCCGAGTAGACTCAGCAAAGATTCAAGCCATTACCAATTGGAAAGTTCGACATCAGTAACAGAAATTCGAAGTTTTCTGGGATTGGCTGGATATTACCGAAAATTTGTGGAAGGATTTTCTCGAGTTGCATTACCCCTTACAAAGTTAACTATAAAGGGAGTAAAGTTTGAATGGGATTCTAAGTGTCAGGCAAGTTTTGAGAAGTTGAAAGATTTACTTGTGTCGGCACCAATTCTTACATTGCCAGATGGACATGAAGGATTTTGTATCTACAGTGATGCATCAAAAGAAGGGTTAGGTTGTGTGCTTATGCAAAATGGAAAGGTGATTGCATATGCTTCACGACAGTTGAAAGAACATGAAATAAGGTACCCTACTCATGATCTGGAACTGGCAGCAGTGGTTTTTGCACTGAAGTTATGGCGACACTACTTGTACGGAACCACATGTGATATCTACACTGATCACAAGAGCTTAAAGTATATTTTTACTCAAAAGGAGTTAAATATGAGACAGAGAAGATGGTTAGAGTTGATCAAGGACTATGATGTGAAATTGCACTACCATCCTGGAAAGAGTAATGCGGTAGCAGATGCATTAAGCAGGAAATGTTATGGATCAATGCTATTGACTACGCAACAGAAACTCATTGACGAGATGTCAAAGTTAAATCTGAATGTCGAATCAAGAGATGACCAAAATAGGACGACGATGTTGTGTAATCTCATGGTGCAACCTGATCTTATTCTCAGGATTAAGGAAGCACAATCAAAGGATCCTATGTGGCAGACTTTCTTACAAAGAGCTCAATCAAACCAAGAAAGTTTTAGAATGCATGAAGATGGGACTTCGAGATTCAATGATAGACTATTCGTTCCAGCTGTATCAACACTCAGGGGCGAAGTCTTACAAGATTCACATCAGACAATATTGGCCATGCATCCAGGACAGAGTAAAATGTATCAAGATATGAAACAATTATTTTGGTGGCCAGGAATGAAGCAAGATGTTGTGAAGTTTGTGTCCAAGTGTTTAGTGTGTCAACAAGTGAAAGTTGGAAGACAAAAGCCAGCAGGGACACTGAGAAACTTGGACATACCAAACTGGAAATGGGAGCATATTACTATGGACTTTGTGACCGGATTACCCAAGACTACGACACAAAAAGATTCAGTTTGGGTTATTGTTGATCGACTTACTAAGTGTGCTCACTTTATACCGATGAAGAAGACCACATCAATGAATGATTTAGCACGGCTTTACATTGATCAAGTGGTGTGTTTGCATGGGATACCAGTCAGTATCATATCTGATTTGAGATGCTCGATTCACCTCACAATTCTGGAAGAGTTTACAATCTGTGTTGGGAACAAATTTGAAGAACAATACAGCTTTCCATCCACAGACGGACGGACAGTCTGAGAGAATGATTCAGATCCTCGAGGATTTACTTAGAACATGTATTTTGGATTTTCAAGGACAGTGGGATCGTCATCTGAAACTGGCAGAGTTTGGGTACAATAACAGTTATCAATCCAATATTCAAATGGCACCATTCGAAGCTTTGTATGGGAGAAAATGTCGAACACCGCAGTGTTGGTTTGATGTTGGCGAGAAGGTATTGGAAGGACCAGATTTGATCAAACTCACGAATGAAAATGTTTCCATCATCAAACAGAGGTTACTTACAGCTCAGAGTCGACAGAAAAGTTGGGCTGATGTTCGCAGACGAGATTTAGAATTCCAGCAAGGGGATAAGGTATACTTGAAAGTATCACCATTCAGAGGAGTAATGAGGTTCGGTAAGCATGGGAAGTTAAGTCCAAGATTCATTGGACCATATGAAATTCTGGAAAGAATAGGAACTTTGGCTTATCGACTTGCTCTACCTCCGGAACTAGATCGAGTACATAATGTATTTCACGTTTCGATGCTCATGAAGTATGTCCCAGATGAAAGTCATGTGCTTAAAGCAACAAAGATTGAGATATCCAAGGAGTGTACATATTCAGAATATCCTATCAAGATACTCGACCGTCAAGAGAGAATTCTACGAACTAAGACAATTCCCTTTGTAAAGGTTCAATGGAGTAATCATTCACCTGATGAAGCAACATGGGAAAAAGAAGAAGAACTATATACTAAATATCCAGATGTAAAATGCGATGCAAGTTTCGAGGACGAAACTTTTTAAATGTATGGAGATTGTAATGGCTCAATTTTTAAGGAATTTATTGACCCAAATATTGTGTAAGTTATAAATTATAATATAAATAATAATAATAATAAATAAATAATAAGAATATCTAATAATAATAATAATAATATTTTTTTTATAATAATAATAATAATAATAAGAATCGAGTTTTTTTATTCTCAAAAAACTTTATCAGATTTGTTCTCTTCTCTCTTCGTTGCTCGCTGTTCCTCTTCGCTTCAAATCGTCTTCTTCGTTTTTCGTCCGTTACTTTCGCTTCAATTCCTTCGCCTCAATCGTCACTTCGTCCGTTTCAGATGCCTAAATTAATAACGAAAAGCGTTCCATCTTGTCTATCTCTATTTAGACACCTAACAGACTTAAATCGAGGAAGCTTCCGTCCGCTTCAACTCGAGGAAAAAAATTCCAGATTCATAAAATTCGATTTTTGAGCTTCGAAAATTCTCTAAATCGGAGCTGAAGCAAGTAGCTGAGAGGAATTCGGATTTGGACATCAAGTGGTATGAAATTCGATTATTTATGTTTCTAATTTAGTTTCTGTTTTTGATTTTTGGTTCTGAAATGGGTTAGGTTAGTGAAGATGAATTATTGGAAATTTTAGTGGTTTAATTTGTCAAGAACAAATTGTTTAAGGATTGAGTTTGAAAATGGTACTGCTTGTTCGAAGGTTTTTCTGGAAATTTATTTCGAAATTCATACTGGAATTTTAAGAAGGTGATGATGTAATTTTTGTAGATGTTATAGAATTTTGATTTCAAAAATTGTTACTGGATTTTGGAAGAATTGAAATGGCATTTTTGGTTTGAAATTGTATTCTGTATTTCGAAGTTTTAGGCTGTAATTTGAGGAGATGATATGGTGATGTATATTGGTTCGAAAAATATTCTGGAAATTTGTTTCCGAAGATGTTACTTCTTTTAGTTCGAAAATGGTGATGGATTTCAAAGAGTTAGGATTTTGTTAGGTTGTGTTGAACTAAGTTAAATGAATATGGTTTTAATATTGTTGAAATGGATAATAGGAAATCCTTGATATCTTGGAGATTTTGGAGGTTTGTAGATTTATCGTTGATAAGAAGCTTTGAGATACGTAAAGGAAGTTGCAATTTAAGACTGATTTTGGTTTATTTGGAATTTTTATAGTTTTGTTATTGTGGTTGTAGGGATCTGGTAGATAACAGGGCACTATTTTTAAGAGGAGACTCTGCCCAAATTTTTCTAAGATAAATGTCACGGGTAAAAAGTTATTAAGTTAAACATCCGATTAGAATAAAAACGTTTCCGCTAAACAAAAGTTCAAAGTGATATTAAGTTTTTGAATTGAGTGTAGCCTTGTGTTCAAGCAATTGAACGCGGCGGGCGACCCGTCTGGGCTGGCCGTCACAATATCAATCTCTAGTATCCATTTGAGCCTAATTGAAAAAGAATGGTGTATGTTTAACATACTATTAGCCCCCATTCAACATTTTTTTTTGGCAACTCATTATATCCACTATGAGCCTAAATTGAAAGAATCCATTCTTACCTAAAAGGAGTATAACGAATCTCATTAAGTGCACATAAATTGCTATATTTTGATAAGCTTATTATTGAAAAAAAATGATGAATGAGAAAAGAAAAAGATAGATAAAGCCTTGAAAAAAAATATATCGAATTAAGACCCAAAGTGGCCAAGGCTAAAAAGAAAAAGAAGAGAAGCTCAATTTTGTGCTACAAATATGAACATTACATGCTTATACTATCTTCTTTGTGCTATCCTATCTTTTCTTTGAAGCCAAACGCCTAGGCCTAACGTTACAAGATTAAAAAAGACCTATTGATCCAAGTTTAGGGAGTGACTACATTAGTGGATAAATGTTTGAAAATAGGACTATGGGGGTACTCAAAGATAATCTTAATTTTCATTGGCTAGCATGATTTGAATTATGAAATTTGCATGGAACTTGAAAGTGACAATATCACACACACACGTTCTGATTTGGAGACATGTTGTTTGATCTAAGAGAAAACACGACATGTTGAACATTTTTATTGAGTTTTGTTTGTCTGCAAGTGAGATATCTGAGCTACATAATTGACTGCGAATTGGTTTATTTGAATCTTCAATGTTGAACTCGACTTCTTGACTTTATTTCTTGCTCGAGACGATCAAGTTTAAGTTTGGGGGAGTTGATAAGTGTGATTTTTACATTTAATTTGATATAAGATTATGGACGTTTTTGTAGTGATTCCTGGAAAATATTACGCTTTTTGGTATATATTTATATATTTCAGGAATCCAGGTCCAAATGCATAAAAGTTGGTGAATTAAGCTTAATTAATGAAAAAGTAACAAACCGAGCACAACCGGATATTATCGAACATCGATGAAATATTATATTACAATATATGATATTATAATACATGAGAGCAGATAGCAAGTGACGTGAATTCATCGACCATATTTGATTATAAGATTTACGTGAGCAATAATAATAAGAGTCCGAGACAATAAAAAGAAGAGAGTTACTTGAGGAGCATCAGATAAGAAGGAGTGACGTGCAGCATATAAATATAGAAGAAGAAGGAAGAGTGAGAGGAGAAACAATCTGAACGGGACCAAACATAAGAGTTTTACGTGAGGAGAGCAGCAACGTAATACAGAAGAGCAGAAACATACAGAGATGAGTCGGAAGAGAAAGAAATAAGAGGAAAACGTGAGACGTGAGCACAATACAGAGATAAGTTACGGGTGAGAAACCAAGTGAGCGGCGGACGTGACTTTGAAAAGAGGATAATTCAGAGAGAGAAAGCAACGAAAAAGAAGAGACATCTCAGTCTTCGCACGTAAATTCATTCTGGACCAACACTTAAACTCATTCTGAACGAGTAGAGAGGAAGCACGTAGAGGAACTTCTGGTGCGAAGAATTCACGTACAGCAAGTCACGTACAGCAAAGCACGAAGCAGCAAGAGACGGATACGGAACAGACGGCGGGATTCAACATCGCTAGTTTATGCGTATTTCTAAACTTTGTTTGTTTCTATTTGATTTCTTTATGCTTTTGATGTTGAAAAACATGATTTTGCATTTGATTTGAATATGTTTCTAGGCTAAGTTTATTGTCAAGACTTAGGGGATCCTTTGTATGAACCCATGATTTAAATTGATTGTCTTTGATTGATTCTTATTATCTAAGTGCATAGATCATTATTCTTCATGCTTTTAAGGGTTTGGCCATCCTTGAAGGGTTTGGCCATCCTTGAATGATAATAAATTACAATTGAGATTGAGAGATAAAATTGGAATTCGATACAGTGATTTATGTCGTGGATTTCAGGCTGATATCGAGAGATAAAGTCAAATACACGTGTGATAGCTATAGATATCTAGTAATCGAAAGCTAGAAGTTTTCATAGATCGATTTACAATATTAATTGTTCAATAAGGATACGAGAGTGGCTTATTGTTACGTTAGTATTAGATTTGTTATAGCCGGACCAAGGTATAACAAGTGAATTAGGAAAACTCGTCACCTTAAATTGTTTGAATTTAATTCTTAACTAATAGACGAATTGTGGGGATTACATAGGTGAACCGAAAGTCTTGATAATTGTCTCTATTGATTTTATTCTCATTCTCTATTGATTGTTTGGGTTTCATATTGAATTACTTAGTCAAATTAGTTAGTGGAGTTTGGTACTTATTTCCTAGTCCTCGTGGGATCGACAATCCGTTCTTTTCATATCATTATACTAAAACTTGACACCGTGCACTTGCGGTATAGAATCGCTACACTCGAAATTTTGTTTAAAATAAAAGTGATCAATATTCGATACTACACTAATTCCGATATCAATTGACCCAAATTGTGTGGGGTTGTTGGATCTGGCCCTAAGGTCAGCTCTGAGTTTCCCCAAGAGAACACGTGATGCACTTGACCACCCAACATGTTGAAAAGCAATATTTATCTCTGCTAATCGAGCGATCACAATGTGATGCTTGTATTGTTGTACGGTTTAAAATATTTGAGTTGTAGCATTATCACAAGTTATCTTTTGGTAAAGCTGCAAACACTTAATCCTACACAACACATGCATGCATATATAAGGTAGGCTTCCTGATCTTGACAACTATTGTTAAGTATCCACCATGAATTACTACGTGATCCAAAGCTATAATCTTTATATTTAATTGAAATCATTTCTGCATTATCAAATTGATTTGCAATATACCTAGCCATTTTGTACGGCTAAAAATGCTAGCTTGGAATTTATTTTGTTTCTTGTTCCCCTGGGGAACCCACAAATAGCGGATTATAGAAACAACATAACTTGACTTCATTCCATTTTTGTTATTACTTTAGCAACAATATCCAAGATAGTAGGAGCTTTAATATCGTTGGCAATTTTTGTTTCCCTATTAAAAAGATGTTCCAAAATCTTTAGCTCGGGCTTGCCTCGGCAACTGGAACCTACTGACCATGTTAAGGCTCACACAAAGTCCGTGATTCTCATTCATATCACTAGGCATCTTCTTTCTTGTCTCTTGGTTTCAAGAAACCTATGAGCAAGAGTTCTCCCCGAAAGTGGCTTTCTTGGAGGGACGTGGGCCTCTCTTTCCTTCGCTTGCGTCTACCACTGTGGTTGTCTCGCAGTCTACTGAAGCTCAGATCTTACTAAAAGTGGGTTCGAGTACATGCGCCTTGCATAGTGCTAGCCTAACAAAAAGTTCAATAAAAATGATAACCCAGATACTATTTATTCTCATTGACTTTAATTACTGAATGCACATTTTAATTATCTTCTACTACTATCATTTGTTCATGTGTATTATATTATATCGATTGATGAAATATTTTTATAATAACTAAAAATAAAGTAAAAAAGTAATTTCCACATGTGATTTTCATTGTAATTAAATTTGACACAACCTTACTTTCATTATAATACAATAGCTTCGATTTTGAGTAACAACTCAAATATAATAATTCATGAGATTACACCGTGAATCTCATTTACACCTCTATGAAGAGTATCAAAATGATTCTAATTAACGAAACTAGAGTGTTATGTGTTGGGAATAATATGACATGCTCGTAGACGAAGTGATTGTCACTGTCTATGGTTTCACAAACTGACGCATCCACGGGATCTGATTGTCGCTTAGTACAGGGCTCTATGTTACCACTATATGAACATAAAGTGATGTATTTACTACTAGCTATATTTTTAGTAAAGTGGTAAGCGATTGATCCTAACATTATGAGTGGGGATAGTGGGAAGGTTTTGGGTTATACATCCCAAATGAGTGAATGAGGAAAAAGTGAAATAAAGTCCTTATAAATTCAAGTAAAGAACAGATGATTAACTTTTGAGTTTGGCACTATGCATCTCTCCATCTCCAAAAGTCATTTCTTTTGTATGGATAAAGAGAGAGAGATGCATTCATGCTCCAACTTTTGACAAGTCAAAGCCTAGAAGGGTTACGTTTCAATAATTCTTGTTACATAGTTGTACGTGGGTTATATGGTGATAGGCCGTACAAGTTATTTTGACCTACTTTGACTCCTAAATTTTACCGTATGAACTACGATAAATATTAAGTCAGTAATTTTCGTGATGCATACCAAACATTCAATTGTTTCAATGCTAAAATTTGAAAATAATGAGATGTTGGGCCTATTTCAGTTGATAAGAACTCATCTCCATTTTTTAAGACTCGAGTTCCAATCTCGCATTGTGCGAAAAATATTTAGCCACTCCCCTCTAAACAAAAATTGAAAATAACGACCCCCACAAACCATTAGAGAACAACACGATATGATCATATGGTAACTATTATTAACATGGTAACTATTATTAACGCTACTAAGCTAGCAGGGAAGGGAAAGTACATACACAAATTTGATGATTTTCTTTAGGGCATCTCAACCCTTGAAATAACAATTTCATGTATATATCATTTTAATGGTTGATATACCAATAGCATCAAATTTTCCATACATAAAGTTTTTTTAAAAAAATAGAGGTAAGTTGTGATATTTTTAAATTGTAGATTGAGTTCTTGATTTACCTTGTAATTATAATATAATTATCCTTGGCATGCTGATGCTTCAGTCATCGCTTTCATCCACCACTTTTGTACGTTTGAGGCGGAGTTTCAGATCTCACATTGTCGTAGGACAGTTAATTCTGTAGCTCACCGCTTAGCGCAACATGTTGTCATTCTGGTGCTATGTTTGATTTGGTTGGTGTGTGTCCTTTATTTTTGAAAAATGTATTAAGATCATAGATGCCTCTATATACTATTCATCATCTTCCTACATCTTATTATTTTCAAAACAGTAGCATTTTATAAATATGAGATCCCTCAGTTTATGTCATCTTGATAAGAACCCAAAAGCATATGTTTACAAAGGACTCACAATTCATATTTAGTTCATTCTAATTACGATTCAAAACTCTATTCGAAGAACGTGTTTAAAATTCATAACAGACCCATCATGCTTTCGTATTACAATAGAATTTTAACAAAATGATGTATACCTTTTTTACCAAACTACTGTCTGGTATACTACCAGGTTTTACGATGGCTCCTCACCATCCACGATCACAATCGATGGTTCTGCAATCGGGCCTTCAACAGTAGGCAGTATAACCCTAATTCATTTCCTACCTTAGAGCGGAGTATAACCAGATATATGAAAGATTTAAAGAATCCGGGATATAGATGTGCAACAACCTTCATTTTATTTTAAAAATATTTATAATATTTATTACATTAATACATCTCCTCCTGGGAGGAGACTAACTTGTTTAGCCTCTCATATAAGAAGGCTTGACTCGAAACACATTTACAAACTGAATTGAAAATAGAAATATTACAAATATAGATTACCAAGATATGGAAGTTGATAAATTTATAGCTTGTAGGCTACAATATTTATTTTCTCAGAAAACTATGGAGAAGATATCCTTAGCTTCATGGATGCATGGCCTTATATAGGCATGAATCCACACTTCAAATGTGGATTCCAAACTCTTTGTTGAGTACGCCCATGAGTGCGTCTTTAAGTTTCTCGTGGTTTGGCACCTTTGTCTGAGTGCGCAAAACATTCTCGTAAGTGCTGGCGACTTTGTTTGAATGCGCCATAACTTTTTCGTGAGTGGTCCATTACTTTGTATGGGAATCTTTACATTATTGGTTTTTGTGGTCCCCGAGCTTTAGGAAAACGTGATCTCTTGTCAGCAGGTCTTTTGTATTTTCCTGCTTCCTGCTCAGGCTTGGGTCGGAACCCTTTCCCGAACCCTGGTTCTTTATGCTCTAGGAATGCCTGGCAAACCCGATCTTTCCATCGTCTTATGTGTGCCATGTTGCAGAACTTCCGAGAAGCTTCTTTATTCGTCAGAATCTTTTTTCCCCAAAGAATTATCCTTTTTTTTTCGAAGAGTTCTTCGACAAATCCTGTAGCAGTTCTTGTTATAGAATTCAGCAAAAATGTTCCAATGGTTGAATTTTGGAAGAACTTGAATGAAAATTTGACTTTGTCCATCTCGGTTAGAGAGACCCAGAGTCCCCATGCATGTCTAGTTGAAACTTCATCTTCTATGATTACTCCAACTAATATTGGTGCGTCCTCTGGTAACACGGTCTTGATATTTTTAAAGGCGTTACTGTCTGGCCATCTGAGCTTGATAAAATGAAAAGATTCCATGAAGCCTTTCTTTGCTGGTTCAGGAGCTGCACTGATAAAATATAACTCCAGTATTTCTCCTCTGATCAAATGTGGATTATTCGACCATGCCTCGTGGACAGCTTCTTTGATCCATTTGGATAGTTTGGAAATTTCAGAGAACACTGGTGCACTAGTATAAACCGAAGTAAGAGCTCAAAAATTACACCATTCATGTACTTCATTTGGATAGCTGACTGGTTTCATCCAATCCCTTGGGTATTTTTCGGAGCTATCAAAAATTGTTTCTGGGTTGATAGCCTGTCTGGCTATCAGTTTCTCCCAAGTGCGCTGGTAATCCTGCATAGGAGACGAAACTAAATTCTCGTTAATTTGAACCCTATAAGTGCATGTCTGTGGCCTAAGGTTCAACTATTCCTGTTTTACCCAAGAGGTGCTGAGTTGACTTTAAGGTTCAGATTGTGATGACACTTGACCCTCAATATTCGCTACAACTTGTACATCCTCAAGAAATGCATCATCTGCAGCACCTGTGACAAGGGTATGTGAATCTCTTGCCTCTGAGCCCCGATCTCTAAACACTCCTTTTTGCACCGTTGGAGATGCATCCTGGAGGATAGGCCCCTTCATGACCTCGAACAAGCGTTCTTGGGCCTTTAAGCAGACTCATATATGACTGGAAACTAGGTCCCGATCTGCCTGTTGTAGTAGTCCAGCGACCTCAGCCTTGAGACAAAGAGTCCCAAATCTCGTTCAAGGATCTCCAGGTTTTCCCTAAGATGCCTTACTTGTTTGAGGGTACTGCTAGCAACGTGACCCTCCATCTCGTGTCAAGCTGCAAGAATATTTTTATTAGATTTCACAATGACAATATCATAATCATAATATTGGCATTCAGCTTGCTATATTAAAAGTCTAGCCTTTTCTGGTTTGTTTCAATTTTATTTTTCAGAAAAGACTTAACACTTTTATTATCTATTTTAAAGATAAATTTCTTTGCAAGTAAAAATAGTGGCCATTTTTAAAGGCCTTTCAGACTGCAAAGAATTCATTTTCAGTGATATGCCATAGGATAGCCTCGCTGCCTGAGAATAGAACGCTATTGTATTTGCATGGAACTTCTCCATCTGGTGTAGTTTTCATAAGAACTGCTGTCCACTGACATCTATGTATAAAACCAGTTCATCCTCATTGTCTGGAATTGCAAGCTTTATAGTTGCCTGCAAACCGCTTTAAGCTATTTGACAGCTTGACGATGATCTTCATTCCATTCAAATCTATCACATTTTTTGAGTAGTAGACTAAACATCTTCCTGTGGCTTGCCAAATTGTTAATGAACATTCCAGCAAAATTAACAACTCCCAGAAAACTCTGAAGTTGCTTTAAATCCTTGAGATCATCCGGATTGCCTTGTACGTTCTCAATAATGTTCTTTGAATTCATCAATCTCAATTCCAAAAAAACTTGATTTGTCTAGTAGCAATTGTTGTCTTCCTTTCGAACAGCACTAATCCTTCCTTGTAGGAAACATCTGAAAAGATTTTCAAATGTTTAAGATGATCTTTCATGTTTCTTGACATGATGAGGATGTCGTCAATATACACGAACATGAAAATGAAATAATCCTTGAAAAGATTATCTATTTTCCTCTGATATATCTGGGGAGCATTTGTCAATCTCATCGCATAACATTCCAAATATAGTGTCCTTGTGGTGTGGAAAATACTGTAAACCTTTTACTAGCTTCCACCATCTTAATCTGGTAGAATCCAGACTTGCAGTCGAACTTAGAAAACACCTTGGCATTTTGATACAATTAACCAAGTGTTCTCTGCTAGGGATAAAGTATCAGTCGAATTCCAAGATCTCATTGATCCCTTTGTAGTTGATCACTAATCTTGGTTTTCCTCTCTTTATTTCTCCATAATTTCGAACAAGAAATCTCGTACTGCTGTATGGAAAACACATGTTGAGATTAACTTAAGGTCAAGATATTCCTTTAGTATCATCTGCATATTCTCCCGATCTTTCTGGTTCATGGGGATCGGTTTGTACATCACAAACTCATTTTCTTTTCCAGCTTTCACCTTCAAAGATGTTTTAAGCTCGTTTTTGTCCCACCATGCCAGAGTATCCTCATTATAGTTCTTCTGAATCTTTCTTTTTACTTCCTCTAGAGTAATATGCTCCTCAATGGTAGCTTCAGGTTGTAGAATCCCATCATGTAATGCTTTTTTCAGTAACAGTAGGATGTCTGGATTAAATTCTTTTTATTGATCCTGTTCTCTGAATGGCTTAACATTCACACCATCAAAAGTCATCTTCCGCTTTTGATAGGTCCCTTGTGTTTAATTGAAGAATCGATTCACCAAATTTCTGTTTATCCTTCAACTTTGGGCGTCGAAGTTTTTCTACATCACCACGTTTGCTGCGAAAACTAATCTGGAATTTTCTTTGAAATGCCTCCCTTAGTCTCTGGACAATGATCTTATGATCACAATGGGTTGTGAAAGAAGTCTCTTGTCTCGTTCTCCTGTGTGAACCCCTTGAATGTCTGTAGTAAATTATTTTTGTAAGGCCTCGCTACCTTAACCGTGTTCAATATGCATAAAATAGTCATTTAATTAACAGCGTAATAAGGTCTATGTCGATTTGACTTAGTATTGAGGGCTATCATACATCACTATACAAAATAGTTACAGTTTCCTAACAGCATATCAGCTCATGTATCATGGAAATAGATAGGTGGAGTCTTGACTTTGTACCAGGGGGTAACGCCTGCTCCTTCGCTTATTATCCCCCCCGACGGGACTCTTTCACTAAGAATAAGAATCTGCTTAGAAAGGTCTCTTCCGGCAATGGCTGATAATTTCTCAACAAATTCTTTAGGATGATGTCTCGTTTGACAGTGCATATTCCAGCTCCTGAATCAATATCAGCTGCAAAATATTATGCTCGATATTTCTCGTATAACATTCCGACTGGGATGTATATTGAGAATGTACTGGTGGTCATCGGATTTTGTACCTTTTCCCGTCCACTGTGAATTCCATTCCATCCTGTAATCTTTTCCAAGGTTTGTGTTCCTTGAGAAACTCAATCATTAGAATAAGTTGTTTTGAGATTCTTCATGTTGTCCCCATAATTGTGAGATCAATTTCACCATTTTTGAAGTTTCTTTGATATCTGCCAACTGTGGGTTGTTGTAAATAATATAAGACATCACAATGAAAGATGGTATCATATCTAGTAATGTCAAAGATTATTTTAACTTCTCGTCATCCTTCTGAACACTTCAGAACTTCCTTCGTTTTGAAGATATCAGAGATTTTCTAAATCCTGCTTGAGACTGCCTTTTGTTTTTTCCCCGGGATAGTTGTTGATTAACCTATCCTGTTGGAAAGATATTCTTATTGGCTCTATCATAAGGCTTCTGCTTCTATTCAAAACAGGTTAGTCATGTATCCTCATGTCGATTTTTCCAATAGTTGGAGTATCAATATTATCCGGCAATACTACTTTTGCGAAATCTTAGAAGATTTTTGGGACATCGATGAATTCCTTCTCGAAAATACTTCTGAATGATGTGTACGAGAGCGCTATGACACCTTGTAGGTGATCGAATAAGGTATATTCCCTTCTTTCATCAAATCACTTCTTTTAAAATCTTGATGAAGAGTAAGAACCTTGTTAAAATCTTGATCTCCTAAATTGTATGCAATTCTTGGATAGATATTGAAAGCCATATGTACTGCATACAGGTTTTCTGCAACAGCTTCCAAACAACAATCTTAGAGGTTCGGGATCCTTTTATCAAAGATTGTTATGTTGAGTGGCGAATCAATTCATTCCTTGAAAGTGGCTCTGATGG
Organism: Haberlea rhodopensis; assembly: GCA_907163345.1. Lineage (NCBI taxonomy): Eukaryota > Viridiplantae > Streptophyta > Magnoliopsida > Lamiales > Gesneriaceae > Haberlea > Haberlea rhodopensis. The sequence continues at coordinate 5,062,315 of CAJQUN010000033.1, read as the reverse complement.
TGACTATAATGGCTCCGATATAAATCCATAAGAGTGCACTAGCAACTTTTCTTTTCACCTTGTTCTTAATCTCCTGGATTTCTTTGTAGGGGATTAACTGCATCTCAATTTGGTTTCCCGTGAATTCCATTGGGATATCTCAAATTCACATGTTGTCACCTTATGGATAATATGATGCTTTATGCTTCGAAGACCAATCATATACATGGCTATTTACATTGCTCCAATTGTAAATCCATCCTACGTCTGAAGCATTGGCTCTTCTTTCATGATCCTGATAAGAGTTTTATGAGAAACAGTGGTATGAGAGAAAAACCCCAGCGACTTTCTCTGATCACGTGTTGAAGGAATTCTCCTTCAGTCTGATTCAGAACTAGATCAACTTGCATCTTCAGAATAGATATCTTCTTCATAGATGCTTTCATCTGAGGGGATATCCTCAAATTGATACACATTCACCAAATCTTGGAAATAAACAGCATCCTTGAACTCTTTGGTATGTTCGAACTGTTTCATTCCTCATTTTTGGTTCTCTGGACAATCTGTGGATATATGTCCTCTTTCTCCACACGTCCAGCAGTTACACTCTTTAAAACTCCATTCGCTCTAGTGTGAGTTTGCCTGAAAGTTCTCTTTGTTGGTGCTCTGATAGTACTTGCTTGATTAGAACCTGCTGACGTGATTCTACTCCTTGTTGATCCTTATCTTTGCCCTGATCTGTAACTTTGGGCTTTATGCTTTGACCATAACTTTGTAGGTCTCCATGAAAACCTTACTTTTCTCGAACTACTTCCTCCGGCATATGGATGATTTATGTGCTTCTTCATCTTCCGCCTTTGAGGGAAGCTTCCAACGACAGTTGGGATGTTGTTTTGGATACAACAAAGAGGAACTGATTTGTTTATTCCTCTTAATCTCTTGTAATTCTTTTGAAGTGCTGCTTGATGGCACCACTCTGCAAGTTTGACTTTGAGAAATGACATTCTCTTGGCTACCATCTCTGTTTACTGCAGTATATACTCCTGGATAAGCATTTCTCTCCATGGGCTTAGAATTTTGGCAAAGAATAGTTCGAATGCATCTTTATTATCAATCTTCGCCTTCCATCTATACTCTGTAAAGAGTTTGATGCACTCATCTACATGACATATGTCACGTAGTTCAAGGCTGTAAAGTGCTTGTTTGTACTTCTTAGCCTTATCTTGTTCCAGTCCTTTGAAGTATCATACTCCAATGAAAATGATTTTGAATAGCTTTGTCATCCTGTCATCAATTGCTTTTAGTGACTCTCCGGCTAGAGCTTCCTTTTATACGCTTTGAGAAGTGGTTCCCAATAAATTTTAGCTGATCCTTCCGAGCTCATATTAAGAAGTAATATGAACCATTCTTTGTTGAGATCAAGTGTCCCTGCTGCGATTCTCATGGCAGATTCCCACTCATCGATCAGTATCTCTCGGTTTTTAAAATACAAGATATCCATATTGAGCATAAGACCATGTGGATGTATCGGATCTAGCTGAGATTTCTCGTATGACGTTTGATGTATATCTAGCCTTCTGGAACGGCTCCTTGTTCCAACTGGGGGATCTAAACCTCCGGTGGTAAAGTCTCCACTATGATGCATGAGTTGATCTCCTGGTGGTGGATTATGTGACCCAAAACTTTCAGTCTCATGTGATCCCTGCAGTGGAGGATTTTGAGTATTTCTGGTTGTAAGACCCCGACGCTAATTAATCCGGATTAATGATGATTAAGCGAAACCGGATAATTAAAAATATAGACTTTGAATTATGGTGTTCTGGATTATGACGCATTGACTATTATTAGGTATGTATATATACCCGGGTGATTTTAAAAGCGAAGAATTCGAATTGAGGTATTCCGGGTCACAAGATTTTATCTTTAACCAAATTAATATACATAAAAACTATACCAAATGGTATATAATTTTCAGCCATGCACCTACATAAAAAAATGATAAAACACCATAAATTCATGTTGGACACTTGGACATAGTGGGATAAGAAATTGATTAAAAAATCCCAAAATTCTACCTAGTTTCCAACGCCTCTTGTCTTTATTTATGCATGGGGGTTGCTTATTCTTGTTCAATCTGATATTACTCCATCATCTTCCTCACTCCAACAAGCAACCATCTTCCCTCCTTTCCTCTCCATAAAATTCGAAACACTTTCCTTCTCCTCCATCCAAAAACTTGCTCAAATCTTGCATGCAAGCTTGGAATTGGTTAGGAATTAAGAAGAGCTTCAAGGTTTTGGGTGTTTTTAAAAGCTTGGGAGGTATATCATTCCCTTTATATTGTTAACCTTCGATTTTAGTTCTGATTGGGTCGATTTTAGAGTTATGTTTATGAATAAAGAGGTGAAACTCATACTGCCATGAGTTTCAGCAGAAACTATGGTTGCATGCAGTATATGGCTCTGTATTTTCGACTACCTTAACTTCAACATCTTACTGTGAGCCTCAAACAAACGTTGTAGTTATTTGGGTTGTTGTTCTGTGGCTGAAATTTGGGATCATTTGGAATTGATTTGAGTGAGATACGCCATTTTACTAAACTATGCCAGATTCAACTCTGCATGTGCTGGAAATGCACATGCAGTGTAGAATTTTGAACTTTGGACAACGTTTAATTTCGATTCTGTTGTAGATTTCTACATGAACTTGTAGATCTTTTTATTCTCTTGAATTTAAAAAAAAGAATGACTTATTTTGGACTTATTTTCAATTAAATATGAATTTTATACTTCAAGTGTGCAAATCATGTTCTGCATGTGGGCGAAAATGTCATGCAGAGTGTTGTCCGAGTTCCTGAGCATTTTCGGCTAGGAATTTTGAAAACTCTCCAGAAATAAGTATTTTATTACTTTGCGTTTTCTGTCATTTGCCACTGGAATTAACCATTTTGGTTTTAAAATGAAAAAGTTATGGCGATTTTACAAACACTGCTCGAGATGGAAAACAGAATTTCAAAAGCTACGTATTTAGTGTTTTAACTACTTTTACTGGAAGAATTAGCCCGACATCATTAGACAAGAAAATGAAGTACTTTGAGTTTTGGAACTTTGAGCACTGGAATCGGGTCATTTGGAAGTCATATGATTTTATTATTATTTTTCTACTAAAACTGGTCAGTCTGATTTTGAAGGAAAAATCAGTAGGAAAACACCTTTAAAAACTTATTTTAGCTTTTGTGTCATTTAAACACTTAGTGATAATTTTGTAGTATTTATGACCAGGTTAAATAATTTCGGGACTATTTTGGAGCACTCGGTAAAATTATTACTGGTCCGAGGTATGTAGAAATGGGTTTTATCACAATGTCTGGCAAAGACATGTGATGTTCCCGGGTATGATTTACTTGTCATTACTTGCTCCTTATGTGACTATGTGATAAGTTGATTTGCAGTATGTGAATTACATGGTACATTGACTGCATGATATATGATGACATGAGATTTTAGGTGCATCACATGAGATTATGATATTGCATGATGCATTGACACGCATGGACATTGAGCATGTCATGTTGAGCCTATTGATTCGTTCTTGGTACCTATATCTTTTCTTGGTATGAGTGATGCGTGTCTGGGGATGATGGGCAGCCGTTGGCTCGGCAGGAGTGAGAGTGAGCTGAGGGATGCCGGAGCGACGAGCGTGCCGACGTCGCCCAGACACGAGGATGATGGACCGCCGATGGCTCGACTGAGAGATAGATCGGAGCGCGGAGCGTGTCACATCCTGCTCGAGCACTGATGAGTGATTGATGATTTCCTTTGGACCCTTGAGACAGGGATATTCGAGATTTGATACCCTTCATGTGCATTTGCATTCATGCACGGCATACATCGCATGTTATTTTTCATACACTGTGATTTTATCTGTTTCTCGTACTGGGGTTCTGACCCCCTTCGCGGGGGGCTGTCATGTCTTTGTTGGATGGACATGACAGGTATTGCAGGTGGACGTACTGTGGATGCTCGAGATGAAGCATCGATAAATACCAGAGCTCCTTGAGAGCGAGCTCAGGTATACGATTTATGTTTTGAGTCCCAGTAGTTGTTTAGTATTTTTACTTATGTTTTAAATTACCGGGGTATGCCCTGAGTATCTGTATTTTTAAGTATTACTTTACTGAGAAATTATATGTAATGCTTATGCGATGAATATCATGTTAGATGTAAAACTGGAAATAAATATTTTCACTATTCGGAAATGTTTTAGAAACAAAATGCGAAAAATTTTGAGGGTCACTTTGATAAAGTTTTTAACTAAATCTTCCGCTGTTTACGTTAATATAACAATCGTGTGTTAATTAAACCTCTGATTAGGACCAGGCCCTCACAGTTGGTATCAGAGCATAATCTGGGATATGCTCGAACTAGAGTTAGGACACTGAGAATAGACACAAATGAATTGTTTGTGCATTGTGTCTGACTATCTGATTTATATGCTCTTGCCTGCTATGTTTACATGTTCGATAATGAAGTTTTATACATGTAATGGATTATTGAGCAGGGGTAATTAGTTGTCATGTCTCTGAATATTTTAATATGCTGATTTGCATATAATGTAGAGGATTTGAATGCTGAGTTGCATATAATCTAGAGAATTTGAATGCTGAGTTGCATATATTCTGAAGAATTTGAAAAATTTATTTGTTAGCACTGATAGTTGCTGACCGGATGAGCTCTGACTTGAGATGTATGAATTATGTTGGACAGTTAGTGTTTGGTCAGGTAACAGTGGTATGAACTGTAAGAGCTATTTATTGTACCTGTAGGCACTATAAACTGTTAATTGAATTATAACTTAGTGATATGCGTCCATTATTGGGAATTTTATTTATCACTTTGGGACTTATTTCTTGTGATTAGTGGGATGATACTAGAACTAATTAAAACGCTTTGTGTCGATTGACATCCGGAATTTAAGTCTGAAAGACCAAGGTTATACTTATAAGTTTACGTCAAAATCTGTGTACGTTAAGATGATAATTTAGAACTTGAGAATATTGGAGCTAGCAATATTTCAATTGAAGAATAGAATGTAGTTGTTGTGAGAAACAACGAGAATTGTTGGGGATTTTCGTAATTTAGGTCCAATCTGTGTCCGAACTATGAATAAAAAGAACTTCACTCTGAACTCTTATAGATGAGAATATCTAGAATAATAGTAGTGACAGATGACGATTTTTCCTCTTTCTGTTACGGGAAAATATGTTTACGAGAATGCCATGTTGATGACATAGAAAACGTTAATTGATTATCGTGGACTTGAGAAATGGAAATATCTGCTTAATCTCAATAGTTATTCACTAGTGAAGAGATTAGATTTTGACTAAGGAATAAGACACCAAGGTGGTGCGAAGTAATTAGAACTGGATTAAAGATTAATGAAGTGACTATCATTGCGATAATCCAAGTAATCCTGGAAAAGTTTCAAAAGTATCACTCAAATTTATCCAGCTCTAGTAGTTCTAGAGGTACTATGAGATTGTAGAATACCAAATTTTTTTGAGGTCACTGTGGATGTAAATATCTACTGATCCATTTGAAAGAATAATAGAAACTAATATCGATTGTGGCCAGTCAGAGCATGTCCATGACGTGCTCAGGAACATATGCAGCCATGACAACAAATACCCTGAGCTAGGGGTAGATATCATGGTGGTTATTCTTCACGACCATTCAGTTCAGCAGCAGTTAATTACCTGTAGACCAGAGAGTATACCTTGACAATGGGATTGAGATGTCTCCAGGATATATAACCATTTCGATTTTGGCACTGATAGAGATGCTAGTGATCACAGATACATGTTGTGTATTGGTCGCATGACACGAGTTTGATTTGAGATAAAATCATTGGTTTCATATATTGCATCAAATGTGCATTGATAATGATGATTGGGAAAATACACTAGCAGTGATAATTATAATATCCACACTTGAAACAATGAACTGCAGATTACAGTTTGTTGATAGTGTTGTGGATTTGAATTAATTGGTGTTGTCGAACTATGGTTTTGATTGTATCAAGGGCATGTATACTCTGATAAATTTTCAGATATTGTAAGTTGATTTTAGAGTATAATGGATTTTTGATTATATTGTGGCTACAAATGAAATGTATATCGCCACGAATAGCAAGCTAAGATACTAATAGTATCAGCTATTAAAATATTGCGGTTGTGATATTTGGAAAATGAAGGATATTTGATAATAAACAGTTAATGCTCACCAGGAAGAGTCGAGGTTGACTAATATCTTAGTGGTAAGAAAACTTACCAAGATTTTTCCTGAAGAAATAAAAGAATTTTCACTAGATCGATTTAAACTATTTGTTGATGTCAAGGAATAGATTCGATATCGAAAGTACTGTACGGAATGTCATCAGCAAAGTTGACAGATACAGAAGAATAGTTGTAGAATCTCCTTGATACGAGTACATATGTCTGAGTATGTCACTTGAGGAAAACATCAGCATTGTCCGTGAAGAAGAAAGATGATATAATGAAGATGTGTATCGACTAAAGGTAGTTGAATCGGGTTATTGCCAAGAATAAATACCCACTACCTAAGATCAAGAACTATTTGATCAAATTGTAAGGAACCTCGATGTATAAGAATAATGATTTTAAATCTGGTTACCATCTAAGTCAGAAGAGAAAATGTTCTCTAGGCAATTAATCAAACCAGATATAGGCATTTTAAATTTTTGGTAATGTCGTGTGGTCTGACAACTATACCGGTAGAGTTATGAATTTGATGAAGAAACTTTCCGTAAGTTTTGGACGGAAGTGTAATCATATTCATCAGTGGTATACTAGTGTATACGAGATCCGGAAGGAACCACACAGAACACAGGTGATTGATTTTTCAGACGCTTTGTGAAGCTCAAAGGGTGTACCAAGTTATTGAAATGTAAATCTTGGTTGAATCAAGTGTTGTTTTGGGATAGGTGATATCATCTCACCAGATACCTGTTGATTCCAGTAAAGTAAACATAGTACTAATTTGGCCAAGACCAATCATTGTACTCAAGATGAAAAGTTTTATGAATTTTGACAAACACTACAGGCTTTTACGGAAGGATATTCTAGGATAGCCTGTCTTATGAACCAATTGACCAAGAAGAAATTTGATATTCGTTTGGTCAGATGAATGAGAAAGCAGTTTTCATAACTGAAACTGAAATGGACTACAACCCCAATGTTGTTTTGGTTTAACTGGTTCAGGGAGATATGTAGTTGTGCAAATACGTATGTCAAAGATTTGAAGATATGTTCTAATGTATCATGAAAAGATGATTGCATATTCTTGAGATATAAGCGATGACTGGATTTATTAAAGAATTTGACTTTGATAGTCAATATAAATCAAGGAAAATGAAACTTGTAGCAGATGCACTGAACCTAAAAGTGCAAGATGCAATGGTAGCATCGATGTTTGCTTTGCAGTTTGATAACCTCTGATTTCGAAGATCGGAAAGTCTCGAAGGACATACCCATACAGATATTGAGTTAAGAAATTGGTTCTGTCTTATCAACCAAGTAAATTTAGTATGCCATTTAGTGGTTGTTGCGAATGAAAAATCAGTATATAGCATCGAATTTTACTGATTTGAAAGACGTATTACAACAGAAAGCACACTAGAAAACATAGTGTTATTCTGGGAATGATGTGATGTATCATTCTTGAGATCCTATTTCTGACGGGATGGTATAAAGAAAGAAGTTTTGAATTTTGTGGCAAATAGTTTGACATGCCAGCAGGTCAAGATAAAAATACGAGACCTAATGGGATAGTACAGGATTTGTAAATACCACAACGAATTTGGGATTTCTAGTTTTGAGTTTTATAACTCAAATATTTACAAACAGAGATTGTGAAACAAGTTGAATCGAAATTGATTGACTATTCAATACAAGATATTGATTTCATGTGATAGTCTATATGTCTATGAGAGGACGACATGTTTAAGATATGGATAATGTGGTTAGTTACAGTGGTTTCTGTAATAGATGTATCTGATTGAGATCCGAGGATAATATCAGAATTTGAAAATATTTTCAAAATGTAATGGATACTAAGTTAGCAATGAGTATTGCTTAGCATACCCATACAAATGGATCAACTGAGAAAATATCCAGACCATGGAAGTTATGTCTCAATTAATAGTGGTGATTTAGTGGGAATTGACAGAAATCATTATTCACCAGTAGAATGTTCCTATAATTTAAGTTTCAGAAAACTTTTGGATGGCATTTTAGACTTCGAGTTGAGAATCAGGTAAATATGAAAATATTACATTTGCGATGATCAATATGATTCGTTAAGTGAGGTTTGATGTTGCCTCGATATTTTGAACTTTGTGGAATCATAGAGAACTTTGTTTAAGTGGTAGATCGTTGAGACGAACACATCAGTTGTCATTGATACATGGTGATCCTTAAGTATCTATGAATGAGATTGAGACACTCATATGTTGTGCTTTATTGAGTTATACTCAGTTTTGCGATTTCGAGGACGAAATCTTTTTAAGAGGGGAAGAAATGTAAGACCCCGACGCTAATTAATTCGGATTAATGATGATTAAGCGAAACCGGATAATTAAAAATATAGACTTTGAATTATGGTGTTCTGGATTATGACGCATTGACTATTATTAGGTATGTATATATACCCGGGTGATTTTAAAAGCGAAGAATTCGAATTGAGGTATTCCGGGTCACAAGATTTTATCTTTAACCAAATTAATATACATAAAAAATATACCAAATGGTATATAATTTTCAGCCATGCACCTACATAAAAAAATGATAAAACACCATAAATTCATGTTGGACACTTGGACATAGTGGGATAAGAAATTGATTAAAAAATCCCAAAATTCTACCTAGTTTCCAACGCCTCTTGTCTTTATTTATGCATGGGGGTTGCTTATTCTTGTTCAATCTGATATTACTCCATCATCTTCCTCACTCCAACAAGCAACCATCTTCCCTCCTTTCCTCTCCATAAAATTCGAAACACTTTCCTTCTCCTCCATCCAAAAACTTGCTCAAATCTTGCATGCAAGCTTGGAATTGGTTAGGAATTAAGAAGAGCTTCAAGGTTTTGGGTGTTTTTAAAAGCTTGGGAGGTATATCATTCCCTTTATATTGTTAACCTTCGATTTTAGTTCTGATTGGGTCGATTTTAGAGTTATGTTTATGAATAAAGAGGTGAAACTCATACTGCCATGAGTTTCAGCAGAAACTATGGTTGCATGCAGTATATGGCTCTGTATTTTTGACTACCTTAACTTCAACATCTTACTGTGAGCCTCAAACAAACGTTGTAGATATTTGGGTTGTTGTTCTGTGGCTGAAATTTGGGATCATTTGGAATTGATTGAGTGAGATACGCCCATTTTACTAAACTATGCCAGATTCAACTCTGCATGTGCTGGAAATGCACATGCAGTGTAGAATTTCGAACTTTGGACAAAGTTTAATTTCGATTCTGTTGTAGATTTCTACATGAACTTGTAGATCTTTTCATTCTCTTGAATTTAAAAAAAAGAATGACTTATTTTGGACTTATTTTCAATTAAATATGAATTTTATACTTCAAGTGTGCAAATCAAGTTCTGCATGTGGGCGAAAATGTCATGCAGAGTGTTGTCCGAGTTCCTGAGCATTTGCGGCTAGGAATTTTGAAAACTCTCCAGAAATAAGTATTTTATTAATTTGAGTTTTCTGTCATTTTCCACTGGAATTAACCATTTTGGTTTTAAAATGAAAAAGTTATGGCGATTTTACAAACACTGCTCGAGATGGAAAACAGAATTTCAAAAGCTACGTATTTAGTGTTTTAACTACTTTTACTGGAAGAATTAGCCCGACATCATTAGACAAGAAAATGAAGTCCTTTGAGTTTTGGAACTTTGAGCACTGGAATCGGGTCATTTGGAAGTCATATGATTTTATTATTATTTTTCTACTAAAACTGGTCAGTCTGATTTTGAAGGAAAAATCAGTAGGAAAACACCTTTAAAAACTTATTTTAGCTTTTGTGTCATTTAAACACTTAGTGATAATTTTGTAGTATTTATGACCAGGTTAAATAATTTCGGGACTATTTTGGAGCACTCGGTAAAATTATTACTGGTCCGAGGTATGTAGAAAACGGGTTTTATCACAATGTCTGGCAAAGACATGTGATGTTCCCGGGTATGATTTACTTGTCATTACTTGCTCCTTATGTGACTATGTGATAAGTTGATTTGCAGTATGTGAATTACATGGTACATTGACTGCATGATATATGATGACATGAGATTTGAGGTGCATCACATGAGATTATGATATTGCATGATGCATTGACACGCATGGACATTGAGCATGTCATGTTGAGCCTATTGATTCGTTCTTGGTACCTATATCTTTTCTTGGTATGAGTGATGCGTGTCTGGGGATGATGGGCAGCCGTTGGCTCGGCAGGAGTGAGAGTGAGCTGAGGGATGCCGGAGCGACGAGCGTGCCGACATCGCCCAGACACGAGGATGATGGACCGCCGATGGCTCGACTGAGAGATAGATCGGAGCGCGGAGCGTGTCACATCCTGCTCGAGCACTGATGAGTGATTGATGATTTCCTTTGGACCCTTGAGACAGGGATATTCGAGATTTGATACCCTTCATGTGCATTTGCATTCATGCACGGCATACATCGCATGTTATTTGTCATACACTGTGATTTTATCTGTTTCTCGTACTGGGGTTCTGACCCCCTTCGCGGGGGGCTGTCATGTCTTTGTTGGATGGACATGACAGGTATTGCAGGTGGATGTACTGTGGATGCTCGAGATTAAGCATCGATAAATACCAGAGCTCCTTGAGAGCGAGCTCAGGTATACGATTTATGTTTTGAGTCCCAGTAGTTGTTTAGTATTTTTACTTATGTTTTAAATTACCGGGGTATGCCCTGAGTATCTGTATTTTTAAGTATTACTTTACTGAGAAATTATATGTAATGCTTATGCGATGAATATCATGTTAGATGTAAAACTGGAAATAAATATTTTCACTATTCGGAAATGTTTTAGAAACAAAATGCGAAAAATTTTGAGGGTCACTTTGATAAATTTTTTAACTAAATCTTCCGCTGTTTACGTTAATATAACAATCGTGTGTTAATTAAACCTCTGATTAGGACCAGGCCCTCACAGCCTGGTTCATCTTTAGATTCATGAGATTAAGTCCCGCAAATGACTCTGCGAGATCATGTAGATCTTCCAGATTAATTTTTCCCATTATTTTCTGGGAAGTATTGGATCTCCTTGGATGATGGTAATCACCTTTTTAGCGTCTGTCATTGGTCGTTGGACCTCCTCGCCTTTCCATTTTTGATGTAAAATGGGTTCTGTTCCGTAGGATGGTGGTAGCCACCCTCATTTTCTTCTTCCTAAAGGACTTGGTCGTGACTCAAACTCCTTGACTTGGGTTTGAACATCTCAAAGGTTTTCAAGAATCTCCTCATGATGTCTAATCATTATCTCTATCTGAGTTTGGATATGATAGATCTGTACAGGGACATGGTATTGTAAGTATCCATAACACTGTGCTTTCTGAATTTCTATAAGATCTTTGTGTTATCTGGCTCGATTTCATGAAAGGTTGGTTCTCCCATCCTATTTTCCAGTCCGGACTCTGTTGGATCATTGGGGTCTGGAGTAATGTCATCATGTTCAGATGATCTTCTTCTTGAACTTCAGCCATTTGGAACTGTAGTTTGAGGTTCACTTTGTGAAGCCTCATAGCCATTCTCTCCAGTTTCTTGTAATGGTTTATGACAGGTAGACATACTCATGTTCCTCGTAATATTTTCCACTTCTGGTTGAAGCGTTGAGCTTCCGCCAGATGCTTCTAATTCAGTGCTTCCAATTTTGGAAGTACCACGTGTATGAATGATATCTCGAACATTCGTTCGGATCCATATTCTCTTGAATTATCTCCTGCATTTGGGATAATATTAATATTCAAAATATTATTTTAATATATCCATATTAAACCTAGGTTCTGATGCAATTTTATGCCAAGGATCTAAAAATTAAGGGGACTCCTAAAAGAAGAGGTTAAAATGCATCTTTTTACAAACATTTGGATGTAATAGATCATATAATATTACACAAGGGCCTATTAATAAAATCCTAGGGAGTAGAATGCATATCAAACCATTGAGGGGTATAAGAGTCATAATTCAACCCTAACTTGGTTTGAAATTTATACCTATTTGAGTTCAAGGTTTTACCAATCAGCTTTTTATGCACTATTGTTTTTTCCCAGACCTATTTGAAACATTTATGTAATTAACCCTATTATATATGCACCACTCAAACAAATCCTGCCGTTTTGCAATATATAATTTTAAAGCAAATTAATATCGTTTTTTACATAAAATTTGGTATACACTTCGAAGTTTCTAATATTTTAAGTCGTTTCATCACTCCTCGTCTATATATGCAAATATTTTCTTTTTAAAATATAATATAAATGAAATTAATAGAATTTTTTTTTAATTTGGTAATTCAGACATGCACACAATATATATATATATATATAGGACACAAAATGTATATTTTATCCACCGTTACATTGTTATTGTTCACATTCATATACGAACCCCTAGTGGTATTCCAAATAAACAGTTTAAAGTACTGTTATTTTAAAATAGACAGTTTATCCCATTTTGTTTTTAAAATAGGCAGTTTACCCTATGTGTTTTTAAAATATACAGTTTATCCCTATGTTTTGTAGGTGCAAACACCCCTTCATATAAAAGGACATTATGCTACGCAAACCAAAAAGGCGTAAACTACATATTTATAAATCAAAGGGGGATTAAAGTTCTTATTAGCGATACCAAGAGGTAACGTGTACATGACTCGTTTACTGATGATGCATGTAATTATATAATTTTGAAGAAACTGAATGAAGAAATTAGGTGAATCGAACAGTAGATATTTGATATATCGATTCAAACCCAATGTTTTTACAATTAGTGTAGCGAAAAACATTGGATTTAAATATAAATATATGTAGAAAATGTATTTTATTTACTAAATTATTTCCTGAATGGATAATGTATTTTACTGTCGGAACCATCTATCTATAATTGGTTTATATTTTGATCAGAGGGTCACTCGAGATCGATTTGATATGTTCATCTGTGACTTTTATTGGGAAAATATTTTTAAGTCTTGGTGTTAACCAAAGTCTACTGCTTGATGTATCTACTGCATCGAAAAAACTTAGTGATGAAAAGATCGATGTTTGACTTTACAAAGGTCTACCGGTCCAAGACAGACTGAGAGATATCATCTACCGGATACAAAGACTGAAAGGAATCGTCTACCGGGAACACAAAGTAGAAGTCATCATCTACTGGATGCAGAAAATAAATGTCTACTGGAACAAGAATATCTCAGTCAACTGTGCAAATATTTGAGAGATACCAGCAGACGATGAGACATTACTTGACCTTAGTCCAGCAGACTAAGTAACAAATAAGCGACCAGCAGATGATGAAAAAATACATCAGTCGTCTTTTATCCAGCAGACAATCATTCGAGGAGAAGTCAGCAGACGTACAAGGCAAAAGGACAAAACATGAACAGATTCATTCTGACAAATAGTACAACAGAGCGCCACACTGCCATATCAATGCCACCAATCCCGTCAAAATGAACTAGCCGTTGATTAACAAGAATGGAAAGAAGACAAAGAATTCGGATGAAAATCAGGAAGCTGATTTTCGGCGGTTCTTTCCATTTGAAGAATAGTTGTCGTTAGACTCTCAAGTCTATAAATACGTCGAAGAGAAGAATGAAGATGTTCCTAGTTCTCAATATTCTGAATTCCTAAATCAACTTCGTTCTAGAAAACATAAAGCACGCATATTGAAATATTAGAAGTTTTGCAGAGCAGTATTCAAGAGTCATTGAGATCTTAAATATCAAAATCTATTAAAGTATACTGCTCAAAGATACTCTACGGAAAAACAGAGTCTTATTTTTGTGAGAGTGTTGTAAAGAAAATCAAATTGTAATATGTGTGATTATTGTGTTGCTAGGAGTTTAGGCAAATCTTTGTGGGTGCCTAAGAATATTGTATGCTGTAAAGTGTAAACCAAAGTCTTATACTGTAACCTTCATGCAAAGGAAGAACGGGAGACGTAGAAGCGTTGTGCTTCAAACTTCCACAAACAGATTCCGTGTCATTTACTTTCATTACCTTATCATTCAGTTTCTTAAACATCTACTGATCAGGTCTAAACTCACAAGTCTAGTAGACACCTTCCGCAGTACTTTTAGTTGTCTACTGACTTGCTATCAATTAAGATCTTACTGCAGTACTTAATTGTCTGTTGTATATCCAAGAATCAAGAAATTTAGTCTAGTGTATATTCAACCCCCCTTCTAAACACTACTTCGGTCCTAACATGTGGTATCAGATCAATGTCTTCTCAATTGTGAGAATACTCAAAACTGATGGCATCATTCAGCAAGATTCCGATATTCAAAAAGGATGAATATGATGAGTGGAGAATTCGCATGCAAGCACATCTAAGTACTCAGGATGAGACCTACGAAGATCTTGAAAGTCAACACATAAGTGGTTATTTCCAGTGGGGAACCTTAGATGGTTGAAAATGATAGAGCATCCTGGACCAATGAAGAAAGAAAAAGGCAAATTTGAACATTGTGGCCAAAGACATCTTGTTCAAAACATTGGACAAGAACATGTTCAACAAAATCAAAATGTGTCCTACCGCTAAAGACACCTAGGAAAAGATCGCACAGTTGTGTGAAGGAAATGATCACACAAAAGAGAATAAGTTTAATGTTGCTCTACAAAAGTTTGAGAGAGTAACAAGAATTATCAACGAACTCATTAGCCGGGGTAAGAATCTGTCAAACAGAGAAGTTACCCTAAAAGTCATGAGGGGATCTTCCAAGAGAATGGGATTTGAATACCATAGCCATGAGAGAATCGGAAGATCTAAACAAGATCGATCTTCACGATCTGTTTGCTGACTTAAAAGCATATGAGTTCGAATTAGGTATTCGAGTTGACGATGAACCAAGTACCAATCAACCAACCAAAGCCCTTGCTGCATCAGAGTCCATGTCCACTGCAACAGAGATGACTCCTGAACAAATGTGTAATGATGCAATGGCGATGTTTGTCAAGAAATTTGGCAAGTTCATGAAGAAAAGCCAGAAGGCATATCAGTTTCACCCAAGGAAGCAAAATTTCAAAAACATATCAGAAGATGATGATTGTGTCTGCTTCAACTGTAAAATACCGGGACATTTCATCGCTGACTGTACAAAACCAAAGAAGGGTGATCAAATGAGAACTTCCAATGACTATAAGAAGTCGAAGGAAAAGAGAAGATCACCCAGAAGCAATAGAGAGCAAAAAGTACTGGCTGCTGAGGAAAACAAGAGCAAATTGGCTTATTCAGAATCAGAATCTGAAGAATCTTCAAGCTCTTTAAGTGAAAGTGAAGATGAAGGAGTCCATTGTCTCATGGCAAATGATGACAGTGAGGCAACTGATACTAATCTTTCAGAATTTACACATACTGAACTCACAAATGTATTGCATGATATGATAAATGAGTATCAACTGTTGTATGAGTCCTTCGAGAATTACAAGACTGAACATACTAGCCCAATCGAACAGCGGGACATTAACTCTGATTGTGAACAATCAATGGAGCTAGAATATTTAAGGGAAAAAGTAAGTCTACTCGGAAAAAAAAAATGACAAAGTTCAATGTGCACACCAGAAACTCATAAATTTTGTTCGCACATGTAACACATCAACCGCCAGAAATGATGAAATACTAGAGTTGAGTAGTCTTGCTGGCGATCTTGCTGGCATAGGCTATATCAACCATGACAGTAACGCTTTTAGCATAGGATCTCATCTATGTCTGGAGAAAAACAAGTCTCAAACAATGAACTTTATTAGATCCAGCACAGTATATGAACCAAGTGAGTTGGTTATGGAACCTGTCAAGCCAATACTCCGTAAGGAACAGACATCACATAAAAGTATTGGTTATGTCAAGCCAGTAGAGAAGATTAGACCAGTACAGAAGTCCAATAAAGGACATAAGTCTACTGGTCAGGCAACTCGAGAGGCTAAACCTAACTGATATTATAATTGTATGCCTGTCCAGAAGAGATATATGCTTCCAAACAGGAATTCAAAACCAAAACAACATGCATACACTCATTATCACACGCAACACCCTAGAACACCATCACCATCCACTGCAAATACATTTCAGGACACACACAGACCCAAGAGGTTAAGGGTTATCCAAGTGTGGGTCCCGAAAGGACTAATCTTGTCTGGACCCAAGTAGGTTTGGGTACCAATGATTTCATCGCTTTAATTGCAGAGATCTAGAATCCAGCAAGTTCGGAGCTGGGAGTGGTTTCTGGACAGTGGATGTTCTAGACATATGGTAGGAAGTGCTTGTCTGCTGTATGAGTTAGTAGACATCACCGGACCAAGAATAACTTTTGGTGATAACACGAAAGGTAGAACCGTGGGCAAGAGTAAGATTATCCATGATAACATCATTATTAAAGATGTACTGTTAGTTGAAATTTAGGCAACTTACGGGCCGGTACCACTTCCAAAATATAAATCCATCCTAGTCTACCAAAAAAAAACATGACTTCACTTAGGTCAATTTTAGGGTAAAATGACCATACTAGACACGTAAGTGTTGCCTCCTACAATTTTGAGATTAAGCATTAACAACCATCTATAGAAAGGTTGGTTGTAGTGCTTGAGAACTTCGAACATTCTTCCCACAAGCTCTGCGAACGACTTCAGAAGCATACAAATATGTATGACTCCATAATTTCTGTGATTATGCAACAACTTTCATCCATGGAAAGCTCATCGCCAGGAGATTCCTCTAGTCTGAAGTCACTGCTTCTCCATGCCAACCCAACACAGAAAGTCGACGGAACAAGAAATTGAACATGAAAGTTCAGCCGCAACCTCTAAGGCTTCAGTTATCAACTCCACGTTCATGGAATCAATGCGCGACACCGCGACGACCACTGCTATGAAACTCGGAAACCCTAGCAACTTTCCATGTTTAAAAATCGTGCACAACCATGTTAAAAAAGCGTGCACCATCATGAAAAAAAATCGTGCATCAATGTACAAAAAATCGTGCATCACCATTACAAAAAATCATGCACCACCACGTTAAAAGATCATGCACCATCATGCAAAAAAGTCGTTCATCACCATTACAAAAAATCATGCACCAATGTACACAAGTCGTGCACCACCATGTTCAAAATCAAGTGCAGCAATCGTGCAGCAAAGTACAAAAACGTGCACCAATGTACAAAAAATCATGCACGATTAGTTAAAAATATTGAATTTAGTTCGTTGTAAAATATTGAATTTAGTTTGTTGTAAAATATTGAATTTAGTTTGTTGTATGTGCACGATTTAATTTATAAATGGATGCACGATTAAATGAATATACACGTTTGTTATTTGTTAGTATGTGCAGGATTGGATTTATAAATGGGTGAACGATTGGATTTATCGTTTGTGCACGATTAATTTAAGTATTGAATTTAGTTTTTTTGTATATGCACGATTAATTAAAATATTGAATGAATTTAGTTTGTTGCATGTGCACGATTAACTAAAATATTGAATTTAGTTTGTTGTATCAACGGGTGCACGATTATATTTTTAAGGGGTGCACAATTAGTTGTGTTTCTTGTGCACTATTAACTAAAAGACTGACGCATGACATGGTTAAGTGAAAATGCACGATTGTTTATGTTTGTGAACGCTTGGTTATATGAAAGGGTGCACGATAGTTTTGTTTTTTTGTGAACGATTAGATTTAAGGTGCACGATGTAAATTTGAGATGGTGCATGAAATTTAAGTTTTGTATATAATCGTGCATCACATATTTGAAAAAGTGTTGTGATGCACGGTTTTTGAAATTTCAAAAATTATGGTTCACAGTTCAAGAATTTCAGAATTTTAATCCACGATGCACGATTATTTTGCCCCAAAATTTCTTAAAATTTTACATAATTGTGCATCATATGGAAATTTCAAATGAAATTTGAAATTTTTACATAATCGCGCATCATACTTTACATAATCGTGCATCATACATTTTAAATTTTGTACATAATCGTGCCATATTTGAAAGTGATGTGATGCACGATTTTTGAAATTTCTCATGGTTCAAAAATTTCATAATTTTTACCCATGATGCACGATTTTTTTGCCCGAAAATTTCTTAAAATTTTGTCAATTGCTACACGATTTTCCCCCAACAAATCTGAATTTTTTGAACGTGAAACCGTGCACCAAACTTCCAATGATGCACGATTTTTTACCCATTATGCACGATTGTTTATCCATGATGCACGATTGTCAAGTGCTGCATGTGTGCACCATTCTTCACATCATCCCACTTTTGCTCAAATCCAGAAATCTTCCATTGCTCAAAACTCAAAAAACAGACCAATTTAAAAAAAAACAAACTACAAAAAAACCCATGATGAAGAATGGAATGAGGAATATGAAGAAGAAGAATCACATAGTGTATTGTATCGTGAATATCGAAGAACAAAGGTAGCAGCAGCACCCATGGCAGCGAAGAGAGAGAAGACCAATGTGGCGGCCAACTATTCGTTTGTCTAAAAACGAAAAATTACAAGCTTCTTAATTTTTCTTAATTTTTTGTGTTCAGATCCTTATTCCACTTTTAATTTCTTTTTTAATGAACAGAGAGTTTCACGCCTCCATTGAGGTTGCGTCTGCTAATGGGGGCGGCACTCAACCACCTCGTGTGGCGGCATTTCAGAGCTTCGCGCCTCCGTTGACGAGGCCTTCTCTCTGACGATGGAGGTGGCGGAGGAGCTCCGACATAGAAGGGAGGTGCAGTCGGCGGAGGAGCTCCGACACAGGAGGAAGGTGCAGTCGGTGTATTGTGTCGAGGAAGAAGAGAATGGAGAATAAGTTAGGGAGATGGGTGAGAGGTGTATTTTTGTAATGAAAAAATACCTAATCAATTACAAGTTTTAAAAATGGACCTATGTGAATAAAAATTTTCCAATGTGAACTTTTGAGGGAAGTTGTTTTTTGCCTAGACTTAGTTGAATTAATGTTTTGTAACTGGTACCTCCTTGTAATTATCCCTTGAAAATTTATGCTATAATTTGATTAGCATTAGTCAACTATGTGATAATGGACATTCAGTAGAATTCAACCAGTACACCTGCACAATAAGATCTGCAAATGGTAGTATACTGCTTGTAGGTAAAAGACATGATAGTACATATAAAATTTATTGGAATTTTGATCAGCTAGCCTCACCTACTTGCTTTGCTGCCTTGAATAATTCCAAAAATTGGCTTTGGCACAAGCGTTTGAGTCACTTAAATTTTAAAATTATTCCCAGTCTGCATAAGCTTGATTTAGTTGATGGTTTGCCCCAGATAGAGTTCCCAAAAAACAAGATCTGCTCAGCATGCCAGCTTGGTAAGCAGATCAGATCTACCTTTAAGAACAGAGGTAGTAAATATTCTTTTCGGTGCCTAGAGCTGCTGCACATGGATCTTTTGGTCTTATACCAGTAACAAGTCTAGGGGAATGAAGTATATTCTAGTGTAAATAGATGATTTCTCTTGTTTTACGTGGGTCCTGTTTCTAAGTGGTAAAGATCAGGATACTCCAAATCTGATCGAACTAATGAAAAGACTACAAAACGAGAAGTCGTGTGGGATAGATAGAATTTGGAGTGATAAAAGTACTGAGTTTTCAAATCAGTCACTCGAATCATATCTAGATGACCTTGGTATTAAACACGAATACTCTGCTGCTAGAACCCCGCAACAAAATTGAGTTGCAGAGCGTAGGAGCCGCAATTTGAAAGAAGTTGCATTAACTATGCTTGTAGAGTCAGAAATCTCTCAGAGATTTTGGGCAGAAGCAGTACATCTTGTTATACGCAGAACATATCAATGATTAATAAACGAGCGAACAAAACACTGTATGAGATCTGGAATGGCAGTAAGCCAAATATTCCTTATTTCCATGTGTTTGGTTGCAAATGTTTTATTCGCAACAATGGAATGACTCGTCTCACCGTTTTTGATGCTAAATCTGATGCTGGAATATTTCTTGGCTAATCTGCAGTTAGTAAGGTGTTCATAGTATTTAATAATAGAATACTTACAGTAGAGGAATCTATTCATGTGAAATTTGATGAATCCTTTGATAATTCTACATCTGAACTGCATATCAATAATTTGAGTAATCGACTAGAAATTACGCATATTGATAATGAGTTTGATGGTGAGTTGGAATACAGTAGAAGGCCCGACTGTATTTTAGAACCAGAAGCCCCAAAGTGCAAACAGAGGTATCTACTGGTCCACAAGAGCTGAACCCTGCTGCCGAGGATGCAAATTTATTCACCCCTGCTGCAGTAGATATCGCAAATACCAACGATGAATCAATTCAATCTACTGAGCTCCCAACTCAATTTTCTACTGACGAATGAACAAACCCTCTTGGATCTCCGCTCCGGTGGAAGAAGAATCGTTCACCTAGGTAGGTCATAGGTAACCATACTGCTTCTCTACGCATCAGAGGGCAGATGATTAATGAATTTCTTCATGCTGCATTCATCTCTCATATAGAACCTAATAAAGAAAGATGATGGTATTTTAGATCCAAGTTGGGTATAAGCTATGCTAGAAGAACTTAATCAATTTGATAGAAATAAAGTTTGGCACTTAGCACCACGTCCACCGCATCACACTATTATAGTACCAAATGGATATTCAGAAATAAATTGGACTAGAATGGTACAGTAAGAAGGCATCGATGTCGATGAAACTTTTGCACGTGTAGCCCGATTAGAAGCCATTCACATATTTCTTGCATTTGTTGCATTCAAAGACTTTGAAGTTTATTTGATGGATGTTAAGAGTGATTTTCTTAATGGCAAACTCTAGGAAGAGGTTTATGTTGAACAACCTCCTGCGTTAGAAAACCATCAGCAGCCCTCTTTTGTTTATAAATTAGACAGAGATTTGTATGGTCTGAAACAAGCTCCACGAACATGGTATGAAACTCTATCAAAGTATTTGGCTGAGCACAACTTTACCATTGGCATGGTGTTAACAAAAGTCTACTGCTTGAAGTATCCGTTGCATCGAAAAAGCATACTGATAAAAATATTGTTTTTTACTCTACAAAGATCTACCGGGTTAAAGACTAGAAGATATCATCTACCGGATATAAAGGCTGAGAGTTATCATCTACCGGATATAAAGACTGGAAGGAATCATGATGAAGATCTACGAGTGTATGATGAACAAGGAGCTAATCAAGGAGAGGTACATATGTTTCCTCTAATTCCAAATGGACCAATTACAAAAGCAAGAGCTAAAAAGTTGGCCAACTCATTGCTAAGCTTCGTATTGCACATCATGGCAAAGGAACACTCTGATTCAAGATAATTTATGACAAATGATCCTCTAGTGCTGAATCTACTCCAAGTTCAAGAAGAAGAGTGAATCAGTTGAACGATTTCAAGTTTTTGTACTCAGGCTGCTTAAAACTTTTCTCTTATTATTTATTCCAAATTGTAATAGTATTTTATGCCTTAGTGGGCTTAGTACTTATTTTATTTCATGCATTTTCGAGTTGTAAGTTGATGGGCTTCATAAAAGTGGCATGCTAGCTTGTTTTGAGCCTATTAGGTCAAATTAAAGGTGCTAAGGTTATATATAAGCACCCATAGTAGTCTTTTGGGGTAATTAATCATTTTGATTCCAAAAATCAAGTTTTCATACCTCTTGAAATTTTCACTCGAAAATTTGATCTTCAAAGATCAAATTTCTGAACTTATCATGGTTTTCATTCCTTGTGGTGTTCACAATCAGATACCGAGGTTCATATCTCTTTATAGGTATTGGGTCGAGGTGCTTCTTATCAGATACCGAGGTTCATATCTCTTTATAGATATTGGGTCGAGGTGCTTATCATCACACTCGAGGTTCTTGCTTCATTAAGCACGGGTCGAGGTTTAAGGTAACAAAATTTATATCATTCGAGCCTTGTAATTTTAAATCTGATTTTAAAACTTTTTTGGTTTACAACGTGTAAATCATGATTTTTGTGGTCCTAGCACGATTCATTACATATCGTTGTTATTGACGTCACAAGGGTCATATCATGGTTACAACGTGTAAATCGAGATTTTTGTGGTCCTTAGCACGATCAATTCCATGTTGTTGTTAATGGCGTCACAAGGGTCATATCATTTGGTATCAGAGCCAGGTTTTTAAAATCAGGGTTTTGTTTCATTGAGTATTTGTTTTCCTATTCATTTTCATATTTTTCGTTGCTCCGGATAGGCCAAAAAAATGAAAATTTTAAAAAATAATAATAATAATTTCATTCTTTTTGGGTTGTTTATCTCGTTCTTTAGTCCCTTGACTTCCTTAAAAAAAATCGAGAAAGGAATAAAAGGGTCACTTTTCTGAGTCAATATTCTATTTCCAAGTAAAGGGTCATCTTTTTGAGTCAATATTCTATTTCCAAGTATTCCACTTCTATTTCCAAAGTAGTCAAATCATAATTCAAGACTACTCCATCCACTCAAAGAGTCATTTGCATTTCCAAGTCCTACATTAAAGACTTTTAATCCTTGTATCTTAGATTCAACTCGTATTTCTAAAGTTTATTCCCAAGTTTCTTTTAAGATCAATTTGAGGTTCAAGTCTCGATTTTTAGTTATTTATTTATTTTTGTTACCAAACTTTAAAAAAAACAACGTACAACCTCTTCAACCTAGCAAGAAAATCATCATCGATGCAATCATAACATCTTGTGTGGAAAAAGGTTATGTGAGGACATTCGAAAAAGCCAAAAAGAGAGTAAACACGAGTGGAGAGTCCATTTGTGAGTTGAGTGTGAGTGAAACACGTGAGGGAGTGTTTGTGAGGTCCTTACTTTTTATACTAGCCCTTTTCTTGCAGGTAACACAAAATGTCTCGTAACAATGATGAGTCAAGTGGTAGTGGTGAAAAAGATAACGCTTTTACGCTTCAAGCCATGCAACAACAGTTTGACTATATGGGCATGATCTTACAAGCGATGACCGATAGACTTGATAAGCAGGATGAACAAGCGAAAGAATTGATGGGTGAACAAGGAGGACGAGATCAGAATGTGCGTTTAAATGTGGTGTATGACTTGACGGAGTCCGAAGAAGAGCACGATGGTGTGAATCAAAGAAATAATGATAATGGAGGCCGTGGACTAAGGTATAGATGAGGGCATGGTAATCAGGATGATAGAAGACAAGGTAGACGTGGTCGGAATGAGCGAAATAATGGAAGGGGTGAGGATATGATAGATCGTGATTTGGGAAATATAAAGGTGAACATTCCACCTTTCCATGGGAAGAACAACCTAGAAATATACTTAGAATGGGAAAATAGGGTTGAGCTAATGTTTGACTGCCATGAGTTCTCCGAGGAGAAGAAGGTAAAGCTAGTGGTCATAGAGTTTACAGACTATGCTTTGATTTGGTGGGATCAATTGGTACAAAGTCGAAGAAGAATTAGAGAGCAACCTATTACCACATGGGATGAGCTGAAGGCCGTAATGAGACGTCGATTTGTGCCATCACACTATTACCGTGATATTTTTCAGCGTTTGCAAGGGCTGAATCAAGGTTCAAGGAGTGTGGATGATTATCATAAGGAGATGGAAATTCTGATGATAAGAGCAGATGTGGAGGAGGATAGAGAGGCGACATTGGCAAGATTTTTGCAGGGTTTGAATCGGGATATAGCTAACGTAGTCGAATTACAACACTACGTTGAGGATATGGTACATATCGCTACAAAAGTTGAGAGGCGGATTCGGAGGAGGAGTAATGTGACTAAGGATAGCTCAACTTCAGGTACATCTTGGAAACCTGGTTTGAATAAGGGATTTGATAAATCATTTGGGAAACAGAAATTTGAAACACCAAAAGGGAAGGATATTGTGGTTGATAAGGATAAGAAACTAGTGGATGGATCCCAAGAGAAGAATAGAGACATTAAATGCATTAGATGTTTGGGGCGAGGACACATTTCATCTCAGTGTCCTAATAAGCGTGTCATGATACTGCAGGAAGATGTAGAGATAGATTCTGAAAGTGAGGAAGACAACAACTCACAAGCATCATCAGAGGGTGCAGAGTGTGAGAAAGAGTATGCTGTGGAAGGAGAATTACTTGTGGCTCATAGAGCATTGACTATGCAAGTGAAGGAGGATGAGGAAGTGCATCGTGAAAATATTTTCCATACTCGTTGCCACATAAACGAGAAAGTTGCAGTTTGATCATTGATGGTGGTAGTTGTACGAATGTTGTTAGTACATTGCTTATTGAGAAGTTGGGGTTGCCTACAATGAAACATCCTAGGCCATATAAGTTGCAGTGGTTGAATGGTTGTGGGGAAGCAAAGGTTACAAAACAGGTGTTGATATCATTTTCGATTAGGAAATACATAAATGAGGCTCTTTGCGATGTGGTACCAATGCATGCGGAACACCTACTATTAGGGAGACCTTGGCAGTATGATAGAAAGGTGACATATGATGGCTTCAAGAATCGCTATTTTTTTGTAAAGGATGGGCGAAGTGTTACCTTAGTCCCATTGACACCAAAACAGGTGTATGATGATCAATTGAGGGTGGAAAATGAGATTGACAAAATAGAGCATGAAAAAAAAATGTGAGTGAAAAGAAAGAGGAGTGTGGAAAAAAGAGTGAGAAAAAAGAAGATGAGCTCAGTGAGAAAAAAAGAGAGAGAGTTGAGCGAAAAGAAAAAAAAAAGGAGTGAATCTGTTTGCAAAAGAATGTGAGATTCGCGAGGCTTTTCTAGCAAGGAGGCCTTTGTTTGTGCTTATGTACAAAGATGCTTATTTAGCTGTTGAGGAATCTAACAATACTTTGTCTAGTTCTTTTTGTGCTATTTTGCAGGTATATGATGATATATTTCAAGAGGAGATACCTACTAGATTGCCACCAGTTAGGGGAATTGAGCACCAAATTGACTTCCTTCTAGGAGCTTCAATTCCTAACCGACCATCTTATAGGAGCAACCCTGAGGAGACAAAGGAATTGCAGCAGCAAATTCAGGAACTCATGGGAAAAGAGTACATTCGAGAAAGTCTGAGTCCTTGTGTTTTATCCGTACTTCTTGTACCAAAAAAGGATGGGACGTGGAGGATGTGTATTTATTGTAGGGCGATCAACAAAATCACTGTAAAGTATCGCCACCCTATTCCTTGTTTAGATGATATGCTTGATGAATTGCAAGGTGCGCGTGTGTTTTCTAAGATTGATTTGAAAAGTGGTTACCATCAGAGACGCATGCGTGAGGGAGATGAGTGGAAAACGGCTTTTAAAACTAAACCTTGGTCTCTATGAGTGGCTAGTGATGCCTTTTGGGTTAACTA
Organism: Haberlea rhodopensis; assembly: GCA_907163345.1. Classification (NCBI taxonomy): domain Eukaryota; kingdom Viridiplantae; phylum Streptophyta; class Magnoliopsida; order Lamiales; family Gesneriaceae; genus Haberlea; species Haberlea rhodopensis. The sequence continues at coordinate 5,036,698 of CAJQUN010000033.1, read as the reverse complement.
ACGCACCTAGTACATTTATGCGCTTTATGAATCGTGTTTTATGTGCATTCATTGGTAGATTTGTTGTGTGTACTTTGATGACATTCTTATTTACAGCACTAGTTTGGAAATTCATGAAACGCATGTCACTAAGGTATTAGAAGTTTTGAGGAAAGAAAATTTTTATGCGAACCTAAAGAAATGCATTTTTTGCACCGAACAAGTCACTTTCTTAGGTTACATAGTTTCGGCTAGAGGGGTTGAGGTGGATGAGGAGAAGGTCAAAGCAATTAGGGATTGGCAAACACCTAAGTCTGTGTCTGAAGTTAGGAGTTTTCATGGCTTGGCAAGCTTTTATAAGAGGTTTGTCAAAAACATTAGCACACTTGCAGCACCATTAACTGAAGTTACTAAGAAAACTGTTGGGTTTAAGTGGGGGGAAGAACAAGGAAAAGCTTTTGAATTGATTAAACAAATGTTGAGTTCTGCACCATTACTTGTTTTGCCTGATTTCTCCAAGACTTTTGAAATTGAATGTGATGCATCTGGTGTTGGTATTGGAGCTGTTAAAGAAGCCTATTGGATATTTCAGCGAGAAGCTTAATGGGGCAGCCTTGAACTATCCAACATATGACAAGGAATTATACGCATTGGTAAGGGCATTGGAGACATGGCAACATTATCTTTGGCCGAAGGAATTTGTCATCCACACTGATCATGAGTCACTGAAGTACTTGAAGGAGCAAGGGAAACTGAACAAACGCACATGAGAAGTGGGTTGAGTTTTTGGAAACATTCCCATATGTGATACAGTATAAACAAGGAAAGGAGAACGTTGTAGCTGATGCTCTATCTCAAAGGTATACCTTGATCTCTGAACAAACGCCATGCGAAGTGGGTTGAGTTTTTGGAAACATTCCCATATGTGATACAGCATAAACAAGGAAAGGAGAACGTTGTAGCTGATGCTCTATCTCGAAGGTATACCTTGATCTCTACTTTGAGTTCTAAGTTGCTTGGTTTTGAATTCATTAAAGATTTATATTCTAAGGATTCTGATTTTGGCAACGTTTTTGGAGCATGTGATAAAGTAGCATTTGGCAAGTTCTATAGGCATGAGGGATTTTTGTTTCGTGAGAATAGGTTGTGTGTGCCAAAAAGTTCATTGAGAGAGTTATTGGTAAGGGTGTCACATGAGGGAGGTCTTATAGGACATTTTGGAGTCAAAAAAACCTTAGACATACTGAGTGAGCATTTTTTTTTGCCACACATGAGGAGAGATGTTGAAAGAATGTGTGAGCGATGTATCACCTGTAGGAAGGCTAAGTCTAGAGCTTTACCTCACGGCTTGTACACACCCTTGCCTATTCCTGTTGAACCATGGGTAGATGTGTCAATGGATTTTGTTTTGGGGCTACCTAGGTCTAGGAGGGGGCACGATTCCGTTTTTGTTGTTGTTGACAGGTTCTCTAAAATGGCCACTTTATACCATGTCACAAGCCTGATGATGCATACAACGTTGCTGATTTGTATTTTTGGGAGATTGTACGATTGCATGGTGTTCCCCGCACAATTGTTTCTGATAGAGATGTGAAGTTTCTGAGTTATTTCTGGAAGACCTTATGGGGTAACTTGGTACTAAGATTCTTTGTCCACCACTTGTCATCCGCAGACAGATGGGCAAACAGAGGTGGTTAATCGAACATTGTCGACATTACTGCGCTCCATAATGCAAAGGAATTTGAAGAATTGGGAGGAGTTCATAACAAATGTGGAGTTTTCTTATAACAGGAGTGTTCATTCTGCTACTCAATACTCCCCATTCGAGGTCGTGTATAGCTTTAACCCTCTCACACCTATGGATTTGATACCACTGCTAGAAAGTGAACAAACTAATCTTGATGGAAAAAGGAAAGCCGAGTTTGTTAAGAAATTACATGAACAAGTTCGTCATCATATCAAGAAACAAACTCAGCAATATATGAATCATGCAAATAAAGGGCATAAGAAGATGGTGTTTGAACCAGGCGATTGGGTGTGGTTACGCTTGAGAAAGGAAGGTTTTCCAGCGAAGAGGAGATCTAAGTTACTACCACGAGGGGATGGTCCTTTTCAGATCCTTGCTAAGATCAATGACAATGCATACAAACTAGATCTTCCAGGTGAGTACAACGTAAGCACTACTTTTAATGTTGCTGATCTTTCTCCATTTGATGCAGGTGCTGATTTGAGGACAAATCATTTTGATGAACGGGGGATGATGAAGATCTACGAGAGCATGATGAACAAGGAGCTAAGCAAGGAGAGGTACATATGATTCCTCTAATTCCAAATGGACCAATTACAAAAGCACAAGCTAAAAAGTTGGCCAACTCATTGATAAGCTTCGTACTGCACACCCTAGCAAAGGAACACTCTGATTCAAGACAATTTATGACAAATAATCCTCCAATTCTGAATCAACAGTTGAATTATTTCAAGTTTTTGTACTCGGGCTGCTTAAAACTTTTCTCTTATTATTTGTTCCAAATGGTAATAGTATTTTATGCCTTAGTGGGCTTAGTACTTATTTGAAGAAATTACAAGGAAGTACACTTTTGGGAAACAAAATCTACTTAAGTCTTGGGAAAAAATCTTAGTGCATAAAAAGCCAAATTGGAAACAATTTTGTTGAAATAGGTCCACTTTTCAAATTTTCAAATCAATTGGGTGTTTTTTGATGACTCTTTTACCCCTCAATAGTTTGATATATTGCATTCTATCCCTTAGTCTTAAGTTTAAATTATAAAAAAGTCCATAGATAATATTCAATTATCTTTTTTATCCTTATATTCATAGAAAAGTAACATTTAACATCATCTTTTTACAAGTCCCTGTTTTTTGCGATCCTTGGCACAAAACGGTATCAGAGCCTAGGTTTATTCTGAAAATACTATGATAATATCTTGAATATTAATTTGTAACCTATACGGAGGAGACGATTCAAGAAATTAATGGACCCGAACGAATGTTCGAAGTGTCATTCTTACAGGTGGTATTTCCAGAAATTGGAAAACCTAAATCAGAAGCATATGGCAGAAGCTCAACGCTTCAACCATAAGTGGAAACTTTTACGAGGGACATGTTTAGGCACACCAGGTATAAACCATTACAAGAAACTCGAAAGGATGGCCAAGAGGCTCCATCAAGTGAACCTTAAACTATAGTTCGAGTTAGCAGAACTTCAGGAAGACGATCATCCTGAACATGAAGAGGTGGTTCCAGCCGCCAATGATCCAACAGGGTCTGGACCAGACGATTAGGATGGGAGAACCAACCTTTTGAGAAATCGAGCCAGATTCTTCTAAGATATCTCAAGATCTTAGAGAGATTCAGAAGACAGTGCAGCGCTATGGCTACTTTCAATACCATGTCCCTGCACAGATCCACCAGATTCAAAGTCAGATGAAGATTCTGATCAACATCTGAAGGAGATTCTTGAAAACCTTCAAGATGTTCAATCCCGAGTTAAGGAATTGGAGTCAAGGCCAAGTCCGACAGGAAGAAGGAACGGAGGATGGTTACCACCGTCCTACGGAACAGAACCCCTTTTACATCAAAAAGGGAAAGCAGAGGAGGTCCGGAGGCCTTTGACAGAGACTGAAAAAATGATTGCAGTCCTACGAGGAGAGCCATTACATCCCACAAAGTAATGGAAAGAATCAACCTGGAAGATCTACGTGATCTTGCTGATTCATTTGCGGGATTAAATCTCGTACAGTTAAATACAGGAGAGCTTGTACAAAGACCTCCACCACAAGAGAGTTTCGGGTCACACAATCCACCCGAAGGTGATCAAAGTATGCCTCACAGGGAAGATTTTACCTCATCAACTTTGGATCCCCCAGTTGGAACAAGGAATCGTTCCCGAAGGCCATATATTCATCAGACACCCTACGGGAAATCGCAGCTAGACCCAATCCATCCATATGGACTTATGCTCAATATGGATATTTTGGATTTCAAAAACAGAGAAGTTCTTATTGATGAATGGGCTTCAGCAATGAGAATAGCAGCAGAAACCCTTGACTTAAGCAAATAAGGATTCATTTTACTTCTTAAAATGAGTCTGGAAGGATCAGTCAAGATTGCCTGGGATATGGGAGACCCAGGTACCAAGGAAGAAGTTTTAGCCGGCGAGTCCCTAAAAGAGATCGTGGACAAGATGGCGAAATTCTTTAAAAATTTGTTTCATTGGAGTAAGTTACTTCGAAGGAATGGAGGAAGAGAAGGCTAAAAAATACAGACAAGCTCTAATTAGCCTGGAACTATATGATATCTGTTATGTAGACGAGTACATCAAACTCTTTACAGAGTATCGATGGAAGGCAAAGATGGACGAAAAAGATGCAGCAGAACTGTTCTTTGCCAAAATCCCGAGCCCGTGGAGAGAAATGCTTATACAGGAATATACACCTCATGCAATCGAGACGGTGTCCAGGAGAATGTCATTTCTTAAAGTTAATCTTGCGGAGTGGTGCTACCAAGCAAAGCTCCAAAAGAATTTCAAGAAGCTCAGAGGAATCAACAAATAGCTCTTCTTTGCTGTACAGGGAATGATATCCCTACAATCATCGGAAACTACCCCCAACGGCGAAAGATGAAAAGGCACAAAAGTCATCCATATGCCCGAGGAAGTAGTTCAAGAAGAAGTATGTCTTCATGGAGACCTAGAGAGTTCTGGTCAAAGCAGAAAGCCAGAAGCTACAGATCGGGGCAAAGATCAGGACCAACAAGGAATAGAATCTCGTCAACAGGTTCTAATCAAGCTAGTTCTAGCAGAACACCAACGAAGAGGACTTTCAAACGCACACCCACCAGTGCAAATGAGAGTTTCAGAGATTGTCACTGTTGGACATGCGAAGCAAGAGGACATATCTCTACAGATTGTCCAGAAAACCAAAGTCGTGGAGTAAAACAGTTCGAGCATACCAAAGAATATGAGGATGCTGTCTATTTTCAAGATTTGGTACAGGTGTATCAATTTGAGGATATTCTCTCATATAAAAGCATCTACAAATAAGAGATTTATTCTGATGGAGGTGAATCTAGCTCAGAATCAGAGTGAATGAGAGTTCCTTCAGCACATGATCAGAGAAGACCCGTCAGGATTTTTCTCTCATACGACTGTTTCTCATAAAACTCTTATGAGGATCATGAAGGAAGAACCAAAGCTTCAAATGTATGATGGATTTACAATTGGAGCGATGGAGAAAGCCATGGATATGATTGGTCTTCGAAGCAAGAAACATCAGATTATCCATAGGGTTACAACAAGTGAATTTGCTATCCCGATGGAATTCACGGGAAACCAAATTGAGATGCAGCTAATCCCCTACAGAGAAACCAGGAGATTAAGAACAAGGTCAAAAGAGAAGTTGTTAACACTCTTTCATGGATTCATATTGGAGCCATTAGAGTAATCTTCAAGGCAACTTTCAAGGAAGGAATTGATTTGCCATCAACCTGGCAATCTTTTACAAGAGAATCCCGAACCTCAAAGATTCTTGTTTGGGAGCAGTGGCGGGAAATCTGTATGCAGGAAAGATGGCCTTCAACATCTATCCAAGGATTGCATACAATTTAGGAGATCGAGACTTCAACAAAGTTCTCACCCTTCATCAAGATTTTAAAAGAAAAGACTTGATGAAAGATGGGAACATGCCTTACTCGATCAACTACATGGTGTCATACGCACTCTCGAATACTCATCATTCCAAGGTATTCTTGAGAAAGGAATTCATCGAAATCACTCGAATCTTTGAAGATTTCACCAAAGCAGTATTGCCGGGCATCATTGATACTCTGACAATAGAAGAGATCGACATGATGATACAAGATCAACTTGTTCTGAACAGAAGCAGAAGCCTTATGATCGAGCCAAGAAGGATGTCTTTCCAACAGGATAGGTTAATCAGCAACTATCCGGGGGGAAACAGAAGGCAGCCTCAAGCAGAATTCGAAAATTCATGATGTATTCAAAACAATAGGAAAACTGAAATGCCCATAAGGCTGGAGAGAAGTGCAGATAGTTTTCGACATCACCGAGATGAACAATATCTTCCCCTGCGATGCCCTATATTATTTGCAACAACCTACAGTTGGTAAATTGATAATATTGATCTCACAATTGAAGGAATTGCCGGAAGGATCCAGAACAGCTTATTCTAGGGATTGAATTTATCGAGGAACATAAACCTTGGGAAAGATTGCAAGATGGAATGGAATTCACGGTCAACAGAAAGAGATACCTAATTTGATGACCACCAGTCCATTCTCAATATACATCTCCGTTGGGATGTTATATGCGAAGTACAAGACATAATATTTTGTAGCATACATTGACTCGGGAGCTGAAATATGCACTGCCAGACGAGAAATCTTCCCCAAAGAAGTTGGTGAGAAATTACCAGCCATTGCCGGAAGAGACTTTTCCAAACGGATCATTATTCTTAATGAAGGAATCCGGGGAGCGGAAATAATTATCGGAGGAGCAGGCGACACCCCATGGTACAAAGTCAAAACTCCACCTATATATTTCCATGATACAGGTGCAGATATACTGTTAGGAAATAATTTCCTACAAACATTCAAGACATTCACTCAAGAGAATGAAACGAGAAGACTTATTTTCACAACTATGTGTGATCATAAGATTATGGTACAGCGATTATGGGAGGCGTTTCACAGAAAATTTCCCATTCGTTTTTGCAACAAGCGTGGTGATGAAGGAAAACTTCAACACCCAAAGATGAAAGATCAGCGAAATTTGGAGAGGCAATTCTTCAGTTCCGACAACAAGGTCCTAGTAAAAAGTATTCTCAAACTTTTGACTAAGTTAATATCATGTCTTTCAGAGAGCAGGATGAGGAAAGAGTAACTTCAGAAACCCTGTTGCTACTGAAAAATGCTTTACGAGAAGAAGTTCCACAACCTGAAACTACCCTCGGAGAGCGAATCACTCTAGAGGATGTAAAAAGGAAGATTCGAAGGAACTACAACGAGGATCCACTAGCATGGTGGAGCAAAAATGAGCTCGGAGCTACTTTGAAGGTGAAATCTGGAAAATAAAATGAGTTTGTTAGGTGCAGGCCGACCCCCATGAACCAGGAAGATCGGAAGGATATGTAGATCATACTTAAGGAACATCTTGACCTTAAGTTAATCTCAGCAGGTATTTCTCCATACAGTAGCCCAGGATTTCTTGTTTGGAATCATGGAGAAATTAAACGATGAAAGCCGAGATTGGTGATCAACTATAAAGGGATCAACGAAATCTTGAAATTTGATGGATATTTTATCCCAAGCAGAGAACATTTGGTAAATAGCATCAGGAGTGCCAAGTGTTTTCTAAGTTCGATCATAAGTCTGGGTTCTACCATATTAAAATGGAGGAAGCAAGCAGAAAGTTCACAGCATTCTCCACACCACAAGGACATTATATCTGGAATGTCATGCCAATGGGATTCCCTATATATCAGAGAAAGATGGATAATCTTTTCAAGGATTACTTCAGCTTCATGTCCGTGTATATTGATGACATTCTTATAGCGTCAAAAAACATGAAAGAACATCTTAAACATTTGGAAATCTTTTCAGATGTTTGTTATAAGGAAGGATTTGAGCTTTCCGAAAAGAAAGCTGTAATTGCTACAAGACAAACCAAGTTCCTTGGAGTCGAGATTGACGAATCTGGAATTATCCCACAGGATCATATTGTGGAGAAAGTACAAGGATATCCTGATGACCTCAAGGATCTAAAGCAACTTCAGAGTTTTTTTGGAGTTGTTGATTTTGCTGGAACGTTCATCAACAATCTAGCAAATCACAGGAAGGTGTTCAGTCCAATACTCAAGAAAAATGTTAAGTTTGAGTGGGATGAAGATCACAGACAAGCTGTCAAACAGCTTAAAGAAGTGTGCAAGAAGCTACCAAAGCTTGCAATTCCGAACGACGAGGATGAACTGGTATTATATACAGATGCCAGTGATCATTGGTGGGCTGTAGTTCTCATGAAAATTACACCTGAAGGAGAAGTGCCATGCAGATATTGCAGTGGGTTATTTGATAACAGCGAAGTTATCAGATGGCACATCAACAAGAAGGAGTTCTTTGCTGTTCGAAAGGCTTTTAAGAAATGGCCACTTTTCCTACTAGCAAAAAAATTTATCTTGAAAATAGATAATACAAGTGTCAAGGCCTTTTTAAAAAAATAAAATTGAATCAAAACCAGAAAAGGCTAGACTTTTAAGATGGCAAGCTGAATGCCAATATTATGATTATGATATTGTCATTGTAAAATCTGATAAAAATATTCTTGCAGATTTTTTGACGAGAGATGGAAGCGAGTGAAGCTAATTCCATAACAAGATCAAATCACCTCCGTGAATATCTGGAGGAGCTAGACAAGAAGATCAACGGCCTGGTGATTAATTCTCAGGTTGCGGGTCAAGTACAAGAATTGGATCTCACGAAGGTCCAACAGGATATGAAGGCTACCATGAAGGCTCACACCTGTTTATGGGACAGTCTTTATATTCCCCTCCAATGGGATGCTTCAGTGGTGAAGCTAAAGTCGTGTTTCAGATAGCCGGGCTCATCAACCGGTGTGGAGGATTCAAGTACTGCCACTACAGGTCCTAGTATTGATCCTTTCGGAGAAGATACAGAAGGAAAAATTGATTCCAAGGTATCTAGGATATCTGAAGAATCAAGTCAACCTAGCACATCATGGGTTAAAGAGGGAGAGATTAATCTTAGGCCATCGGCGGGCAAATCTAAGGTTAATACTAAGGAGAATACTGTTTGCCCAACTCCCCCTTTGCAGGAATATCAAAGATCATGGGAGAAACTTTGTACAAGAATGGGTATAATTCTTGGAAAAATTACAGCAGACTCGACAGGAAAATACCCGAGAATGTGGATGCATCCTGGTGTCAAATCAGAAAGTGTTCGTGAGTGGTTTGATTTTGGCTGCCTAGCCTCAGTCTTTACCACAGCACCAAGTTTTTTGGAAATCAAAAAATTACCGGATTGGATCTATGAAGGAGTGTATGACTCATGGCAGAATAATCATACACTTGATGGGGAGTTGTTCTGGAGTTGAAATTCATAACTGCAGCCCCAGAAATCACAGGAAAAGGCCTTCACCCTAGTTTTCATTTTATAAAACTACAAAGGCCTAACTGGAAGGCGATGGATAAAAAAAAAACCACCTCCTGAAGGAACAACACTAGTTTTCCCGCTCATAGAAGATGACATTACGACCAGAAGAGCTTGGGGATTATGGGTCTGTCTCACTGAGATGGACAAAGTCAAGTATCCGTTCAAAATATTCCAGAAAACAGCGAACGAATCATTCATTGTTCCATGACAAGCCATACTACAAAATTTGCCGATGGCATCTTTGAAAAGAAGAGGCAAATATTATGGAACAACAAGATTCCGGCAACCAAAGAACTAGCCGGAAGTTCTGCAACATGACTCATGTGGAAAGATGGCAGGACTACATCTGTCTGAGCTGCCCAGAGCATAAGGAGACACTGTTCGGGAAAGGATTCCCTATCAAAAGCTACCAGAAGAAAGATGACAAAGCAGGACCAGGCAAACGTGGAAACACGTGGACTGCAAAAACCAAATTTCTAGGGACCACAGGGAGACAAGAGTCATGTGACTCTGATGAGGACCACTACCATTGTAAAAAGAAAACAAAATGGTAGGAGAGCCTCTTCGGTCGAAAGTCAAGGGACCACAAGATACCAAACAAGAAAGAGGACGCATGCAATGACGCCTGATGATAAACAAGATTTGAAGTCTGGATTCACATCCACCTCCAGACTTCTATAAATATCAAGGCATTCAGGAAGCTAAGGACATCAAAAATTCTCCATAGTTTTCTGAGAATAATTATTAAAGTCTCCAAGCTTTGTAATATTTCAACTTTCGTAGCTTGGTAATCTTCCTTTCTTTTCTTTCTTTTGTAATCATTTGTAATATTGTTCTGTTTGTTTAAAGTTTATGTGTTCTTGAGTCAAGCCTCATTAATATGAGAGGCTAAACAAGTCTGTCTCTTCCCAAAAGGAGACGTTTTAATGTAAGAGATATTATAAGTATTCCAGAATAAAAATAAGGCTGTTGCCCAGCTATCTCCCAGATTTCTTTAAATCTTTTTTTATATCTTGATTATACCTTACGCCCTAAGGTAGAAAACGAATTAGGGCTGTGATGTACGGTTTCTGAAGGAGTCGGATAACTGGCAGACTAACCTCGCCCGTGAGCTGAGGTTGGATGGTGAGGAGCCATTTGTAAAACAGTCTGGAGGCAGTAAGTTTTCGACTGGTGGCGTTGCGACCCACCTCACCCGGTGCCGTTATGGTCAAAATGGTATTTTCAGTTTGTTAAAATTTTATTGTAATACGGAAGCATGTTGGGCCTGTTATTTATTTTAAAACATGATCTTCAAATCGGGTTTTGAATTATAATTAGACGAACGTTATATAGACTGTGAGTCCTTTGCAAAAGTATGCTCTTGGGATTCATCCCGAGATGATAGAAATTGATGGATCTCATGTTCATATGATGATACCGTTTGGTAAATATTAGGATTAAAAACGATGATAAATAGTATCTAGAGGCATATTTTGTTCTTTAAACATTTTCTAGGGATTTGGAATACAATTTTATTAAAGATTGGTTGGACTGCGTGTACCACTTGGACCACATGGACCACATGGGGTTATTATTGTCATTTCAACCAAGAATGGACTTAGATCAACTAATATTTTTTCGTTGGACTATGATAGATTATGTTTCATGAAAGTGTATCGGCCCGTAATTTTCCCTACTTATTTTATTTCATGCACTTTCGAGTTGTAAGTTGATGGGCTTCATAAAAGTGGCATGCTAGCTTGCTTTGAGCCCATTAGGTCAAACTAAAGGTGCTAAGGTTATGTATAAGCACCCATAGTAGTCTTTTGAGGGTAATTAATCATTTTGATTCCAAAAATCAAGTTTTTCATACCTCTTGAAATTTTCACTCGAAAATTTGATCTTCAAATATCAAATTTATGAACATATCAAGGTTTTCATTCCATGTGCGTTCACAATCAGATACCGAGGTTCATATCTCTTTATAGATATTGGATGTCGAGGTGCTTATTATCAGATACCGAGGTTTATATCTCTTTATAGATATTGGGTCGAGGTGCTTATCATCATACTGAGGTTCTTGCTTCGTTAAGCAACGGGTCGAGCTTTAAGGTAACCAAATTTATATCATTCGAGCCTTGTAATTTTCAATCTGATTTTAAAACTTTTTTGGGTTGCAACGTGTAAATCGTGATTTTTGTCGTCTTTAGCACGATTCATTCCATATCGTTGTTAATGGAGTCACAAGGGTCATATCATGGTTACAACGTGTAAATCGGGATGTTTGTGGTCCTTAGCATGATCGATTCCATATCGTTGTTAATGGCGTCACAAGGGTCATATCAAATCATCTACCGGGAACACAAAGTAGAAGTCATCATCTACCGGATGCAGAAAATAAATGTATATTGGAACAAGAGTATCTCTGTCCACTGTGCAAATCTTTGATAGAAACCAGCAGACGATGAAGAAGACATTACTTGACCTTAGTTTATCAGACTAAGTAACTAATGAGTGACCAGCAGATGATGGAAAAAGACATCAGTTGTCTTTTATCCAGCAGACAATCATTCAAGGAGAAGTCAGCAGACGTACAAGGCAAAAGGACAAAACACGAATAGATTTATTCTGACAAATAGTACAACAGAGCGCGGCATTGCCATATCAACACCACCACTCCCGTCAGAATGAACTAGCTGTTGATTAAAAGAATGGAAAGAAGACAAAAAGAATTCGGATGAAAATCAGGAAAGCTGATTTTTCACGGTTCTTTCCATTTGAAGAATAATTATCGTTAGACTATCAAGTCTATAAATACGTTGAAGAGAATAATGAAGATGTTCCTTGTTCTCAAATTCTGAATTCCTAAATCAACTTCATTCTTGCAAAACACAAAACACGCTTATTGAAATATCAGATGTTTTGCAGAGCCTATTCAAAAGTCATTGAGATCTTGAATATCAAAGTCTATTAAAGTCTACTGCTCAAAGATACTCTATGGAAGAACAAAGTCTTATTTTTGTGGGAGTGTTGTAAAGAAAATCAAATTGTAATCTGTGTGATTATTGTGTTGCTAAGAGTTTAGAAAAATCTGTGTGGTTGCCTAAGAAGATTGTATCTTGTAACGTGTAAACCAAAGTCTTCTAGTGTAATCTTCCTACAATGGAAGAATGAGAGACGTAGAAGCGTTGTGCTTCGTACTTCCACAGTCGACACCTTTCGCACTACTTTTAGTTATATACTGATTTGCTATCAATTGAGATCTTACTGTAGTACTGAATTGTCTGTTGTATATCCAAGAATCAAGAAATTTAGTCTAGTGTTTATTCAACCCTCCCTTCTAAACACTACTCCGATTCTAACAACTTTGATCGAGTTTTAAAGATTTATAGCTCTTTATTGGTACTGGTGAATCGAAAGAGACCAAAATTTATTATTATATTCGGATAAATTTCCAAAATTGTCCCATAAATATAGACTTTCTGATACTAGTCTCAAACTTAAGGTACAATCGATCTATTCACGGTCGATCCTTGGTGGCGTAAGGAAAACCCACGATGGGGTAACCATCATAGGACCGTCGGACCTCGGAAACTGCTGCGAAAGATTGCCGAAAATCGCGATTAGGACCTGAATGATTTGGCTAGGTTTTTGCTGTATTTGGTTGATTTTGGCCAGATTGAACCACGGGCTTGGTATTAGACATCGATTAGGTTCAAGCCCATGGCTTCAGGGTTGTGTTTGACGATGGAAACCAAACGATTTGGCTGGATTTTTCCAGAAAAACAAGTTAGCGTTGCCTGAAAAAAACGCGCTGGCATTCCCGATATTGCCTATTTTCAGAAATCGATGGTCAGTGATGGACGACGATGGTCGACATTGGTCGATCGTTAGTAGCCAGAGATATGGTGGCGTCTATAGCAGTGGCAGCGGGTCTTGTGGCTAGGGTTTCAATTTCTAATTTTGGGAAATTAGGGTTCCAATTTTAAGGGCTTGTTTGGTTCTTGATTTTTCAGAATTTTGAGTTTCAAAAGTTAAGGGCCTGTTTGGTTTGTGATTTTTAAAATTGGAAATTGAAAATTTCAAAATTAGGGATTTAGGCCTTGTTTTGGGAATTTTGATTAATTTAAGGCACTCAAGTATTATGTGCATGAAATAAAATTAATTTAAGAATTATTCATTAATTTATTATTTTTATTTATATCGATAAAATATTTGGTGATGAAAAATTTCAAGGCTTAAATGTTTGTTTCTTGCATAAGGAATATGTTATACCGGTGATTCAGTTATATCTTTAGTTTGGCCCTATTAAAATAAATTAAAGTTTCCTAGCTGGAAATTATGGGGTCGCATTAGTATCCTATGTTTTAAACTAATTTGAATTACTTGTCACTTATTGAATTCTGATATTCAAATTTGTTTATTTTAGATATATAGATGTTGTTAAGGTATAAATAAATTGTGTTTAAGTCTATGCAAAAACTAATCGGCCCAAAGAAATAATATTTTTTGGTCAGACTATAAACATAATATTTGTCTTTAAATTGTGTTTAAGTTTATGCGTAAAATAACCGGCCCAAAGGAATTTTATTTTTTGGCCAGATTATAGACACGATATTTTGCATTATAGTGTGTTTAAATCTATGCGGAAAATAATCGGCTCAAAGGAAGGTTGTTTTCCGTCCAGGCTGTAGACACAATATTTGGTATTATAGTGCGTTTAAATCTATGCAGAAAATAATCGGCCCAAAGGAGATTGTTTTTTTAGTAGATGTAAACATATTTAATTAATGTTATTGTGTGCATGTAATTTACGTGAATTATGACCGGCTCAAAGGAAGGTTATAATTTGACCAAATTACTAAGATACATATAAAGATAATTGTGTACATGTAATTTATGGGAATTACGATCAGCCCAAAGGAAGGTTATAATTTGGCTAAGTTACTAACAGACATATAAAGTAATTATGTACATGTAACTTATCCGAATTATGACCGGCCCAAAGGAAGGTTATAATTTGGTCAAATTACTTACACATATAAAATATTTTTGTGCGTTGGTGATATATCTGAACTGTGATCAGCCCAAAGAAAGGTTACGGTTTGACCATACTACAAATACACATGTCATAATAAAAATGTGATAATTATAAAGTTTTTCATGTGAACAATATTCGGTTCAAAGAAAGGCTGTTGTTTGACATAATTTATTATCAATATTTAATTACGGCATCAAGAGTGCCACTTACAAATTGTTATTTCTGTCCAAAGACTAAATATCAATGTTGTGCTATGTATCTTATTATGGGCACACACCTACATGTTTATTTATTTATGATTTATTTAAATATACGCATGAATTATGATTTATGTGAGCATTTATTATATTTTGTTACATCATCTGTTATATCTGTCAATGTAACAATATTTCAATACTTGATGTTACAACTTGAAGAAACTGTAAGAGCATGTAATGATATTGCTTAATTGTGTGATTTAGGACTATGTGCTAACGTGAGATCATCCCACACCTTTGATCAGCAAAGGTTATGCTTATCAAATGAGTTTTGAAATGTGGGAGTGATCAAATTGCATGAGTATGATGATTATGAAACACTTTGATTCCGGATACCATAAGGGGGGCATTTTCTGATTAAAGTGATGTCAAGACGTTCCTTCACAAAATAACATATTGTTTTGCTTCAAACGAAATGGTTGAGACAAGCACTATTTTGACTAAGCTTATCACAATGCGGTACAAAGTGAAATGGAACGTAAGGAAGTACATTATGGTCCAATCTTATGACTTGACTAAAGCATTCGGGTTAGAGTTATCGGAAGATATACTCATGTATTTAGTCTTGATCTCTTCGTCTACGCAATTTACTTCATTCAAAATAAATAATACCCAGAAGGAAAATTGAGATTTGAATGAGTTTGTGCAATACATAGGAAGAGGAGAGATTGAAAAGGATAGGATTGAAAGTGCTAACTTGGCATATACCCATCAGGATAAGAGCATCATAAGAAAAAGGAAAAGGATCAATAAGGAAAAGAGACTGTATTTTTAGGACTTCACAACATAAGGAGCAGCAGAAACAAGATAAGGTGACAACTTGTTTCTTTTGCAATAAGGTTAACATGCATGTGAATAAAGATTGTCCTGAATACATCAATTAGCGTAGAAAGGAATGTTTTCTTCTTAAATTTGTTTGTTTAGATGTTAATTTAGCATTAATGCCACGTAAACTTGGTGGGAAGATATGGTTCAAACTACACACAGTAGATCATATGCAAAGTTGTCTAAGGAGCTAGTTGTCAGTTGATGGTGAAAGAAACATCTATTTGGGAAATGACAATGAGGTTATTGTGGATGATATTGATGTTTTAAAGCTTTATTTAGGACATGGTTTTCATTTGGATTTTGAAAACACTTATATAATCGTGATTGGATGGAATTTGGTTTATGTTTCGTGTTTGAACAAGTCAGGTTTCCTTTGTTCATTTGGTAATGGAACTTTCAGGATTTTCCAAGATCCAAATATGACCGGTAATGGTTCCTTGATTGATAAGCTTTATAATTGGACACACCAATTAATCAAATGACAACGAAAGTATGCATGGAAATAATTATGGCATTGAAGACAAATTAACTACTAAGAAGTCACAAACATTAAAACTACAGTTTATGTCCTGAATTGAGTTCTAAGTAAGCAGTGAGTAAAATCCCATACGAGATGTGGGCAGTCAAGAACCTAGCATTTGGTATTTTTATATCTGGGATTGCCTAGCTAAGTTTCGCCTTATAAGCTTAATGAAACAATTTGGGTTTAAGGATCGTCATATGTTTTTAGTTGGATACTTAGAAAAGTCGACGGGCTTTAAGTTTTATGATCTATCGAGTAGATTCTTTTTCGAAATGAGGAATGTAAGGTTATCGAGGATATTGACTTTAGTGGGAGTGAGTAAATAGGGAAAGTCAACTCTAAGGGGGAATATATTAATGTTCGTGTTTGTTGAATTTAAACATGTTCGGGTATCCATTCCTGATTTTGGTTTTTTTGTAAATCTGGAGAACCAACATCTTGTTGACACACCTAATTTGCCCTATGCTCATGACGAGCAATTATCTCAACAACCTCGAGTGAAAGTGACATTAAGAAAGTCCATTAGAGAAAGGAGAAACACAAATTTGGATTATTCTCGAAGAACATGAGTTTGACATGGGTCTGAAAGATGATATGACATCATTTAAATTAAGTCAAATAATGTTCGAGGTCTGAAAAGTGGACTGAAGTCACAAAGAATGAGATGAAATAGATAAAGGATAGTGGCATTTGGGACCTAGTCATGTTGCCTAAACGTATGAAACTGATTGGTTGTAAACGTGTTTTTATGAACAAAATGGGTTTAAAAGGCAATGTTGAAAACGTATAAAGCACGCCTAGTCGCTAAAGATTTCATTCAAAAGGATGATAATGATTATAAAGAGACTTTCTCGCTGGTTTTGATGAATGACTCTTTTAGACTCAGTATGACATTTGTAGCTCATTATGGTTTGGAGTTGCATCAAATGGACATTATTACAATGTTTCTTAATAGTGACATTGGTGAAACAATATACATTATGCAACCGGAGAACCTTGAGTCCAAATATCCAAAGCACCTTGTATACAAGTTAAAGAAATCCATTTATGGTTTAATGTTTGTATCACATCAATGGTATCATAAATTTGATCAGAAGGTAATCTCATTCAGTTTAAAGAGAACACTATTGATTAGTGTACACAAATCAAGCTCAGTGGGAGCAAATTTGTTATTCTGGTGCTTTATGTAGATGTCATTCTACTAGCAACGCTATAGGTCTGTATCGATAAAGTGCTAAGTAGATATGGCATGAGTAGCTATGCACCAGGAGATATGGTTGTTGATAAGGGTAACAAATTCGGTTTGTTCTAATGTATGCACAAGTTTGTACTCGTTCTGATATTGCGTACATTGTTGAAATGTTGGACATATATTTAAGAAACCTGATATTGGAATATTTAAGTGGGTTATGCAGTATTTAAAGAGAATTAAGGATTTTATGCTTACATTACATTTGGAGATCGTCAGATATTCGGACTCTGAATAAAGCTGTGGAATTTTATCGCTGGGCCTGATCGCTGGTTTGAGAAACCATTGAGGATCAATTGTGATAATCCACTAAGTTATATTCAAAGAACAATCGGAGCTTGTTGAAGTCAAACCACATTGACTTAAAGTTTTTGATTGTGAAGGAAAAATTTAGAGTAATCATGTATTAATTGAGCATGTTACGGATCCGTTTGCCAAGGGTTTGACTCCAAGGTGTTTTATGGGCATGTGGCACACATGAATGTTGTTCGTATAGATAATATGAATGTATAGTGGGAGTTTGTATTCTGTTTAAGTATTGGCTCATTTAACATGATTAAAGTTTTTTGTACAAAATAAGGGTTAATGTTCAATTACTCTGAAATAAAATGATGACTTTAATTGCGGTTTAGCTTTTGGTTTGCGGTTTTGCATTGGTTGAAAGTTTGTTATGCGATTCTTTTGAGTCATTAGGAGGACCAGTTGGAAATAGACATGTTGAGATCACATTACATGTAATTTCCATGCTACACATCCATACTTGATCTATGTCATTTGGTTATATGGATATACGTGACCATTGATGGATCTAGTTACGATAAATGTAATGAAGATCACTTTGATCCTATATTTGTATAATTGGTGGACGGGATTTTTCGGGATGCTTTTGATACTGTTAGCAAAAGTTTGAGATCATAAAGTTTTACACAATTTTATAAGGTAGCATATGTGGCCCAAATGGGAGATTGTTGGAATATAATTTATAATATAGACCTACATATGTAATTAATGTGTATTGTTGATATCTTAAGATTTAGCTCAAATAAACTGTTCAGAATCAAGTTAATAAAAGTTGGGCTACAAGTATCAAAATATGGTATGGACCTTTAATGTGTAGAGATGATCGGACTTTTCTCTTTGATTGATGGGCTTAAATAGAAATCGTAATATATAAATAAGGGGGTCATGGTCCCCAGGTAACACAACTGACTCATTCTTACTGTATCCCGTCAACAGTTAGAGAGTGTGAGAGAATTCTCAAGGGTAAATTGTGAATATCTAGAAGACCATAGTGCTCAGATCTGTAGGAATATCAATTATTATGGATTCAGGTACACTTCTGCATATTCATCTATATGTCTTAATGATTTAGCATGAGATTATGAGATTAAGATGATAGCTTTCATCTATAAGGTTATTCCAACACATTATACTTTTCCATGTATTCAAATAAATCATCTCCCTTGTGATTTTATTTATTCTAACAACCATTTTTCACTTTTTAGACTTGTCGAAAATTCCACACAAAAAGTTAACCAAAGCTAGTTCATTGAAGGTTGTTATATATATATATATATATATATATATAACATCAAACATAAAACTTTTACATATTTTAATTGAAATGATGTCACTCTGCGAGCTTGTGATTCGTCTCTGTATAAGAGGTGGTGGAGTTGTTATAACTCTCACATCATCTAAACAAAAACAAAGTATAGAAAGCATCTTTAGTAGTTCTTTCTTATTTTTTCCTTGCCCCTTGTAATCCATTTTCCTTTGAATTTGATTGTTTTGAGACCCATTTAGGCAAATTTATTTGCAATTCTCAGACTCTTCACTTGAAGAATCATTCTAATATTCGTATTACTTACTTTGTACCTCTATTTTCCAAATGTTCATTAATTCTGAGGCTTGAAGGAAAAATCCCTTTTGGCTTCATAATTCAGAAGTAAACAATTTTGTTTATTGAGGGCCAGTTTAATGGGTGTTGCGGGAACTTTGGAGTACATTTCTGATATAATGAGCAGTGGACAAAAACACAAGAAGAAGAGAAAACAGTTGCAAACCATATATCTGAGGGTCAGAATGGACTGTGATGGCTGCGAGCTCAAAGTCAAGAATGCATTGTCTTCTTTAACTGGTATACGTATTTTGTTTTTTATATATTTTTTAGAGTAAGTGAAAATTTAACCATGTATGTGCTATCATTATATCTATTTTACCTTCTATAGTTTGTAAATATGCATTTTACTTCAATGTGGTATCGTTAATATACATTTTACTCATTGTAGTTTATAAATCAGTATTTTACTCCATATATTTGTGAAATATAGCACAATGCCTCGCTCATATGTCATACGGGGAGGGACTTGTATAAAGTGCATATTTTCAAACCATATAGGTAAACCGTCTATTTTAAAAACACGTGGGTAAACTGCATATTTTCAAACTATATGATGTAAGTTACCTATTTGAAAAAACACGTGGGATTTGTTGCCGAGCACCACATTTAATATAATATTACCTCTTTATATTCCATCAAGGCAATATTGATCACTTAACATTAACATATCAATTTCAAAAAGTAAGTCGAGGCATTAAACCCTCAACCCCCCCCCCCCCCCCCCCCCCTAAATGTTAATTAAATCAAGAGAGTAGTTTCATATTTTATTCTGGTTAAAATATATGATCAATTGAACTCGTGTGCAGGCGTAAAAACTGTGGAGGTCGACAGAAACAACAAAGAGTAACAGTGAAAGGATACATAGAGCAAAGCAAAGTGTTGAAGAAAGCAAAATCAACGGGGAAGAAGACAGAGATATGGCCATATGTGCCTTACAATCTGGTGGCTCAGCCCTATGACGCTCAGGCTTATGACAAGAAGGCACCACCTGGTTATGTCAGAAAAACAACAGAAACCAATAATGTTGGTACTAGATTTGAGGACCCCTACATTACAATGTTCAGTGATGACAATCCAAATGCATGTTCTATTATGTAATAATAAATATTATAATAATCTAATAATTGAGGGACAGAAATATGTTTCGGTATTTTTCGATCCTCACGACCAAGGGCGGATCCAAGATTTGGATCCGCCCTGGGCTAAAACTTTCTTGGATCCGCCCTGGGCTAAAACAAAATTCGCTAAAAGCATGTGCAAATTTTACAAGCAAAATAGCCTCCAATTCAGAGCACACTGATAAGTAATAGTTGATATTGCATCCATCTGCATGTCATGGAATGCAGTCAAATGGTCAAACTACGATTCTAGAGGTCACTGCTGGAATATGTTGAAACCATTTAATTCCAAGACAGGAGGTTCTTTTGGTAGACATTACAAAAAAAACTCAGCCGAAGCAATATCTCCTAATTTTGCATTAATGGACAAGAGGCTGTGACAGCACTTTCTCGAATCCAAGTTTATCACATAAGCAGATATTATGGCAATACAATAGTAAGTTTCTTGAATGTTAAGAATCAAAAATATTCCTAGCAGCCAACATTTTTCCACAATTAGCATAAATAGAAACATTGCAGACATTATAGTCTATAGACTCCTTCATTGTATATCCAAGTTTATAAGCAAGTCAACTCTATGACACGATTTTCCAAAATCAAAAACTCCCAACTTCGATTATATCCCAAACAAGGTAGCAAATGTGCTAATGGCTAATGTTAGGCTTCACTTCCATGTAAAACATTTCTCGAAAAACATGAAAAAAAATCATTATCAAACTAATTACAAGAAAATCCAGAAATCAAAGTGTTCCAAGTAGCCAAATCAGGTTGAGACATTTCATCAACCAACTTACGTGCATTATTCGTTTCACCAGCATTCGAGCAAATATCAACCAGGCACCGAGCTCCATCAGATTCAGAATGAAATAGGGGCTCTGCAGATGGAGGGCTAAGCATACATAGGTTAAAAAAAAAAAAGGAAAAAAACCTGACCTGGGCTGCAGATTCGAGTTTTGTTTATGAATGACTTACATACAAATCTAATCATATAGTTGAATTTATCATAATGGAATGAATGTCGAATATATCTTTAACTACTCTGACGATAAAAACACATGAAGATAATAACACAAATGTAGAGATGTTGACTAACGAGCAAATAATTAAAAGCATAATGTGAACCGATAAATATGATGAAGTTGAAGATGATAGTTTTATTACAGAGCCCCTTCTCAAAAGAAAGCTATTTACTTAGCGATAACTTTAAATATTTTTTTGTTGAGCTATAACAAAACCACACAAAAACTTTTTGAGATTATGTTCAGGTGACATCAATTTCAACATGAAACACACTATAATTGAATCATTTTTTTTATTAAGTATTCATAAATTAATCATAAGTGTACTATGCATTAAGGAGTTGCTAATTTGTATATTGTATTGAGTTTATATGGATTTTTGTATATGTATTATCTTATAAATTTAGCGAATTATTAATTTGACACGTTGTCCCCAAGTCTAGATTGGCTAAAATATTATTTAAATGATTTTATTAATTAATCGATTATGAAATTATCAAGATTTTACTCTACTGTATTATAAATAATAAAGATATTTGTGACTGACCCTTGAAGATTCGTCCAAATTTTCATTAGTAGCTAGGTCCATGCTTATTTTTGAATCTTCGAGGCTCCAAAAAGCCCAAGGGAAAAGAAAAAGGCACATGCAAAGTAAAGCAGTCTCTTTTCACTGTTAAGAAGAATATATTGACAAAAGATAGGGGAAGATAAAAAGAAGTCTAGGGATGCCCAATTGTTTGGGTCACACAATGGAGATTTCAGGCTAAAAATAGTAAATGATGTGTGTTACATATAAAAATTATGCATTGTTAAAGAAACTGTGGAGAAAAGGCGATTGTCCCTAGCTTCGGCAGTGGAGAGCAAAGACAGTGATTCCCGTTAATTTTTAAATTGTAATTGTAGCTCAAGAGGTCACAACCCAAGATGCATTCATAGTTTATTGGATTCAAACTCTATTCAATAGATATGTGTTTCAATTAATTCTATCGGATGGATGTGCACTTAGAGTTGAATTCTTTCGGAGAGACACAACACACATTATAAATATGTGATATTTGTCTCACAAATGAACACACAATATATGGCATACAATATACAATTGAGAATAATGTATCTCTCTTTTTGTTGGAGAATCACCAACGGCTCCAAGCACTTAAAGTAGTAATCTACCAAATATAAACAAGAGTTTACGATCAAATGAGGCTTCTAGACGAGCTCAACGAACCATGAAAAATCAAACTTTCGCTGCAAACATGTGTAATTAGGTATATCGAAAATCCGACTCGATATGTAACACCTTTTTTATAAATAAATAAAAATAAAAATAATAGTAATAATAATAATAATAATAATAATAATAATTAATAAATAAATAAATAAAATGATAATGCTATTAAGTTAACAATATTAATAAGAGTTGGTATAGAATTTTGGCCATGACAAATGTTATCTTGCATGTAACTTATCTGACCAAACGTTGCATATAAATACTCTCCAAAACATCACTTTCAGCAGAAAAATTGCCCAAAATTTCTTAGAAAATGCTAAGAGAAAAATAGTAGAAAATAGGGCAAAAATTCAAGAAAATAACCAACCCTTTCCAAAAATTGTCAAATTTCACACTATAGTCATTTCTTACCCAGAAAACATTAGTGTTGGAGGTGAGGTAAATATCAAAACAAAAATCACGCCTAAATTCGTAAACCGTGACGAAGAAGTTCACAAAATCTGCCCAGAAACTTGTTTTGAGGTATCATGTTCAGATCATTGTTCCATACGTTATTTTCTGTTTTCAGCCTTAGGTACAAACTTAAAGTTGTCTAAAATATGTTATAGTATATATTCACGTCGGCCGGTTTCCCAGAAAGTTGCCGGACGTACAAGTTTTTGGCGACCAAAATACCCTACTTAATCATTCCGAAAAATCAGAATCTGGGCAAATCAGCTGCAAATTTTAAAACGGTTTCCGAACAAAAGTTATAGATCTAGACGACACGATAAACCCCTGAAATTTTCAGCCGCGCGTGATGGCGAAAGGCCGGTCACGCGCCAGAAACGTGGCGCGTGTGTTTCACGGTCCTCCACGATAATCACTTTTTTCGGTTGCCGGACGTTTTTTTTTTCACTAATTTTAGACATTTCTGGAAAGTGTCATGATTTTTCAACTAATGTTTGAATTATCATGAATTTTTAAAGTCTTATTCAAAATTACCCAGACAAGTTTTATACAAAAATGATGTTTAAGAATGTTCAACTGTGCATTTGGGTCACTAATCATTATATATTAATTATATTATGTTCATAGGAATTTCATTGGCAACTGGGTTCAAAATCGAGTCAATCCAGTAAAATATCGTAAGATAGTGAGCTGAGGTGAACTACCGATTTCTTTCAAAATAGCTCTTTTGACATTTGGCCTGGAACTTACATTATATTTTTATTCATTACCATACTTTTCATATATGTTATCATATTGTACATCACAACAGTTCATTGATCATATTGTCTAGATACCTTGTTACCATGTTCATTATTATTCTGTTCTTTCTAATGATTGAATGATTATTGGAGCCCTGGACAACAAACATATGTCTGGATATTGAGTCCACTGGACAACAGATGACAGTCCGGGTATATGGTTCATCTGAACAACGCGCATCGTGTTACAGTCCGGAGAATGGTTCACATTGGCTCGTAAATGAATGAATGTACTCATCAGATATGAATATGTGGGGAAAAGTGTTACACCTAAACTGTCGGGTGGGAGCCACCTCTTTAGCCCACAATATTCATCCTCATGTTTTAAATCGTTATTGTTCATTGATAATTTTCTTAAAGGTTGTGCTATTTCTTTATTACATTACATGCCATATTGATACATTGCATCATCTGATAAGTACAAAATGTAAGACATTGTTATTCCCTCACTAAGTCATTAAAGACTTAACCTCTATTTTTTTCCTTGTTATTTATTTATGAGTTTCGGATACAGGAGAACCAGAGGCAGAACCGGAGGAAAATTAGGAGAAAAAAAATATGAACATGTTAGCTTACCAGTACTTAGTACTTTATATTTTGCTAGAGTGTCGAACCTTTTTAAGGGGTTGTTTTGAGTTGTATTTTGTTAAAAAAATTATATAAACTCTTCAGCTACTGTTAAGTAAGTAATTATTACGTATTTACTCTACAAAGTAAAATTCTAAAAATTATATTTATATATTTATTAATAGATTGTGGTACCAGATAAGAGATAAATTAATATGTCACAGGTCAGGTCCCACAGAAGTGGTATCAGAGCCACATGTTTACATGGTTCTGGGCACTAAGAGTACATTATTTACATTTTATGTTTTATAACTTGTTTGTTTGACTTGTTTCACAGATGACTGTCCAGTATCACCCACCTGCAATGAATTTGAAAAATGAGATTGCCTTTGTACGAAATGAAGTAACTGACTTGCGCAAAGAAATATGGATATTAATTGAAAGAAACAAGGCTGGAGAGCGTGAGTTGGGACGAGTTTTGGAGGAAAGGGATATACTAAGGTTCCACTTGATTGATATCCAGGAGTTCTATGATAGTCGGCCGAGGAGTTTGCTGAGTGGGTTACCTACAGACTTGATACATGACACTCTAGTTTCTGGTCGATGTATGTTAGATGATGCCTTTCAGGTTTCGCGGGAAAATTTCATACCCACTACTATGTTCGAGGTAGGAGAGCCGAGTGTCCAGCCTGTCGTCGCACTGCACGTATCTCCATCCCAAAAATAGACCCTAGTAGGGATCCACTTAGATGGAATCAGTACACATATCCTCTGTTTCCTAATGAAGTATATGCATTTGACCCACTGATGGGATATACTGATGACATGTTTCTTGATGAGTTTTAGTTAGCACCGAGGATGGAGTTGGGAGAGCATGCACTGAGTGGTGACATAGCAGTACCAGTGACCACCACTACCACAGTATCACCATCGACCTTGACAGTCAAGATAGGGAAGGAGGTAGAAAAGGAATCAGAACCATCCAAGTGCAAGCCATCAGAGTCTGAGGAAGAATTACTTTTCACTGTACCACCGAGATCACATTCACACCATCATGTTGTCATGATGCCCGATGATGAGGATTAGGATATCATCGTATCACCATATCGTATCGTTAAGAATCAAGTAGTTTAAATCGTCATTTTGGATAGGCTGACGATTATTTTGTTGACATCATCATTCTTTTGTGTTTATTTTGTGTTTTGTAAATGATAATATACTAACTAGTATCTGATATTAAATGACCAACATGTAATATATATATATATATATATATATATATAATATGCAATTTTGTGTATATTCAGCAGCATTTACTTCGTCAGTAGCATTTTACTTATGTTGACTCGGAATTTATATATTATAACTATGTGATAGGATGTCATCTTCACATAATAAATCTAGCACGAGAAATCACGATAATGAAAGGAATTCTCCTAAGTAAGGAACCCAAGAAGAAACGACGAGCAAGAAGATCAACATCCTCGACAAGAGCTACCCAACAGGAATGCAACGGAACTTTTACTACAGTTCATGCAATTCTGTCAGCAAAATCCACCATGAAATGTTACGAGGAATGAGGAACCTTTAGACCGAGCACTAGAGCGATTTCTAAAGTTCCATCCACCTAAATTCCATGGAACCCCGAATGCTCATCATGTAGAGGAATGGTTGCTCAAAATTGAGAATTTTCATTGTTCTCAACTATTCAGATGGACAAAAGGTCAGTTTCGATGTCTGTCAGTTTGAAGATGTAGCTCATCATTGGTGGAGAGTCACATATCACCAATGGAGAGAATCAAACCCCGAGAACGTGGGCAAATTTCTTTTAAAATATGTTAAGCGAGTGATACTGAATACCCGTGAACGGAAATTCATGGATTTGGTACAAGGAAGTCGTACGGTAGCAGAGTACGAGGCAGAATTTCATCAACTAATTCACTATGCTCCACATTTTATGGATGGTGAACTAAGAAAAACTAAAAAGTTCTTCCAGGGATTAAATCTTGGCATTCGTTGGGCCACATTGTCCACTGAATCCACTAACTATGTTTCTGCAGTCAATCAAGCACTACGGGTTGAATCTGACATCAAATCATTGATCCAGAGAGAACAAAGGGACAAGAGGTCTATAACCCAAATTTGGTTGAGATAAGCAACAAGAAGAGAAATCTTGGAAAAGAAAAGATTGGAGGACCAGTTGGACAGAAATCACGAGGAGATCCAGGACACTCAGAAGTGTAGTTATTGCAAACTTCCCAATCACAACGAAGACAGTTGCTAATGAAAAATACTTGATCTGTGGAAGTGAACATTGTATCCAAGATTGCCCGAAAAGAACTCAAAAGACCCCTCCGCCACAAAAACCTAAAATTCCAGCAAGAGCTTATGCCCTAATGGGAAATAAAGAAGTTGTCCCAGCTACAGTGGTTGAAGGTACCATTACTTTACTTTCAAAAGTTGAAAAAGTTTTGTTTGACCATGGAGCTACGCATTCCTTTGTTTCTCTCACTTTTATCTGTGATTTATCTCTGCCCTCAAAACAATTATCCTATCATCTAGAAACTAGTTTGCCGATAGGGATTAAGGTAATTACTGATACTGTCTATAAGAATTGCCTACTAAAGTTCCATAATCGACAACATTTAGCATACTTGATCGAAATACATATACATGATTATGATATAATACTGGGCATGGACTGGTTGTTCAAACATCAAGCCAATGTAAATTGCTATACAAAGGAATTAACTCTTCTAGACATCATTACACCAATCATCGAAGGTCCCAAAAAGCATATAGGACCAATGGAAGTCGTAACTACATTGGAAATGAGGACGAATACAAGATATGGAGAATTAGGATCTCTAGCATATCAGATCAACAAACCCAATGATCAAGTCAAGATCATAGAAATTCCTGTTGTCAGAGAGTTTCCAGAAGTTTTTCTGAAAGAAATTACGTCTCTGCCCCCTCATAGGGAAATTGAATTCTCGATTGAACTAACTCCTGGAGCCTTACCAAAATCAAAAACTCCATACAGGATGGGATCAGCTGAGTTAAAAGAACTAATGACACAGCTATAGGAATTAATCGAAAATGGTTACATTTGATCTAGCACATCACCCTGAGGAGCTCTGGTACTATTTGACAAAAAGAAAGATGGCACATTGAGAATGTGTATCGATTATTGTGAACTTAACAATCTTACTGTCAAGAACAAGTACCCACTACCTCGAATCGATGAATTATTTGACGCTCTGCAAGGATCTGTAGTGTATTCCAAGATGGATCTCCAACAAAGGTATTACCAATTAAGAATCAGGGAACATGAGATTTCTAAACAGTGACCGCTTTTCAAAAAACCCCTTTGGGCGATGGTTTTTCTATCCTCTCTCTCACTTGAAGAAAGATAGCCACTATTATTATGTTATGCAATAATGATATAGTTCTTTTTTCAGGGTAAGAAAAAGGTGGACAAGACCCCAGACGGGTAGTTCAAATCAAATTGTTTGAATGCTCAGTTGTCTTCCTTTGCCTGCCTGTAAGAGCATTATAGCTACGATCTTTCTTCTCTTATGAAATTTCTAGTTCATGATCGTCTCCCCAATATGAGATAGGTTGCAGCTATAGTCAGAACTCCAACTGGCCTAGAACGATACCACTCCGAGAACAAGACATCCTAGACAGAAGGCTGGCAAGAGTGCTACCTCTGAGATATTTCCCTACTGGACTCCAATACTCTATTTTGAAGAGTGCTCTCGCTACAACTTATTAGTAGTCGGGTACTTTCACCTTGATAGAGAACTTAACGCTCCCGGGACACATAGCTTCGATAGCTGCTAGCCGCTCTTCAGGGCAGAGCTAGGATATGACTACTTTTGCTGCTCTCATGACCGAGAAGATTGGATACGTACGACAGAACCTTGTGCCTCAAGGCTACTAGCTTCACCTTTTGGCGTTGGTAGAGTCTCTAGTCATTCTTGTTCGAGCTAATAGGTGATAGGTGCCACCATTCTCCCTTCTTACATACGACCTTCTTTCAGTTGGTCTACTACCAGCATCATTTCCGTTTTGGAAAAAATGGCCTTTAATACTCGTTATGGGCATTACGAGTTTGTAGTAATGCAGTTCGGCCTGACTAATGCCCCAGCAGCATTCATGGACATGATGAATCGGATATTCAACCATTTATAGATAAATTAGTTGTAATCTTCATTGATGATATTCTGGTCTAATCAAAAAGTCAGGAGGAACACATACATCACTTGCGACTTGTCCTTCAGACTCTAAAATAACATCAACTTTTCGTTAAATTTAGCAAGTGCGAATTTTGGTTAGAAAATGTGACATTTTTAGGAAACGTCATTTTAGGAAAAGGACTTGAAGTGGATCCAACAAAGCTAGAAGATATCACCCAATGGAAACAACCAAAGAACGTCACACGTTGTTTTCTTGGATTAGCAGGATATTATCAAAGATTTATCAAGAATTTCTCTAAAATTGCTGCTCCACTGTCACACCTAACTCGCAAAGACCATCCATTTGTCTGGAATGAGGAATGCCAGAAAAGTTCCCAATAGTTGAAGGAACTGCTGGCACACACTCCAGTTCTTACATTACCCGATGGAACTGATGTTATGTAGTCTATACTGATGCATCCAGTGAGGGCCTCGGACGTGTGTTGATGCAAAAGGGCAAGGTCATCGCCTCTCAGAATTTAAAAAATCATGAACTTAATTATCCCACACATGATCTAGAATTTGGAGCTATAGTATTTGCATTAGCCAAATGGAGACACTATCTGTATGGAGCAACTTTCGACATCTTTACCGACCACCAGAGCTTGAAATATTTGTTTACTCAAAAAGAGCTCAATATGAGACAACGAAGATGGATGAAATTTCTGGAAGATTGTGATTGTTCCATACTCTACCATCCAGGAAAAGCCAATGTAGTGGCAGATACATTAAGTCGAAAAATTGGTCTCGCTCAAATGGATGTTAAGAAGACTAGCATCATACCTAATGAAAAGTTGCATATTCGGTCTCATGGTCACTTGGCAGGATTGACGATTGAACCGGAATTTTATTCGCACTTAAAGATAAATCAATATTCGGATCCTGATATTGTAAAGATAAGAGCATCAAAAGAAAACAAAGCTGATTTTTCTACTAACTCCATCGAAATATTGCTCTATCGAAACCGTATTTGTATTCCTAACTCGATGAAGAAAGAAATGTTGGAAGAAGCTCATAAATCACGATTCACCAATCATACAGGAGGTTCCAAAATGTATAAGGATTTGAAAGAATATTTCTGGTGGAATGGAATGAAGTGAGATGTCGCTGATTTTACAAAGCATTGCCTCTCATGCCAAATGATAAAAAATGAGCACCAAAGGCCATCCGGACTTCTACAACCTTTACCCATACCAGAATGGAAATGGGATCAGGTCACCATGGACTTTGTAATTGGACTCCCAACACTACGAGGAGTTCATGATGGCATATGGGTGGTAGTAGATCGTCTCACCAAATCAGCGTATTTTATACCTATCAGTCAAAAGTACGGCTTGGAAAAACTCGCAGAACTCTACCAAAAGGAGATCACAAGCTACATGGAATCCTTACTATCATCGTCTCAGACCGAGATCCGCAATTTACATTCAGACTATGGAAAAAGATATAGGAATGTCTCGGAACAAAGCTAAGTTTTAGCATTACTGCACATCCCCAGACTGACGGTCAGTCTGACCATACCATTCAAATTTTAGAAGACATGCTTTGTGCATGCATGCTAGATTCTGGATCAAATTGGGAGAAGCATTTACCACTCATGGAGTTCGCCTATAATAACAGTTAGCAAGCCACTATACAAATGGTTCCACATGAGGCATTATATGGGCGAAAATGTCGCTCTCCTCTCAATTGAGATGTGGAGGAATGGCGAAACACTAAGGATGGAAAGAACCGAGCAATACCCCCGGATATCATACAAGAGGCCATTGATAAAGTGCAAATCATTAAGCAAAGGATTCAAACAGCTCAAAGTTGACAGAAAAGTTATGCGGATAAAAGACAAAAAAAAAATTGAATTTGATGAAGGAGACCATGTGTTTCTGAAAGTATCGCCAAGAAAAGGAATCAGGAGGGCTGGGAAGAAAGGTAAGCTGCAACCACGATTATAGGACCATTTGAGATAATTGAACGAATAGGTCTTGTAGCTTATTAATTAGCACTACCAAAAATTGTCATGGGAATACACAACATCTTCCATGTGTCACAATTACGGAAATGCCACATGGACGAGAAACAAGTGGTCGACTCCATCAACTAACATTAGAACCAGATTTCTCGTACAAAGAACGACCTACTCAGATCCCTGATTAGAAAATTAATTAACTCCGTTCCGGACCCATCCAATTGGTAAAGGTACTCTGGAGTAACCAACGCGTCGAAGAAGCTACATGGGAAAAAGAAGATGATATTAGACATCAGTATCCCGAACTCTTCCAGTGACAACATTTGAATCTGGGGACCAGATTCTTTAAGGATAGGGGGGGGATTGTAACACCTTTTTTTATAAATAAATAATAATAATAATAATAATAAATAAATAAATAAAATGATAATGCTATTAAGTTAACAGTATTATTAAGATTTATATAGAATTTTGACCGTGACAAACGTCATCTTGCATGTAACTTATGTGATCAAACTTTGCCTATAAATACACTCCAAAACCATCACTTTCAGCAGAAAAATCGCCCAAAAATTCCTTAGGAAATGCTGAGAGAAAAATAGTAAAAAATAGGGCTAAAAAGGGCAAAAATTCAAGAAAATAACCCTTTCCAAAAATTGTGAAAATTTCACACAATACTCCTTTCTTACCCAGAAAACAACTAATGTTGAAAGGTGAGACAAATATCAAAACAAAAATCACTCAAAATTCGTAAACCGTGAAGAACAAGTTCACAATATATGCCCAGAAACTTGTTTTGAGGTAGCATGTTCATATCCTTGTTTCATACGTTATTTGATGTTTTCAGTCTTAGGTACAAACTTAAAGTTGTATAAATATGTTATAATACATATTCACGTCGGCTGTTTTCCCATAAAGTCGCGGGACATACAGGTTTTCGGCGGCCAAAATACCCTAATCAGTATTTGGGCAAAATCGGCTGCAAATTTTAAAACGATTTCTGAACGAAGTTGTAGATCTAGACGAGACGATAAACCCCTGAAATTTTCACCCGTACATGACGCCGGAGGGCCGGTAATGCGACGGCTAGGCGGCGCGTGTGTTTCACGTGCCTCCATGATTCTCACTTTTTCCGGTTGCTGAACGTTTCTGCACTAATTTTAGACATGTCTGGAAAGTTTCATGATTTTTCGACTAATGGTTGAATTATCATGAATTTTTAAAGTCTTATTTAAAATTACCCGAACAAGTTTTATACTAAAATAATGTTTAAGAACGTTCAACTATGCATTTGGGTCACTAATCACTATAAATTAATTATATTATGTTTATAGGAGTTTCATTGGCAACTGGGTTCAAAATCGAGTCAATCCAGTAAAATGTCGTAAGATAGTGAGGTGAGGTGTACTACCGATTTCTTTCAAAATAGCCCTTTTGGCATTTGGTCTTGAACTTACATTATATGTTTATTCAATATCATACTTTTCATATATGTTATCATAATGTGCATCACAACAGTTCATTGATCATATTTTCTACATACCTTGTTACCATGTTCATCATTATTCTGTTCCTTCGAATGGTTGAATGACTATTGGAGCCCTGGATAACAAACATATGTCTGGATATTGAGTCCACTGGACAACGTGGCTTCGGCCCGGAAAGTGAGTCCAATGAACAACGGATGACAATACGGGTATATGGTTCATCTGAACAACACGCACCGTGTTACGGTCTGGAGAATGGTTCACATTGGCTCGTAAAGAATGAATGTACACATCATATCTGAATATGTTGGGAAAGTGCTACACCTAACTGTCGGATGGGAGCCACATCTTTAGCCCACAATATTTATCCTCATGTACGAAATCGTTATTGTTCATTGATACTTTCATTAAAAGTTGTGCTGTTTCTTTATTACATTACATGTCATATGATACTGATGTGACTAGAAATAGACACATCTATTGCGCTTAATTATCTACGATTTGGTATATTTTGATTGATAAATTGATACATATGCTACCTAATCGTATATTTGTGTAAATGTAGGGAACTGTGAAGAAATCAAGCTAAAATGATGAAAGAATGACTAAAGTTGAAGAAAAGAGGAAAAAACCAGAATCCAAGACACATGTTGCTCCTTTCTCCTCAAATTTCTATATGTTCGAACCATGATTTGGAAATGTGGTCCATAGAAACGTTGTAGAACTTTGAGTTATATTCGCGTGGACAGTTGATTCATCAAATTCTGAGTTTGTACGAGAAAGTTACGGCCAAAATACGAAACTCGATAGAAAAATGGAAGACAGGCGTAATTACGCCATTATCAGTTGTAATTACGCCACTGCTACGGCATGGACAGGCGTAATTACGCCATTCGGAGGCGTAATACGCCAAAAACGTGGGAAGCCATATTTTTGACACGTCATCAGGCGTCTTTACGCCATTTTCTGGCGTAGCTACGCCTGCAGAGTTTTGGAAAGTGTAAAGACTTGGTTTCTTTCCTTCCTGCATATAATCTAACCTACCAATCAGCCACCATACCTCTTGATACTCGAAAATTAGCCTCTTTAGGAGATAATTGAGAGCTTAGAACAGATTTTTCAAATTTTTAGAAGATTTTTCTTTGAAGTTTTGTCAAGAACAACGCGAAGAATGGAGCCGGAATCGACAAGCCGGAATCATGATTCGTCTTAGTAATTTCTTTTCCTTTGTTTATTTAATATTTTTGAATCAGTTTTTGTTATTTTTAGATTCAATTATGCTAGGCTAAACTTAGATTCTTGGTTGAAGGGATACTTGCTTTTGGATTTGAATCTCTTGTGAGAATTTTGGTTTGTTTATTGAATTTAATTTCGATTTCAATTCTGTTTCTTGGTTTCGATTTGAATGATTATTGTGTTTGTTTATTAGATTGATCACCTAGTATTCACATGCATAATCGATAGCTAATTAAGAAGCAACTAAGATTAATAATTACCGGCTGTAGGTGTAATTGAATTCTTAGGAGTAACGATTGGGTAATCAATCATTAACGGCTGTAGTTTCTATTGATTAGATTTATCAAACTCACTAGTTTTGAAATCTATCATTGATTTAATCATTAACGGATGTAGTTTTGATTAGAGATTTGATAAGGGTCGGATTGAATGCTGTTTTCTCTTTGACTACGATTAAGGTGGGTAGGAATTCACTTTCCAATCGATGATTAATTGAAAGAATTCGAATGTTAGTGATTTGATGATCAAGAGAGAATTTTCCAAAAGTAAAGTTGACCGAAAACCAAGAATCGCTTCACTCTCATAAGTTTTAATCGTTTTAGTTAATCTCGTTAATTAGTTTAATTCTTAAAATTTGCTTAGTAGTAATCACGCAACTCAAAACCCCCCTTTTTACTATTCGTTTTTAAATTGACACGAAAAAAATACTACGTTCCTTGTGGGATCGATCCCTACTCTCGCTACTACATACTTTTGCTATTAACTTGAGAAGGGTTAATTTGGGCGTAAGCGATAAGCGCTACCAAATTTTGGCGCCGTTGCCGGGGAAGGCATTGATATTATTTTGTGTCGATTTTTTTATTATTTGTTATCCCACATTACTACTTTGGTTTGTTGATGAGTACAGGTGGATCGTTTAATCACGAAGATAACTTTCCCTACGATCCTGAGATCGAGAGGACACTACATCAGAGAAGAAGAGAAGCAAGGCTGCTTGAAGAAGGAGAAGAGAGGACCATGATGGCTGCAAATCAAAGCTTGAGGCAGTTGACGAATCCTAACTTGGATCAACAACCTCTCTGCATCACTTTCCCTGCCTTCGCAAATAACGTAAATTTCGAACTCAAAACTGGTTTGATTCACTTATTGCCATCCTTTCATGGACTTGCAGGAGAGGATCCCCATAAGCACCTGATGGAGTTTCATGTGGTTTGCACCACCATGAAACCCACCGGAATTACTGAAGATCAGATCAAGTTAAGGGCTTTCCCTTTTTCTCTTAAGGACGCTGCAAAGGACTGGCTATTCTACTTACCGTCAGGCTCAATCACAACATGGACTGACCTCCAAAGAACGTTTCTGGAGAAGTACTTTCCTGCATCAAGAGCGGCCAACATACGAAAGGAGATCTACTCCATCGACAGTACTCGGGAGAAACATTGCATGAATACTGGGAAATTTTCAAGAAGTTGTGTGCAAGCTACTCACAACACCAGATAAGTGCACATTTACTCATTCAGTACATTTATGAAGGTTTGTTTTCCAATGACAGGAACTTGGTTGACGCTGCGATTGGAGGACCCTTTGTCGATAAACACCAGAGGATGCGAAAACCTTGATAGCTAACATGGCGGCCAACTCACAGCAGTTTGGCAACTTTCGAGCGGAACCAGCTCAAAGGAAACAAGGAGAGGCAAATGTGTGCAACTTAGAACAACAGCTCATTAGCCTCACTTCCCTTGTTCGTCAAATGGCCGGAGGAAATGGACAGACAGTGAAACCATGTGGCATATGTTTGGAGATGAGTCATACCACTGATGCATGCACGGCACTTCAAGAGACATCAGCCGAGCAAGTACATGCAACAGGGGGATTTCCGGGACAACCCCAACGAAGACATGACCCTTACTCCAACACATACAATCCAGGATGGAGAGACCACCCTAACTTGAGCTATGGGCCACAATCGATAAATCATGTTCCTCCTCAAGCGCCACAACATCCTCCGCCATACAGGCCACCTTTTCAGAGGGCACAGCAATCCAATTTTCCTTCTACTACTGACAGGTTAGAGGTTATCATTCAAGAACTTGCTCACAATGTTACTAAATTTCAACAGGAAACAAGATCAAGTATTCAAACCTTGAACACCCAAGTGGGTCAACTAGCCACTGCTCTTAATCGAGTTGAAGCAAACGGATCAACCACTCTACCATCCCAAACAGTGGTGAATCCGAGAGAAAATGCAGTGCAGTCACACTTAGGAGTGGGAAGGAATTGGAGATACCAGAGAAGACGGAGAAAGAACCTCCCAAGAGTGAGGAAGAAAAGGAAGCGGAAGTTGGAGAAAAGCCCGAGATAGAACACGAGGCACCAAAAGGTAAGCCCCCTTCTTTTTCTGAATATAAAGTGCCACCCCCTTTTCCCCAAGCTTTAAAAGACAACAGGAAAGACGCTGGACTCAAAGGCCTGTATGAGACCTTCCGAAGATGTGAGATAAACATCCCATTGCTGGACGCCATCCAACAAGTACCTCGCTATGCGAATTTTTTAAAGGAATTATGCACTGCCAAGAGGAGTCATAGATTAAAGGGACCCCAAAAGGTTGAACTGGGTGAAAACGTATCAGTGGTGATACAAAGAAAAATCCCTACCAAGTGTAAAGATCCAGGTATGTTCTCTATCCCGTGCACTATTGGAAACACTCGCCTTGAAAAGGCCATGTTAGATTTAGGAGCGTCAATTAATGTCATGCCATATTCTATTTATGCTTCTTTACAACTTGGTCCTTTGAACCCTACGGGAGTGGCGATTCAATTAGCGGATAGATCTAGTGCATACCCTAGGGGTTTAATTGAAGATGTGTTAGTGCAAGTGAATGAACTGGTGTTCCCAGCTGATTTTTATATCCTTGACATGGAGAATGGTGATAAAAGTAGCCCCATCTTGTTAGGAAGACCATTTCTCAAAACTTCTAAGACTATGATAGATGTGCATGGTGGTACCCTCACTATGGAATTTGATGGTGAGATTGTTACATTTAACATCTATGATGCCATGAAATATCCATGCAATAATGATGATACTGTGTACTCTATTGATGTTATTGATTACCTGTCACAGGAAGTTTTTGAGAATGTAGGCAAAGAAGAATTGGAAAGCACTCTCACCATGGCCATGGAGAAGGAAGAAGATGACGTACCCCTCATGGACGAAGTGAAGCACACCATCGATGTGCTGGATGATACACCTGAGCTATTTCAGTCAGGTAACGTTTCTTTTATATCACTGCCTATTTCTAACGCTAGACTTCTCCCATCTGTTTTGCAGGCACCCACCATCGAACTGAAGCCACTGCCTACCCACCTTAAATACGTATTCCTTGGTGAAGGTAATACATTACCAGTGATCATCTCCAGCAAGTTGGGGGATGATCAAGAGAAGGACCTGATTCATGTGCTCAAAGAGCACAAGACTGCTATAGGCTGGACAATCGCGGACATAAAGGGAATCAGTCCCTCCACATGCATGCACCGAATTCTACTGGAGGAAGGAGGGAGCCCTACACGTCAGCCCCAAAGGAAGTTAAACCCACCCATGATGGATGTGGTGAACGAGGAGATTCTGAAACTTTTATCGGTTGGCGTGATATATCCTATATCCGATAGTCAATGGGTTAGTCCAGTTCAAGTGGTTCCAAAGAAGACCGGTATCACTGTGATAAAGAATAAAGACGATGAACTTGTGCCCACACGCGTTCAAAATGGATGGCGAGTGTGCATTGAAAACCGGAAGCTTAACGATGTGACTAGAAATGACCACTTTCCTCTACCTTTTATTGACCAGATGATTGAGAGGTTAGCATGCCATTCCTATTATTGTTTTCTTGACGGTTACTCGGGCTATTTTCATATTGCAATCGCTCCGGAGGACCAAGAGAAGACCACTTTCACATGTCCTTTCGGCACATTCGCATACCGTCGCATGCCCTTTGGACTCTGCAATGCCCCAACCACTTTTCAACGGTGTATGGTCAGTATCTTTTCTGAGTTTATTGAACATATTTTAGAAGTATTCATTGATGACTTTACTGTTTACGGTAACTCATTCAAGGATTGCCAATCTAGCCTTACACTGGTATTGAAAAAGTGCATCGATACTAACCTTGTTTTAAATTCTGAAAAATTTCATTTTATGGTCGAACAAGGTATAGTGCTGGGTCATGTTGTTTCTGCTAATGGTATAGAGGTCGATAAGGCAAAAATTGATGTTATGCAATATTTACCCTACCCTACTTGTGTCCAGGATGTGAGCTCTTTTCTTGGTCATGCAGGTTTTTACAGGAGGTACATCAAAGACTTCGCCAAGATAGCTACACCTTTGTGTAAGCTACTACAAAAGGATGTCCCTTTTGAGATGGATGACGAAAGCAAGAGAGCTTTTGATACACTGAAAGAGTCATTGACCTCTACCCCCATCATCCAACCATCCGACTGGAGTAAGCCCTTCGAGATCATGTGCGATGCAAGTGACTATGCGGTTGGTGCTGTCTTAGGATAAAAAGAGGGCAATGCTTCACATGCCATCTACTACGCATCAAAAACCTTGAATGATGCCCAACGAAATTATTCTACTACTGAGAAAGAGCTATTAGCCGTTGTTTTTGCTCTTGAAAAATTTAGATCTTATTTACTTGGTACTAAAGTTATTGTTTATTCTGATCATGCAGCTCTTCGCTATTTGATGACGAAGAAGGAGGCTAAACCAAGGCTGATAAGATGGATTTTGCTCTTGAGTGAATTCGACATACAAATCAAGGATAAGAAGAGCAGCGAGAACAAATTAGCGGATCACTTAAGCCGTCTACCGCATGTGGAGGATGAGCTTTGCTTGAAGGAGGAATTCCCGGATGAGCACCTATTCTCCATAACGACAATCTTCCATGGTATGCTCATATTGTGAATTCTTTAGCTTCTAATGTGCTACCCCCTGAATTGTCTAGGTCTCAACGAGCTAAGATCAAGAGTGATGCCAAGTATTATGTATGGGATGATCCTTACTTATGGAAGAACTGCGAAGACCAAATCATTCGACGGTGCATACCCGAGACTGAGGTAAATAACATTCTAATGTTCTGCCATTCATATGCTTGTGGTGGACATTTTGGAGCCAAGAGGACCTCTAGGAAGGTACTAGAGTGTGGGTTCTTTTGGCCCACCCTATTTCGTGATGCATATCTTTTCTGCAAGAACTATGCGCAATGCCAATTGACCGGTAATCTCTCCCAAAGAAAGGAGATGCCTCAACAACCCATTCTCATTTCTGAATTTTTTGACGTATGGGGCATCGACTTTATGGGACCCTTTCCTATGTCTTATGGTCATATTTATATACTGCTTGCTGTTGATTATGTGTCAAAATGGGTGGAAGCTATAGCCACCCGCACTGACGATTCCAAGGTTGTTGCATATTTTATCAAACATAACATTTTCTCTAGGCTTGGAATCCCGAGAGCCATCATCAGTGATAGAGGTACACACTTCTGCAATCGGACAGTGGAAAGCCTATTCAAGAAATACCACGTGACTCACAAAGTCTCCACTGCCTATCACCCGCAAACAAAGGGCCAAGCCGAGGTCTCTAACCGAGAAATCAAGGCCATATTGGAAAAACGGTAAACCCGACAAGGAAAGATTGGAGCTTGCGACTAGACGATGCACTGTGGGCTTACAGAACCACATATAAGACTCCAATAGGTATGTCCCCTTATCGACTGATTTTTGGTAAACCGTACCATCTCCATGTAGAGTTGGAACACAAAGCGTACTGGGCAGTGAAGAATTTCGACATGAACTATGATGAGAGTGGCCTGCATAGGAAACTGCAATTGCAAGAGCTAGAGGAGATACGAAATGAAGCATACGAGAGTGCAAGATTTTACAAAGAAAATACGAAGGACCTTCATGACAAGATGATATCAAGGAGAAACTTTGAAGTTGGTCAAAAAGTTCTCCTTTACCATTCACGCCTTCGCCTGTTTCCAGGTAAGCTTCGTTCTAGGTGGCATGGACCTTATTTAGTTATTTCTTGTATTTTTGCCTTACATTGGGGACAATGTAAGATTTAAGTATGGGGGAGGGATTAGTGGTGTGTTATTGTTTTTCTTATTTCAGAAATACAAAAAAAATCGAAAAATTTGAAAATTTTGAGCTCATAGTTAAGTAACGAACGGATGCTTAGAGTCACTAGCCCATGATGAAACCTAATTGATATCATGCGTGCTTTTGAAACATAGGTGAATTGTTAACCTTGGAACACTTTGAACTCTAATGAAAATTTTACTTTAACTTAGTAGTTGAATATTTTGAGCACGTTATTGTCATGACTTGTGAAGTGTGCATAGCTTAGTGAAGGTTGTGTGAACTTTGTGATAGTCTTAAGAAGTCTCTAATACATGCTAGAACTTAACTACATGCTCTTTGAGACGTATGTCTAGACTGCTTGCAAACATGAAAGTGATATAGGCAATCTTTGATGCGTTTGAGCCTTTCAAGCCTACCATGTAAAGAAAATCAATCACTAGTACCATGTTTGAGCTTTAATGCAAAAGAATGGTTGTATGCTAAGCATACAAACAACCACCATTCGACATTCTTTGACTAGCTTATCATCCTTCCCTAATGAGCCTAATATGAGTTCTATCCATACCTTTGAATGGAGTATGATGTGTTTCATTCACATGCACTTAAGTATTCAATGGTTAAAATGTTTGTGAGCTTCATAAGGAAAAGAATGAAATGCATGAAAGAAAAGGGATGCCTTGAGCAAGTAGATAAAAGTATGACTCCAAGGGGAGCCAAGAAAAAAACAAATATTGAAACAAAAGTTGAAAAAGTCAAGCAAGAAGAGAAGCTTTTAGTGTGCATATCATCATACTCTCTTACTTGATATTTCCTTACCTTTCTTTCATAGCCAATA
Source organism: Haberlea rhodopensis (assembly GCA_907163345.1). Taxonomy (NCBI): domain Eukaryota; kingdom Viridiplantae; phylum Streptophyta; class Magnoliopsida; order Lamiales; family Gesneriaceae; genus Haberlea; species Haberlea rhodopensis. The sequence continues at coordinate 4,996,645 of CAJQUN010000033.1, read as the reverse complement.
CCTAGGCCACACTGCAAGCTAATAAAGACCTACTTGATTTATGTTTGCAAAGTGGCTAAGATAGTGGAGAAGAGTGTGCAAGTGAGCTTATACTTGTGTTAGTGTATGACTTGAACTATTGTGGATTTGCTTCTATTGGATCTATAATTTGTACATGACACTCGTTTATGACCACACACACACGTTCACTACTTTGTTGGGTACGAATTGTTTAGGGATTGAACTTGTTCCATTATTAACTTTTCACCGCCTTTCATTACTATGCATGTTTTAAATTGTTGAGGCATAAAAGTGATGACAAGTTAGTTTGTTATGATGCTATGAGCCAAGCAAAAAAAAAATATTGTAGTTTTGTTTGATTTACTCGAGGTCGAGTAAAGAGTAAGTATGGGGGTGTTTGATGTGACTAGAAATAGACACATCTATTGCGCTTAATTATCTACGATTTGGTATATTTTGATTGATAAATTGATACATATGCTACCTAATCGTATATTTGTGTAAATGTAGGGAAATGTGAAGAAATCAAGCTAAAATGATGAAAGAATGACTAAAGTTGAAGAAAAGAGGAAAAAACCAGAATCCAAGACACATGTTTCTCCTTTCTCCTCAAATTTCTATATGTTCGAACCATTATTTGGAAATGTGGTCCATAGCAAAGTTGTAGAACTTTGAGTTATCTTCCCGTGGACAGCTGATTCGTCAAATTCGGTGTTTGTAAGAGAAAGTTACGGCCAAAATACAAAACTCGCCAGAAAAATGGAAGACAGGCGTAATTACGCCATTATCATGCGTAATTACGCCACTGCTACGGCATGGACAGACGTAATTATGCCATTCGGAGGCGTAAATACGCCAGAAACGCAGGAAGCCATATTTTTGACACGTCATCAGGCGTCTTTACGCCATTTTCTGGCGTAGCTACGCCTGCAGAGTTTTGGAAAGTGTAAAGACTTGATTTCTTTCCTTCCTACATATAATCTAACATAACCATCAGTCACCATACCTCTTGATACTCGAAAATTAGCCTCTTTAAGAGATAATTGAGAGCTTAGAACAGATTTTTCAAATTTTTAGAAGATTTTTCTTTGAAGTTTTGTCAAGAACAACGCGAAGAACGGAGCCGGAATCGACAAGCCGGAATCGTGATTCGTCTTAGTAATTTCTTTTCCTTTGTTTATTTAATGTTTTCGAATCAATTTTTGTTATTTTTAGATTCAATTATGTTAGGCTAAACTCTTAGATTCTTGGTTGAAGGGATACTTGCTTTTGGATTTGAATCTCTTGTGAGAATTTTGGTTTGTTTATTGAATTTAATTTCGATTTCAATTCTGTTTCTTGGTTTCGATTTCAATGATTATTGTGTTTGTTTATTAGATTGATCACCTAGTATTCACATGCATAATCGATAGCTAATTAAGAAGCAACTAAGATTAATAATTACCGGTTGTAGGTGTTATTGAATTCTTAGGAGTAACGATTGGGTAATCAATCATTAACGGCTGTAGTTTCTATTGATTAGATTTATCGAACTCACTAGTTTTGAAATCTATCATTGATTTATCATTAACGGATGTAGTTTTGATTAGAGATTTTATAAGGGTCGGATTGAATGTTGTTTTCTCTTTGACTACGATTAAGGTGGGTAGGAATTCACTTTCCAATCGATGATTAATTGAAAGAATTCGAATGTTAGTGAATTGATGATCAAGAGAGAATTTTCCAAAAGTAAAGTTGACCGAAAACCAAGAATCGCTTCACTCTCATAAGTTTTAACCGTTTTAGTTAATCTCGTTAATTAGTTTAATTCTTAAAATTTGCTTAGTAGTAATCACTCAACTCAAAACCCCCCTTTTTTACTATTCATTTTTAAATTGACACGAAAAAAATACTACCTTCCTTGTGGGATCGATCCCTACTCTTGCTACTACATACTTTTGCTATTAACTTGAGAAGGGTTAATTTGGGCGTACGCGATAAGCGCTACCAGATACATTGCATCATTTGACAAGTACAAAATGTAAGTCATTGTTATCCCCTTACTAAGTCATTAAAGACTACCTCTATTTTTTTCCTTGTTATTTATTATGAGTTCCAGATACAAGAGAACCGGAGGCAGAACAGGAGGAAAATTAGGGAAAAAAAATGACATGTTGGCTTTCCAGTACTTAGTGCTTTATATTTTGCTAGAGTGTCGAACCTTTTTAAGTAGTTGTTTTGAGCTGTATTTTGTTAAAATTTTATATAAACGCTTCCGCTACTGTTAAGTAAGTACTATTATTAAGTATTTACTATACAAAAGTAAAATCCTAAAAATTTATATTTATATATTTATGAATAGATTATGGTACCAGATAATGGATAAATTAATATGTCCCGAGTCGAGTCTTACACGATATTTGATTTACTGTAGGATTTCCCAACATATATCTTGCTGGAAAATATAAAACACAAATATTTTTTTTTAAATCATTAGCATGTATAGTTAATCTCTTTAAACTTTTAAATTCATCTGAGAATACAAAATCTCCATGACTCGATTGAACATTCTACGCCAGCAAGGATTATGTTAACTGTGTGCATGGTCAAAAGTTAATTAGCTTACTTGTTAAGATTAGAGTAGATATCGTCAAATTAAACCATTTAACTACCTATCTCTCCTCTTTTCATGCTAAGAGCAAAATTTGTCCAACCATCTCCTCTCCTCTCATTCCTCCCGACGATTTATTTTATTTAATGTAAAAATAACCCTTCAACAATTCTAAATTTCAACTCACAAAACCTCATACTTTTTCCCAAGAATAGATTCAAGCATTTTCTTAAACTAAAACTTCAAATTCTGATCAAGAAATTGTAAAAAAAAGAATGGGTAGAAGTAAGCTTCCGATCAAGAAAATAGAAAACACCATAAATAGGCAAGTCACATTCTCTAAACGTAGATATGGTCTCATAAAAAAAGCTTATGAGATTGCTGTCTTATGTGACATCGATTTAGCTCTCATCATGTTCTCGCCGTCGGGTCGTCTCAGCCATTTCTCCGGTAGAAAAAGGTATTTGAAATTGTATCGATATATTAAGCTCCGATGCCATAGGATTTATTTAGCTGTGATATATAAATTTTGAACCTTGCTAAAGTTTCTATGAATTTTTTTTGTGACAATTATAGGATCGAAGACGTGATTTACCGGTATTTAAATCTCTCCGATCGGGATCGAGGAGGGTAATTTTTCTTGATTTCGGATCGTATTTCGTCTCTTGTTTTATAATTTTGGTTTTAATTTCTCGTTCTTGATAACTGCAGGGTTATTCATGATAAAGAGGTAATTTAAACTGCATTTTATGTGGGAATAAATTTGTTAAAATCATTTATGTGAGAATATTTTTGATTAAAAACAATTTATGTGAGACTATATTTGATTAGTCCTAAAAGTTTAGGATTAGTATTGAAAAATCCATATTCTATGTGATATTTTTGAAATTTATGCTAAATATAATTTTGAAACCCCCAATCAATTATAATGTGATTTCTTGCAGCATATAATCAGCACTTTGATGAAAATCAAAACTGAAAAGGATCTGGCAATGCAAAGGTCTGCAATTTTCTGTGTAGTTATCGAAATTTTTAAAAATAATTTATATATAATATACATATATATTATTTATAAATATTTATAAATTGATATTTGGGTTCCTTTTCTTTCTTTTTCTATCACTAATTATCTAAGATTGTCATCAGTCCTGCAACACCGGGCTCAGATTCTGAGGTACATTAAAATCATATAAATTCAAACTTTGCACGAACTAGCCTAAGTTAATTGCTATTTATTGAATTCAACTTTGTTTATTCTTCTTTTTCAGGAAATTCAAAAAGAGATTCATAATTTGAAAAACCAATTAGAGAGCGCTGAAGAACAGCTTAGGTACTTAACTTATTAATGGAAGTTAAGCTGATATTATCAAATGCATTACAATAAGGCAGTGTTTCATGCGATATTGGTTGTCTCCACATCGTCTTAAATAACGGGAAGTTCGAGTTCTATAATTATTGGAGTTATACATCCTTATGTTATACAAAATTTAGGATGAACTTCATATAGACCCATCTAGTTTTCATAATTATCGTTTTAACCTCTATAATTTGAACAATAACATCTATCTCATATAGATTGTATTTTTATGTCAACACAATGGAGGTAGTTGTAATTTTTCTTACATTTACAAACTAGAGATTGTGATATTTTTAATAAAGCTATTCTACAAGGTAGACAGATGTAATTGTCTATATTCCACAAGTGAGGCATATGTAATTATCCCCAAAATTTATTATCCACATATTTTACATTTTCTATTATCTCATCATCGAACCAAAACAGTGTCTGATAGTACAATGCTACTGCCAAAAAATTGCGAATTTTTTTCATGAAGTAATTATATACAAAGTTTTGAGTGTCACATTATCATTATTTTAAGCAAGATAGACAGTAGTAATTATAAATAATTAAATCCAATTAGTATTTGATATATATATATTTTTTTCTGTTTTTTTTAAGGATATTTGAACCAGAATCAGAGAAGTTTGCATCAATGGGTGAATTCCAATCATGCGAGGTTCGACTTATGGAAGCGTTGCGTCGTGTTACGCAAAGAAAAGTAAGTCGCCAAGAAATTGGATACATTATTCTTTATATACACTGTTTGGCACCGTGAATGAGACGTGGTAAGTGAGAAAATAGAACTCCACGATTCTAATATGCATGTCCCTGATGTTATTTCAGAGAATCCTGCTAAGCAAGCTCGGGGAATCAAGTTATCACGACACCATACAGGTACATACTAATTCCAAGTAAATGATCGACCACTCCAATGTATTTTTAAAAAAACATGAGACTGATTTATTTTATTTCATTGTTTTTTTATAATAATTTGAAATTGTGAAAAAACAGGAAATAAATACAGTGGTTCAGTATATTACACAAGCACAAGCACATGGAGCAGAAGAAGCTTCAGTCCTAGAGAACAATTATCATGAACAAGGAAACGGGATACCCTAACTAAACAATATTCATGCTGGACCACAATGCATCTTCTGTTCATCTCACGTATTTTCACACCCATCTTTCATTTATTAAGTACCTCCATAATGAATAAGTATATTTTTTCTTGAATGTTAATCAATGGGTTTTTGACAAGTGGTTTGAAAATAAACAGTTTACTCTCATTTGTTTTGAAAATAAACGGGTTATCTCCTGTGGTTTGTGAAAGGGTGCAAATCACCCCTTTATGTAACCGGACAGTGTGCTATGTTTTATGATCCACAGAGGCGCTCAAATGCTTAGTTAGAAAATCACAGAGAGCAAACTATCTACTTTCAAATCAAAGCGGTATAAACAGCTGTCTATTTACAAACCACGGTATAAAGTGCTTATCAACTATATCATATTGGGGTAATCAATATACCTTTTGTCCAATTTCGAAGCCACACAAGATAATGTATTTCAATCGAATGCTACTATTTTAGTCTATTTTTTTCCACTCGAATTATATTGGGATTAAGGTCTATTTCTTCTTTTTTTTGGAAAAAAAATTTGTTGTTAATTAATTAATTAATTTATTATTTTTTGTGGTATTGCGTTTGTGCCATGCAGAGTGTAATGGAGACTTCAAATGGAGCCCTCACCAAAAAAGTTGGTAAATAAAATTAGACTAATAGAGACAGTCATCTCTTTGGATGTATTTTTAATTTCTATATTTTAGGTGTCGAATCCATAAATTTTTGAAAAGGGGGTCGACTTGTTTAAATAATATTAGTGAAATTTAATTATTTTTTTATTTTTTTAAAGGAACACTGCCATGTTTCTTTAACATGGATTAATAATTTAATCCACAATTAGGGACGTTTATTATTAATGAAATAAATTGCTACAATTATTTGAATTTAAGTTAATTATTAAGGTCGTAATATTTTATTTTTGCTGTTATCCTTGAACTTTTGCTTTTTACTTGAATGTTTATCACTGTTTTATATTTAGCTATAGCACAAATTCATTAGGCCTGACCATGATTCCAAAACCGACGATTTTGATTCCACTATAAGGTGAAACATGACCAAACAATTTGAATGTGATTTTGGTTCTGGTTTCTAATTGTTTCGGTTTTTAACGGTTTAGATTATAATTTGAACATATTTTGGATTAAAATTTTTGTTTTTAAAATTTAAAGGTAAAACGAAAATAATAATACAATATGCAAGACACTGAAAGTCGAGGAAAGGATGGTTTCAGTGTATTGGTTATAGACTTTTAATGTCTTTCATGGAGTTTAAAAGTCTAGAGGTATTCAATCCCGACTTTTATATACTCTACAAAAGTCTAATGGTATTCAAGACAGACTTTCGTAGAGTTTTAAAAAGTCAGGAGGTATTCAAACTTGAATTTTTAAAACTCCATAAAAGTCTATATGTATCCAAAATCTCATAGACTTTGAATGACTTCTGTTGAAATCTTTAGGTACAAACTTTGATGCCCCATGTACATCCCAAAAAAGTTAAAAATTCTCCACCACTCCTAGTAAAGATTTGGAATAACTTTTAATTCCTAATTACCATCATCTCTCTTTACTCTTTGCTATTTTCATTTTCAACACGACCACCTGCCCATTGGCTTTTCCTCCCCTGTTTTCTACATGTACCATTTCTTTAATTCCTAATGTGCGGCTCTTTCTTCAATTATTATTTTTTTCACATCTTATTTTTTATCCAATATAATACTAATATTTACACAAATATTTTGATAAAATAGCAAGTTAATGTGCTCAATTTTATTTTAGATGATATATCTATAGACAATTATAATAAATATTTTTCTATAACAAAAGATATTTATAACGATATAAATTATCATGTTTAATTTAAAAAGTATGTTTTAAGAATTTTTATAGTAGTCAACTATCATCAAAAAATATTTTAAGTTTATAAAATCTTATTTAATAGAAAACTTTTGTTTTATTACACAAAATTATAGATTACAATTATATAGCAATATTAACTGAATCTTCAAAGTCGTCATATTGAAGATGCAAAAGGTTGTTTAATATTTGCCATGCAAAAGAATTGATAGGTATTTTTCACATTTTTGACTGTTAAATAAGTAATGTGTTTAGTAAAAAAAATTTATGTTGAAGAAGTTATTTATGTTCAATTGTTAGTTCAAAGAAATCAATTATAAGTTATAAAATCTATAGAGTTTATAAAATTCTTTTGATAATTCCGTGTAATTCTATAAAAATTATTAGAAATCTATCAATTTCATAAAAGTTCATCATTTAAAAAAGTCATTAAAAGTCGATAAAGTCCATAGAAATCTATTGAAAAAGTCTATGAGACTCTATACAAATCTTTTTATAAATCCATGGAATTCTATAAAAATCAATAGAAATCTATCAACTCCATAAAAATCAATCATTTAAAAAAGTCATTAAAAGTCAATAAAAGTCTAGATTGAATACACCCCCTTAGAGAAGAGGAACCATTGAATGTTGAAATTCATTACCCAATACGCCTCTGCCCACCTCCTCAAATCTCAAACCTGCTTCCCCACCAGCCCAAGATTCTAATTGGGAACCAGACCAAATTATTTCCCCTTATTAACCAAACCCAAGCTCAATTAATAGCCCAAAATGCAGCCTGTGTTTCTGCCCAACATCATTCCCCCTCTATTGCACCATCCAAATTTCCTCCAGATTATAATCCATTGGCTTACCAACTGCCAGCTCCATCTGCCCCCCTGCCCATCAAACTCAGCTCCCTCCTCTACCCATGAACATTTCTCATTCTCCTCAAGACAGATTATCCTCTAATCTTAATTCTCCCGAGTTGATCAATTGCAAATAAACTTTGAAAAAAATTACGCAAAAAGAAGTTGACGAGAGGTGAGATTAGCAACAGAGACAAACAGAAAAGGAAGGCTTGCAACTCTTTCATCGAAGAAATCAATTCCGGGGATGAAGATTTAATGCCTTTGGCTACTGACGCTGAGGTTAGCAGGCAAATGAACAAGAATAGGAAGTCTCCTCATATTCCAAAACCAACTTTCAACAATTCGATATCGGACGGTCAGTTTATAAATCGAAACCGCATAATCTGTGTTAGGATCAAGGTAGAGTTTAAAATGGGGTTGAATAAATAATGACTCAAATTTTATTTTCTTCGTATACAGCGGACTTTTAAGTGCTGCGGTAGGGTCTCAATTTAATGAAAGGCATTGGACAACTAATAAATAGTACGGAAGGTGTCCACCGAGCTTGTGAATAACTAACTGATGACAGAAACAATAATAAGAAAGTAAATGATACAATGATTGTTTCTGGAAGTTCGAAGCACAAACGCTTCTACATCTCCCATTCTTCCTTTGCAGGAAGGTTACACTAGAAGACTTTGGTTTACACTTTTCAGTATATAACCTACTTAGGCACCCACACATATTGCATAAACTCCTAGCCACATACAATCACAACTATTACAAAATTACTTCAGAACAACTTCTAAGTATTTCTAAGTATTGCAATGGGTTTTTCAACACTCTCTCAAAATATATACAGAACTTTGTTTATATGTAAGTGTTCATGAGCAGTAGACTTGAATACTTAGATATTTAAGATCTCGTTGAAAGCTCAGATACTGCTCTGCAAAACTTCAGAATATTTCAGTGAACGTTTTGAAGTTTTTGTTTTGCTTGTACGCGAGTGTAGAAGATTCAAAGATTCAAAGTGATTTTCTTCAATCTGCTCGTTGACGTAATTATAGACTAAAACGTCTAAACGGGAACTATTTTTCAATTGGAAAGAACCGAGTAAAATCAGCTTTCTGATTTACGTCCAAATTCATTTTGTCTTCTTTTCAAATTTGTTCACAACGACTACTTTAATCTGACGAGATTGGTGGTGCTCATATGGTAATACGGTGCTCTGTTGTATTATATGTCAGAATAAAATTGTTAAGCTCTTTGTCATGTTGCACTCATACGTCTGCTGCTTTCTCCTTATTGACTTATTCTGCTGGACTAAAGTAACTAATTTATTTTAAACTGTCTCCTGGCCTCTTCCTCAGTGGACTCGCCAGTGGGCTTAAATTACTCTAATCGAGTAGACTTCTACTTTTCTCATCCGATAGACTTGAAAATTTTTTTTTAAAAAAAAGAACTAGGACAATTATTGGGAGTATTATTGGATTTGACCATTAATAAGTTTATATATGAATTTAATTATTTATTATTAGTAAACTTAATTGGACTTCACGAAGAGTCGTTTTTCGATGGAGTTAAAGCTTATGTTTGCACAAAAGTTTGGGACTAGTATTATTTAAAATAATTTATATGGAACTATATTTCATTAATCCTAAAAGTTTGGGACTGTGATTACAGAGGCCCTATTATGTGAGACAGTTTTTAAAGTTTACACTAATTATAATAATAATAATTTGTTCATACAAAATTTAATTTTAACTTTTTCTTCTTCAACTAGGATATATTTTGTTTAATTTCCGGTGAAAGTATATTTCAGAAAATAAGTTTTTTGAAAAAAAAAATTAGAAAAAAAATTTAAATTTCGTTTTAGGTTATAGACTTTAGAAAAAACAAAATTTGATACCACGGTTAATATACTAACAGAATATTTTTGTACTAAGATAAAGATTTTAATTTAAAATAATTATTATATTATGTGAAGTTAAAATAAATTTTTAAAAGAGAAAATGAAAATAAATCGGTAATATTTTCTTTAAAAAAAAATTAGAAGATTTTTTAGAAAACCAAATCGAACATGCATGTCCTCGACCGCGTGCACAACCCGGCTTGATTCATTCTAGTCTATCACAATCTATTAAGAATAACGGTTTAGTTGTTGTTGTAAACCGAACCTGCATGACATTGTCTCACTGATAAAATACATTGTAATTTCAAATATAGTGATTGCAGTTTACCCAATTTATCCATATAGATTGTGGAGTGTTTCTTAACAAGTCAACCAGGTACTCGTCCTCGACCACTAACTGGATCATCACATTCTAGATGGATTAACCCTCCGCCAGGCACTTTGAAGATTAATGTTGATGCGATTATTCATAGTGGTTAATATTTTTGGAGTGGGTGTGGTTGATAGAGATGAGTTTGGGGTGGTTGTTTTTGCGTTTTCATATGTTTGCCCGAGACATTTCACCCCTCATATTGCTGAAACATTTGCTGTTCTGGAAGGGTGTAAGGCAATTTCCAGATTTTATTATGATAATTGTATAGTTGAAACTGATGTTGTATCGATCACAACACGCCCGCGGACCGAGCTCTTGAAGCTGGAGTTATTGATTGTATCAGACATCGTGTTTCTTCACACCCAATGACCATAATTCAACATTGCTCTTGTTCGGCAAATAATGTCGCACATGCACTGGCTAAACATGCTATTATTACTGAATGTAGTAGGGAATTTGTTGATTATCTTCCCTCTTTTCTTAGTAACATTGTAAAACTTGATGGTTAATATAATGCATTACTTTTTCAAAACAAAAAAAAGAAAGAAAGAAACCATCAAATAACACCTCATATATTGTGGCTTAGATCATACACTAAACATTACACAAGCACATATACGATACATCTATACTTATATTGTATCTGCTTATATAGTCAAGCTGCCACCGCGGTCTCGGCCTTGTCGGAAGCCTCCCCGGCGGTAACCACCACTTTATGGCGGTGGCCTCCGCCAATACTTTTTGCAGGACGCCTCTCTTTTCTTTCGTCTTGTTTCTCATTCGTCGCTCTCTACACTCTACGCTACAAAAGGCCACATCACCCCTACAAAATTATAAATCTTTTCCAGTTAGAATTTTTATTTCCCATATATCTTTTATGCAGCCAATTAATGAATTCAGTTTGAAGAAAAACATAAGGTAAATAAACATGAATTCACTGACGGGATCGAGTTTAAGGATATATGAAACAAAGTTAAAACATAAGATTACAGTTTTCACCAATCATGAAATAAATGGGACAGACTCACAAATTCATCGAGGTGAATTCTTGAATAAAATAGGAATGAAGTGTGAAATTATTAATTACCTATACATGTAGACGTCAATATCAGGAGACAGGCTCCGGTGGCAGAGGCCTCACCTCTTCAAGAAGTGAGCCGTCTGGAATATGTGTGAATCGCCGGAACTCTTCGCGTTGAACCTGGGAGAAAACACGGCCACCGAGCGGCGCTCGAACCCAATCACCGAGGAACGACATTCAGGCTTTGGAAAGAGCGCATCCTCCTCCATGTTGGCCGCATCGACGCCGATCATAGCCATACTCGTGATCCGACGGAAAGAATGACGGCGACCATGCTCTCCCAACATCGCTCACACCTAATCCGTGAGGACTCGCACACACTATGGAGTGGTGTGTGTGTGTTTGAGGGTGGGGATGTGGAATTGGGTATAATGAGAGTGGGAGTGAATATGGGCCGTTGGATTTGACGTGCATATCTACTTTATGTTGCCTTTTTCCTTTATAATGTGATCCTACTTTTGTTGAGTACATTATATTATTTTATAGATATTCAAAAGAAACTTAATATTAAATTCATCTTATTTTTAAATATCTAGTGAATAAAACAGAATCATCACCTTATATTAAGTGGACGTTTTTAAATATTTTTGTAAATTATTTATCAATTTTTCAGATGAAAAAAAATAAATTTTGAATATTTTTCATTATTTCTCCTATTGCTTCTTTAAAAATAAGCAAAAGCAAAGAAATAGGTCATGACATGCTTTTGATTACTTTAAGTTATTTAGTGGCAATATCGTAATTGAAGTTCATCAGACTGTTTTTTATTTAATAGCAAGTTTTTTTGCTTAAAAGCAACTTTTTTCAACTTTAAGCAAAAGTAATATGGAAATGCTTAAACTAAGCAATTGCAAACACACCTTATATCGAGATCCCCTTCAATTTATCATATGACGGGAACTATAACGAAATATACAAATAAAAATTATCCATCTTCAGTATTGATATTGTCCTGTGATTCTAGATAATTGTAATAAGCTACAATCTGTGTATTCGGAGCTATATGCTCCAAGGTGAGATAGTCTGATAATACAAAGGTTAGAGGGGTGTTGATGGTGTCCACGGTGTGACTATTCCGACGATCAAGTCAATGCTCGAAAAATAAGTGATAAAGAATAAAAAAGAATGGATAAAATCCTCACAATATATTGTATAATATATGACGGTCCTGTTATATATGTATAAGATATTTTTTTGAAACAATTGAATGTCAATCTTATGTAATTGGATGCTCATATTTATAGTGAGATTTTTCCAGAGTCATAACCATGAAGTCATGATTTGTGCATGATCTCCCGCAATTGTCGTCTGATATTAACATGATCTGCCTATGATAATCCATGATGTGCGTCTATCTTCCCGTAATAATTGATAGCATTAATGTATATCTGTGATCTTCTTGGAGCACTAATGTTCGTTGGATCACCTGCTTTGCCTGATTGCTAAGTTATGTCTAGAATTTACGCATATATTGGCCAAGTAGATCGAGGTGGCCTGAGCTGAGATGACATTCTTCCACATTGGCCATGACATGTGTAATTCATCTGCATACATTAGGCCGAGCTGAATTTTTCTGAGGTGGCACGATATACCCTTAACATGAATTATAAAAGAATATTGTTAGCGAAAACAAAAAGTAGGAAAGCTTAGAGATTAAAAAAAATTAATATTATTTTTGAAATAAATCAGAAGTTTTTATTTAATTTTCATGTAATAATTCACTTTTTAAAAATGACTACCCGAATGGACAATGAAAAGATTACGTGATAAAATTGCCATATTAAATGATAAATGAATAATTGTGATTTATAATATTAATTTATATTTTGTCTTATTTTTTTCCCAATCATCCATTTCTAAAAATATTATAATTTCTCAAGAGTCAAGACCAATAGTACTTACCTAAAATATTATTCCCACAGTAATTTATAATTTTGATTTTGACAAAAAACTGTGTTTAAGACAATTTTTTTTCTTCGCCATAGATTTTATGTATCAAACCCCAAAATTCGCGATAAAACGTGTAAATTTACACTAGAATTGTGATTGTGATACCAAGCGCTCCAACTTTTTTTTTTAGCCCGATAAACGGGATTTTTGTAGTTAACAAAACTCCATTTTGAGTCATTCCTAATGTGGGGATACTGACAATCATTGGGACAAGCTCCTGGATCGGACTACTTAATACTTGTGAATTTTTTTAAGAAATATATTTTTCTTCTTTTTAAAGGGGGTGTGGATTTCAAATTTTTTGGACATTATCCGGTATCAAATGTGAGGTGTTTCTTTTGGGACAATTGGTGATAATCAACCGGGATTGATTATTGCTTAATTAATCCTAAAGACTAAAAGGCTACCAATCACAATTATGTATGTAGAAAATGACATACTTCTTTAAAATTTATAAAGATGGAGAGGCGGTCACCTCTTTAGAGCTGCTAAAGGAATGGTATTAATTATTGCTCAATTAATCTTAAAAATGTATTTGGAGTGAAGCATTTGTGTTGAGAAATAGAATCGGAAGAATGATGTAAACTCATTCGATTTAATATTTGAAATATATTAATTTGGCTTGAAATACAACTTAAAATTGGTGACGATGGATTTCAAGTTTATAGGTTTGAGTTTCAAATATATCATTAACTAGAGGCATTTTTATAATTCAAAATTATAAGGTCCTCGTAGTTTTTGTGATATCCCCGAAATAATTAAGTACACTTGGGGCATTAATTATGTATATGTGTTAATTAGGGTATTAATTAACTTGGTGTTGAATTAATTATTTTGGTGAAATGCTTAGTCATGTGGTGGGCGTGACCTGGTAATGTATTTCAAGGTGCTTGTGATGCATGTTGGGGAAAATGGGATTTGGCATGGTTTATTTAAAGTGGATATTAATTATCTTGGTAAAGCATGTTTAATTGAGTTTTGGTGCATTTTTTTGGAAAATGCTTTTAAAACATCATGTTGGGATATTTTATACATCATGCTAATTAATTGGATGCATTTTTTATTAAAACCCCTACACTCCTTACTCTCTCCTCCACCACTCACTTTTTATCCAACACTCAAAACCCTCTCCCCATCCCCATTTCCATCGGTCAAGAGGAAGAAGGAAGGGAGAATTTTGGTTGCTTGATTCTTGCTAGTTGTTGAGCTTCAAGTGGTATGGATCCTTCCTAGTATGATTTCATTATGTTTTGAAATGAAATGGGTTTATTGATTTGGAGGAAAACGATTTGGTGGGTTGATGTTTTTGTATATGGTGGTTGTGTGTTTTATATGTTGTGTTATGAGGTATATGTTATGGTTGGGTTGAAGATTTATTGTTGGTTTGGAGTGTATTGGTGTATGGTATGGTTTTATGCTCAAAAATGGAGTTTTTTCGAAAATATCACAGCGACCGATCGATCGGTAGCATCGTAGCGATCGATCGGTGCAAGTGCGTAGCGGTGGGTAAATATTTCTGCATTTAGCGATCGATCGATCAGTAAGAGCGATCGATCGATCGGTGGATGGCTAGCGATCGATCGGTAGCTTGGACCGATCGATCGGTGAAAGGCCGTAGCTAAATTCAAAAATTCGGATGTTTACTGATCGATCGGTAGCTGGGACCGGTCGATCGGTAGAGCGATGTTGTTGAAAATTTATTTTCTTAGTTTAATTGATGGGATTTTTGGTATTGGACTATTATTGGCTTCTAATATTGATTTGTGTGATTGTGTAGAACCATCTCAGGTAGCAACACAATCAATGAGATAAAGTCCTACGACATCTCCACTTTTGGAAGAAAGCTACGTAGTGAGACGTACGGGCATCGGACGATAAAATGTATTTTACGCATGGATTTGGTTATGCATTATGGTTGCATACATGGATTTGATTATGCATCATGGTTGTATACATGGATTTGGTTATGCATTATGGTTGCATACATGGATTTGATTAGCATCATGGTTGTATACATGGATTTGGTTATGCATTATGGTTGTATATGTATATTGGATGCATTGTTGCATGTGTTGTGAGTCGAGGTTATATTCCAGTGATGAAGAATACTTGCCGCCTTCATGTCGAAGCGATGATAGAATACTTGCCGCTGTCATATTATAAAGATGAAGAATATTTGCCTCAAATATGTCGAAGCGAAGGATAATGCCGCTGTAATATTACTATTACGAGGGATATTATGCCGTTAATATGTCGAAGCAAGGGGTATTAATGCTGCTGTCATGTTAACGCGAGGGGTATTATGACACTGATATAATAAGACTGGAAATGGTTATCGGTATTCATGGAATGGATGCATGTCATGACATACATTATTGGTATTATAATCTATTGATTATGATTGTGGTACATAGACAACCAAAGTGAGCATTAAATGTATTAAATACAGGAAGTGATTTGTATTTACGGTTTATGCATTTTTATATTACAATCATATTATTGTGGATATGGTTTGTTACATGCTCATGATTTTGGGGTTGTTCCTGTAGGTATATTTTGGCATGAAGAATTAAGGATCGGGATGATGCGGTGAGCTTGTAAGGAGCGCTATTGGTATTGGAAGACATTATTCTTTTGTATAGTTTCTACTCTAGGAGTAGTGTAAATCTATAGGATTAACATTCATTTAACTGGGAATGTAATTAATCCTTTTTGGAATTTCATTTTGACACTGTAATCCTAATAGCTCAAGGCATCAACACGAATTTTATACTCTGATTTATGCATGCTTAGTTCTTATTGCACTTAAACCCACAATTAAGGTATCAGGGTCCTTACATTAGTGGTATCAGAGCAGTGGTTAGAGAACCCGGGAATGAGTGAAGGGTAGCCTTAGCAACAAGTTGGCTCGGTGTTCACTTATGAGCATGGTTATGCATGTGGTGCATATTGGTGTATATAATTGTTATACTAACATGCTTATTGTTATTCATGTTATCTAACGGTGTAACATTTGTATTGTTTCTGGTATTGTTGTTAACCCTTGTATTACAGCATGGCAGCCAGAAATGTGGAACACCTAAATGAGGAGGTGGGTGATGTTGGGAGTGTGAATGCTAGTATCGCACAGACTAATCCCCTACTACCACCAGCTGTGGTGTTGAACCTATTGCACAGCCGTTATTGCCTGGTGAATTGAGTCTAACACAATTCTCGACCTTCCATCCGCCTAGATTTGAGGGGACTGAGTCAGGGGAGGAAGCAGATGAATGGCTGGAAAGGATTGAACAGATATTTGTGTCTGCACCTTGTGCTAGGACTGCTTGGCTAAGATTAGCGGAATTTCAGTTGGCAAAGAAATCTTTCATGTGGTGGAAGACGACAGTGATGGAGTTGAGAGCTCAGGGCATGTTGGTGGACTTGACTTTATTTTAGCTTGATTTCTTCACATTTTCCTACATTTACACAAATATACGATTAGGTTGCATATGTATCAATTTATTCATCAAAATATACCAAATCGTAGACAATTAAGCGCAATAAATGTGTCTATTTCTAGCCATATCAAGGGTATATTAGATAACTTCGGAGAACTCATCACCTTAGAAATATTTGGATATTCAATCAAGAATTGTAGGGGATTGCATTGGTGAATCGACATCTTGATAATCATTTCTAGCGGATGTTCTCGTTTACTTTTATTGACTTGGTTGGATTAGTAGTTTAATTTAATTAATTAATATTTTATTTAATTCATATTCGTAAGTTAAATATAGTTTAAAGAGTCTTATTTGATATTTATAGTTAGTCCCTGTGGGTTTGACAACCTTTTCTGCATTTAGCGGTTAGTCCTTGTGGGTTTGTGTTAAAGAAAAGTGCGCTCACCAAGCCCTTCAAAAGTCTATCCTGTCACTTGCTCCTACATGACAATTTCCACACAGGGTAAGCACACTAGTAATATTCATAATCCACAATGAATAAAATTACATACTTAAAGCAGTAAGATGTAATAATACTTCATGTACACAATGGATCCACACTTGACTCTTAAAATTGTCCATGTTCTCAACATAAGTATGACACAAGATAATATTTCATATCAATACACATAATAATCTCAAATCAATATACATACATCGCGATTTTAATAGCGGTCCAATCATACTCATCGCTAAACACATAACGGTCCAACAATACTCATCACCAATATACGGCGGCCCAATAACTCGTCGTCAATAACATGACGGTCCAATAACCCATCATCAATAACATGACAGTCCATAATTCCCATCGCTAATCACATAGCGGTTCAATAACTCATCGTCAATAACATGACAGTCCATAATTCTCATTGCTAGTAACATAGCAGTTCACTAACACATAATGATAATAACATAGCAGTTCACTAACACACAATGCTAATAACATAGCATTATAATAATATTCATTACTTACTCCATAAGCATCACAAACTAACCCAAATCAGTTAAGCATAAACATCACACAAACATTTGCTCGTACGTCATTACGTACCTTTTGATCCAAGATTAATGTTAGGATATTCTCCTCTATGTCTAGATGTCTGAGCAAGCTCCCAAGGTATTCCTTAATAAAACCAAGTTGAAAGAAGATTGAGCAAGAAGAGGAGAGGGAGGCAATTTTTAGGCGTGACAAGGGGAAGAAAGGGATTGGGTGTGAGTGAGTCTTTGTGCACCTTAGCACTCATCAAGTCAAAAACATAGCAACAATTGCAACCAAGTCCTCTCACAAAGCTTTTAAATGCATCAAGATCCATATACCATATTTAAATGCAAAATCATCCTCAAAATCAATTTCTATAAAAATAAATTCAACCATACCTGATTCTGCAACACAAATATTCTATCGAACACAGAAAATAACGAATCACATCAATATATGTAAAGAAAATAAAAAATATATATTATTATTAAAGGCGTGGCAAAAAAATAATTTAATAATCATAATTACAATTTCAAGCTTAATTATTCAAAATAAACATCTTCTTACTTTTCATTCACTATTCTACATTTTATATAATCATGCTAATATTTACCATATAACTTATGAATTTAATTTTATTGTTTATAGTAAACACAACATAACTTGTTTGTAGTTCATATAACTCCCTTGCCCCACATTTTTATGGTAGTTTGTCTCCATCTATAATAACTATTAATTTTTTTTACTACACTTTACTAAAATTTTAGTCAAAAAAATTAATTTTTTTGATAAAAATAAATTATTCGCACATAGCAAATTATTAATATAATAATAATAATCTAAGTCACATAAGTCGGATGCGGGAGCGGATGCGGATGCGTGAGTGCGGAAATTTGCAAAAAATTTGAGTGCGGGTGCGCCTTAATGCGCCTATTAAAAATTAATAAATAATAAATATATATACATACACACTGATGAAATGAAGTTAAACATACATAATATACATCATATTTAACAAACTCACATTATTATTATATTATTTACAAATTTACAATATGAAGTCTTAACAACTTTGATGTTTACAGCTTTACCATTTTTAAAAAAACATTAAAATTAGATTTTATTGAAGAATCTAACATTTGCAGCTTTGCAAAAATGTTATGGCCAGTGATACAACGTAATTTGAATCTTGTATTTGATGTTCGTCTAGTAAGAATTCTCCGAAAAATATATTGTAGAAATAGAAATGAAGCATTAAAGTTTTGTTTTATTTTAAGATATAAAATAACGAATTTGAAAAATGAAACCAAATTGTTCATATTTATTTCAACATGTTTGGTAATAGTATGAATTTATTAAAAATGACTCATATTATTTCCGGAGACTTATATTATTACTTTATGAAATGATAATATAAACATTTAAATTAACTCAATAAGAATAAAAGTTTTATTTATAAAGTTCATTCTGTTTATTTTTATGCAAAAAACTAAGATATCAAATTTAATATTATTTACTCCGCAAAAATATTACAAAATCACAGATTTATCATACTTTCTTTTATCACATATTTTAATCTTTCATATGTTATTATGTCTTTTCATGATTCATTATCTATCTATTTACCATATAATATAATTTTCTTACCAACCCGAAATACCTAAAAACCATAAAAATTCATCTAAACCCAAAATCGAAGAATATTTTTATAATTACAAAAAAAAAAAATCGAAGAATTAAGAAGGATTAACAAGACTTAATAACTTAGTGCGCGACTTAGTAAATCTTAATGCGCGAATTAGGAAATCTTAATGCGCGAATTATAAAATCTTAGTGCGCGAACTAGAAATTCTTAAAGCGCGAACTAGAAATTCTTAAGTCGCCTTAATGCGCCGCACGCACACCGAGTTCGCCAGTTCGCGACCGGAGCACCAGTGCGTGGAGGGGTAGGAGGATTATGTGACTTAGATAATAATACGAATTTACATATATATACCATATAATTTAGAACTTTTCATGACAACCGACATAAATCAACGTGGGTAAAGCAAATAAAATTAATTAACGCCGCGAGACGCGCTTTGTTTTTCTTTTTCCTCGATCATCATCCATCGCATGTGATGTGACCCACACCGCGTCACCAAATTCCTTATATCGCACTGTAACCATCATCAACTTCTCAGTTTATACACAACAAAATTCGTAATCGAGGAAGAAAATTATCAAAGAAATGGCGAAAAATCTGCTTGTTTGTCTTGCTCTGTGTGTTCTCCCCGCCATTGTTAGCGCGCGTTTTGTGAGCGACCCTCTCCTTGTGAAGGGCTCTGTGTACTGTGATACATGCCGCTGCGGTTTCGAGACCGATGCTTCCAAGTATCTCGCTGGTAACTGAACTTTCCTCATTTCTTTATGTCACTCTTTTACTCTACACGTATTGGCTTCCTAAGATGTACGGTGGTTAGATCTGTGCTTCAAGGAAGTGAAATATTTGTTGGATCTGGTACTGTGGGTGTTAGATCTGATACATATGCATAACATGAGGCTGTGCGCAGTGGGTTGCGAATGAATTGTAAAATGTGGTTAAATTTAACAATTCTGATAGGAATGGAAGTTGGCTTTTACAAAATGTTAGGAGGCAATTTTAGAATTGTTGAACGCATTATTGCGTTTGAAAGAGTTGCTGAAATTGTTGGGGAAAGGATTTGAATTCATCAGGTTATCGATATGACCAGAGTGAATCTTGTTACGAAATTGAAATATTTAGTTCCAAAATCCTTGGATCCAAACACAGTGATGCATTTTTCAGTTAGAAGGGTGTGTTATTGCTGATAAAATTTCCTTACACCAAGTAAATTGCTTCAAATTTCATGCATAATGTATCATCGTAGATTCTGTTGTTAGGTTTACTTGCAATACTAAGATGCCCCACAAATTTCACATATGCTTGTACCCTTGACATGAAAGTGGAATTTCATGTTGTCATCCTCTTAGATTTTGAGTACATTATTTTCTTTTCTTGCAATTGGCTGGCTGTAATGAGTAAAGTGGCACGGACTTGGCAGGTTCTGTTGTTAGAATCGAGTGCAGGAGCAGGGCCAACTCCAAACTAACCTACCGGAAAGATGGTGTTACAGATTCATCTGGAAACTACAATATGTTGGTAGAAACCGATCGTGGGGATGACTATTGTGATGCAATGCTTGTGAAGAGTTCAGACCCTGAATGCTGTGAGCCAAGTGAAGGGCGTGATCATGCTCGTGTCATTCTCACTCGCAACAATGGAATGAGCTCCAACACCCGTTTTGCCAATCCTATGGGATTTCTTAAGCACAGACCCTTGGCTAGCTGCTCCAAAATTCTAAAAAAGTACCAGGAGGCTGAGGATTGAAATGCTTGAATTCGAGTTAGAAGCATTGTGTTGTTTAAAAGACTGTGTTAGCACCTTGTTATTCTATTTGTTTTACTGCTTATGGATGGATTATGTTGTGTTCTTGACCCGACCATATCATATTAATGGGAGTGTTTAAAGGTAGTTGCCTTCTTGGGGGCTTCCATTCTTGAATTGTTGTGATTGACAATTTATGGTGTTGCTAATGCTAAATAGAGCCCAGCCATGCTTATGGATGCAATACTTGTTTTAGAATCACTGAGCGTATTCTCGAATTCAGATATTTGAATCACGACGACCCGCTGTCTATTTATGTATGCTGGTACCTACATCAGAGGTATTTTTTAAGGTGCCTAAGCTTTATATGACTAAGCAATTAAACCAGTACAAGTTCTCATTGCAGGACTTGTTCATGAGTTTTGATATAAATAAATGGAAAATAGTTGGGGTAAGCTGGTACGTAATTCAAGTTGGCTCATGAGCCTAACGAGGTGGCTCGATCCGTGTTTAGATTTTTTTAGCTCAAGCCCAAGTTCAATTTTCTTTGGTCTTAAGTATGCTGGCCAGACTCGCAAGCTCTAACCTATTTTAAAATATCTTTTATAATTTAATTAAAATATAAACTTTAATATTGGAGTTGTAAGATTCCGGATCATGAGGTTGAGCAACACAACCATCTTGTCTGAACAGAATGTCCCGATGTGGAACAGAACGTCCCGATGTGGAAAATCCTAAGAAAAAAATGGTTAGATGGGTGCCAATGTGGTGCTCGGCGTAGCCACTCCAACGATCAAGTTTGTGCTCAGAAACAAATGGATCGAGAATCAAACAAATTTAATAGATTATGCTTTAAGTATACGAAGAACCTGGTGTGTATAAGAGTAGTTTTTGGGAGCAATCGAACTGGCATTTCATGCTGTTGGATACTGGTATTTATAGGGGTATTTTCCTGAATAATGGACCGTGAATCTAGAACCATGATCTGCCCACGATCTGTGCATGTCCTTCCATGACTGTCGTCCGGCATTAAGTTGATATGCCCACGATCCACCCATGATGTGTGTGTGTGTCTTGCCGTAATTGTCTAGCACTAATACATGTCACGTTCTTGTCGGGATATTAATACTTGTCAGATCATGGCTTTGATCGAGTATTAGATTATCTCTATGATTTACGCACGTACTGGCCATGTGGGTCGATGTGAGCTGAGGTGACACTTTCCCATCTCATCATGTTTAATTTGTCATCAAGTATTGGATCGAGCTGGTCATAAGAGTAGATTTTACCCGAGGTGATAAGAACCTCCACCACATCAAATATTATTGACAATTTTATTATACAAGTTCATAAATTTGCTAAGTTAACGAGTCAAACTCGAGACATGAATTTGATATATGTAATTTTATGAGCTCAAGCCTTAAGATAGCCCGTGAACTTTGGAGTTCAAGCTTTTTTTATTAGGTGTTTCACGAGCTCAGGCTCATGAAAAAAAAGACGAGAATGCTCTCTTAATCTTACAATTGCCACGCATTGTCCTTATTATTATCGAACATTCTTGTAAAAATTCACATTTTGTTGAAGGTTAAGCATTTAAGATATTATTAGTGGCTACAAATTTTCTTGTGTTCTGAATACTAAGTAGAGATCTTCTGCCACATAGTTCTGAATAGCACTAATCATTTAGTGTATTTGATGTTTTTAGGAGCAGATCAAACCCTTGATTGAGATTATTACATTTAAAATATTCCCAAAAATGGTAGATGCACTCCCACTCCGTGGGTAGCATAAAAAATTCACCGTCATTTTCAATCAATTTATTACCATAACTAACGACCCCAATAAATTCATTTTTCTGCGTCAAATTTGAGGAGAATTAAGTGTGGCAGAAAATGATACACATATTGATACATCTCTTTGCCCCTCCTCTTACATAAAAAAAATAAAAGAAAAATTTGAAAATGATACACATATTGAACCATATCCTCCAAAGCAACTACGATTGAAGCATATCACACCACAACATAAGTAAGATAATGAGAAATTCTCACATGTACAGGTCTAAACCTCATATATATATATATATATATATATATATATATATATATATATATATATATATATATATATATATATAAATAAAGAAAATGAACAAAACGAGACATGTCAATTATGGTTAATCAAATCATGGTAAACACATTTTCTTTATGTTGGTATGCATGAAGCTCAGATCTGATGCATACAAGAATTTTCCTAAGAGAAGCCTAACTAGCATGTCAACCGTTCGTTTCGAGCTCGAGCTTATATGTGTATACTTTTGTATTAGAAAGCTCGTGATTTGGCTTCCAAGCTTAATTATCATCATCGTTGCTATTCTTAATGTAAACTTTAATATATACTATTTATTTATGTGTATAAAGTATGATAATTAAATTTAATGGAAATTAATTTTCATACGTAACTATATGGTTATTGCTTTATCTCCGAGATTACAAAATCAGATGAATATTGTATTCGATTTAAAACTAAACCCTCAATAAAAATTCGATGAACAACTCGAATTCGATTTGGATTCGTGAGCTTGAAAACTTCAATAACCTAAAGTCCCTACTACAAATTCTTAACAACCATGTTAGGTAGCACTTTCTGAATTATTCTTCTAAGAAAATTTTAAACACGTGCATCAACATTCAATTAGATTGTATGGAATTCTGATCGAATCTGAACAGCTGAAAAATGTACTTTGATGGCCAAGATTGAATCCAGTTATAAAGAGATAAAACTAAATTACGAGTTGTTATGCCCATAATCTGTAGGAATTGATATATCTCGGATATATCTTTGGGTATAACAAACAATGTAACAAATGACTTTGAATGTCGAGGTAGAAGTTCGACTTTTTGTCCTTGAAAAACGATATTGTCCCGTAATGGTGCTCATGGTTCAGCGGCATTTCGTTTCCCAAGATACAACGACTATGTTTCTTAATAGAAGCACTTCAAATCACGAATCTTTAAACCACAAAGGCTTAAAAACACTCAAAACAATGAACAAGGAAGAGGATGAACAAGACTCGTAGATTTTTCCCTTTAATTCTGATGTTAATCTGAAAATTAAATTATTATTCAACCAATGGTTGTTCTATTTATACTAGACCAAGATGTACCACCAAAAGACACCATTTGAAGGCCCCAAATCATGAATAAAAGCATCAAAACGCAAAAGAGACACACCCACCTGCATAAAACTGCACAAGGCGCAATCAGTTGCACTAGTCAGAATTTCGGTGCCTATTTTTCCACATGTCTCGATCGTCAAGCGATCGATAGCGCCAACATGACGATCGATCGTGGCTCCAGAAACTCTGACGTCCCGATTTCTCTCGTTTGGTCTCCAAGACTTAATTGTAAATCAATACACAACTTTTTCAAACATAATCAAACCATATGGCATTGACAAGACAAGTGAGATCATAAATTAGTTTGTTAAAAGAGGGAATTTTGATGCAACCCCGTGGGACGGTGCCTTGTGGGTAGATCTATGATGTGCTCTTAGTGATAAAATCAAATTAACCCGGTTAGAGATAGGATAAGAATGAAACTCACCGAAGACAGTTATCTTCATTTCATGTCAATTGCCATCATAAAATACAAGAACTATATTTAATTTTACAGGTTGACTTTTGAGTTACAATAGAACGGGCACTAAGTTGTTGTCAAATGTCAACCAATACAATGTAGTTTTGACTTTGGTGAAAATTCACATATGATAGGAAGAGACATCACTATTTTGAAAAACCGAGTGCTTCATAATGGTGTTCTTAATTGATTGGTGTGGTTTTTAAAAACTTTTAACTAATATGTTGTCTAGTTAGTGGGGAGTTTTATTTAACTAATAAATCCAATATAACAATTTAATTTACATAAAGCTTAGGTGATTCACGATACCATTCATGGTGGCAGGTGAAAATAGACTATTTATATTGTTGATGTCAAGATGAATTATAAATATGCATTTTATCACTTATATATTTTGCAAAATATAGCACACCGAACACTCATACGTCATATATAGATGATATATTTTACATATACTTACAAACCACACGAATAAATTGTCTATTTTCAAATCACAAGATTGTAAACTGCATATTTTGAAGACCGCGTGAGATAAATTACATTTTATCAAATCATAAAAATGCAAATTATCTATTTAGAAAATCACATTGATTGTCAAAAGCTCTTTCTATACTTAAAGACTTAGGCCATCTCTAGGGGTGCTTAAAGGATCGGCCAGGTCCGGTTCGGTCCGATCCTGAACCGGTCGGTTTCGGATCCGATAATCCCGGAATCGGTCCGATCCGTTAAAGAACCGGATTGGATCCGGTTCCTGTCCAACCGGTTCCGGGTTGGAGGTTCCAACCTGGAACCGGATTTTTCTATTTTTTTTTTAAAAAAAGTAAAAAAACGAAGGGATATGTCGGAAAAAAAAACTTTTTTAAAAAAAAAAACGGATCCGGTTCCGATTCAATCCGGAACCGGATCCGTTTGGTCCGAAACCGGTAAGATACCGGATCCGGAACGGTAGAACCGATCCGGTCCAGTATCAAACCAGTTCGGGACCGGTTAGTCCGGTTACGTACCAGACTAACCGGTCCGATTTTGCGCCGGGTCCGAATTGACCCGGCCCGTTAAGCACCCCTAGCCATCTCCAACCATAAATTTCATTTTAGCGCAACTTTTGCACTAAAATAATATAATTTTTAAATCAAATACAAAATTCATCTCCAATCAGTCTACTTCAAACTTTACACTATAAAGAATATTCCCTAGAATATTTCTTTTAGTTTCATTTATAACTATTATTTTATTCTTTTATAAATTTATATTTAAATAATTTATCAATGTAATTTAATTTGTTTAAATTAAATTTATACAATATATTAATCAGTTTAATTTAATAATGAATTAACTTAACATAATCATTAATTACTTTATAAACAAGTTTTATATCAATAACAGCTATTAAATTTAACTTTTATAATATTTATTATAAACAATTTAATTATAAAAAATAATACTATTTAATAATAATTATTTATAAAATTACCACAATTTAGTTATAGTTTTTTTAAAATAAATAGTAAATAATAATAATATAATAAAAAATTAAACATTTTACAAATTTTACAAATAAAAAGAAAACAAAAAAAAAAAATTTAAAAAAGGAAAAAACGCCACTTTTTGGCGCTTTGCTACAGTGCCACGCCAAATATGGCGTGGCACTGTAGCGCAGCACCATTTTCACGCAGAAAATGGTGCTGCGTTGGAGGAAGAGAGGGGACGCCATTTTGGCGTTGGACGCTAAAATGGCGTCTCATTGGAGACGCCCTTATATCCTGTAAGATATATAAAAACCTAAATAATGTAAACCTCAGCCGATCACTTTCACTCAGAATTAATTTTATTTGAAAGACTGCAATGTATAATTGGGTCAATGACCCGGGAATTTATACTCGAATTACCAATTATTTACCCTTCGTTTTTGGTTTAGTTATTATTTGGTTATTAAATTCATGACAATATCATAAATAATTGTTATCTCCCTTGAAAATATAATCATAAAATATAATATTTGTTTTCTTTATCACGAGGGAACCCGCATCCGTTATTATTAGGGTGTGCATTGGTAAACCTCCGGGCTGACGTAAAAACCTGCAAACCACATCAACCAAGTAAATCGCGCACACCGAGAAAGTTTTGACAGGGAGATTAAACTTATGACCTTACGATTTCAAGCACACCTTGCTCCACCAACTCAAGCACCCTTTGAGAGCATAATATAATAGTTGTTGCTTTTAACGATTGTGGTTTGTGCGTTTGTGGTGATGGCATTATCTGTGTGCGTGGGTGCCGCCCAATTGCCTCACTTTGTGGAATTATCTAATTGGCATTTTGTTAAAATACTTTCGTTATTATCTATGTGAATATCAGCGGCGGCATGTGGCAATGAAGAGCTAATTGTGTGCATCAACATTTAAAAAGTTTACCCGAGAGTTTTTATATTGAAAAATAGATGATAATTACTTGGTCAAGACCATATTGTCCCAGTTAATAACATTTTTATAATTAAACTAAGTATAGGTTAAACTTAAAACTATAAAAAAATTTGATCAAGCGCTTGCCAAGAACAACAATTAAGAATTTAATAACAATGGATTGGGGTAGGCTACAGGAACCATAGACAAAATCAATTCGAATCGTGTACTTGTGTCAGTCTTCTCAAAGAGCTACTTTCAGTCAGAATATCATCATTGATCCATTTAGACTCAAAATATTTGTATATGACTTCGAGTCATGTCTTCTTCGATCGTCCAATATACTCTACTTCGACGAACATGTTTTTGATGGACCTACGTCGTACGTGATCAGACCAGTGTAAGCGATTTTTCGCATCTTATCTTCTACCCAAGCCACACATACTTCAGCTCGAATGTCATCATTTCTTATTTTTTCTCTTCCGATCTTACCACACATCCAACGAAGCATACGAATCTCTGCCACTTTATCATAAGCTTTCTTCAAATCGATAAAGACCAGATGCAGATATTTACTCCTCTTACGATAGCGCTCTATGAGTTGACCAAGTAAATGGATAGCTTCGGTTGTTGATCGACCTGGCATGAACCCGAATTGGTTCTCTTATATTTTAATCTCCCTCCTTAACCGACTATCAATTACTCTCTCCCAAAGCTTCATTGTGTGACATATGAGTTTTATACCACGATAGTTTGAGCAACTCCGAATGTCACCATTGTTCTTATAGAAAGGGACACGAGTACTCTTTCTCCATTCATTTGGGGTTTTATTAGGGATGGCAATGGGGCGGGTCCAAACCCGGACCCGTATTGAACCCGACCCGCCGGGGCGGGTCCAAACCCACTTCAACCGGGTTTGGAAGCGGGGCGGGGCGGGGCGGGTCCTGGGATTGGCCGAACCGGCCCCGCACCCGCCCCGCTATGCATTTTTAATTTTTTAAAAAAAAAAAACTAATATTGAATATACATTTCACTTCTTTGATTGTACAATAATGTGTTATTGTTTAATTTCATATCAAAATTCATGTGTTTATGGTAAAGAAGTTGAACATTTTGAATGGAATAAAAACTAAATAATAAATATTTGATAGTTAAAGATAGTTTTACGATGCTTATTATAAATATTTACTAGAGGAAAACATTAAATTCAATCTCAAAACTCAATTTTTGTGTTTCAAAATTAATTTCTACCAAATTTTTTTTTTTTATAAAAAAAAAAAATGTTTGCGGGGCGGGGCGGGTAAACCCGCGAACCCGGTGGGTCTAAGCAGGGCGGGGCGGGTATGGGTTTTATGTGTAGCGGGGCGGGTCCTGGGATTGGCCAAACCCGTCCCAAACCCGCCCCGTTGCCATCCCTAGGTTTTATTATTCCTGCAAGTCTTCTTAAATATATATGTTACCCATTTTATCCCCGTCGATCCTAAGGATCTCCATACTTCAATAGGGATTCCATCGGGACCAACTGTTTTTCGTACTTTCATTTTGTTCAAAACTTCTTTAACCTCGGGTTCTCTAATTCTACGAGTAAACTCATGGTTGACATCATGTTTTTGGACGTCAAGATCACCTAAATCTTGACTCCAACCACCATTAAACAAGTTGTTAAAATAATTATTCGATCTTGTTTTGATGTATTCATCTCTAACCAATACCTTATGGTCCTTATCGTTTACACATTTCACTACACATAATTATCTCGTCTTCCTCTCTCTTGCTCGAGCAATCCCGTAGCTATCTTGTTTTGTTTTCTTGGTGTCCAATTTATCGTATTATCATATTATCAAAAATTATAGCTGATGGTAACGATACAAATCTTTTAAATCGTATAGATGTCCAACCTCCACATTCGACCGCTCTCCCACCAAGAAACAATAAAAAACAAATTTAATTTTTGAGTTTGAACAAATTAAACTCAATGGAGAGAACTCGCTTTCGAAAAGCACAAGAGAAAGTCAACTAGCAATACTATATTTCTAGGTGGTGGTTGGGATAGATGATAAGAATGAAAGATTTAATTATTTAAATTACATATTCTCCATCCTCATTAGATTTGTTTGGTTTTATAAGTATAACATAATACAAGAGAAACCTTGAATCTTCTGAATTTTTCACTTTATAAAAGTTAATTACAGCAATATTATAAAATTAAATAAGTATACGTGCCTTGAAAGGCACAAACTCGAGCACTCAAAGCAGGAGAATAAAGAAATACATGAATCTGATTGGACGGTGTCCTTAATTTTTTTAATACATGCAATGCACAGAAGAGAGACTACTTCGGAATTTGAACATGTATTTGAGTTTGGATTCAACTTACCTACTAATTTTCTAGATTCTCAAATTCGAGTATTAATACTATATTTATAATTTCAAAATAAAATAATAAAATATATAATTTCTTATATAAAAATTTAAGATAAAACAGTACTTTAATAAATATTTTCAAAAGTAAAAAAATTCCTTGAGTTAACGAAAATATATAAAATACATGTATATAATCATGATTATGACCGGTATAA
Organism: Haberlea rhodopensis; assembly: GCA_907163345.1. Taxonomy (NCBI): domain Eukaryota; kingdom Viridiplantae; phylum Streptophyta; class Magnoliopsida; order Lamiales; family Gesneriaceae; genus Haberlea; species Haberlea rhodopensis. Next base: position 4,967,134 of record CAJQUN010000033.1, on the reverse strand, counting down.
GGAAGGGACAACTGATCCTCTACTAAAAAAATTTAGAAAAAAATTTCATTTTACCCGTCAAAATTACAGTTTGCCACATAAAAATTATATTTTATATTATTATTTTTTATCTCCCTTAAAACAAAATCGAACTGGATTATGAAAGTATATATATGAATAGTCAGTAAACTGAGAATTAATCCAAAATAAAAATATTTTGGAATTCAGAGAAACTTTTCTAAAATTTCTTTTAACTAAGAACGTGAAGCACAATTGTTGAGCGCTTTGAAAGTTAAAATTCCATGAAAATGTTGAAATTTCGGTTTTCTCGGTGATACTTCAAAGCATAAATTTTGGCTTGAGAGACTATTAAAGGTACTCATCAAAGCCAAATTTAGCTTGAGTTTTGATCAATTTACTGACGAGATGGAGACCTAGCCTGAAGGTACATCAGAACCAATGTAATTAACTGGATTTTCTAATTTAATTGATCTTCTCCGATTTTTATTCAATTATTGTGTCTATAAATATCTGCCTAAAATGTATGGACTATTCTCTAAAAATGCGGTGTTTATTGAAATAAAAAATAAAGTCACACTTTAGTGTTTTACGATTGTATATATAAAAATATGTTGGCATATAGGACAAACATATAAAGTTCAAAATAATAATACTTGAAAGTATTTTATATCGTGTTCCAATCTTAATCTAGTCGTGTTGTAAAGCCTCTATTTTTTTTTAAAAAGAAAATATATTTAGTAAAGGATAGCCAACTTGGCAATTACATCAAAAAACATGAGTAACATCAAACTAAATTCCACATAAATCGAACATATAAATCTAATAAACAATAGTACACAAGCGACTCCGCCTAGCGAGAGCGTGAATTCCAGATGGATAGAGGAAATGAATCACGGCAGAGCACAGGTCTAGGACAAGAAAAGGGTAGGTCCCCTTAAACCATGCAGCCAGAGTACGGATAAGTAAGGGGTCTGTCTTCCAATACAAGTGATGGTACAAAGACGGATAGATGAAGAGAATAAACTGAGAGAGAGACGACAAACGCGCAAGCCCATGCATCCAAAACCATACGTAAATCCATACCACTGGATGTCGCACGAAATCGACATCCATCATGGTCAAAACCATACATAACTTCAACAATAAAACATACAAAAGGAGCCATCACCATAAAGACAAAAGAGTAGCAAAGAGAAATCCAATGATAAGCATCTTATAACTGTTAGCATATGTGCCCTACAAGCCAAATGTTGGCATGTTAGGCTTTATGTACCCAAAACTCATTAGTGACCCAATGACCCTATTAATAAGTCATTCTAGTTTCTGAGAAGAATAGACCATTCAATACACACCAATTTCTCGTTGTAAAAAGACTAACACTAAACTAGCAGTGGTGTTGGGATCATGGATCTGGTCAGGTTGTTTGTACTAGATGGATCAACACCGTCAAAATTACGTCGATGAACGGTAATCTCTTTTCGTGCATTATATTTGATATTTGCATGCTAATATATGAATTAGGCACGATCGTTCGTCCCCGGGTTAGCCTGTTTATCTTCATTTTTCCTCTGTGTTTGGATCTGACGCCGGGGTAAGGAACCTGATGCGAAAAATCCCTTACCGCAAGCGCACGGTAGTCAAGTTTTAGTATAGAAAGATGTCGAACCCACAGAGATTGATTAAATAGTTAAATCTAAGTACTGAATTAAAATAATCTTTGCTTTATTTAGAGAATCGAATAGTTGAGTGTTATGCGAATAATAAAAATTAATTAACTAACGATGATCAAATACTGAGTTGAAAAGAAATCAGTTGGAGACGAATCTAGGAGTACGATTTCACTTGTTCACCCACTACACTTATCATTCCTTGATTTCCATGTTATGGATTTCCTAGTTTACTAGCCGAGAATTCTTATTTGTTTCTACTCCCCCTCCCGGGTGTTAAGCAGAATTAATTATCTAACATTAATCTTGATATCCCTATCTAAGATTAATTATCAAACAATTGTAAAAGTGTAGTAATTCCTTTGACGACTTCTATGGAGTTATAGGCCTTCCGAACAATATAACTACCACGATACGAATTCCTTCTTTCCTATTCACAACCCCCTCTCCCGAGTGATAGATCACGAATATGGAATCATTCAATCCATGGCCAGTAGATTAAAAGCATTAGGAACAGGAAAACATAAATAAACCATACGGAAATCCAAATAAACGTCAATCAATTCATAATAAGCGTAGTTTCAAAACAAGCTACATCGTCTCCTAGAAAATAAAATTAGCTCATGCTAGAAGTATTTAAACACATAGACATGTTTAAATAACCCATAAAAATTGCTAAAAGTTTAGAGATACAAAACGAATTGGACGCTATTCTTCGATCTCCGATGAACGCCGCCGTCTCGTGATGAATTCTCTCCTTTTTGCTCCGAGCCGTCGTCGTTATTCTTCTCCGTTCTTCAACCCTAGCCTCCTTCTCTCCAAGAATATGTCTAAGTCTGAATATCTCGAAAATCCTCCTCTAAAACCTTTTAAAAGTCCCGTGCAAACTCCTAAGGAAAGTCTCCAAAATTACCAAAATTCCATTGGCGTAATTACGCCTGTCGACGTGTCTAAAGAACTGGCTTCCCGCGTGACTGGCGTAATTACGCCTGAACAAAATCTCAAAGCCGTAGCTTAGGCGTAGTTACGCCTCAAAACAGGCGTAGTTACGCCTCAAGACATTCTCCAAATAATGATTTGCCGTGGGTTAGGCGTAGTTACGCCTCAGAGTAGGCGTCTTTACGCCTGTTGCCATGATTGAAAGTGTAGATTTTTGGCTTCAATGTATCCGTTCTTTCCGTCATTTGCACCATTTTAGTCCACAAAACATGTAATTACCTGGATTCCTGCAAAACAACACAGAACAAAACCAAAAGCGTAATTCTGATCGAAAACTAACACTAAACCATGCAAAATAAGAAGAAATATAAGTGTATAAAATACACTTATCAAACCCCCTAAACTTAAACTTTTGCTAGTCCCGAGCAAAACAACACGAAAACAAAACAAAAACAAATCAAAACTAAACTGACACGAAAAGACACACAAAACAAAGTTGTAAAACATTCCAATTGTGTAGGCCTCAGAAGTATTCAGACATGCATATCATTTTCTCAAGAATCCTCACGTGTGTGTGTGCTATCATTTCCATGTAATCATTAAAGCAATCTTAACTCACACAAATCAATAGGACTTTGCAAGGTGTTGGTTCATTTGCATTGTTCATAAACGGATATAGCTGTGACAAATAATGAACAAGGCATAAAATCAAGTAATGAGACGTGTGTGTGGATGTCAAACGCATATTCATTACAAGTGTTTCTCGAGAGTCCATAGGCTTACAATTCGTAACCTTCTCCACTAGTATATTAGACGAATGTGGCTCGGTCAATAGGTCTTAATAGGCTTGTAACGTTAAGCTTCGGCTCATGGATTCAATAAAAAGATTGGATATTCAAAGCAAGAGAGTAAGTCATATCTAACCATGTTGCGCACTCTCATCTCAATTTTGATTCCTTCTATTGATGATTCATCATTTTTTCTTTCTTTTCAATTCACCCTCTTTTCTCATCCGCCTCATCATTCACCTCATTATTTTCTCATTCTTTCCATCACTATTTTCTTCACCTCTTCAACATATTTCTATGCATTCATTCCCTTTTTTCATTATTATCCCCCTTCTATTTTTCAATTAGGAACATGAGGGATATTTGAAACTTTAAAGTGCAATAGGGGCTTACTCACTTGAGGGTAGGAAATAGTGTATAAGCTTTAGCAAGGTGGTCAATGTGGGATTTTGAAATGATGCCGAATGGGGGTTATTATGTGCCTAAGCACATGCCATTCGATTTTCAATAAGCTCAAAAGGGTAACTACAGATGAAAATGATGTATTTTGGTGGCTTCAAAGGCTCAAACGATATAAAAAAAATGCCTACATCATTCCTAAGCCACATGACATCCGTATTTCGTCTCAAAGGGTACTAAAGCAAGTTCTAGACTACTCTCAATTCACAAATACTTTATATGATTTGACCAATGTGCTCAAATGGTATCTCAAAACCAAGGTGATATAAGAAGCAAATTTGAATGAGATTATAAAATATATTGCAACAATTCAATTCTCATTCTTTTACATTTAAGCTCAAAGTGGCTACTATGGCAATTTTCTATGAAAGAATCAAGGCCCAGATTATCAAGAATTGCCTATATCATTTTTGTGTTCGTTCAAATCATCATTGATTAATCAAATGGTCATGGTTTCTAGTGCAAGAATATGTGCGAACTCAAGAGCAACATGAAAACATGAAAATTTTTAAAATTTTCCACAAATCAACTCAATTTTTTCATCATTGGCCTCAACTGACTCGTAATACAACTTATGACACTCACAACTCAACAGACTCTAAATCAAGACAAAACCAATCAAAATAAGGAAAACAAACACACAAAAGCAACAGGAATCCAAGTAGTTTGAATAGTTCAAAGTACCCCCCTAAACTTAGAAATGTGTATTGTCCTCAATGCATATACATGAAGAAATAAATAGAACGATGCACATGCCTAAGCGATGACCGTCAGTGGTCATCGTCATCCATATCGTCGGGGGGCGGTTGTGGAAAAGGTGCTAGCTGGAAAGTCGGCGGCAACCCTTAGATGAAGAATTTTCGATTTGGTTGGCTAAGCTAGACCACTTTGTTGCAACCCCCCTAAACTTGCTTCCTTGCACCAGTAGACTCCAAAAACCTGCAATTAATCGATAAAAATATGGACTTTAGAGGTGGGATAGCTTAATTAAGAGAGACTGGAGAGAAAAAATCGGAACTGAAAATTTGAGGGGTAGATGACTAAAAATACGCGAGGCGTAATTACGCCGCTTGAGAGGCGTAATTACGCCTCGCCTACGGCTTTGAAATTTTTTTAAAAAAAATGGTAGGCGTAACTACGCCGAAAACAGGCGTAGTTACGCCTACGCTATGGCATTTTAAAATTTTCTGAAAATTTGACAGGCGTAGTTACGCCACAAAGAGGCGTAGTTACGCCTGTCCTACGGCATCTCACACTTGAAAAATATTTTTCAGGCGTAAATACGCCATCATCATTTTTTTTATTTTTATTTTTTTAAATAAAATAAAATAAAAATAAAATAAGGATACAGGATTCGGGTTGCCTCCCGAAAAGCGCTTAGTTTATAGTCCTCGGCCCGGCTGTCTTCCATCCATTCACTTAGGCTCGCTCAGGCGAACCTCGTCCACGTCTCTTACTTCTTCCCCAAAATAATGCTTCAATCGCTGCCCATTTGCTTGAAATGTGTGACCGTCATCGCATTTCAGTTCAATTGCTCCATATGGGGTCACTTTCTCAATAGTGAACGGCCCAGACCATCGTGACTTCAACTTTCCTGGAAATAGTCGGAGACGAGAGTTATATAGTAGCACTTTCTGACCAGGAATAAACTCTCTTCTCACGATTTGCTTGTCATGCCAATTCTTCGTTCGTTCCTTGTAGATCTTAGCATTTTCGTACGCTTCATCACGAAACTCATCCATCTCAGTGAGCTGTAGCAACCGTTGCTCACCAGCAGCCTTCAAATCAAAGTTCAGCTTCTTTATGGCCCAGAAAGCCCGATGTTCCAACTCTACCGGTAAATGGCATGCTTTCCCAAAGACTAGACGATATGGGGACATCCCTATGGGAGTTTTGAATGCAGTGCGGTATGCCCATAATGCATCATCCAATTTCAGAGCCAATCCTTTCAGTTAATACTGACCGTCTTTTCAAGAATTAGCTTAATTTCTCGGTTAGAAATTTCGGCTTGGCCATTAGTCTGTGGATGATAAGCCAATGCAATCTTATGCCTCACAGTGTATTTCGTCATCAAAGCACTGAAGATCTTGTTACAGAAGTGGGTCCCTTCATCACTTACAATCGATCTCGGAGTACCAAACCGTGTAAATATGTTCTTTTGCACAAACTTGACCACGACATGAGCGTCATTAGTCGATGTGGCAATCGCTTCAACCCACTTAGAAACATAGTCCACTGCTAGCAAGATATATGACTGCCGACAAGATGGTGGAAAGGGGCCCATGAAATCAATACCCCATACATCGAAGATTTCTAATTCCAAGATATTTGTCAACGGCATCTCATGGCGTTTAGAAATATTACCAATGCGCTGACAACGATCACACGTCTTCACCAAAGTATAATTGTCTCGATGTAGCTCTGGCCAATAGAAACCCGATTGAAGCACTTTTGCTGCCGTCCTTGCTGCTCCAAAATGTCCTCCATAAGGTCTGGAGTGACACTTTTCAAGAATCTCTCTTGATTCCTCCTCAGTTACGCATCTCCGGACAATTTGGTCTGCACAGCGTCTGAATACATACGGTTCATCCCAGTAATAATTCTTCACATCATGAAAGAACTTCTTCCTTTGCTGATAAGTGAGGTCTGGAGGCAATATACCACACGACAAATAATTAGCAAAATCAGCGAACCACGGAGTTTTAGTACATACCTCAAAGAGATGTTCATCAGGAAAGTTCTCTTGTATGACTCCATGACCCATTTGATCCTCCAACTCCAAACGAGATAAGTGATCTGCTACTTGATTTTCACTGCCCTTTTTATCCAAGATCTCGAAATCAAACTCTTGTAGCAACAAGATCCATCTAATCAACCGGGGTTTCGCATCCTTCTTGGCAAAAAGATAACGAATCGCTGCATGATCTGTGTAAACTATGACCTTTGTCCCGATCAGATATGCTCTAAATTTGTCAAATGCATACACCACAGCTAGCATCTCTTTCTCGGTGGTCGTGTAATTCTGTTGGGCTCCATCAAGAGTTCTACTTGCATAGTAGATCGCCCTAAAAATCTTGTCTCTCTTTTGCCCCAAAACTGCTCCCACAGCATAGTCGCTGGCATCACACATTAAAACAAATGGCTCCTTCCAATCCGGCAGTATGATGATTGGTGCAGATATAAGTGCTTTCTTTAGCCTGTTAAATGCCTGCAAACACAAATCATCAAAGACAAAAGGTGAGTCTTTTTCTAACAAATTACACAAGGGCTTAGCTATTTTAGAAAAATCTTTAATAAAACGACGATAAAACCTGGCATGTCCAAGGAAGCTCCTAATAGCCTTCTCATTGTTCGGAGGTGGAAGCTTCTCAATTGCAACCACTTTTGCTCTATCCACTTCAAGTCCTTGAGATGACACCTTATGGCCAAGGACAATACCCTCTTGCACCATAAAGTGACATTTCTCCCAATTTAACACGAGGTTCTTTTCTTGGCAGCGCTGTAACACAAGAGATAGGTTATGCAAACAATGGTCAAAAGAGGAACCAAATACCGAAAAGTCGTCCATGAAGACTTCAAGGATCTCCTCCACCATATCTGAAAATATTGCCATCATGCACCGTTGAAAGGTAGCAGGTGCGTTGCATAAACCAAAAGGCATTCTTCGAAACGCAAAGGTGCCATATGGACAGGTAAACGTTGTCTTCTCTTGATCCTCGGGGTCTATGGCAATTTGATTGTATCCTGAATAGCCATCTAAGAAACAGTAATAACAATAACCGGCTAACCTGTCAAGCATCTGATCGATAAATGGAAGAGGGAACTGGTCCTTCCTTGTGGCCTTGTTGAGTTTCCTATAGTCAATGCAAACTCGCCACCCCGTCACAGTTCGAGTTGAGATCAACTCATTATTTTCATTTCTTACCACTGTCATCCCTCCTTTCTTTGGCACGACCTGTACTGGGGAAACCCATGCACTATCTGAAATAGCATAAATAATCCCAGCATTTAACAATTTAAGCACTTCTGCTTTTACTACCTCCTTCATTGCTGGATTTAACTGCCTTTGATGATCAATGGAGGGAACGAAGGAATCCTCCATAAGAATTTTATGCATGCACAAAGACGGGCTAATCCCCTTGATATCAGAAATCGACCAACCCAAAGCAGATTTATATGTCCTCAATACACGTAATAATTTATCCTTCTCTAAAGAACAAAGAGATGAAGATATAATTACCGGGTATGTCGAATTCTCACCCAAGAATGCATAAGTAAGGTGGGCCGGTAGTTCTTTCAGTTCCGAGCTCGCCTTCGTATCTTCTTTGACTGATGTATCTCGTATTGCCAGTAGTGTTGTTCTCCTTAGGCAGGCTCTTAAGTGCTTCCACTTGCTCAGCAAGATCAGGTTCAGTTGCATCCACTTTCATAATAGAGTTGACCATGCAATTCTCCAATGGATCCTCCGGTATTGCTCCTACTTCAAAGTTATGGACACATGAGTCAATTACATCCAAAAACTTGCAAGTACTTACCTCGTCAGGTCCCTTGAGAGCCTTGTAAATATTGAACATGACTTCTTCTCCTCCAACTCTCAAGGATAATTCTCCTCTTTGGACATCTATAAGTGCCCTGCCTGTTGCTAAGAATGGTCTCCCCAAAATTAATGGAACATCTCCATCTTCCTCCATGTCTAGAACCACAAAATCTGCAGGGAAAATAAATTTGTCCACCTTCACAAGCACATCTTCAATTACCCCTCTAGGATATGTTTGAGACCTATCCGCCAATTGCAATGTGATTGTAGTAGGCTTTACTTCCAAGCCCTAAACTCCTGAAAACAGATAAATGCATTAAATTAATACTTGCACCTAAATCACATAACGCCCTATTAAATGTAGAACTACCAATAATACAAGGAATAGTAAAACTCCCTGGATCTTTCAATTTTTGTGGTAGCTTCTTTTGGAGTATTGCACTACATTCTTCTGTGAGATTCACGGTTTCAAATTCCTCAAGCTTCCTCTTTCTTGCCATTATATCCTTCATAAACTTTGTATAATTAGGCATTTGTTGCAACGCCTCGGCAAAAGGAATATTTATGTGGATTTTCTTGAAAATCTCAAAGAATTTGGCAAACTGGTCATCTATAGCCTTTTTCCGGAAACGTTGAGGATATGGAAGTGTAGGCTTGTACATAGGAAGCTTTTCCGGTAATGTGGCTTGCTTCTCCTTTTCAACTTCTTTAGGGGTTTCAACCTGAATTTGAGTCTCCTCAACAGATGGCTCATCAACATGTGCTGGTTCTACATCCCCAAGTTCCTTACCACTTCTCAATGACACGGCCTTGCACTGCTCCCTTGGGTTCACTTCGGTGTTGCTAGGAAATGATCCTCTTTGTTGGTTGTTCATGGCATTAGCAAGCTGCCCAATTTGCACCTCAAGAGATTTCATTGTAGCACCCATGTTGTTCATGTGACCCTCAATCGTATCAAGCCTCGACTCATTCTTCTCAAGCCTCAATTTCGAACTTTGAACAAAAGTATTCACCAAATCTTCAAGTGAAGGTTTACCTTCATTCTTTTGTGGAGCATATCCAGGTGGTGGATTCAGAGCACTATTGTTGTTGGCATATGAGAGTCTATCATTGTTGCGGAACCCTTGTTGATACGGATTGCTTCGATAGTTATTATTGTTGTTGGGATACCGATTGTTTATGAACTGGACGTGCTCTTGCTCTGCTTCCCTTGACAACTCCATTCCAGCTGCAGCGGCGGCCGATTCAATAGTAGGTTGTGCTCCTTGCTTGGTCAGAGCTGCTACCTGCGTGGTTAGTGCAGACAGTTGTGCAGTAAGAGTACTAAAATGATCAACCTCATACATACCTATGGGTTTCCTTGCCATGGCTCGCTCACTGGGCCACTGGAAGCTGTTAGCCGACATCTCCTCAAGTAATTCAAAGGCAGCATCTGCAGTCTTAGAAAATAGTGTTCCTCCTGCTGCAGCATCCACAATGATCCTAGTTGGTCCATTCAACCCATTGTAAAATAACTGAATCTGCACCCAGCTTTCATAGTTGGGCACCTCCTCAATAAATCCTTGAATCGCTCCCATGCCTCGTATAGTTGTTCAGAATCAATTTGTCTGAACGTACTGATTTCAGTTCTCAGTTGAGCTGACTTAGCTGGTGGGAAAAACTTTGAGAGAAATTTCGATGCCATTTCCGCCCATGTGTTAATACCATTATTTGGAAGAGATTGTTGCCAACTCCTTGCATGGTCCCTAAGAGAGAAAGGGAACAATCGTAGTCTCACAGTATCTTCTGGAACACCATTCATCTTCACAGTATCAGCTATCTCCAAAAATATCCTCAAATGCAAGTTGGGGTCTTCAACAGGGGACCCACCAAACTGATTCTGTTGCACCATACTTATCAATGCCGGCTTAAGTTCAAAGTTGTTGGCATTGATAGTCTGGCGAGCTATCCCAGAGTAATTGTTGTTGACCAAAGGTTTGAAATAATCTCTGATCGCCCTTTGAGGTTCAACAAGTTGTGGAGGTGGTTCGTTGTTGTCTCTATTTGCAGCCATTTCTATCAATTCCTCCCTTCTCGTTTTTCTCAGTCTTCTTGCAGTTCTCTCGATCTCAGGATCAAACAGCAACGATTCAGGAGTAGTGTACTTTCGCATGCACTGCAAAAATTCAGAAAAGACAAAAAATCACTCCAAAATAAAAGGAATAAAAGCTCTAAATTAAAACCAAGATTAATTAGTACAGTATCAGATTGTACTAAATAAATCAATCCCCGGCAACGGCGCCAAAAACTTGTTGCGTAAAATCCCTTACCGCAAGCGCACGGTAGTCAAGTTTTAGTATAGAAAGATGTCGAACCCACAGAGATTGATTAAATAGTTAAATCTAAGTACTGAATTAAAATAATCTTTGCTTTATTTAGAGAATCGAATAGTTGAGTGTTATGCGAATAATAAAAATTAATTAACTAACGATGATCAAATACTGAGTTGAAAAGAAATCAGTTGGAGACGAATCTAGGAGTACGATATCACTTGTTCATCCACTACACTTATCATTCCTTGATTCCCATTTTATGGATTTCCTAGTTTACTAGCCGAGAATTCTTATTTGTTTCTACTCCCCCTCCCGGGTGTTAAGCAGAATTAATTATCTAACATTAATCTTGATATCCCTATCTAAGATTAATTATCAAACAATTGTAAAAGCGCAGTAATTCCTTTGACGACTTCTATGGAGTTATAGGCCTTCCGAACAATATAACTACCACGATACGAATTCCTTCTTTCCTATTCACAACCCCCTCTCCCGAGTGATAGATCACGAATATGGAATCATTCAATCCATGGCCAGTAGATTAAAAGTATTAGGAACAGGAAAACATAAATAAACCATACGGAAATCCAAATAAACTTCAATCAATTCATAATAAGCGTAGTTTCAAAACAAGGTACATCGTCTCCTAGAAAAGAAGTATTTAAACACATAGACATGTTTAAATAACCCATAAAAATTGCTAAAAGTTTAGAGATACAAAACGAATTGGACGCTATTCTTCGATCTCCGATGAACGCCGCCGTCTCGTGATGAATTCTCTCCTTTTTGCTCCGAGCCGTCGTCGTTATTCTTCTCCGTTCTTCAACCCTAGCCTCCTTCTCTCCAAGAATATGTCTAAGTCTGAATATCTCGAAAATCCTCCTCTAAAACCTTTTAAAAGTCCCGTGCAAACTCCTAAGGAAAGTCTCCAAAATTACCAAAATTCCATTGGCGTAATTACGCCTGTCGACGTGTCTAAAGAACTGGCTTCCCGCGTGACTGGCGTAATTACGCCTGAAAACAGGCGTAATTACGCCTGAACAAAATCTCAAAGCCGTAGCTTAGGCGTAGTTACGCCTCAAAACAGGCGTAGTTACGCCTCAAGACATTCTCCAAATAATGATTTGACGTGGGTTAGACGTAGTTACGCCTCAGAGTAGGCGTCTTTATGCCTGTTGCCATGATTGAAAGTGTAGATTTTTGGCTTCAATGTATCCGTTCTTTCCGTCATTTGCACCCTTTTAGTCCACAAAACATGTAATTACCTGGATTCTTGCAAAACAACACAGAACAAAACCAAAAGCGTAATTCTGATCGAAAACTAACACTAAACCATGCAAAATAAGAAGAAATATAAGTGTATAAAATACACTTATCATAACCCAACAGTGGTATCAGAGCCAGTTTGTGCTTTTTATGATGTATTTGATAATTAATTTTTATTAGATCGAATACCCGTAATATTACTTGCGTTCCAATTTCAGAAATCACGGAGTTGGGAAAAATATAGAAAATAGATTAAAAGATGTTTTAATCGATACCCAAAAACCCGTCGCCGGAAAACCAGTAATAGCCGAAAAACCAGAGCTCATCGTCACTCGTGGAGGAGGCAGGCAGCGAAGCACATGGCGGAGAAATGTTCTCCGTTGCCGTGAACCCCGAAAGTTGGTTGTTCTGTGCGCAAATCGCGAACCAATGGCTGTGAAAGCTGTAAATCGCAACCAGTTGCGAACGGGTTCCAAGCGATGTGATAGAGAGACTCGTTGCGAGCACAATCGTTCTGTTGCAAGCGTGTTGCAACAATGACGGTGGCACAGATTCGTGACGAAATCTCCAGGAAATCGCGACCAGGTTTTGCTCGTAGTCATACTTTAAACTCGCGATTTCAGGGGAGCGAAAAGGTTCCGCGACCATACAGGAATCTCGTGACCTTCACGTCAAGAATCCGGCAAACAAACTAACAAGCATTTGATGATATTTTAAAATTATTAAAACCCTATTTTGAATATGATTCAAAAAAAATTTAATATCAAACTATGAAGGGAGCTCAGAGAAGTTTGTTGCTTCCTGTCTTCCATCAACAGTTAAGCCATGAGACGCTACTCGTGTCAGGTGTCTTGTCTCACCCTCGTAGGGGGCATCTAGCATGGGAAAGCTGTGTGTTTAACTGCCACTTAATTATGGATAGGGTTCTGTTAACCTTTAAGATTGCTCACCCTCGTGGGGTCTTATTGGCGGACATTACCATACGTGGGATGTGTTAGTTTGACGTGAGAATGCATAATTGGCTTACCTCCGTAGGGTTATGCCAATCACGAGACGAATATCTTGGGGGTTGCATATGATGCAATTGTGAGCTACTTTTAGTATCATGAGGTCGGCTGGACCGTCTCCCGAGGCTATTATGAGCTAGTTGGACTCCAGGCCCACTAAGAAAATATAATTTTCCGTTCATTCGTCATGAGGATGATGAATTCAAAAAATTTAGTGGGAGCATTCAATAACTAAAGTCCGTAGTTTTTGAATTAATTAATAATCAAACGGTTTGCATATTGTTAGGATCGGTCCGGAGTGTTTAGAGGGGGGTGAATGAACACTCCTAGTAAAATTTAATCCCTTGTGATTTCTTTCGGATTAGTGAAAGAAATCTTGTTTCTTAATCAACTCTTGTACAGAACAGACCACTGAAAGTATAAGTGCGGAACGGTCTGTTCTTGTATATGTAAGAACGGCTCGATGGCTAGTATGAAAGAACAAGTGCAGAAAGATAATACACAGGATATGTTTCTGGAAGTTCGAAGGTGGTGTAATCCTTCTACGTCTCCCCTTCTTCCAATTAAGGAAGGTTTATACTAGAAGACTTTGATTTATACAATCCTGCTGTACAAACCCGATTCAGGCTGGATTTACCTCACTACCAGACTGAAACTCCTAGTCACTCGATCTGCTCAGACACTCTCTGTCTGACAGTTACAATATGTTTCTCACTTCTATTTTTCAACACAGAATACACAAGATGCGCACAGTGATCTTAAATGATAAATGTTACAAAGTAATCGTGCTTAAGAATAATTTCAGCTCGAGAGCTTCTGAGCTTGTAAGCTTGTGCTGTTTTGCTTTCTTGTGCGTTTTTCAATTGATCAGCGAGAGTCTTGTATATTCCTTTTGTTGCATCCTTTTATAGTTGTAAGTACCAACGACATTATTTCCCTTAATGTGCAACTTTGACTCTGCTTAAACTCTGAGTAAGCTACAGTCTTCTTCTTCAGGATACTTGCCGTTATGGTTCATACTTTCGGCGACTGTCAGGTAGGCTCTTCTTTGTCTTCTTATCTTTTATGGCAATCTTCAGTCTTTGGTCCTTTGTAGCATTAATTACGACATTAAATGTTACAATAAATAGCCGTTAATGATTGGGACTGAGGAGCCATTCTTTATGTATCCTTGACTACTCTGATCTGATAAAGATTGAGATCGATCTGAAGCATCGATTTAGTCAGTCTGAAATCCATCGATCCGGTCTGATATGCTTTGTCATCTTATCAGCTTGATCAGTTTTGGGCGATCGATCTGGTCAGTCTGATTTCACTCGATCCGGTCTGATATGTTTTGTCATCTTTAAAATCTCATCGATAAGGTCCGGAACTAACAAATTCCCCCTTTTTGATGATGACAAAACCTAGCTTCCAAGTCTTTTAAACCAGTCTGATAAGAACTCTGAAGCGTATATTTTCGGATCGATTACTTCTTCTTGTTCAAAATAAATGAACATAATTAAGTTGGATCGATTAAGTCTTTTATTATTAAGCCTTTTAGTTTAGTTCAAAATAAATGAACAAGGACTTAACAAATAAAGATTTTTATTGATAAAAAAATCTCGCATACAGTCAGTCTGAAAATTTAATCAACGAGACTGCTATATTCTTGAAGTTTGAGGCGGCTTGAAGTCTTTCTTCTTTTCCCCCTTTTTGTCAGCAGCAATCTCTTGAAGAAAATCAACAACTTGTGCTAGCTGCGCGCTGATAGCGTCAAGACGAACGTCTTGAGCGCGAAGGGAGTTGGCGACGGATGCTCTGACTTCAGTGGCCAGCTCGATCTGCTCTTTTCTCAGGCTGTTCTTATAAGTGGCTTGCTGAGAGAACAAATCGTTCAGTCCTCGTTAAAGGCTGCCGATACTGGCTGTCATCTTCTCTTTGAATGAATCAAAGTCCAAAGCTGTAAGCCTCTGACCTTGATGAACTTCTAGAACACGTTGAGAGAGTGACATGCAGTTGTCAGAGAGGTGCTGAAGAGTCCTTGCCAGAAATGGAGGTGCATCAGATAGCCGGCTGGGAGAGTGATCTGATGATGACAGTGCAGGATCATCTTCTTCAGCAATCGGCATAATGGAAGATATGGCAGCTTGATGACTTTCGGATCAGATCAGGGTGACCAAATCCGAAGAAAATTCTTGAATGAAGGCCAGATCTTCATCTGAGTGTCCCGGAGGAGTGCTGGGTCTGGAAGGCTCCTCAAGTTGTAGAGCTGTAACAACAGTGGATACCACCAGATCCGGATAGACGAACTCTGGTGTGCCAACTGTTGCAAGTTCTGCGGTTGGACTGATTTGAACGGGGGAGTCTGACGATCCCAAAGGAATAGATGTTGTTGGAGAGTCCAACAACACGTTCAATGGTTCATCATCTGTAGCAGACGGAGCATTAGGCAATGGCTGCTCCGCTGTCTGATCTGCTACTGGTTCTGCAGTCTGCGCTGCTGGCTGATCTTCAGTCTGGTCTGCTGCCCCAGAGGGAATAGCCTCAACGAAAGGTTCTGCCAGAGTCTTGCTTGCAGAGGGATGATCCGGGCAGGTTGCTGGAGTGGATACACTGAGCTTCTGTCGTTGAAAATGGACAGCTAAGTGAAGAGCATGAACATCCATCTCTAATTGAGCAATAACAGCCCCATCATCTTTGGCAGTTGGAGCATATGAATCGAAGTTTGCTTTCTTGACGGCTAAGAGCAAGGTCGCCAGTCTGAACCTTTGATTGGCCTGAAATAGCTCTCTGCGCTGCACAGCAATCCGGACATCATTGGTCTCTGTTCCTTTCAGAACTTCCTCTTCCATCTTCTTCAGTCTGCTCAACTTTCCGAAGAACATCTCAATGTGGTTGATAGTCCGGTACTCGACGTATTCATCAAAGACCACAATGAGTGCCTTCACTTTCTCTTCAACGTCCTCCATGGCAATGTCAATAGCTGTCTGCGCTGCAGATTTGGGCTTAGATGAGAGGGGTTCGGAGAGAGTGGCTTTTCCCTTGCCGGTGGGGGGAGGGGACTTGATCCCGGATTGGGTATAATCTTCCAACTCAGTGATAACAATCCCTTTCACCACGGGAATGGCAGAGGGGACTCGGATGGTGACATTGGGTGCAGTGGTTGAAGTGGTTGAGATTTGGGTTGTAGGTTGGGGTGCAGGGGTGGCTTTTGTTGGAGGCAATATGGGTAAGGCTTTTGGTTTGGTAATCTGGGTTCTTGGCTTCTTGGGAAGTGGCTTGGTTGGTGGCGAGGGAGCAGACTGAGTTTCTTCAGAATCAGTCTGGATGGTTAGCTTTCGCTTGACCCGAGGTTTGCGCGCAACAGCTTGTTCTTCGCCCTTCTCAATCTTGACTGCAGCCAGAGTAGTAGGAGTAGGCGGAGCACTCTTGGACTTCAGCAGGGCGAGCCCTTTGGAGTTTAGAATCTTGAAGGGACTGAGAGCGGACTGCTTTCCCAGCTCGATGTCTAAGGACTCCAGTAGCTTGCTGAGAGGAACAGCAAAGCAGGCGGCCTGTTTTGATGCAATCACCGTTTCCATCAGAACTCCAAAAAGAATCACGGACCAGTTCATCTTCTGTCCGGATACAATAGCTGCCATAGCCCTGAACTTCTCTGCGGTTACAGCGTCAAAACTTCCTGCTTTGCCCAAAAGAGGTTTGCCAACGATTTTGCACAGCACCTGGAAATGAAAAAGCATGTCCTTCTTCTTAAACGAGGGTTGCAGGCGGTGGCCAAAAATAGAAATCTTCCCTTGAAGAGCTGAGAGTGACGCTTGAGGAATCTGTCCAAACTCTGTCAGTCCGGAATTGGGGAGGCCAAAGGTCTTGGCCAGCGTCATCGGCGAGATCTCAAATGATTTGCCCTTGACAGAGGTGGATATTGATGCCTTCTGGGAGACGGCATTGGCGAATAGTTCGCGGATTTCAGATTCATAAACAACTGTGCCGCACTCCAGAAAGTTCCTCAAGCCAGATGATTCCAAAGCTCGGAAGATGGACACCATCTCTGCATCTTCTGCCCTGTAAATGTCATTAAACTCAACGGAGAGAGAGTTGTGAGTAATGGTAGCCATTGGAATGAAGGTAAAAGAGTGCGAAGATTTAGGAGAGTGAGAGAATAAGAAAACAGATAGCGGTAAAATGTAAAAAGTGAAAGAAGATGAAATGTTCAGCCCGCTAAATAGGAGAGAGAAGACACGTGTCTTTATCTCGATGACTGATAAAAAGAAATTCAAAATAACGGTCAGGATAACAGATAGATAAGGCAGTTAAAATGCGATCAGTCCGGGCTGTATTTGTTAAAAAAAATTATTGACCAGACAGATAGGATAACATCAGATTGACATGGATCGGTCTGAAAGTTCGGACCGGTCTGTGTCTTTCTGAACATTGTATTATCGATCTGTGTCAACAAAAATCTTTAAGTGCGAAAGTAAGAAAACATCTAAACTATTAAGATAAGTCAATTAAACCAAGAATTTGACGGAAATAATTAAACTTAACCTCAGGGAGTGGTTTGGTGAAGATGTCTGCTGCTTGCTGCTCTGTTGAGATGTGCTCGATCCGAATTTCATTTTTACCAACATGATCTCGAATAAAATGATGTCGTATATCAATATGCTTTGTTCGAGAGTGCAGAACTGGATTATACGTTATAGCGATTGCACTTGTGTTGTCGCAAAATATCGGAGAGTCAACAGCTTGGATGCCATAGTCTTTGAGCTGATGTTGAATCCAGAGCATTTGAGCGCAACAGCTTCCAGCGGCTAGATACTCTGCTTCAGCTGTAGATGTGGCAATCGATGTCTGCTTTTTACTGAACCAAGAGATCAATCTTTCACCTAGAAATTGGCATGTTCCACTGGTGCTTTTACGATCAATCTTACACCCAACGTAGTCTGCGTCTGAATATCCGATCAAGCTGAAGTTGGAATCTTTGGAGTACCAAAGACCAACGTTCTGAGATCCTTTTAAGTATTTCAGAATACGCTTAGCAGCAATAAAATGTGATTGCTTTGGTTCTGACTGAAATCTGGCGCACATACAGACTGAGAACATAATATCAGGCCGGCTCGCTGTAAGATACAATAGCGATCCGATTAGTCCTCTATACATGGTTACTTCAACTGTCGTTCCCTCTTCATCTTTGTCTAACTTGATTGTTGGACTCATTGGAGTTGATGCAGTTGAGCATGTTTCCATTCCAAATCTCTTGAGGAGCTCTTTGGTATACTTGGTCTGGTTGATGAAAATACCATTGTTGAGCTGTTTTACTTGGAGACCCAAAAAGAATGAAAGTTCTCCCATCATGCTCATCTCAAACTGTCCCTGCATTAACTTAGAAAATTTCTCGCACAATTTGGGGTTAGTTGACCCAAAGATTATGTCATCAACATAAATCTGAACTAATAGGGTATGTTCCCCCTTAATAAATTTAAAGAGAGTTTTATCTACTGAGCCGATCTGAAAATCATGGTTCAGCAGAAATTGAGATAGAGTGTCATATCAGGCTCTTGGAGCTTGTTTCAGACCATACACTTCTTTATTCAATAGATACACATGATTGGGATACAAATGGTTCTGAAATCCAGGTGGTTGCTCAATGTAGACTTCTTCCTGAAGCTTTCCATTAAGAAAAGCGCTCTTGACGTCCATCTGATATACTTTGAAGTCTTTAAAGGCAGCATATGCAAGAAAGATTCGGATAGCTTCAAGTCTGGCGACTGGTGCAAATGATTCATCGAAGTCGATTCCTTCTTCTTGTCTGAATCTTTGTGCCACCAGTCTGGCTTTGTTTCTAACCACAGTTCCATCTGCGTCCAGCTTATTTCTGAAGACCCATCTAGTTCCAATAACAGGCAGATCGCTTGGTCTGGGGGTTAGACTCCAAACTTGATTTTGTTCGAATTTATTTAGCTCTTCTTGCATGGCCTTAATCCAGTTGAAATCAGTCAACGCTTCATCGATCTTCTTAGGTTCCAGAGTTGAGATGAAAGCAGCATGTGTGAATTCATCCATCGTCTGTCCTCTGGTTCTGATCGGTGCAGAGGGACTACCAATCACTAGATTAGGTGGATGTTTCTTAGTCCATCGATAGCTTGACTCTGGATTGTCTGGTCCGGTCGGATGAGTAGTAGCAGCATGATCAGCATCTGCTTTAACATTTGAGTGAAGAACATCCGGATCAGCTCGATCTGGAGAAGCTTCAATGCCTTGATCCGGTCTGTCTGGTACTTCTGGTTCTGGTGGATTGTCTCTTGACCTGTTAGCTACAATCTCATCATCACTGTTAGCTTCGAGATGGATATTTTCCATCTGATTTTGAATTGATTCTTTGTTGCCCTCAACACATAAAGATTCATCAAAAACTACATGAACAGATTCTTCTACAGTTAAAGTCGATTATTGAAAATTCTATAAGCTTTACTAGTTGATGAATATCCCAAGAATATTCCATTATCTGACTTAGCTTCAAATGCTGTAAGATGATTCTTACCATTGTTATGAACGAAGCATTTGCAGCCAAAAACATGAAAATGAGAAATAGATGGTCTGTTACCAGTCCATATTTCATATGGAGTAAGGTTCAGCTTCTTGTTGATCACAGACCGATTTTGAGTGAAGCAAGCAGTGTTTACAGCTTCTGCCCAGAACTTTTGCGAAATTCCAGAATCAGCAAGCATTGTTCTTGCTGCTTCTTTGAGCGTTCTGTTTCTTCGTTCTGCAACTCCATTCTGTTGAGGAGTTCGAGCGGCTGAGAACTCATGCTTAATTCCATGATCTTCTAGAAAGGATTCAAGATTCTGATTTGAAAACTCAGTGCCTTTGTCACTTCGAATCCTGTCTATCCTGGATGATTTCTCGTTCTGAGTGCGTTTCAGCAGCTTGATCAACTTCGGATCGGTCTGATCTTTACTGCTCAAAAATATAGTCCATGTAAAGCGTGAGTAATCATCAATAACAACAAGAGTATACCTCATTCCCCCTAAACTTGTTATTGGTATATGACCAAAAAAGTCCATATGCAGTAGTTCTAAACAACGGGAGGAGGATTTGGCATTCTTGTTTTTGAAGGATGATCTGATCTGTTTGCCCATTTGGCAAGCTTCGCAGATCTTATCCTTAGCAAAATCGATCTTGGGCAGACCGATAACTAAATCATGTTTACACAGGCTAGAGATAGTCTTAAAATTGATATGATTCAAGCGTTTATGCCATAGCCAGTGTTTATTATCATTCTTAGCGATGAAGCAAGTAGGATTATCAGGTTGAACATGATTCCAATTAATCTTATATGTATTTCCATTCCTGATTCCTACAAGCATGGTCATACCATCTGAAGATTTAACAGTGCAAGTGTGTTTGTGAAATTCTACAGCATAACCATTATCACAGAGTTGACTTATACTAATCAGATTATAGCACAGATTTTCAACTAACAGCACACCGTTGATAATAATGTTACCATGGACAATCTTACCCTTGCCCACGGTCTTACCCTTTGAGTTATCTCCGAAGATGATCTTGGGTCCAGTACATTCTGTGACTTCAGACAGCAGCTCGATGTTTCCAGTCATGTGACGAGAACACCCACTGTCCAAATACCAGTCTGATGCGAGTTTCTTCGGTACCTGTCATCAAATATAATTATTGTTAGTACCCAATCCTATTTGGGTCCAGAACGGATTAGCCCTTTGGGAACCCACACCTGTATCAGCTTCAATGGCTTGTGTGTGTAAGGTGTGTTGTGTGCTGGTCTGTTTCGATGTTGTGTGTGATAATGTGTGCGCTGTGGAATCCTTTGATTCTCATAAGGTAGTCTCTATCTTCGTTGAATCGGTTTCGAATTGTAGTAATTGCACTGTCTTCCTTGCCTCAGATCGTGCACCTTTGGATTTGGTCTGATAGACGCAAATCTTGCTGGTGCCTTTTCTTTGGCTTGGTCAACATAGCCAATCCCTTTTCTCAGATTTTGATTCACGTAAGAGACTCCAGGTTTGAATCGTAGGTGCTTCAGTTTCATATACTGTGCTGGATTTAACAAATATCATTTGATTGATTTTGTTCTTTACCAGCAACAGTTCAGATTCATCTTTGGTGGATTCTTTGGTGTCAAAGCATATGCCGGTGAAATCATCAACGTTTCTTTGTACCTCTTGTAATTCTTCCAAAGATGTTCTGGATTTTGTCCATATTTTGAATATATGAGAAAGCTTAGCATTTTGTGTGCTAATTCTCTTATTTTCTTCATGGAGCTGATCATAGGAGATTTTCAGCTTATTCAGCTCGATCTTTAGATTATTGCACTCACCCTACTCAGAGCAGCTTGGTTTATTGTGCTCATCTATTTGATTACTGGATTTAGCTTTATTCTTCTCAAATGATTCAGCTAAGATCCTATAATCATTAGCCATGTCTTGCAGTGCGGACATGAGCTCTTCACGTGTAAATTCATTTGAGTCAAAGTCAAATACCTCGTCTGTCTGACTCATCTCTTCATCTGCCATTAGACATTGAATATCTTCTTCGCTTTCGCTGGAAGAATATTCGGAGCTGTCTGAATCGGAGTCAGTCTGAGCCCACTTGTTGTTTCCTTCTTCAGCTACTAGGACCTTTTGGGACTTTCCATGATTTTTGCGATCTTTGTATTGCTTCTTCTTCCTATCATCACGATGCTTCTCTTTCCGTTCTTCTTTCTTCGGTCTGGTGCAATCTGCAATAAAATGTCCGGTCTTACCACAATTGTAGCAAGCCTGATCGTTAACAGCATCATCTTTTCTTAATTTATAATGATGAGAGGGTTTGAAGTTCCTCTTATTCTTAGACATGAATTTACCGAATTTCTTGATAAATAATGACATAGCATCATTACTTATATGTTCAACGGATCGGTCTGATGTTGAGGTGGTCTGGTCTGGAATGGCTGCCAGGGCCTTGTTTGGTTGAGAGATGAATGGCTCTGCTTCACCTCTGCTTATCAGTTCAAACTCATAGGCCTTAAGATCTGCAAACAGATCATGAAGTTCAACCTTGTTAAGATCTTTTGATTCCCTCATGGCAATGGTCTTAACATCCCATTCCTTTGGCAGAGCTCTCATAACTTTCAGAGCGATCTCTCTGTTAGAATATTCCTTCCCCAGACCATTCAGTTCATTTATGATGCCAGTGACTCTTTCATCAAACTCATTTAGAGTTTCTCCACTCTTCATCTTTATGCCCTCAAATCTTTGAAAGCTTGTTTTCTTTGGTCTGGTCGTTGCCTTCGCATAGCTGTGCTATCTTCTCCCAAATTTCTTTGGCAGTAGAGCACATTTTGATTTTGCTGAACATGTTCTTGTCCAATGTCTTGAACAAGATGTCTTTGGCAACGTTGTCTAGATTTGCTTTCTTTCTTTCCTCATTCGTCCAGAGGGATCTGTCTTTCTCTACCATTTGTGGTTCACCACCAGTAATGGCGACTGCTGTATTTATTTTTAGAATCTTCATTGGTCCATCAGTGATGACGAACCACATATCGTCATCCTGAGCTGCCAGATGAGCTTGCATTCTGATTCTCCAGTCATCATAGTCTTCTTTTGAGAACATAGGAATTTTGTTGAATGATGCCATCAGCTCGAGTGATTTTGTGCTGATTAAGATGACCTGCTCTGATACCATTTGTTAGGATCGGTCCGGAGTGTTTAGAGGGGGGGTGAATGAACACTCCTAGTAAAATTTAATCCCTTGTGATTTCTTTCGGATTAGTGAAAGAAATCTTGTTTCTTAATCAACTCTTGTACAGAACAGACCACTGAAAGTATAAGTGCGGAACGGTCTGTTCTTGTATATGTAAGAACGGCTCGATGGCTAGTATGAAAGAACAAGTGCAGAAAGATAATACACAGGATATGTTTCTGGAAGTTCGAAGGTGGTGTAATCCTTCTGCGTCTCCCCTTCTTCCAATTAAGGAAGGTTTATACTAGAAGACTTTGATTTATACAATCCTGTTGTACAAACCCGATTCAGGCTGGATTTACCTCACTACCAGACTGAAACTCCTAGTCACTCGATCTGCTCAGACACTCTCTGTCTGACAGTTACAATATGTTTCTCACTTCTATTTTTCAACACAGAATACACAAGATGCGCACAGTGATCCTAAATGATCAAATGTTACAAAGTAATCGTGCTTAAGAATAATTTCAGCTCGAGAGCTTCTGAGCTTGTAAGCTTGTGTTGTTTTGCTTTCTTGTGCGTTTTTCAATTGATTAGCGAGAGTCTTGTATATTCCTTTTGTTGCATCCTTTTATAGTTGTAAGTACCAACGACATTATTTCCCTTAATGTTCAACTTTGACTCTGCTTAAACTCTGAGTAAGCTACAGTCTTCTTCTTCAGGATACTTGTCGTTCTGGTTCATATTTTCGGCGACTGTCAGGTAGGCTCTTCTTTGTCTTCTTACCTTTTATGGCAATCTTCAGTCTTTGGTCCTTTGTAGCATTAATTACGACATTAAATGCTACAATAAATAGCCGTTAATGATTCGGACTGAGGAGTCATTCTTTATGTATCATTGACTGCTCTGATCTGATAAAGATTGAGATCGATCTGAAGCATCGATTTAATCAGTCTGAAATCCATCGATCCGGTCTGATATGCTTTGTCATCTTATCAGCTTGATCTGTTTTGGGCGATCGATCTGGTCAGTCTGATTTCACTCGATCCGGTCTGATATGTTTTGTCATCTTTAAAATATCATCGATAAGGTCCGGAACTAACAAAATTGTTGGGGTTCAACAATTGCCTCTGCTTTGTGATCGGTCGAACACGTGGCGCTTGTGCCAGTGTATGGTTGAAAAGATTGATGTTGCGCCATTACCCTTAACTATAGTTATTGGTAAAGCGGTAAGCGCTCGATCCTACAATTGGTATCAGAGCCAAGGTCGCGTGTTCGATTCCCATGAGTTGCAAAGAGTGCAATTATTGGGGGATGGATTGTTGGGGTTCAACAATTGCCTCTGCTTTGTGATCGGTCGAACACATGGCGCTTGTGCCAGTGTATGGTTGAAAAGATTGATGTTGCGCCATTACCCTTAACTATAGTTATTGGTAAAGCGGTAAGCGCTCGATCCTACACATATATTTTCTGTTTATTCTCAGTATTGTGATTGCCATGAATCTGATTACATCAAGTCTCGATATAAACAAATTAACCACCAAATTATTCTGATTGGCTATTAATTTTAAAATAGTGATTGCTTCTAAAAAGTTATTATATGCCCTTGGTGGGAGCCTCCTGTTGAAGTGTCTCCCGGTTTGTTTCATGAAGAGATCGCCACACTTGAGAAGTGGTGGGACGATGACCTCTCGGCTAGGTGTTATATGATAGCATCAATATCAACAATGAGTTTCAACACGGATATGAGAAACTTGCTCACATTGCTGCTATTTTCCAACACCTACAAATGTTGTTTGGTGAACGGACGTGATTAATGAGACTCGTAACTTCAAAAGAGTTATTTTCATTTCACATGCAAGATGGGGCTTCGATATATGGGCATGGTGTAAGAAAAATATCTGTTGTTGATAAATTGGAAAATCTGAATGTGACAATACCTCATTAACAGACTGTAGATTTGCTCTTATAGTCAAAATTTTGGAAACTCATGAGTCCTTGATTCAAAAGGAGAAATGTGTTCTCTTTGTCGAATCTTCTACCAATGGTAGGAAGAGTTCAAGGATAAAGAAGAGGAAGCGAAATGGTTCACAACCTCAAAAGACGAAAATGGATATAGTAGTAACTAAGAAAGGAGCTGCATCTATGTTTTCACTACTGGTCACTGTCGCAAAACTGCAATGAATACCTAGACCAGAAGCATTCTGGAAATTGTGTAGTTTATAAAAAAAATTAATGTTTCTATTGTTTCTACTTCTTTGGTATATGATACCAATTGTACTCACATCTTTGAAAAGAGTTGCGGATGTTGAGAAGAAGTAGAGAACCCTAGGAATGTGAAACCTACCTGAGGCTAAGTATTGTAGCAAGAGTTGTTGCAAAGACTGTTTGAAACATTTATTATAAAATCTTGAACTTGTTAGGAACTGGTTTGAGCAATTATTTATTTGTTCTATATTTAATCATGAACATTCTTCATATTTTGATAGAGAATGATATTCTTTTAAATTTGCGAATGTGATTTTCAGTACTTTTAAGAATGTGTATTTTATTGAATCTGATGAACTTATGAACGATTAGTATGATTATGCTCTAATAATATAAAAAAATGATAACTTAAATCCCACATATCTTTAGCATGTGCAAAATGTCCATTGAATTTGACTTATATTGACGTATGTGGAGCACTAAATGTTAATGCAAGAGGATGTTGAGTATATTAAAGCGAATGTGATTCTCTGAGTAACTCTCTAGAGTTACATATTTGTGGAACATAGTTCATACAAATACAGTGACAAAAACTCCATATACGATATAAACTGAAAAATAATCCAAATATAGATTTGAGATTGTTTTGCTTATGTGAAGCAGTCAGTGGGAGATAAATTGGATAGTTGATCCAACTTATGTTTATTTTGTGGAAATTTATATTATCAATTGGAGACAAAGTTTTTGTTTTGCAAGTACAGTCTTTCTAGAGAAAATGTTTCTATTGGAAAGGGATGATAATATTATATAACTAGAAAGAGTGAAAACGGTGAAATTAATTGAGTCAAACATAACCTTTGAACTACACATATAAATGAGATCTGAAAGTGTTTCAAGAACTCCTGATAAATTGAATTTACTCCTAGAAAGTAGTCAAAATAATTTTTGACCATGGATGTGATCCTAGGACTTTCAAGAAGACGGTATTGGACATCGTTTTGGGATATTTGCGGGTTGCTATAAGATTTGAAATAGACTCCATGTACTTTAATAAGGTATGAACCTTAGTAGATCCTCTTTGGGAATTGTTCACATTGGCTGCAAATGGATCTACAAGCGAAAGCTTGGAGTGGATGTGAGGTAGTGACCTTCAAAGCTTGACTGGTGGGAAACGTTTATTCTCATAGGCAAAGATTTGTCTGTGAGAAAATTTTCATCGGTTATGGTGCTGAAGTTTATTTGAATTTTATTAGTTATATCTTTATATTATGAAGATGAGATATGACAGATGGATGTGAATACAACATTTCTCAATGTTAACATTGAGGTAGAAACGCAGCATCCAAATATGTTCACAATTTCTGGGAGTGAGCAAAATATTTGCAAATTCCAGAGGTCCATTTATAGGCCTAAGAAGGCGTCCCGAAGCAAGGATGTCAGGTTGTTAACATTATCAAAATGTTTGGTTTTGTTAAAGATCTGGAAGTGGCATGTGTGTACAAAAAAGGTTAGTGGGAGTGTGGTTAGATTTGTGATGTTTTAAGTCGATGATATCCTACTCATTATGAATGATATTGGAGTAATCAATTAAAGCATGGTTATCTACTTATATCTCCATGAAGGATTTGAGAGAAGCATCTCATATGAAGGATTTGAGAGAAGCATCTAATATCTCCACATGTACCTCCCAATTTGTCATAGTGTTCATCTCTCGAGGTTAATGTGCATTAAATTGATGAAGAGAGAGAAAAGATGACATTGATACCTTAAGCTTCGATTATTGGTAGCATAACGTATGTTATTTTATGTACTCGGCTTGATGCGAAGTATGTTTTTAGTGTAATGGGCAGACGTCAGGAAGATCCCGGTGAAGGCCACTGGAAAACTATGAAAATATTCACCAAAGTACTTATGAAGAACTTACGATATGTTCATGGTTTTTGGATCTGTAAGTGGAGAAATAAAAGTTGAAGGCTAAGTGATGCTGTTTTTCAGTCAGATGTAAATGATTCCAAGTCGATGTTCGGATTTGTATTTAAGTTTAATGATGATGTTGTCTCTTGCAAAAAGTTCTAAGCAAGCACCACATCGGATTCCACCACTGAAGCTGAATACATTGCAGCAAAGATGCAGTTTGGATATGAAATTTCATACAAGAGTTGGATGTAATTTTTAGTGCAGTTGACGCAATCTTTGTGTGATGTGACAACTGTTGAGCTATTGTGAATAGCCAAGATCTCATTATGATCCAAACATATATTGAGAAAATAACATCTAATGAGAGAGATGGTAGACGCGTTATTATTATCGAGAGAATCGGTTCAACAGAAAAATATAGTGAATCCACTGACAAAGCCTTTACAACGATTGGTGTCTGTCAGACATCTTGAGAAGATGGTCTTGAGACACATGAGTAGTTGGCTTTGAGGAAAGTGAAATATATTGTTGTCATATGTGATTTAAGTAAATAAATAGATGATTGATTGTACTTGTAATCTTATTATGACAAATCTTTCTTTGAATATTAATATATATGACATTTCTTCATCTGTTTACCCATGCATCTTGATGCATTGATGAAGTTCTTGAGATTGCTATAGTCTATAGAATGTGGTTACACATATGATGGTGACCATGAAATACATTCTCGACTGCGATTTCTAAATGTTCCTGATCGATGAGCCTTCGAGAATGGGATATCGATATATGCTCGTTAGAGATTGATATTCATTATGTGTCTAGTGTAGTGCGTTGTGTTTCATCGGCGTTGGCTTGGAGAAGTCAGCACACATGAATAGGTGCTCATTGGGAATGAGTTCACTGAACGACCCTACTCGGAATTCTATAAGTGGTTACCGTTTGTCAAGTATAGAATTCTTAGTCATAGTTGTGCACCATTACTCCTCATGACCCGATGCGTCATTAAGGTCTCGACAAATAGCTGTGTACTTTGATTTAATGACTGCTCGCATGCGGGTCATAAAGTTGTTATTTTGAGAATTCAGTGATGCTGTCAGAGGCTTATGATTATCGTTGGGGATTCACCACTGGTCCTGATGAACCAGGATGTCCTATGTGTTTTTCTGTATATGATTCAAGGAATCTCTGGACAGAGTAGGTAGTGCTTGTGAAAATGAGTTTTTCATATACACACACAATGAATCATATAATGTGAAACAAATATATAGTTATTGAAATCATAAGGGGCCTCGACCAACCAATGTCCTAGATTCAGAATGTAATGCACACTAACTATTGATGACTGGCTCTCGTACGTTGCTAGTCATTTGTATCTAGGTCTTCGGGAAGCTCAGATGCTAGGCGCTACCCACGATCTTAGGTTTTGCCTAGAATTACATTCTAGACATTGTATTTTAAAAGAGTTTAATCGACAATGGGGTATTCAGGGTAAGCTCGAAGAAC
The DNA here is from genome assembly GCA_907163345.1 of Haberlea rhodopensis. Taxonomy (NCBI): domain Eukaryota; kingdom Viridiplantae; phylum Streptophyta; class Magnoliopsida; order Lamiales; family Gesneriaceae; genus Haberlea; species Haberlea rhodopensis. The sequence goes on along the minus strand of CAJQUN010000033.1, from coordinate 4,938,850 downwards.
CAAAATTGTTTAACTTCTAAAATCACAAAGATTGTGATCCTACTGCTATGATACACTTGAGCCTACCTGGTCACAAACAACCGGTCGTCGGTCTGTCGATGATAATTGAGGTTTTATGTTAAGTGCTCAAGATTGTGTGATTGATATTCACGGGATGAGTTTAATTTTTGAAAGCTCCTCACCTTAGTGGAGTTTATATGTTTGGAATGGTTCCATCTACAGAAAGTTCTAAAATTAAAAAGGTATGATATATTTATCTCATAATTATGTACGTTAGTTGTACATCAAGTTATTCAATTGGATTGACCTACTTGGATTATGAGTTTAGTGCTCATGTGTTGGCTTTTGGGCAAGTGGGAGATTGTTAGCATATGTGTCATACAAGCCAAATGTTGGTCTGTTGGACTTTATGCACCCAAAGTCCATTAGTGACTCAATGACCCTATAAATAAGTCATTCTAGTCTTTGAAAAGAAGATGCCATTCAATACACACCAATTTCTCATTGTAAAAAGACTGACTCTAAACATCACTGGTGTTGGGATCGTGGATCTGGTCAGGTTGTTTGGACTCGATGGATCAACACTGTCAGAATTACGTCGATGAATGGTAATCTCTTTTCGTGCATTATATTTGATATTTGCATGCTAATATATGAATCAGGCGCGATCTTTCATCCACGGGTTAGATCTGTTTATCTTTATTTTTCCGCTGCGTTTGAATCTAACGTCGGGGTATGGAAACCCAACAATAACAACTACACACATAACAAGTACTACCTATAAACACAATTAGATAAACATAGAAAACACAAATATAAATCTGTAGCAAAATGAGGGGACTCGACGACTGGCTAGACGCACGCAATCCCTGGGGGTGCCGACTGAGAAGCCTCATGCCATACGGCGGGGTTATGACGCAACCACCGCCAAATCAGAATAACGCACCCAAATAAAGTTAGAAGCCCAAACCACAAGACAGAAGGCATAAATCGCCACCATAACAAGCATCGCCTCCAAACGCACCACAGTCAACAAACCCCCCACCCTCAACTCGACCACCTTCACTACCACGGCCAAAATCACCCCAAGCACCCAGATGGTGTGATATCCCCGAAATATTTAATTACAATTTGGACATTAATTATGCTTACATGATTAATTATGGTGATAATTGATATATATGTGCTGGATTTAATTATCATATGGAAATGCATGGTCACATGGAAAGAGTGACCCGGGAATGCATTTCAGGGTGCATGTTGTGCATGTTGGGAGAATTGAATATTACCATGATTTATTTGCTATGGTTAGCAATTAATTGGAAAGCATGAGTTTGATGGGTATTTTGGTGCATTTTGGATTTATGTTTTTAAAATATCATGTTGGGGTGTTTTATACACCATGGTAATTGTGGAGTACAATTTACTTTAAAACAACTCACTTACTACCCCAAACCCCCACCATACCCTCACTTTCCAACTTTCCCCAAATCAACCACCAAACCCTCCTTCTCTTCCATTTTCGATTTTTAGCAAAGGGGTGAAGAGAAATCCTTCCAAAAGTTTGATTTGTGGAGTTTGTTGGGAGATTTGGAGTCCCCAAGAGGTATGGATACCTCCTTATTGTTTTTGTTGTGTTTGGTTTGGATTTGTGGTGGTTTTGAAGGGTTTTGAAATGGGTTATTTTGGGTTGGTATTATTTTGGTTGAATGTTGGATTTTTGAGATGTTTAAAGTGTATTTGGAAGGTTTTATTGTGTTTGATGTTGTTGGTTTGATGGTAGGGGAGTTGGTATGGATTGGAAATGAGATTTGGAGCAAAAATGGCGATTTTTCGAAGTGCAGGACTCGGCGATCGATCGCCCGTTTTTGGCGATCGATCGCGAGCTGGCAGTGTGCTCCAGAAGCTTTTGGCGATCGATCGCCACACTTGGGCGATCGATCGGCGAGGTTGGCGATCGATCGCGCCAAGTGTGGCGATCGATCGCCGAAAGAACAAAAATTGGGATTCGGGCAGTGTGATCTCGCGATCGATCGGCCCTTTGCAGCGATCGATCGCGAGTCACAAAATGTGATGTTTTTGGTTATTTTTGTAGGATTTTTGGTATTTGACTATTATTGGGTTCTAATATTGATTTGTGTGAATATGTAGAACCATCCAGGTGGCAACACAGCCAAGGAAGTGAAGTCCTACCACATCCTACTTTTGGAAAGGTACGTAGAAGACGTACGGGCACCAACGGTACATGTATCTAATATACTCATTGTTTATGCATTGTGGATGCGAGTATATATGGAATTATGCATTGTGGATGCAAATACATGTTGAATTATGCATGATGATTGTATATGCATATGATGGTTATTGGTGCACATCCCATGAGTCGTGGTCATCCCTTGATGATTTTAATGCTTGCCGCTATTTGATTTATTGCCGCTAAATGTGAAGCGAGGGGTGGGAGCGCCGCATGTCACATTTAAGCGTGGTTATCATATGAGGCGAGGAAAGAATATTTGCCGCTCAATGTGAAGCGAGGGGTGGGAGCGCCGCATGTCCATTGAAGCGAGGTTATTCTATGCCGCCTATATGTAAATAAGTGAGGGGCATTAAAATACATTGTGATGAACAGACTAGGAATTGGTGATTGGTATTTGGTGATGATGAAATGGTATTATGTCATGACATGTGTAGACCATTAAATAATCTATTGATTATACTCATGAGTTATGGTACAGGGACAACCACACTGGAAGCGTTTAAAATGCATGGGAAAAACAGGAAGTGTTTTATTGTGATTTATGCATTTACGCCTTATATTCATATTGTGTTTGAATATGAATGTTATCATTGCTCATGTTTGGGGGTTGTCCTTGTAGGTACACTTTTGGCATGATAAGAAGGGCTAAGGCGGGTTGAGGCGGTGAGCTTGAGAAGAACACTTTTGGGAAAAGAAGGACAGGATTACTTTTGTATAGTGTATACTCTAGGAGTAGTGTAAAGCTATAGTTAATACATTCATTTGATTGGGAATGTAACTAATCCATATGGCGGTCCTTATCTTGGCATGTAACTCTTAAGGCTCATAGTCTCAACACGATTATTTTACTCTGATAATTTATATTAGCTCTAATTATGCCATTAATCCGCACTTAAGGAACTATGGTCCTTACAGATGGTCTCCTACTCCTACGCATTGTCCACTCCTTACCCCACCTCCACAATAGTCACCTCCACCCAACCCACCATAAAATCAAAGTCACCACCGAGAACACCACTAGCGCAAACACTAGAACCACGACCGCCATTTCCGAGGCCACACCGCCCAACCCACCTTCACCAACCAAGCCACCTCCAGCACCCAAACTGTTGCCACTAACAGCATCAGAAACAACAAAATCAAAACTTCAAGCCAAGAACCAAAAACCAACAACAAATTATGAGACTCACCCATTTAAGATCGAAGAAAACCTAGTATCCACAAGAGAACTTGACCTTCCGTAAGCTTTTCCACAAAGGGAGTTCTTTCACAGAGGGAGTTTTTTTTTGTAAAGCCTCTATTTTACACAATGAATTTTATAGACGTCATTGTATTTTTATAATATATTTAATGATTTTTAGAACTAAAATACATGGTTCAATCTTATTTAATGTTTGCATTTATGTAGGATCGACAACGCTTGATCATACAATTGATATCAGAGTCAATGTCACATGTTTGATTCCCATGAGTTGCAAGGTAGTGCAATTATTGGGAGGGAGATTGTTGGAGTGCGATAATTATCCATGCGTGGAGAGTAAATGAAGCGTAGCGCTTGGGCTGCTATATGGTTTAAAGATTAAAGTTGCACCATTACCACCAGCTATAGTTTTTTGTAAAGCAGCAAACACTAGATCCTACAATTGGTATCATAGTCAATGTCACGTTCGAATCTCATGAGTTGCAAGCTAGTGCAATTATTAGGGGAAGAATGCTGTAATGCAATAATTGTCTCTGTCTGGAGAGCGATCGAAAACACATGGTTTCATAAAGTTAAATTAATTAACTTATATCAAAACACATGTTTTCATATTAAAGAAGTTTGACATTTTGAAGAGAATGAGAGCAAATTTGGTAGCTTAAAATTAGTTTTACAAGGCTTATTCTAAATATTTACTAGAGAAAAACGTGTTTTGTGCTTCAAAATTGATTTCTAGTTAATAAATACTTTTTTTAAAAAAAATAAAAAAAATCAAGCGGGATGGGATGGGTTTAACTCGGCAGAGCGGGGCAAGTCTCGTGTTTGGCCAAACCGTCCCTGACCTGCCCCGTTGCCATCCCTACTTTTACGTGAGATGACTCGCAACCTCCTAAGGGCATCTCCAACAGGCGCCAAAAATGGCGCCCATCGCCATTTTTGGAGCTGGTCAAAGCTCCAACCGGTGCCATCCCCAGTGTCAGGGATGGCGCCCTCTACAGTGATGCGTCATTGCTGGCGCAACAATGTAGCTTTGGCGTAAAATTTTACTTCTTTCTTTTTTAATTTTTTTTTTGTTTTGTTTAAAATGAATGTTATTATTTGTGGATGTGGTAATTAAATTAGGTGTATTGGTTTTAAAATGCAAAACATGGGTTTACTCTTTAATTTATAATTTTTTTTAATTATTTAATAATAAAATGAAAATAATTATTAATACTTTTAATAAAATTATTTTAATACATTAATTAATTAACTATATTTATAATAAATATATTTTTTAAAAAAAATTAAACAAAATTTTGTTAAAAACAAGAAAATTATATTTATTTTCTAATACTCATGATTAATATGTAAACTATTAAATTTAAGACCATGTGAAAATAATAAATATTACAAAGATCAATTCAACACATAAAATACAACATGAAATATTAATAAAGTAATTATTATAAATGAAATTAAAATTGTAATAGATAATTGATTGAATAAAATAATTATTATAAATTAAGTTAAAAGAAATATTGTAAGGAATATTTTTTTTTGGAGTAAATGGGTTAGAGATGTGTTTGGTGCAGCAATCACACTATTTTAGTGCAAACTTACTTTAAAATGAACTTTTAGGTTGAAGATCGCCTAACAACATCATGACATTTGCATGCCCAATTATCTCTTAACATAGTAATATTGGGCTATTTGTTGTAGTTGACCATGGGTCCCAAATTTGTAATAAAAGCCTGGCCCCCATTAACCAGCTTAGATCTCACGCAACAACTTGTGAACAAAGCATGCGCCCTCAATTGATTTTGACTTCTGACTTTCGTAATCCACCCCCAATCAATGGCTTTCAAAATTTCCGAAAGGCCGATTCAATAATACTTGTATCTTTGGGAATTAAATATCATATAATTATTGTTATTTGACAAATTTGACTAACTTTTAAATATAATTATATTGAGTGAATTATTTATTTTAAAAATAATAATAACATTAACTTATATATTATGATAAAAAAATTTCCCTAACTGTAAGTTTGAATAATTTTTGCAATAAATTAAAGTTTACGGTAACAATCAAATCATGTAAATTTTTATCTGAAAATTAATTTTTAAGGATTTATGAGTGTTAAATGTTTAAGATATTTTGTGTATTTTAATATAAAGTAAAAGATCTTCTGGAGAGATTAAAATTCAAATAAAAATATATTATTATTGAAAGATGAAATAAGTTTTAGAAAAGAATAAGTTCATTCTTTTATTTTTTTTTATTTTAGATGAAAATGATAATTCATTAATCAGTGAACGATTTCAGCTACGATGCACGAAATTGAGAAGACACGACACAGACACGACGATACAGATTTTAAAAATTTTCAGGATACGACGTGGTTGGGACACACACATATATATATATATATAATATATTACAAATACTAGAAAATTCACATTTTTTTTAAAATTCTATAACCATGTAAAATTAACAAAACTATTCTTACTAAATTCAAGAAATATATAAATAAATACATGTCACTGGAATCATCATAATATCACCCATACTAACGCCAAATACATATTACTTTAATTAATATAAAGTTTAACAAAAAAGTGCAAATAACACCAAAATATTCTTACTAAATTCAAAAATAATATATATAGATATATGTCACTGAAATCATCACAATATCACTCATACTAACAACAAATGTTTATTACTTCAATTAAAGAGAGTTTAAGTAATACATCTATATTTCATTTTAGCGAAAACTTTTTAGATTGTACAATTATCACCCAAAAGTGTCATTTCTGTGTCGGACATGGCTCGGACACGCCCATCAGCCATGTCCGACATAGGTTTCCGATTTTATTTTATTAAAAAAATAATGAAAACGCCACGTGGTGTATCCACACGTGTTCGAACAGTGTCGGTGTCCGAGAAGTGTCCGATACTACACCAAATAATTTTTAGGAGTGTTTGTGTATCATAATATTTCAGAGAGTATAATGTTATGAATGTAATCTCGATAATTTGTTGATTCCAAAGTTGACATTAATGCATGCTTGGCCAATTTTTTTTTATCACACACATACAGATATTATATATTTATATATATATATATATATATATATATATATATATATATATAATTTCAATCTTTGCATTACGTTTTTGAACAGGGACAGTACCAAATTATTGAAGTTCTGATATTGACATCAACTATGGTGTATTATTATATTTGATATATGTGATCAATTTTTAAAGAAAAACTTAGAATATGATAAGATTGAGAGATCATATTTTTTTTGGATTTTACATCTATGATCAAGATTTTATCGTTTTATCAAAAAAATATAATTGACGATAATAGTATATTGAATCTTTAAATCGTATAGCAGGCTAATCATCACGATTTGATCGCTCTCTAAACAGGGATAATAATTATACTCCAACGATCTGCATCCCAATAATTACACTTCCATGCAACTCATGAGTATCGAACGCGTGACCTTGCCTCTGAAACCAATTGTAGGATTAAGTATTTGCCGATTTACCAAAAATTATATCGGGTGGTAACGATGCAACTCTAATATTTAAACTGTTTAACAGATGAAACGTCATACTTCGAACGCTCTTAAACAATGGCAATATTGTACTCCAACATTATATATTTCCGTTTTATGGTTATATATATACACACATATATACAAGTAGTTTTTTTGTCATTAATAAATTAAATCAATTGATTCGCTTCGAAAAAAATAAAACAGAGAATCTCTTGAATTTTGAATATAAATAAGAAATAAAATATCACTGATTTAATTTCAAAGTGTCTCAACTGCCAACGATATCATTTATTGCAATGGAAGAGCCGTAGAGTTTTTTTTATAGATATAGATACTTTGAGTCAAATATAGATTTATTGAGTGTGTAAAATAAATTTGGAGACGAAATATATATATATAATTATATCATTAACACTTACTTAAATTATTTTTTAAACAAATTAAATTTATATATGTAAGAAATTACATATCAATAAAGTGAATCATATTTTTGGAATACACATAATTCATAATAATAGATGAAATTTACATAATTAATGATATTTGATGTATAAAACAATTATGAAATGTCAATCTACATATCCAAATGCATTCCCCCATCTCGTACGCAACAAAGTGTGGCTTGGCCAACGCGCAAAAACTGTACGAATTCTCCCAAATAATTATATAACAATTTGTATTCTTTATTTTTTTTGTTTAGTAAAAATTTGTAAGATGATTCAATGAAGTTATCTGTGTACATAAAGTTCAATGTCTGAGATTCCCGAGTAGCCCGACTGATAATCTCATTGTCCCAAAAATGGGACATTCATAGTTCGATTCCCCTTCTCATAAATAAAAAAATTAAAAATAAATAAAGTTCAATGTCTACGATTGATTTATTGGCTTGTGTGCGGGCACATACATTGTACATACTCTTCAAGGTGTCACTACTGTAATTATTGACAAAGCACCATATATTTCTTGCTTGGGAGTAATAATATTATGCTAGAAGAGTAATCGAAATATAACGCTTGAATTCCTATACAATTTAAAATATTTGTTTATATCGTTACCATCGACTATAACTTTTTTGCTAAAATGTCACTGGATCTTATGATGCTGACATTTATGTCACCGCATCATCACTACTATTTATTTAAATTTAATAATATTTTTGTTCCCTTAAAAATAAAACTATGTTCATTGTTTTTTTCCTGAAAGTTACCGACATAGCACCATATATTTCTCGCTTGGGAGTAATAATATTCTGTTAGGAGAGTGATCGAAACGTGCTTTTGGATATCACCTGATCAAAACCATAGAGGATAAAAATTGACACACGATAAAATTCTGTCAATTATTTTTTTTTTCCTAATTTTATGTGTAATTTACCCCCTTATATCATTCTTTAAGTCATATTACCCCTATTTTTATTCAAAATTGACAGATTAAAATTGTAACATGATTAAATTCTGTCAAAATTTGTTGTTGTAATTTTAGGTGTAATTACTCCCTTATGTTATTCTTTAAGTGAAGAGTATCACATATCTTATTCAAGATATGGAGATTACCTCTCGATGATATATTGATATTTTAACATGTAATTTTCAAAGCTCGGATGCAAAATATGACGCGTGAACACAAATCATACACAAAGTAAGTGTTTAATACCTATTTTCAAACCACAAAGAGTAAATTGGTTATTTCCAAATCATAGTTGATAAAACTCTCTATTTTGAAAACAAGATGAGTTTCGTGCCAAAACCCATTCATACTATATATAATGGGTGATGGTGTTAGTGGTCTAAAGTAAACTTATCATAATACTCTCACATATGTTGTCAAATACAAAATTGTCTAATGTGTTAAATGACTGTAAGACTCTGTTAATTTGGATAATCATAATAACATAAAATGCATAGGAATGTATTCAACCTCAGATCAATTTGAAAAATTTATATTACATCCCAATCCAAAAATAAAAAATTAATTTACAAATACTATCTCAGTTTACAAAAAAAAATCGTATATGCATACAACGGGTATAAAAGAAAAACTAGTATTCATAATGATAGATTAGCAAAGGAGACATAAATTAGATAGCCGATTAGTGTTGATAAGATTCCACAAAACAAAGGATGGGACCTCATTTTGGACGTATACCGACGGAAGCTTTGTGTAATTTTTAATGTAAATTGACACAAAATTACGTTAATAATGTTTTTAGCATGGTGCAAGAAAAAAAATTGTAATCATAAAATCACTGAAATTAAGAAAATTATACATAATTATCTGCTCAACATAATAATGTAAGAGGAGCCGATGATGTCATATGACATCATTTTTTTGAAGCTTTTTTTAAAAACCCAAAATTGACATCTCGCACTTTTATTGAAACATTTTTTTTATTGTTACACATGCTTATATGTACCCTTTTTTTTAAAAAATATTTGTTTCGTATTTCTTAACTCATCAAATATACTTCTCCCTCTTAACTACTTCCAATTTTGTTGAAAATTGCCGACGAAAATTTTATGTCTTGCATCATCACGTTATTTCATCTCCAGTATTTTAAATTTTGAATCTGGACCAAGATTTCTTATGGGATATGATGAATCGAATGAGGTTACAAATAGGGGTGAACCCAGAAAAAAATTGTTGGGAGGACGAATTTCTTTTTTTATAATACTTAAGGGTTAAAAAAAATTTGTAGGTGCAAAAAAAATGTTTTTTTATAAAATAAGGGTAATTTTTTTTTTGTGAGCCCTCGCCCCCTAGGTCCGGCCCTGGTTACAAATACGATATGTGTGCGTCGGTGCAGGTTATAATTGTGCTATAGTTATATTGACCTGTCATGTTTGATGAATAATTTATATCTATTTTTTTAAAATTAAAAATGCAATTAGTTTTTCACAGGTGAACCCTAGATCCCTCCCCTACTTTGTGTAAAACACTCTATCCTTATCAATTTTTTCAATTTGAATTTTTATTTATTTATTTTTCACAACTAGAAGGTGTGCAATGCAATCATAAATAATGGAATTTTCGTTTTTTGTAAGGGGATCAAAGGATTTTCACTCCTACCATCAAGATAACTCGAACCTAAGACCTTGAGCCTAAATAGTGTGTTGTCTTTCTAACTAGGCTACCTCATATAACTATATGAAATAATGGAATTTTCATTTCCATATTCATTCTGTCTGTTTTAGTGCCAAATCGTTCCAAATATATATAATAACTCGACTAAAAAAAGAGAGCAAATAAAGTTAGTTTCGAATATATTATATCCAAATATTAAGTTATTATATATTAACACGTATTAATTATTAAAAATTAGAGAAATCATTAGAAGTACTCCGATCAACTTATAAATAAAGTTAAACATAAACATATTTTCTCGTTGAGTTAACCGATCATAAAAATATCACGATTATCAAAAACTACGGTTTTAAGTTTTGGGAAAAAATACACTGATCTCCTCTAGTATATATATTTTTATGTCAATTCATATGAAAGACAACTATAATATTTTCAATAAGGGTCTATCTATTACTGTCCAAACTAGATATCAGATGACGTATTAAAATTATTTTATAGGGAATATAGCTGTAGTATTTCCTAAATAATGATCTGAGAAATTTATTTATAGTTAACTTAAGTTGATTTATGATTTTTAAATGATTTTTATGATAAAAAACATTAAGATTTTTGGCCCTCCAATATCTTGGATCTTCGGATCCAACTCTCCTTTTGATCGATGTGTGGTATTCTTCGGATAAGATAGGACTATGTCGTTGAATTTACCGTTTGGTTTGAAGAATGTGATAAGTAATGTAAAGATTAAAAAATATGAAATGATTGTAAAAATAATGTGTGATAAGTTATATGATGTTTGGTTTGAGGATAAGATGATTGATAAAAATTTTTGTTTGGTATAATTACTAAAATGTCCTTAGCATAATAATAATAAGATTAATATTAATAATATAGAATAACTATTATTATTCTTATTATATAATAAAAGAATAATAATAATTATTTTATATTATAAAAAGACTAACAAAAATAAATAACAATAATAATAAGACATAATATTTATATAATAAGCATTATTCTTTTATATAATTATAATAAAATAATAATAATCCTTCTTACAAAGAGTAATAATCAAATAATTCCCCTCCCTCCTCCTCCTCCCTCTTCTCTATCTCTCTCGATTCTTCTCCCTCTCTTCCTAATTCTTCTCTTCTTCTCTCTCCCTTCTTCTCTCTCCGTCTCATCTTCTTCTTTTCTCCCTCCTCCTTCTCTCCTCCTCTCTCTCTCTCCTCTTTTCTCTCTCTCCTCTCTCCTCTCTCTCCTCCTCCCCCTCTCTGTCTCTCTCTCTGTCTCTCTCTCCTCCTCCTCCCTCTCTCTCCCTCTCTCTCCTCCTTCTTCTTTTTCTTCTCCCCTCCTCTCTCTCTCCCTCTCTCTCTCCTCCTCCCCCTGCTCTCCTCTCTCTCTCTATCTCTCTTTTCTTTTTCTTCTCTCTCGCTTCCCGTTTTCTCTCTCCTCTTCTCTCTCTCTCTCTCTCTCTCTCCTCCTCCCCTCTCTGTCTCTCTCTCTCCTCCTCTCTATCCTAAAATCCTCTCCTCTACATCTATCTCTTCTCTTTCTTTTTATTCTATCTCGCTTAATATTATTCTTTATATCTATATAATAATAATAATATAAATTAAAATAATACAAATACAATAAATAATAATAATGTTGTAGGAAATAAGTTGTACTTTTTGACGGGAATGTGGGAAAAGGGTAAATATGTCTTTTTATTATAAAGTGATATTAGAATGTGATAAAAATTGTGGGATAAAATTTTTTTTATACAACAAAGTAAACATGGAATAAATAAATAATCTAAAGACTAATAATCCCATCACTTAATCCAAACGAACACTTACTATATATTAAATTATTAATCAAAGTACTAGTTAACTACAATTATTTGAATAAATATCTGTGGAGCACCAATGGTACACATTGAGTACTTTTAATTAGGCTGCTTCGTATTACTCTTCTACCCACAGAACGATTGACACAATGGCATTTTAGGCGAATAATCTTTCAATTATTTAGGAATGCACCATGGAATAAAATGGGTCTACTCTGTATAATTTCACCAAAAAAAAAATTAATCAAATAGTAAGCGAGTTAAGATTATTTGTTGGATTGCAATAATTGTCTCTATTTAGAGAGGGATCGAAATATAATATTTGGGATGCTATATGATTTAAAAGATTTGAGTCACATCGTTACCATAAATCATAAAACATCTCAAAAAATAACAAGTGCTGCCCAAAAAAACAATGTCCCAAAATTATAAGAAAATATTTAAAAATTTATGAAATGGTTCACATCTTTTATAATTTACGAGAAACTTAACATATTTATATATAATATATACAAGACACCTTTATAGAATTATATGGATTTTTTGATAAAGACATAAATAAAATATTATTTTATAATTATTTTAATAACATTAAATTACATATAATATATTTTTCTTCTAAAATTTTGATTTATAATTTGTTTTAAAAAAAATTTAAATTTTTTTTAAAAGAGAAAGAAAATGAAGGAACATTCGGTTCAACCGTCGACCGGTTTATTGTTGAACAGGTTTTTTATGTGTTTTCATTGGTTTTTTAGCATAGTGATTTTAGAGGTCGATCGGATCAAGCACCGATTAGCGATTAAATCGGTTGAATCGATAGATCTGATTCAGATTTCAAAACACTGATTCCAAGAAGTATAATAAGTGTTATTCATGTGAAAATCAAATTTAACCAAAGAAGGGAATTACAATTCCACTAATTCGTTCTTTTTATTATCATATTATTTTTGATTGAGAAGTATGGAATGGACCTAATTGGTTGAGGGTAGGTTTTGGTAAACGTCAAGAAAAATAATAATAAATGGCCATAATATATATAGTTAAATTGACTTAATTTAGGGAGTGATGTAAAAGTTGTACTTTAATAATATTATTATTTTGTATATCTATAGATTTAAAATGACATATAGTATATTATTATTTAAAATCCTTCCAAAACGTAAAGAAAGATGTACTGAAAACGAAGAGAAAATTTGAAATACCTACCTACTTCAATTTCTTAGCCAACAAAGTGGTAAATTGAAATCCACTGATTTCAAATCATTCAATCCAACACAAATTTATCGACACAACTAATTTTTTTCAACTAACTTTTTTTTATTCGAAATCATGGAAGATTTCAAAAATTTTAAGAACGAGAATAATAATTTACATTCTCCATGCCCATTTTTAAGACAAATCAAAATATAAATTATTGTCCATGGAAAACTAATTATTTACATAATTTTTTTAAAATATTATTATTTTTATTTATTCACTTTTCATTATGGAGTGTTAGGAAAAGATTTGAAAAGAATTGCTTTAAAGTTTTGAAATTTTGTGTGGAAATTTTAGCTGAGAATTATCATGGGAATTCAAGCATCCACCATATAAATTCTGAGCGTTAGATTCCAAACACCGGCCTATAACAACCACACGATTTGTGTATAGTGACGCGACAATGCGTTCAAAGCTTTAAAATCAACACGGAAGCTTTTGGCATGAAGACAATTTATATATTCTTTACACTAATTATTGGGTTGTATATTCATTTTATGTGGTCTCCACATAAATAGAATATTTCTTCATAATTATATAAATAAATATCTTTTTTTCGATCAAATAAATAAATATCTTTTAAATTAATCTTTCAATATAATTGGCATAAAGATATCGCGTTTTTTATTTAAGAAAATCCAAAACTTATTAATTCCGAAATTTATAAAAAAAAATTTAGTTGTGATACACTTAATACGTACCTTATAATAAGAAGATAATAAAGTTATTATAAGATAATAAAGATATGTATAAATTGAATAATATAGATATTTTTACAATTATATATTATTATATATGATCCATCTCTCATACATTATATTTTTATGTCAAATCATAAAAGATATAGTTCTAAATATTACTTACTATATTAGACAAACAAAAACATAATATAGTTATATATTATACAAAGATGGGAAATTCGGTGCCACTCGTAGGGTTTTAAAACCAAGTGGATCAGAGGAATTAAAATTATTTGGGACACCGACTACAAAAATATGTGTTATAGCATCGAAATTCCTGGGGATGACAATGGGTCTGGGACTTACCCGGACCCGTATTAAGCTCATCTTGCTGAGACATGTCTGGACGTGGTTCAACCGGATTTTGAAGCCGATGGGTCCTGAATTTGGCCAAACCCACCTCGGATCCGCCTGCTATACATATTATTATTTTTTAAAAAAAATATAATGTCGAATATACATGTCCCTTCATTGGTTGAATCCTATCATGCCATTTTTTAATTTTATATCAAACTCTGTGTTTATATTAAAGAAGTTGGACATTTTGAGGAATTATAGCAAATCAATAAGGTTTTGGAAGCTTGAAAACATTTTTACAAGCTTATTATAATTATTTACTAGAGGAAAACATAACCTTCAATTACGAACTCGATTTTATACTTTAAAACTGATTTATACCAATAATTTTTTAGAAAAATAAAATAAAAGGGGTTTGTAGGGTGGGGGCGGGTTAAACCACCGGGTTCGCGGGGTGGGGCGGGTCAGGTCTGGTTCGAGATGTCAAACGGAGCGGACGACACGAGGCACGACACGGGCACGACACGAGGCACGACACGGGCACGGCACGAGGCGGAGCGGCACGGCAAGGCACGTTTTGCTACAGTGTCGTGCCGTGCCAAGCACGGCCCGAAATATGGGCCGTGCCGGGCCAAGCCATGCCAGCCCGTGGGCTGGCACGGCACGACACTGTTTGCTTTTTTTTTTTTAATCAGGCGATCGATCGCCACATAAATGACGATCGATCGCCTAGAGCAGTAAGCTAATACAGGGGGTTGGCGATCGATCGCCTAGAGGCAGTAAGCTAATACAAGGGGTGGCGATCGATCACCACAAAAATGGCGATCGATCGCCAATGTCCAACGGTCAGAAAAATAGCCGTTCAACGGCTTTTTTTTATAAAAAAAAAATTTTTTGGTTTTTATATATATGTGTGTGTTGAGAAAACATTTTATCCTCTTAATCTCTAAGCTCTATATACTTGAAACGCTATACTCTCAATTTGTTCACAAGAAGAAAGAAAATTCGTCTTACGTTTGCCAAGACAAGCACAAGCAACAAAGACAACACTCCTCCTAGCAAATATTTGGTAACTTTATATTTGTTGCATTAGATAATTGTAGTCTATATACATAATGGTCGATTCATCTTATAATGTGAATTATGATGATGAAATTGATCAATTCCAAGAAAATGAAGAAAGCACACCAAATATTCAATCATCAAGTAGAAGAACTTCAAAAAAAAGAACTAGCAATGTATGGCAACTATTCGATATAGAAAATGTTGAGGGAAAGGGATCAAGGGCAGTTTGTAAAAAAATGTAAAAAAGATTATGCATATGCTTCTTCTGGTGGTACAGGTCATTTACTAAGACACATGGCTAAACATGAAAGATAACCAACTGATGGTAACCAAACTACTCTTTCACAATTCTGTGTGGACAATGTTAAGAAGAAGACAAGACACTACTTCCGCTTCTTCTAGTTCTAGTTCTAATACATCTTCATTTACTGAGCTTCAGTTATATCTAAACCAAGTCATAAATTTCAGTGAACAAGAATTAGAAACTTTTGAAGTTTTGGCATGGTAGAAAGATAATGCTAGACTTTGGCCAGTACTTTCCATAATGGCACGTGATCTACTAACTCCTCCGATATCCACAGTTCCATCGGAGTCTTGTTTTAGGGCAGGTGGAAGAGTCATTGATGAAAAAAGAAGTAGAATGAAACCAAACACTGTGGAGATGTGTATTCTTTTAAAGGACTGGTTGGATGCTGATAGCCGCTTACAAGGTTTGGGAGGACATGATGTTTCTTCGGATGAAAATGAAGAAAACTATCATATTTTTTAAACTCTTTTGCAATTTATTATTTACTTTTGTTCAATGTAATTTGTAGTTTTTCAATTTGTAGTCAATAAATTTTATTTTACAAGTATATAATGACAATCTATATTTTGATAATATTATCATATTTATATAATTAAAATTAATTAAAAAAATAAAAAAAAGCCAAAAAAAAATAAAAATTGAATTGGGCCGTGCCAGCACGGCATGACCCATAGGCCACGGGCGTATGGGCCGTGCCGGGCCAACCAAAAAATGAGACTGGCCGTGCCTGGCACGGCCCGTCTCATTTGCGGGCCGTGCCGACCCGGCACGAAACATTGATGGGCGGCACGGATTTGCGGGCCATGCCAGGCTGGCACGACCAGTTTGACATCACTAGGTCGGGTATCGGCACGACCCGTTTGACATCACTAGGTCTGGTAGACTTGACCAAAGGTCATCATCGACCACAGTTCCGAAATCGGCCCATGGTCAAAGGGCCTGTTAACCGGTCAACGGTTCGAAGGGTCGGACCCGTAATAAGCCCGTCTATAGAAAGGCCGGTTAAGGGTCATGATTTTGCTAACCAGTGAACCGTCGGTTAACCGACGGTTCAAGGGTTTATTTTAATTGTTTTACATTTTTAAATTAAAAATATATGTTATGGTGTAGCCTCCAACTTAAATAATTAGCTTCAACTACTAGGCTATACGATTTATTTTAATTGTTTTACATTTTTAAATTAAAAATATATGTTATGGTGTAGCCTCCAACTTAAATAATTAGCTTCAACTACTAGGCTATACGAGCCTTGTTGGTCTAAGTATAATGTTATAATTTATATATATTAACCAAACAAATAAATTCTATGTGCTTGAATTTATTTCACGTTATTTTATATTTACTATATGGATGAAAACACATTCAAAACTTTTTTACACTTTATTTCAAATTTTATAATATTTTTAATTTTTTTTTTAAAAATAAGAGTCAAACCGTAATCGTTGGTTAACCGAAACCATAATCGAAACCGTCAAGGAAGGTTAATGTTAATAGTCAATGTTTTTTGAACTATCTAACCGGTGATTCTAAATCGTGGTCGAATCTAAGTCTTGAGTTGGTCAAACCGATTCCATATCCACCGAGATGCCATCCTATAAATTCCCAAATAATGTCGATCGAATACTACAAAGTCAAAGAAATTGTCTATCTAATGAGCATTCGCCAAGTGTCCAGCTTGACACCTGCAGTATTAGATTGTATCAGTCTTTAGGTGTCAACAGATTATTGGCCAACATTAACAAAGCGAAAGAGACTTATATTACAAAAAAATTATATATATATATAAATAATATAATATTAGTCTTATTATTATCTGAAATTCATTCTATTAGTATCATTTTCTAAATTTATTATATTATTATACTACATTTTGATACAAAGAATTACTAAATATTCCAGGCTAATTTAAAAAAAAATTGTAATTCTTATAAGAAATTTTAAAAATAATATTAATTTTTTTTTACCAAAGTATGGTTCTGTGATCGAACTTTTATCCAATATTAACTAAAAATAAATATGAATAAGATTGAAATGAAATTGAAATAATATTGGATTATTGGATTAATTTACCTTTTAAAAAAATTAATCAAAAGAGATAACTGATAAGGCAAGGGGGCTTGGTTGGCACTGGACTTGGCCTTTATATACGCGCTGAGTGTTCCACCATTCCCATAGAGTGAAAAAATACAGTGAGGCCACTGGCAAAATAATTCAAGAGCGCTGTGTTAGCATTATCTTCTAAATTTTCTTTCCCCTTCTATGATCACCCCGCTTCTTGGATCCCTTTCTGTCTTCGTCTGTCTTTCGAAAATTAAAATCGATTTTTCTGGGTTTGATTTTCTTGATTTGGAGGTTTAATTTCGGTCAAATTTCATACCTGAAAAGGAAGAGCGTAATTTTTTGAAAGCCAGGTGATTCAGAACAGAGATCACTTTTTGTTTAATTTTTATTGGTTTCATACATCTTTTGCTGAATTTTGTTTTTTTTCTTGGATCTGAACTCGCCAAAAGGGTTTGTTTTTATTCCCCTCAAGGTGTTATTTTGGATCTTGAAAAAGGTTCTGAGAAAAGGTTGCTTATTAGAAAACCGATTCGATCCTTTGTTTGTGTAGAAATTTTGGAACTTTTGCAGATCTGATAATTACCTGTTCTTTGGTTTTGGTATAAGAATCAGGTTAATTTTCTCGACCTTTTAGCTTTGATTAATTGTATCTGACGTGTGAATCTTCGACTTTCTTGATATAAGAATCCATGGCCGCAGCTTTAGATGCATATAGTTCTTGCAGCAGTCAAGTTTTCTCCAGAGATCCCCTCAGAGAAGAGCTTATGCAAGCACTTGAACCTTTTATGAGAAGTGCTTCACCTTCTTCAAATATTTCTTCTGTTTCCCCTTTTGATTCAGCTTCTTCTTGTTCTTCATTCTTCTCTGAAACTTCCAACATGTACCCTCATTTTGGCTCAATCTCGTCAAAAACCCATGAACAATTCTTTTCTCCTGTTTTTTATGGTGTTAATCGACCTGGAGATGAGCCAACTGTTAGTTATAGTTCAATAGGGCTCAATCACCTTACCCCATCTCAGATCCTGCAAATCCAATCGCAGTTTCAGCAGATCCATGCTCAGTTTCAGATCCAGCAACATGACATGCAAGGGGGTCTCAATCAGAACTCGTTTTCAAGATATCTTGCCCCGAAACCTGTCCCTATGAAGCAGTCTGGAAATCTCCCAAAGCCAACGAAACTCTACAGGGGAGTGAGGCAGAGGCATTGGGGGAAATGGGTAGCCGAGATTAGACTCCCGAGAAACAGAACCAGACTCTGGCTTGGAACTTTCGACACAGCGGAAGAGGCTGCCTTAGCTTATGACAAGGCTGCTTATAAGCTGAGAGGGGACTTTGCTAGGCTAAATTTCCCCCATTTAAAGCATCAACTGTGCCAAGAAGTTAGTGGCTTCAAACCCCTCCATTCCTCTGTCGATGCAAAACTTGAGGCCATTTGTCAAAACTTGGCCCTTTTGCAGAATCAGGGGAATTTAAGGAAGCCCTCTTCTGTGTCTGATAAAAAGATTAAACCTTCGGCACAGAATGATGAATCAAAGCTCGAAAACACAACAAATGAAACATCAAATGAGAAATTAAGTCATCCTGGAGCGATTGGTGCTGTCAAAGTTGAGACCTCATTATCATCCTATTCCCCACCTGATGAATCATCATCAACTTCATCTTTATCAGACAGGTCGGGTTTGGGTTCCGGGTCTCCTGAACCGTGTGACAACTTCTTCAATTTCACGGAGTCTTCCTTCGATGCATTCGATAATCAGATGTTGCAGAAGTTCCCTTCAGTGGAGATTGATTGGGCATCTTTGTATTAAGTTCTTGATTTAAATTTTCTTGCTTTGTAGGAGTTACAAGTTCGATGGTCCTAGGTTTAATATGGAGTCTCAGCTATGCCTTCTGCGAATGGATTTTTTGACATTTGCAGATGTCTTTATAGTGTCGAATATATAGTTTTAGGTGTATGTAATATAAGAAAACTTCATCTTTGTCTGCTGGTAGTTTTTTTCCATGCATGGCAAATGAAGCTTTTAGTCTTTTTACCTGAATTTTTAGCAGTCTGTGAGTGTAGATGTAATTTTATTCAACTTTGTATAAATTATTTTGTTGTATATTTTTGTGCTTTCTTGAAAAGACCATCATTTGTTTCTACTGATATTATATTTTCTTTGAAAACTTGGATGATGAGTATCAAATTAGGATGATGATCAAACCGCGGGACTCGAATAAGAGTCCGCACGTTGCTTGACTCGAACAAGAGGAGTCTCCCCCAAAATCAGAAGCTGTTTAAACATTTGTTTTCTATTAGCTAGGCTAGTTAGCCAAACTTTTTTGGGTGAATAAATCATGATAAAAAAAAATTGATATATGATTGAGTAAACAAAAAACAAATGGTTCCGTCTGGATTTGTTCGATGATGCCCTTAAGGATAGTGCCCTTAGGGATGATGACCCTGGGCAATGTATTTCAAGGCAGCAACAATGGTTCCGTCTTATTTGAATCATTCAATGCATTTGGAGAGCGACATGACCGATCGAGTTTTGAAGAGCCAGCGCTTTATGGGGGCAGATTGCAGATTATGATTATTTTTTTAAATCCTATATGAATGTTTCTAAATATCAAAATTTGTCGTGACTTGTAGTTTTAGCATGCCTTCATTGTCTTCTCGGGCTCTCTTTTCATTAACAAATATATAATCACTAGCTAGATTAGTAGCATGTAAACATGGTACAATTTAATTTCTACATTCTTTAATCACCTTTCAAGACAAACCCGATACATGAAACTCTCATTCTGTACGGGGTGTAGAAAGAGGGGTCAAGCCACTTTATGTTTAATATAAGCAAATATTTTCCTTCCACTGCAAATATGTTGTTTTTCGTGACTCAATCTATAACCTTCATGCGCGTTACAATAATTTTATCGTTGCATCAAAGTTCAATATACTTTATCACCTTTCCTTGAAGGGCATAAAATGCTGCCATTCTATCTTAAATTAGAGGATTAGAAGAATCGTACTTTACCAATTCGTAATGATGTAAGGGATATCTCGAATGGTACAAATCAGCTTCAAGTAATCTATTCATATCAACAATGATAAGATAACTCAACTATGGATCGTTTTATCAATAATGCAATTACTTTTAAACTTCTCAGTTCGGAACACCTGATGTCGTGATCTCACAAGCTAGTATGGTAGCATAAATAAAACCTATGGAGTATATTTCAACTTATAGAGGTTGAGTGATTGCAACCCTAGGGACATGCCCTGGAGTGTATCAATCATTGTATTGTAATATTTTTGTCCAATTGTTTGATTTGTCAATCGCAATGCATCTTGCTCAGCATACGTATCTCGGGGAATCAGTATAGGTGGCAGAAACTAACTAGGGTAAAAGAAAGAATCCAGAAAAGCGCAGGAAATTGCTCGCCTCTATCTCTAAGATGTGTTGATCTGAGGATACTTCTTCTAAAGTGCCAGGCAAACCCACCATTTACAGAGCTGATGACTTACCTGGTTTTAACTCATGCAACATTTGCACTATTTGAAAACAAGTTATTATCTTATTAATGTGACTAAAGCTGCATTATTTGAAAGAAAAAGGGTCGCAAACAGGATCCATGACTCAAGGATTCTATGTTATTATTATTATTATTTTCTTATACCAATTTCTAAGCCAAGAAATTACTTTACGAGCACAGACGAATTTAGAACTTTTGTTTAGGGGGGACAAAATATAATTACATAAAAATTTGAGAGCAAAAAAAAATTGTAAGGGGTTCAAATGCAATTCTTGAAAGTTGAGAGCTAAGGAAATTGGAGGCTACTACACCACTTTCACTCACTTTCAGGCATATAATCCATTCAATTTCAAATGGTACCCACTCACTCTTTATTCTCAGCGCATGCTAAGACAAATTCACTCTACCAAAAGTTGATTCTACAAAGTCCTTTTTTGAGCATCAAGAATCCTTTGAAGAGGAGCAATGCAAAATTAAACTTGTACTTTCTTTACAATCATACCCTTTGAAGAATATGGATTTATATACATAAAATAATATTCTAAAATCTGATCATAGATCCCCTCTGGAAAATTTTCCAATTCGATGATATAAAGGAGTGTGAATAGGTGTACAATTTTGCTGCATAAAGTTATTCTCTAGCAAGAAAAGCCAATAATTAACTTGACTATTTCATTTTCAGTGGATACTCACCTTCTAGCTTCTCTTATGATCCAAGAATCATGTATATTATTGATCAAAATATAATTATATATATATATATATATATATATATATATATATATATATATATATATATATATATATATATATATATATATATATATAATAAGTAACTTTAAAATAAAAATAAAAAAGAAATAAAAAAACTTTAAAATTTAAAATTTATATATAATAAATAACTTTAAAATAAATAATAATAAAGAAATAAAAAAACTTTAAAATATTGCTTTACTTTTTCCATAAGTTATATATATATATATACACACATATATATATACATACATATATAAGGGGCAAGGGGGCACTTGCCATGGGTTTTTTAACTAAATATTCGAAAAAATTAAATTATTTAACAAAATAATCGTTTTTTTTTATTTATTAAAGTAACCTAAGTCGCCATGTGAGATGACGACTTCATTTGAAGTCGCCATCTCACATGGCGACTTCTACAAAAATTATTAAAAAACTATTATTTTTCGATGTCGCCATCTCAGATGGCGACTTCATTTGAAGTCGCCATCTGACATGGCGACTTATACAAAAATTATTAAAAAAAACTATTATTTTTGATGTCGCCATGTCAGATGGCGACTTCTTTTGAAGTCGCCATCTGAAATGGCGACTTCCATATAAAATCTAAAAAATATTATTTTCGGAAGTCGCCATCTGACATGGCGACATCTTTTAATTTTTTAAAAGATGTCGCCATGTTAGATGGCGACATTATATTAAAAAATAATTGTTTTGCCTGTGTCGGTATATAAAGACAGAATTTTTTTTTGTTTTTAAATATTGTCGCCATCTGAGATGGCGACAAAAAAAAAATATTTTTTTATTTAATGTCGCCATTTTAGATGGCGACAATAATCAAATACTTTGTCTATAAAACTGAAATGTTACTCCTTTTAAAATATTAACAAATTCTCTTCGGCTTTCGAACAAATTCTCTTCAGAATTCGTGAAAATTCAAATTCTCTTCAGAATTCGTGAATATTTTCTCTGCAGGTATGTTGTTATACAAATAATTAAATTTCATAATATTATATATACTGTACTAATTTATTAAATTTGTGTTTATTTTAAGGTATGTCAATTAAAGTTTTGTTGTATTGGGGAGGCAATATATTACAAGATTCAGAATCTGTTAGATATGATCGTGGTCCGTCGAAATGCATGACAATATCTCGCACTATTAATTATTTGCAGTTAGTGAACGACGTATATGATATTACTGGCATCGACCGTAACCAGTTCATTCTGAAAATATATTGTAAATATATATTTAGTGATTTTTCTGGGATAAAACAAACAATTTTTCCCGTTGACAGTGATTACAATTTAGCATGGGTATTGGATTCTGAACAAAATTATAGTTGTTTGGAGATGTATATACAAACAGAACGGAGAGATTATGATTTTATTACAGAAATGCCAACAAGTGGTAGTGGTCCATTTGTAGTAGATACAGAAAGACCAACTACCTCTAGGATTCAAGATGATGCTCATATAGTTGCTGACAATATTGTTCCCGAGCCATTAGCAGACAGTTTTGTGGATTTTGGAGATGATTTTCAGACTGAACCGGAGGGCATTCCATCTGAGGATGAGTCTGATGACGATGAGGTTGATATTGAAGAAGTGCCAGAACCAGACACAACCACAACAAATACTCATGTCCTTTATCCAGCAATTCCATTCTTCTCAATGACACATCCCGAAGTATTTGGAGACTCATTAGACATTCCAACAGGTAGATGGGGGAGTTACTACGACTACTCGAAAGGGGATATCCATCTAGATATGGTTTTCAAAATAAAGCTCATTTGCAGGCAGCTGTAAAGGATTACTCTGTACGTGTTGCGAAACGAGAGTACCGCGTTGTCAAGAGTACAAAAACATTGTGGAAAGTGGTGTGCAAACACAGTACAGAAGATATGCCTTGTAGATGGTACCTGCGGGCCTCGTTGAAGAAAAAAGTTGGTTTATTCAAAATAAACAAGTATGGAGGTTCTCACACTTGCCTTTTGAGTGAGCTGTCGGTCGATCATGCAAATTTGGACAAAAACATGATTGCTAGCTTGTTAGTGGGAATTGTTCGGCGTGATCCAGCTTACGAAATAAAGTATGTAATTCAAACAGTGAAAGATAAATATGGATTTGAGATCTCCTATGCAAAAGGATGGTTTAGTTTACGACGTGCTGTTGAGAATGTGTACGGAACATGGGAGAGCCCCGTGAGGAAATTGCCTTACTATATGGGAGCTTTGCAAAAATGGAATCCCGGCACAGTCGTTGAGTGGGTTCACCTTGAAAATGCCAGACCAATAGAAAAGACTTTGAATTACGTGTTCTGGGCCTTCCATCCATGTGTACAAGGATTTCAGCATTGCCGCCGGGTAATAAGTGTGGATGGAACACATCTGTATACGAACTATCAACATAAGATGTTGATTGCCGTGGCAATGATGCGAATAATCAAATCTTACCTTTGGCATTTGCAATTGTTGACGAAGAAAACTTTGTGTCATGGAGATGGTTTTTGGAGATGATTAGCAAGCATATTGTGAGAAGATCTGAGGGTGGTGTATGTTTGATTTCTGACCGTCATCCAGGCCTCATTGCTGCAGCCGATTGTATTCCTGACTTCAAATCACCCCTTGGAGTACATCGATTTTGTTTGAGACATGTTTGTTCAAACTTTAATAGTCGCTTCAAATCCGTTCATTTGAAAGACTTGTGTTGGAGAGCGGGATCAGAAAATCAGGTCAGAAAATTTGATCGCACAATGGAAGAGATTAAACTTATAGAACCAAGGGCTTTTGATTACTTGAGTCGTATTGATAAGTGTCAATGGTCGCTTGCTCATGACGGAGGCTGGCGTTGTGGTATCATGACCACAAATATGTCAGAATGCATAAATGGAGTTATGAAAGGTGCTCGTCGACTTCCAAACACCGCCATTGTGCAATTAACTTTTGATCGTTGTGTGCTATATTTTTTCGAACGGCTTAAGAAGACGGAGCGAATGATTCAAAATAATCAAGAATGGCCAGATTATGTGTTCGAAAGATATGGTTGTGCTGACTATCATTCCATCCATCATGATGTCCAGATGTTCGATCGTAGACGTCTAACCGCTTCTGTTATCACAAGAGTACAAGCAGGACGTGGGGGTAATACGCATGTTGTGTATTTAAAATCCGGGGAATGATCTTGTGGAAAATGGAAAGAGTTCGGAATACCTTGCTCGCATGTGATCCAAGTGTGTCGAAAGTATGGCTTAAACGCTAAAACTTTTGTGAAGCCATATTACAATATGAATGAATATTGGAGCACATATCAAGGAGAATTCGAACCAATGTGGGGGGAGGAGCATTGGGACACCCCATGTTTTGAGTTATACCACAACTCCACTCTGCGAAAAAATAGAAGAGTAGGTCGAGATCGAACAACGCGCATTCCGAATGAGATGGACTGGCCAGAAGCCCGTGCAAGACGACAAAGTGCTTCAACTTCTCGAAATCAATAAATTTTTGAACGTGTAATTGATTGTATGTTTATTGTGTAAATGATTTTACGTTATTGTGACATTATTGTACGTTTAATTACGAAATTATTGTATGTCGAATGTATGCTCAAAGAAACAAACATTTTCTCAAATTTAATATATAAAAATCGGTTACTATTTACGACATAATGATGACTTCACCGACGACGACGAGGAGCTAGATTTTCTCCCGTACCACAAGGAGGAGGATTTGTCTGTCTTCTAACTCTTCGTTGTTGAACGACTTCTTCGGCCCTTTCCCTTGCCACAGGTGTGTTGGCAGGCTCCTGTATTGGCGTCAACTAAGGGAATAGAATGGGCGAGACATCGAAAGGTGAAGTCCTAGCTGCATATGTCACAAACCCAAGACTGACATCTGTACCCATGCTGCTGAACTGGGGTTGAGTGGACATGGGGGGATATGGCGTGAAGGGAGATAAAGCATATGATTGTACAGGAACAGGAATATAATAGTCCGTACTCATATCTGGCTCTGTCCACGTGGATGGACCTGCAATATCTGTCTGCATATGTGCAGATGGACCTGCAATATCTGTCTACGTAGATGGACCTGCAATATCTGTCCACGTAGATGGACCTGCAATATCTGTCTGCATATGTGTAGATGGAGTGCCTGCATGGAACTGTCGTGTATCAACAGGCTGTACTTCATTGTATGGCGGGAAGTTTCTGTCTCGTCGGTCACGAGCAACTCGCACCACATTGTCGAACATAGTCCTGTGTTGCCTCATCGACTCTGTCGTAATAGGCACTCCATCAGCCAGATGTCGGTCATAGCTTGTAGATAACTGTTCCATCTGCTCAATCTGCAAAGTACAAATGTCCATATAAAATTTATACATCGAAATACAAATATAAAATAAAATTTCACGTAATTAACGTACCACATGCTGCCATGCCGGGCCATCACCATGTTGATATCATGTCTGTACAAAGTATTCTTGACGCCCAATATATCTACGTGTGACTTGTTCATACCACTCACTGTATCCGCCAACAACGTAGTAACCACCGTCAGTAAATCGTGGTCTGTCGACACGTAGATCATTTGCCCTCTCCCAGCAAAGTATGTGAGCTATATGCCTAGTGCTCCAGTTTTTGTTGACATTTCCCCTTCTACCAACATTATGCAATGCCTCATCCCCCGATGGTGGATCTTCTGGGATATCTTGTAGCATCCCAAATTGTCGCAGTACTCGATCAGACCGTTGCATTTCAACTATGTCGAAGAAAATCAACGGTCCCTTATATGTCCCCAACTCAATGATTCCTTCAGTGTACTCATCAGGGTACGGCTGCCAATTAAACTGCAAAACAACATTGCTTTTACATACTATGAAAAGAGTATATTTTTGTACAAATTAATTTAACAGCATGCTTACTTGAGTTACTGGCTGGTCATCGAGGATGTCCCTTATGATGCGTATGGAATGACTCCCAGTTTCTGTAAAGATTAAATGACACAACCACCTGTATATATTCAAATAAATTATTAAATGCATTCACACATAAGATCAATTATAAAACAATGCATATTTGTACTACCTTACACCATATGGAGCAGAAGGTAACACATTGTTTGGGCCGACAATTATTGGTCAAATATCAGATCTATCGCTACCCAATTGCGGAGTCAAACTTGGGATTCGTGACCATGCCCAAATCTCATTTATTATAGTGACATCAATAACACAAGTTAGATTGACCAGAAACATATTTTAAATATTAAAAAAACAAACATATTATTTACCTGTAAGAGTTGCACTGCACCACCTATAACTTTTTTCCCTTTCTCTGATGACGTGCACAATCACGATATAAGTATGCCAATACAGCACTGCCCCAACTATATGTACTGGCAGAGTCGATATCCTCCAACTTTTGTAAATATAATAATCTAACAAAATTGCCTGAGGAATCAGCGCACATAATCCCCCCTAACATCAATAACGCACAACCCCTTGTGAACTTAACAACATCATCTGCTGTACTATTTTCATCCAATGGATTGAGCAGCAAATGATTATGCAAAGCAACTAATTTCAAACGTGCGCCCTTAAGGTCTGTGATGGCTGGTAAGAAACCTAAATATGTATGGCAATATTCTTGCCAATCGGGTAGAGTCCTATCAATATCAATCCCCGACACTACGATCCCATCTACTGGCAACGCCCATATTACTGCAATGTCTTGCAGTGTGATGGACGCTTCTCCTGATCTAAAATGAAACGTGTGTGTTTCACGGCGCCATCTCTCAACTAAAGCCGTGATCAGGTGCATGTCAAGTTCAATCTTTCCACACCTATAGATACCATAAAATCCAATAACGTGCAATAAATTAACAACACGTATATCTAATGGACACATATCCCAAAAATAGCTATCTGGGTTTCTCACACGAAGTATACTATCCATATCACCTACCCATACATCCTCAGATCGATGTGTAGACTGCAACGACAAAAGATGTGTGTCAACCGTGCCTGGTTGTCTCATTTGATCCATCCTGAAATATAATACAAAAATTAACATTAATCTCAACATTACAAAAACAACCCGTCCGTCGCCCACCGCCGCCGCCCACCACCTGCCGCCACCGCCGGCCGCCGCCGCCGGCCGCCGCCTCCATCCGAAGTCAACTTAAATTTTAATCTTTCACATCACAAAAATATACTCCAACAAGTAATATACTCCCACTAAATATATTAAAATCATAATTTATCTACGATACACAAATAACAAAATTAAAAAGCTTACCTTAAATATTTTGGAAATAGCTTGATTTTTGCAGAAATGTTAGGAAGAAAATTTGAGAACGAGCGGAAGAAAGAATTGAGAATGAAAATGGTGCGGCGGAGAATTTGCAGGAAGAAGAAGAAATGAGATATGCATTGTGCGGCGGCGTGTTGTTTTTAGGTTAAAAATTCATTGGTGTCGCCATCTCAGATGGCGACATCCATATAAATTAAATGGATGTCGCCAACTGAGATGGCGACATCAATAAATTATATTGATGTCGCCAACTCAGATGGCGACATCATAAATTTTTTTTTTTTTTATTAAAGTCGCCATGTCAGATGGCTACTTCAATTCGCCATCTGACATGGCGACTTAGGTTAGTTTGATAATAAAAAAAAAAATCGGTTAAATTGTTAAATTATTTTCGAAAATCGAATATTTAATTAAAAAACCCCACTTGCCATCCTTACCAAAAAAAAAATATAATGACCTTCAAAAATTCTTTTTTTAAAACATTGCAATTTTACCCTAAAAAATTATAGTTTGCCCTCTAAAAATTACATTTTGTCACCCCTTAAATATTGTTTGACCTCTAAATTTTTTTTGGCCTACATTTTTTATTTTAAAATTTTTTGCCCCCTTCCCAACATGTTGTAAAAAATGAGGCATTTGCTAACCGATTTGAAAATTTTGTATCAGATCAATCACTTTAATCTTAGTATTTTAATTGGGTTTTTAATTTCTACTTTTGCAACTTCTTTTAAGACTTCTATCTCCGAAAAATAAATTTAGACCATTAATATGAAAATGTATATCAAGCTTAAGAAAATATTCAATATCAAAACATTGTTTTTCCAAATAAATAATTGATTTAGGAATTTAATCTGTCAAGGCTCATCAAAAAACCATATATATCATCATATTTTGAAAATAATTCAAATCTATAATGCATTGAGGAGATTGACTGATTTATTATACAATAAAAATAATCAATTTTGAACGATTACTCCGCATATTTCAACTCGTCAACATTTTCATGAAATTGCTTCTATCGATGAATAGAATATTGGTTCTTTTTTCATTTCCAGTACCACTTGTTTATATAAATCTAAAGTAGAGTTAAAACAATTTTCTCGGTATGAATATGAGAGAAAAGTATCATATATATCTTATCGTATAATTTTTTATATTATAACTCTATAGTTAATAACCTTAAATATAGTGGGCTTTATTGCCAATAAGAGACTTAAAGCAAATGTTTAAGGGAAAATTTCGGGCCGGTATCATTAGGTAAAAGGTTTTTCAGCCCAGTCACCCAAAAAAAAGTTCTTTCAACTAAGTCCATTTCTGAATACAATGACCAAACTAACCCCACTTATGAAAACACTCTACACCGCATAAATAATTTTTACATGCACCGCATGACTCATTTTTACATGCACCGAGTAAGTATTTTTACATGCACCGCATGACTCATTTTCACATGCACCGAGTGAGTAGTTTTACATGCACCGCATGACTCATTTTCACATGCACCGATTGAGTATTTTTACATGCACCGCATGACTCATTTTCACATGCACCGAGTGAGTATTTTTACATGCAACGTATGAGTCAATTTTTACATGCACCGATCAATTTTACATGCACCATATGAGTAATTTTACATGCACCGCATGAGTAGTTTTGACATGCACCGCTCAATTTTACATGCACTGTACTAGTAATTTTACATGCACCGCATGAGTCGATTTTAACATGCACCGCATGAGTCGATTTTGACATGCACCGCTCAATTTTACATGAACCGCATGAGTAATTTTACATGCACCACATGAGTAATTGTACATGCATCGCATGTGTAATTTTACATGCATCGCATGTGTAATTTTACATGCACCGCTCAATTTTTACATGCATCTCATTACTCAATTTTGCATGCATCGCATGTGTAATTTTACATGCACCGCTCAATTTTTTACATGCACCGCTCAATTTTACATGCACCGCAAGAGACAATTTTTACATGCACCGCTAAATTTACATGTACTGCATCAGTCAGTTTTTACATGCACCACTCAATTTACATGCACCGCTCAAAATATATAGATATATATCTGATTTTCGAAAGTTTCACATGGTTCAAAGAAACAATCTGCACATTTCGAAAGTTTCAATGATTAATCAACCACCAAATCGTTCTTGTATCAAATGACCGATTCAACAATATAAGCAACAGGAATGCAAACCGAATGCACGAATTGGAAAGAAATTCAAAACAACGATAATGAAGATAAATCAATAATTTCCTCAATTTTTTTAGATTCACGTTTTCTGCCCAAAATTGAGCGTTTAACTTAAGAAATTAATCCAAAATTCAACGAAAAAGAATTCAATGATTTATAAAATCACGATCGAAGAACGCGAGGCTAGAACAACTGAAATTCGATCAGAAGTTAGTCGCTAAACCAGAATTCAAGCAAACAAACCAGAGAATTAGAAACAATTAACTGAGAGGAAACAAGGAATCAACAACAATCACAACACAAATTGTAAATATGATCACACAACACAACCTAATAAAGTGATTCCAAATAAAATTATCTCAATTTGTTCGAAGAATCCTTTGCAGAATTTGAAATAAAATAGACTTATTTGAAATAAATTTTCTAAAAGATGTATTTAGTTGAAAGGGGTTTATTTGGGGAGATTTAGTTGAAATATGTTTTGAAAATTGGTACCTTCTTGTAATTTCCTCATGTTTTAATTGCTTTGTGGTTCAGACGCCACTGTATATATAGGGGTATGCATTCGGTTGAAATCGAACCGACCGAACTGATTAGACCAAAATAGAATTAAACGATTTTTATTTTATCAAACCGAACAGACCGAATTGTTCATTAAAAATTGAAATAATCGAGCCGAATTAAAATTGGATATTTCAGCCGGTGACAGAATTAACCGATATATTTTTAAATTTTTTTAAAAAAAGATAATTTGATTTTATAATTAAAAAATAAAATCAAAGAAAAGAAAAAAAGTAACTGATTTTATAAAAAAAGGTAAACAAAAAATTTAAAAAATTAAAAAAAATCATCGGTTATGTATTGTTATCAACATTATTTGTAAATAAATCACTTTTTTAAAAATATCTACAAATAAATACAAGGTGAAGAGAAGTTTATTAACATAAGTTCACTTTTCAAACTTTTGCATTAAAAAGATCTATTTTCATTCCCGAAATATCCTTTTGCTGAAAAAAAACCCTAAACCCTAATTGAAATTGTCGACAAAAGCTCCGTGGCTGCGCTAAAAACCTATGGATACTGAAATTATGATAGCGCCATCACCGACTGACGACAACATCTGTTGGGTTCTCTACAGCGATGCGGATTTCAAGTTATCGGGCTAACAACACACTGAAATTGTGATATTTGTTTGATTTTATCTAACTTTAGGTGCCAATATGTTAGGACCCCTGAGATATTTTGTTCCTGTTCGAGAGGGAACTACTCTCCTAGAATAATTATTTTTTTGGAATAAGAAGACGATAGTTTTGACAAAATATGTTCTGTCCTTTTCTCATTCAATATTCAAAAATATACACATGAATTCAATTTCTTCCACTTAGCACACTTCTACCTATAAGACATACATGCGTTGCGTGTGTAACGTAATATATATGACATACAAATTGATGTGTAAATTCAAATTAGAGTTTGAGTGTGCAAAAATGGGAAGGAACAATTTTTTTCTCTTCCTTTGAGAGGGATCTGATTAGGATGAATGAGGCGAAGAATGAGAAGTTAAGATAAATGAAATTACATTCTTAACATGTTACTCTGCCTTTTCTTTAATTAAGTTGAAGGATATTTTTGAAAATTCACACTGCTATAACAATGTTGGAAAAATTTGATACGATATTGTCCTTCTGTATCATAAAGTTCATAATGCATTTTTTGGACCTTTGGAGGGGGTAGTTTGGTAAATTCAAATTTGATATACCAAGGAAGTTAGTATATGAGACTTATGCATTAGAATATAGTAACCTTTGGAAGTGGTAGTTTGATAAATTCAAATTTATCATACCAATGTAGTTAATGTACGGGGCTTAAACATTTTAATATAGTAACATTTGGTGGGGTAATTTGGTAAATTCAAATTTGACAGGTTTATGCATTATAAGAGAGTAAGATACACAACAGAAACTAATAATAGTAAAAATGCTTATCAATTATATTTCATAATCTGTAGCCCAAAATGGTTCACGTAAGTGTCTCTTGGGTCGTGCAGGTTGTTCGAATGGGCCAACAACATGTGGACTTGGTTGACCCACAAACAATATCCCCTTCCTCGACATGGGCCTTGTCTCAAGGCCCATATTGAAATTGTCTTGTGAAGAATGAATTGAATTTGATAGTGGACGACAACTAACATCTGATGGAGGATTTAATTATGGCTGGGAAGATAATAAATGCTCTGAGAGTTCCCAAGTGGCTTCTTCAATTGGCAATGTCTCCCACTGTACCAATAATTCCCGAAGACAATTTCCATTTTTCCAGACATTGCGTTCTGCTAAGATAGCTTGGGGTTTCAGCATGAGCCTGTCATCAGAATCTACGGAAGGTAGAGGAGCTGACGTGGCCGGTGGTTCGTCGTGGCTTGGTTGAAGTTAGGAGACATGAAAAACAGGGTGGATTCGGCTAGATGGTGGTATTTCGAGTTCATAAGCAACTTGTCCAAGGAGGCAGAGTATCTTGAAGGGTCCATAGAACCTCCGAGCTAATTTATGGGACTTGCGGGAATGAAGGAGGTTTGTCGCCTGTCGGTATGCTCGCAACTTGACATAGACACAATCGCCGGGGTTAAACTCTTTATCTGCTCGTTTTTTTATTGGGCTGGTGTTGCATGTGTTGCCGAGTGTTGTGGAGTGTTTCCTTGAGGTTGGAAAGTAGCTGCTCTCGGGTGGTGAGAGTGTTGTCAATGGCTGTTAGGGTAGATGCTCCGGGAATTTAGGTAGTTATGCTGGGTGGTGGACGTCCGTAGAGAACTTCAAAAGGAGTCATTTGAATGGTTGATTGATGACTAGTATTGTACCAGTGCTCGGCTAAGGGAAGATACCTGGACCAATGTTTAGGTTCATCACAAGCGAAACAACGGAGGTAAGTTTGAAGGCATCGATTCAATAGTTCGGTCTCTCCGTCAAATTCTGGGTGATAAGCGCTGCTGTAATTTAGTGAGGTGCCAAGTTGTCTGAATAACACCTGCCAAAAATGACTTAAAAACAAGGGATCCCTGTCGGTGGCAATTGTTCTAGGCAATCCCTAGAGTTTGTAGCTATCTGTGAGGAAGATGGAAGCGAGGTATGCGGCTGAATACTCGGTTGGGAGGGAGATAAAGTGCGAAACTTTTGTGAGGCGGTCGACAAGTACCCAAATAGTAGTTTTACCAAATGAAGTGGGTAGATGTGTGATAAGTCCATGCATCCCAAACGTTGGTTGGGATTGGTAAGGGTTGTAACAAGCCATATGGTTTATGATTGGAAGAGTTGTGCTGCTGACAGGTTATACATCTAGTGATATAATGTTTGATGGTATTTTTCATTGTAGGCCAGTAGAAAGAAGCTGCTATTCTGCTCAAGGTAGCTTTAATGCCCGAGTGGCCTCCAACAGGGTAAGTACGATATTCGGCCAGAATTTGTGGATGTAATCCTGTGTCTTCGGGTATGTACAATTGATTTTTAAAATAAACTAGCCCATCAGTAACTTGGAAATTACTGTGAGTAGCTGGTTCTGACTTAATTTGTTGCTGGAACTGCTTACCTGCTGGTGAAGAGGAGAAATACTCGCGGAGTTGGTTGAGCCATTGTAGAGTGGGTGTTACAGCTGTATATGAGGGAATGTCCACCTGTGACAAAGCGCCGGCCACTTTATTTTCCTTTTCCAGGTTTGTACCAGATTTCATAATCAAATCCCAGAAGTTTAGTTAGCCATTTCTGTTGATCTGGGGTTTGAATCACTTGTGTGAGCATGTGTCGAACGCTGCATTTGTCACGCCCCGAAACCGGGGTCAATAACACCGGCGTTGAATCCAAACATGATATTCGGATACAACAAGCCTCGTGTACAGATCCATGATAAAACTAGTCTATTTATTCCAAAATCAATAAATTGTCATTATAATTGCAAATACGAAATACAATTGTCTCGAATTTAATAAAAGTTGCGGAAGCGTAAATAAATATAGTAAATCTTCTTGAAGACTCCTCATGGATCACCATCCCCAGAATTGTTCTTCTCTTTCTTCCTCGATCTCTTCTCGTTCGACTTTGTCTGGGAGGGGAGGTAAGGGGGTGAGTGCTTGTGAAAAACACCCAGCAAGCGGGGGCCAATCGATGTGACAATATAATATTTTTTCATAATTTTTCCAAAACATATATTATAATCGGAGCATAAACTGATATGAATACTGAAACATAAACTTAACAGAGTTGCTCTAATCAGAGCCAGAACAGAACATGTCATATCAGATATATTTTTCGTATACGTAAAACACATTAAATCCTCTAATTTCCTCCTGGTACTGATATCAGTTCTCTAGACTTAACCCTCATAGAGATAAGGTCAGAACATCGGATCACCCACGAATAAAGGGTCTGGACTTTCCAGAACAACGGTTAACCACCGTATCAGGTCAGAATGTCGGTTATAATCCCACCGCATCAGGGTCAGAAACAGAAACAGAACTCAGAATTCCCACCAATTGGATTTCGATATTTAAAGTGCTTCAAAAATATAATTTTCATCAAAACATCACAATTTCATAGTTTCAACATAATTCACATAATCGATTGAGTTTCAAAACATACTTATGATTTTTCGAAAACGAAATGAATATATAACAAGAGCCCACTTACCGTCGAAGCATGTTGAAATGAGATCCGGGTTGAGAAAATGGTAAAAACTCCTCCTCTATTCCTTGTAAGTTTTCGAAATATTTGTGTGTGTGTAGTGTATGATTCTTGAAAAATGCTAAGTGTAGAGTAGTCTTTTCTTGGCAAGATGTAGTGTGATTTTAATGTGGGGAGGTGTACTCCAATTTAGATCCTTTATGTTGGCTCCTAATGGCAAGACTTAAGTGGATGATAAGTGGATGGTGTTAATGTAATTGGGAGGCATTTAAGTAGGGAGGATTGAGGGGCATGAGTTGGGGTCATCAATGGGAGGCAATTAAGTGGGGAGGATTGATGGGTCACGAGTTGGGGTTATTAATGGGATGAATATATGGAGTCATCATCTTTAGTTTAGGAGCATGATTTAGAGACATTTAAGTTGATCATAAATCCTAGCCATTTAGTTTATAATTTTAGCAAAGAGATGAATGACTAAGCAATATTGGAAAAATGCACTTGAATAGGCAAATTGAGTGGTCATGACATTTCATAATTGAGTAAGTAATGAATGTGATAATCAATGGGTAATGTAGAAGAATTTATTAAAAATTACAAACTTAGGCAATCTAATGACATGATTTAAGTAAGCCATTAAATGTCATTATATTGTATTGAATGTGATTGAATGGTGGTTGAATGAGATTTGATGGTGGCAAGATTTGTGTTAAGCACTTAATATCATTGAATGACAAGATTTGGGCAAGTCCATTGAATGACTAACATAATTTGGGGCAAGGCAAAATTTGGGGTCATCACATCCCTCCCTCCTTATTGAAAGTTTCGTCCTCGAAACTTGAGTCAATTTGACCTTAGAAAAGATAAGGGTATGTATGGCTTAAGGGCTAGTTCCTCAGAACCACTTGGATATAATGAATGCGTGACACCACAATCAAGCAATGCATATTCTGGAAATTTGTTTAATAAAATGGTACCTGCCATGGCTTCGTTCATGGCCTCTGTTTTCTCTTGGGTTATGGCATAGAGCCGAGCATTTGGTTTGTTCACCATTGGCTTGTTTGGAGGGGCACTATTTCCTGAACTTGTCCTCTTTTTCTCGACTTCAGGACAATCGGCAATTCTATGTCCGAACTTCCCACATCGAAAGCAAGCTCCAGTCTTTCTATGACATTCACCGGTATGTGCGAAGTCACAAGTCCGACATTTTGGAATCCTTTGATTGAATGGGGTGGATATGCGTCCCTCTTGCTGATTATTGGATTGGTTTGGTCGTTTGAAATCCTGACCAATGGCAGCGTGTTGGCTAAGGGGAGGTCGCTTGCGCTTAAATTCCTCTTCACGACGTCGTATATCCGCTTCAGCCCTGATGGCTGCTCCCATTAAGTCTCCAAAGTTTGTGGTTTCATAGATTGCGAGGGCAGATTGGATACGACTGTTTAACCCATTCCTGAAGCGATGTAGTTTCATGGTCTCATCTGCCATAATGGTTGGTGCATATGTTCCTAGAGAGTTGAACTTTGAGGTATATTTTACCACCGACATGTCAGTAGTCTGTATCAAGTGCTCGAACTCTCGCAGCTTCTGAATTTGCATGGCTGCTGGGAAATATTGCTTTAGGAATGTGTTTCGGAACCTTTGCCAAGTGATTGGTCCCGTTTCCGCCATCAATGGTGACACGTTTTCCCACCATTTACCCGCGTGATCAATGAGAAATGATGTTGTGATTTCAACCTTGATGTTTTCAGGTACTTCCAGCAGTCTATGGTGATTTTCTATTTGCTTAAGCCAATTCTGAGCCATTTCGGGATCTGGGTTGCCATCAAATGTCGGAACCCTGTTCTTACGAAGAGACTCATAATGGTACTTGACTCCTTGTGGAGGTGAGGTAGGATGCGGTTGTGGCTGGTTGTTAGCAGGGTTACCCATGCCTTGTAGTGTTGTAGCCACAATGGTGGCTATTGCCAACAAGTCTTCGCGGCTCAGACCCACCCTCGGGGGTTGTGGCGGTGGAGGTGGATGTGGAGGATTCTGGTCTCCATCCGTTCTCTCCTCATTAGTGTTAGGAGGAACTGCGTAGTTGGGGTTTCGATTGTTACGAATAGGTCGACCGGCCATTTCCTACAAATTCGTAACTCTCTAAGATTGTTTTGCAATGTTATAACGAGCGTATGTTCGAGATAGACAAAATGGAGACAACTTTGAATAAAATAATTTTATTGGTAGTTGAACAAGGTTTCCAATGAATTCAAATGAAATTAATAAAATACTAAAGATTCTTAATATTCTTATTAAATTGCAATATGTAATATTTTATTAACATACATATTTTAAACTAATCGATAATGTCCCTATCTCCGAATTCCTCCTCATCATCTTCTTCTACTGGGTCTATCTCGGGGTTTTCCTCCTCTTGCATGTTGTTGAGGATCCATGCAGCTCTTCGAGATCGTGCAACACCCATGGTTCATCTCGGTGAGCTCTTCGATTTGCATCTCGAGGGCACTAATCCTAGCCTCTCTTAGCACTCGACCGGTATCGTATTCCTGCCGGATGTTCTCACTTTTGTTTGCCATGGTTTGAATTCTATCAATATCAACTTTACGGAGATCGGTGAGCCTCGTGATCTCCTATTTAGCTCCGTTGACATCTTCCTCAGTTTGATTATCATAATAGGCAAACCGTTGTACCTCTCCGTGCAAATGGTCCATAAATTCTAGAAGCTCTGCTATGGACTCCTTGGATTGTTCCATCTCCTGCCCCAAACGACGGATCCTAGTGGCTGTGCTCGGTTCGACATCACCTAATCTCAATTAGGGAGAGAGTTTTGTCCAATTAAAAACTTAAAGTAATAATTTATATATATTTTTAAAATTGTAAGGGTTAATAGTATGAGGGAATCATGAAAATTATTTTGATTTTTTTTTTTAGAGTTCATAAGGCTGGAATTAGGGTTTTGAATTTCGTCATATATCGGCGATTGGAATTTAAAATTAGAAGAGGGCTTTTATTTCTGGCATGATTTGGAGTGAGATCCTAAAATTAATTGGATTTTAGTGTTCGAATGATGGATAAAATCGGTAGTGAAATTTTTCGCCCATTAGGGTTCTTGGGGAGCAATTTCGATTCGAAATTACTCAATGTTCAATTATTGAAATTCAAAATTTTCATAGGGCTTTGGATTGAAATGCTAACGGGATTAATAACCCAGAAGTAATTTGGTAATGGTGTTCGAAATGATTGAAAAATCAAATATGGGAATTTCAAAATTTTAGGGTTCTAGGGGCGAGATACATGATCCAGAAATTGAGCATCTTCTATTGTTTGTGATTTCGATTGGATAGAGGGTTTTTGTTAGGCATGAAATATGCATCATAAACCCAAATTTAATTTGGAATTGGCGTTTCGGCTTGATGAGAAAATCGAGAATCGAATTATTGGGACAGTTAGGGTTCTAGGGCGTATGTTTAGGCTCAAAATTGGACACTTTCCTTAATTTGTGAAACCGATTTCTTATAGGGCTTTTATTAAGGATGATAATTGGATCATTACTCCAGATCGGATTTAAAAATTATGTTTCGATGGGTGAAAAATCGAAGGCTTAAATTTCGGCTGAATTAGGGTTCTTAAGGGCGAGAATTTGATCGGTGATTGTTCATTGACCAGTGAACGGTTAATGGAATTGATAGAGGGCTTTTTCTCGTCTGATAAAGGCGGTCATGGTGGTATGTCTAGATACTTGATCGGTGGTCGGCGGTGTGAGATCGGAATATTGACGTGATTGGAGTTCTCGAGTTTCGATCGAGAAATCAGCCATGCCAACGCCTTCCGTTCAGCTCGATAACTAGTGTCGCAGTTTCGTCTCAGGGAGACGTTCACGGTGGTGGGTTGAATTTCGGATAGGGCAACGACGACGGTGGTGGTGGTGGCGGCAGTTTACAGATTTTGTTTTTTTTGTAAAAAAAAAAAAATTTCAGATTGTAATTTTCGATTCCCAACTGAATTTTGATTTATGCAGTTGGTCTATTTTTTTAATCTGGTATTTTTATAATCACCAGAAATCTTTTCCCAGCGGGATCATGGAACCTGGTTTCGCTCTGATACCACTAAAATGTCACGCCCCGAAACCGGGGTCAATAACACCGGCGTTGAATCTAAACATGATATTCGGATACAACAAGCCTCGTGTACAGATCTATGATAAAACCAGTCTATTTATTCCAAAATCAATAAATTGTCATTACAATTGCAAATACGAAATACAATTGTCTCGAATTTAATAAAAGTTGCGGAAGCGTAAATAAATATAGTAAATCTTCTTGAAGACTCCTCATGGATCACCATCCCCAGAATTGTTCTTCTCTTTCTTCCTCGATCTCTCCTCGTTCGACTTTGTCTGGGAGGGGAGGTAAGGGGGTGAGTGTTTGGGAAAAACACCCAGCAA
This sequence comes from Haberlea rhodopensis, assembly GCA_907163345.1. Classification (NCBI taxonomy): domain Eukaryota; kingdom Viridiplantae; phylum Streptophyta; class Magnoliopsida; order Lamiales; family Gesneriaceae; genus Haberlea; species Haberlea rhodopensis. The sequence goes on along the minus strand of CAJQUN010000033.1, from coordinate 4,899,302 downwards.
GCGGGGGCCAATCGATGTGACAATATAATACTTTTTCATAATTTTTCCAAAACATATATTATAATCGGAGCATAAACTGATATGAATACTGAAACATAAACTTAACAGAGTTGCTCTAATCAGAGCCAGAACAGAACATGTTATATCAGAAATATTTTTCGTATACGTAAATCACATTAAATCCTCTAATTTCCTCCTGGTACTGATATCAGTTCTCTAGACTTAACCCTCATAGAGATAAGGTCAGAACATCGGATCACCCACGAATAAAGGGTCTGGACTTTCCAGAACAACGGTTAACCACCGTATCAGGTCAGAATGTCGGTTATAATCCCACCGCATCAGGGTCAGAAACAGAAACAGAACTCGGAATTCCCACCAATTGGATTTCGATATTTAAAGTGCTTCAAAAATATAATTTTCATCAAAACATCACAATTTCATAGTTTCAACATAATTCACATAATCGATTGAGTTTCAAAACATACTTATGATTTTTCGAAAACGAAATGAATATATAACAAGAGCCCACTTACCGTCGAAGCACGTTGAGATGAGATTCGGGTTGAGAAAATGGTGAAAATCTCCTCCTCTATTCCTTGTAAGTTTTCGAAATATTTGTGTGTGTGTAGTGTATGATTCTTGAAAAATGCTAAGTGTAGAGTAGTCTTTTCTTGGCAAGATGTAGTGTGATTTTAATGTGGGGAGGTGTACTCCAATTTAGATCCTTTATGTTGGCTCCTAATGGCAAGACTTAAGTGGATGATAAGTGGATGGTGTTAATGTAATTGAGAGGCATTTAAGTAGGGAGGATTGAGGGGCATGAGTTGGGGTCATCAATGGGAGGCAATTAAGTGGGGAGGATTGATGGGTCATGAGTTGGGGTTATTAATGGGATGAATATATGGAGTCATCATCTTTAGTTTAGGAGCATGATTTATAGACATTTAAGTTGATCATAAATCCTAGCCATTTAGTTTATAATTTTAGCAAGGAGATGAATGACTAATCAATATTGGAAAAATGCACTTGAATAGGCAAATTGAGTGGTCATGACATTTCATAATTGAGTAAGTAATGAATGTGATAATCAATGGGTAATGTAGAAGAATTTATTAAAAATTACAAACTTAGGCAATCTAATGGCATGATTTAAGTAAGCCATTAAATGTCATTATATTGTATTGAATGGGATTGAATGGTGGTTGAATGGGATTTGATGGTGGCAAGATTTGTGTTAAGCACTTAATATCATTGAATGACAAGATTTGGGCAAGTCCATTGAATGACTAACATAATTTGGGGCAAGGCAAAACTTGGGGTCATCACAGCATTGGTCTGTAGTGATAATGAATCTTCTGCCAAGAAGATAATGTCTCAATTTTTAACAGCTTCAGTAATGACATATAACTCTCTTGTGTAGGTGGACGCAGATTGCATTTGGGGAAGTAACTTTTTGCTAAAGAGAGCAAGGGGGTGTTCCTGTTGGGATAGAACAGCCCCAATAGCCCATCCACTAGCATCCATCGTGAAGTCAAAATGTTGGGAGAAATCAGGTAAACCAAGAACTGGCAGGCTAGTCATACATGTTTTATAGCTCATGAAAGCCTTCATTGATGTAGCACTCCATGTGTACTGCCCTGCTTTTAGTAAATCTGTGAGTGGATAAGCATGAGTAGCATAATTCCTAACAAACCTCATCTAATATCCGGTGAGGCCGAGAATCCCATGTAAGGCCGTAACTGATTAGGGTACGGGGCAGTCTAGAATAGCTTGTATCTTTTCCGGATCCACACTAACCCCGTCACCGGATATAATGTGGCCGGGATAATGAATTCGTGGGGGCTGAAAAGACGCACTTGGTGAACTTAGCATAATATTTATAGGATGAGAAAAACCTGTGATAAATGCGCCATATGATCTGCCCAATTGACACTATAAATAAGGATGTCGTCAAAGAAGACCAAGACAAATCGACGTAAGTATGCCCTAAACAACTCATTCATAGTTGCCTGGAATGTGGATGGTGTGTTAGTGAGTCCAAACGGCATAACTAGGAATTCGTAGTGTCCATCCCAAGTCCTGAATGTTCTGGTGAACATATGGGGGATTGACCCTTATCTTGTGGTATCCCGAACGCAAATCTAATTTGGAAAAAATGGTGGCGCCGTTAAGTTCATCCAGAATTTCGTCAACAGTGGGTATAGGGAACCGATCACGCACTGTAATAGCGTTAATTGCTGGATAATCAACACAAAATCGCCAAGTTTAGTCCTTTTGATGCAGTAAAAGGACTGGAGAGGAATATGGACTCTGGCTAGGCCTTATGATGCCATCGTGTAGCATTTCAGAAATTAATTTGTCATGATTTCCTTTTGGTAATGAGGGTATCGGTAGGGTTTCACATTTACTGGCTCGGAGTCCGGTAACAAATGAATTTGGTGGTCATTATCTCATGGTGGAGGTAGTTCGGTAGCGGTGTGTAATATGATTTGGAATTTATCGAGAAGGGTTTGTAACTCGGGGTTTGGTTGGGTGGTGTTTGCGATAAGTGTGGGTGATGAGGGTGTTAGTTCGTGGGTAATGGTGTGGAGACATAACGGAGCCAGTGTGTATCATGCGAGCTAATTTGGAATGGGTAGTTTGGGATATCGTAGGTTCCCAGCGAAGCTGGATGTGGTTCCCGGCATGGGTGAAACTCATGCTGGGAAAAGAAAAATCAGCAATAATAGGGCCCAAAGTACAAAGCCATTGTACTCCTAGGACGGCATCAGCTCCATGAATAGGTAGGACGAGGAATGAGATGTTGAACTCTTGGCCGTGTAATGTTACTTTCACATCTCTGCAATGCCGACCACACTCAAGAAATTCTCCATTGCCAACCATCACCTGAAAGTGGGTAGTGCCACCATGGGAAGATGGATTAATTCGGAAATTCGAGGTTGCACAATGTTATGCGTACTGCCGGAGTCAATTAGGGCGACGAGAGACTGTGATTGAATAGTACAAGTTATCCTTAGTGTTTGAGGAGTGGGAACACCCAAATAGACAGCCATTGATAGATGAAAGGACCCATCCCCAGAAGCTGAATCAGTGGTAGGTAGAAGGGTAATTGGTAATGGAGGTTCTGTGATTGGAGTATAATTGTGGTGCAGCATGTTTGATTCATTTTCGGTAATTTCTGAGATAGAGAGAGAGGATTCATGGGTTTCGTTGGTAGCAATAATAAGGAATTGAGGAGTTTTGCACTGAGAGGATTCATGGGTTACGTTGGTAGCAATAATAAGGAATTGAGGAGTTTTGCACTTGTGACTGGGAGAGTATTTGTCATCACAGTTAAAACAAAGTCGTTTGGCTCGTCTGTGTTGCATTTTCGATAGTGAAAGTCGTCGTGTAGGTAAGGTGTTTTGGGGTCTAGGAGGTGTGGTTAAGATGGGAGGGTTTGATTTTGGAGGCGCTAAAAGTAGTGTAGGGCCTGGTTGTGGAAGGGTTCTTGGGGTTGGAAAAATTTTGGGTCGGGAATCTTGGAGTTTGGCCTCCACAAGTTTGGCCAAGCCAATAACCTCTTAAATTCATCCTAGCCTTAAGATGGCCATCTCCTGTTGGATATCAGTCCTTAACCCGGATAAGAAGCAATTCAAAATCGCTACCGATGGCAATCCGACGACGGTTGCACAACTTCTCGAAATCTGTTTGAAATTCAGCAACAGAGCCCACCTGTTTCAATTTAAAAAGAGCATCTTGATGGTTTTCATACGAACTTGGGCCAAACCTGATTTCCAGCGCTCTGGTGAAAGCTTTCCAAGAGCTTAATTGGCGGTTGTTATAAGTCCACTGGTACCAGCATAGAGCCGCGCCCTGCGTGAAGAACGAAGCCATTGGTAACCTCTGTTCAAGAACATTTTGGTAGTAATAAAGTACTGGTCAGCCTGAAATAACCAATCCAACGGGTTGGATCCATCAAAGAAAGAAAGGTTAATTTTTGGGGTTTTGGTGATTGAGTACTGAAGCCTTGAAGGTTTATTGTAGAAGCTGTGGACGATGCACCCACATGATATGATGGGGGTGGTGTTGTTGTCTGGTTGAGATTTTCGGGTGGTAGGCTCACATGTTCAAGCCGTACACGGATCTCCTGTACTAAGGCCGTCAAGGTCGAAAAAGATTGCATGTGTTGGGCTAAGAGATCTCCATGATGTTGTTGCCCATCTTGGAGGGCCTGAACAACTCCCTTCAAGGCCTCCACGGTTTCATCAGTGGCGGGATTAGATTGATTTGGTTTGGGAGGCATAGTAAAGAACGAGAGCATCAAATTGTTAGGGCCCTTGAAATATTTTTGTTCCTGTTCGAGAGGGAACCACTCTTCTAGAATAATTATTTTTTTGGAGTAAGAAGACAATAGTTTTGAGAAAATATGTTCTGTCCTTTTCTCATTCAATGTTCAAATATATACACATGAATTCCTTTCTTCCACTTAGAACACTGCTACCATGACTTTGACCATTGTTTATACACACACTATAATACTAAAAATGCTTAGCAATTATATTGTAGTCCAAATTGGTTTACATAAGTGTCTCTTGGCCGTGCAGGTTGTTCGAATGGGCCAACTACATGTGGACTTCGTTGACCCGCAACACCATGCTTAATCCTTCTACCGTAGATTGGGTTCAACCCAATACTCTTGTGCATTTTCGCGGAATGATACAAGACATGTTGGGCAATGAATTCTATGTTGGTGCATACAAGGTATTTTTTTTCTCTGTTTGCAACCTTGTATTATTAAATCGTTTGCATTTAGGCACTCTGAAATGCGAGAACAAGGATTAAATTATACTCATTTTCATGTTTCTGTTACAGGATGGTGATACATGGAGAACAAACAAATTTTCCGATACTCCTCATTCCCCTTTGAATACCTCACTTGATAAATTTGGGCACGTCTTCTGCTTTATTGCATTCCCGTAGTTCTTTAATTTTGCTTGTTTCCTGTTTTTACTTGGTTCTACAAGCTACAACTGTTGCTCTGTTTTGCCTCCGTTGCCCGCCGCTTTCTTGATTCGTCCCAACTCCGTCACTCTAAGCGCTCCTCTTCTGGTTCCATCTTTTATTGGTCCCGGAACAAGATATTTACTTTAGTTTACTCCACAAATATAACTTGTATTACAATTTGGTTGATGTTGGTGAATTATATAAAGGGTTTATCGCCTTTGCATGAAATTTTAAGTGTAGATTTGTCATTTACACTAAAAATAGACTTTAATTGATTGAATGTTTTTTTATACGGACTAGGTTGATTAATGTTTCACGACAATGAATTTGCCTGAATTTTTCCGAATAAAAATTGAAGATTTTGGGTTTCATGGACCACAACATGGACCAGATAATTGGGCTTCCTCAGGAACTCAATGATTAATATTTGATTATTACGATGGACATTTGTAATGAGAAAGTTGTGACCCCTACCGTTAGGGATATTTGCACTTAGTTAGATCAAATCAATCAATCTCCACCATCCATTTTTTAGGATGTGTGAATACAAGACAACTTTTTTCAATTGTAACTATCCTTAAAAACTAGTCCAAGCTTCCCGGTCTTGTCGTGATGGATAATAGTTCATATCCCTTTAGACATACTCGAGTTCGAGTCGCGTTTGACGTAAAAATTGAATTAGTACATCCACCACCACAAAAAAAAAAAAAAATTTAGTCCAATAATTTCAATTTTCAATCACGAAATAAAGTTCCTTTTAATATAATCATGTTTTAGACATTGATATCATTTGGAAAGTAATCTAGAAATTAAAGTTTATTCTCATTTTAAAGGAAAAAGAAAAATAAAGTTACATTTCAAAGTAAACAGAATAATTTTACTGGTAGGCTAACTTTGACTTAAGGAGGCATTAGTGATTGAACTTTAAGAGCTGTCAAATTAGAATCCTTTTTTTGGCACGAATGTGGTCTATTTTTTTTATTAAAAAAAAAAACAATCAGTCAATTAAATAAAGTATTACAAGAATATCCCATATAATACTAGCATTTGTAATATTAGTCCTAAATTTTTAGGACTAATCAATATAATGCAATATAAATTATTTTTTAAGAAAAGTAGTCCCACATAATTTTTTTATCAAATATAGTCCCACAAAATTTTTTTTTTGACAAAAGTGGTCTCTGAACCCTTAACAAAACTTGGGATAATTTTGTTAAATATAATTTTTGCGAGACTATATTTGATGGACCATTTATGTGAGATTATTTTTCTAAAAAAAACGATTTTTGTTAGACTATATTTTATTGGTCTTAAAACTTTGGACTACTATTGCAAATAGTCTTACCATTTTTGTTCTCTAAGTATTTAATTAAGGCCGTTTGGTTTACAGAATGTGATAAATAATGTAATGATTAAAATATGAGATAGTGATAAATACTATAGTGTGATAAGTTATACAGTGATTGGTTTGGATGATAACATGGTCTATTAATTTTATTTTTTGGTAAAATGTCTAAAATATCTTCGAAAATTCGAATTTCAAATTTCGGAGGAAATTTCAAAATTTTGAATTAAGTTATAGGAAATAAGTTGAATTTTTTTGCAGGGGAATTTCAAATTTTAAAATAGTAAAAAAAGGTGGGAAACAATATATTTGTCATTTTGCTATAAAGTGAGATAAATTTACTATAAAGTGAGATGAATATGATGTGATAACTTTTTTTCAATCATACAAACCAAACACGGAACTTAAAAATAAACTTAAGATTACTAATCATTATCATTCAATGCAAACATGGCATAAGTCTTTAATTGCACCGAAGTAAAACTAGTTATTTTTACGTAGTATTTTTTCGTTTGCTAATTAGAGGAAGGGATGAGAGTTCAAGCTTACATATAATGGCAATATATATATTTTTAAAAAAATAGTATTCTCTTGAAAACTCAACCAATTTTATAGTAAAATTGTTCCACGCTGCATTATCTGAACCTGGGACGGATTTAAAATTCAAGATGGGGCCAAAAAGTAACAACATAAAAAATCGAGGGACTTTTTTAAGAGGGGGCTATATTGATTTTAAGGGAGCAATATGTAACTTGGGGGTGGGAGGTCAAATGCAATTTTATGGGAAAAAATTGAGGGATGTTACTTACCCTCCCTTGTCTGGCTCTATCTCGGCTCTTGATTTGAACCGTATGTTCTAATAAAAAGAATATTAAACACCACATCACAAATCACACCATTCTACTAATGTTTTTGGATCTAAACCAAAAAGTTAGCCATGATATTTTTAAAAAAAGATTTGAATGGTATATTTCGAAAATGGGTGGTTGTGTTTTCAAGAAAATAGATGTGAACCAAATAATTTTCCTTCTCACATTGTCTATCACAGGACCAAAATTTTGGTTCTTGATACCCCGCAGGAGAAAGATCTACCCTCCGACCTTATGCTTAGCTTCGCTCGAGAAAATCACCCGACTTGGAACACAAAAAGCATATGTCTTAGCACCGCAGGGACGACCGACCTCCCGAGCTCACGTGGTCAAGACATTCGCCTCAGCGTATGTGTGTGGCCTACCTCCCTAGCTCACGTGGTCAAAAGCATCTTTCTCATCGTTATGTATACGACTGACCTCCCGAGCTCACGTGGTCAAAGCATCCGCCTCATCTCTATGTATATGGCCGACCTCCCGATCTCATGTTCCAAAAGCATCCGCCTCAGCGTTATGTATACGACCGACCTACCGAGCTCATGTGGTCAAGACATCCACCTCAGCGCTGTGTATATGGCCGACCTCCCAAGCTCACGTGATCAAGACATCCGCCTCATCGTTATGTAAATGACCGACCTCCCGAGCTCACGTGGTCAAAGCATACGCCTCATCGTTATGTATACGACCGACCTCCCGAGCTCACGTGGTCAAAACATTCGCCTCAGCGTATGTATGTGGCCTACCTCCCTAGCTCACGTGGTCAAAAGCATATGTCTCATCGTTATGTATACGACCGACCTCCCGAGCTCACGTGGTCAAAACATCCGCCTCATCGCTATGTATATGGCTGACCTCGAGAGCTCACGTGCCATAAGCATCCGCCTCAGCGTTATGTATACGATCGACCTCCCGAGCTCACGTGGTCAAGACATCCGCCTCCGCGCTATGTATATGGCCGGCCTCCCGAGCTCACGTGATCAAGACATTCGCCTCAGCGTTATGTATATGACCGACCTCCCGAGTTCACGTGGTCAAAGCATCCGCCTCATTGTTATGTATACGACCAACCTCCCGAGCTCACGTGATCAAGACATTCGCCTCAGCATTATGTATACGACCGACCTCCCGAGCTCACGTGGTCAAAGCATCCGCCTCATCGTTATGTATACGACCGACCTCCCAAGCTCACGTGGTCAAAGCATCCGCGTCATCGCTATGTATATGGCCGACCTACCGAGCTCATGTGCCAAAAGCATCGGCCTCAACGTTATGTATACGATCGATCTCCCGAGCTTGCCGAATTCTAGTCTAGAGACATTAATCGACAACAGATATAAGATCATCTTCAAAATTCCCAATCTTTGGGAAGGCATTGACCAAGTCCAAGCCACTAAGGTCAAGTTATTGGCCATATGTATTAACGTGGTCCAGGATTACACCAACCTCTCCGGGATTTCAGGGAATGATGTGGATCGTGGCATTACTGATCAGCCGATGTGTTCTGATATTTCAGGGGTCGTGTAGATTATGGCCTTATTGGTCCAATTGCACATCCCGAAACAACACCTATAAATAGCAAGCTAATTCAGGATTTCAGGTATGCGTTTTTTCCTATACACACTTACAGACAACAACTATTCCCTTACAGATTTTTCCCATATCTCCCGTCACCTGACTTGAGCTTCGGAGGGACCCACCGGGAAAATCTTCCGGCACCCTTATGACATTTTGTTTCAGATCTTAGCAGGTCATTCAGGATATGTCCCTTGTTATTTGGTCCATTGAAGAACATAAAGAGAGGTAATTTAACCTCTTATTGATACTAAGAGATCATCACTCTTTTTGGGAGTATCAATTGGCGTCGTCTGTGGGAACCGTTCGGGCTAAGGCGTGGATATGAATGGAAAAAAGATGACAATGAGGAAGAAAAACATCCAGGGGAGAAATAATCCTGGACAACCTGAAATCATCAGTACATTCGATACCCTACAAGAGAAAGAACATAACTATATGCTAATTGTCCATCGAACCAGGGTCCTTTCAGCTTTGTTGACCGATCTCCCGACCTCACACACAAAAAAATCATCAACTTTAGCTGTGTGGATGACCGACCTCCCGACCTCAAGAAAGCATCGGCTTTAGCGCAGTGTGGATGATCGTCCTCCGGATCTCATGCAAGCATTGTTGTCAGCTTGAGTTAATTAGGAAGACCACTCAATAGAGCTTACCGAGCTCTTATTCTTAGGTTGACCAGGACGATCTAACTATTGATCACCAGGATATTAGTTTTGGACTTCCCGATTCCCATACTCATGAAATGATGTGAATTTCAACATAAGTCTACCCACAATGGGAATGGCTTGACTGGGTCAAAGATCTTCTCAGATCCTGTCAACAAGCCAAAGATTTTAGGGATTTTTAAATATCTTCTCGATCGTGTTGTACCAGTTCCAACCTTGGGAGAAAAAAGACATCTATGCACAAGGAAGGAAAGAGAACTCGACAAACAAACACTGGGAGACAAAGCTTTGAATTGAATAGATAAAGAGTCTGAATCAGTAGAACTTGCATCTCCTCAGATGATGGTGAATATAACTAAGGAATTAGACCCTGTGTTCTGTGCTGAATTAATTGCATGCCAGAAAAGTAAAGAGAATGTATTTACATGGTCAACTCGGGATGTCGGTTAGCCCTGTTGGGAAAACATTTCTAAGTTTTGGTGGTGACAAACATCAACCGGGTGACAAAGACTTACCGAGTGACAAACATCAACCGGGTGACAAAGACTTACCGGGTGACAAACATCAACTAGATACACAGACACCTACCGGGTATCAAAGACCTACAGGACAAACACCAACTGGATAGACACCTACCGGGTGATGGACATCAACTGGAAACACAGACACCTACCGGGTGATGGACATCAACTGGATACTCAGACACCAACCGGGTATCAAAGACCTACCGGACAAACACCAACTGGATAGACACCTACCGGGTGATGGACATCAACTGGATACATGGACATCAACTGGATAGACATCTACCGGATGGACATCAACTGGACAAATATCTATCGGATGGACATCAACTAGACAAACATCTACCGGATGGACACCAACTGGACAGACACCTACCGGATGGACATCGACTGTAGGGTCTTCCTACCTTAACATCATTATAATAACGTATTATGGACTAAACATGCATTAATAACATCTTAGGGTCCCGGTTGTAGCCTTGAGCTAATAGGATTACAGGCCAAAAATAAAATTCCAAAAGCTAATTAATTACAATCTCGATAATGAATGTTAAAGCTATAGATTTACACTACTCCTAGAGTAGAGACTATCCAAAAAAAATCATGTAACCTAAATTCTTTCATGTTCCTCGTAGCTCACTGCCTCAACCCGACCCTTAGCCCTTCAGTCCAAAAGTGTACCTACAGGAACAACCCATCATGAGCATGTACATCATTACTTAACATCATAACATAATGGCATATAAATAAATGCATGAAAATAATCGTTAACATATACTTCCTGGTTAATCGCATTAACCCACTTTTGTTGTCCCTGTTTCATATTCATGCATGTAATCGTTAGTTCTTGACATAAATGATTAAAATCGTACTTCACTTATATGCCCATAATCAACAATGTTAATTAGAAATGTGACTGTTCTGGTCCTGTTATGTCAGCGGCACAATTGGACCCCTCGCTCGACATATAGCGGTACTGTGATATCCCTCGCTACACCTTGATAGCGGATATATCTCCTCGCTAGCTATGTCAGCGGTAAGTACCTTCCTCGCTTGCCCATAACAACCACCAGAAGACTCTACCATTTCTAATAACATAGTTCAACATACATCATAAACATCATAGCATCCTTACTCATCATAAACATCATCATATCTTATCATAAACATCATCGTATCTTATCATAAACGTCATCGACTTGTTACATAAATACTTATGTAATCATTGCATAGTCATAGTATAGGATTGTGTTTTACCGTCCGATGCCCGTACATCTCTTACGTACCTTAATTCCAAAAGTGGAGAAGTTGAAGAACTTTATCTTCTTGAAGTTGTTGGTACCTGTGATGGTTCTACACAACCATACAAATCAACATTAGGAGCCAAATAATAGCCAAATACCAAAAATTCAACAAAAAACATCATTTCCCACTTTTAAGCAGCTGGCGATCGATTGCTGCATCGAGGCGATTGATCGCGAGCCTTGCCGATCGATCGCTTCGATGTAGCGATCGATCGCCTGACCCTTCTGCCTCGCGGCGATCGATCACGCGATATGTGGCGATCGATCACCTGCTGTACAAATCGCCACTGGCCTTCGGCGATCGATCGCCTCATATATGGCGATCGATCGCCACCTGCTGTGTGCGCTATTCTTCACCATTTATGAGCATTTTTCAAGCTCTACCACATACCCTTCAAACCCAAACATTCCAACAACTCAAACATCATCATAACTCACTAAAACCCACATAAAACACTTCAAAAATCATACCCCAACCACATTCAACACATACCCAAAAACAAACCCACCTACAAACTCAAATACCAACCCATTTCAAAACCAAACATCATTAAAACTTTAGGAAGGGTTCCATACCTCTTGAGGACTCCAAATCCTATCAAGAATCTCACAAACAAAGATTTTGAGAAGATTCCTCCTTCCTCTCTTGCTCAATTTCGAAAATGGGAATGAGTTAGGGTTGGGGATGAGAATTGGGGATTTAAAAGTGAAGGGGAAAAGTGAGATAAAGTTGGGGGGGGGGGGGGGGTATAGTGGGGTTATATGAGTTGTTAATTAAATTTGTACCCCAACAATTAACATGATGTATAAAATACCCCAACATGGTATTTTAAAAGCATTATACAAAAAATGCAACAAACTTCCACTAAATCCATATTTTCCACATATTAACAACCAATACAATTAAATCATGTTAACACCTCATTTTCCAACATGCATAACATGCACCCTGAAATGCAACCCCCGGGTCACGCCTATCGTGTGACTAAGCATTTCAACATGATAATTAATTCCAACACATAAATCAATTATCACCATAATTAATCACGTAAACATAATTAATGCCCAAATTATAATTAATCATTTCGGGGATGTCACATCGACTGGATGGACATCTACTGGATTAAACAAAGACATCTACTGGTTACAGAAGAATGAACGACCAGTTGAATGAAGAAAGCCATCATAGGACTAACCATCCAGCAAGAGCTCAAAGCAACAAGACAAAACAAGTACAACCTATTCTGACAAAGGTACAACAGAGCGGCGCACCCTGCTATATCTCCGCCACCATTAGCGTCAGAATAAAAGAGCCGTTGCTAAACAAAATAGGAAAGAAGACAATCAGAATATGTAATGGTAACAGAAAGTGGATCTCTTCCAAATATAGACAAGTTGCCGTTAAAGATCAAGGAGTCTATAAATACATCAAATTGAAGAATGAAGAGGTTAGCTGAACGATCTATTCAAACAAAAAGAAACATCTCAACGCAAAAAGAATAATCATCTCACTGATATTCTCTAAAGATTCAGCAAGAGCAGACAAGCAGTACTACTATATCTGTGACAGATTATCCTCAACTGAAGTCTGCTGCTCAAGAACACTCGAAGCTAAAAAGTTTATTTTGTGAGAGTGTCATAGAATCTATTGTAATCAAATTAAGAAGTTGTGATTGCTAGGAGTTTAGGCCAAGCTGTGTGAGTGCCTAAGAAGGTTGTATACTGTAAAGTGTAAACCAAGTCTTCTAGTGAAACCTTCCTGCAAAGGAAGAAGGGGAGACGTAGAAGCGTTGTGCTTCGAACTTCCAGAAACAATATTCGTGTCATTTACTTATTACTTATTTACTACTCAGTTTTATTCCTCACAAGTCCAGCAGACGTCTTCCGCACTATAATCAATGTCTGCTGACTTGCTTTATATTGAGAAGCTACTACAGTACTTAACAGTCTGCAGTTAACCCGAGCAAAATCAAAATTGAATCTTGTGTTTATTCAACCCCCCTTCTAAACACTACCCCGATCCTAACAAGCCCTAACGTCATGGGAACACCATATTGACATACTTCCAGAGAAGAATTTAATGAATGAAGATGACTCAAAAAGATACCAGGTAGAGCTAAACAAAATCTCCAAGCTTCACCAGCTCAAGACCGACCTACGTCGATTAAAAGACTTTACGAGTCTTTACCTGACCTTACGGGTTATGCCCGACCTAGGCCCCAGGTCTACAAGCTTCACCAGCTCAAGATCGACATACGTCGATTAAAAAACTTTACGAGTCCTTGCATAACCCTACAGGTTATGGCTGACCTAGGGCCCAAGTCTACAGTCTTCACCAGCTCAAGATCGACCTACGTCGATTAAAAGACTTTACGGGACTCAGCATAACTTTACAAGTTATGTCCAAGGTTCGAGCTTTACGAGCTCTACGCCGAACTCCTTAGACAAAAAAACTACGAGCCTCAGCATAGCTTTATGAGTTATGTCCAAAGTTTGAGTTTTACAACGACCTCCTCAGACAAAAAGACATTACGAGTGGCAGCATAACTTTACGAGTATTGTCCAAGGTCCGAGCTCTACACCAACCTCGTCAAACAAAAAGACTTTACGAGTCTCAGCATAGCTTTACGAGCTATGTCCCAGGTCCGAGCTTCACGAGTTCGTCTGACCTCCTCATACAAAAGACTTTACGAGTCTCAGCATAGCTTTACGAGCTACGTCCAGGGTCTTAGTTTCACGAGCTCATCCGACCTCCACAGACAAAAAGGCTTTACGAGTCTCAGCATAGCTTTACGAGCTATGTCCCGGGTCCGAGCTTCACGAGTTCGTCTGACCTCCTCATACAAAAAGGCTTTACGAGTCTCAGCATAGCTTTACGAGCTATGCCCAAGGTCCGAGCTTCACGAGTTCATTCGACCTCCTCATACAAAAAAGACTTTACGAGTCTCAGCATAGCTTTACGAGCTAGGTCCCAGGTCCGAGCTTCACGAGTTCGTCTGACCTCCTCATACAAAAGACTTTACGAGTCTCAGCATAGCTTTACGAGCTATGTCCTGGGTCCGAGCTTCACGAGTTTGTCTGACCTCCTCATACAAAAAGGCTTTACGAGTCTCAGCATAGCTTTACGAGCTATGTCCAAGGTCTGAGCTTCACGAGTTCGTTCGACCTCCTCATACAAAAAAGCCTTTACGAGTCTCGTCATAGCTTTACGAGCTATGTCCCAGGTACGAGCTTCACGAGTTCGTCCGACCTCCTTATACAAAAAGACTTTACGAGTCTCATCATAGCTTTACGAGTTATGTCCAGGGTCCGAGCTTCACTAGTTCGTCTGACCTCCTCATACAAAAAGGCTTTACAAGTCTCAGAATAGCTTTACAGGCTATGTTTAAAGTCCTAGCTTCACGAGTTCATTCGACCTCCTCATACAAAAAACACTTTACGAGTCTCATCATAGCTTTACGAGCTATGTTCAAGGTCCGAGCTTCACGAATTCGTCTGACCTCCTCATACAGAAAGACTTTACGAGTCTCAGCATAGCTTTACGAGTAATGTCCTGGGTCCGAGCTTCACGAGTTCGTCTGACCTCCTCATACAAAAAGGCTTTACGAGTCTCAGCATAGCTTTACGAGCTATGTCTAAGGTCTTAGCTTCACGAGTTCGTTCGACGTCCTCATACAAGGTCCGAGCTTCACAAGTTCGCTCGACCTCTGCATACGAAAAGGCTATACAAGTCTTAGTAAATCTTTACGAGATATGTCCAAGGTCCGAGCTTTACGACCTCCAACCCACAAAAGGATTAGATAGTTTTAAGAAAGTGGTAAAGCGAGCATCCAAGCTCCAGTAAAAATGAGTGTCTGAGCTCCTTTCTACTTAATAAACGAGCGTCTGAGCTCCGTCTACTCGTTCGATGTGCCTCAGGAGATGGACCGTCGATAGTTAACAGTTATCATACATATGAATTTTAACTACCAGCTTTCCCGCCTTATAGTTTCCCTGCTCAGCTGAGCCTAAAAATCAAATTAAACTTACGAGCTTCCGATCAAAAAATGTCAGCTCAACTTAGGAGGGGGAATGTGATACCCTGCGGGAGAAAGATCTACCCTCCGAGCTTATGCTTAGTTTCGCTCGAGAAATCACCCGACTTCGAACACAAAAAACATATGTCTTAGCACCGCAGGGACGACTGACCTCCCGAGCTCACGTGGTCAAGACATTCGCTCAGCGTGTGTATGTGGCCTACCTCCCTAGCTCACGTGGTCAAAAACATCTATCTCATCGTTATATATACGACCGACCTCCCGAGCTCAAGTGGTCAAAGCATCCGCCTCATCGCTATGTATATGGCCGACCTTCCGAGCTCATGTGCCAAAAGCATCCGCCTCAGCGTTATTTATACGATCGACCTACCAAGCTCACATGGTCAAGACATCCGCCTCAGCGCTATGTATATGACCGACCTCCCAAGCTCACGTGATCAAGACATCCACCTCATTGTTATGTAAGCAATCGACCTCCCGAGCTCACGTGGTCAAAGCATCCGCCTCATTGTTATGTATACGACCGACCTCCCGAGCTCACGTGGTCAAAACATTCGTCTCAGCGTATGTATGTGGCCTACCTCCCTAGCTCACGTGGTCAAAAGCATCTGCCTCATCGTTATCTATACGACCGACCTCCCGAGCTCACGTGGTCAAAGCATCCGCCTCATCACTATGTATATGGCCGACCTCCTGAGCTCATGTGCCAAAAGAAGCCACCTCAGTGTTATGTATACGACCGACCTCCCGAGCTCACGTGGTCAAGACATCCGCCTCAGCGTTATGTATATGGCCGACCTCCCGAGCTCACGTGATCAAGACATCCGTCTCAGTGTTATGTATACGACCGACCTCCCGAGCTCACGTGGTCAAAGCCTCCTCCTCATCATTATGTATATGACTGACCTCCCGAGCTCACGTGATCAAGACGTTTGCCTCAGCGTTATGTATATGACCGACCTCCCGAGCTCACGTGGTCAAAGCATCCGCCTCATCGCTATGTATATGGCCGACCTACCGAGCTCATGTGCCAAAAGCATCTGCCTCAACGTTATGTATACGACCGATCTCTCGAGCTTGCCGAATTCTAGTCTAGAGACATTAATCGACAACAGAGATAAGATCATCTTCAGAATTCCTGATCTTTGGGAAGGCATTGACCAAGTCCAAGCCACTAAGGTCAAGTTATTGGCCATATGTATTAACATGGTCCACGATTACACCCACCTCTCCAGGATTTCAGGGAAGATGTGGATCGTGGCCTTACTGATCAGCCGATGTGTTTCGATATTTCAGGGGTCGTGTAGATCATGGCCTTATTGGTCCAATTGCACATCCCGAAACAACACCTATAAATAGCAAGCTAATTCAGGATTTCAGGTATGCATTTTTTCCTATACACACTTACACACAACAACTATTCCCTTACAGATTTTTCCCATATCTCCCGTCACCTGACTTGAGCTTCGGAAGGACCCGCCGGGAAAATCCTCCGGCACCCTTCTGACATTTTGTTTCAGATCTTAGCAGGTCAATGTCCCTTGTTTTTTGGTCCATTGAAGAACATAAAGCGAGGTAATTTAATCTTTTATTGATACTTAGAGATCATCACTCTTTTTGGGATTATCAGTTCTGAAGCAAGAAAACTTAGTTTGGAATTAAATAGGCCGACAGTACCGTTGATAGGGTAATGAAATACTGACATGGATTAATGATACTAATAATAACAATAATATTATGGACACCATCTTCTCCGTATGGCATTGTGTTCCCCTTTGTGGATTCTATTCTTTTTCACTCACAATGGGTACGTTTTCCTCTTTGCTTGGCGGGCTTTGTTTCTTGGTTTGTTTTTTGTTTTTGTTCCTACTGGTGCTGTTAGTGGCGGTGGATTAGGTGGTGTTGGTGGGTTGGTGAGTGGTGGTAGACTCGACCTTGGCGGAGGTCTTGGTGGTGGGTTTACCCATGGTATGGGCTTGGTGGCAGAGCTGGTGGTTTCAGTGGTGGAGCTGGTGGAGGTATTCGGTGAGGGGTTTGGTGGCCGTCGTGGGAGACTCGGCGGAGTTGCAGTGGGTGGTCTTGGCCACAAAGGGGTTTCCAATGCGGGTGTTGGTTCAGGCTGAGGGTGTAGTCTCTGTGGGGGCTTGGGTGGAGACACACCAGTCGGCTTCGGTGGCGATTTTGGTACTGGTTGTGGGTTGGATGGCATTGTAGGTATCGGTGCTGATGCCGGCTACTTGCTATCGACTTTCTGTGTCCAAAATTGGTTGTCTTCTTCTTTCACGAAGGTAGTTGTGTGGCAACCCCCCGTTCGGAATGAGGTGGATTTGGTGGAACGTACGGGCTTGGGGAGCGATCCGTGCATTCTTTTGTGTGTGACTCTCTCACGTGATGCTTCCCCCTTTTGCTTTGTATATATTGTAAGGCCTCGCTACCTTAAGTGTGGATTAAGTACATTAAGAGAGCTAAACATACATTCATCAGAGTATAATGGTTCATGTTGATGCATTGAGCTTAAGGATTACAGTGCAAAAATAAAACATCAAAAAAGAAGTAGTTACATTCCCACAAATGAATGTAAATGCTATAGATTTACTCTACCCTGTCTAGAAACTATACAAAAGAATTCATGTCCTGCTATACCAGTAGCCCTCCATGCCAAAAGCTCCTACAGGAACAACCCATACCATGAGCATAAAATAAACCATATTCACAACAATATGATTGTAATGTATAAATGCATAAACCGTAATACAAAGCACTTCCTGTATCCAATGCATTTAAAACACTCCCTTTTGGTTGTCCCTACCATAACTTATATTCATCATATCAGATTATAATACAGTTCCATAAATGTCATGACATATATCCGTTCCATCAATACCAATAACCAATCATAGTCTTGTTATAACAGTGTATTTTAATGCACATCACTTTGACATGACAGCGACATTAATACCCCTCACTTCGACATACCTGCAGCATTAATATCCCTCGCTTCAATATGACAGCGGCATTTACCATCGCTTCGACATATTAGCGGCAAATATTCTATCACCGCTACGATCAGCGGCAAGTATTGCTATCATCGCTTCGAAATGACAGCGGCAAAGCATTAAAATTATCACTCGAATATAACAACAACTATCCATGATATGCACCAAGCATCCAATATATATATGCAACTACAATGCATAATCCAAAATGTACAAATACAATTTACCGTCCGATGCCCATATGTCTCTTTACGTACCTTTCTTCCAAAATATGGGATGGTTGCAGGATCTTATCCCCTGCGTTGTGCTGCCACCTGGGAAGGATCTACACAATTGCACAACTCAATATTAGAAGCCATGTAATAGTCCATCACCAACATCCCAACCAATTAATCACAATGAGCCGATAAAAGCTCCTCAAAACTCAAAGGAGAACCCAAAATATACATTTCAGCAATTCGCTTTACCGATCAATCGGTAAAAACCTATAAATTTGGTTTTGGCTACGGCATTCCACCGACCGATCGGTCAGAGCTACCGATCGATCGCTAGCCACCATCGACCGATCGGACGTTTCTACCGATCAACGACCGATAGGTAAATACCAAAAAATTTACTCATTGCTACGCACTTGCACCGATCGATCGATACAATGCTATCGATCGATCGGTCGCTGCACAATTCCGGAAAAACACCATTTTTGCTCATAAAATCCATGCCATAACCATATACACCACAACCCATCAATATTCCTCAACCCAACACATTTAAAACTCCATAAACCACCATTATGCACACAAAACTCAACTCAACAACAAAATCAACACATTCCAAAACCAACCCATTTTCTCCAAAAACCATAAACCAAAAATCCGCAATACATGCTCAACACCTAGCGAGGAAGATTGCTTACCACTTGAGCTTCAAAATATAGCAAGAAATCGAGCAAACCAAAGTTTTGAAATCTCTTCCTTCTTCTCTTGGTTTGAGGCGATAAGAGAGGGTTTGGGGAATGTGATTGTGAGTGTCTAGAAAGAGTGGTGGGGAATAACGGGTAAGGGGTGTGAGGTAGAAGAAGTGTGGGGATTTAATTTAAAATGGTACCCAACTATTAGCATGATGTAGTAAAATATCTCAACATGATATTTTAAAAGCATTTACCGAAAATACACCATAACATGCTTTTGTTTTCTACAACACTAGAATAAAGCCCAATATACCATGCCAAATTTGCACCATTCCCCATCATGCATCACATGCACTCTGAAATGTATTACCAGTTCATGCCCACCGCATAACTATACATTTCCCAACAATAATAATAATCATAACACAATAATTATTATTAAAAGCCATAAAACACAAGATTAATTTCAGGGATATTACAATATTCCCCTACTTAGAAAATTTCGACCTCGAAATTAGCATGCACTTACCAAAGCCAATCAAAACATAAATTCACATACCAGAGAACAGTTTCAGGCAGTGCTGCACCATATGTTGCTCCATCTCCCACGTGGTCTCCTCAACACCCCTGCGATCCAACTGAACCTTGACCATCGGTATTACCATGTTCCGAAGTCTGCGATCCTCTTGATCCAGAATTCTAACCAGCCGTTCAACATAGGACACTTCAGAATCCAACTGAACTTCTGAAGGCTGCAACACATGAGACGGATGCGGCTCATACTTCCTCAACATAGACACATGAAACACGTCATGAATCTCAGACAATGACGGTGGCAAAGCCAAGCGGTAAGCCAAAGTACCAATGCGCTGTAAGATCTCATACGATAGAACGTATCTCGGAGATAATTTCCCGCACATTCCAAACCATACAACACCTCTGAAAGGTGAGATCTTCAAAAAGACCTTATCTCCCAACTGAAACTCCAACGGTCATCGTCGTTTATTAGCATAGGCTGTCTGCCTATCCTGAGCTGCTTTCATTTTCTGTCGGATCACTTTCACTTTCTCTTCCATCTCCCGGATAAACTCTGGTCCTCTGACCGATTTCCGATCCAAATCATACCAGTACAACGATGATCTATGAACGCCGACCATACAAGGCCTCGCCTGATAGCTATTGTTGTACGAGAATTCCACCAAGGCCACTGAATCCTGCCACGTAGGGTCAAAATCTAGCACACAAGCTCGCAACATATCTTTGAGCATATGTATAGTACGCTCGGCCTGTCCATCTGTTTGGGGATGATATGCCGTGCTCAACCTCACCTCAGTTCCCAAAGCTGACTGAAGACCTCCCAAAAAATGAGATGTAAAATGCGGATCTCGATCAGACACAATAGAAACTGGGATCCCGTGAAATCTCACCACATCGGAATGTACAACTGAGCCATCCTCAAGTACGTGAAGGTCATACTGTATGGAATAAAGTGAGCCACCTTTATCAGCATGTCCACAATCACCCAAATGGCGTCAAATCCCGAAGCCGTCCTCGGCAAATGAGTCACAAAGTCCATGGATATGTGCTCCCACTTTCATTTAGGTATCTCCAAGCTCTTCAATTCACCACCAGGCCTCTGCTTCTCTACCTTCACCTATTGACAGATCAAACACCTCTTAATGAATGCCATAACATCTCGTTTCATCCGCTTCCACCAGAACTGGTTACATTGGTCCTAGTACATTTTCCTTCCGTCTGGGTGGATACTAAACCTGCTACAATGAGCCCGTTGTAAGATTCCTTGGTGTAGTTCAGGAGCATTTGGAACTACCCAACGGTTACCAAGCCTCAAAGTACCGTCCTATACAATCCTGAATCTCGATGGTTGTCCTTGACGGACCAATGCTATCCATCTTCGTATCTCATCATCTGACTTCTGACCTTTATGATATTCTCAAAAATGTCTGGCTCAGCTAATAAGGTTGATACACGTACGGGTGATGCAGATACATCAAAGTCATAACGCAACAGACAGTAGGAAGTCAACAAAGCTGACAAATGGATGATGTCCTCCGCTGTGCACTTCACCTTCTGAGTCAACGCGTCAGCTGTCAAGTTAGCCTTCCGGATGGTACTCTATCTCGCAATCATAGTCCTTTAGCAAGTCCATCCATCTCCTCTGCCTCATATTTAGTTCTGCCTGGGTAAATAAAAACTTCAGGCTCTTGTGGTCCATGTAGATGGTAAATGAAGTATCATACAAGTAGTGCCGCCAAATCTACAAGGCAAACACAATAGCAGCGGTCACCACATGCTTGTCTTGCATCAGTACACATCATCTATGTAAAGAATAAACCTCTTGTTCTCCGTGGGAATCACCAACACGGGTGCAGTCGTCAACCGATGCTTCAACTCTTGAAAGCTCTGCTCGCAAGCCTCAGACCAATAAAATGGTACTCCATTCCGAGTCAACCGCGTCAAGGCATTCTTAGAAAATCCCTTGACGAAGCATCGATAATACCCAGCCAAACCAAGAAAACTCTCGGGTACAGAGGTAGGTGCAGACCATTCCATCACTGCTTCTACCTTCCTGGGATCCACTGATATCCCATCTCTAGAGATGACATGACCTAGAAATATCACACTGTCCAGCCAGAATTCACATTTACTGAGCTTGGCAAACAACTGATTTCCCGGAGAATCTGAAGCACAGTACACAAATGCCTCACGTGCTCCTCTTCGTTTCTAGAATAGACAAGAATGTCGTCAATAAATACTATGACAAACTGATCCAGATACGGTTGAAATACCCGATTCATCAGGCTCATAAAGACAGCCGGGGCGTTCGTCACTCCGAACGGCATGACCAAGAACTTGTAGTGCCCATACCGAGTTCGAAATGCTGTCTTCTGAACATCCTCCTCTCTAACCGGTATCTGATGATAGCCCGACCACAAGTCAATCTTGGAATAAAGCTTCGTGCACTGCAACTGATCAAATCAATCCACGGAAGAGGGTACTTGTTCTTTACTGTCGCTTTATTCAACTGCCGGTAATCGATGCACAAGCGCATCAAACCATCCTTCTTCTTTACAAATAAGATCGGTGTACCCCAAGGTGATACACTAGGACGTATGTATCCCTTGTCAAGAAGTTCCTGCAACTGCACCTTCAATTTCCTCAACTTCGCCGGTGCCATTCTATAAGGGGCACGAGAAATAGCGGACGTCCCTGGTAATAGCTTAATTCCAAACTCAACCTCCATACTCCACGGAAAACCTGGAAATTCTTTCGGAAACACATCGGCAAATTCCGCAACCACGGGTATCTCCTCAATCCTCAGCTCTTTCTTTTTCTCTGCCACATCAATAGCATAAATAAGATACCCCATATGTCCACGCTCCAATAGCCGTGGCATTTTGATAGCCGATACCAACGGAATTTCGGACTAGAACAACTTCCATAAAATATCACTGAATCCCTTGATCAGATCGGAAGCAAACCGTTCTCTGCTGGCAATCAATCGCTACCTGATATCTATTCAGTACATCGATGCCCACAATGCAATCAAAGTTCATCATTCCCAGTACAATCAAATCAGCCTTCAGATCATTGCCCTCAAAATAAATGAGGCAGTCAGATAATATCCGATCAGCAATTACATTCTTCCCGATGGGTGTCGAGACCATAAGAGGCATGGGCAATGGCGACGGGCACATATGGTGTCTCTCCATCAAAATCCGAAGACACAAAGGAATGTGAGGCACATGTATCTATCAAAATAAAAGCGGGATATGTAAATAAATAACACTTACCCTCAATCGCCTCTTCTGGTGCTGCCTCGGCCTGCTCCCTCGTCAGTGCATACACCTGCCCATGAGGTGGTCCCACCATCTGACAACCCGACTGTCAAGGCACAACCGGTTGCCTCTGCTGTACTGTCCCGTCATCAAATCTCGCTATGTTCACCCTGAGATCTGACTATCCTCCACGAGTAGGACAATACCGAGCAATGTGGCCCATCATGCCACAACTATAACAAGCTGAGCAATCACGCATCAAGTGCGGTCCTCCATAATAATCGCATCTCGTTTCCCCCGTCCTACTCTCTTGTATTGGCCCTCGGTTGGTGATAAGTGTCATTTTTACACTTATATTTGCAAATATTTCTTGCAATTTTTATAGTGATTCTTGGAAGATTTTATACTTTTGGTTGTGTTTTGTTGTATTTCCAGGAATCCAGTAGAAGTGCAAGAAATACCGGAAAAAACCCCATTTTATGGACTAAAAGGTGGAACTATGACAGTACGAGGCAATCCGTGGGAAAAGATGTCAAAATGACTTAAAAAATGATAAAAGCTTCAGGCGATCGATCGCCTATTTCGAAGAGATCGATCGCCTGATGGCAGAGAGCTCATGGAATTTTCAAGCGATAGGCGATCGATCGCAACAAATCAGGCGATCGATCGCCTCGGGGCAGAACATATAGGCGATCGATCGCCTATCTTGAGAGACCGATCGCCGAGGAGAAAAAGCTGAAGGCGATCGATCGCCTCAATTGAAGAGATCGAAAGGACCCCCGTGCCCTTAACCCGTTATTAGTGTATTAAGCCATATCATTAGTGCACATAATCATACTATCAGGGGAAAACCATATGCAAGTGCAACACCATATGCTATCCAGAAAGTTTCTTGCATTTAAACCACATAATATTCCAACTCCCCAACCATGATTATCCATATAACATGCACCCTCATAATACACTATCATACTCTTAGTTCATTTAGCAATTCTATATCTAATTGCGTGCAAACCATAAATGAACAGAGAAGAGCCGTAGCCCATTTATACATTCCATATACACGTAATATGTACTCACATAAGAGCACCCAATTAATAAGCGTGTATCTAATGTATAAAACACTCTGCTGGATACCGTTACTGGTGTACCGATCCTGGAAGGTCCTCTCAAGCGCAACTCGATCTCGACTCTGGATCTGAGCGCCTGTCCATCCAGCTCTGGTACCTCAATCCTGGAAGTACTTCAATCAACAGCCCGAGCTCAACTCCAAAGCTACTGCTATACCTGTACCACCTGCCCCAACAGAGACAGCCCCCACACGGGGTGAGCATACCAATATCCCAATCCAATAATCACAAAAATACAATTCATAATTTACAACAATGTAAATACTATGAAATACAAAATATACTCCCTGGATGACATCATCCTCATCCGGGGTTTCCTGTACTGTCCCTGTTCTCAAAACACTGAAACCATCAAATTCCCAAATGCCAGTTTATCGTTATATTGATTAACAATTCTACGAGCCATATTCCAATGTCATAATCAATAACATCAAATCATTAAACAATGATTATAAACAATCCATGTTCCTCACTTATGGTTTCATATCTCCATTTCATTGCTCGCTCTACAATAGCGGCATTCCAATTCCACGCATGCTCGATGGCAGCGGCGTCATAATCGATGTTCGCTCACAGGCGACAACATCCCAATCATTGCTCGCTCAAAAGCGGCACCATGCAATTCTCAATGCATATATAGACATTTAAAGCAAGTACAATAAACCATGCATTTCAATCTCCGTTTATTGCTAATACCATGTGTCATGCATTTCCACACACATTCATTGCAATACAGTGTACCAAGCACTCAATAATTACAATTATATTAAAGGGCTATGCTCGTACGTCATACGTACCTTATAATTCCGTAGCTTGAGTCCAAACTTTGCTTGAGTTCCTTACCTCGAGGGATATGTGCTAAAACACATAAACAACTCACAATCAAGTATAAGCATGCAACCACGTGTCCAAGCACGCTCAAGATTCCCAATCATATCGTCAATCCATGACGATTACCAAAATAGAAGCCCCCCGGCTAAGCATGCATAATACCCAAAATAACTCACTTTATAAGTTTAAAAGATAGCCAAGAATTCATCCGAGAATTCCATTTAATTTACTTGGTTCCAACCAACCATTTTAAAAAGTCTAGCATTCCCATTGGAATGAGAACATTGCCCCGGAAGCCGACCATTTTAGTCGAAATTCCAAATCCCACAAAAAAACAAGAAAACCACAAATCACATGCTGGCGATCGATCGCTATACCGGGCGATCGATCGCTAGCCCCTTGGCGATCGATCGCTCGATATAGCGATCGATCGCCAGACCTTACTGGCGCGAGGCGATCGATCGCTCCAAAAGTGGCGATCGATCGCCACAAAGCTGAAAAGCCTACTGCCTGCATGCGATCGGTCTCCTGCTACAAGCGATCGATCGCCATGCCCTGCAACTCGAAACCCACCATTTTTAAAAGCTTGAAACCTCCCCAAAACATACCCCAACTCCTCCCAACTCAAAACCACAACAAAATAACATCCAAGGACCTCCAAGAAGGGTGATAGACTTGAATTAAAACACACCCAAAAGATTTCAAGATTTTCATCAAAATCACCCAACCCAAACCAACCTCAAAACTCAACCAAAATCAACAAAACTACTATCAAATCAAAGCTACAAGAGAGGAGGAAGAGATTACCAGCTTTTCTTCAAGAGATCCGGCCCCTAAATCGTGTTCCCAACGATTTTGTTGAAAGGGGAAAGAGGGGAAGGGTTTGGGGTGAAGGTGGCGTGAGAGAGGGGGAGAAGAGGAGAGAAATGGATTCCCAATGACTGAATCCCGAGTCCAACTGGTATATATAGCAAAAATGCGCCAAAATACCAATACCCCCACAAATACATCACGATTCATTAAAAATCATCTGTTTTCAAAAACTCTCTCTCCAACATCAATTCCCCAGACTGGCCCCAACATAAGGCACCCCGGACACCAAGTCCCACTAAAAACCCAACTCATAGGTTTTTCACCAAAATGAGGATACAATCTCATCCTTTGGATCCAACGATCCCAAATGCCCGATTTAACAACCTCGGGAGATGCCAAACCGCAATTAATTCCTAATTGCCACAATTAAAAATCCATCAAGGATTAATACCACACCGGGATTAACACCATAATCCCCGGACATCACAGATCGCGTGCAGAGTCCCAGAATTAAAAAACTTCCTTAATTAAGTTGGGGCTAATTTTGGTACCAGATTCATTGGGCTCGTGAGGAGACATATAAAAGAGGTTTTTAGGTCATTAGAAGGGTTCTTTCACCTCTGATAGGCAGCCACCCTTTGGAAGAGAAGATTCATTCAAGACGATTCAAGGAACGCAGCTAGAGACGGGAATAACGGATCGACGCACGATTCAACATCGAGTGTTTACTAGTATTTCTGAACTTTTGTTTAGTTTTATTTTCGAATTTCAATGTTTATAATGTTGTTAGATGTTATAAAACGTTGTTTTTCCGTTAATATGCTAGGCTAAGTTTGTTATCGAGACAAGGGGATCTTGTGTATGAACCCACAGTTTTAAATATAGTTTTTGATTGAGTTTTTGTTATTTTTGAGTTTATGTTATGCTTTTAATGCTTTTGAAGAATTAGGTACTATTTAAATGTTGTTAGTTTGCAATTGAGAACCAATAACATAAACCGTGGATTTCAGACCGAGATCGAGAGATGACGTCAAATACACGAGTGATAGCTATAGATATCTAGTAATCGAAGGCTAAGGGTTTTCATAGAACGTTTGCAACATTGAATTGTTAAATAAGTGAACGAGAGTTACTTACTGCAATTCAGTGTTAGGTTTAATATAGCTCGAGAGAGTATATTGGATATAATCGGAAAACTTGTCACCTTAGATGCATTAATTTTAATTAGAACTAGTAGGTAAATTGTGGGGGATTACTCAAGTGAACCGAAGTCTCGATATTTATCTCTAGTGTTTATTATCTTATTTCTCTGTGGTGCGTTGAATATTGGAGTTGATTAACTTAGTTCATCTTTCAACCAGTTTCGTAGGTTAAATATAGAACGCTAGTTAAATTTGGTAATTACTACTAGTCCTCGTGGGTTCGACAATCCTTACTTCTAGATCATTATACTAAAACTTGACACCGTGCACTTGCGGTAGAATCGCTCGAAATAACTGTTTAAAATAACTTCGAGATCAAGCCTGCCATAATTCAGATGATTCAACACTCTGTGCAATTCGGAGGATCGCCTGCTGATGATCCTAATGCTCATATCTCCAACTTTTTGGAGATATGCGACACGTTCAAGCACAATGGCGTCACTGACGACGCCATCAGGTTACGTCTTTTTCCCTTTTCTTTAAATGATAAAGCTAAGAGCTGGTTGAATTCATTGCCTGCAGGGTCAATCACTACTTGGGAGGGGATGGCTCAAGCCTTCCTATCAAGATACTTTCCCCCTTCCAAGACAGCTAAGATGCGCAATGACATCACCACATTCATGCAACATGATCCGGAGACACTGTATGAAGCTTGTGGCTTCAGGTACAAACATTTTACAATGGGTTATTTTCTGCTAATAGATCTATGATTGATGCAGCAGCAGGAGGTACGATTATGAGAAAGTCACCTGAAGAAGCTTACACACTCTTGGAAGAGATGGCATCCAACAGTTACCAGTGGCAGTCCGAAAGGAATGTGCCTAAAAGACAGATTGGGATGCATCAAGTTGATGAGGTGACATCTATACAAGCTCAGTTGGAGGCATTGCATAAGAAAATGGATAGCTTGAGCATGACAGCGATGCACGCTCAAGTAGTCATATGTGAATTATGTGGAGGCAACCATCAGAGTACAGAATGCCAAGCAGGTAATCCTTTTGTGCAATCGACTGAAAATGCTAACTTTGTAGGAAACAGGCCACAACATGGTAACTCTTACTCCAACAATTATAACCAACCGTGGAGGAATCATCCAAACTTCTCTTGGTCTAACCAAAAGAATGTTTTGAATCCACAACCTCCACCGGGTTATCAATCAAAGCCGAGTATGGAAGAGTTGATGACCAAGTTTATTACATCAACAGAGAATAGAATGCCGAACCAGGATGCATCAATAAAGAACTTGGAG
The DNA here is from genome assembly GCA_907163345.1 of Haberlea rhodopensis. Classification (NCBI taxonomy): domain Eukaryota; kingdom Viridiplantae; phylum Streptophyta; class Magnoliopsida; order Lamiales; family Gesneriaceae; genus Haberlea; species Haberlea rhodopensis. The sequence goes on along the minus strand of CAJQUN010000033.1, from coordinate 4,871,066 downwards.
ACTCAAGTGGGACAGTTGGCGAATATTTTGTCAGGAAGAATGCAAGGGACCTTACCTAGCGATACCGAGAAAAATCCAAAAGAGCAAGTAAAGGCTATATCATTGAGAAGTGGTAAGCAGACCTGATCACCCACTGAGGAGAAAGAGGAAGTTGAGGAAGTACAAATAGAGGAAAGTGAACAGACTGAAGCAGACGTTGAAGCTAAAGGTAAGTCTTCTATCAAGACACCCATCACACCACCAATGCAGGTACAAATCCCACCTCCTTTTCCCGCTGCATTAAAAAGAGCTAAGGTAGATGCAAGTTTTGCAAATTCTTGAAATTTTTAAGAAATTACATATCAATATACCATTTGCTGATGCTTTACTTCAAATGCCTAATTATGCTAAGTTTTTGAAGGAAATTTTATCGAATAAGCGGAAATTAGGAGAGCATGAGATGGTAAGTTTAACAGAGGAGTGTTCAGCGAATGTGCAAAACAAATTGCCTCCTAAGTTAAAAGATCCAGGGAGTTTCTCTATACCCTGCACAATTGGCTCTATTTCATTTACTAAATCTTTGTGTGATTTGGGTGCGAGTATTAATTTAATGCCACTGTCAATTTTCAGGAAGTTGGGATTAGGCGAGCCTAAACCCACTACAGTGTCACTTCAACTGGTGGATAGATCTATCACCTACCCACGAGGACTCATCGAGGATGTACTTGTCAAGGTGGATAAATTCATTTTCCCGGTGGATTTTCTCGTGTTAGATATGGAAGAAGATGCTGAAATGCCCTTGATCTTGGGAAGACCATTCTTGGCCACTGGCAAAGCACTCATAGATGTGCATCAAGGGAAGTTGATCCTCCGTGTAGGGAAGGATCAAGTTAATTTTAATGTTTTTAAAGCTATGAAACACCCTCATGACGAGCATATGTGTTTTAGTATTGACCATGTTGATGTGTTATCTGACAAGGTATTTCGAACAGACTGCAAAGATGCAGTGGAAGCTTATCTCATTAATGATGAGGACATGCTTGAGAATGAAGAAGAACAAGAGATAGTTGCTCAGATGCGAGCTAACCCTCCTTACATTAGACGTCAAAGCAATAATTTAGGAGAGTTGGGAGAAAGGGACATCAAGCCACATAAACCTTCAATTGAAGAACCACCCAATCTTGAACTCAAGAGACTACCAACTCACCTCAAGTATGTTTATTTGGGTAATAATAATTCTCTACCAGTAATTGTGTCTTCATCTTTGACATGTATTGACGAAGAGAAGCTCCTTAGGATTTTGAGGGAGCACAAGCAAGCCTTTGCATGGAAAGTGGCGGACATAAAATGAATAAGCCCGTCGATGTGCATGCATAAAATTTTGATGGAAGACACTTACAAGCCGTTGGTGCAACCTCAACGCCGTTTGAATCCAAAGATGCAAGAAGTAGTCAAGGCGGAAGTGATTAAGCTACTCGATGCAGGTATTATCTATCCTATCTCAGATAGTGCATGGGTGAGTCCGGTGCAATGTGTACCAAAGAAAGGAGGTATGACTGTTATTACTAATGAAAAGAATGAATTAATACCTACTAGAACAGTCACTGGGTGGAGAGTCTGTATTGACTATAGAAAACATTATGACGCTACACGTAAGGATCACTTCCCCCTCCCCTTCATTGATCAAATGATAGAGCGACTAGCTGGGTATGATTATTATTGCTTCCTAGATGGGTATTCGGGATATAATCAGATAGCAATTGCACCTGAGGACCAAGAGAAGACCACCTTCACTTGTCCTTATGGTACATTTGCATTTAGGAGAATGCCTTTTGGGTTATGTAATGCACCGGCTACGTTTCAACGATGCATGATGCCGATATTCCATGACATGGTAGGAATGTTTTTAGAAGTATTCATGGATGATTTTTCTGTGTTTGGAAATTCATTTGATACATGTCTGCATAATCTTGATCTCGTATTGACAAGGTGTGAGGAGAACAGCTTAGTACTAAACTGGGAGAAGTGCCACTTCATGGTCAAAGAAGGTATAGTCTTGGGCCATAAAATATCCCAGAAGGGGATTGAAGTGGATCGAGCAAAGGTACAAGTGATACAGGAACTACCTCCACCAGTATCAGTGAAGGGAATTCGCAGTTTCTTAGGCCATGCTGGGTTCTATAGACGATTCATAAAGGATTTTTCTCAAATTTCAAAACCTTTATCTCACTTGTTGACTAAAGAAGCACCATTTGATTTTAATGCTGATTGCTTGCAGGCATTTGAGACACTAAAGGAGAGATTGGTCACATCACCTATTTTGATAGCACCTGACTGGGATATACCATTTGAGTTGATGTGTGATGCAAGTGACACAGCTGTCGGAGCAGTATTGGGACAAAGAAGGAATAAGGTATTTCATACTATTTACTATGCTACTAGAACGTTAAATGAGGCACAACAGAACTATGCCACCACTGAGAAAGAACTTCTAGCAGTAGTATTCGCCTTCGATAAATTTCACTCTTATCTTTGTCTATCAAAAGTCATTGTGTACACTGATCACTCGGCACTCAAGTATCTTCTTGCTAAAAAAGACGCTAAACCACGTTTAATCCGATGGATTCTTTTATTGCAAGAATTTGACTTAGAAATGAAGGATAAGAGGGGTGTAGAGAACGTAGTGGCGGATCATTTATCTAGGATTGGTTTTGAGATTGAGAAACATGATAATGAGGTGGAAGAGATCAATGAAAAATTGCCCGATGAACAGCTCTTTCAAGTTCTTGCCCTACCCTGGTATGCCGATTTTGCAAACTATCTGGTTAGTGGTATCCTCCCACAAATGACATTTTATCAAAAAAAGAAATTCTTATCTGATGTTAAACACTACATGTGGGAGGAACCATTGTTGTTCAAAGTTTGTGCAGATAACATGATCAGGAGGTGTGTTCCAGAGGAGGAGATGTCATCTATATTGAGCCATTGTCATGATCGCGAGGTAGGGGGACACATGGGTCCAACCAAAACTGCTGCCAAGGTACTGGAATCTGGATTTTATTGGCCTACATTATTTAAAGATGCATACAGGTATGTTTCAGCTTGTGATAGGTGTCAACGAACTGGTAACATTTCTAGGAGACAGGAGATGCCCTTGAACAACATTCTTGAATGTGAATTGTTCGATGTTTGGGGCATCGATTTTATGGGACCATTTCCAGTTTCATGTTCACACTACTATATTCTAGTTGCGGTCGATTATGTGTCAAAGTGGGTTGAGGCTGCAGCTTCTCGCACGAATGATGCTAGAGTGGTGGTGCAATTTTTGAAAAAAACATATTTTTACTCGATTTGGCACGCCTCGGGCAATCATTAGTGACGGTGGGTCACATTTTTGCAACAAACTTTTTGACAAACTCTTAAGCAAATATGGAGTCACCCACAAAGTTGCAACACCTTATCATCCACAAACTTGTGGGCAAGTAGAAGTGTCGAATAGGGAAGTAAAACGCATTTTAGAAAACACTGTCAATACTTCTCGAAAAGACTGGTCCTTACGGTTAGATGACGCTTTATGGGCATATAGAACTGCATATAAAACACCTATTGGCACCACACCATATATGTTAGTTTTTGGAAAAGCATGTCATCTTCCGGTTGAACTGGAACATAAAGCATATTGGGCAATAAAGAATCTAAACTTTGATTTAACTGCTGCAGGTGATCATCATCTCCTCCAAGTGAACGAAATGGAAGAGTTTCGGAACCAATCATACGAGAATTCCAAGATCTATAAAGAAAAGACAAAAAAATGGCATGACGCAAGGATCAGTCAATGTGATTTCTGTAAGTAACCCCATGAGCATACAACGCAGCGGAATAAAATTTTGGGATTACAAACCAGCGATCTATACATAGGGATTCATATCGGATTAGAGAATTACAAGTGTCTTACCCTTGTAGCGTGTTTGAAGCCGAATCCACGGAGCTGCACCACGTCCTACGCCTTCTCCGAGTCAATAGCAAAACATGAATGGTTTTGCCTCAACGGTATCCACACGATCGAATCGAATGAAGGGATGGTTTAATAACAAGTTGCTAGACTTGTTATTAATCCTATACACGAAACAAACTCGATTCACAATCGAAACAACCACCAAACCACCAAGAACCCCTCGACTTTGAAGGAGGCCGAGAGCTCTTGTGATGATGCGGCCGTTTTTGTCTTGCTTGTGTAGGGTTTTGAGTGTTATGAATTGTCTTGCAATTAATCACCTTGCAATCATATTAAATATAATTAATTAAAGGCTTTCTTAAAGCTTCATGGGCTTAAGCCCATGATTTAATTAATCCTTATGATAATTAATTAAGACTCCTCTTAATTATTTAATTCATCCCATGAATTTAATTTCCCTTCTCGATTTAATCTTTTGTGCGACCCGATAGGATCTCGTAATGTTGGCAGTGACATAAAATCTCATTTTATGTCGCAAGCATCGAGCGGTATCTAGCAACACATCGATGCTACCCAAATTACGAGAATGTCAATGACTCGACATAACCTTTAGAACTCGTGATAATATTAATCATGTAACTTAATCCCTTTGTCCTTTGTGTTTAGATTGAACACGAGTCATGGAATAGTCATACTCGTATATTCAATCTCTATTTCTTGATCCCCAAGTAGAACTAGAATAAACGAATAAGCTCGATATCTCATATCGACTCATTCGAGCATGGCCATGCATTTTAGTTCTCACTTGATCAAGGGCCAAACACATCTCCTGTTATATAGGAGGGACAAATCCTATCTCGATCAGTCAACATCCCTCTACATAATTCGTAGTGTATCCAATAGTCGCCTTTATAGTATACCCTGTTACGGGTAACGTTTGACGATATCAAGATACATAACTCCTTATGTTGGGATCTCTGATGATCACAAGTCGTAAGGATTACATACATTATTATCACTATGAGAATTGCATATGACGATCATATAACTATCCATGTTGCATTCTCATGGTGGGTCTGTTCAGTACATCGTTCTCTAACATGTACCCATATGTTGATTTGATATCTCATATCAATGAACAATTCATCGATCAACATATACTAGTCTCTACGTATTATCATTATCCCTTTCATGATAATACTTGACTAGGAACATCTTTAAGAATAATACAATATTATTCTAAGGACATTAACATATATATTAATTCACAATGCACAGTTAAAAGAATAATATACAATAATGAATTGCCATTCATAAATCCATAAACATTGTATGTCTTAAACAATCATCTAATGACTTGTCTTAGGGCATATCCCAACAAATCTCCCACTTGCACTAAGACCACTCAGACATATACCTAATGCCTAGAGATCTAGTATGACGATCATGCTTCTGCTGTGACAGCGGCTTCGTCAATGGGTCAGATACATTATCATCTGTTGGTACTTTGCATATTTTAACATCTCCCCTTTCAACGATTTCTCGAATGAAATGGAAACGCCTAAGTATGTGCTTGGATCTTTGGTGAGATCTTGGTTCCTTAGCCAATGCGATCGCTCCATTGTTGTCACAATAGAGTTCTATCGGATCTTTAATGCTAGGCACCACTCCAAGTTCAGAAATGAACTTCCTCATCCAAACAGCTTCCTTTGCTGCATCCGAGGCAGCAATATACTCAGCTTCCGTTGTAGAATCGGCTACTGTTTCTTGCTTTGAACTCTTCCAGCTCACAGCACCTCCATTTAGGCAATACACATATCCAGATTGCGATCGAAAATCATCTTTGTCGGTTTGGAAGCTTGCATCAGTGTAACCCATTACATTGAGCTCTTCCTCACCTCCATAAATCAAGAATGTATCCTTAGTCCTTCTCAAGTACTTTAGGATATTCTTGACAGCAATCCAGTGACCTTCACCTGGATCAACTTGATATCTGCTCGTCATGCTCAAAGCATACGATACATCGGGACGAGTACATATCATGTCATACATGATAGATCCAATAGCTGATGCGTATGGAATCTTACTCATGCGTTGTCTCTCATCTGGTGTTGAAGGACACTGTTCCTTCGAGAGATAAATACCATGTGTCATAGGCACGAATCCTTTCTTGGATTCTTGCATGCTAAACCTTTTAAGCACCTTGTCTATGTATGTACTTTGACTTAGACCAAGAAGCCTTCTCGATCTATCTCTATAGATCTTGATTCCTAACACATAGGTAGCTTCTCCTAAGTCTTTCATCGAAAAGCAGTTTCCTAGCCAAATCTTTACAGATTGCAAGGCAGGGATATCATTTCCAATAAGAAGTATGTCATCTACATACAACACTAGGAAAATGATTACGCTCCCACTGACCTTCTTGTAGACACAAGGTTCATCTTCATTTTTGATAAAACCAAACTCTTTGATTGCATCATCAAAACGAAGATTCCAACTCCGAGAAGCTTGCTTCAATCCATAAATGGATCGTTGTAGCTTGCATATCTTTCCAACATCCTTTGGATCGACAAAACCCTCGGGCTGTGTCATGTACACATCCTCGAGCAGATTTCCATTAAGGAAAGCTGTTTTGACATCCATCTGCCAGATTTCATAATCATGAAATGCAGCTATTGCAAGTAAGATCCTTATGGATTTAACCATGGCCACTGGTGAAAAGGTTTCATCATAGTCAATACCATGAATTTGTTTGAATCCTTTTGCAACCAGCCGACCTTTATAGGTTTGTACATTACCATCCATATCGGTCTTTTTCTTGAAAATCCATTTGCACCCTATGGGTCGTACCCCTTCAGGTGGATCAACCAAAGTCCATACTTGGTTTGCATACATGGATTCCATCTCAGATTTCATGGCTTCTTGCCATTTCTCAGAATCATTGCCCATTATAGCTTGTTGATAAGATGACGGCTCATCCTCATCAATAAGTAGTAAGTCACCTTGTTGAGTCACAAGAAATCCATATCTCTCTGGCTCCCGGTGTACTCTTACAGACCTATGCTGGGCTTGTGTCTCTTGAGCAGGTGCTTCTTCCACAACAGTTTGTGGTGCCTGCTCTGTTTCCATCTCAATTTCAGGTTCAGTGTTTTCTTGTGGTTGAACTTCACTAAGTTCTATTTTTCTCCCACTGGTTTTTCTAGAAATAAATTCTCTTTCAAGAAATACACCAGTCCGAGCAACAACTATTTTGTTCTCGGTGGGATAATAGAAATAGTATCCTTTCGTTTCCTTAGGATACCCCACAAATAAACACTTATCAGATTTGGGTCCAAGTTTGTTAGTGGCGTGACGTCTAACGAAAGCCTCACAACCCCAAATCTTCATAAAAGACATACTGGGACGCTTCCCAGTCCATATCTCATATGGTGTCTTTTCCACTGATTTAGATGGAACACGGTTCAGTAAGAAAATCGCTGTTTCTAGAGCGTGTCCCCAAAATGATATCGGAAGATCTGCATGACTCATCATTGATCTAACCATGTCTAACAAGGTTCGATTTCTCCTCTCGGATACACCATTCCATTGTGGAGTATACGGAGGAGTGAGTTGTGGGACTATCCCACACTCCTTTAGATAGTCATGAAACTCTTGGCTTAAGTATTCTCCTCCTCGATCTGATCGAAGGATTTTGATACTTTTGCCAAGTTGGTTTTGTACTTCATTCTTGAAATCTTTGAACTTTTCAAAGGTTTCATGTTTATGTTTCATTAGGTACACATACCCATATCTACTGAGGTCATCAGTAAATGTAACGAAGTATTGAAAACCACCTCTAGCTTGTGTACTTATTGGTCCACATACATCACTATGTATTAGTCCCAATAAAACATTTGCCCTTTCAACATGTCCCTTGAAAGGGGCTTTAGTCATCTTGCCCATTAAACAAGATTCGCATGTTTCATATGATTCAAAATCAAATGAATCTAATACTCCATCCTTATGAAGTTTAGATATGCGGTTCTCGTTTATGTGGCCCAAGCGACAGTGCCAGAGATAAGTCGGATTACAATCATTATTTTTAATCCTTTTAGTATTTATGTTATAGATAGGTATATCAAGATTTAATACATAAAGACCATTCACCATTTGTGCATCAGCATAAAACATATCATTTAAATAAATAGAACAACAATTGTCCTTTATTATAAATGAAAAACCATACTTGTCCAAACAAGAAATAGATATAATGTTTTTAGTAATTGAAGGCACAAAATAACAGTCTTTTAAAATCAACGATAAACCAGAAGGTAAAGCTAAATGATAATCTCCTATAGCTAATGCAGCAACTCTTGCTCCATTTCCAACTCGGAGATCAACTTCACCTTTTGCCAATGCCCTACTCCTTTTGAGATCCTGCACATTTACACAAATGTGAGATCCACATCCAGTATCTAATACCCAAGATGAAGAAGTAGATAAATTGACTTCTATAACAAAAATACCTGAAGCGGAAGTCACACTTCCTTTCTTTAGATCCTCCAGATATACTTTGCAGTTTCTTTTCCAATGGCCGGTCTCACCGCAATGGAAACAGTTCCCTTCCTTTGCTATCCCTCCCTTTGGCTTTAGTGCAGAAGACTTTGGCTTAGATTTAGCAAAGACCTTCTTTGCTTTCTTGTTGCCTTTAGTTTTGGCCCTTCCTTTGCCTTTATTCACAATAAGGACATTTGTGGCCTTAGTCTTCTTAGTGTTTGCTTCATATGTTCTCAACATACCAAGCAACTGGGGCAGAGTCTTTTCCATATCAGTCATATTGTAATTTACTACAAATTGACTGAAGCTCTCCGGCAACGATTGCAAGATTACATCGGTGGCCAACTCTTGGTCCAATGGAAAACCTAGCTTGTCCAGATTCTCAATGTACCCAATCATCTTGAGCACATGAGTTCCAACTAAGCTTCCTTCTACCATCCTGCACTGGAATAACGCTTTAGAGACGTCATACCTCTCTTGTCTAGCTTGCTGTTGGTACAACTGCTTTAAGTGTTCGATCATATCGAACGCCTCCATTTCCTCATGTTGCTTCTGAAGCTCAGAGTTCATAGTGGCAAGCATGAGGCACCCAACATCAAGTGCGTCACTCTGATGCTTCTTGTAAGCATCTTTTTCAGCTCTTGTAGCTGTTAGGGGAGGTTCCTCAGCGAGCAAGGGTTCCTCTAGAACATATTGTTTCTTTTCTTGTTTGAGGACTATCCTCAAGTTCCTATGCCAGTCTAGGAAATTTGTCCCATTTAATTTGTCCTTCTCAAGGACTGATCGCAGTGATAAAGTGCTAGTAACGTTTGTAGTTGCCATGGATATCTACAATATAAATATGCAAAATAAGTTTATGATTTAAATCATTTAACATGGTCTTATATTAAATGATACTCCCACTATTTTGTTTGAAAAATATCAACCCTCGAAACCTTTAGTGGGCCAAGATCCATATTTCACTTAATCTTGAGTTAGCTTTGGCTAATCGCCCAAGACTCGGTTATTTAGGTAGACAACACTTTGTCAATTACATCACATATAATTCTTGGATAGTTGGACGAACAACACTTTGTTCAATTCATCAAATGAATTATAATCCAACCCATGCCTCTAGGTTCCCAATCCTATTGAGATAACCTAGTTAAGTCGTACCCAATTAAAGTATGACGGATATCACTTTTATCCTTTCGCGCCTTACTAAGATTGCCACGGTGCTTTGCTTTGGCAAACCCACACATGTACAATCGAAGTTATTGACGAGTACTTTTATTTGGAAGGCATCTAAAACTTAATATTTTAGAGGGATTTATAGATCTCATGATTAATTTGATAATTTAAAATATGTCCACTACATATAGTTGTATACATATCTACATATATGTGTAATACTATTATCAAACTAAAACATAAGATAAATCATGCATCAACATACATAATTAAAACGTGACATGGTTATAGCCCCTACTAATGAGTTTCTCAAGCCAATGAGAAACTCCTATGAGTCAACCTAAGGTAACTTCATAAGCACCTTCCTTTGGCTCCAATTTGTGAATGGCCTCCTCATCCCGGCACGATGCTCCATCTTCATTGATCACCATCAATAAAATAAACTACACTATTTTACAAGATATAGAATTCCTCGATTCACATTCGAGGGGAACATAGGGGAGGGATAACATTTAGAATGAAATAGAGAAAGGCACGACACGCAGGTCGTATTATAAATTACAATCATTCACAAATCCTATCTAATAGGTCAAAGGGCTATAACCACGCACCATGCTCAAACAACACATAAAGCATGCATTAACATTTAATTAATTAAATTCTAAACAATTTAAATTTAATTCTAATTAAAACTGTAAAATAATTTTTGAAAAATTATCGTACGCTCGGGACATCACATGCCACGAACTAAAGCGACTAAAACACGAACCACCATGATTCGAACCAAAACCCACGGCTGGACCAATAGTGGGCCTAGGGTCGAAACCCTAGCCCATGGCCGAGCCATGGTCCATGCGGCGGCTTGGGTGCGGCGCTGCTAGGGTTCAAAACCCTAGCCGCCTTGCACCATCTTGATTCTATCGAGCCAACTTGCACCTTCTCAATACTTTATCGAGCCAAAAGAGTTCAAAACCCTAGATAGTGCGACGGCTTGACCCATGCTCGAGCCAGGGTCCGAACCCTAGCTCTTAGGCGGCGGCCGAGAGGCCAATTTGACTAGGGTTCAAAACCCTAGCCACTTTGTAGCGGCGGCCGAGCCATGGTGACTAGGGTTCGAAACCCTAGCACCTTGGTGGCCTCGGCCGTGAGCCTACACGAGCCATGTTCCGGTTTTTGATCACGAATTATCATATATTTCGATCCGTCAATTATATCATATATATTATCATACGATGATCTTCACAAAATCGATTTTTCCATATCATATATGAAAATACAGTTTTAAATAGCATGCAATATTAATTCTAACATGATTAAACTATTTAACCACATAAAATCCGATATGAGCCTTGTACACGGCTCTGATACCACTGTAAGTAACCCCATGAGCATACAACGCAGCGGAATAAAATTTTGGGATTACAAACCAGCGATCTATACATAGGGATTCATATCGGATTAGAGAATTACAAGTGTCTTACCCTTGTAGCGTGTTTGAAGCCGAATCCACGGAGCTGCACCACGTCCTACGCCTTCTCCGAGTCAATAGCAAAACACGAATGGTTTTGCCTCAACGGTATCCACACGATCGAATCGAATGAAGGGATGGTTTAATAACAAGTTGCTAGACTTGTTATTAATCCTATACACGAAACAAACTCGATTCACAATCGAAACAACCACCAAACCACCAAGAACCCCTCGACTTTGAAGGAGGCCGAGAGCTCTTGTGATGATGCGGCCGTTTTTGTCTTGCTTGTGTAGGGTTTTGAGTGTTATGAATTGTCTTGCAATTAATCACCTTGCAATCATATTAAATATAATTAATTAAAGGCTTTCTTAAAGCTTCATGGGCTTAAGCCCATGATTTAATTAATCCTTATGATAATTAATTAAGACTCCTCTTAATTATTTAATTCATCCCATGAATTTAATTTCCCTTCTCGATTTAATCTTTTGTGCGACCCGATAGGATCTCGTAATGTTGGCAGTGACATAAAATCTCATTTTATGTCGCAAGCATCGAGCGGTATCTAGCAACACATCGATGCTACCCAAATTACGAGAATGTCAATGACTCGACATAACCTTTAGAACTCGTGATAATATTAATCATGTAACTTAATCCCTTTGTCCTTTGTGTTTAGATTGAACACGAGTCATGGAATAGTCATACTCGTATATTCAATCTCTATTTCTTGATCCCCAAGTAGAACTAGAATAAACGAATAAGCTCGATATCTCATATCGACTCATTCGAGCATGGCCATGCATTTTAGTTCTCACTTGATCAAGGGCCAAACACATCTCCTGTTATATAGGAGGGACAAATCCTATCTCGATCAGTCAACATCCCTCTACATAATTCGTAGTGTATCCAATAGTCGCCTTTATAGTATACCCTGTTACGGGTAACGTTTGACGATATCAAGATACATAACTCCTTATGTTGGGATCTCTGATGATCACAAGTCGTAAGGATTACATACATTATTATCACTATGAGAATTGCATATGACGATCATATAACTATCCATGTTGCATTCTCATGGTGGGTCTGTTCAGTACATCGTTCTCTAACATGTACCCATATGTTGATTTGATATCTCATATCAATGAACAATTCATCGATCAACATATACTAGTCTCTACGTATTATCATTATCCCTTTCATGATAATACTTGACTAGTAACATCTTTAAGAATAATACAATATTATTCTAAGGACATTAACATATATATTAATTCACAATGCACAGTTAAAAGAATAATATACAATAATGAATTGCCATTCATAAATCCATAAACATTGTATGTCTTAAACAATCATCTAATGACTTGTCTTAGGGCATATCCCAACAATTTCAAGGAAGAAGATATGGTGTTATTATTTAACTCCAAATTAAGGCTGTTTCCAGGCAAGCTTAAATCTCGTTGGTCCGGACCATTCCGTATTTCCAAGGTGTTTCCCTCGGGTGCAATCGAACTCTATGATCCAACCAAGGGCACGTTCACAGTGAATGCACAGCGATTGAAGCACTACCTCGGGCATGATTTCAGTATACCGGAGTGCACCACTGTCCATTTTGTTGAATGAAGCGACAGACGCAAGAAGTCCAGCTTGGGACTATAAATCAAGAACTAATTTTTCCCCCTTCTCCTTCGTTTTGAATTTAGTAAATAGTTATTGAATTTTGGTTTGGAATTTCGTTTTTCTATTTAGTTTTTGTAGGATTTGAGTTTTTGAAAAAAAAAAAAAAAGAGAAAACTTTCTGGAGGGAGGCGATCGATTGCCTAAAACAAGGCGATCGATCGCCGTGAGCATAAACTTTTCAAAAATGCTACTGGAGGTAGGCGATCGATTGCCTATTTTTAGGCGATCGATCGCCTAAACGCAAAATTTTTTAAAAAATGCTACTGGAGGTAGGCGATCGATCGCCTATTTTTAGGCGATCGATCGCCTGTCGCGATTTTTGGTTTTTAAACACCTCAGATTCACTCACTCAACACAAACTCACATCTCCTCCTCCTCTCAAATCCCTAATCCCTAAATCCCCAAATCCTCCAATCCCCAATTTCCTTCCCAATCTCTTCTCAATTCTTAATATAATCACAAATTCCTTTCATCTCCACTATTATTGGCTAAGTGGTGCAATTTTCTTCTACAGATTTCAAGCTCGGGTGGCCATTCAAGCACCAAGGGGAGATTACTCCAAGCCAAGGACCACACTCCTTCAAAATTTTGAAATTCAGAGGCTTGGTTTGGGATTACCGGGTCATGCTTAATTACTAGATATTTGGTGAAAGTGGGAAAGGATTTGCATTCTTTGTTGGTAGGAAAGTTAAATTGGGGAATTATGTTAGAAGCTTGCTAGTATGGATATTGTTGAGGCTTGGTGGTGTTTAGCAACTTCTTGGAAGTGTTGTGCGGCCAGTTGGACTGTGTAGGAATTTATTGAGGCATTGCTTGTTCGTGTTAATATATCTCATAGCATGGCACCTACAAAGAAACCAAGACGAGGGGCTTCCTCTTTCGCCCCCACCCCGACTTATGACACTACTCGTTTTGCCACTCATGCCGCATCGGAATTCTATGAAAAATGGCATGCTCGGCCTTTGGTAAGGGAGAGGGGAATGGATATGGACACACCCGATTCATCCATCCTCCGCGAGGCGGAACGCCGCGGATGGTTGCGCTTTGTGTCACCACCGTGCCATGCAGTCATCCTCTTAGTCAAGGAGTTCTATGCCAACTTTAAAGTCGAAGTGAACGGTCCGTATCTGACTATTCGACGGAAGAAGTTTCTTTTTCTTAGCGAACGCATCAATCGCACATATGAGATGCCGGATATCGGAGACGATGAATACTCGGCTTATTTGCATCACCACCTTGACTATAATGAAGTGATAGAGACAATCTGTGGGGAAGGGGCAGAATGGATACTAAATTCGGATGGACAGATCAAACATTGTAAGAAAACTCATTTGAAAGCAGAGGCAGACATCTGGTTTACTTTTATCTCTCATCGAGTCCTTCCATCGACTCACACTGCCGTGGTTACTAAGGAGAGAGCGGTGTTGGTTTTCGCTATCATGACACGCCGCTCGGTGGATATTGGGAGCATCATATACTCCTCGATGAAATTAGCGGTGGAAGGCTCTACCACGATTGGTCTCCCCTTTCCGTCTTTAATCACTGAATTGTGCCGCCAGGAACAAGTCCCTTGGGAGGCTTATGAGGAAACAAGTGTGCCATTTATGCCACTTTGCCTTCCTCGACCACCGCCGGCGCCCGAGTCTGCACCAGGGCCTTCAAATGATCCGGAACAGCCTCAATCTTCACATCGCCGAGCTTCTCGTGGCCATTCTCCAATAGCTCATCCTACCACCAATGCTCAAAGATTTCAATCTTTAGAGGATGAGCTTAGGGCACTCAAATTGCAACAGCGACTGGTTCGCGATGGGCAACGCGAGCTCCGGCGCAATCAAGAGGAGATGTTGCACAATCAAGATGACATGCGCCTGGAGCTTCGTGAGTTTCTGCATTTTTCATATGACTGGCACACAGTCGCAGCCCAGGCCCATCCCGACTTGGCGTTTCCACTGCCACCCACGCTCCAGCCATACCCGCCACCCTCTGATGACGACGATGATGATGATGGTGCTGCCGATGCGGATGAGGGTGACGACCACTGACGGTTGTCACCACAGGTATTACGTTGTCCTATTATTTCTTCCTGTTCACTACATTGAGGACAATGTATTACTTAAGTTTGGGGGGGTAATTGGTTAACTATCATATGATCTTGGGGAGATGGGAATTTTGTTTGTGCTTTTGTTTGAGGTGTGAATGGTGTTTGTGCTGAGTTGAATATGTTTAATTGTGCGTCTGAACATGTCTACTGCTGTGGAATCTGTGATTTTAGCTTAATATTGATGAGTCCGATGAAGAGCATGGAAAGTTGTTTTTAGTGTAATTGGATTAAAGTAGTGACTCCATGCTATGATGATATTAATTTACTCTACTTATGACTTGAATCTTGATGATTGTAAACATATTGTGAATATTTTGAGTCGAATTGACATGTTGGAAATGAGGAATAATTTGAGCACATTGAGTCATGAACTTGTTGATTACTTTTGAAGTAGTGATGATAAGTGTGAACTCGATGACATGTCTTGAGCATCTTAGAGTAATCATAGAACCTATTTGATGATGGCACTTTGAGGCGAAATGTTTATAATTATGAACTAGACTTGGATATGATTTAGGCGATCTTTGGAACGTTTGAGCCTTTCAAGCCTACCGTATTTACATCTTTCTCTAGTGTCCAACTTTGAGCTTGATTGAATAAGAATGGAAATTAGCCACCATTCGACATTCTTGGCAAACTCATTATACTTACCCTTGATTTAGCCTAAATGAAAAAGTCATCCTTACCCTAAGGGAGTATAATGAATATCATTCGATGCACGTAAATTGTTATATCCTGATGAGCTTATTAAAAAAATATTGGTGAATGAGAAGAAAAAAGATAGACAAAGAGCCTTGAAAAAAATAAAAAAGTCCTTACCCAAAAGGCCTAACATTATAAGCTGTAAAAGTCCTTTTGATCCAAGTCTAGGAATTGATTACATTAGTGGAGAAGTGCTTGAAAACTAGGTATATGAGATTCTCGATGAAAAATCTTGATTGTTATTGATTAACACTGTTTTGATCTATGATAATTGTATGATACTTGGGATTGACAACATCACACACACACGTTCCGAATTTGAAACTGTTTTTTTGACTTAAAGAGAAAACACTTTGTGTCCAACAATTTGAAGGATTCTTTGTTGTAGTATGAGTAAAACAAATTCTGAGATAAACATACGAGCATGAAATGATCCATGTCACTTAACTGTTGTGAATTCACTGTTTTTGATTTTATTCTTGCTCGAGGACGATCAAGAGCTAAGTTTGGGGGAGTTGATAAGTGTCATTTTTACACTTATATTTGCATATATTTCTTGCAATTTTTATAGTGATTCTTGGAAGATTTTATACTTTTGGTTGTGTTTTGTTGTATTTCCAGGAATCCAGTAGAAGTGCAAGAAATACCGGAAAAACCCCGTTTTATGGACTAGAAGGTGGAACTATGACAGTACGAGGCAATCCGTGGGAAAAGATGTCAAAATGAATTAAAAAATGATAAAAGCTTCAGGCGATCGATCGCCTATTTCGAAGAGATCGATCGCCTGATGGCAGAGAGCTTATGGAATTTTCAAGCGATAGGCGATCGATCGCAACAAATCAGGCGATCGATCGCCTCGGGGCAGAACATATAGGCGATCGATCGCCTATCTTGAGAGACCGATCACCGAGGAGAAAAAGCTGAAGGCGATCGATCGCCACAATTGAAGAGATCGATCGCGTGCAGAGTCCCAGAATTAAAAAAACTTCCTTAATTAAGTTGGGGCTAATTTTGGTACCAGATTCATTGGGCTCGTGAGGAGACATATAAAAAGAGGTTTTTAGGTCATTAGAAGGGTTCTTTCACCTCTAGATAGGCAGCCACCCTTTGGAAGAGAAGATTCATTCAAGACGATTCAAGGAACGCAGCTAGAGACGTGAACAATGGATCGACGCACGATTCAACATCGAGTGTTTACTAGTATTTCTGAACTTTTGTTTAGTTTTATTTTCGAATTCCAATGTTTATAATGTTGTTAGATGTTATAAAACGTTGTTTTTTCGTTAATATGCTAGGCTAAGTTTGTTATCGAGACAAGGGGATCTTGTGTATGAACCCACAGTTTTAATTCTAGTTTTTGATTGAGTTTTTGTTATTTTTGAGTTTATGTTATGCTTTTAATGCTTTTGAAGAATTAGATACTCTTTGAATGTTGTTAGTTTGCAATTGAGATTGAGAGATGATTTTGTGAACGGAACCAATAACATAAACCGTGGATTTCATACCGAGATCGAGAGATGACGTCAAATACACGAGTGATAGCTATAGATATCTAGTAATCGAAGGCTAAGGGTTTTCATAGAACGTTTGCAACATTGAATTATTAAATAAGTGAACGAGAGTTACTTACTGCAATTCAGTGTTAGGTTTAATATAGCTCGAGAGAGTATATTGGATATAATCGGAAAACTTGTCACCTTAGATGCATTAATTTTAATTAGAACTAGTAGGTAAATTGTGGGGGATTACTCAAGTGAACCGAAGTCTCGATATTTATCTCTACTGTTTATTATCTTAATTCTCTGTGGTGCGTTGAATATTGGAGTTGATTAAATTAGTTCATCGTTCAACCTGTTTCGTAGGTTAAATATAGAACGCTAGTTAAATTTGGTAATTACTACTAGTCCTCGTGGGTTCGACAATCCTTACTTCTAGATCATTATACTAAAACTTGACACCGTGCACTTGCGGTAGAATCGCTCGAAATAACTGTTTAAAATAAAAGCGATCAAGTTTTTGGTGCATTACCCCTTCGGTCTCCCGATCTTCGGGTATCAGATCGCTTCCCCCTAAATCAGGAAGATGAAGAAGCCCCACGAGGCTTAAAATGTTCCTCTCGTGGTCTCAAATTGTCCAACACCTGTCTCTATGGTGGAACTCGCGGGGGTACGGAGTCCGTATAAGCACTAACTCTGATCTCTACCAGTTCTGCTCTTGTAAGTGCATCATCAAAAGAACTAGGGTTATTAGAAACAGTTTCGATCTCAGTTCCTTCAGAAAATGCGTCATCTTGGCATGCCCATTTGTGGCAGTATGGGGAACATACCTCAAGAGTGATGAATACTAGAAAACATAGTCTAAAATAGTCATGTTCCCCTGCTTCAAATTAGTGAACTCGTCTTCCTTCATTTGTCTCGCGGCCGCCGAGAAATATTGACTCAAAAAAATCGAGTCCTGAACAAACTCCAGTCTACCAATACCCCTTGGGCTCTCATCCCATGATGGTTGTCTTCCACCACATAGAAGACTTCTTGGATAGTTGGAACTCCGCTAGCATCAACCAGGCAGTCTTGGCACATGGTGCCGACACGAAGATCTGCTCAATCCTCTCTAACATTCCTCTACTTCCTCCCCAGTCTCAGTTCCCTCAAATCGAGGCGGATGGAAGGTCAAGAACTGCGTCAGACTCAATTCCCCGGACAGGAACATCTGTGCAATAGGTTCCATGCCCACGGTCGGTGGTGGTAGAGGAATAGTTTGTGCAATACCCGCATTTACACTTATTGCATCTCCCACCTCTTAATTGAGGTGTTCTAATTTTATGGCTGCCATGCTCTAATACAGGGGTTAACAATACAATACCAGAAATAATTCATGTAATATACCGTTAGTTAATCATGAATAACAATTCTCCAAGCATGTTAGTATAACACATATATACTCAAATATGCACCACATGCATGAACATGCTCATACATGAACACCTATCCAACTTGTTCACTAAGTCTACCCTTCGCTCATCCCTGGTTCTCTAACCACTGCTCTGATACCACTAATGTAAGGCCTCGTTATCTTAAGTGTGGATTAAGTGCATCAAGAGAGCAAAACATACATTCATCAGAGTATAAGGGCTCATGTTGATGCATTGAACTTAAGGATTACAGTGCCAAAATAAAACTTCCAAAATGAATTAGTTACATTCCCACAAAATGAATATAAAGGCTATAGATTTACTCTACCCTGTGTAGAAACTATCCAAAAGAATTCCTGTCCTGCTATATCAATAGCACTTCTCACACAGCTCACTGCATCAACCCTGCCCTTAGCCCTCCATGTCAAAAGCTCCTACATGAACAACCCTAAACCACGAGCATATAATAAACCATATTCACAACAATATGATTATAATGTATAAATGCATAAACCTAATACAAAGCACTTCCTGTATTCAATGCATTTAAAACTCTCCCTTTTGGTTGTCCCTACCACAACTTATATTCATGATCATCAGATTATAATACAGTTCCATAAATGTCATGACATATATCCGTTCCATGAATACCATCCAATCATAGTCTTGTTATAACAGTGTATCTTAATGCACATCACTTTGACATGACAGCGGCATTAATACCCCTCACTTCGACATACCAGTGGCATTATATACAGCGGCATTTACCATCGCTTCGACATATTAGCGGCAAATATTCTATCATCGCTACGATATGACAGCGGAAAGTATTCTATCATCGCTTCGAAATGACAGCGACAAAGCATTAAAATCATCACTCGAATATAACAACGGCTATCCATGATATGAACCAAGCATCCAATATATATATGCAACCACAATGCATAATCCAAAATGTAAAAATACATTTTACCGTCCGATGCCCTCATGTGTCTCTACGTACCTTTCTTCCAAAATATGGGATGGTTGCAAGATTTTATCCCCTGCATTGTGCTGCCACCTGGGAAGGCTCTACACAATTGCACAACTCAATATTAGAAGCCATATAATAGTCCATCACAAAAACCCCAACCAATTAATCACAATGGGCCGATATAAGCTCATCGAAACTCAGAGGAGAAATCAAATATACATTTCAGCAATTCACTTTAACGATCGGTCGGTCACCACTACCGATCGATCGGTAAAAACCCATAAATTTGGTTTCTACGACATTCCACCGATCGATCGGTCGGAGCTACCGATCGATCGCTAGCACCACTGATTGATCGGTCGTTCCTACCGATCGATCGGTAAATACCCAAAAATTTACCAATCGCTACGCACTTGCACCGATCGATCGGTACAATGCTGTCGATCGATCGGTCGCTGCACAATTCCTGAAAAACACAATTTTTGCGCATAAAATCCATGCCATAACCATATACACCACAACCCATTAATTCCTCAACCCATCGATCGGTGCAATGCTGTCGATCGATCGGTCGCTGCACAATTCCTGAAAAACACAATTTTTGCGCATAAAATCCATGCCATAACCATATACACCACAACCCATTAATTCCTCAACCCAACACATTTAAAACTCCATAAACCACCATTATGCACACAAAACTCAACTCAACAACAAAATCAACACATTCCAAAACCAACCCATTTTCTTCCAAAACCATATTTACCAAAAATAAACAATACATGCTCAACACCTAGCAAGGAAGATTGCTGTAAGACCCCAACCCCTTATACTCGTCAACCCCCCTTATACTCGTCAACCCAACCCCTTATACGCGTCAATAGTGCATTTATGACGTCGTATGAGTATATAAAAACAATTTCATTCTTTAAAAGAATCCTTAAATGCTTCACATATTATCCATGACATCAATAATACTCAGCAATAAGACTCAAGGTTCACCCATTATCATTACCATTGCACCACTTTTACATTGTGGGTTTTTATAAAAATTTGGGCAGAATCTCCCCATAAATTGAGCTATCCCAAAATAAAACACGTCCAAAATAAAACACATCACCAAAACAATTCCCAGCCAGGGAAAAACACAATACTAAGAAGACATCAAAAGTGGGCTTCAACACCCTTATACAGTCCATATACATGCTTCCAGTTGCTCACATACGAGCAACAAATAAATGAATACCAATCTAACTGAATAAATAGCGTATACTATTTACCCACACTCATATACGCTTTTGGAAGCGGCATGATCCAACAAGCTCGAACCAATATCCCAAAGTAGCTTAGTACCTGTTGTACCTGTTTCAACAGAAATAGCCCCCACACGGGTGAGCATACTCCAACTCAATATTCATTCACAAATCAATATACGAAATTGTAATGCAACAATTTAGATTATTCAAAACTCAAAAAGTATACTCCCTGTTACAAATTCCGATCCGGCATAGCTATCACGAACTGTTCCAGTTTCAATCTTATATATTTGCATAAAAATCATGTTCAATATCATTATTCAAAGCATGATACTCATCAATGCAATAAATACGACATAACCACAATTTATCATTTATACTCAATCATGACGAATCTTATCTCGGAGGCAGCTCTACCTATCAATTAATATCATTCTCAATCACTTCACATATCGATCATGCCAAAGGCATCAATAATCAACTCGTATCCCTGGATCACGTACATCGACGTATCCACCATTCCACATGTAGTAAACTCAATTATCAAACTCAATCACTGAACCTTAAACATCATATTAAAATATATGTATGCATGAATATATAAATACTGGGTATACCTGCTCGTACGTCACCACGTACCTTATAGTCGACAACATGATGGGCTATCCCGACATCTTGAGAGTCATGAAGAATCTATATCGAAATTATCACTTAATATTAGTTCATTTACAATCCAATCGATATCATTCATATCGATTCAATATCTTAATTCAACAACTCAATACTATCCTCATTAACTCATCCAAGTGATATAAATCAACAATTTATGCTATGTCACATATTCAAGCATATTCATAAGTATACAATGTAATATTTGCTTATAACACACATTGACATGTATCTAACTCTCCTATGGACATAATGACACAGGCTCAAAGTCATTAGCATCTCAAATCATAGCTCAACACTCACCAAAACACTACAATATTCTAAGTCATAAAAGTAGACTTTCCTACTACACAACGTATAGGGCTTTGGAGCCAACACTTGAATATCACTTAAGTATATGAACAAACACCATACATGCATGATTTTCAAGCCCAAACAACCCCAAAATTCAGCAATTAAGTCCCTTAAATTTCGGCCATGTAAACCCCAAAATTCAACAAGAATTTGGCCCAAATACCAGGTTAATTCAATTCTCAACAGCAGTATATTTTAACTCATTTCAACAGCATAGATAGACCCAGTCAGCAGGAAGATTAAACCAAAATAACAAGATGTGAATCAATTGTCTCATTTACGAACTCAAATTAACTGGTAATTACCGAAGTAAAGTCGGAAAATCGGATATCAACTTTTACCCAATTTCACACACATTCACGCACGCATTTCGTACGATTCCGGCGGGCTCCAGCGGCGGTAGAGGCGGCGACCGGTGTAGAAAGTTTTGTCCAGGTGCAAGGAAGATATTCGGTGCTTTGGTTGCTTCCAATTCGTAGTAGAATCGAACAAATAAAACCAAAAGCGCTCAAACCCTAGTCTGCGCGAGTATCATCGTTCCAGGGTAAAATTGAACACCTTTTTGAACACCAAAATTCGATTATCTGGTATAGAAAGATGCGCCTCTGAGTTGTGAACACAGTGGTAGGTCGTTCTCGTCGTTAGGTTGTCGGACGACGGCGAACAGAGCGGATAAGTACACGATGGTCGGTTGTCGCGCGAGCAGTGTGTGTTTTCGCACCTTTTAGTAGGTGTCCGTGATCTGTGTGTGTTTTACACATTTTATTATGTGTTTTACATCCTACACCGATATATATTAATTCCCGACCAATTATGAACATCGGGGTGTCACCGGTGTACTGGTGCATGTGCATCACATGTACAGTCCACACCTAACATCATGTCCTTATTTGAATCACAAAATTAAATCTTTCGATTTAATACAAATGTTATATTAATAAAATTTCGGTGTTAATTAGCATGATAAATTCGAGCCCGAAATTATTTATCCCAACTCCGCTCCGAAATTCGATACCCAAAAATTAAATCTCGACATATCATATAACCATTATAATTAACTCAATTGCACAATTAATAATTATTTCGGACATAACCATCATAATTAACTCAATTGCACAATTAATAATTATTTCGGACATTACAATTGCTTACCACTTGAGCTTCAAAATCTAGCAAGAAATCGAGTAAACCAAAGTTTTGAAATCTCTTCATTCTTCTCTTGGTTTGAGGCGATAAGAGAGGGTTTGGGGAATGGGATTATGAGTGTGTATATAGAGTGGTGGGGAATAAGGGGTAAGGGAGTGAGGTAGAAGAAGTGTGGGGATTTAATTTAAAATAGTGCCCAACTATTTAGCATGATGTATGATATTTTAATAGCATTTACCGAAAATGCACCATAACAACAATTTACATGCTTTCCCACCGCATAACTATATATTTCCCAACCATATAACACCATATTTATTATTAAAAGCCATAAAACACATGATTAATTTCAGGGATATCACATATATCTTGCTTTACTTTCTTTCTGTTGTTGTATTAGAGTGTCTATTTATCGTGTTCCTATTTTGTCTTGTTGGCGGTGGGCTTTTGGTTCTATGGCGCAGCTCGGGCATTGGTTGGCTTTTACTACTGATATTTTGGGTTTCGTGCGGCATCCAGTCACTTTCATTGGTCGAAGGCTTTCCGTTTGAGATTTGGATACAAGAGCTTGTGCATTTGTTGTTCTTAAATCAGTTAGTGTCTCTTGGCTATCCGCAGTTGTACCCTCACCGATCTTGAAGGCAATTCACATCTTTGACTTTGCACTGTAATTATTGGTTTTAGGGGACCCGGTCTAACTTTGTTGGTCTTTGGCTACTCTTGCTCAAGTGCCTGAATATCAGCTGTGAAGTTCTTTAACATTCCACCTATTTTTTTCTCTACTTATCGATGTCTTTGTCCACGTGTTTGTTGGTCTATATCTATGAATGACTGTTGTACTCTTTGTACCTTTGTTATGGTTTAATATTCTCCATGTTTTATGCTAAAAAAAATGCTGGCCATTGATCTAAGTATTGTTGGAAAAATGATGCATATTGAATCATTAAGCATCGGAGACCAAAACAACACGAATCCATATGTAGGAGTAAACTTGAGGCCGAGATCGTTCGACATATGTTGGATGATCGATCGCGACTCAATGGAAAAAATCATTGAAAGTTTCTGCATCACGTGATCGATTGCGTCCAATGGCGCGATCGATCGTGCGATGCAAGATGTTGAAATTAAGGGACATGATCGATCGCGATCACCCCTTTGGGCTATCGATCGCGCACTGTGCAGATTTTTGGATTGGGTACGTTCCTTCATGTATAGATGCATTTTTCCTGAATTGTTGCCTTAATTGGTGTCCGTAGGTGGCATTACTTGGTTTAACATATAATGAACAACCACTTGACAGATTGGAATCAGATTTTCGAAAAATCACATCACATTCAAGAGCAAATTTTGTGCATCTTGTTCATCATACTTCTTGTTCAAGTTTGAGTAGTTTCAAACCTTTGTGGTTTCAGGACTTGTGATTTGGAGTACTCCTATCACAAGTTATAAGTCCTTGTATCTTGGGAGACAAATCGCCAAACCGTTATCATCATAGCAAGGCAATATTGTCTTAAGGACAAAGATTCTAAATCTCACCTCGACATCTGTTCTAAAAAGCCATTGTTGCTATTGCTTGCTACATTTCTAAGATACACACCTATAAAGTTTTGTACTACAATGATTGAAAAATTGAAAGTGATCCTATCAAAGTTTTGCATGAATTCATGCGGAGCGAATGAGTCTAAGTGATTTATTCCAAGTTGCAGCAATGACTGAAAAATTGCCTCCTATGTGGAAGGACTTCAAGAACTATCTCAAGCACAAATGAAAGGAGATGAGTATTGAAGATCTTGTGGTTCGACTACGAATCGAGGAGGATAACAAGGTTTCCGAGAGGAAGGTGGGTAGGTTTCAAATGGAACCATGGGCTAACCTAGTTGAACAAACAACCGGATCAAAGCGAAAGTTTGACGGTATGGCCTCCAACAATGGAAAGGCGAAGAAGTTCAAAGGTAAATGCTACAAGTGTGGAAAACCAAATCACATGGCAAAGTATTATCGTAACAAAGACGTTCATGGGAAAGCAAAAGATCAAGTCAATGTGACTAAATATGATCTGATCTAAGATGACTTGAATGATCTAATGTTAACCGCTGTGATCTTTGAAGCAAACTTGACAGACAATCCTATGGAATGGTTTTTTTATTCCGGTGCTACCAGACATGTGTGTTAGGACAAAGCCATGTTCTCCACTATACGCCATTAAGTGGACGCCAACTCTACAATGGAAACTCAACAACATCTTCAGTCGTTGGATTGGGGAAGGTAGTTCTAAAGATGACTTCAGGAAAGGAATTGACTCTGATTGATGTCATACGTCTTCCTGACATCTGTAAGAACCTGATATCCGGATCGGCTCTAGTCAATGCGGGTTTTAGACTAGTTTTAGAATCTGGAAAAATTGTACTCTCCAAAAATGGAGTTTTTGTAGGAAAAGACTATATGGAGAAAAGCCTTTTCAAAATGAATGTAATGACGGCTATCCGTCAGTTTGAAAGTAATAAAGTTAGTGCTTCTACTTATTTGATTGAGTCATGTGATTTATGGCATGATCGTTTGGGTTATGTAAATTATAATCCACTTAACAAATTAGTAAAGTTGAACTTATTACCTTCAATGAATGTTAACTTAAAACGTAAGTGTGATACTTGTGTTGAGGCTAAGTTAACAAAACCGCCATTTCATTCAATCGAAATAACTACAACTCCTCTTGAATTAATTCATACGGATCTATGTGATCTAAAGTTTGTGAAAACTTGACGTGGGAAAAAATACTTCATTACTTTCATAGATGATTGTACAAGATATTGTTATGTGTATTTGCTACGTAGCAAAGACGAGGCCTTGGAAGTGTTAAACACTACAAGAATGAAGTTTTAAATTGATGTGGCTAGAAATAGACACATCTAGTGTGTTTAATTACCTACGATTTGGTATATTCTGATGGATAAATTGATGCATATGCTACCTAATCGTATATTTGTGTAAATGTAGGTGGAATCGAAGAAATCAAGCTAACAAGGGCGAATAAGGATCAAGAATGCATTGGAGTTGACAAGGGATCAAAGTAGACCATACATAAAATTTGACAAAGGACTGCGATTGATCACCAAACAAGCACCGATTGATTGCCAAATGTACAGTCACAGGTTGACGAGGTATTTTACGATGATACGGTATGACGGGGGATGGGTAGCTTGTACAGTCGTTGTGATTAATAATACATATATAGATGTATGTATTGATTTATATGGTTGAGTGCCACTGGTTGGTGTAAGATGGGATGTGTGTCACAGGTTGACACAAGACCATTATGCCGAGCAGGTATGCTTAATGGATAAAAGGGTTACGTCGTACATTGAGTGTACTGCATAGTGTATTCAATAAATGAGTTACGAATAAGTGGTGCCTCGCTGAGTTGGCTATGGCCAAGCGACTAGTAGCGTATGTAGTTGTCGAGGGACCTACATACATATATCGATGTGGTGTATGATGGATAAGATCGCACATACACATGAGAATATGAAGATAAATCCTAATGGATTAGAATTGAGTTGTGATCGAGTGAGGACATTGGAATGTCCATTGTGTATTGGTATTAGAGAAATGTTAGATGATGATCTACTATCTCTACTTGTTTGTTTGGCGATAAGTAATTCATGATGTGATTTGTGAATTGTGAGGATGGTCGTAGTACGTGAATGATACTGTATTGTATACCTGGGGTTAAACGCTGACACCGTGCACTTGTGGTAGAATCGCTACACTGAGAAATAATTGTTTAAAATAAAAGCGATCAAGTTTTTGGCACCGTTGCCGGTGACTAATTTGTATAATATCATACGAGATTAGTTAATTGTAATTTAGCCATTAATTTTTATTTTTGTTTTATTTATTTGTCACTCTTGACCATTGGGTTTACTCCATTTGTGTTTTTCCTTTGGATTGATTTTTTTTTACAGGTAGTCGTTTTCTTGGTGCATGCTAAGGAGTAACAACCCCGCACTTGAGCCATTTGACCCAGAAATCGAGCATACGTGCCTAAGGAAAAGAGGGGAAGCTCGAGCAATGGCTGACAACAATCAAGAAGGGGGCGCGAACAATGAAGCACTGAATCAAAGATCGATGATGGATTATGCCCAACCAGCTTTTAATGGATCATTGTCAAGTATTACGAGGCCAACCATTCAAGACAACAATTTCAAGATAAAGCCGGCTATAATACAGATGATCCAGCATTCCGTGATGTTTGGAGGAGTAGCCACTGATGATCCGAACGCTCACATCTCCAACTTCTTGGAGATTTGTGACACTTGCAAACATAATGGCGTTTCTGACAACGCCATCAGGTTAAGGTTATTTCCTTTTTCATTAAAAGATAAAGCTAAAGCTTGGTTGAACTCTTTACCTGCAGGATCGATAACAACTTGGGAGGGGATGACGCAAGCGTTTCTGTCCAAATACTTTCCCCCTTCCAAAACGGCAAAGATGAGGAACGATATCACCACATACGGGCAATTCGATCCTGAAACACTATATGAAGCGTGGGATCGTTTCAAGGATTTGCTCAGGAGATGCCCACACCATGGTCTTCCTATTTGGCTCCAGGTACAGACTTTTTATAACGGTTTATTTTCATCTAACCGTTCTATGATAGATACAGCCTCAGGAGGGTCCATTATGCACAAAACACCGGAAGCAGCGTATGAACTCTTAGAAGAGATGGCTTCTACCAGCTATCTATGGCAATCAGAGAGGAATGTGCCAAAGAAACCAGCTGGAGTTCACCAAATTGATGACATCACTGCTCTTTCAGCACAATTGGAAGCGCTGAACAAAAAAGATAGATATCATGAGCATGACAGCAATGCAAGCTCAAGTTATCACTTGCGAACTATGTGGAAGCAATCATCCAAGCACTGAGTGCCAGGCAGGTAATCCATTCATTCAGACTAGTGAGTCCGTGAATTATGTAGGAAACAGGCAGCCCAACAACCCATACTCCAATACTTACAACCCGGGATGGAGAAATCATCCGAACTTGCAATGGTCCAACCAAAACAATGTGTTGAACCCACAACAACCACCGGGATATGAACCAAAGCCGAGTATGGAGGAGCTAATGACCAAGTTCATATCATCAACTGAAACTAGGATGCAAAATCAGGAGGCATCTATAAATAACTTGGAAAGACAAGTGGGGCAACTTACAACTTTGATTTCCGGACGAACTCAAGGTACACTACCAAGTGATACAGTGATAAATCCAAAGGAACAAGTGAATGTCATAGCATTAAGGAGCGGAAAAGAGCTAAGGACACATACTGAAGCACAAGAAAGTTGTGAAACCACGGAAGACAAGAGTAAGACTGAGGAAAAGGCAATCGAAAAAGGTAAACTTTCCAACACCACACCAATCACACACACTGATAATGTAGTAATTCCTCCCCCATTTCCCGCTGCATTTAAGAGAGCTAAAATGGACGCTGAATTTGGTAAGTTTCTTGAAGTATTTAAGAAATTGCATATTAATATACCATTTGCTGATGCTCTACTTCAAATGCCTAGTTATGCTAAATTTTTGAAGGAAATTCTCTCTAACAAGCGAAAGTTGGGCGAATACGAAACGGTAAGCTTAACAGGGGAGTGCTCATCAATTGTGCAAAACAAAATGCCTCCAAAGTTAAAGGACCCAGGGAGTTTTACTATACCTTGCACTATAGGATCAGTTTCATTTACTAAATCATTGTGTGATTTGGGTGCGAGTATAAATTTGATGCATTTTTCCATTTTCAGGAGGTTGGGACTAGGAGAGTCGAAACCCACCAAAGTTTCACTACAATTGGCGGATAGATCTATCACATATCCCCGAGGAATCATTGAAGACGTGTTAGTCAAAGTGGACAAATTCATATTCCCAGTTGATTTTCTAGTACTAGATATGGAAGAGGACAGGGAGACACCACTGATTTTGGGCCGACCGTTCCTAGCAAAGGGAAAGGCAATCATAGATGTCAAACAAGGGAAGTTGATCCTCCGTGTAGGGGAGGATCAAGTTGTGTTTAATGTCTTTAAAGCACTTAAACACCCACACGACGAGCCCATGTGTTTTAGTATTGATATTATTGATGCCCTGACCGTTGATGTTTTGCAAGGTACTTACAAAGAGAAATTGTAGGCATACCTTGTGGAAGCCGATAAACAACATGACAAAGAGGAAATGGAGATCTTAGCTCAATTGAACAACATCATCCCCTACATGAAACGAGCCACTGAAAATCTTGGAGAGTTGGGAAAAAGAGACATTAAGCCTCAACGGCCATCCATTGAAGAATCACCCACGTTTGAACTAAAGCCCCTCCCATCTCATCTCAAGTATGTATTCCTAGATGCTGGAAATTCGTTACCAATCATTATCTCTTCATCTTTGACAGGTGAAAACGAGGGGAAGCTTCTTAAAGTCCTTAGGGAGCACAAGAAGGCATTTGGATGGAAGATATCAGATATTAAAGGAATTAGCCCATCGGTGTGCATGCATAAAATTCTGATGGAAGAGACTTTGAAGCCCGTGGTACAACCACAACGCCATGTCCATCCAAAAATTCAAGAGGTAGTAAAAGCCGAGGTCATTAAGCTAATGTATGCAGGTATTATCTACCCTATCTCTGATAGTTCATGGGTAAGTCCTATTCAATGTGTACCAAAGAAAGGAGGCATCACTGTTGTCCCTAATGAAAATAAAGAATTGATACCTACTAGAACAGTCACGGGGTGGAGAGTGTGCATTGACTATAGGAGGTTAAATGAATCAACTCGTAAAGATCACTTTCCCCTTCCCTTCATTGATCAAATGGTAGAAAGATTAGCATGTTATGATTTTTATTGCTTTCTAGATGGGTATTCAGGGTATAACCAAATCGCTATTACACCAGAGGACCAAGAGAAAACTACTTTCACTTGCCCTTATGGTACTTTTGCCTTTAGACGAATGCCATTTGGAATATGTAATGCCCCTGCCACTTTTCAAAGATGCATGGTAGCCATATTCCATGACATGATAGAAATTTTTTTAGAAGTATTCATGGATGACTTCTCTGTTTTTGGATCTTCATTTGATATATGTTTATATAACTTGGATTTGGTGTTGACAAGATGCGAGGAGACAAATCTGGTATTAAATTGGGAGAAGTGTCACTTCATGGTCAAAGAAGGTATAGTCTTGTGACATAAGATATCCGAAAAGGGTATTGAAGTAGACCGAGCAAAAATCCAAGTGATACAACAACTGCCACCACCAACAACAGTGACATGAATCCGAAGCTTTTTGGGCCATGCAGGATTTTATCGTCGATTCATTAAGGATTTCTCAAAAATTTCTAAACCTTTATCTCACCTATTAACTAAAGATGCACATTATGAATTTAATGCTGATTGTGTGCAGGCATTCGAGATTCTCAAGGAGAAACTTGTAACAACACCTGTCTTGGTAACACCTGATGGGAGTTACCATTTGAACTGATGTGCGATGCGAGTGACACAGCGGTAGGAGCAGTCTTAGGCCAAAGGAGGAACAAGGTATTTCATACCATATACTATGCTAGTCGCACTTTGAATGAAGCACAAATGAATTATGCCACTACTAAAAAGAGCTTCTAGCCATAGTTTTTGCATTCGATAAGTTTCACTCCTATCTATGTGTTGCCAAAGTTATTATTTACACCGATCATGCTGCACTTAAATACTTGCTTGCAAAGAAAGATGCCAAACCACGGTTAATTAGGTGGATATTGTTGTTGCAAGAATTTGACTTAGAGATACGAGATAAGAAGGGTGTAGAGAATGTGGTAGCAGATCATTTGTCTCGAATAGACAATGGAGAGGATAAAATTGAAAGTGAGATAGAAGAAATTAATGAGACATTTCCTGATGAACAATTGTTTAACGCTGACATTTTACCTTGTTATGCAGATTTTGCGAACTATATTGCTAGTGGTATCGTCCCACAAAATCTATCTTTTTATCAAAAGAAAAAATTCTTTTCTAAGGTTAAACATTTTATGTAGGAGGAGCACTATTTGTTCAAAGTTTGTGCAGATAACATTATAAGGAGATGTATCCCCAAAATGGACATGCAATCTATCTTGAAGCAGTGCCACGACGGAGAGATAGGTGGGCATTTTGGCCAAACCAAAACAGCTGCTAAGGTACTTGACTCTGGCTTCTATTGGCCAACGTTGTTTAAGGACGCATTTGTTGGGATATGCCCTAAGACAAGTAATTAGATGATTGTTTATGACATAAAATGTATTATGATTTTAATAATGGCAAATCATTATTATATATTATTCGAATATCTGTGCAATATGAATTGATATATAAGTTAATGTCCTTAGAATAATATTGTATTGTTCTTAAAGATTGTCCCTAGTCAAGTATTACCATGAATCGGGATAATGATAATGCATTGAGACTAGTATGTTTTGATTGATGAATTGTTCATGGATATGAGATATCAAATCAACACATGGGTACATGTTAGAGAACAATGTACTTGACAGACCCACCATGAGAATGCTACATGGATAGTTATATGAGTGTCATAAGCAATTCTCATAGTGATAATAATGTATGTAATCCTTACGACTTGAGATCATCAGAGATCCCAACATAAGGAGTTATGTATCTTGATATTGTCAAACGTTACCTGTAACAGGGTAAAGTATAAAGGCAACTATTGGATGCACTACGAATTATGTAGAGGGATGTTGATTGATAAAGATAGGATTTGTCCCTCCTATATAACAGGAGAAGTGTTTGGGCCCTTGATCAAGTAAGACTAAAATGCATGGCCATGCTCGAATGAGTCGATATGTGATATCGAGTTTATTCGTTTATTCTAGTTCTACTTGGGGATCAAGAAATAGAGATTGAATATACGAGTATGAATATTCCATGACTCGTGTTCAATCTAAACACAGTGGACAAAAGGATTAAGTTACATGGTTAATATTATCACAAGTTCTTAGGTTATGTCGAGTCAATGACATTCTTGTAATTTGGGTAGCCTTGATGTGTTGCTAGATACCGCTCATTGCTTGTGACATAAAATGAGATTTTATGTCACTGTCAACATTGCAAGATCCTATCGGGTCGTACAAAAGATTAAATCGAAAAGGGAATTAAATTCATTGGATGAATTAATTAATTAAGAAGAGTCTTAATTATAAGATTATGAGGATTTAATTAAATCATGGGTTTGGGCCCATGAGACTTTAAGAAAGTCTTGAACCTTTAATTAAAGCCTAATATATAATTATCTAACAAGTGAATGTTTTAAAAAGTGTTAATTCATTCATAACCTAGCCTCCACCAAAAACCCACCTTAAGAGCCGCCGCCTCTCATCATCTCTTGGCCATCATCGCCGCCGTGAAAAGTGAGATTCGGCCATCGTTTTCGATTGAGAATCGGAGGTGGTTTTTGATCCGGTTTAAGAACAAGACTAGCAACTTGTTCTTAAACGCTCCTTTTCGATTTGATCGTGTGGATACCGTAGAGACAAAGGTGAAAGCTTTTGTTCGTGACTCGTGGTGCTACATCGTGGAGCTTCTGCATCAAACATGCTACAAGGGTGAGACTCTATTATTCAAATCCCGATATGAATCCTTTGTATAGATTCATGGCTGTAATCCAATTTTTTTATTATTCCGCTGCGTTGTATTCTCGTTGGATTACTAACATTGGTATCAGAGCCGTGTACAAAGCTCATATCTGAATTATGTGATTAATTGTTTAATCATATTTTGAATTGTATTGCATGCTTTAAAACTGTATAATTCATATATGATATGGATTAAATCGAGTTTGTGAAAATCATCGTATAATTGTATTTGATATAATTGGCGAATTATTGTATACGATACAAGAATGCGCAAAATCGAACCCTTGGCACATTATGGTTCGACCACCATCATACTTGACCCACGGCTGCCACATGAGGGCTAGGGTTTTCGAACCCTTGGCTCGAGATGGTCTAGCCGTTGTGGCTCATGTTTGTGCATGGAGGTGTCGAAACATGGCTAGGGTTTAGAACCCTTTTGGCTCGATAAAGTTTGTAGGCGGAGCATGATGGTTCGATCATGGTTCACGGAAAAATGAAGGTCGACGGCTAGGGCCACATGAGGGCTAGGGTTTTTGAACCCATTGGCTCGAGATGGTCAAGCCGCCACCGTCATGAATCGTGCATGGTCGGGCCGTGGCTCATGGCTAAGATTTCGAACCATTTAGGCTCGATAAAGCCATGGACGGCGCTAGGGTTACTAACCCTTATGGCTCATTGAGTCACGACCGCCGTTCATGGCTCAACGTGCATGGTCCTAGACTTAGGCTAGGGTTTCGAACCCTAGGCTCATGCGTGGTCCAGCCTTGTGGCTAGGGTTATTCGAACCCTTATGGTCCATGGCTTGTGGCGCGCCAAGTATTCGTGGCATGTGATGTCCCGAGCGTACGATAATTTTCATAAAATTTTATTTTACAGTTTTAATTAGAATTAAATTTTAAAATGTTTAGAATTTAATTAATTAAATGTTATAGCATGTTTTATGTGTTGTTTGATCATGGTGCATGGTTATAGCCCTATGACCTATTAGATAGGATTTTGTGAATGTTTGTAATTTATTACGGCCTGCGAGTCGTACATTCTCTATTTTTCCTAAATGTTATCCCTCCCCTATGTTCCCCTCGAATGTGACTCGAGGAATTCTCTATATCTTGTAAATGTTATATAGTATAGTTTATTTTATTGATGGAGATCAATGAAGATGGACCAAGGTGCCGGGAAGAGGAGACCATTCACAAAAGGGAGCCATAGAGGTGCTTGGAGAAGTTACCTTAGGTTGACCTTATAGTGTTTTCTCATTGGCTTGAGAAAATAATTAGTTGGGGCTATAACCATGTCACATTTATTTTATGTTGATGTATGAGATGCATGTTTAATGTTTTATTTAATATTGATGCTTGATATACATATATGTAGATATATATGTATATATATATATTCATATATGTACCAGACATATTTTCAATATTAATAAAATCATGAGATCAATAAATCCCTCTTGTAATATTAAGTTTCAAGATGCCTTCCAATTAAAAATACTCGTCAAGACTTCGATTGAACATGTGTGGGTTTGCCAAAGCAAAGCACCGTGACAATCTTAGTAAGGCGCGAAAGGATAAAAGTGATATCCGTGTTATTTTAAAATTGGGTTCGACTTAACTAGCTTTATCTCAATAGGATTGGGAACCTAGAGGCATGGGGTTGGAAAATAATTCATTAGATGAATTTGAACAAGGCGTTGTTCGTCCAATCCAAGAATTGCATGTGATTGTAATTGACAAAGAGTTGTCTACCTAAATAACCGAGTCTTGAGCGATTAGCCAAAGCTAACTCAAGATTAAGTGAAATATGGATCTTGGCCCACTAAAGTTTTCGAGGGTTGATAATTTTAAACAAAATAGTGGGAGCGTCATTTAATATAAGACCATATTAAATGATTAAAATCATAAACTTATTTTGCATATTCATATTGTAGATATCCATGACAACCAACAACGTTACAAGCACACTATCATTGCGATCAGTCCTTGAGAAGGACAAACTTAATGAGACTAATTTCCTAGACTGGTATAGGAATTTGAGGATTGTCCTCAAACAAGAGAAAAATCAATATGTCCTAGAGGAACCCTTACCTGCTGAGGAACCTCCCCTGACGGCTGCTAAAGCCGATAGAGATGCTTACAAGAAGCATCAAAATGACGCACTTGATGTTGGGTGCCTTATGCTTGCCACCATGAACTCTGAGTTTCAGAAGCAACATGAGGAAATGGAGGCGTTTGATATGATCGAGCACCTAAAGAACCTGTACCAACAACAAGCAAGACAAGAGAGGTATGACGTCTCTAAAGCGTTATTCTAGTGTAGAATGGTAGAAGGAAGCTTAGTTGGAACTCATGTGCTCAAGATGATTGGGTACATTGAGAATCTGGAGAAGCTGGGTTTTCCATTGGACCAAGATTTGGACACTGACGTGATCTTGCAATCGTTGCCTGAAAGCTTCAGTCAATTTGTCTTGAATTACAATATGATTGAAATTGAAAAGACTCTACCACAGTTGCTTGGCATGCTGAGAACTTTTGAAGCTAACAACAAGAAGTCTAAGCTTACAAATGTTCTTATTGTGAATAAGAGCAAAGGAAAGACTAAAGCTAAAGGCTACAAGAAGAACAAGAAAGTCCTTGTTAAGTCTAAGCCACATACTTCTGTACTAAAGCCAGAGGGAGGAGTGGCAAAAGAGGAGAACTGCTTCCATTGCGGTGAGACCGGACATTGGAAAAAAAATTGCAAAGTTTATCTAGAGGATCTTAAGAAGACGAAGGGAAGTGTGACTTCCACTTCAGGTATTTTTGTTATAGAAGTCAATTTATCTACTTCTTCATCATGGGTATTAGATACTGGATGTGGTTCTCACATTTGTGTTAATGTGCATGATCTTAAAAGGAGTAGGACATTGGCAAAAGGCGAAGTAGATCTCCGAGTGGGAAATGGAGCAATAGTTGTTGCATTAGCAATAGGAGATTATTCATTATCTTTGCCTTCTGGCTTAATTTTAGATTTAAAAGATTGTTATTTTGTGCCGTCGATTACTAAAAACATTATTTCTATTTCTTGTTTGGACAAGTGTGGATTTTCATTTATTATAAAGGACAATTGTTGCTCCATTTTTTTAAATGATATGTTTTATGCTAATGCACAAATGATTAATGGTCTTTATATATTAAATCTAGATATGCCTGTCTATAACATAAATACTAAAAGGATTAAAAATAATGATTCTAATCCAACTTATCTCTGGCATTGTCGCTTGGGCCATATAAACGAGAATCGCATATCAAAACTTCATAAGGATGGAGTATTGGATTCATTTGATTTTGAATCATATGAAACATGTGAATCTTGTTTAATGGGCAAGATGACTAAAGCTCCTTTCAAGGGACATATTGAAAGGACAAATGATTTATGGAGTCTCATACATAGTGATGTATGTGGACCAATAAGCACACATGATAGAGGTTGTTTTCAATACTTCGTTACATTTACTGATGACTTCAGTAGATATGAGTATGTATATCTTATGAAACATAAGCATGAAACCTTTGAAAAGTTCAAGGATTTCAAGAATGAAGTACAAAACCAACTTGGTAAAAGTATCAAAAACCTTCGATCAGATCGAGGAGGTGAATACCTAAGCCAAGAGTTTCATGACTATCTAAAGGAGTGTGGGATAGTCCCACAACTCACTCCTCCGTATACTCCACAATGGAATGGTGTATCTGAAAGGAGGAATCGAACCTTGTTGGACATGGTTCGATCAATGATGAGTCATGCAGATCTTCCGATATCCTTTTGGGGGCATGCTTTAGAAACAACAATATTCATACTGAACCGTGTTCCATCAAAATCAGTGGAAAAGACACCATATGAGATATGGACTGGGAAACGTCCTAGTATGTCTTTTATGAAGATTTGGGGTTGTGAGGCTTTCGTGAGACGTCACGCCTCTAACAAACTTGGACCCAAATCTGATAAGTGTTTATTTGTGGGGTATCTTAAGGAAACGAAATGATACTATTTCTATTATCCCACCGAGAACAAAGTGGTTGTTGCTCGGACTGGTGTCATTCTTGAAAGAGAATTTATTTCTAGAAAAACCAGTGGGAGACATATAGAACTTAGTGAAGTTCAACCACAAGAAAACATTGAACATGATATTGAGATGGAAACAGAGCAGTCACCACAAGTTGTTGTGGATGAAGTGCCTGCTCAAGAGACACAAGCCCAGCGTAGGTCTGTAAGAGAACACCGGGAGCCACAGAGATATGGATTTCTTGTGACTCAACAATGTGACTTACTACTTATTGATGATGATGAGCCGTCATCTTATCAAGAAGCTATAATGGGCACTGATTCTGAGAAATGGCAAGAGGCCATGAAATCTGAGATGAAATCCAATTTTGCAAACCAAGTATGGACTTTGGTTGACCCATTTGAAGGGGTGAGACCCATAGGGTGCAAATGGATTTTCAAGAAGAAGACCGACATGGATGGTAATGTACAAACCTTTAAAGGTTGACTGGTAGCAAAAGGTTTCAAACAAATTCATGGTATTGACTATGATGAAACTTTTTCACCAGTTGCAATGGTTAAATCCATTAGGATCTTACTTGCAATAGCTGCATTTCATGATTATGAAATCTGGCAGATGGATGTCAAAATAGCTTTCCTTAATGGAAATCTGCTTTAGGAAGTGTACATGACATAGCCCGAGGGTTTTGTCGATCCAAAGGATGGAAAGATATGCAAACTACAACGATCCATTTATGGATTGAAGCAAGCTTCTCAGAGTTGGAATCTTCGTTTTGATGATGCAGTCAAAGAGTTTGGTTTCATAAAAAATGTAGATGAACCTTGTGTCTACAAGAAGGTCAGTGGGAGCATAATTATCTTCCTAATATTGTATGTAGATGACATACTTCTAATTCGGAATGATATCCCTGCCTTACAATCTGTAAATATTTGGCTAGGGAATTGCTTTTCTATGAAAGACTTGGGTGAAGCCACCTATGTATTAGGTATCAAGATCTATAGAGATAGATCAAGAAGATTACTTGGCCTAAGTCAAAGTACATACATAGAAAAAGTGCTAAAACGGTTTAGCATGCAAGAATCAAAGAAAGGATTCGTGCCTATGACACATGGGATACATCTCTCAAAGGATCAGTTTCCTTCAACACCAGATGAGAGACAACGCATGAGTAAGATTCCATATGCGTCAGCTATTGGATCTATCATGTATGCCATGATATGTACTCGTCCCGATGTCTCGTATGCTTTGAGCATGACGAGCAGATATCAGGTTGATCCAGGTGAATGCCACTGGATTGCAGTCAAGAATATCCTGAAGTACTTGAGAAGAACTAAGGATACATTCTTGACTTATGGAGGTGAGGAAGAGCTCAATGTAATAGGTTACACTGATGCAAGTTTCCAAACCGACAAAGATGATTTTCGATCGCAATCAGGATATGTGTTTTGCCTAAATGGAGGTGTTGTAAGCTGGAAGAGTTCAAAGCAAGAGACAGTAACCGATTCTACAACTGAAGCTGAATACATTGCTGCCTCAGATGCAGCAAAGGAAGCTGTTTGGATCAAGAAGTTCATTTCTGAACTTGGGGTGATGCCTAGCATACTAGATCCGATTGAACTCTATTGTGACAACAATGGAGCCATCGCATTGGCTAAGGAACCTAGATCTCACCAAAGATCCAAGCACATACTTCGGCGCTTTCATTTCATTCGAGAAATCGTTGAAAGATGAGATGTAAAAATATGCAAAGTACCAACTGATGATAATGTATCTGACCCACTGACGAAGCCACTATCACAGCAGAAGCATGATCGTCATACTAGATCTCTAGGCATTAAGTATATGACTGATTGGTCTTAGTGCAAGTGGGAGATTTGTTGGGATATGCCCTAAGATAAGTCATTAGATGATTGTTTATGACATAAAATATATTATGATTTTAATAATGGCAAATCATTATTATATATTATTCGAATATCTGTGCAATATGAATTGATATATAAGTTAATGTCCTTAGAATAATATTGTATTGTTCTTAAAGATTGTTCGTAGTCAAGTATTATCATGAATCGGGATAATGATAATGCATTGAGACTAGTATGTTTTGATTGATGAATTGTTCATGGATATGAGATATCAAATCAACACATGGGTACATGTTAGAGAACAATGTACTGGACAGACCCACCATGAGAATGCTACATGGATAGTTATATGAGTGTCATAAGTAATTCCCATAGTGATAATAATGTATGTAATCCTTACGACTTGAGATCATCAGAGATCCCAACATAAGGAGTTATGTATCTTGATATTGTCAAACGTTACCTGTAACAGGGTAAAGTATAAAGGCAACTATTGGATGCACTACGAATTATGTAGAGGGATGTTGATTGATAAAGATAGGATTTGTCCCTCATATATAATAGGAGAAGTGTTTGGGCCCTTGATCAAGTAAGACTAAAATGCATGGCCATGCTCGAATGAGTCGATATGTGATATCGAGCTTATTCGTTTATTCTAGTTTTACTTGGGGATCAAGAAATAGAGATTGAATATACGAGTATGACTATTCCATGACTCGTGTTCAATCTAAACACAGTGGACAAAGGGATTAAGTTACATGGTTAATATTATCACAAGTTCTTAGGTTATGTCGAGTCAATGACATTCTTGTAATTTGGGTAGCCTTGATGTGTTGCTAGATACCGCTCATTGCTTGTGACATAAAATGAGATTTTATGTCACTGCCAACATTGCAAGATCCTATCGGGTCGCACAAAAGATTAAATCGAAAATGGAATTAAATTCATTGGATGAATTAATTAATTAAGAAGAGTCTTAATTATAAGATTATGAGGATTTAATTAAATCATGGGTTTGGGCCCATGAGACTTTAAGAAAGTCTTGAACCTTTAATTAAAGCCTAATATATAATTAGCTAACAAGTGAATGTTTAAAAAGTGTTAATTCATTCATAACCTAGCCTCCACCAAAAACCCACCTTAAGAGCCGCCGCCTCTCATCATCTCTCGGCCATCATCGCTCCATGAAAAGTGAGATCCGGCCATCGTTTTCGATTGAGAATCGGAGGTGGTTTTTGATCCGGTTTAAGAACAAGACTAGCAACTTGTTCTTAAACGCTCCTTTTTGATTTGATCGTGTGGATACCGTAGAGACAAAGGTGAAAACTTTTGTTCGTGACTCGTGGTGCTACATCGTGGAGCTTCTGCATCAAACACGCTACAAGGGTGAGACTCTATTATTCAAATCCCGATATGAATCCTTTGTATAGATCCATGGCTGTAATCCAATTTTTTTATTATTCCGCTGCGTTGTATGCTCGTTGAATTACTAACAGCATTCAGGTATGTCTCCACTTGTGATAGATGTCAAAGGGTCGATCATATCTCTAGGAGAAATGAATTACCCTTAAACAATATTCTTGAATGCGAACTTTTTGATGTATGGGGAATATATTTTATGGGACCTTTCCCAAGCTCATGTTCAAACAAATATATACTTGTCGCAGTGGACTATGTGTCAAAGTGGGTTGAGGCGGAAGCCTTACGCACAAATGATGATCGAGTGGTTGTGCAATTTTTGAAAAGAAAATTTTTTACTCGTTTTGGCACCCCAATCTTTTGAGTAAATATGGTGTCACCCACAAAGTGTCTTCACCTTATCACCCACAAACCAGCGGACAAGTAGAAGTTTCAAACCGAGAGTTGAAACGTATTCTAGAAAAGACAGTGACTCTAAGCCGGAAGGATTGATCCTTACGCTTAGACGATGCCTTATGGGCTTATCGGACTGCTTTTAAGACACCTATTGGCACATCACCTTATAGGTTGGTATTTGGTAAGGCATGTCACCTACCAGTTGAACTTGAGCATAAAGCATATTGGGTTATGAAATTGCTAAACTTTGATTGTCATGTTGCAGGTGAAAATTGTCTTTTACAGCTGAATGAGATGGAGGAATTTAGGAATCAGGCATATGAGAATGCCAAGATTTACAAAGAAAGAACCAAGAAGTGGCATGATTCTCATATACAAAGAAGGGAATTCAATGTAGGAGATAAAGTACTCTTGTTCAATTCCAGACTGCGACTCGTTCCAGGTAAACTACCTTCTCGATGGTCTGGACCATTCTCAGTCTCCAAGGTAAATCCAACTGGCGCTATTGAAATTACCGACCCCGAAAAAGGAACATTATAGTAAATGGGCAGCGGTTGAAGCACTACAACATCAATGAGAAATGCGAGATGTTAGCCTCTATCTGTTATCTTGATAACTAAGGAAGGTGAAAGTCCAGCTTGGGACTATAAATCAAGAACTCTTTCTTAACCCTTTGCTTTGTTTTAGTTTATTTTGGTTTGTTTAAGTTTTTGTTTTATTTTTATTTTGGCGAGACTCCATGCGTACTGTGAAGTGTTCCAGTACCACCTCCGGAGCATGATGAGGACGACGATCACTGACGATCGTCGTCTAGGTATGTGCTTTGCTTTTGCACTTATTGTTTACCATACATTGAGGGCAATGCATGTACTAAGTTTGGGGGGGTGTGTTTACTGTTTTCTGCTGTTGACTTATGGTACTTCCTTGCATGACTGATCTATAATGAAATTAGATCGTTTTTGGGCATATAAAAAATTTTTTCTCGAAAATGAGTTCATCATTTAGAAATAATGAATTAGACCTGCAATGGTATTACATGATGATATTAATCCCTATCTCAACTTAAGTCTTGGAGATTTTGACTTGTTTGTGAATATCTTTAGTTGAGTTAATATTTCAAAAAAATTGAGGAATATTTTGAGCACTTTTGGCTCATGATTGAGTGAATTGTATATTGGAACAATTTTGTTAACTATGATTTATCTTGAGGATCTTGAAACACTTTAGAACCTATTTGAGAGCACTTTGAGGCGAAATTTTATAGTTATGAACTAGACTTGGAAATGATTTAGGCGATCTTTGGACCGTTTGAGCCTTTCAAGCTTACCATGTTTATATCAATCTCTAGTTCCTTAATTTGAGCCTAAATGATAAAAGAATGGAGTATGTCTAACATACTATTAGCCCCATTCAATATTTTTTACAACCTCATTATACCCACCTACTGAGCCTAAATGGAAGATTTTTATCTTAACCCTAAGGGAGTATAATGATTCTCATTAGATGCACTTGAATTGCTAAACTTTGATGAGCTTATTGTAAACAAAAAATTGATGAATGAGAAAAGAAAAAGATGGAAAAAGCCTTGAGAAAAAAGTTAATAAATAAGACCCAAAGTGGCCAAGGCTAGAAAAAGAAGAAGAAGAGCTCAAAGTGTGCTAAAAAAATTGAATTTTCTATGATTATACTCTCTTCTTTGTAATTCCCTATCTTTTCTTTGAAGCCAAACGCCTAGGCCAAACATTACAAGTTTTAAAAGACCTATTAATCCAAGTCTAGGGAATAACTACATTAGTGGAGAAGTGCTTGAAAAGTAGGCTTATGAAGTGTTTAAAAGTAAATCTTGACTTTGAGTTTAATAGCATCATTTGATCCTAAAAGTATATATGAAACTCATGATTGACATGAACACACACGCACGTTCCGCTTTTGCGATATATTGCTTGGCTTAGGAGAAAACACTTATTGTTAATTTTTGGATAGACTTATGATTGAAGTGTTAGTGGGATTTCTGAGCTTCTACGTTTGAGTTAATAAGTTAATTCATTCAAAGTATTGATGATGAACTTTGCATTTTGATCTTAATGTTTGCTCGAGGACGATCAAATCTAAGTTTGGGGGAGTTGATAGGGTTGATTATTACGCGTATTTGGGCTTTGATTTATATATATATTAGTGTAGATTCTTGGAAGATGTTATGCTTTTTGGTATTTATTTGACTGTTTCAGGAATCTAGGTGGAATGTGGAAGAATTGAGCTACAAGGAAGAAAACGGATCAAATCAAGCCAATAAATGAAGAATTTGATTCTGACATTCTCGATCAATCGGAACAGGAGTTCGATCGATCGACAAAGGCAGAAGTTTTGGCCAACATTATATTTCAGAGCTCGATCGATCGGAATCACCAGCTCGATCGATCGAGATAGGCAGAGAGTTGGCAAGAAAGAGTGAAGAAAGCTCGATCGATCGGAAGCTTCAACTCAATCGATCGAGCGAGGCAGAGAAACTCATACTCGGAAGCTGAAGGCGCTCGATCGATCGAGACATATCAACCGATCGATCGAGACGCAGAATTTTCTGAAAATAAAAGTCTTGATTGGTTTGATTTTTGGAAACACTTCCATATCTCCCCTCCTCTATAAATAAGGAAAAGAGGCACGAAAATTGGATCCATTATTCTGAATAGAGTCAGAGCTAAATATTCTTTAGCCGCCTTTCATCTACTCGGAACAAGAGAAGGTTGAAGAATCCTTTGAAGTGCAAGGAAGGAAGCGAAAGAAGAAGCATCGGTCAACGCACAGAGTCGCTCCTACGTTTATCATATTTCTAAACTCTAGATTAATTTGATTTTCATATTTATTTGATGTTTTTGAGGTTGAGAGACGATTAAGCATCTTATTAATTTGATTTGAAGTTAATTGAGTTTATTCTATCAAGTTTAAGGAATATTGTGTTCGAATCTTTGATTTTGATTGTGTTTGAGTGAATCAATATCTTTTGTTCATGAATTATATGCTTAATGCTATCAAAGCCTAGCTACCTTTGATTGAAATTGTGAATTATAATTGAGATCGAGAGATGAAATTATAATACGCTAAAATAATTCATGTTGTATGTTTAAGATTTAGATCGAGAGATTAAATCACATTTGTGATCACTTTAAATTGAAAGATTTAAAGATCAACGGTTTTCATAGAGATTTATTCGGTATTAAATTGGTTTAAGTGAACGAGAGTTACTTGTGTCAATTTATTACTAGTTTCAATACAGCTCGAGAGAGTGTATTGATTATATTCAGAATTCCGTCACCTTAAGAATTGATTGATAAGTAATTGTTTTAACAAACAAATCATTGACGATACACAATTGAACGAACATCTTGATAGAGTTCTTGAGCGGAATTCCTTCGCCTCTTCAAAGGAGTTGTTTTATTTTTGAGTTTTTAATTCTTTAGTTAATTAATCATCTTTTTCGTAGGCTAAATATAATTTTGCTAATTTTATTTGGTACTTATACGTTAGTCCCTGTGGGTTCGACATCCTTTCTTATATATCACTATACTAAAACTTGAC
This sequence comes from Haberlea rhodopensis, assembly GCA_907163345.1. NCBI lineage: Eukaryota > Viridiplantae > Streptophyta > Magnoliopsida > Lamiales > Gesneriaceae > Haberlea > Haberlea rhodopensis. The sequence goes on along the minus strand of CAJQUN010000033.1, from coordinate 4,827,203 downwards.
ACCGTGCACTTGCGGTAGAATCGCTACACTGAGAAATAATTGTTTAAAATAAAAGCGATCATGAATCATAACCGTAGTTGTGGATATAACTAGTGTGGTAACACTACTATACCGAGTGTATCTTTTGGGGAGATAGTGTGGTGTGTTAAACTTTGGCATTGATTACGGGTTAATTTGTGAATCAACTGTAGTAATCTTTACTAGTGATGGACCTAATGTTTGCTTTGAGTTAATTGTGAGACGTACGAAGAGACATCCCTAGAGAGATGCTTGAGAGTATCTGAGTACTATTATGTTAATACAGAGTATTGTTGGAGTTTGTATCCATCGCCTATGCGTATTTGAGAGTGATATGGGAAGCGTTTCGATATAAATGTATGTAGATTGTTCGAACGATGGTTCGAGTTTGGAGAGTCATGGATGCATGATATTTCCCTTGTAAGGAAAGATGTATTGATATACTTGTTACGAATCTTGAAAGATTCGATGAGACGGTGTGCATGGTGTCGATGTTGAATTCACACCATTAGTCGTTAGCTCGTCAATCATTATTCTCTATGGTGTGAGAATAATTGAGTGATTGACATCCATGCCTGAGACTTGTGAGTATTGTCGGAGATACCCAAATCGAGTTTCCTTGAGGTTGTATGTGGTGTATTTGGCGTTCAGGCATATATAGGTATGTATATATGTATGCCATCATTTTTATGATTGTTGAGTGACTGGTTAGTATGCTTGGATTGGTGAATCTCTTATAAGAGATTGTAGTTGTTAGTTAATTCGATAGTTATCCTTGTATTAGAATTGTTAATTCTAAGGGTAGACAAGGGATGACCAGGATTCAAATTCGTTTGGTGTCATTGACGACACATGTTGTGAGAATGCAATTGGTTCCTTGCATGTTCTCTGAGGAATCATGAGATTTGTGGAGTTTTCGATAGTGTGTTGGGGCCAAGATATGATTTCTTACAACACACTGGTGTCGACATCTGTGTGGATGTGTTTTAGTAGTGATCGGTGGTCGTGAGTTCCCCGATTCGAGTTGCAAATGGTGCAACTATTCCTTTGATGAGTAAGATTTCGTTCTTCATGATGGAATTGGATAGTGAAAACCGAATGTAGTATGACTATACTGTGGTATACTGATGGTTTCCTTCGTGACGATATGTATTTGGCACCATAGGTCAAGTTGTAGAGATGTCATAAAGATGATATCTATGTTGGAATCATGAATGACTCGAGTAGATAGCAGTTAAGGTTCACCGACGCTTTTGGTTAGTTAACATCAAGGTATGTTAACATCTTTTTTTGAAGATTATGATGGCTTGGGAGAATATATCCATTCCAGAGTTTGGTGCGAGGTTGATGTTCTCGCAGTTGGTGTTCGTTCATGAAGTATTCATGAATCGATATTGTGCATTGAGTCGAGTGGCGTGGTCTTGGTGGTACATTGAGTACACATATGCAAATTTCGAGGACGAAATTTGATTAGCAGGGGATAAATGTGATATCCAAAAATTTATTGTATTAATCCCGTGATTATAATCCTTAATTGATTTTAATTGTGGTAATTATGAGATAATTAAGGTGTTGAGACTCCCGATGATATTAATACGGTATCGGGGTTGTTGGATCCAAGGGTTGAGATTTTATTCTCATTGAGGTGTTAAACCATGGAATTGTGTTCGTAGTGAGATTTGGAGTCTGTGGAACTTTGGACTGAGATTTGAGGTGTAATTGTAAGAGTGTGAGAATCGATTGAACACTATGGTTATTAAAGAGTTTTGGTGCGAGTATTGGAAACTCGGGTTTTGGAGCCTTGGTACTATATATACCAAGTGGACTTGGTGTACAATCGTTTTCTCCCAGCTCACTCTCTATCATCTCTCTCTCCCGCCTCTCTTTCCCCCCTTTTTTCCCATTTTCCCCTTGAAGAAGAAATCGACGGAATGCTTAATTCTTGATGGATTTTCGATCAAATAACTGGATAATCTCCTACCCCTCTTGATTGTCTTTTTTTGGTAGTAATTTTATGAAGTTTGGTTAAGTTTTGAGTTGGGTTGTGTTTTGGGGGATTTTGAAGAAATTGTTAGGTTATTGTTTGTAGTGTTTTTATGTGTTTTATTGGAGTATTTGAGGAGCATGGGGTGTGTGTTGTGTTGGATTTGAGTTTGGGGGTGAAAAACACCATGGAAGGAAAAATATTTTCGAAAACTTGCAGGTCGCGATCGATCGCGGGGCTTGGTCGATCGATCGCGACGTATCGAAGAAAATGGGAAGGCGATGAACAGTTCGGGCGATCGATCGTGCAAAGCGACCGGTCGATCGCGGGCGCCTGGCGATCAATCGTGGCGTCTCGGCGATCAATCGCGCGCACAGCAAAAATCGATGGTAAATTTTACTGTGGCTTTCGATTGATCGAGAGACTTTGGCCGATCGATCGTGAGGCGAACTGTTGTGAATTTTTTTAGTTTATCGTGGTATCGATGCATGCTTTACTCGAGTCTTTTATATGATTAATCATCATGGATGATGTATGTGGTTGTGTGCACGTTGATTGTGAGTTATTAATTGTGTATAGCGAATAATTCATTGGATCTCGGGACAAAGGCAAGGATTGACTATTGCTATTGGATTATAAGGTACGTGTGATGTACAAGCATATTTAGATATACTATTGCCATGTTTATGAATAATATATTGTTGCGATAAATTGGTATGAGTTAAGAATTGTGGTGATGCTGCTGTTAAGCGAGCAATGAGTATGATGATGCCATAGTCGAGTGAGCAATGGTTATGATGCCACCGTTGTTGAGCGTGCGAGATGTTACAATGCCGCCGTCGTTGAGCGAGCGATGTGATATGAAAAATTTATTGATGAAATTGTTGGTCGAGAAGTATTTGATTACTGTAAATCATTATCAGAATGATATAGCTATAATTTATTATGGAATTGGCGGTTTGAGCATGAGTATAGTGAATCATTGTAATGATTAACTGATTTTGGAGTTTGATGATTTTGATTATTGTGAGAACAGGAACAACATTGTAGATCCCATATGGTAATGGTACATACATGTAGTATTTTCTATATTTACAGCTTTCTATTCTGTAACTTATGAATTGCGAGATTGATGATATTGAGAATGAGTTATTGGTATGCTCACCTCGTGTGGGGGCTGTTTCTATTGAAACAGGTAGAACATGTACAACATTGGCTCTGGAGATGAGTTCGAGCCGTTGAATGGGAATCTCACAAGACAGAGGTACCAGTATTTGTATAGGGTAATGTGCTTATACAGTTAGATACACATCTACTTATTCAATGCTCGTCTGTGAGCGATTTTGATATGTGTATATGAATTGTATAAGGGCCATGAGAATTCTCTTTTCATTCATGAGTTGCATGCAATTGTTTAAGGAAATTGCATAATGATTTGACAACATGTTAGTGCATTGTGAAGTGTATACTTATACTAGTTGAACTGTGTTGGGAATTGTATGCTACAAGGATTTATGTGGCAAATTTTACGAACAACATGCTAATGTTATTGAAGCATGTAATGAGAATTCTCTAAAGCTAGAATGTATGCACTAATATAGATGATAAATGCACTAGTGACGGGTTTAGGATATGAGGTCCTCACACGATCGATCGCGACTCAATGGAAAAAAATATTGAAAGTTTCTGCATCACGCGATCAATTGCGTCCAATTGTGTGATCGATCGCCCGATGCAGGATGTTGAAAATTAAGGGGCGCGATTGATTGCGCCCTTTGGGCGATCGATCACGCCCTGTGCAAATTTTTGGGTTGGGTGTGTCCCTTCGCATATTGATGGGTTTTTTCCTGAATTATTGCCTCTAATTGGTGTCTCTAGGTGGCATTACTTGGTCTAATTTATAATGCACAACCCCTTGACAAATTGGAATTAGATTGTCGAAAAATCACATCACTTTCAAGAGCAAATTTTGTACATCTTGTTCATCCTACTTCTTGTGCAATTTTGAGTGCTTTCAAACCTTTGTGGTTTGAGGACTTGTGATTTGGAGTGCTCCTATCATAAGTCGTTATATCTTGTAAGACAAATTGCCAATTGAATCGTTAGCACCGTATCGGGGCAATATTGTCTTAAGGACAGAGATTCTAAATCTCGCATCGCCATCTTTTCTGAAAAGTCATTGTTGCTATTGCTTGCTACATTTTTAAGATACGCACCCATAAAGTTTTGTACTACAAGTATTAAGTATTACCTTATGCTAGCAACAACTCACCACCGTAGATAATTCAAACCAATGACAACGTGGAAAATAACATTCAAAGATCTCTTATTCTTCCCTTTTTCCCTTGTCCATACCCGCCATATTTGGAGCTATATTAGATGCAAACTACTTTAGAATCGAGTTCTATCGCGAGGAAAGTTCAGTTATCATGTATTTCTCTATTCACAAGATGTAAACCCAAATCCTACTTGATGCAAAATTTACTCCTTGCGAGTTGATTTAACATGCCTCATTTGCTCTTTTATTTATTTCAGTTAAAGTTTTTTAAAATTATACTTATATCTGCCCGCAGATAATAAAGTAAAAATGATTGATGATGTTATATGACATCACTTTTGGATTCATAAAGTAAAATTACAAAATACTCTTCCTACATATAATTAATATCAATTCATCCCAACTCCACAAAATTATTCAAAAAAATTCAAAAAAATTTCCTTCTCACCTACAATTGTTATAAAAATACAAAAAAATTATATATGCACACAATGTATGCATACTCACACAAAGTATATATTAAAGGATAGAACACAAAAGTATAATAAGAGATCAAATGTATCTTCTGATGCATGTTCAAAAGAAATTGATAAGTAAGAAAACCCATCTCTAATAATTCCTTATTGCATCATTGTCAATGCTGTGATTGTCGCATTAAATATTTTTCAAACTCTCTATTGCATATTAATAAAGACCATCTCCAACCGTGGCGCAGGGTACAAGGTTCAATCCAATGCTATCCCTGAGTCAGGGATAGTGTTGGCTTGTAGGCTTTACTATTTCTAGTGCATCAACTTTCTAAATAGGATATTATTATTAATTTTGGTTTTTATTAATTTTAAATTATTTAATAGTTTTAATAAAAAAATTAATAATAATCTTGGTAATTTTATAGATATTAAGTATTAAATAAATAAATTAACTAAGTAAATTTAATCATAGATTAGGTTAAGTTAATTAATTATTATATTAAACTAATTATTAAATATATTTAATTAATTATTTAGTTTTATTAATAATACGTAATTTATAAATAACTATATAAAGGAATAGAATAATATATATAAATGAAATTAAAATGAATATTCTAGGGAATATTTTTTATAGAGTAAATTTTGAAGTCGTTGGGGGATAAGTTTTGCATTTGGTGCAAAAATTGCACTATTTTTGTGCAAAAACTGTATTAAGTTTATGGTTAGAGATAACATAAGTGCAACTTTCATAATATTCGGCCACGAAAGTTATAAATTCTCTATCATGCTTGAATATCCGCTCCTCTTAATTTACTTACTTAAAAGGCTTATAAAAACTGGTTCTCCAAATTCTATTTACTATAATGTTTCAAATCTATGAAGACTAAAATTAGATATAGTTATTCATAAAATGTGTTATATTGTGCAGTCTCTTTCAACGATCTACAAGAGAATAATTTATGGAGTTTGAGCTAGCTGAAATTATACCCCTCCAAGTCTCAATCAATGAAATGGCCAATATTCATATTGTCCAATTTACCAAATTAACAATCTCAAAAAAAAAAAAAGTACCAATTTAACGAATAGGGTGCACTTCAAAATCACGTTGATTGGAGACTCCGGCCTTAGTCGTATGATAAGTCTCATGTCCCCATCTGGGACGACTCAAAAGTTCGAGTTTGGGCATTGGTTCAAAAATCTTGTTTAAGAATCCCCTCACCCAGTGTTTTCAAAATCGGATCGGACATGAAATTGGTGCCCTTACTGGTTACAGGTTCGATCGGTTGAACCATTGATTCAACTGGAGATGACGTCAGCATTATGTAATATCTATTTTAAGTTTTGTAAAATATATATACCATATATTTTACTATGGTTTAAGTTGTTCACAATAAAAAAATATTGTTACACCAACATAACATATCAAACTTCAAAAATCAGATAAAGTGAAATGTCTAACATAAAATAATAATAAAACATCTAAAAAACAACAAATAATGCCAAAAAAGATCAATATCCCAAAAAGATAATTAAATATTTAAAATATTATGAAATTATTCACATATATTATAATTTACGAGAAACTAAGCATGTTTATATATAATATACAAGACACATTTATTGAATTATATGAATTTTTTTATAAAAACACACATAAAATATTATTTTGTAATCATTTCAAAAATAATATATTTTGTTCTACAAATTTGATTTATAATTTTAAAAAAAATAAAAAGATTAAAATTTTAAAAAGGAAAGAAAAATGAAGGAACATACTGGTTCAACCAGTCAATCGGTTCACTGGTTGAACCGTTTTTTTACCGATTTAATCCGGTTCCCACTGGTTTTTTATCAGGGTGATTTTGAAGGGTCAACCGGACCGGATCAAGCACTGATTACAGGTTAAACCGGTTGAACCAGCTGGTTCGGACCGGTTTTCAAAACACTGCCCTCACCCATATAAAAAAAAATCACATTGATTTGGATAAGAAAATTTAAGATATAATATATTTTATAATAAATTACAGTGCTTCCCCTGGAAAATATTTATTACAGTTTTAACATCTAATTTAAATAATAACGTATGAATCCCTTGTAGAATAGCTGCATTACAATATTATCCCCTCTAAACTAGAAGAGTGAATTCGTTATTATTCAAACTAAAACAAGTCTATACGTAATTCACCCTATATCTTATAAATAAATCAATATTGTAAAAAAAAAAAGTGTAATGCGAAGTTTATTTGAAATCTTCATTATTTCATATCATGTTGGCCGAGATACTGCCGGCATATTGTTACACCTTTGGAGTAGTTTAGGATGAGCAAGCGACGTGGATATGTCTTGCCATGGTTAGCTAACTTTCTTCTTTTCCATTAAATGTAAAGGTATGGGCTAGAGGGTTTGATTTGGATTAATAAATTTTTGTAGTAACATTATTTTTTATTTTATTTGCTGCAAAAAAATAAAAAATTAAATGGGATTTGGTTAGTCTTAGTAATCTTTTAAAACCACACTTCAAGAAAACCGAGAGTTGTAAGATAATATATATATATATATATATATATATATATATATATATATATAACTTATATTTTTTATTCAACTTTTCTTGCTAGTACTTTAATTTTTTTTACTACCATATCAAAATTTATCATTGAACAGCTCTTTCTGTATCTGAACTTAGATTGTATTTGGATGTAAAGATTTCATTTCAATAATGGATTTGAAAGGTCAATAATTATAAATTTTAAAAACCTTCATATAGCTAAATAATACCTTAAAATTGAAAATTGTGAATTTGAAATTTATGGATTTAAAAATTAGCCAAACAATTTGAATAAATTGATATTAAGGATTTGAAATCAAAATCCATCAAATCCTTCCATCCAAATGGATTATCATCAGGGTTATTGAGGTTCAGGCGCATTTAGATATTTTGTTTAGGGGGCAAAAACTAATAACATAAAATAGAGGGCAAACAGTTTTTTAGAAGGGGTAAAATGCATTCAAAAAAAAAAAATTAGGGTAGATACATGTTTTGTTTGAAGGGGGGAGCTGCCCTCAACCCTTACAGAGGTTTCTAATCTACCGTTGTTTGATTCATGTTGAAGCATATGCTTTGGGGTGGGTGCAGGGTGGATTTTAAAGCAGGCTCCCTGTTCATTAGATATAAAAGATCTAAGTACATTAACCCCTGTTGAGGCTGAAGATAAAATGAAGTTTTAATTGTTATAAAATGTGTGCATGTTGGATTAAAATTCCAATAATTTGGGGGCAAAAATTCAAATAAATTTAGACTCTAAAAATGAAATATAATTGTATATTTATTCAAGTACTTATTATCAATATACTCTAAACAGATTCATTCAACGCTGCAAAGGGTAAGTTCTCCAACTGCGAGCATTGTATATGGTGATCAATGGATATACAATAGGGGTGTAAACGAATCGAATCGAGTTAAACTTTACGAATGTTTTAGTATTCGAGTTCGAATTCGAGTAGACATATTCGAAGCTCGATTCAAAGTTCGAACTTCTATTATTTTCCGCTCGAATAAAATTTGAAATAGGGCTCGAATTCGAGCTCGACTCAAAAGTTTTGAGCTTGAATTTGAATTTTTTCGAGCCACTACAGAATATATGGCTCGAAAATTAAAGCTCAATTATGGCTCGAAAATAAAGATCACTAATATCAATCCCACATATGTGAACATGAGATATAATCACTTGACTAAATTAGTCGTTACGTTTACACATTGTCAAACATAGATGAGAGGAACAACAAACCATACAAATTTTTTTAATAAATTTAGTCTCATATAAATTATTTTATAATAAAAGTGGTCCTAAAATTGAATATGAGGTTTTGATAACACTTTTGGTTAAAAACAAAAGTTTGGAACTAATACTGATTAAAAATAAAAATTTGATACTATCTTTGATTAAAAATAATTTCTAAAATATTATATTTGATTAATTTTAAAAAATTAGAACCAATATGACAGAAGAGTTAAATGTTATTTCCTGGGGACAGAGAACTTGAGAAATATGGAGAAACACGTATGTGTGTAAAAGGGTTGTTCCACTTGTCACCGACTTTGTACATAACGTGCAGGCTTGGTACTCGAATATAATATGTTTATTTAACATATGTTTTCTATTAACATTTTCTCCTTAATCGTAACGACGTTCAAACTCAATGTAGCATATGAAGCAAAATAACTTACATGTATTTACGACGAGGAATATTATATTAGGATCGAGTGTTTATCAATTGATCAAAAGTTATAATTATTAGTATATGTATAACTTTATTTTTTTTATCAGCAAAAAATATTATTAAAAAAGGGAGAGTACTCTAAAATTCAAAAGTTCGAAACAAAAACGAAAGCCAAGGAGCTAAAGAGGACAAATTAAAAACGATTACGATGCAAAATTCCCTAGACACATAATGGGGAAAAGAAACCAATCTGAAGTGGGGAATGGAAAATCTCCTCCGATATGAAATATGAGATCTAACTTTGATGTCTTCAATTAGTTTGCTCAAGTTTCGCTCAATGTTGTTGAATATGATGTTATTTCTGTGATTCCATAAACTCTACATAACGCATTGCCATAGTGTTATCCAACTATCTTTAGAAACAAGATGGGGCTTTAAATCCAGATGTTGCAACAGATGTTCAAGGGTTTGACCATTTTCCATAGTAACAATTCCCAGCCAATTGTAAATTCCCATCTAGACTCTATAACTAAAGTTGCGCTAGAAGAAAACATGGTTTGAGTCTTCAACGAAATCTCCACAGAGAGCACAACAGGACCGATCCTCGGGCAGAATTCTCCTGGCAACTAATTTTTTTCTTGTGGGAAGACGATCATGGAAAAGCCTCCATACAAAAGCCGATACTTTGATTGGCACTGAGTTATTCCAAACATAACATAATTAATTTTTCAGCCTTTCATCCAATGAGACAACTTTTTGTAGATAATGATAGGCCGATCGCATCGAGTATTGACCATCACATTATACCTAATAAGGTATATGATTGCACTTCCGTCCACGAACGCGTTGAAGAATTTATGGGTACAATACTCCATATATGTTCAATAAAATAATATTATTTGAGTAGAATGATAAGGTTTTATAATTGGTACGTGGAACATAAATACAAAAATTGGTACGTGGAACATAAATACATTAAAATTAATTAATCAATTTCCTAAATTTAGTGTGCATTTGCAAATCATAAAAAAATGAAGTTTAATTTTAGTTGTTATGGTTGCAGCAAACTTAAGTGTGTTGTTGAACTGATCATCTATCCATACTCCAAAAGTGCTCTTTCAATCATTAAATATGTGTGGCAAGTGTCCGAAGATACCTAAATAAATAATGGGTTAATTTCAAAAACGGTCCCATATAATATGGATCTGTATAATATTAGTTCCAAACTTTTAGAACTAATCAAATATAGTATTATATAAATTATTTAAATAAAAAATAATCCTAAACTTTTATTTTAATCAATATCAGTCACAAGCTTTTATTTTTAATAAAAAATGTTCTCAAAGCCCCTTATTTAACTATGATACCAGTTTGGTTAAAAATTATTTTCGTGAGACTGAATTTGTTAAAAACATTTATGTGGTACTATTTTTGAATAAAAACAATTTCTATGTGGCTATATTCGATTAGTAAAAATAATTGAGACTAATATTAATTTTTTTTATATTTTATGAAACTATTTTTTTAAAATTTACCCATAAATAAATGAGATAGGTAGGAGAATGTATGATTTTTCTTCCCTTGAATAGTGGACTGCAGTCTCTCCGTGCTTAGATTTTTATTTAATAATAATAATAATAATATATAATAATACATAATTAATACTATTTTTCCAAGAATTTTTTTCTGCGAGAACTCGGTCAAGGCTGTGATATGTATTATCTATACTATATATAATGCGTAAGGATCTTAACGGCCCGATTATTGCAAATCAATGTCTAATTACACTCATGCCCTGCCAATCTAAAATATTATCATCACGGATGCAATCTATGTATCCATAATCACACATATCATATAAATTATCATATGATATTAAAAATATATTAAAATCCAAAATCACAAATGCAATTTCAACACCTTACATCGACTATTAATAATGAATATAGGCAGGGAAATTTTTTTGGCTAAATATAAAAATACCGTATAATCATTTCACAATTTAAATTTTAAAAAATAAAACAAAAAAACGTACGTTACAATTATCATATTATTTTACAAAAAAATTAATGTATATGCACGCAACGCGTGCAGAAGCGGACTAGTGTATATAATATACAGTAGCGTTTTATTATATAACTCTATAATTTTATATGGTTAATTATAATTTTTGAGTCCTTTTTTATTTTAATTGAGGATGAGTTAAATCAATTTTTTTGAGTCAAACACAACTCGAACTCGAGTCTACCTAAAATTTGCATGTGCTCTAATTCATCGTAGGAGAGCTCATTTTTGGAATGGAACATATAGCCGAAATTTCAGTATTCAAACTAGATTAAAATATTACATTATTTATTTAATATCCTTATTTCAATTTGTTTTAAGATATTAATAAGTATGTAGTATTTTTTTATTTTACTATTTTGAGGTTGTTGGCAATTACATGACACCTTTAAATTGAGTTATTTGCACATCGTACCCTTAATTTTTTTTCAAATTTCTTTTTTGCAGATTTCCTTTTCAATTATGAAATCCTTGGAATCAATTTTGCAAATTCACATCTCGAATTATAATTTATTTAACATATAATATCTTAAAATTTTGTTTTTAACTCATTTTAACCTTTAAGAAAAGGTATCTTAATTTACACCCAACTATTAGATCCATATTGATAAATTTATTTACGCCTCTTTTATTTTATATATTTCAAAGAATATTAAATTTTTTTTAAATTGAATTCTAAAAATTCTAATTTATGTCACTATTCTGTTATTTTATTTCAGTGTTGCATATTAGAAGTAGGAAAAAAATAAATAAATTCGAGGACTTCAATTAAATTTGAAGGTATCATTGAAGGATGCAAATTGGCAGGGTCCTTTTCAAAAATGATATTTATTTAGTAAAATTGTTACAAACATAGTCGGTGGTGCAGAGTGAATTTTATGAATAAATAGTGAAATAAATAAATAAAGTTTAATGTGCGAAACCAATAAATTTATGGTTTTATAGTAAAATTTTCATAAATTAATACTCGATAAATTAATAACATCTCAAAATTAATAAATTTTATTGTCTCAACAATTAATTTATGGATGTTCTACTGTATATTACCCAAAAATCTATTGTTCCAATGATTAACTGATTTATTTCATTTAAAAAAAATAAAACTCACTTCAGAATGCAAAAGTAATAATACCGATGTGTAATTATTATATAATAATAATGGTATATTTAAAAATTAAAAAAAAAAATATTTTATCATGGTCAATTTCTAGTTTTAATTTGGCATGACTCAACAGTAAGATTCCAAAAATTGGTGATTTAGAGATTATATTTAATAATAGATTTAGTAATTCACAGTAATCAGTATTATTTGGGCTAATTTAAGTAGAGACAGGTTTTATTATTATGTATCTAAAATTGAATATTCTCTTGGTAAAAAATTGATGGCCTAATTTAGATGGTGAGGGGTTTTTATCACAAACAGAAATCACAACAAGACGATCATTTAATACGAGTTAGAGAAAATTTTACAATATAAATAAAATCTACATGAATAAAAGATAAAATTTTAAAAAATAGTCCTATAGAGAAAATTACAAAAAGTAAATTTTTTGGGACAATATTTGATTATTTCTAAAATTTAGACATATTTCTTGGGAATGTTGGAACCAAATTTGGGATTGTATAGTGGAATTGCGTGATTTAGAGCATCTGGAATCTAAGGAATACGGTTGTTTTCAAGGATTCAAGTCCTTAAAATCGTAACCTATTAGATATTAAAATCCGACTTGGTGTTCGTTCCCGTGCTCTATCTAATATATTTGGTTTACAATAAAAACCAAATAACCTTATTTTATAGGACTATTTTTGTAATTTAGCCGAAATAAAATTTAAATATTCCGGTACTTAAATTATTACCCATAAACTATATTTTAGTAAACTAAAAGTAAAAATAATCACATACACAATATCTGCATTTGCATGTGAACTTTTTTTATTTTTAATTTTCTTGCTTTCACACTCTAAATCTTCTTATCCACAAAAGGAAGCACCATTATTGATATAGAACCAAGCTTTCTCTCTAAACACAGTTCACTCTTTCATGGCTACCCCACTCTGAGCTCTTTATTAGGCAAAAAGCATCTTTAATTCTCGATGAAACCCTTGATTTCTACACACCCAATTTAAGACAAAAAGGGAACCTTTTCTTGCAAGAAACAGATCAGATCGATACCCTCGTGTGCCAGTATCAATTCCATCATTTTATTTTGAGTTGTTTTAAAGAAAAAACCTTGTGGAGGATAAAATTTCCATCTTTTTTGCAGATCAGAGCTTTTAATTCATGGGTACTTTCTGAAAACTCCATTTTTGGTCTCAGCTTCTTAACAACTCTCCAGGTTTGCAAAATCTGGTGTTTCTTTAGTTTTCTCTTACGTTGGTTTACTTCTTGTTTAGTTATTGGTTCTCTGTTTGTATAATTCCTTTCTAGGATTCACTTTCTTGGTCTAGAAGAAGAATTAAAATTATTCCATGGATTCTGGTAATAGTGACTCAAGTTGTGGTGAGGACCAGGAATATGATTCACGCGCCGCCGCCGCCTACTCCTTTTCTTCTTACGTTACTCACCCATTACCTCCCCCACCGCCACTATTAGATCCATTTTCCAACTTTTTACAACTCCAAAATTCATATCCGTTAACTCCTAATGTATTCTGGCCAAGGAACACTGATCTTAGATCCGATCCTTGCCCTAATAACAGCATCATCAACTTCCCTTTCACGGTTCCTCCCCAACCAGCCACTGCGGTTGTCTCAGACAACAATCTCTCCGTTGCACCGCCAGCGTCCGCGGCAGAGAATGGGACCCAAAAACGAAACCCGGCGGCTCGTAACATGAAGAAAAGAGCTAGAGCTTCGAGACGCGCTCCTACAACTGTTCTTACCACAGATACATCGAATTTCAGGGCTATGGTGCAGGAATTCACCGGCATCCCTGCACCACCTTTAACCTCATCTTCACCATTCCAAAGAAGCAGGCTTGATCTTTACGGTGCATCCTCAAGCATGAGAATAAAACCCCACGATGGCGCTCAGCCACCGTATCTCCACCGACCAGTTGCACCAGAAGTTCAACGGCCGCCTCCGCCGCAGCCATTCCTTACCTCTACTGCTTCCATTTCATCTTCCAGTACCAACAGCGCAGCTTCTACTTCAAATCCTCCGATTAACTACCCATCATTTTCAACTCAAAATTCAAATATTTTCAACTTGATGTCAAACACGAATCTCACTTCATTCCTTCCAACAGAGAACAAATTCCCGTTTTCAAGTTCTATTCTCTCGTCAAAAATTCAGGGTTCTTTCAAAATCCCATCAAGTCATGGGCTGCATTCAAATATCAAAACGGTAGGGTTTGATGAATTTTCTTTACGTCATGGCAGCGTTTCTGCAACCATTGGTAACCTCCCAAACCTCGTTTCCTCCGATCAAATCCAACCCAGAAACTATCACAGTAACGACAACAATAACCCTGATGAAATAGATTATGTTCGAGCCGAAACAAGAACTTTGAATGGAATACAAAATTTTCCGAGGACTTCAAGAAATGACAAGATGAATTATTTACAAAATTCTCCGACAGATTTTCATGGCTAGAAGAGGCAGGAAAACATTGCCACGAGGAGTTCAGAAGGTATTATAAGATCATGGATTTGTTCTTCATAGTTGAAATGATTGTAGCGTAGAAAGTATGCAGTGGTAATTATGAGGTTTATGATTTTAAAGATTGAAAGAGGTTGAACATCGGTAAATTGAGTTGAATTTTACTATTTTTCTTGCACTTAATTTCGTGTACATAATTGTCTCTTGTTTGGAAAATTTTGATGCTATCTGGGATACTGATTGTCATGATGTCTTTAAAAGTAATATGCTTAAAAACAACATCAATTTAACCTCTTTATATATATATATATATATATATATATATATATATATATATATATATATATATATATATATATATATATATAAATAAAATGACAGTGAAATAACATAAGTTTTGTTGACATATTGGGGATTATACAATAATTTTTTTAAAAAAATACAGAAGTATATGACTAGGTTATTTTGTTCGGAATGTGAATCAGTGACTTTTATCATTAAATATAGTTGATTTGGTTCATATTAAATATATGAAGATGCTAGAAATTAGAACATAACTAGCTAGATGGATAAATTGCAAGTGGCTTCATTTGATAATATGAGTAATCGAAACATTTGTTTTTAAAGTTTATCGTACAAATTTGATCAATAAGTTCAAATTTTCTTACAAGGATTTATTTTAACTTTATGATCCACTTCACATATTGGATATGCATGCAATATCCTCTTGTCTTTCACACGTTAGAAATTCCTCCTCACACGATGGGGATCTTTATATTTATATACACTCCAAAAAAGTTAGGCCAATTTAATAAAATAATAAAAAAATAAAAAAAAATAAAGTAAAAAAAAAAAAAAAGAGTTACGTTTCTAACGTGAAACGCGATCCCGATTCACATTTTAAAAAAAAAACGTGAACTGATTTCGCGATTCATAAAACATCATTGTTTTCAGTCGCGTTTCTTCCAAAACAAATCATTTGGAATTTCTTCCAAATAAAACCCTTTGGAAGAAACGTGATCCAGGATCACGTTTCTTCCAAACATTTGTTTTGGAAGACACTTCCAAAGGGTTTAAAAAAAAAAAACAGGTTCGTTTTTCAACACTTGTTTTGAATGTGAAGATTTTTTAAGAAAACCTAAAACAAGGGACAATCTTTAAGAACAATTTATATATTAATTCATGTTACACAGATACTCGAATAATATATAATAATGAATTGCCATTAATAAAATCATAATACATTGTATGTCATAAACAATCATCTAATGAGTTGTCTTATGGCATATCCCAACAAATCTCTCACTTGCACTAAGACCACTCAGACATATACTTAATGCCTAGAGATCTAGTATGACGATCATGCTTCTGCTGTGATAGTGGATTCGTCAGTGGGTCAGAAACATTATCATCCGTTGGTACTTTGCATATTTTTACATCTCCTCTTTCAACGATTTCTCGAATGAAATGAAAGCGCCGAAATATGTGCTTGGATCTTTGGTGAGATCTAGGTTCCTTAGCCAATGCGATGGCTCCATTGTTGTCACAATAGAGTTCAATCAGATCTAGTATGCTAGGCATCACCCCAAGTTCGGAAATGAACTTCTTGATCCAAACAGCTTTCTTTGCTGCATCTGAGGCAGCAATGTATTCAGCTTCAGTTGTAGAATCGGCTACTGTCTCTGCTTTGAACTCTTCCAGCTCACAGCACCTCCATGTAGGCAAAACACATATCCTGATTGCGATCGGAAATCATCTTTGTCGGTTTGGAAGCTTGCATCAATGTAACCTATTACATTGAGCTCTTCCTCACCTCCATAAATCAAGAATGTATACTTAGTTCTTCTCAAGTACTTCAGGATATTCTTGACAGCAATCCAGTGACATTCACCTGGATCAACCTGATATCTGCTCGTCATGCTCAGGGCATACGAGACATCAGGACGAGTACATATCATGTCATACATGATAGATTCAATAGCTGACGCATATGGAATCTTACTCATGCGTTGTCTCTCATCCGGTGTTGAAGGCACTGATCCTTCGAGAGATGTATCACATGTGTCATAGGCAGGAATCCTTTCTTTGATTCTTGCATACTAAATCGTTTTAGCACTTTGTCTATGTATGTACTTTGACTTAGGCCAACTAATCTTCTTGATCTATCTCTATAGATCTTGATACCTAATACATAGGTGGCTTCACCCAAGTCTTTCATAGAAAAGCAATTCCCTAGCCAAATCTTTACAGATTGTAAGGCAGGGATATCATTCCCAATGAGAAGTATGTCATCCACATACAATATTAGGAAGATAATTATGCTCCCACTGACCTTCTTGTAGACACAAGGTTCATCTACGTTTTTGATGAAACCAAACTCTTTGACTGCATCATCAAAACGAAGAATCCAACTCCGCGAAGCTTGCTTCAATCCATAAATGGATCGTTGTAGCTTGCATATCTTTCCAGTATCCTTTGGATATACAAAACCCTCAGGTTGTGTCATGTACACATGCTCAAGTAAAATTCTATTAAGGAAAGATGTTTTGACATCCATCTGCCATATTTCATAATCATGAAATGCAGCTATTGCAAGCAAGATCATAATGGATTTAACCATGGTAACTGATGAAAAAGTTTCATCATAGTCAATACCATGAATTTGTTTGAAACCTTTAGCAACCAGTCGACCTTTAAAGGTTTGCACATTACCATCCATGTCGGTCTTTTTCTTGAAAATCCATTTGCACCCTATGGGTCTTACCCCTTCAGGGGTCAACCAAAGTCCATACTTGGTTTGCATACATGGATTCCATCTCAGATTTCATGGCCTCTTGCCATTTCTCAGAATCAGGGCCCATTATAGCTTCTTGATAAGATGACGGCTCATCCTCATCAATAAGTAGTAAGTCACCTTGTTGAGTCACAAGAAATCCATATCTCTGTGGCTCACGGTGTTCTCTTACAGACCTACGCTGGGCTTGTGTCTCTTGAGCAGGCATTTCATCCACAACAACTTGTGGTGTCTGCTCTGTTTCCATCTCAATATCATGTTCAATGTTTTCTTGTGGTTGAACTTCACTAAGTTCTATTTGTCTCCCACTGGTTCTTCTCGAAATAAATTCTCTTTCAAGAAAGACACCAGGCCGAGCAACAACTACTTTGTTCTCGGTGGGATAATAGAAATAGTATCCTTTCGTTTCCTTAGGATACCCCACAAATAAACATTTATCAGATTTGGGCCCAAGTTTATTGGAGACGTGACGTCTCACGTAAGCCTCACAACCCCAAATCTTCATAAAAGACATACTAGGACGCTTCTTAGTCCATATCACATATGATGTCTTTTCTACTGATTTAGATGGAACACAGTTCAGTATAAATATTGTTGTTTCTAAAGCATGTCCCCAAAAGGAAGTCGGAAGATCTGCATGACTCATCATTGATCGAACCATGTCCAACAAAGTTCGATTCCTCCTTTCGGATACACCATTCCATTGTGGAGTATACGGAGGTGTGAGTTGTGGGACTATCCCACACTCCTTTAGATAGTCATGAAACTCTTGACTTAGGTATTCCCCTCCTCGATCTGATCGGAGGATTTTGATACTTTTGCCAAGTTGGTTTTGTACTTCATTCTTGAAATCTTTGAACTTTTCAAAGGTTTCATGTTTATGTTTCATTAGGTACACATACCCATATCTACTAAAGTCACCAGTAAATGTAACGAAGTATTGAAAACCACCTCTAGCTTGTGTGCTTATTGGTCCACATACATCACTATGTATGAGACTCAATAAATCATTCGTCCTTTCAACATGTCCCTTGAAAGGGGCTTTAGTCATCTTGCCCATTAAACAAGATCCACATGTTTCATATGATTCAAAATCAAAAGAATCTAATACTCCATCCTTATGAAGTTTTGATATGCGATTCTCGTTTATATGGCCCAAGCGACAATGCCAGAGATAAGTTGGAATAGAATCATTATTCTTAATCCTTTTAGTATTTATGTTATAGACAGGCATATCAAGATTTAATCAATAAAAACCATTAATCAATTGTGCACTAGCATAAAACATATCATTCAAATAAATGGAGCAACACTTGTCCTTTATAATAAATGAAAACCCAACCTTGTCCAAACAAGAAATTGAAATAATGTTTCTCGTGATAGAAGTCACAAAATAACAGTCTTTTAAATCCAATAATAAACCAGAAGGCAAAGTTAAAGAGTAATCTCCTATAGCTAATGTAGCAACTCTTGCTCCATTTCCCGCTCGGAGAGCAACCTCGCCTTTCGCCAACATCCTACTCCTTTTGAGATCCTGCACATTAACACAAATGTGAGAACCACATCCAGTATCTAATACCCATGATGAAGAAGTAGATAAATTGACTTCTATAACAAAAATACCTGAAGTGGAAGTCACACTTCCCTTTGTCTTCTTAAGATCTTCCAGATATAATTTGCAGTTCCTCTTCCAATGTCCGGTCTCACCGCAATGGAAGCAGTTCCCTTCCTTAGCCACTCCTCCCTTTGGCTTGAGTGCAGAAGCATGAGGCTTAGATTTAACAAAGACTTTCTTGTTCTTCTTAAAGCCTTTTGCTTTAGCCTTTCCTTTGCTCTTATTTACAATAAGAACATTAGTGGGCTTTGACTTCTTTGAGTTTGATTCATATGTTCTCAACATACCAAGCAATTGCGGTAGAGTCTTTTCGATTTCAAATTCAAGACAAATTGACTGTAGCTATCAGGCAACGATTGCAGGATTACGTCAGTGGCCAACTCTTGGTACAATGGAAAACCCAGCTTCTCAAGATTCTCAATATACCCAATCATCTTCAGTACATGAGTTCCAACAAGGCTTCCTTCTACCATTCTTCACTGGAATAACGCTCTAGAGACATCATACCTCTCTTGTCTAGCTTGTTGTTAGTAGAGTTGCTTTAAGTGCTCGATCATATTGAACGCCTCAATTTCCTCATGTTGCTTCTGAAGCTCAGAGCATGGTGGCAAGCATAACATCAAGTGCGATGCTTCTTGTAAGCATCCTTATCGGCTTTAGCGGCCGTCACGGGAGGTTCCTCAGCAGGTAAGGGTTCCTCTAGGACATATTGCTTTTTCACTTGTTTGAGGACAATCCTCAAATTCATATACTAGTCTAGGAAATTAGTCCCATTCAGTTTGTCCTTCTCAAGGACTTATCGCAATGATAGTGTGCTAGTTACGTTGTTTGATGCCATGGATATCTACAATATAAATATGCAAAATAAGTTTATGATTTTAATCATTTAATAAGGTCTTATATTAAATGATTCTCCAACTATTTTGTTTAAAAAAATATCAACCCTCGAAACCTTAGTGGGTCAAGATCCATATTTCACCTAATTCTGAGTTAGCTTTGGCTAATCACCCAGACTCGGTTATTTAGGTAGACAACACTTTGTCAATTACATCACATGTAATTCTTGGATGGTTGGACGAACAACACTTTGTTCAAATTCATCTAATGAATTATTATCCAACCCCATGCCTCTAGGTTCCCAATCCTATTGAGATAACCTAGTTAAGTCGGACCCAATTTAAAGTAAAACGGATATCACTTTTATCCTTTCGCGCCTTACCAAGATTGTCACGGTGCTTTGCTTTGGCAAACCCACACATGTTCAATCGAAGTCTGGACGAGTACTTTTAATTTTGGAAGGCATCTAAAACTTAAAATAATTAGAGGGATTTATTGATCTCATGATTTTATTGATAATTAAAAATATGTCATGTACATATACGCATATACATATCTACATATATGTATAACAATTATCAGTATAAACATTATAAGATACACATGCATCACCTACATCAACTTAAATAAAACGTGACATGGTTATAGCTCCTACTAAAAAAATTTCTCAAGCCAATGAGAAAATCCTAAAAGGTCAACCTAAGGTAACTTCTCCAAGCACCTCTTTGGCTCCCTTTTGTGAATGACCTCCTCATCACGACACCTTGGTCCATCTTCATTGATCTCCATCAACAAAATAAACTATACTATATAACAATTACATGATCTATAGAATTCCTCGAGTTACATTCGAGGGGAACATAGGAGAGGGATAACATTTTGGAAAAATAGAGAAGGCACGACGCGCAGGCCGTATTAAATTACAAACATTCACAAAATTCTATGTAATAGGTCATAGGGCTATAACCATGCACCATGCTCAAACAACACATACAACATGCTATAACAATTACTGAATTAAATTTTAAACATTTTAAAATTTAATTCTAATTAAAATTGTAAAATAATTTTTTATGAAAATTATCGTACGCTCGGGACATCACATGAAACTGATACTCGGCGAGTCTCAAGCCATGGACTTGCTAACCCTAGCAAGCCCACGATTGCAGTCATGTCTCGGACCAAGGGTTTGAAAACCCTAGCCTAACACACGGCCCAACCATGCACGAGACTAGGGTTCGAAACCCTAGCCATGTGCGGCGGCGGCTTGAGCTTCTCGAGCCAAAAGGGTTCGAAACCCTAACAACAAGACGACGGCGGCCGAGAGCCATGGAGCCAAGGGTTCGAAACCCTAGCCTCCTTTGTGGTGTCTCGGCCCATGCTCAAGCCAAGGGTCCGAGACCCTAGCTTGCATGCGGCGGCCGAGATTCCACACGAGCCAATGCTCGGTTTTGTGCACGAATTATCGTATACTTTGATCCGACAATTATATCACATATACTATTGCGAAAATTTCCACAAAATCGATTATCACATATCATATATGAGCCATACAGTTTCAAAGCATGCAAAAGATTCAAAACCATGATGAAATAATTAATCACATAAATCCGATATGAGCTTTGTACACGGCTCTGATACCAATGTTAGGAATCCGATCAAGCAATACGCAGCGGAAAATAAAATTGGATTCCTACCATGGACCTATACAAAGTAATCATATCGAAATTGATAAGAATCATACCCTTGTAGCGTGTTTGAAGCAGATTCCTCGTAGCAACACCACGAGTCCCGAACAAAGATTTGCACCTTTGTCTCTACGGTATCCACATGATCAAATCGAAAAGGGTGTTCAAGAACAAGTTGTTAGACTCGTTCTTAAACCAAAACAAGACTCACGGTTCGAAACCGATCAACGACGACCGTTCAAACCACCACTATTCCACGACGGCGGCGTGAAGATGTAGGGTGAGAGTGAGGCGGCCGAGAGGTTGCCTTTTGTGTCTATTAGGTTTTTGAAAAATTAACCCCTTAATTAAAACCTTGTTATCATATTATATATTATATATTAGATTTAATTAAAAGGCTTTCAAAAAGCCTCATTGGCCCAAACCCAATATCTTAATTAAATCCATATATCTAATATTGTAATTAAGACTCTTCTTAATTAATTAATTCATCCAATGAATTTTATCTCCCTTTATTGATTTATCTTTTGTGCGACCCGATAGGATCTTGCAATGTTGGCAGTGACATAAAATATGATTTTATGTCACAAGCAATGAGCGGTATCTAGCAACACATCAAGGCTACCCAAATTACAAGAATGTCATTGACTCGACATAACCTACGGACTGTGATAATATTAACCATGTAACTTTATCCCTTTGTCCAATGTGTTTAGATTGAACACGAGTCATGGAATATTCATATACGTATATTCAATCTTTTATTTCTTGATCCCCAAGTAGAACTAGAATAAATGAATAAGCTCGATATCACATATCGACTCATTCGAGCATGGCCATGCATTTTAGTCTTACTTGATCAAGTGCCCAAACACTTCTCCTGTTATATAGGAGGGACAAATCCTTTCTTGATCACTCAACATCCCTCTACATAATTCGTGGTGTATCTAATGATTGTTTTTATAGTTTACCCTGTTACAGGTAACGTTTGACAATATCAAGATACATGACTCCTTATGTTGGGATCTCTGGTGATCTCAAGTCGTAAGGATTACATACATTATTATCACTATGAGAATTGCTTATGACGTTCATATAACTATCCATGTAGCATTCTCATGGTGGGTCTGTCCAGTACATCGTTCTCTAACATGCACCCATGTGTTGATTTGATATCTCATATTTATGAACAATTCATCAATCAAAATATACTAATCTCAATTCATGATAATACTTGACTAGGGACAATCTTTAAGAACAATACAATATTATTCTAAGGACATTAACTTATATATTAATTCATGTTACACAGATACTCGAATAATATATAATAATGAATTGCCATTAATAAAACCATAATACATCGTATGTCATAAACAATCATCTAATGAGTTGTCTTAGGGCATATCCCAACAATAAGGTGGGTTCGGTTCCTTTCAAGTATTTAGGTTTGCCGACTGGGGATACTCCGAGACGTTGTGCCATGTGGAAGCCTATGATGGATTCGGTTAGACGAAGGCTGAGTTGTTGGGGTCCGAAATATGTCTCGTTCGGCGGTAGAATCACGCTTCTTAATACGGTCCTTGCTTTTTTGTCCATCTATTATTTTTCATTGTTATGAGATCCTAAAATCGTTATCAAGTCCCTAACAAAAATTCAAAAATCATTATTGTGGGGGGCGTGTGGGGTGGGGGAGGGGTGGGGGAGGGGGTGGGCGGTAGGACAAAAAGCTTGGGTAAAATGTCCAAAGTGTGTGAGTCTAAAGAGGGGGGGGGGGGGGGGGGGGGGTGTGGGGGTTGACGGTTAGAGATCTCAACTGGTTTAATCAAGCTTTATTAGGCAAATGGGGCTGGGATTAGTTCAAAATAAAGATCGTCTGTGGATTAGAGTGCTCAAGGCTCGTTATGGGGTTGGGGGGGGGGGGGGGTCCTTTCGAGTGGTGGGGTTGGGAGGGGTGTTGGGGATGGTATGATGTCGAGGTGGTGGAAAGATCTAAGGAATATTGTCTTTGAGGGAGACAACGATTGGTTCTCGAAAGGGTTAGTTAGAAAGGTGGCGAATGGTAACTTGGCTAGATTTTGGATAGACAGATTGCCGGGGTAGGAAATTTTAGCTACTAAATTTCATCGGTTGTTCTCTATTGATAGGGTAGAAAATTGCTTAATATCAAAGAGTGGGGATTGGGTGGATGGGAGGTGGGTTTGGAGATGGAATTGGAGGAGGGCGCTATTTGAATGAGAGAGGTTTACTTAATGATTTTATCTCATTTGTTGACACTACAGCTTGAACGCCATTTCAGATGATGTTTGGGTGTGGAATTTTGATAAATCAAGAGTTTACTCAACTAAATCGGCCTACGTAGCTCTGAAAAGTGAAGGGTTAGCTCATATGTCTTCAGAGGGCAGACCACTTAACTTGGTGTGGAACAAGATGATTCCTAAGAAAGTTTCTGGCTTTCACGTGGAGACTAATTCAAAACTAGGTTACCTAATAAATCTAATTTGTTGAGGAGAGGAATTCTTTTTGGATCAGGGTTCATTATTTTGTGCTTTGTGTTGCGAAGCAGGGGAAGATTGTAATCATTTGTTCTTCTCTTGCTCTTATGCTTATTCTTTTTGGTTAAAGTGCTACAGATAGTTTAACTTAGTTTCAGTGTTTCATGAATATTCCGTTTTCAATTTCTGGGTGCACTTGGGGGTTTTCAATGTTAAGGTAGGCAAAGGGGAATGCCTAACCATTTGGGTTTGTGTAGTTTGGAGCTTATGGTTAGCACGCAACAAAAGAGTTTTCTGTGATGAACGTATTCCTATAGAGACTTTAGTAGAGCTGGTTAAAAATCAGAAGTTAGCATTGGATAATAGCTAAGAATTTGGGCATTGCTCCTTATTCTGCTCTAGACTTGTTGAATCATCCTCGAGTATGTTTGAGAATGAATGATGGTGTAGAGTTAACATTTTCGTGGGGGTAGTTATTTGGCATCATAGATTCAGGCGTTCGGGAGATCAAAGTGGAGTTCAGTGACATATATTGACTGCACGTGTTTCATTATCTGATACTGCTTAGGTTGGAGTTTTGAAGCCTTTAAAGTCTCAATGTCACGCCCTGGGCCCAGGCCCGTGCAAGCGCGACTGCACAATGGGCTCCTATAGCAACTACTTCGTATCCGTCATCGCTATACGAAAATGGTTAACCCAAGTTGTTATAATAGTCCATTGTAAGCCTTTATAAACCACTTTAAATTTTCATCCACAACCAATGTGGGACAAGGGTATTACAATTACCCCTCCTTTAGAACGCGACGTCCTCGTCGCGACCTAACTCATCGATCACCGGCACCGGTAATCTAGAGGTGGCTCTTACAAGTTCAAGAGGTGGCTCCAATCATGTAGCACTTTGCCCCACAGGTTCAAGAGGTGGCTCCCACACACGTGGCACTTTGCCCCGCAGGTTCAAGAAGTAGCCCTCGTCGTGTAGCACTTTGCCCCTTTAGGCTCAAGAGGTGGCTCCCACGCACGTAGCACCTTCCCCGCATAGCACTTATCTCCCGGTGTTTTTTGTCGGTGACCGGCTCTGATACCATTCTGTCACATCCCGGGCCCAGTCCCACGTAAGCACGACTGCACAATGGGCTCCTATAGCAACTATTTTGTATCCGTACTCGCTCTACGAAAATGATTAACCCACATTGCTATAATAGTCCATTGTAAACCACTTTAAATTTTCATCCGACACAAAACTATGTAGCTACAATTATTATTATTAATTTTGAGTGTTTTCTACAATTATTATTTTGAATAACATGACTTAAATACTTGATATAAATATGAGTATAGGTTAGTGGATTTTGAATAATCGAGACTTATATTTTCCAAAAAAATCATAAATTAATCTTTGAAATAATTCCTTAAAATAATGATAATCATTTAAAAAAAAAAAAATTATGGGTACCTTTTAAATTAAATTAAAGTATGCAACCATTTTCTCCCTCATTATTTATTTTCAACAAATTTCATGTAGACGCTTGTATTGCATCTTATTTTTTTCTTAGTCCCTAAAGGGATTTAGGGCATCTTATTTGATCATCGATCATTCTTTGGAAAATAAAATCAGCCCCCTATAATTTTTTTTTTAATTTGGACATTATATATATATATATATATACCGCCACGCGCTGGCAGGCGGCACGTGAGTTACACGCGCCGACGAGTTTCAGGATATCCCGGCCTGCGAACATATATATATATTCCGCCACGAGCCGACAAGGCGGCGCGTGAGTTACACGCGCCGATGAGTTTCAGGAAATCCCGGCCGACAAACGTTGCTGGACTGATTTAAGGTATTTCTGGAAAGTTTCGTGAAGTTTCGACCAAATGCCAAAGATGCTATATCTATATATATATATATATATATATATATATATATATATATATGATGTCCAAATTTTAATGAGTAAATTTACAAAATGGTCCATTGGAATAAAAGTTTTGCAATACTAGTCTTAAATATTTAGGGGTAATCATATATAGTCCCATGAAAATTAAAATGGTCCAAAGTTTGTTTTTAATCGATACTAATCCTAAATTTTTGTTTTTAATCGAAAATACTCTCAAAACCACCTATCCAATTATGAGATAACTTTTGTTAGAAAATGATTTATATGGAACTAATTAAAAACATCTACATGGGACTTTTGATTTAAAATAATTTCTATGGACTGTATTTGACTAAATCTAAATTAGGACTATTATTGAAAAAGTTCATATATATGAGATTATTTTTAAATTTACCCATATTTTAATGTCAATCTATTAATTATTTTGTCAATCGTAATGTAATTATTTCTACAATATTATTTTATTATATTACACATCGAACTTTAATGATTTCTCTCCCAATTAAGCAATTAATATTAAATTAAGGGTTTGGACCATTCGTTTATATAAATATATATATTTATTATTGGGAATGAATCCCAAGATATGCTCACGAAAGTGAAATGCGCAATCTAATGGAGTCTTAGAAATCTAGTTTTGAAGATTTAATTGTCAAAAAAAGGCTCTTCCTGTACGTAGTTTAACTACATAAATCCCATGAACTTTTAAATACAGATAATTATTTGTTGTGAGTTCAATTAGCTCCACGAGGGGTGAACTCAAATTGGAGAATGATTTGTAATAGTTTTGCCAATATAATGAAAAAACACCAACACTATTTTTAATGTTATCTTCAAAACAAAAATCAAATAAAAACATATTTTCATCAATGAATTTAGTTTGTCACCATAGCTTGTGTTTATTCCCAATTCAATCCCTAAAGTTTTCAGTGACCTAATTTAGCCTCCGAAGTTTTAAAAAAAATTTCGTTTCAGTCCCGACATGAAGTCAGCAAGCAAAAAACAAATAGTGATGACTCATAAAATTTTAGAGATTAATATCTTAAAAATATCTTAGCACCAATTATTAATGGATGAAAATTTTCACGTAACTCAAAAGAATCAGATATTAATAATGTGATAATGGGAGATATTTTTCGGTGTAAGATAATGTGAAATGGAGAAAAAAAAACTAAAAGGTTTAAAAGATGAATGGAAATTAATGGGGAAAAGTGATTCTTTACGGCGGTGTCAATTTTATTCTCGAAAGGAGTAATCTTTTTCATGCCATTGATTAATGAGGCAAACCTTTTAAGAATACAAATTATATATTAGTAAAAAACAATGTCAATGTCTCGTATTCGAGTCTGCATCCTCCTCATCAAATAGTTGCTAAAAAAAAAACAACAACAACAATGGCATTTTCCATGCTATAGGCGTGTGTTTCACTCCATGTAGTAACGATATACATTCTCCAAAATTGTGTGGGAATTATATATTAGATAAGACAAATTATTAATACAATATTAGGGGTATTTTAACCCATTATAAAATATTAGTGGTCGACGAATACACGTTGCGTGTGTAATGAAATTTTAAAATTCATATATTGTATATGTATACTAAATTTTAATATTGGAAATATCTGATTTAAATATGATATTTTATGGGGAAAATTAAAAAAATATCGCACATATGTTCGGAAGGAAAAAAACTCATGAAAAATTTAGAACTAAGTTGGGAATTAATGGGTGATCTTCTGATATTATCCATTATCTCATGGTCTCAAGGCAACTACTAAAGCAAATAGAGGGTATTTTTTGGAATTTCACAATGGTCATACCAAAGTGGTTTCTCTAAGGTTCTTACACATTATAATATTGTAAGTATAGATACAACCATGAAATTACAAATCAATGAATTCGTAGACAAATAAATGGTTGAAGGTGGCAGTCGTTGACGGAGTAATCCACCAAATATCCTTTTTCTTTGAACCATAGCCGGACTAAAATTTCAACATTATGCAATTCAACGTTACCATTGAAAAATAATAATATTATTTCTACTCAACCAAATTGAATATGTCGTGCATTGCCACAACGCCCACCAAACAGTTTTAATGGTGGATTTAGGTAGCATGTTTGAATGTTAATGTGTTCTTCCAAACTATTGACTCTAACAACTATCCCAAATTGTGGTAGATAACTTGCACAAGAATAACATGTGATTAAATCTTCCTCCTCTTAGCCGCAAACATCGCACATTAGGGAATAAGGAAGATTTATAATATTCCTTCTTGCCAAAATTGATTTGCGTAGGCAGACTGTTTTGCAACAAGCACCATATGAATATCGAAATCTTGCTCGGTACTAAATTACACCGCACAGCGCTTAGTTTCCTCCTTGCTTCGAGTTCTTCCGTTGATGAGTTTGGTTGAAAGTGCAAAGTAAGCAGATTTTTGCTGAGAATCTCCCTTCCTTGTGTTCAATCGCCACTCGTCTTCACGAACTTTGTCTAATGAGTATCTGTTTAACAATGTTAGTAGATCAACAAAGAGCTCATCTTCCCAACTAAACAATCTCCTTCCCCATCTCCAGTCCCACCCAATTATCTGCCTCCCAGAGTTAGAGAAATAAAGAATTACGATTCTGGGAGTTTGGAATGAATTCCATTATCTTGATAACAATTCCTCAACCCATTACAGAGAGTTTACCATACTATTTATAAACTAAGATAACCAATAAATTAATGACAAGTGTAATGAAAGTGGTTGCAACAGAATAACAAAACAAATATTCCTAATAACAGATTGATGAGTGGCTACTGGAGTTTGGACGTATGCATGGCCTGGATGAGTTGATATTATGATTGATTCTTAACTTGTCCCCTCAAGCTTAGCAAGGATTAGAAATCATGCTAAGCTTGGACCGTAATCTTGTAAAGGCAGTAACTGATAATGGTTTGGTAAGAACATCTGCAACTTGATCATAGGAAGGAACATATTGTACATGTAATGTTTTGGAAATAACCTTTTCCCGAACAAAGTGAAGGTCCAGCTCAAGATGTTTGGTGCGAGAATGGAGTACTGGATTAGCACTCCAAGCTAGCGTACTGAGATTATCACACCATAGTACAGGACTGGTGGTAGAGCAGATATGAAGTTCTTTAAGCAACGATTGAATCCATAGTAATTCTGATGTTGCATTGGCAAGACTTCGATATTCGGACTTCTGTACTTGATCGAGATACAACAGATTGCTTCTTGGAACTCCAAGATATCGGTGTTTGGCCAAAAAACCAGCAGAACCCTGATGTTGAACGTCGATCATCAGGATCACTTCCCCAATCTGCATCACAATAACCACAGAGAGAAAACCGGGTAGAGACACAAATTTTGATGCCAAACTGAATTGTACCAATAAGATATCTGAGGATACGTTTCACTGCCTTCCAATGAATGTGGAGAGGAGTTTGCATGAATTGACAAACCATGTTCACACTATACGCTATGTCAGGCCTTGTTAAGGTTAAGTATTGAAGAGCTCCAACAGTGCTACGATAAAGGGTCACATCCTCAAATGAATCACCATCCTTTGAGGATAATTTAAGACCCGAGGTCATAGGAGTTGGAAAAGGCTTTGCGTGATTCATCTTTGTTTTTAACAGAAGATCTCGAACGTACTTGGACTGGGAGAGAAACAAAGAACCATCTGAAATGGTTTGAACTGCAATTCCCAGAAAATAATTCAAGGCACCAAGGTCTTTAAGTGAGAATTGCTTGTTCAATTTACAAATGATGTCTTGAACATGACTTTGATTGTTTCCTGTTATTACAATATCATCCACATAAATAAGGATGTAAATGATAGAATGGTGTGCAAACCTAATAAACAGAGATGCATCTGCTCGAGAATTGATAAATCCCATAGTTTGTAGTGTACTTCGAAGTTTATCAAACCATGCACGAGGAGCTTGTTTGAGTCCATATATTGCTTTATGAAGTTTGCAGACCATTGGAGTATTACTTTGTTGAACTTCGAAGCCTGGAGGTTGCTTCATATAAACAAGTTCATTTAAGGAGCCATTGAGGAATGCATTGTTGACATCAAGTTGTCTAATACTCCACCCTTTAGACGCTGCTATAGTAAGGATTAAGCGAATGGTTGTGTGTTTAACCACCGGGCTAAACGTCTCAGTATAGTCCAAGCCGGGTTTTGGGGAGTATCCCTTGGCTACAAGTCGTCCTTTGTAGCGAGCAATTGATCCATCCGGGTTTGTCTTGAGCTTGAACACCCATTTGCAACCAATGATGGATCCTTGAGATGGTGCTGGAACTAGGGACCAGGTTTTATTTTGTATCAATGCATGATGTTCGGATTTCATAGCATTGATCCATTCTTGATGAAGACGTGCTTCTTGTAAAGTTAATGGTTCCTGAATATGATTAAAATCAGCAGTAAGAACCTTAGGTTTGAAAATACCTGCTTTAGACCGGGTAACCATGTGATGTGTATTCTCAAGGGGCGATGCAAGTCTGTCATTTTCACTAGGAACCTCTGGAGAAACAGAGGGAAATGTTGATGCTGTTGGAGAACAAATAGAAGGTGATAAAAGCGGAGTGTGAGTGGGCGGAGGAATATTATCAGATTCCAAGTCAGTATCTTGGGGTGTATGAGGGGGAGAACAAGATGAAGTGGGAATGTTGTTTGAGGAGGAGGGAGTCACAATATGAGAGAGATGAGAACTAGATTGTATGGAGGGTGGTCCATCAAGAGATTGGAAGGAACCAGGAAGATTTACTGGTGAAGATGTGGAGTGGGAAGAGATAGAAGCTGAGGTTTCTTCCTTGTGATGAAAAGGGAATGAATCTTCATTAAACTTAACATGTCTGGAAATATATATACGACCATCATGACTCATACATTTATAGCCTTTGTGTGTGGTGCTATAACCAATGAAGGTGCATGGAGTGGATCGATATGCAAGTTTGTGGTGATTACACGAGCGAAGACACGGGAAACTTAAACACCCAAACACTTTGAGTAAGGAGTAGTCAGGAACTTTGTTATATAATTTGGTGAGAGGAACATCACCTGAAAGACTCGAAGTAGGTAGTCTATTTATGAGAAAAACAGCCGAAGAGAAGGCATCTACCCAGAAATGAAAGGCCATGGAAGCATGAGCCAAAAGAGTTAAGCCAGTGTCTACAATATGGCTATGCTTCCTTTCGACAATGCCATTCTGCTGAGAAGTATGTGGGCATGAAAATCTATGAATTATGCCGTAGGATTGAATGAATGGTGTTAAGGCTCGAAATTCCCCACCCCAGTCCGTCTGAAGTGTCTTAATTGTGGTGTTAAATTGTGTTTGAACCATTTTGTGAAATAATGTAAAAACATGATTTACTTCAGATTTAAGTTTAAGGAAATAAATCCAAGTAAATCTACTATAGGCATCGATAAAGCTAACATAGTAGCGATATCCCTCTCGAGATAGAGTATGTGCTGGTCCCATACATCAGACAAGACAAGTTCGAATGGAGCAGTAAATTTAGTTTGTGATGATGAAAAAGGAAGACGGTGATTTTTTTGCCTAGTTCACAGGCAGAACAAAAAGTCAAATGTTCATTTCTTGGAATTTATATTACATCCAGACAAAACTTGTTTCAAAATTAAAAGGCTAGGGTGGCCTAATCTAAGATGCCACTTGTTCAAAACGAGATTATGAGGTTGCCTCAGTTCTGGTGAAGAACTGGAAGGTTGTGGTGAAGGAGAGGTTGTGTGGAGACAAGCAGCAGAGTTGAATGGGACTGGTGTAGGCTTGCCAAGGCTAAACTTATACAATCCATTATGCAAAGTCCCACGGAGTAGGACAACCTTGGTTGCTAGATCCTTCACAAGACAAAAACACGGATGAAATTCAAAGAAAACATTATTATCTTTTGCAAATTTACTAACACTAAGGAGATTCTTGGAAATTTGAGGAACTCGGAGAAGATGTTTTAAAACAAAAGAACGGGATGAAGGATAGAAGTTAGAGTGACCTATATGTGAAATAGACAAACCTGCACCATTTCCCATGTGAATCTTACCAATTCCAGTGTATTCTGATCCAAGTGAAAGATTTTCGTTAGTCACATGATGTGACGCTCCAGAATCAGGATACCACCAATCATCTGATGGGGGAGGTGCATTGGATGTAGCAAGTGCAGCAGTGGGAAATTGAGGTGGTGTTTGGTTGTGCATCGGTATGTTTGGATGCTGATTTTTGGACCTCCGTTGATTTGGAACAAAGTCCTTGTCAAATCTATAGTAACACCGTTCAGCAACATGACCAGTATAGCCACAGATCTGACAAACTGGACGACTGGAGGTAGTATACCAATTACGGCGTCCACCACGATTACTCCTTCCTCGTCCTCTGCCTCTGAAAGAAAAACCTTGGTTTGGAGAAGGAGCTTCTGATTTCTTTGATGGTGAGAGTGTGACAGTGTTGACAGCGTGTGGAGAGATGTCAATATTGCTTGTGTATGACTCAATACGTCCTTCATGTGCTAACAAGTAAGCACCGACCTCAGAAAGTGTAAGATCATCCACCCTGGAAGTAACATGAACGACTACAGCATCATACTCTTGTCCAATACCGCCAAGCACATGAAGAATTTGATCATCCTCAGAAAGAGGATGTCCACATGCAGCTAAAGTATCCACATAGGTCTTCATTTTGCTTAAATAATCACGCATTGTGAGATTGCCTTTCTTCTGAGTCTGCAATTGAAGTTTAAATTGCATGACTCTAGCTTTGGATCTGTTAGCAAACAAGCGTGATACCCTGGACCAGAGTTGGGTAGACGTGATGCAGCCTACCATTTACCCTTGGACACCTTCAGTCATTGAAGAGAGGAGAAAAGAAAAAAGCAATTGATCCTGCCTGCACGAGGAAATAAAATTAGGATTGACGATCTCAGTGCCTTTGTCATCAAGTGCACTTTTGGGAGGAACAGGAGGATCTTGAAGAATGAGAATATCAAGTCCAAGACCTCTAAGTCCTGCAAGGATCTGTAGATTCTAAAGTAGAAAATTGTCATCAGTTAATTTAACTGGAGTAATTTGATTTGCCGGATTTACAATCAGAAAGTTAGAACTGCCGGCGGGAGGGAAGGAAGGAACAGAATCGGTGTGAGACACGGCTTCCGCCATTGTGGCTCTGATACCAAGTTAGAGAAATAAAGAATTACGATTCTGGGAGTTTGGAATGAATTCCATTATCTTGATAACAATTCCTCAACCCATTACAGAGAGTTTACCATACTATTTATAAACTAAGATAACCAATAAATTAATGACAAGTGTAATGAAAGTTGTTGCAACAGAATAACAAAACAAATATTCCTAATAACAGATTGATGAGTGGCTACTGGAGTTTGGACGTATGCATGGCCTGGATGAATTGATATTATGATTGATTCTTAACTCCCATGGCCCTTTATTATAATAAAAACCACATTATCCTCTGCAATTAAAAAAGTCTCTCGAACTCATCTTTAAGTACAACCCCCGAACCCAAGGGTCTTCCCAGAATTTTGTTGAGGCACCATTCCCAACCCTCTTTAATACCTCACCTAAGAACAAATTATTCAGATGTAACAACAGCGTGTGAACTACATCCCTCCACGACACCGAATGATTTCGCCTTACCCCTCCCTCTACCAACAATCCCGACTTCTCTCCACTCCCGATATTTGAAATTTAAAATAGACATCCATTAAAATATGAGAGAGTCACATGATTTAATGATATGCATAGAATCATTGTTTTTAAAATCGAACCGGACATGAAACCGGTGCCCTTACTGATTCGATCGATTCGATCGGTTGAACCATTGGTTCAACCGGTGATGACGTCAGCATTATATAATATCTATTTTAATTTTTTGTAAAATACATATATAATGTATTTGCTATAGTTTCAAGTTGTTCACGATAAAAAATATCATTACACCAAGATTACATGTCAAACTTCAAAAATCAGATCAAACCAAATATCAAACATAAAAAAAAAACAATAAAACATCTCAAAAACCACAAGCAATACCTAAAAAAGAACAATGTTCCAAAATCATAAGAAAAAATTTAAAAATTTATGAAATGATTCTCATATTTTATAATTTACGAGAAACTAAACATATTTATACATAATATACAAGACACCTTGATGAAATTATATGGATTGTTTGATACATACATAAAATATTATTTCGTAATTATTTCAATAACAATAACTTATATATAGTATATTTTTGTTCTAAAAACTTGATTTATAATTCTAACAAAAATTAAAAAAATTAATTTTTTTTAAAAAAGAAATAAAAATGAAGAAACAATTGGTTCAATCGGTGGACCGGTTCACTGGTTGAACCGATTTTTGACCGGTTCAATCCAGTTCTTATCGATTTTTTAGCATGGTGGTTTTATATAGTCAACCGAATCGGATCAAACACTGGTTACTGGTTACTGGTTAAACCAGTTGAACCAGCCGGCTCGATTCGATTTTCAAAACACTGTATAGAATGAAAGATCTACACCAGAAATAGTATAGAATAATTTAAAAATATATATATGTATGAGTAAAAGTTTTATTGGGATTGTAAGCCACGATACGCATGGATTTTGAAACTTAGGAACAAAGTGGAAGACTATTTTACGTGCACGTGCTCTCTAAAATGTAATTTAATCTACCAAAAGTGGCTTTATTTTTTATTGTTTTATTTATTCGGCAATTAGGTGATAAGTGGGTTGTCTACATAAATACTTTAGTAAATGTTGATTTTCAAGGGAATAATCAAGGTTGGGGTTTTCTTTGACTTGTGCTTTTTTGACTTATTGGCTTCGTAAGTTTAATCTCCATTTAAGAAATATTATCATCGTCATTATTATAATAATAATGAGATACTTATTCTATAGTAAAAACGAGACTTTTAAATTTTACCTCAACCAATTTGTTTTAAGTATATATATATATATATAAATAAGAAGAGTAAATTTATAAGATCACTTACAAATAAAAATTTAAGGATATATATATATATATATTCATATAAAATAGTGGTGAGTAGGGGGTGAACAAAAATTCGGTTTAACCGAACTAACTGACCGAACCTTATTAACTCAGAATTCGGTTCGATCAATTAAAAAGTTCAGTTTTGATTTTAAAAAATATTCGTTAAATCGGTTTGGATTCGGTTTTAATTTTCAAAATATATATTCCATCGTTTTTTTAAATTTTTTCTCTTTTTTTAAATTGTTTGAATATGTTTTTTAAATAAATCACTTATTTCAGTTATCAATGTAAACGTTTTTTTTAATTTAAAAATGTTTCTCTCCCTATTTTTTATTTTTTATAAAAAAAATTAATTAATTCGGTTACATACCTAGTTAACCGATATTTAAATCGGTTCAATTCAATTGGTTTTTTTCTAGAAAAAAACAGTTCATTTATAAAAAAGTTCCTTTTTTAAGATAAAAAGTATCGGCTCGGTCGATGCCAATTCCTATGTGAGGTACATTAATTTCAATTCAATAACATCCCAATTCTGAGGCAGCCCGAAATCGGAAGTGATCAAACTGCAAAATTCAAGTCGATAATGGGTTCTCTTTGCATCATAATCTAATAACTTTTAATTAAGCCAGAATTTGGTTTAGAGATTGTAAAAGAAACATGTCAGTGATAAAAGCATCATTTTCTTCTGCTAATTTCAAAGTTTCCAATATCAATTAAATGATTGACTTGAGATTTAGTATATATTCTAGCATAATTTATATGATAAACGAAAGAAAACAGTGTATTTTTTTATTTTTTAAAAAAACACCGTCAAACAAAGAAAATAGTGTATTTATACACAGTACTAATATCATTTTGCAATTTTTAAAGCTATGGTTGATACCCTTGAGAGTAAGATTCACCATAACCGACATATGTGTTCGACCTGATACTCTCATGCATGCAGCCACCTTCTGGGTCCGACCCCTTCTATAGTGCCGACCTCCCTTACCGGCCTATTTTGACTCCCGGTACTTCACTCCGTGTACGCCCAGTGTCCTATTTTGGTAGACCTCATTGGCCGACCTCTTTCCACATCCAGACAGATAGGAGGACTGATTTATTCAATCGTATCTCATAAACTAGGCAAGTGCGAGATCTGTGGAGTAACCTACGGGATTTGGTTGAACCTTATCAAAGATCTAGTAGATCTTCTCGTATCTTAGGAAGATTCGAATAAACATGGAAGGAGTCTTTGTTATATGGTAACTCTTCATCTATAAATATGAGGTTTGATCGTAACTTATTTCATTCATAAAAATCTTGACCGTCGGAAGGGACACACCGGAAAACCTTCCGGCCCTTTCTCACGATTGCTTTGTGCTTTCAGGTCATCTCAGAGGCTACTCGCTGCCGTTATCATCGTTATTTTTTGTGATATCAATTGGCACCGTCTGTGAGAAATTTTGAGTTAAAAACGCTGATATGGCTAGAAGACGTGGAAAGGAGGCCGACTGAACCCTGGTGGCAGAGGAAACCCTGAACCTGAGGCTCAAAACGTCCCCCAGTGGGCGAGGAATCAAGCACCTCCTGTCATCAGGAACGTGGCAGATCTCACTATGGATTAGTTGGCCTAGTTCATTACCCAGACTGTACAAAGTACATAATTCAAAATCAGGCACATCCTCTTATAGAGCTGTCAAAAATGGGCCAACCCGACCCAAACTGGATGGCCCGCTTAACCCGAGAGCCAAACGGGCGTAGCCCATTTTGCCCGCCTCTAGGGATTGGAAAAACCCCGACCCAACCCAACCCGATACGTGCCGCGGGTTGAGGAGGGCCAACCCGTCGAATTAAAAAAAAAAACTTCAGAAAGGCAGAAACCCATTTTTAAAGCATCAATATTGCATTCAAGCCGTAGAAAGTTTCAAATGTTTATAAGCATATGTTAAGTTGAATGATACCATTGTTAGTTTTGGTTCTCAAAGTT
Source organism: Haberlea rhodopensis (assembly GCA_907163345.1). Taxonomy (NCBI): domain Eukaryota; kingdom Viridiplantae; phylum Streptophyta; class Magnoliopsida; order Lamiales; family Gesneriaceae; genus Haberlea; species Haberlea rhodopensis. The sequence goes on along the minus strand of CAJQUN010000033.1, from coordinate 4,790,231 downwards.
CAAAAAAATGCATAATTATTTTGTTCCAAACAAATTGCATAATTGATTCCAACAAATGCAAAATAAAATAAAATAACAACAAAGAAAAAAACAGATATTAGGTCTCATATCAAGCGTAAATTTAGAAAAGGCCATTCACCATTGCCAAAAACTCAGATCTAAGAAAAGAAAAATATATCATAGAAATAAGATGAAAATCGAAGACGGTCTACCAAAGAGCCAGCCCTTCTCTACAAAGGGGAAGGGGCAATATGATGGATTTTAACCAACAACATATAGAAAACCAAACAAAACCAAAAAAAAATAATACAAGTCCCTGGTGCAGAATCACACAAGCACAACGAGTTCAATAAACACACAATCGGTAGCTTTAGGTGAGGAACTTTAAGTGAGAATTTTCACAATTTTGCAGCAAGAAAAGCGAGAAAAATGGCGTTTAGTCGATTTCAGATGGCGTCGATTTGATCTCCACAGCCTCCACTTGATTCGATTTTGGAACTTTGGAGTTTGGAAGAAGAGAGTCGGCGTGAAAACTGAAGAAGAAGAAGAAGTGAGAAATTAGTAGTCAGAAAATGTGAATCAATTTAGGTTAGCCAATTTTAAAAAAAATATTAAGGTTAAGGGCCAACCCACATATTTGGTGGGCTGAGTTGGGCCAAGCCCGTATGCCTGACCTATTTTGACAGCTCTAACCTCCTCCTCAGCAAGATCATGCATAGTCTCCTCCTCGGCAAGATCAGACACAAGCTCCTCCTCGACAAGATCAGGAAACACCTATTATACTAGAACATGTCTTTATGAATAATAGGGCCGAGAGGGCTGATAATCTATAGATGGAACCTCCGGTACTGTATCCAGTGGATGTGGTATGTGGTTGGGGGGGAGAGGGGGGGGGGGGGGGGGGGGGGGGGCTGGGGCAACACTCTAGTTAGAAAAGAAAGCCCCTTTTCACCGGCTATCCTTTGGGAAGAGCTCCCACCAAGTTTTAGGCAACTTGTGGTGGAAGAGTATGATGGAAGCACAGATCCAGAAAAACACCTCGGTAGGTTCAAAAATGCTGCTTTACTACACATGTATTCTGACGAGATCAAGTATCGTGTTTTGCTCACGACGCTTGTCAGATCGGCATATCAATGGTTTGATTTGCTTAAACCGAGTACTATCCAATATTTTGAGGAGTTCAATCCAGTTTTCCTAAATCAGTTTGCCAGCAGTAAGAGGTATCCAAAGAGGTCTCTTATTTGTTTACTACCGAACATAGCGAGCATGAGTGTCTAAGAGAGTTCGTGCATCACTTCAATAGGCTCGCCTTGGAGGTCCCCGTAGCCACATTGATGTTCTTATCAATGCTTTCACGCAAGGACTCAAAGCAGGGGAATTCTTCAAGTCACTTGTGGAAAAGCCCAATCGCACCTATGACGAGCTCCTTGGATGAGCTGAGAAATACGTTAATCTGGAAGATGCTCAGAAATAGTAAAGGACAGACATGAGGCCGATTGAAAGAAAAGACAAAGTAGAGATAGGCAAAAAGAGGTCAGCCAAAAAGCTTGATGATCCTACCCGACCTAGAGGCCAATTTATATCACACACTCCTCTGACAATGAGCTTTGAAAGAGCTATGGAGGGTTGTGATGATAAGAAGAAGCTCGAAAGACTGAAAAAGGTAGAGGTCCTCATCTACTCCCATTCGAAAATTATTGTGGCTTTCATAGAGAGTACGATCATTCAACCAATGAGTGGCAGGAGCTAGAAGATAAGGTGGAAAGGATTATTCGGAGAGACCCTAAAAAAAAAACTCTTCTTACAGACACTTGAGAACCTTATTGGAACCTCAATAATCAAGACCAATACATGGAGAACAGAGAAGAGAGGACCCCCGGAATGACAGACCTGAGCTCCGAGATAGGGACTCTCCCCGCGCGAGGATGAAAATCAGAGGAGAAGAGTCGAGCAGGTGAAAAATAATCCCACCCGAGGAGTCATTCATATAATCTCCTGAGGGAATACAGATGGAGACTCGAGCCGAACTCGAAAAATCCATGGGAGAAGGTTGGAAAGATTTGAGGTTGCTGAAGAGGTAGTCCAGGCCAGATGATCTGAAGGGCGTAGCGGTACCTGTAAGGCCCCGATATTTGATTAATGTTAATTAAATATAATTTGCGAATTTATTAATAATTAATTTGTAATTAATTAATTAGAAGTGAAATTGACAATATAAATGTCAACTGACAATTTAATCGGAACATGACATATTTTTGAAAATGGTAAAATAAGCTCCGAAAATATTTTAAAAATAAATTATTACAATGAAGAATATAATTTTGTGTTATAGTAGTTGATATAAATTCCAAGTATCAACTGTAAATTTTATATCAGTACACCGTTGACACTCCGATGTACAAAACTGGGTCATGATACAATTATTAATATGTAATGTTGGTCAATTCCGAAACACATACTAAAAGGTGTAAAATCATGCACATCAGCCGTAACTCATTTATCCCGTTTTTCCCCTAATCCCGCGCTCATCCCGACCACCACCCGCTAAAGCCCTGCGTCCGCCGGCGTCCGACCTCCTCCCGGCGAGTTCAACCTACCACTGTGTAGCCAACTCAATGGCACAACTTTCCACACCAATAATCGATGGTGAAAGCTTTGAAATTCATCAGATTTCGCCCAAGAATAGTGAGTTCACGATTTCTAGGGTTCTTCGATTTTTCTTTTGATTTCTTCGTTCTGGCTTTAAATTGTTTCGATTATGCTTGTCTAACATCTTCCCCTCACCTGGACCGACATTTCCCCTCTGGTATCCGCCTTCCCGCCGCCATGAGTCACCGAAAATTGAGCATGCATGTCCGCGGTTACTGTTCACGAAATAGGGAAATCGTGAGTTTCGAATATTCCAGCTTTTAATTTGAAATTTAGCCTTCTTTTTGAGCTTTAATTGTTGGATGATTTATGGTATGAATTTATATGGGTTTAGAACACCATTTTGTCGAAAATCATGCTGCATGGTTTGAAATATGCTGCTATATAGGAGCACATGCGTCTAAAGTGTTTGCATGTGCGGGGGTTTGAGCTAAACTAATCATTAGCTAGATGGATGAAAATGATTCACTTTGATTTGTTTAAGGGTTAAGCAAGGAAGTTGGATTTGGTTGAGGAAAATCTGAGTAGCAGCTACATGTTGATAAATTCATGTGTAAACCTTGTTGAAAGATTGGTGAATCCCTTATTTTGACTTACTTAGGGTTTTATGTTTTTGTTTGAAATTAGTTACATGTGTTTACTGCTTATAATTGAGGACAACTGAATAAAAAGGAGAATTAATAAACTCATGTAATAATAGAACATGTATTGAAAGATTCTAAAGACTCTTAATTGGAAGATAAGATATAAGATTGAAATACGACATTGTAATTCCATGAAACTTAACTAAATATAAGGAATGAATGAGACTTGAAATGCATTTTGGCTAAATGATGCACTTTAATGATAAAGTGATGTCTCTTGAACAATAAGAGAAATATGAGTAAAATAATGATTATACTTTGAGCTTAATCACTTAAATGTGATGAACAAGTTGAAATAGATTGTTGAAACGAATTATTAAGACTCAAGTGCTTTGATAACGAAACAAATGAAATAAAATAAACAAATCTGAAATAGTATGAGTATAATTACTTTCTTTTAACAAATTAAATGACATAGTATAATTGAATGAATATTTGAAATTCTGTAGATTTTATTAGCTTCCAATTCCAAAATGTCATTGAAGTGATCGAAGATATCATGATGGGACAACTAAGAATAGGTATGTTGCGATCGGTAACGTACGACATGTATCTGTATTATTTGATACACGATCTGCTGAACTCACGTGAATTACATGAAATTACTTGGCTATGTGAGTTAAATTGAATTATGAGCATTCACAGCATTCATAATTGGCATATTGATGTAAGAAAATAAATGCTTTGTTAACACACATCATTTTGATAAATATACATCCATATATGATATACACATGGGCATATCATATTGATCTATCCACTTCTTTGATATCCTTGATGATGACTGAGTTGATTTACTCTGAGTGTCGGAGATGACCGACACGACGATGACAGACAGTTTAGGTAGCAACTGTAGTCACACACGTTGCTACCGGACCTAGACATGAGGGATGACGAGCACATCACATGATGATATCTTTCTTTGGACTCCGATATTTTGGTATCTTGAGATTTTGATTATGTACATTACATGCATTGTATTACATTGCACTGCATTACATCATATGTCACATTTTAAGATGCATGTTGTATTTACTTGATAGTTTCATATTGGGCTTTGGCTCACCCCCAAGGGGGACTGCTGTTGTCTTATGTGTAGAGAATGTCAAGTATTATAGGTAACCAGGATCCCAAAGAGGGAATACTCGTTGAAGTCTTACCTGATAAACATCGTATCGTAATATCGTACGGTCAAGTCAATCACGATTACCAAAATCATTCAAAAGGTAGATAATATTTTAAAAGCATTAAACACATAAATTATGCTCAAAGATCATAAGAATTCAATCAAAAACTTAATATTAAAATCATGGGTTCATATACGGGATCCCCTAGTCTTGATAAACAAAGTAGCCAACAATCATAATCAAATAACAAAGTTTAATCATGTCCAGCAACATAATAAACATCAGAATCTGAAAATTAACAGATAACAAGTCTAGAAATATGAATAAACGAGTTAGTGACTTCGTGCGTTGCTCCATAGTTCCGTCTCTTGCATTGCTCTTGCTCTTCCAAAGGTTTGAGGTGTTTGGAGTATGAATGGAGGTATGGAGTAGGTTTTAAATAATGAGCCAAAGTCGCTTGTATATTGGATGATGAATCAACCTTTTTGGTAGACAAAAACTCTTCAAAAGGGATCAAATCAAGTTTTTTTCGTGCTTGGCGATCGATCTCGAGAATTAATTTCAGTATTTTAAACTCACGACACACGGTGATCGATCGCGGATGAAGTCTGGATCGATCGCGAGAAATAATTTTTTGTTGCCAAGTTCTCGTCACACGACGATCGATCGGTGATTGGGATTTAAGATCGATCGCGGCTTCTAAGTTCTTTAAACTTGAGATTTTTGTCCTTCATTCAACATGTTCGCTTGGTTTGGTCATTTTTCATCGTTAATTAGCTCAAATCCTCAATTTTCATGAACTTCTACCTAGATTCATGAAATCGACAAATATATACCAAATGCGTAAAACTGTCCAGGAATTACAATCAAAATTACTATAAATTCATTGCAACCGACACCAAAAGCCTAACATTATAAGCTTTAAATACCTTTGATCCAAGTGTAGGAAGTAACTACATTAATGGAGAAGCTGTTTGAAAATAAGATTATGAGGTGCTCAACGATAATCTTGATTTTGAGTTAATTAGCATAATTTGATCTTGAAGATGTGTGAGAAACTTGAGATTGATAATAGCAAACATGCACGTTCCGAGTTTGCGATATGTTGCTTCATATGGGGGAAAACACATTTTGTTCAATTTGTTGATTGATTCTTGTTTGTCTGTGAGTGGGGTATCTGACTTACCTATTTCCCATAAATTGATTCATTTGAATTAACAATGTTGAACTCTACTTTTTGATCTTAGTGATTGCTCAAGGACGATCAAGTCTAAGTTTGAGGGAGTTGATAAGTGTCGATTTTACACTTATTTTGCAATGAATTTATAGTAATTTTGATTGTAATTCCTGGAGAATTTAGAAAAAATATGAACAACGCGCACATAGTCACTCACCAAAAATCAATAAGAAAACGGAAAGAACTACAAAATTCAAAAACAAAGATAAGGAAAAAGAGGAATTTCTTGATTTATAGTTACAAGCTGTACTTTTTACCAATTTCGCCTTCAAGTGTCAAAAGGACAGTGGTGTACGAAGTTACGTCATCCACGTGGTAGTGCTTCACCCTCTTTCCCTTTACCATGAATAAGGCCCCTTTCTCATCTCTCACCTTTATAGTATCAGATTGTAACACATTGATCACTTTAAATGGTCCAATCCATTGTGAGTTCGACTTCCTTGGAAACAGTCGTAGTCTGACTTTATTCATAGAGACCTTGTCTCCCTCATAGAAGACGTGATCACCGCATTCTTCTTCTTTCCATTGTCTTTGTCCATTTTGCTCTTCATCTGCACCACATCAACATACAATAGTTCAATAGTATTTACTTTAAAGCACATGTGTTCATTGTGTGGGTATGTCAAAGTTTGAAACATATTAAATGTGATTTGATCATCTCTTACACGGAGGATCAACTTATCCTCTTGAATGTCAATTAGTGCTCTTCCAGTTGCTAGGAAGGGCTTCCTAAGATCATTGGCATGTACATGTCTTCCTTCATGTCCAACACAAGAAAATCCACTGGGATGATGAATTTGTCAACCCTGAGTGGTACGTCCTCGATGATCCCTTGTGGATATGTGATGGACTTATTCGCTATTTGCAAGATAACCCTTGTAGGCTTAAGCTCCCCTAATCCAAGCTTTTGTTAAACAGACAAAGGTATCAGATTTACACTTGCACCCAAATCACACAAAGATTTATTAAATGACAGAGCCTATAGTGCAAGGTATCGTAAAACTCTTTGGATCCATTAACTTCCGAGGGTGAATTTTTCTGAATGATAGCAGAACACTCTTCAGTTAAATTTATCATCGCATGCTCTCCCAATTTCTGATTGTTTGACAGTATCTCCTTTAAAAACTTAGAATAATTTGACATTTTTCATATAACATCAATAAAATGCATATCAATATGGAGATTCTTAATCAAATCAATAAACTTAGCAAATTTAACATCTAATTTTGCTCTTTTATATGCAGCGAGAAATGTGAGGGGGATATGTACCTTAGTAGGTGGTGTGATGGGTGTAGTGGTCTCAGTAGACTTACATTTGTTGTGTGCTGATCTCTCTTCTTCTCAACCAGTTCATCCTTATGCTCATCATTCTTACTCGCAATCTCCTGAGAAACTTCCTTTCCACTCCTCAATGTTATGGCATTAACTTTTTCTCTTGGATTTTTCTCTGTGTCAATGGCAATGTTCCTTGAGCTCGTCCAGCTATGATGGTTAATAACTGCCCACTTGTACTTCCAAATTCTTTATCGACGCCTCTTGATTTTGTAATCTAGTCTCTGTCAATGTGATGAATTGGTCATCAACTCCTCCATACTCAGTTTTGGAACATACACCGGTGGTGGTTGTGTGTTCAACACATTGTGCTAATTGGCATATGAGAAGTTCGGATGATTCTTCGTCCCTGGATTGTATGCGTTTGAGTATGGGTTGTTGTACTATTGTGGCATATTCCCTACATAATTAACAGCTTCATTAGTTTAAATAAACGGGTTACCTACTTGACATTCAATGCTGGGATGTGGTCCTTAACACATTTCACATCTAATGGCTTGTACTTTCATCATTGGTGTTGTCAAGCTGTCAATTTTCTTTTTCAAGACTTCCAACTGAGCTGATATACATGTCACTTCATCAACATGATGCACCTCTACCGGTCTCTTTGGCACGTTCCTCTCGGACTGCTATTGATAGATATTAGCAGCCATTTCCTCCAACAGTCCATAAGCCTCCCCAGGTGTCTTCCTCATAACAGTACCTCCTGATGCTGCATCAGTCATAGAAAGGTTATCATAAAATAAACCGTTATAAAAAGTTTGTACCTGAAGCCATATAGGAAGTCCGTGGTGTGGGCATCTCCTCAATAAGTCCTTGAAGCGTTCTCATACCTCGTACAGTGTCTCCAGGTCGTGTTGAGGAAGGTAGTGATGTCATTGCGCATCTTTGCAGTCTTTGATGGTGTGAAGTATTTTGACAAGAAAGCTTGCACCATCCCATCCCAAGTAGCAATAAATCCTGCAGGAAGTGAATGCAACCGAATTTTAGCTTTATTATCAAGAGAAAAGGGAAGAGTCGTACCCTAATGGGTTCGTTAGTAATGTCATTATGTTTGAAGGTGTCAAAAATCTCCAAGAAGTTGGATATATGAGCATTGGGATCATCAGCAACCGTTCCCCCAAACTGGACTGAATGTTGGATCATTTGAATGATAGCAGGCTTGATTTCGAAGTTATTCGCCTAAATGTTGGGTCTAGTGACACTAGACAATGATCTATGGGACGAGGGATGAGCATAATCCATTAGTGATCGTCCAATATGTACCTCTCCGTACCATCTTTCATCCTCTCTGTCCCTTTCTTGGTAGTTTTCCGCCATTGATCGAGCTTCTCGTAGTCTCCTAAGAAAGTTCTCTCAATTTCCGGATCCAAAAGCTCAAGTGGAGGTTTGCTACTCCTTAGCATGCACTAAGAAACAACCTGCAAAAAACAACCAACCAATTGCAATAGTGGAAAAAAAACAAAAAGCAAAAATAAAAAATGGCTAAATCACAGTCAATTAATCTCGCCTGATATTACTTTAAACTAATCCCCGGCAATGGCGCCAAAAACTTGATCGCGGTATTATTTAAATAGAAAATTCCTTTATGGAGCGATTATACCGCAAGTGCACTACGTCAATTTTTAGTATAGTAGAAAACAAGTGGGTGTTGTACCCACAGGGACTAGAAAGCAAGTACCAAATTCGTATAGCTTAACTATATTTAGCTGATAATTTGTGAATAATTATTATACCTAACTGACTAATAACATAATATTCAACCCAAGCAACGAAGAATTCGATAGAAATAATTATCAAGACTTCGGTTCACCCATGTAATCCCCACAATTCTTCTATTATTTAAGATTTAATATCATACGTCTAAGGTTATGAGTTTTCCTAATGCATTTGTTATACTATGGTCAAGCTATAACAAGTCTAATATGAATGTTACAATAAACCACTCACGTATCCTTACTGCACAATCAATACCGAAAAACAATTTATGAAACTACTAGCCTTTGATTTTGGTAAATCTATTGTTATCACACGAGTGCTAGATTTTACTTGGTCAGTCTCAACCTAAAACCCATGGCCTTATTTACTATGTCTTATCGCAACATTGTATGGTCAAGTCAATCATGATTACCAAAATCCTTTAAAAGGTAGCTAATCTAATAAAAGCATTAAACACATAAATTATGCTCAAAGATCATAAGAATTCAATCAAAAACTTAATATTAAAATCATGGGTTCATACACGGGATCCCCTAGTCTTGATAAACAAATTAGGCAATAATCATAATCAAATAACAAAGTTTAATCATGTCTAGCAACATAATAAACATCAAAATCTGAAAATAAAAAGATAACAAGTCTAGAAATACGAATAAACGAGTTAGCGACTCCGTGCGTTGCTCCGTAGTTCCGTCTCTCGCATTGCTCTTGCTCTTCCAAAAGTTTGAGTATGAATGTAGGTATGGAGGTTGCTTGCTAGGTCGGAAATAATGAGCCAAAGTCCCTTTTTCATCCAACAATGTTCCTTATATAGTGGAGGAGGAATCAACCTTTTTGCTTGACAAAAACTCTTTGAAGGAATCAAGCCCCGATTTTTTCGGGCTTGGTGATCGATCGCCAAGAACTCGCCGATCAATCGCGGGAATTAATTCCAGTCTTTTAAACTCACGACTCACGGCCATCGATCGCGGATGAAGTCAGATCGATCGTGAGAATTAAATTTTTGATTTTGGTATCTCCATTTGAAATGATTCATCAATCTGATCGTCAAAATCTTCTTCAGGATGATCGTCAGTATGAACAAGTTGGTCTGGAGCTGTGAGAATTTAAAACTCCACCTGCAACTGAGAACTCGGATCTTGGTTCTCTATCTCTGACTTTGTCTGGTTCAGCATTACAGATTTGACAAAGATAACGTCTCGGTTCAAGACAATCTTCTTTGACTCAAGGTTCCATACAGAATGCCTTCACTCCTTCACTAAAGCCCATGAAAAACAGCTTTCTCGACTCTAGGTTCCAACTGTGATTTTCTGACGTGAAAGTAAGCGGGACACCCAAATACATGCAGATAATCATAATAAAAAACGGGTCATCCAGATAAAACCTCATTGGGAGTTTTTCCATCTAGTGCAAAAGTTGGTAGCATATTGATGATATAAGAGGCATATGACAAGGCTTTAGCCCAGAATGTCATGCTCAATCCAGATTGGGATAGCATGCATCAGACTTTATCAAGCAGAGTATGATTCATCCGTTCTGCTACACCATTTTGTTGTGGCATGCCTGGTACGGTAAAATGTCTGACTATCCCTTCTTTCTGGCAGGTTTTCTGAAATGGATCTGACTTATATTCTCCACCATTATAAGATCTGAGCCTCTTTATCTTTCTTCTCGTCTGGGTTTCGATCATCTTCTTCCAGTTGAGAAGATATCCAGAACTTCATCTTTGTGCTTAAAAATATACAACCAGACACATATCAAGAAATCATAAATGTAATGAACCAACGGTTACCTCCAATGAAGCATTCTGAGAACGTAATTCGGCCTAATGAGATTGGAATTGCCCATTCTTGTAGAACATCTTGTTTACATTTTGGATCGTAAGGATATATACCTATTCCATTGTGTTCGATATATCCCGTCGTGTGTTCTGATCCATATGATGTTTTCAGCGCTGAGCTGAATTTATGTTTGTGATTTCGAGGATGAAATCTGTTTAAGTGGGGGAGAAGTGTAAGACCCCGATATTTGATTAATGTTAATTAAATATAATTTGGGAATTTATTAATAATTAATTTGTAATTAATTAATTAGAAGTGAAATTGACAATATAAATGTCAACTGACAATTTAATCGGAACATGACATATTTTTTGAAATGGTAAAATAAGCTCCGATAATATTTTAAAAATAAAATTATTACAATGAAGAATTTAATTTTGTGTTATAGTAGTGGATATAAATTCCAAGTATCAATTGTAAATTTTACATCAGTACACCGTTGACACTCTGATGTACAAAGCTGGGCCAGGATACAATTATTAATATGCAATGTTGGTCAATTCCGAAACATATACTAAAAGGTGTAAAATCACGCATAATTATTAACTCCTTTCTCCCGTTTTTCCCCTGCTCCCGCGCTCATCCCGACCACCACCCTCTAAGGCCCTGCGTCCGCGCCGTCCGACCTCCTCCCGACAAGTTCGACCTACCACTATGTAGCCAACTCAATGACGCAACTTTCCACACCAAGAATCGACGGTGAAAGCTTCGAAATTCATCAGATCTTGCCCAAGAATAGTGAGTTTGTGATTTCTAGGGTTCTTCGATTTTCCTTTTGATTTCTTCGTTCTGGCTTTAAATTGTTTCGATTATGCTTGTCTAACATCTTCCCCTCACGTGGACCAACATTTCCCCTCTGATCTCCACCTTCCCACCGTTGTGAGTCGCCGGAAATCGAGCATGCATGTCCGTGGTTATTGTTCACGAAATAGGGAAATTGTGAGTTTCGAATATTCCAGCTTTTAATTTGAAATTTAGCCATCTTTTTGAGCTTTAATTGTTGGATGATTTATGGTATGAATTTGTATGGGTTTAGAACACCATTTTGTCGAAAATCATGCTGCATGGTTTGAAATATGCTGATATATAGGGGCACATGCGTCTAAAGTGTTTGCATGTGCGGGGGTTTGAGCTAAACTAATCCCTAGATTGATGAAAATTATTCACTTTGATTTGTTTTAGGGTTAAGCAAGGAAGTTGGATTTGGTTAAGGAAATCCTGAGTATTAGCTACATATTGATAAATTCATGTGTAACTTTAAACCTTGTTGAAAAGATTAGTGAATCCCTTATTTGACTTATTTAGGGGTTTATGTTTTTGTTTGAAATTAGTTACATGGGTTTAGTGCTTATAATTGAGGACAACTGAATAAAAGAAGAATTAATAAACTCATGTAATAATAGAACAAGTATTGAATAATTCTAAAGACTCTTAGTTATATAGAAAATGATCTGGATATTAAGATATAAGATTGACATACGACATTGTAATTCCATGAAACTTAACTAAATATATGGAAGGAATAAGACTTGAAATGCATTTAGGCTAAATGATACACTTTAATGATAAAGTGATGTCTCTTGAACAATAAGAGAAATATGAGTAAAATAATGATTATACTTTGAGCTTAATCAATTAAATGTGATGAACAAGTTGAAATAGATTGTTGAAGCGAATTATTAAGACTCAAGTGCTTTGATAACGAAACAAATGAAATAAAATAAACAAATCTGAAATAGTATAAGTATAATTACTTTTTTTAACAAATTAAATGACATAGTATAATTGAATGAATATTTGAAATTCTGTAGATTTTATTAGATTCCAATTCCATAATGTCATTGAAGTGATCGAAGATATGATGGGACAACTAAGAATAGGTATGTTGCGATTGGTAACATACGACATGTATCTGTATTATTTGATACATGATGTGCTGAACTTATGTGAATTACGTGAAATTACTTGGCTATGTGAGTTAAATTGAATTATGAGCATTCACAGCATTCATAATTGGCATATCGATGTATGAAAATAAATGTTATGTTAACACACATCATTTTGATAAATATACATCGATATATGACATACACATGGGCATATCATATTGCTCTATCCACTTCTTTGATATCCTTGATGATGGCTGAGTTGATTTATTCTGAGTGTCGGGGACGACGGGCACGACGATACAAACAGTTAGGTCGCAACTGTAGTCACGCGCGTTGCTACCTGACCTAGACACGAGGGATGACGAGCACATCACATGATGATTCTCCTAGTGCAAAGTGTGTGTTGTCACCCTCTGCTCAAGCTTAATATTGATTGATGATACCTTTCTTTGGACTCCGATATTTTGGTATCTTGAGATTTCGATTCATTGTACATTACATACATTGCATTACGTTACACTGCATTACATCATATATCACATTTTATAGATGCATGTTGTATTTACTTGATAGTTTTATATTGGGCTTTGACTCACCCCCAAGGGGGCTGTTGTTGTATTTGTGTGTGGACACTAGCAAGTATTACAGGTAACCAGGATCCCAAAGAGGGAATAGTCATTGAAGTCTTACCTGAGATTGTATTTTTTGTCTTGTTCCCAGTCGTAGGATAGTTAAGTATACCGTGGTGTGTCCTGGATAGTTTAACTATGTAAATGAACATTTCAGTTCAGTCTTGAATATTTGCTAATATTCGATGTTTACTTACTGGTGATGGTATTATGTAAATATTTTGAGTATGAAATGTGTGCTGAAGACTTATTGTGCATGATATGATATGATGTAAATATTTTTAGTACAGATAATGTTCTGGGTGCCTATGATGCATGCTATGATATTTTGTATTTACTTGCTGCATTGGGATATGATTATCGTGCTTTTCATTTTTTTTTGGTATGTCCCTCGTGAGGGGAGGTCATGCCGAAATTTATAGAGCCACTTGTTGGCAGGACTTTTAAATAATCTTCCGTTGTTTACAAATAAACAATCATTGTGTGATAATTAAACACTTGATTAGGAACGAATCCTCATAGTACCACATAATGATGCGTTGGTGGTTACTGTGACCATAACAAATTATGATGTTGCAAGGATCTTTGTGGACACATGGAGCTCAGTTAACGTGTTTTTTAAAGACACTTTAGATAAGATGCAAATAGAAGGGTCAAAATTTGAGCACATCACTACCCCATTATCCGGATTTACTAGGCATGCAATTCAGCCTCTTGGCCAGATCACACTCCCATTATCCTTGGGACATGGGATGTCATGCATAACAAAAATGGTAGACTTCACTATAGTTGATGCCACTTCTTCATACAACGGTGTCCTTGACCAACTTGCTATGAAGGACTTCAAAGTTGTGGCTTGATAAGTGGGGATTTTACACTTATTTTGCTATGAAATTATAGGCGTTTATTATGATTCTTGGTAGATATTATGCGCTTTTGGTATATATTTATTTATTTCAGGAGTCTAGATCCAAGTGCATAAAAGTGGAGGAATTGATCTAAAAAGGATGAAAAAAGACTAAACCGAGCGAACACGTCGAAGAAAGGATTAAATCTCGAAAGCTGAAAGTGAAGATCAGCGTTCGATCTTGGATTCATAGCCGATCGATTGCACACGAGTGAATCTGAGCAACAAAAAGTATATTCCGAGGTCGATCGACACCTTTACAGCGATCGATCGTGGAAGAGCGTGCTTTGAAGAAAATTTTGATAATCTCGGCGATTGATCGGCAGCTTGTTGGCTATCGATCGCCTGTCGCGAAAAAATCGAGATTTAGTTTCCTTGTTGAATATTTTGTGTCCAAAACGAGGAGGACTCTTCTACCACTATAAAGGGGATGATATGCACGATTTGGAGGGACTCTTGGCTCATAATTCACCCTAGAATATCAACCTCCATCACACACCATCATATTAGGAGAGACGTAACGATGCAGCAACGCAAGGAGTCATCACCTAGCGTTATTTCAAATTTCTAAACTCCGTTCTTCATTATTTTCATATTTTAATGTTTAATTTGCTGCAACACTTATTTTTACATTATTATTTGGCCATGATTGTTTGCTAAGTTTTGTTATCAAGACTAGGGGATCGCATGTTTGAATCCATAATTCAATTTAAGGTTTTTGATTGATTCTTATAATTCTATGTGCATAATTTATTGTTCTTCATGCTTTTAAGGGGTTGATCACATTTGAATGAATTTATATATTGTAATTGACTTAACCATACGATATTATAATCCGACATAATAAATTAGGCCGTGGGTTTAGATTGAGACTTACCAAGTAAAATCGAACACACGTGTGATATAAATAGATTTACCAAAATCGAAGGCTAGTAGTTTTCATAGATCGTCATTCAATATTGATTGTTAAATAAGGACACATGAGTGGTTTATTTGTTAGGATCGGGGTAGTGTTTAGAAGGGGGGGGGGGGTTGAATAAACACTAGATACAATTTCGATTTCTTTTTCTGGTTAACTGTAAACTGTTAAGTATTACAGTTGCTTCTCAATATCAGGCAAGTTAGTAGACACTTGTTATAGTGCGGAAGACGTCTACAAAACTTGTGAGGAATAAAACTGAAGTAATACAACAATAAACAAATAACACGAGAGTTGTTTCTGGAAGTTCGAAGCACAACGCTTCTACGTCTCCCCTTCTTCCTTTGCAGGAAGGATTCACTAGAAGACTTGGTTTACACTTTTACAGTATACAACCTTCTTAGGCACAACACACTTAGCCTAAACTCCTAGCAATCACACACTTCTTAACTTTGGTTACAATGGATTCTATGACACTCTTTACAGAATACACTTTCTAGCTTTGAGAGTTTTTGAGCAGCAGACTTCAATTGAAGATAATCTGTCACAGATTCAGTTTTGCTGTTTGTCTGCTCTTCGCTGAACGTTTGGAATATCAGTCGTATGACTTTCGTGTTTTCTTTGAAGTATATCTCTTAGTTGGAAATCGCTCAGCACCTCTTCATTCTCTGCTTGGATGAATTTATAGGTTTTGATGTCCAACGGTAGCCTTTCTGTATATGGAAGAGATTAGCTTTCCAATTTCATATTGTCTTCTTTCCTATTTTGTAAAGCAACGGCTCTTTTTACTCTGACGGTAATGGTGGCGGAGATATAGCAGGGTGCGCCGCTCTATTGTACCTTTGTCTGAGAATGTTGTACTGATTTTGTCTCGTTGCTTAGTGCTCTAACTGGAAGCTCAGACTTCTGTTGGTTTTCTTTGTTCAACTGGTCGTTCATCCTCTTATGACCAGTTGATGTCCTTGTACAGTGAGAGACTATTCAGTTGATAGTTGTCCAGTAGATGTCCATCCAGTTTAAGTTTATCCGGTTGATAGCTTGTACGGTTGATGTCTTCGCCCGGTTGATGTCCATCCAGTTGGTAACTTCTTCCGGTTGATATCCATCCAGTTGATGTCTTATCCAGTTGATGACTTCATCCGGTTGATGACTTATCCAGTTGATGACTTCATCCGGTTGATGTCCATCCAGTTGATGTCTTATCCAGTTGATGACTTCATCCGGTTGATGACTTATCCAGTTGATGACTTCATCCGGTTGATGTCCATCCAGTTGATGACTTATCCAGTTGATAGGCATCCAGTTTATATCTTCACCCGGTAGGAGTCTTTTTCCAATTGGTCTTTAATGTTCGGTAGGACTTCATCCAGTTTGTCTTTAATATCCGGTTTGTAATTACCAAAACTTTAGAAATCATTTTCCCAACAATTTCCCCCTTTTTGGTGATGACAAAACTAAGCAAGGATCTATTTCCAGTTTGAGTAACTAAGATGAGAATCCTGAAATTACTTGAAGATATAATGGAAAAGAAATTTTCATTAAATATAAGCAGATTACAAGTTGTAATCAAACTGGACAATTGAGAGAGATTCATCTTTATTTAAGATGAATTCTAATAACTTGACTAGAATATAAGACCAATTTAGTTTACATAATACAGCTGATACATGACAAATCTTTAAACAAGCATTGTAGACCCGGAGAGCTTCGATCCACCTGCTGTCAGAGAGGAAGAGCTCGATCCACCTTATTTCAGAGAGGAAGAGCTCGATCCACCTTGTCTCAGAGAGGACATAATTAGAATACTCTATCTCTGCCGGTCTACCTTGTTTCAGAGAGAAGGTCGGGAAGAGTCATACGTATATACATCAGGCAGCTTCCATGGTTCATGGATTCACCTAATGAGAATAGTCTATCTCTGTCTTCCCCCTTTTTGTCATCAGCCCCCAGACATCTGCTGTTAGTAGTTCCTGACTGATGAGGAGCACCAGAACAGGATCAAAGCGCTGAAGCTTAACATAGCTGGGTTAGATAAGTAATCAACCCATGAAAGGTTGATTTAGATAAGTAATAGACCCATGAAGCGGAAAAAGATCTAACAGAAAACCAGGGAATTTTGAATAGCTTGAAAGTAATCATGTTGAGTGAATGTGTGTTCTGTGAACAAACAAGAGTCGCTATTTATAGAAATAAAAAGGTTGCAATTAATGTGAATGTATTTAAGTGGAACAGTAAATACACAGAAAAAGTCAATAGAAACAGTAAATAGATAAGAGTAATTAAAGGAGGAGTCAGAAAACGATACTATTTGCGCCCGAACCAATGTTTGGAATAGTCGCGTTTTTCGGCAGGCGGTTGGCGTTGAGCAGTTGATCTGGACTGAGTGGGTGCTCCAGTTGCAGGGGATGAATGAGCAGCTGAACTTGAAGCTCGCTGTGCTGAGGGAGCAGTTCGGCTGGGTTCAGGTAATCTGCGAATAATTTGAGGAGCTGCAGGCAGGCTGTTGCAAATATCTTGAATTTGAGAGGCAAATGCTTCCTGCATAGTGGCCAACTGATCGGTCAATGTTTTCTTGGCGTCGTCAATCTTTTCTCCAAGAGCCATTGAGGTGGCAGCATGAAGAGATTCATTGTTTTGATTGATCTGAATACGCGCCTGACCAATTCTAGTAAAAGCATCCGCCACTGCATTCTCAGCAAATGTTTGAAGTCTGGTGACAGTAGTCGTTAAACTACTTAAGTCCCGGAGACTTGCTGGAATTGTGAGTCCGTGTGCTGCTGATGAGTGCCTAGAATGAGAGTGGCAGTTCGTTCTTCTTGTTTAAGCTTATGAACATCGCTGGCTAGTGCTGATATGGCAGTGGATAGATTGGCTAGCTGTGCAGCAATGTTCGGAGGCTCGTCCATAGGGTTGGTAAAGACAAAAAAGTCTTCAGAAAGCTCTTGAACCATGGACGGATCTGCAGCAATCAGTGGAGCATCAGTAGTAGGGACAAGAGCGCTGAGGTGAGCATCGTCAACTGCAGTGGATGGCAACATAGAAGCTTCAACAATTGGTGCAGCTGGAGATTCTGAGATATCGACAGCCAATTGGGCAGTTTCGTCATTTGGTGGAGCAGCCAAAGTAGTTGTGGGTTGATCAACCACAGCAGCTGACATCTGGGTGTGATCATTTGAGTGTGAAGACTCGCTGGGTTCATGATTGGCAGAGGATATAGTAACCTGCTGAACCACTGTCTGTATGACTGCATCCACATTGGTGTGATCAACAGCCATTAGCTGGGCTGTTGATCATTGTGAGAGCTGGGAGGAGAGGAGACGCCGAGAGCAGTTGGAGAGGAGAGTTCTTGAACCGAGGAGGCTGCCGCCAAGGCAGTTGGTGCGGCCTCCGCTCCAGGGGAAGTAGTCTCCAGAGCAGTAGAAGTGAGCTCCACAGAAAATGGGACAATCTCCAAATTTGTAAGGACCGAGTGTAGATCCTGCTGATCAGGGCTGGCAACAGTTTCAGCAGAGGAGCAAGAGTGAATACCAGTGGATATGCGAAGGTCATGAAGAGCAAGCTCAGCCATTTCGAGCTTGGGTCCAAGGGCATTTAGAACAGCTCTATCATGATTCGCTGTTCCCGAATTACCGTCAAACCGTTGAAGGCGAGTTTCCACCAGGGCCTGAAGTTCACCCACATAGATCATCAGGCTGAAAACATCTCGCAGCTTCAAGCTTGTTTCAGGGTCTGAGATTTGAAGATATGCTAGTATTTTGTTCTCATCTGCCCTAGCCTGATCCAGAATTTGATCAAAATCATCTAGTCGAACCTTGATACGGGCCTTCACCCATCGATCAAAAATTTCCAACTGTGGTTGCAGTTTGGCTTCCACTGTATCCATTACCATTTGAATCTCGAAGGCAACAGGAGTGGACACTGGAGCCGTAAGAGATTTTCCTTTTCCAGCAGGGGTTGTCTTGGGATGACAGTATGGACATAATGACTTGGGTGTCCTGAAGCTTATAGAGCCTGGTGCTTGCTGTGAGCTCACCAGTGCTGACTGAGTGTCAGCTGGAACCACTGAAGGAGCAGGCACCATGGCTAAGGAAGCAGTTGGTTCCTCAGTTGAAGGGATGGCAGGGCTGGGTTCCCTATCAGGATTTACATCTGTAGGACCGGCGGAGGAGATAGTGTCGGAGGCGGCAATGTCTAACTGTCGGGCGGTCTGAGGAGCAGTTTTTCGTGTTCTCGGCTTCTTAGGAGGCGGAGGAGGGGGAGAAGACTCAGCGGATTCCGATACAGTCTGTTCAGAGTCACTGATTACCTGAGTCAAGTGAAGCTTTTTCACTCCGCCTTCTCTGCCACTTCGTTGGCGATGAAGCTGAAGATACTTATGAGTGATGAGCCTCCCTGGATGAAGGTGAGAAAGAGCCCCTGCCTTAATGTTTTTGCTCTCAAAAAGACTGCTGAGTGGGAGAGCAAAACCTGATTGACCCTTGCCAGATGCTACCAGACTAGTCAGTATTTGAAATAGCACAGCTGACCAGTTTATCTCCAACCCTTTGCATATAGCGCTCATAACGTCAAACTTCTCAGGGGTAATTATATCAAATGATCCTGCCTTACAGAGGAGCCCCTTTGAGATTATGTCAGCTAGTTGTCTATAATGACTCTTCATCAATACTTTTCGGAAAGGCGGAAGTGGAAGGCGATGAGCAGAGTCAGAGACTGTGAGTCGCATCTCTTCTCTTAGTTCTGCCGGAATAGTCGAGAAATCAGTGAGTCCGGTAGAGGGTAGGCACAGATGAGTGGCAAATTCTGGTTGGGTGATGGTGACCGATTGTCCAGAGACGGATGCCACCACTGTGTTATCCACAACTTTGGCTGTAGCAAAGAACTCTTGTAGTTCGTTCTTGTAAAAGGAGGGGGTCTGGCTCAAGATTACCAGGAGTCCGGAGGTATCCAGCCTCTGTATCAACTCCTTGGTTTCTTCATCAGAGGAGGTGGATATTGAATGAAAATCGACGTGAATAGCATTGGTGATGTAACTTGGCTGAACATTCTTCGACATTTTGAGGGAGTAGGAGGAAGAAGCAGCAGCAGTTTGTTAGAGTAAGGTTTTCTGAAAGAGAAAAAATAATCGCAGTGATTTGTTGAAGAAGAAGAGTAGTGAAACTAATGGCGGTGAAAAAGGAAGTATATGTAACGTCGTACTGTAGATGAGCGGACTCATGTATACGTGGCGATCATCTAACGGTTTAAAAAGATTTAACAAATAAATAAAAGAACAAGATTTAGGCGGGAGTGAAATAATTTATTTTTATACAAAAGTAATTTTGAATTCCGACGTCTATTAGGTTAATAAGTATCGAGGGTTATTTTTGTCAAAGCATATTTGGTAACATCAACTGGTATGTAGGGTTCGACTGGTAGGAAAACATCCACTGGTTGTGGAGTCCTACTGGTTCGGATACACCTACTGCAGCTGACCATTGTATTACCAGCTGAGCTTAAATAACCATGATAGAATTATAACAAAAATTCCCCCTAAATTTATGCACATAAACTAACTAATTCCCCCTGAATTCATTACCCAAACAAAATAATCAAGAAGTAATTTCAATTAAACCAAGAATATTTCGAAAGTAAGAAAACTTAGCGTCCGGTAGGGGCTTTGTGAAGATGTCTGCTGCCTGTTGTTCTGTAGAAATATACTCCAGCCGAATTTCTTTCTTCATGACATGATCTCTGATAAAATGATGACGGATGTCAATATGCTTAGTACGAGTATGAAGAACTGGATTGTACATTATGGCAATGGCAGATGTATTGTCACAGAAAATAGGAGCCTCTGTAGACTCGATTCCATAGTCTCTGAGTTGTTGCTGAATCCAGAGCAGTTGAGCACAGCAGCTTCCAGCAGCAAGGTGCTCTGCTTCTGCAGTGGAAGTTGCAATGGATGTCTGTTTCTTGCAACCCCATGATATCAATCGATCACCAAGGAATTGACAATACCCACTGGTGCTTTTCCTGTCAATTTTGCATCCAGCATAGTCAGCATCTGAGTATCCGATAAGATTGAAGGTTGAGTCTCTTGGATACCATAGACCGACATTCTCAGTGCCTTTCAAATATTTTAGGATCCTTTTGACTGCAGTGAAGTGCGACTGCTTGGGATTTGCTTGAAACCGGGCGCACATACATACTGCAAACATAATATCTGGTCGGCTGGCTGTCAAATATAGTAAAGATCCAATTATGCCTCGATACATTGTAACTTCGACTGGTATTCCTGAATTATCCAAGTCGAGTTTGGCAGATGAGCTCATTGGTGTAGCAGCAGCTGAGCTGGTACTCATTCCACATTTCTTCAGTAGCTCTTTAGTGTATTTAGACTGATTGATCAGGATTCCTTCACTAGATTGCTTGACTTGCAGTCCTAAGAAAAATGATAGTTCTCCCATCATGCTCATCTCGAACTGGTCCTGCATAATTTTAGAGAATCTTTCGCACAATTTTGAGTTAGTACTTCCGAAGATAATATCATCAACATAAATTTGAACAAGCAGAGTATGGTCTCCCTTTGTAAATTTAAAAAGGGTCTTGTCCACCGTGCCAATAATAAAATTGTGTTCTGTCAAATATTTTGATAAAGTTTCATACCAGGCACGGGGAGCTTGCTTTAGACCATACAAGGCTTTATTGAGACGGAAAACATGAGATGGCTGCTGATGGTTTTCAAATCCAGGAGGTTGTTCAACATAGGCTTCTTCCTGGAGTTTGCCGTTAAGAAATGCACTCTTAACATCCATCTGATAGACTTTAAAGTCTTTAAACGCAGCAAATGCAAGAAATATGCGAATTGCTTCTAGTCGAGCTACAGGGGCAAAGGTTTCATCGAAATCAATGCCTTCTTTCTGTCTGTAGCCCTGTGCAACTAATCTTGCCTTATTTCTGATTACTGTACCGTTTTCGTCTAATTTATTTCTAAACACCCATTTGGTGCCAATTACAGTGTGATGCTATGGTCGTGGTACTAGATACCATACTTTGTTTCGCTCAAACTGATTTAGTTCTTCCTGCATTGCTTCTACCCAACTTGGGTTTAATATAGCGTCATCAATCTTCTTAGGTTCTGTATGAGATATGAATGCAGCATGAAGAAATTCATTAATCATTTGTCCTCTGGTGCGTAGAGGAGCAAGAGGGTTACCGATGACCTGCTCAGGTGGATGATCCTTCTTCCACCGGAGCGAAGGTCCAAGAGGATTGAGTTCTTCAGTTGACTGGATGTGAGTAGGCAAATCAGAGGTTCTGATTGACTCATCTTTCTCATTTGTTCCTTCTGCTGCAGCAGGGGTAGATACTACTGTTTCATTTGAAGCTGGCTGCAGTGCTTGTTGGCCAGCAGACTCCTCTGCTTGAGCTTCAGGAACTTCTGGTTCTAAGGAGCAGTCAGTCCTGCTTCTGTAATCAATCTCATCATCAACATTTTCGTCAATGTAAGTGCTTTCCAGTCGATTACTCAAGTTGTTGATTTGTATATCAGATAGTGTACAGTCAGTAGGTTCATCAAATTTTACATGCACTGATTCTTCTACATTAAGAGTTCTATTATTAAATACTCTGAATGCCTTACTAACTGTAGAATAGCCAAGGAATATTCCAGCATCAGATTTGGCATCAAAAGCGGTGAGATGAGTCTTTCCATTGTTGTGAATAAAACATTTGCAACCAAACACATGGAAATAGGAAATATTTGGCTTACTGCCATTCCAGATCTCATAAGGGGTTTTATTTGCTCGCTTATTAATCATTGATCTGTTCTGCGTATAACATGCTGTGTTGACAGCTTCTGCCCAAAATCTCTGCGATATTTCTGATTCCGCGAGCATAGTTCGCGCAGCTTCTTTCAAAGTGCGGTTCCTACGCTCAGCAACTCCGTTTTGTTGAGGAGTTCTAGCTGCAGAGTATTCGTGTTTAATACCAAGGTCATCTAGATATGATTCGAGTGATTGATTGGTGAACTCAGTACCTTTATCACTGCGAATTCTATCTATCCCACACGATTTCTCATTTTGGAGTCTTTTCAGTAATTTGATCAGCTTTGGAGTAGCCTGATCTTTGCCACTTAGGAACAAGACCCACGTGAAACGAGTGTAATCGTCTATTACCACTAGAGTATACTTCATTCCCCCTAGACTTGTTACTGGTATAGGACCAAATAGATCCATATGCAGCAACTCTAGGCACCGAGAAGAAGATTTACTCCCATTGTTCTTAAAGGAGGATCTGATTTGCTTACCAAGTTGGCATGCTGCACAGATCTTGTCTTTTGAGAACTCAATTTGGGGCAGTCCAACAACTAGATCAAGTTTACGCAGACTGGCAATAGTTTTAAAGTTTAAGTGACTCAACCGTTTGTGCCAAAGCCAATTTTTGGATGAATTCAGAGCAGCTAAGCAAGTAGAAGAGATAGGCTGATTAAGATTCCAATCAATTTTATATGTGTTATCATGCCTTCTACCTACAAGTAGTATACTACCATCAATAGATTTGATTGTGCATGAGTGCTGATTGAATTCTACGGAATGACCATTGTCACACAGTTGACTTATGCTAATCAAGTTGTAGCATAGATTTTCAACTAAAAGAATATCTTTAATGATGATGTTACCGTAGATAATCTTACCCTTACCCACGGTTCTACCTTTCGCGTTGTCTCCAAAGGTTATTCTGGATCCGGTGGAGTCCACCAGTTCAGACAATAAGCTCGCATTCCCTGTCATATGTCTATAGCACCCGCTGTCCAGAAACCATTTTGAGCTCCGAACTGGATGTATTCTAGTTTCCTGCAATTAAAGCGATAGAATGATTGGTACCCAATCCTACTTGGGTCCTAGTAGGATTAGTCCTTTCGGAACCCACACTTGTATGACCCTGAATGACTTAGGTCGGTGTGTGTTCTGAAATGTGTGTGCATTTATAGATATAGGTGATGATTTTGACTGTGGAGTGTGATAATATGTGTATGCATGTGCTTTTGGTTTGTAGTTCCTGTTATTTAGCATATACCTCTTCTGGACAGGTTTACAGTTGTAGTACCAGTTGGGTTTAACCTCTCTAGCTGCTCGACCAGTGGGTTTAAGTTCATTTCTGAACTTTTGCCTCGGTTTAGCCTCTTTGAGTGGCTCTACATAACCGATACCTCTGTGTTGTGCCTGTTCCTTGATGAGTGTTGCTTTAACAGGTTCTTTAACCAGTTCGTAAGGGTCATATACTGTGCTAGATCTTACAAAGTTCATTGATTGAACCTTGCCTTTTGTTAGACACAGTTGAGGTTCATTACCAGATGAACTGCTGTCATTGCTATTATAGCCTATGCCTGTTAAATCACCAGCAAGCCTTATAGACTCAAGCATTTCATCCTTTCTGGTAGTCGACGCATTCCAAGTGCTAACCAGTTTGCTAAGTTTCTGGTAAGCATTCTTGGCTTCATCTCTTTCCTTCACTAGAAGACTGGCTGTTTCCCTTAGGCAGTTCAACTCCCTTGATTGTTCACAATCAAGCTTGTTTTCATGCGTTTCAGTTTGGGTTGTATGCACAGTCTTATAGCTTTCAAAAGATTCATATAGCGTCCGATACTCATTTATCATGTCCTGCAATGCATTGGTGAGTTCACTATGTGTAAATTCAGATAGGTTTGATTCATGTACCTCATTTTCATTATTTACCATTAAGCAGTGGACTTCCTCGTCTTCACTCTCGCTTGATGAGCTAGTTAACTCTTCTGATTCTGATTCAGAATCAGCCCATTTGCTCTTACTTTCTTCTGCCATCAAGACCTTTTGATCTCTGTCCTTTTTGGATGATCTTCTGGTTTCTTTGGATTTTCTGTAATCCTTGGATCCTCTTTTGTGATCATCCTTCTTGGGTTTAGGACAGTCCGCAATGAAGTGTCCTGGTTTGAGGCAGTTGAAGCATACTCGCTCTTCTTCTTCTGAATTTCCTTTGGAACTCTGCCTCCGAGGATATGATTGATAAGATCTCTGATTCTTCTTCATGAATTTCCCAAACTTCTTTACAAACATTGCCATAACATCATTACACATCTTTTCTGGAGTCATTTCTGTAGGAGTGGGCAGAGACTCCGATGCAGTGAGAGCTTTTGTTGGTTGACTGGTACTTGGTTCATCTTCAACCCGAATGCCTAATTCGATTTCATAGGCTTTTAAATCAGCAAACAGATCATGTAGATCTATTTTGTTGATGTCCTTCGATTCTCTCATAGCAATGGTCTTGACATCCCATTCTCTTGGTAGACCTCTCATTACTTTGAGAGTGACTTCTCTGTTGGGTAATTCCTTACCCAGACTGTTTAGTTCATTGATTATTCCAGTCACTCTTTCATCGTACTCGTTGAGAGTTTCTCCATTTATCATTTTGATATGCTCAAACTTCTGTAAAGCCACAGTAAGCTTGTTTTCTTTGGTTTGATCATTTCCTTCACAGAGTTGAGCAATCTTCTCCCAGATTTCTTTGGCTGTAGGGCACATCTTTATTTTTGAACATATTTTTGTCCAAAGTTTTGAACAGAATGTCCTTAGCAACGTTGTCTAGATTTGCTTTTTCTTGTCTTCATTTGACCATTGAGATCTTTCCTTTTCTACCATTTGTGGATCTCCACTTGTGATAGAAGCAGCTGTATAGATTTTCATGATCTTCAAAGGTCCTTCAGTGATTACATACCACATATCATCATCTTGAGCACTTAGATGTGCTTGCATACGGATCCTCCAGTCATCATATTCGTCTTTCTTGAACATTGGAATCTTGCTGAATGAGGCCATCAGTTTTTGGTAAATGGTAATTTCTCAAGATTGAGAAGACCTGCACTCTGATACCACTTGTTAGGATCGGGGTAGTGTTTAGAAGGGGGGGTTGAATAAATACTAGATACAATTTCGATTTCTTTTTCTGGTTAATTGTAAACTGTTAAGTATTACAGTTGCTTCTCAATATCAGGCAAGTTAGTAGACACTTGTTATAGTGCGGAAGACGTCTACAAAACTTGTGAGGAATAAAACTGAAGTAATACAGCAATAAACAAATAACACGAGAGTTGTTTCTGGAAGTTCGAAGCACAACGCTTCTACGTCTCCCCTTCTTCCTTTGCAGGAAGGATTCACTAGAAGACTTGGTTTACACTTTTACAGTATACAACCTTCTTAGGCACTAACACACTTGGCCTAAACTCCTAGCAATCACACACTTCTTAACTTTGGTTACAATGGATTCTATGACACTCTTTACAGAATACACTTTCTAGCTTTGAGAGTTTTTGAGCAGCAGACTTCAATTGAAGATAATCTGTCACAGATTCAGTTTTGCTGTTTGTCTGCTCTTCGCTGAACGTTTGGAATATCAGTCGTATGACTTTCGTGTTTGCTTTGAAGTATATCTCTTAGTTGGAAATCGCTCAGCACCTCTTCATTCTCTGCTTGGATGAATTTATAGGTTTTGATGTCCAACGGTAGCCTTTCTGTATATGGAAGAGATTAGCTTTCCAATTTCATATTGTCTTCTTTCCTATTTTGTAAAGCAACGGCTCTTTTTACTCTGACGGTGGCGGAGATATAGCAGGGTGCGCCGCTCTGTTGTACCTTTGTCAGAGAATGTTGTACTGATTTTGTCTCGTTGCTTAGTGCTCTAACTGGAAGCTCAGACTTCTGCTGGTTTTCTTTGTTCAACTGGTCGTTCATCCTCTTATGACCAGTTGATGTCCTTGTACAGTGAGAGACTATTCAGTTGATAGTTGTCCAGTAGATGTCCATCCAGTTTAAGTTTATCCGGTTGATAGCTTGTACGGTTGATGTCTTCGCCCGGTTGATGTCCATCCAGTTGGTAACTTCTTTCGGTTGATATCCATCCAGTTGATGTCTTATCCAGTTGATGACTTCATCCGGTTGATGACTTATCCAGTTGATGACTCATTCGGTTGATGTCCATCCAGTTGATGACTTATCCGGTTGATGTCCATCCAGTTGATGACTTATCCAGTTGATGTCTTATCCGGTTGATGTCCATCCAGTTGATGACTTATCCAGTTGATGACTTATCCGGTTGATGTCCATCCAGTTTGAGTCTTGTCCAGTGGTAGGCATCCAGTTTATGTCTTCACCCGGTAGGAGTCTTTTTCCAGTTAGTCTTTCATATCCGGTAGGACTTCATCCAATTTGTCTTTAATATCCGGTTTGTAATTACCAAAACTGTAGAAATCGCTTTCCCAACATAGGGCATTTGAGATGCCTGAGGATGATCGTAGAATCATGTATTCATTATAAGACATTGAGATGTCTAGGTATAATGGAGGATTGGTAAATAAATGCTAGGCATTTGAGCTATCTGTGATTGATAGCGAGGTTGTGAAATCAATATTAGATATTGAGATATCTATATTTGCATGTATAATGAATTTGGAATCACTATCTATTGATACTCGAGAATTAGGCATGCGATGAGTTAATCAATGTGTTGATTTACTGATTTTTGAGATTTGATGAGTTGATGATTGTGAGAACAGGACAGTACACGGAATCCCGGATGAGGACGTTGCCATCCAGGGAGTATCATTTACATTCATTAGTATTTACTTTGTTGTAAATTATGAATTTCATTATTGTGATTATGGGATTTTGTGTATTGGTATGCTCACCCCGTTGGGGGATGTCTCTGTTGGGCAGGTGAACAGGTACATCGATGGCTTTGGAGATGAGCTCGAGCTGTTGATTGGATGTACTCCAGATCGGTGGTACCAGGGTTTGATGGAGCACGGTATCGCATAGAGTACTTATATACACCTAAGGGTTATATACATATTCATGATGCTCGCATGTGAGCACGATTATACTTGTATATGGATTGTATATAAAGGCATGAGCCTTTCTCTCTTTCATTTGATGTTGCATGCAATTAGAGGTAGAATTGCTAAATGATATGAGAGTCATTGGTGTATTATGTGGGTGTTGAAACCCACTTTTGTCGTCATATGTGTGGTGTCTTCCCTGGCTGGGAATTTCTGATGAGTATTATGTTTTCCCTGGCCGGGAATTATGTTATGTGTTGTGCTTTTATTTCGGGATAGCTCTATTTATTGGGAGACTCTGCCCAATTTTTATAAAAGTCCACAATGTAAAAAGTGGCACAAAGGGGATGGTAATGGGCAAACTTTATGAGTCTATTTGTTGTTAGGCTGATGATCTTATAACATTGAGTGTTAATGGAAATTTTGTAATTGTCATGCAATGATAAAGTATCATCTGAGCTTCCGATTGACTTTTATTGAAAGCATGTGCCACACATAGTGGTTAATACACTAATCAAGGGTTAAGGGCTTGGGGTCCTTACATTAGTGGTATCAGAGCAGTGGTTGCTCATTGGGGCTGTTAAGGGCCTATGAAGTTATTGATAGCACATATTTATGCATGATGGCATTAATGTGGTACGACATGACTAATTGTTTATGTGCTTCTATGATATGAAAAGTGGTATTGCTAACCATTGTGGTTGCAGAATCGTGTGCGACGCGATAGGATGGCATTAGTGGTAATGCCTGGCACTCCGTATGTTATGTGCCAAGGAATCTGGTTTCTAAGAAAATCAGGTAAAGGGATATTTTCGAGGTAACATGTCTTGGCATACGTATTGACTTGCAAGTGGTTGCATATATGCATTGGATGTTAGATGCATAGCGTATATGGCTATTGTTGCTAACCATGATGGTTGCAGGTTACATGAAATATGGAGTATAAAAAGGAATGATGATTATACATTCCAGGAGTCTTGCTTATCACAATGAGAATTTTTATACTTACGCTTGACCGCTAGAAATGTGGAGCGGGAGGGGGGAGGCTCGCTTGCACATGGAGGAGGGGTATTCCATACGAAGCGAGGATGAGATACCGCTTGTATGAAGAAGCTTATGCTTATACCGCTAAAAATGTGGAGCGGGAGGGGGGAGGCTCGCTTGCACATGGAGGCGGGGTATGCCATACGAAGCGAGGATGAGATACCGCTTGTATGAAGAAGCGAGGATGAGATGCCGCTTGTTAGGATGATGATTCATTCCTTTGTGATGACACGGATGATAGCGGTGATGTATTCCGCTGTGTCGAGGATGATGATTCATTCCTTTGTGATGACACAGATGATAGCGGTGATGTATTCCGCTGTGTCGAGGATGATGATTCATTCCTTTGTGATGACACGGATGATAGCGGTGATGTATTCCGCTGTGTCGAGGATGATGATTCATTCCTTTGTGATGACACGGATGATAGCGGTGATGTATTCCGCTGTGTCGAGGATGATGATTCATTCCTTTGTGATGACACGGATGATAGCGGTGATGTATTCCGCCTGTGTCGATGATGATGATTCATCTCTTGTGATTATTGGCGATGGTTTATACCGCCGGACACGGATGATAGCGGTGAGGTATTCCGCTGTGTCGATTTATATTCATTTCTTTATGAGGACACGGATGATAGCGGTGATGTGTTCCGCTGTGTCGATCTACATTCATTTCTTTATGAGGACACGGATGATAGCGATGATGTATTCCGCTGTGTCGATCTATATTCATTTCTTTATGAGGACACGGATGATAGTGGTGATGTATTCCGCTGTGTCGATTTGTGATGACTCATTTCTTTTATGAGGATTGGCGATGATTCGTGCCGCCGTATATGTTGATAGCGATGCCTCTTTCCGCTATTATGTGGACGATGATTCATGCTCAGGTGTATAGCGAAGTTTCATGCCACTTACTATATGACGAGGGTATCATGCCGTCGATTCTATAGAGAGGGATTGTGCCGCTATGTACTCAGCACAAGATTTTGCCGCCTTCGAGCGATGGGTGCTGATTACGTACTATTATTGAGCGACGGAGATAGGTATGCCGCTATATGTTAGCGATGAGGTATGAGATATTGCTATTCTATTAGCATTATTGTAGCTGGCATGCGTTGATATACATGTTTTATTATGCCTATTTTACTAGCATGATGGTGGATGACATACGCTGATGTACATGGACCGTCACGAGTTGACTGGGTTGTTTAGATGTCATTGTTGACATGTATCGTCACTAGTTGACAATGCCTTAGATGCCATGAGTTGGCATGTGTCGTCACGGGATGACGATGACGATGGTGTAGGAGATGTCTTATTAGACATGCATCATCGTTACGATGAACAATGCGTTGAGTATACGTATTCAGTGGTATGCATTGGGTGCCAGTACCGAGCACAAGGTGGGTGTGTGCGTCACTGATTGACGTGACCCTTATACCGAGCGGGTTGCTCGAGGAATGGATGGATGCGCTGTACATGTGATTGTACCGCAGCTTATGTTTGGGGTGATCATATTACGAGTGATGATACCCTTGAGGTATGCTCGTTGGAATGGCTTTTTGGCCATGTAACTTGACGACAGGAGTAATCATGGAGGAAATTACTCGCTTTCTGTCGATGTGACATATGGTAGACATGGTCACACAACCCTTGAGGGTGTAGAATGGGTCCTAAAGGAGTAGGATCAGGGTATGTTAAGTACATGGGGACATTGGAGTGTCCAGAGTGTATCGGCATTAGAGGATTGTTGGGTAAAGACCCACTACTCTATGAGTTTTCTTCCCATTGTATGATATACCATGTGGAAACGTCCGTCTTGTTGGTAGGTTTGAGGTAAACCTAAAGAGGCAGAGACTAGTTTGTCTGCCGCGTGTGTGCAGTACCATGAGGGGCTCGCTAGAGCCGTTATACTGCTCGTTGGAAACAAGTTTGGCAAATCGTAAGGTGATACGATGTGGATTGTGGTGGACTCTAGTAGTCACCACGTCATTTGAGGTTGAGGTTGTGCATGCCTCACTGAAACGTGTATACGTTTATGTTTAATCTTGGTGAGACTTGTCTGGGACAGCTCATGATGTTGGAGTACCAACAAGAGAGTCATCAGGTCGTTATTGACCCGATCTGAGGGAACCCGTGTATTTGGGATGCAATGGGTGTTATTGTATCCAGTTTTTCCGAACAGTGGTTCGAGACTTGTGGATCTCGAGTTCGATGGCACTTCCCTTGTGGGGAAGGAGGTAGTATTATACCTATTTGGGAATCTTTGAAAGATTCGGTAAGTTGGTCCATGTGGTGTTGATTTTGGGAATCACACCGTATATTGTTAATCGTCGATTATCATTCTCGACGGAGTAGGGAATGACTCAGAATTGACAATTGTGTTTGGGGCTTAGGGGTATGTTGTAGATACCCGAGCCGGGTGCATTGAGTATGCATGTGATGTCAGTGCTTAGGCAGGTATACCGGTGAGTATACTGATGCCAGTTATTGATTTCCTTTCTGTCAAGCATAGAGTTATGCTATTTTGGATGGTTAAATCGCTGATGAGAGATATGGAACACCTTGAGATTGAGAATCTCCATGGCACGATAATTATGAGGAATAATCGTGAAGTTAGTTGACTCCCTTTGAGGAGGGATTATCTTGTATGAGTTAAGGTATTTCCTTGTTGGTGTTTTCCTCCGAGTTATGCGATAGCCTTCCCAAGTTTGGATTATTAAATCCTAGGATTATCAAAGGATGGCAGGAATTCGGATTGGTTGGGTGTCGCTGGCGACACAAGCGTTGAGGATGCAATGGGTTTATTGCATGTCCTTTCAGAATTTTAAACTCTGTGGAGTCTCGGTTGTTTATCTATGATCAGGATGTGATTCTTGGAACATCCGGAGGTGGACATCTTGTGAGATGTCTTTTGTGTGAATCTGTGGCCGTGAGTTGCCCAAATTGAGTTGCAATGATGCGACTGCTCCTTCGATGGAAAAGGTTTGAAAGTGGAAACCAGATTTGGTATGTGTACACCGTGGTATACTAGAGTTTCCCTCGCAACGATGTATGTTAGACATCGTGAGTCATGATAGAGATGTCATTGAATGATACCTACGATGGAATCGGGAGCGATTCGAATCCTCGCAGTTTCAGTTGACTAACTGCTTTTGGATTATTAGCGTTGAGTTGTGCTGACGCTCTTTGACGTTATGATAGATTTGGAAGTCTATTCCACTCCAGAGTTGACACGAGGTCAACGTTCTCACGGTTGAGGTGTCATTCAGGATGTGTCCGTTCTAGTTGTATTAGAACTAAGGATGACTGTCCGATCCACAGTCGTAAGTATTGGTTGTTTTGCAGTCATGAGGGACTGACTTTTGGGATGACCCGCATCGAGGTACGTTTTGCCTCTTGGGTGATATGTTGGTTTTGGTAAGTCGCTCTGTTTCAGAGTTTGATGAGAGGTAAGTATCCTCGCGTTTATTAATACGATTCTGATATGGTCAAGAATCGAGGTTATGGCTTCATGTTGTTGTGTAGCCCGGGTGTTACGTAATACACCGGTGCTAATTTCGAGGACGAAATTCTTTTAGTGGGGGATATTGTGATGACCAGGATTATAGATGTTAATCCCGGAGTGTTAATAACCCCTAAAGTTGTTTTACGTGGCGATTTGGAGTTTAATCGTGGTGTTGGGCCTTCTGGGCTCGTATTTTTGGGTAGTTGGGATCGTTGGATCCAGAGGTTGAGATTGTATTCTCATTTGGGTGAAAAACCTAAGAGTTGGGTTTTTGATGTGTCTCGGGATCTGGGTGCTTTGTGTGGGCACCGGTAGGGGGGTTTTTGAGTTAGAGAGAGAGTTTTTGAAAACAGATGATTTTTAATGAATCATGATGTATTTGTGGGGCTATTAGTATTTCGGGGTATTTTTGCTATAAATACCAGTTGAACCCGAGATTTTAATTGGAAAAATCATTTCACCCCTTCAGCCCATCTCTCTCTCCCCGTCCGCGCCCACTCCCGATTTCCCCAACCCCCGCGGCTTCAAGCGGTGCGCCCGCCGCCGTCCGGCCGCCGTTCGGTTGCGTGCGACCCGCCACCGGCTTTGTCTCATCGAGGCGCAGCTATCCCCTCCGGCAATTGAGAGTTTCGTCGCGTTTTGAAGTCGGATTTTGCAGGAAAGCGTCGATCCCCAATTTCTAGGGTTCTTCGATTTTCGAAAGATTTCTTTGCAATTTTCGATTGGGTAACCTTCCTTACCCCTTTTTCATGCTTCTCATGTATTTCCCTACCATTTTGTGATTTATGGTTCGAATTAATTCTCGAATTTCGTAGGGTTTGGGGTTCGAATTTGGGGGTTTTGGCAGGGGTGTGGCGATTCTTGTAATGGGTCGTTTATTACATGTTTTAGATGTATTATGATGCTTAATTGTGTTCGAATTTAAGGAATTGGGTTCGAATTTAGGGCTTTGAATTCGAATTTTGGGGGTTTTGGCATGTGGGGCGATTATTCATGTTGTTGATTGATTAATTCATATTTTAGATGAATTATGGTGTTTAATTGGGTTCGAATTGTGGAGTGAGGGTTCGAAAATTTTAGGGGAGTTCTTGAGCATTTTTCGTTGATGTCTCATTTGTTTCCCTCCCTGCATGTGCTCCACCCCGAGTATTTTAAATGGTTAATTATCGTGTGTTGACAATATTTTTGAGGGTAATAGGTGTGCTTGAGCATGGGTTACATGTTCATAAATAATTGTGAATTATTTATCGTGTTAGCACATAGTTCCTCGGGGCATGGAACTCGAGCAAGGTTTGGCTCGGACTTCGGAGATTTAAGGTACGTGCGACGTACGAGCATTACTATATATATTAGAGCATTGTGAAATGCATAATGTATTTTGATTTCATTGAATATTGTGCGTGTGGTTATATATATATGTTGATATAGCCAAGGAATGACCAAATCTTGATATCGCCGCTTGTAGCGTGCGTGACACTAGAGTAGGATAACTCTTACAAGATATAAGGGGTACTGGGTTTATATGACTATTGTAGGGTATTTGAGATGCCTGAGGATGATCGTAGAATCATGTATTCATTATAAGACATTTGAGATGTCTAGGTATAATGGAGGATTGGTAAAATAAATGCTAGGCATTTGAGCTATCTATGATTGATAGCGAGGTTGTGAAATCAGTATTAGATATTGAGATATCTATATTTGCATGTATAATGAATTTGGAATCACTATCTATTGATACTCGAGAATTAGGCATGCGATGAGTTAATCAATGTGTTGATTTACTGATTTTTGAGATTTGATGAGTTTGATGATTGTGAGAAACATGGACAGTACACGGAATCCCGGATGAGGGCGTTGCCATCCAGGGAGTATCATTTAAATTCATTAGTATTTACTTTTGTTGTAAATTATGAATTTCATTATTGTGATTATGGGATTTTGTGTATTGGTATGCTCACCCCGTTGGGGGCTGTCTCTGTTGGGGCAGGTGAACAGGTACATCGATGGCTTTGGAGATGAGCTCGAGCTGTTGATTGGATGTACTCCCAGGATCGTGGTACCAGGGCTTGATGGAGCACAGTATCGTATAGAGTACTTATATACACCTAAGGGTTATATACATATTCATGATGCTCGCATGTGAGCACGATTATATGGATTGTATATAAAGGCATGAGCCTTTCTCTCTTTCATTTGATGTTGCATGCAATTAGAGGTAGAATTGCTAAATGGTATGAGAGTCATTGGTGTATTATGTGGGTGTTGAAACCCACTTTTGTCGTCATATGTGTGGTGTCTTCCCTGGCTAGGAATTTACTTGGTATTGCTGCATTCTGATGAGTATTATGTTTTCCCTGGCCGGGAATTATGTTATGTGTTGTGCTTTTATTTCGGGATAGCTCTATTTATGGGGAGACTCTGCCCAAATTTTATAAAAGTCCACAATGTAAAAAGTGGCACAAAGGGGATGGTAATGGGCGAACTTTATGAGTCTATTTGTTGTTAGGCTGATGATCTTATAACATTGAGTGTTAATGGAAATTTTGTAATTGTCATGCAATGATAAAGTATCATCTGAGCTTCCCGATTGACTTTTTATTGAAAGCATGTGCCACACATAGTGGTTAATACACTAATCAAGGGTTAAGGGCTTGGGGTCCTTACATCGTAGCATGTCCTCGAGCATCTGTATCGTACGCTCAGTCTGACCGTCCGTTTGGGGATGATATGTCGTGCTCAATCTTACTTCAGTACCCAAAGCTGACTGAAGCCCTCCCCAAAAATGAGATGTAAACCGCGGATCTCTGTCATATACAATAGACACTAGAATCCCATGTAGTCTCACTATATCCCGGACATACAATTGAGCCATCCTCAGGTATGTGTACGTCATACTGTAGGGAATGAAGTGAGCTACCTTCGTCAGCCTATCCATGATTACCCAAATGGCATCACAACCAGAAGTAGTCCTCGGCAAGTGGGTCACAAAGTCCATGGATATGTGTTCCCACTTCCACTCCGGTATTTCCAAGCTCCTTAGCTCGCCACCAGGTCTCTGTCTCTCTGCCTTAACCTGCTGATAGATTAAACACCTCTTGACAAAAAGTGATAACATCACGCTTCATTCGTTTCCACCAAAATTGATCTCGTAGATCCTTATACATTTTTCTCCCTCCTGGGTGGATACTAAATCGGCTGCTTTGAGCTCGCTGCAAGATCCCTCTACGCAACTCCGGTGTACTTGGAACTACCCAACGGTTACCGAGCCTCAAAGAACCATCCTCAGCCACTCTAAATTTTGATGGCTGTCCATGAAGTACCAACGATGACCATCTCTGAATCTCCTCATTTGCCTTCTGAGCCCTCCGGATATTCTCATAAATGTCCGGCTCTGCCAATAAGGTCGATACCCGTACCGGTGATCTATCCACATCAAAATCATAGCCCAGATGACAGTAGGAAGTCATCATAGTCGATAGCTGCATGGTCTCCTCAGCAGTGCTCTTTACCTTTCGACTCAAGGCGCCTGCCATCAAATTCGCCTTCCCAGGGTGGTACTCTATTTCACAGTCATAATCCTTGAGTAAGTCCATCCATCTCCTCTGTCTCATATTCAGCTCCGCCTGAGTAAATAAGAATTTCATGCTCTTGTGGTCTGTGTAAATGGTAAACGATGTACCATACAAGTAATGCCTCCAGATCTTCAAGGCAAAAATAATAGCCGCCAACTCCAAGTAATGGACTGGATATCTAGTCTCATGCGGCTTCAACTGTCTCGATACATAAGCTACTACATGCTTATCTTGCATCAGTACACATCCCAGGCCCTGTAGTGATGCATCGGTATAAAGAACACACCTCGTGTTCTCCGTAGGAATCACTAACATAGGTGCCGTTGTCAACCGGTGTTTCAACTCTTGGAAGCTCTCCTCACAAGCCTCAGACTAATAGAATGGCGCTCCCTGAGCTCTCAGCTCCATCACAGTTGACTTCCACCACATGGAAGATTTCTTGGCAAGTTGAAACTCTGCCAATCTTAACCAAGCAGTCTTGGCACAGGGTGCCGACACGAAGATCTATTCTATCCTCTCTAACCATTCCTCCGCTTCCTCTCCAGTTTCTGTTCCTTCAAAATGGGGTGGGTGGAAATTCAAGAACTGTGTAATACTCAGCTCTCCAGGCAATAACAACTGTGCTATCGGTTCCATGCCCGCTGCAGGTGGCGGGTAGTGGGTTCGTCTGAGCAATACTAGCATTGACACTTCCAACATCGCCCACGTCCTCATTGAGGTTCCTCAAATTTACGGCCGCCATGCTGTAATACAAGGGTTAGCAACAATACCAAAGCATTTCACGTATTTATACCGTTAGATAACATGAGCATCAATAAGCATGTTAGTATAACAATTTTATACACCAATATGCTGTTGGGATATGCCCTAAGACAAATCATTAGATTATTGTTTTGACATACAATGTTTATGATTTTATGAATGGCAATTCATTATTACATATTATTCTTTTAACTGTGCAATGTGAATTAATATATATGTTAATGTCCTTAGAATAATATTGTATTATTCTGAAAGATGTCCCTAGTCAAGTATTATCATGAATAGGGATAATGATAATACGTAGAGAATAGTATGTGTTGATCGATGAATTGTTCATTGATATGAGATATCAAATCAACACATGGGTACATGTTAGAGAACGATGTACTGGACAGACCCACCATGAGAATGCAACATGGATAGTTATATGATCGTCATATGCAATTCTCATAGTGATAATAATGTATGTAATCCTTACGACTTGTGATCATCAGAGATCCCAACATAAGGAGTTATGTATCTTGATATCATCAAACGTTACCCGTAATAGGGTAATCTATAAAGGCGACTATTGGATATACTCGTGCTCAATCTAAACACAAAGGACAAAGGGATTAAGTTACATGGTTAATATTATCACAAGTTCTAAAGGTTATGTCGAGTCATTGACATTCTTGTAATTTGGGTAGCCTCGATGTGTTGCTAGACACCGCTCTTAGCTTGTAACGTAAAATGAGATTTTATGTCACTGCAAACATTACAAGATCCTATCGGGTTGCACAAAAGATTAAATCGATAAGGGAAATTAAATTCATTGGATGAATTAATTAATTAAGAAGAGTCTTAATTAAGTGATTAAAAGGTTTTAATTAAATCATGGGTTTAGGCCCATAAGACTTTAAGAAAGTCTTGAACCTTAATTAAAAGCCTTATAATATAAATACAAGGTTTTGATTAATTGTTAATCATACTTTCATATCATACTTTGATATTAAAAACCTAGCCACTAAAAACCTTGAGCTCTCGGCCACCTCAAGAGGCGTGACCTAATCGCCGCCGCCTCACTCTCCTCTCTCGGCCGTCGCCGCCGCTAGTTAAGGAAGGAGATTGGTTGTCTTTAATTGGTTTTGATCACTGGTTTTGGTTTTGATTCAAGAATAAGTCTAGCAACTTATTCTTGAATATCCCTTTTCGATTTGATCGTGTGGATACCGTAGATGCAAGACCTTGGAGGTGTTGCTTGTGACTCGGAGTTCGTTGGACGTGCTGCTCCGTGGAATCTGCTCAAACCCGCTACAAGGGTGAGAATTTTGTAAACCTTTATCCGATATGATATCCTATGTATAGATCCATTGTTCTAGTAATCCAAATTTTTTATTCCGCTGCGTTGTATGCTTTAAGGATTACTAACAGTGGTATCAGAGCCAGGTTCAAGGCTCATATCGGATTTATGTGGTTAAATAGTTTAATCATATTAGAATTAATATTGCATGCTATTTAAAACTGTATGAACATATATGATATGTTAATATTTAGTTTGTGAAAATCATCGTAAAATTGTATTTGATATAATTGGCGAATAATCAAATTTATTGGGCAATATTTTCGGCCATCACCATCACAAATGACACCACGGCTAGCCACATGAGGGCTAGGGTTTTCGAACCCTTGGCTCGAGATGGCTTAGTCGTTGTGGCTAATAATTGTGCATGGAAGTGTCGAAAATTGATTAGGGTTTAGAACCCATTGGCTCGTGACGGCTAGCTCATGACGGCTCGGGTTTCGAACCCTAGTAGCCGTGCATGGGCTCGGCCATCATCGCCTCTTATGCTAAGGTTTTGAG
Organism: Haberlea rhodopensis; assembly: GCA_907163345.1. NCBI lineage: Eukaryota > Viridiplantae > Streptophyta > Magnoliopsida > Lamiales > Gesneriaceae > Haberlea > Haberlea rhodopensis. The sequence continues at coordinate 4,751,754 of CAJQUN010000033.1, read as the reverse complement.
ACGTGGATGAGTTTTGAACTCTTTGGCTCGATAATGGTTCACGCATGCATGGATTAGTAGCTTTACCACATGAGAGCAAGGTTTTTCGAACCCTTAGCTCGAGATGGTTGAGCCAACCCCGTGCATGGCCTGACCGTGACTCGTGGCTAACAAATTCCGGCGTTTCGAAAAAGATGGCTAGATGAAAACCCAAGGTGGTGCGTGGCGGCTAGGGTTTGGAACCCTAGCGCCGCCGTCGCTCGAGCTTGGCTCGGCCATGGGCTAGGGTTTCGAACCCTAGGCCCATTATTGGTCCAGCCGTGTGCTTTTGTGGTTCGAACCATGGTGGTTCGTGTCTTAGTCGCTTAAGTTCGTGGCATGTGATGTCCCGAGCGTACGATAATTTTTCAAAAATTATTTTACAGTTTTAATTAGAATTAAATTTAAAATGTTTAGAATTTAATTAATTAAATGTTAATGCATGCTTTATGTGTTGTTTGAGCATGGTGCGTGGTTATAGCCCTTTGACCTATTAGATAGGATTTGTGGATGTTTGTAATATATAATACGACCTGCGTGTCGTGCCTTCTCTATTTCATTCTAAATGTAATCCCTCCCCTATGTTCCCCTCGAATGTGAATCGAGGAATTCTATATCTCGTAAATAGTGTAGTTTATTTTATTGATGGTGATCAATGAAGATGGAGCATCGTGCCGGGATGAGGAGGCCATTCACAAATTGGAGCCAAAGGAAGGTGCTTGTGAAGTTACCTTAGGTTGACTGTTAGGATTTTCTCATTGGCTTGAGAGAATCGTTAGTAGGGGCTATAACCATGTCACGTTTAATTATGTATGTTGATGCATGATTTATCTTATGTTTTAGATTGATAATTGTATTACACATATATGTAGATATGTATACAACTATATGTAGTGGACATATTTTAAATTATCAAACTAATCATGAGATCAATAAATCCCTCTAAAATATTAAGTTTTAGATGCCTTCCAAAATTAAAAGTACTCGTCAATAACTTCGATTGTACATGTGTGGGTTTGCCAAAGCAAAGCACCGTGGCAATCTTAGTAAGGCGCGAAAGGATAAAAGTGATATCCGTTATACTTTAAATTGGGTACGACTTAACTAAGTTATCTCAATAGGATTGGGAACTTAGAGGCATGGGTTGGATTATAATTCATTTGATGAATTGAACAAAGTGTTGTTCGTCCAACTATCCAAGAATTACATGTGATGTAATTGACAATGTGTTGTCTACCTAAATAACCGAGTCTTGGGCGATTAGCCAAAGCTAACTCAAGATTAGGCAAAATATGGATCTTGGCCCACTAAAGGTTTCGAGGGTTGATATTTTTAAACTAAATAGTGGGAGTATCATTTAATATAAGACCATGTTAAATGATTAAATCATAAACTTATTTTGCATATTTATATTGTAGATATCCATGGCAACTAACAACGTTACTAGCACATTATCACTGCGATCGGTCCTTGAGAAGGACAAATTAAATGGGACAAATTTCCTAGACTGGCATAGGAACTTGAGGATAGTCCTCAAACAAGAAAAGAAACAATATGTCCTAGAGGAACCCTTACCCGCTGAGGAACCTCCCCTAACGGCTACAAGAGCCAAAAAAGATGCTTACAAGAAGCATCAAAGTGACGCACTTGATGTTGGGTGCCTTATGCTTGCAACCATGAACTCTGAGCTTCAGAAGCAACATGAGGAAATGGAGGCGTTTGATATGATCGAGCACCTTAAGCAACTGTACCAACAACAAGCTAGACAAGAGAGGTATGACGTCTCTAAAGCGTTGTTCCAGTGCAGGATGGTAGAGGGAAGCCTAGTTGGAACTCATGTGCTCAAGATGATTGGGTACATTGAGAATCTGGACAAGCTGGGTTTTCCATTGGACCAAGATTTGGCCACCGATGTGATCTTGCAATCGTTGCCTGAGAGCTTCAGTCAATTTGTAGTAAATTACAATATGACTGACATGGAAAAGATTCTACCACAATTGCTTGGTATGTTGAGAACATATGAAGCAAATACAAAGAAGACTAAGGCCACAAATGTTCTTATTGTGAATAAGGGCAAAGGAAGGGCCAAAGCTAAAGGCAACAAGAAAGCCAAGAAGGTCTTTGTTAAATCTAAGCCAAAGTCTTCTGCACTAAAGCCAAAAAGGGGGATAGCGAAGGAAGGGAACTGTTTCCATTGCGGTGAGACCGGCCATTGGAAAAGAAACTGCAAAGTATATCTGGAGGATCTAAAGAAAGGAAGTATGACTTCCGCTTCAGGTATTTTTGTTATAGAAGTCAATTTATCTACTTCTTCATCATGGGTATTAGATACTGGATGTGGATCTCACATTTGTGTAAATGTGCAGGACCTCAAAAAGAGTAGATTATTGGCGAAAGGCAAAGTTGATCTCCGAGTTGGAAATGGAGCAAGAGTTGCTGCATTAGCTGTAGGAGATTATAGTTTAGCTTTACCTTCTGGTTTATCATTGATTTTAAAAGACTGTCATTTTGTGCCATCTATTACTAAAAACATAATTTCTATTTCTTGTTTAGACAAGTATGGTTTTCCATTTATAATAAAGGACAACTGTTGTTCTATTTATTTAAGATATGTTTTATGCTAGTGCACAAATGGTGAATGGTCTTTATGTATTAAATCTTGATATGCCTATCTATAACATAAATACTAAAAGGATTAAAAATAATGATTGTAATCCGACTTATCTCTGGCACTGTCGCTTGGGCCACATAAACAAGAACCACATATCTAAACTTCATAAGGATGGAGTATTAGATTCATTTGATTTTGAATCATATGAAACATGCGAATCTTGTTTAATGGGCAAGATGACTAAAGCCCCTTTCAAGGGACATGTTGAAAGGGCAAATGTTTTATTGGGACTAATACATAGTGATGTATGTGGACCAATAAGTACACAAGCTAGAGGTGGTTTTCAATACTTCGTTACATTTACTGATGACCTCAGTAGATATGGGTATGTGTACCTAATGAAGCATAAGCATGAAACCTTTGAAAAGTTCAAAGATTTCAAGAATGAAGTACAAAACCAACTTGGCAAAAGTATCAAAATCCTTCGATCAGATCGAGGAGGTGAATACTTAAGCCAAGAGTTTCATGACTATCTAAAGGAATGTGGGATAGTCCCACAACTCACTCCTCCGTATACTCCACAATGGAATGGTGTATCCGAGAGGAGAAATCGAACCTTGTTGGACCTAGTTAGATCAATGATGAGTCATGCAGATCTTCCGATATCGTTTTGGGGACAGGCTCTAGAAACAGCGATTTTCTTACTGAACCGTGTTCCATCTAAATCAGTGGAAAAGACACCATATGAGATATGGACTGGGAAGCGTCCTAGTATGTCTTTTATGAAGATTTGGGGTTGTGAGGCTTTCGTTAGACGTCACGCCACTAACAAAATTGGACCCAAATCTGATAAGTGTTTATTTGTGGGGTATCCTAAGGAAACGAAAGGATACTATATCTATTATCCCACCGAGAACAAAGTAGTTGTTGCTCGGACTGGTGTATTTCTTGAAAGAGAATTTATTTCTAGAAAAACCAGTGGGAGAAAAATAGAACTTAGTGAAGTTCAACCACAAGAAAACACTGAACCTGAGATTGAGATGGAAACAGAGCAGGCACCGCAAGCTGTTGTGGAAGAAGCACCTGCTCAAGAGACACAAGCCCAGCGTAGGTCTGTAAGAGAACACCGGGAGCCACAGAGATATGGATTTCTTGTGACTCAACAAGGTGGCTTACTACTTATTGATGAGGATGAGCCGTCATCTTATCAACAAACTATAATGGGCAATGATTCTGAGAAATGGCAAGAGGCCATGAAATCTGAGATGGAATCCATGTATGCAAACCAAGTATGGACTTTGGTTGATCCACCTGAAGGGGTACGACCCATAGGGTGCAAATGGATCTTCAAGAAAAAGACCGATATGGATGGTAACGTACAAACCTATAAAGGTCGGCTGGTTGCAAAAGGATTCAAACAAATTCATGGTATTGACTGTGATGAAACCTTTTCACCAGTGGCCATGGTTAAATCCATAAGGATCTTACTTGCAATAGCTGCATTTCATGATTATGAAATCTGGCAGATGGGTGTCAAAAAAGCTTTCCTTAATGGAAATCTGCTCGAGGATGTGTACATGACACAGCCCGAGGGTTTTGTCGATCCAAAGGATGCTGGAAAGATATGCAAGCTACAACGATCCATTTATGGATTGAAGCAAGCTTCTCCGAGTTGGAATCTTCGATTGATGATGCAATCAAAGAGTTTGGTTTTATCAAAAACGAAGATGAACCTTGTGTCTACAAGAAGGTCAGTGGGAGCGTAATCATTTTCCTAGTGTTGTATGTAGATGACATACTTCTCATTGGAAATGATATCCCTGCCTTGCAATCTGTAAAGATTTGGCTAGGGAATTGCTTTTCGATGAAAGACTTGGGAGAAGCCACCTATGTATTAGGAATCAAGATCTATAGAGATAGATCAAGAAGGCTTCTTGGTCTGAGTCAAAGTACATACATAGACAAAGTGCTTAAAAGGTTTAGCATGCAAGAATCAAAGAAAGGATTCGTGCCTATGACACATGGTATTTATCTCTCGAAGGAACAGTGTCCTTCAACACCAGATGAGAGACAACGCATGAGTAAGATTCTATATGCGTCAGCTATTGGATCTATCATGTATGCCATGATATGTACTCGTCCCGATGTATCGTATGCTTTGAGCATGACGAGCAGATATCAAGTTGATCCAGGTGAAGGTCACTGGATTGCTGTCAAGAACATCCTGAAGTACTTGAGAAGGACTAAGGATACATTCTTGATTTATGGAGGTGAGGAAGAGTTCAATGTAATGGGTTACACTGATGCAAGCTTCCAAACCGACAAAGATGATTTTCGATCGCAATCTGGATATGTGTATTGCCTAAATGGAGGTGCTGTGAGCTGGAAGAGTTCAAAGCAAGAAACAGTAGCCGATTCTACAACGGAAGCTGAGTATATTGCTGCCTCGGATGCAGCAAAGGAAGCTGTTTGGATGAGGAAGTTCATTTCTGAACATGGAGTGGTGCCTATCATTAAAGATCCGATAGAACTCTATTGTGACAACAATGGAGCGATCGCATTGGCTAAGGAACCAAGATATCACCAAAGATCCAAGCACATACTTAGGCGTTTCCATTTCATTCAAGAAATCGTTGAAAGGGGAGATGTTAAAATATGCAAAGTACCAACAGATGATAATGTATCTGACCCATTGACGAAGCCACTGTCACAGCAGAAGCATGATCGTCATACTAGATCTCTAGGCATTAGGTATATGTCTGAGTGGTCTTAGTGCAAGTGGGAGATTTGTTGGGATATGCCCTAAGACAAATCATTAGATGATTGTTTTGACATACAATGTTTATGATTTTATGAATGGCAATTCATTATTATATATTATTCTTTTAACTGTGCAATGTGAATTAATATATATGTTAATGTCCTTAGAATAATATTGTATTATTCTTAAAGATGTCCCTAGTCAAGTATTATCATGAATAGGGATAATGATAATACGTAGAGACTAGTATGTGTTGATCGATGAATTGTTCATTGATATGAGATATCAAATCAACACATGGGTACATGTTAGAGAACGATGTACTGGACAGACCCACCATGAGAATGCAACATGGATAGTTATATGATCGTCATATGCAATTCTCATAGTGATAATAATGTATGTAATCCTTACGACTTGTGATCATCAGAGATCCCAACATAAGAAGTTATGTATCTTGATATCGTCAAACGTTACCCGTAACAGGGTAATCTATAAAGGCGACTATTGGATACACTACGAATTATGTAGAGGGATGTTGACTGATCGAGATAGGATTTGTCCCTCCTATATAACAGGAGATGTGTTTGGCCCTTGATCAAGTGAGAACTAAAATGCATGGCCATGCTCGAATGAGTCGATATGAGATATCGAGCTTATTCGTTTATTCTAGTTCTACTTGGGGATCAAGAAATAGAGATTGAATATACGAGTATGACTATTCCATGACTCGTGTTCAATCTAAACACAAAGGACAAAGGGATTAAGTTACATGGTTAATATTATCACAAGTTCTAAAGGTTATGTCGAGTCATTGACATTCTTGTAATTTGGGTAGCCTCGATGTGTTGCTAGACACCGCTCTTAGCTTGTAACGTAAAATGAGATTTTATGTCACTGCCAACATTACAAGATCCTATCGGGTCGCACAAAAGATTAAATCGATAAGGAAAATTAAATTCATTGGTTCAATTAATTAATTAAGAAGAGTCTTAATTAAGTGATTAAAAGGTTTTAATTAAATCATGGGTTTGGGCCCATAAGACTTTAAGAAAGTCTTGAACCTTAATTAAAAGCCTTATAATATAAATACAAGGTTTTGATTAATTGTTAATCATACTTTCATATCATACTTTGATATTAAAAACCTAGCCACTAAAAACCTTGAGCTCTCGGCCACCTCAAGAGGCGTGACCTAATCGCTGCCGCCTCACTCTCCTCTCTCGGCCGTCGCCGCCGCTAGTTAAGGAGGAGATTGGTTGCCTTTAATTGGTTTTGATCCCTGGTTTTGGTTTTGATTCAAGAATAAGTCTAGCAACTTATTCTTGAATATCCCTTTTCGATTTGATCGTGTGAATACCGTAGAGGCAAGACCTTGAAGGTGTTGCTTGTGACTCGGAGTTCGTTGGACGTGCTGCTCCGTGGAATCTGCTCAAACACGCTACAAGGGTGAGAATTTTGTAAACCTTTATCCGATATGATATCCTATGTATAGATCCATTGTTCTAGTAATCCAAATTTTTTATTCCGCTGCGTTTTATGCTCTAAGGATTACTAACATATGCACCACATGCATAAACATGCTCATAATAAACACCTATCCAACTTGTGGCTAAGGCTACCCTTCACTCATTCCCGGGTTCTCTAACCTGGCTCTGATACCACTAATGTAAGGACCCTAGTTCTTTAAGTGAGGATTAAGGGCATAAGTAGAGCTAATATGTATAATCAGAGTATAAAAATTCGTGTTGAAGCCTTGAGCTTTAAGGATTACATGCCAAAATAATTACTTCCAATGGATTAGTTACATTCCCATCAAATGAATGTTAATCCTATAGATTTACACTACTCCTAGAGTAGAAACTATATAAAAGAATCCCAGCTTCTATGTCAAAAGCATTCCTCACTAGCTCACTGCATTAACCCGTTCTTAGCCCCTTTATGCCAAAATGTACCTATAAGGACAACCCCCAAATCATGAGCATATAATAATCCATATTCAACACAATATGATTATAAGGCGTAAATGCATAAATCGTAATTATAAAACACTTCCTGTTTTTCAATGCATTTTAAACGCTCCCTTTTGGTTGTCCATGTACCACAACTCATGAGTATAATCAATAGATTATTTAATGATTCCACAAATGTCATGACATATCACTGTTTCATTATAACCAATAACCAATCCCTAGTCTGTTATAATAGTGTATTTTAATGCACCTCGCTTGTCATGACAGCGACACTAATACCCCTCGCTTCGACATATTAGCGGCATTGAATAACCTCGCTCAAATGCGACATGCGGCAATACCGTCGCTTCAACATTTGGCGGCAAATATTCTTTCATCGCTACAATATGACAGCGGAAAGTATTCTATCATCGCTTCAAGTAACAGCGGCAAAGCATTAAAATCATCACTCTAATATAAACATGACTCGTGGGATGTGCACCAATCAATCAACATACACCTATGCAATCATAATGCATAGTTCAACATGTATTTGCATCCACAATGCATAATTCCATATATACTTGCATCCTCAATGCATATTCAAATGAATATATATAAGATACATGTACCATTGGTGCCCGTATGTAAGGACCCCCGTGCCCCTAACCCGTTATTAGTGTATTAAGCCATACCATTAGTGCATATAATCAAACTATCATGGGGAAAACCATATGCAAGTGCAACAACATATGCTATCCAGAAAATTTCTTGCATTCAGTCCACATGATATTCATATTCCCCAACCAAGATTATTCATATAACATGCACCCTCATAATACACTAACATGCTCTTAGTTCATTTAGCAATTTCGTATTTAATTGCATGTAACCATAAATGAATAGAGAAGAGCCGTAACCCATTTAAACATTCCATATATACGTAAAATGTACTCACATAAGAGCACCCAATGAACACGCGTGTATCTAATGTATAAAAGCACTCTACCGGGTACCGTTACTGGCACTTCAATCCTGGAAGCACCTCCCAAGCATAGCTCGACCTCAACTCTGGATCTATGCGCTTATTCAACCAGCTTTGGTACCCCGATCCTGGAAGTACCTCAATCAACAGCCCGAGCTCAATCTCCAAAGCTGCTGCTATACCTGTAACACCTGCCCCAACAGAGACAGCCCCAACACGGGGTGAGCATACCAATACCACCAATCCAAAAATCATAACATTGCATTTCAAATACAGAATGTAAATGCCATAATTTAAATGATACTCCCTGGATGGTAACACCCTCATCCGGGATCCCCTGTATTGTCCCTGTTCTCAAAATAACCAAACTCATCAAATTCCGAAAGCCAGTTAATCGTCACATAGATTAACTAATACCGTTCTATTATGCCAGTTCCATGATCAATATGGTAAAATCATAATATAAAAGACCATAGATCTCACATATATCTAACCAATAATTCCGTGTTCCATTTCGTTGCTCGCTCCACAATAGCGGCATACTAAACCTCGCGCACGCTCAACAATAGCGGCGTCATAACCGATGGTCGCTCAACGGCGACAGCATCCAAAATCATTGCTCGCTCAATAGCGGCACCGTATGGTTCCCAATGTATAACCATTTGACGCGAATACCGTTTACCATGCATGTCGTTATCCATTTATAGCAAATATCATGCACCATGCATTTCAATACCTATCCGATGCAATTACCACATGCCACATATTTCAATGTCCATATAATGCAATTACCACACACCATGTGTTCCAATACCCATTTAATACAATTATCACACACCATGTATTTTACAGTTGCAACACTATAATAGGCCATGCTCGTACGTCATACGTACCTTAAGTCTCCGTAGTCCAAGCCGAACCTTGCTTGAGTTCCATGCCCCGAGAAATATGTGCTAAAACACATAAACAACTCACAATCAAGAATAAGCATGCGATCACGTGCCCACGCGCGTTTGTAACCTCAAAACCCATCGTCAATCCATGACGATTACCAAAATAGAAGCCCCCCGGCTAAGCATGTATAATACCCAAAATATACCATTTAACAAGTTTAAAAGATATCCCAGAATTCAACCGGGAATTCCGTTAATTAATTTTGGCTCCAACCAATCCATTTTAAAAGCATAGCATTCCCATTGGAATGTAGACATTGCCCCGAAAACAGCCCCTTTCAACCCCGGTTCCAAAATCCCGACATTTTCCAAAAATTCCAAAAAACCAATTTCCTTCGGGTGGCGATCGATCGCCACATTTACCGCGATCGCTCGCCACACTCCAGTGGCCAACCAGTGCCTACTCGCGATCGATCGCCAATCCTCGCGATCGATCACCAACACTCTCGCGATCGATCGCCAGCACTGTTCATCCCCATCAAAAATTGGACTGCTCGTCGCGATCGATCGCTACCAGTCGGCGATCGATCGCCACCTGCGATTTTCTGAAAAATTCGAGCTTCCATGGTGTTTTTGACACCCAAACTCAAAACCAACACCCCATACACCACCAACACCTCAAATACAACATTTAAACTCCATAAAAACACTAAAATCAACATTTTAGATTTTAACCCAAAACCCCCAAACATAAATCCAACCCAAAAGCTCACCCATAACACACCATATCACTATCAAATCGAAGACAATGACGAGGGGAAGAAACTTACCAACTTATCTTCGAGAAATCCGGCTCCTAGGACGAGCCTCCATCGATTTTGCCCACCAAAGGGAAAGGGGAAGGGTTTGGGGTGAGAGAGTGGCGTGAGGGAGAGGAGAGGAGAGAAATGGATTCCGAATGACAGAATCCCGAGTCCAACTGGTATATATAGCAAAAATGCCCCAAAATACCAATACCTCCACAAATACATTATGATTCATTAAAAAACATTTGTTTACAAAAACTTTCTCTCCAACATCAAATCCCAGACTGGCCTCAACATAAGGCACCCCGGACGCCAAGTCCCACTAAAAACCCAATTCATAGGTTTTCCACCAAAATGAGAATACAATCTCAAACTTTGGATCCAACGATCCCAAATGCCCGATTTTACAACCTCGGAAGACCCAAAACCGCAATTAATTCCTAATTGCCACAATTAAAAATCCATCAAGGATTAATACCACACCGGGATTAACACCATTAATCCCCGGACATCACAATTATCCCCCACTAATAAAATTTCGTCCTCGAAATTTGCATCGGTGTTCTTCATGAAACACCAGGACCACACAACCAAACAGAACCTCAACCCCGACTCTGGACCACATCAGAATCGAATTAACAACTGCGAGAACACCAATCTCGCACCAAGCCCTAAAATAGAGCAAACGCCAAAATCCATACAAACCCAAAAATTAACAACATACCTCGATGTGAATCGTCCCAGAAGTCAGTCCACCACGACTACAAATCAACCAAATCTCCCTTGGTTATGACATAGATATCACTCCGTGATATTCATCACTTGCCCACGATGCTTGACACGCATCGTCATGATGGGGACCACTAGTATACAACAGTATACTCACAGTAAATCTGGCTTTCGCTTCCCTTTCCATCTCCTCCAAGGAGTAGTTGCATCACTTGCAACCCGGATCGGGTTACCCACGGTCACCGATCCACACAAAGCACATCTCCGAAGATGTTTACACCGGTGTGTTCCAAGAAATTATATCTTGGTCCCGACACACCATCAAGACTTCACAAATTCTCAAGTTCCACAGAGGTCATGCAAGACAATCAATTGCATTCCCGCCACGCGTGTCAACCACGACACCAAACAAATCCGAGTCCTGGCCACCCCTTGTCTATCCTTGGATTTAACAATCCTAAAACAGGGAGGCTATCGAATTAACCAGCAAGAACTACCATGGTTTCAAAACACGACAATCCCTCCTCAGGGGGAAGTCAAACAACCCTCACGATCATTCATCAGAATGCATCGTGCCATCGAGATTACCGATCTCGAGGTTCCACAATCTCACACCGGAGATTCACCAAACCAAGCATACAAACTCGACGTTCGACAATGAACAAAATAACGTTGGCATTCGTATACACTCACGGCATACATGCCCAAACACCAATCACAACATGCATACACAATGCAATAGACTCGGGTATCTCCAATCATACCCAAATCCAAAACCAACTGTCAAACCTCAATTATTCTCACCCCACGGAGAATGATGGTTGACAAACCAAAACCAAAGGGTGTGATTCAACATCACCACCACACGAACCAAAATAACGAATCTCCCTAAAAGATTCAACCGGTAGGTATCATAATACCACCTTCCTCTCAAAGAAAAAGTCATGAATCCATGATCCTCCAATCCTCGGAAGACCTGGATATATTTATACCGAAACATATCCCGGAACCCAGAAATACACAACTGGTTAGAGTAGTGCATCAATACCACCATTACCCGATCCAAAATCCGTATACGCCATGTATACACATCTCAACGATGCTCTGTACTAATGCCATAGTACTCCACAATCGAGCATCTCCCCGGAGACGTCTCCTCAAACGTCTCACCGAGGTAAGAAATCCATTACTCGGTCCAACACCAGTAATGCTTACCATGGCTGATTTACAATCAATCCACGACCGATGCAAGCTGTCTCCAAGACAGTACAATCCAAATCTCTCCAAGAGACAAAATCAATATAGTAGTGTCACCCCACTAACTATATCTCATAAACCATTGTGACTCCCATTGCATGCCATATGCAAGGATCCTCAACTAGAGCTAACAACGACTTGTTGACACTCACGTTGGTAATACCAACAAAATTGAGTTGTCCCATTACAAGTCCCTCAAAACAATGGCGTATAAACGTCCTCGTGAGGTATTCCCTACCTCAATCACCATGCCACATAGAGACTACAAGAGTCTATCATAACCCTCATCGTATCGCCATACGATTCACCCATCTCGAATCCAACGAGCAGCATAAAGGCTAACACAAGCCCACCAAAGTACTGCAACCATACATGGCTAGCGATTCGCTGGCCCCATAGGCTTATACCAACTACCAACGTGACACACGTCTCAACCCGGTATACCATACCGTACAAACCATTAGAGTTGTGGGTCATCACCCAACATATCTATAAAACACCAAGCACAATGGACATCCAGGTGTCCTTGCTTAACTACCAAGCAATCCTAATCCATTATGACTTATTCCACACCCTCAGGGTGGGTGTAACCATGCTTCCCCACATCACAACAACAAGCGAGTAGTTTCCTCAATGACTACTCTTACCATCAATCACTTGGCCTTAGCCATCCCAGCGAGCATACCCAAGGGTATCACTGCTCGACAAATATTTACCTCTATAACATGATGCGGTACCCTCACCAATACAATGCATCCAATGCTCCATCGGGCAAACCTGCTCGGCAAAAAGGTCTCGTCAACTAGTAACCCAGACTCTACCATGTGCCCACCATCGGCACTCTAACCATACAACCAAATACATAACATGAATGTATTATTCACCAAAACGACGCCACGCGTCCACATAGACATCCCAAATAACATCGTCAAACATATGATGGTACATGTCGATATACGACATCCATAATCTCATCGTCAAACACATGACGGTATAAAACAACACATAGTATTCACAATAATGATAACAAAAGTAATATGCCATACCTCATCGCTATCAAGATAGCAGAATACCTGTATCCATCGTTCACCAGCCGTACACAAGCAGCACCCATCGCTCGTAGGCAGCATAATCCAGTGCTACGCACATAGCGGTATAACCATCGCTATAGAATCAGCGGCATGATCCCCCACCATAGAGTCAGTGGCATAAGACATCGCCATAGATATCCGGCGGTATGAACCATCGCCATAGATGTAGCGGAATGTACCATCTCTATATAATACCTGGCGGCATGAACCATCGCCAATAGAATACCCGGCGGCATGAACCATCGCCAATAGAATACCCGGCGGCATGAACCATCGCCAATAGAATACCCGGCGGCATGAACCATCGCCAATAGAATACCCGGCGGCATGAACCATCGCCAATAAAATACCCGGCGGCATGAACCATCGCCAATAGAATACCCGGCGGCATGAACCATCGCCAATAAAATAGCGGAATAATCACGGACTCAAGAGGTACTCACACTCATGTAGTACTTTGTTCCCGATCGCATCGCTACGTCATGACAGCGGCATCATCGCTTCGACGTGACAGCGGCATGTATCATCGCTTCGACACGACAGCGGCATCATTGCTTCGACATGACGGTGGTACCATCGCTTCGACGTGACAGAGGCATTTACCATCTCTTCGACACGACAGCGGCATTTACCATCGTTCCGGCATGACAGCGGAAATACCCCTCGCTTCGACATATTAGCGGCATAATATCCCTCGCAATAGTAATATGACAACGGCATTATCCTTCGCTTCGACATATTTGCGGCAAATATTCTTCATCGCTATAATATGACAGCGGCAAGTATTCACATCGCTACGCCATGCATGCAACCGTAATGCATATCCCATATTCCAATAATTGTTTCGGCACGACAGCGGCATCATCGCTTCGACGTGACAGCGGCATTTACCATCGCTTTGACACGACAGCGGCATCATCGCTTCGACGTGCATGCAACCGTAATGCATAACCTTTATTCCAATAATCATCGCCATGAGTGTATTTTAATGCACCTCGCTCCAACATTTAGCGGTAAAGCATTAAAATCATCACTCCGATGTATATCTATGCAATCGTAATGCATAGTCCATGTCTCATATGACCCTGCAACCACCATGGTTAGCAATAACATATTCAAATTATGTACTCATATCATAAATGCACATAAGCAATATAGTTGTGCCACACAACACTAACTACCATCATGCATAAGTATGTGCTTATCATTCCCATTATCATTTTCCTAGGCCCTCAACAGCCCCAAAGAGCTAACCACTGCTCTGATACCACTAATGTAAGGACCCCCGTGCCCTTAACCTGTTATTAGTGTATTAAGCCATACCATTAGTGCATATAATCATACTATCATGGGGAAAACCATATGCAAGTGCAACACCATATGCTATCCAGAAAATTTCTTGCATTCAATCCACATGATATTCATATTCCCCAACCAAGATTATTCATATAACATGCACCCTCATAATACACTAACATGCTCTTAGTTCATTTAGCAATTCCGTATTTAATTGCATGTAACCATAAATCAATAGAGAAGAGCCGTAACCCATTTATACATTCCATATATACGTAAAATGTACTCACATAAGAGCACCCAATGAACACGCGTGTATCTAATGTATAAAAGCACTCTACCGGGTACCGTTACTGGCACTACAATCCTGGAAGCACCTCCAAAGCATAGCTCGACCTCAACTCTGGATCTATGCGCTTACTCAACCAGCTCTGGTACCTCGATCCTGGAAGTACCTCAATCAACAGCCCGAGCTCAATCTCCAAAGCTGCTGCTACACCTGTAACACCTGACCCAACAGAGACAGCCCCCACACGGGTGAGCATACCAATACCACCAATCCAAAAATCATAACATTGCATTTCAAATACAGAATGTAAATGCCATAATTTAAATGATACTCCCTGGATGGTAACACCCTCATCTGGGATCCCCTGTATTGTCCCTGTTCTCAAAATAACTAAACTCATCAAATTCCCAAAGCCAGTTAATCGTCACATTGATTAACTAATACCGTTCTATTATGCCAGTTTCATGATCAATATGGTAAAATCATAATATAAAAGACCATAGATCTCACATATATCTAACAAATAATTCCATGTTCCATTTCGTTGCTCGCTCCACAATAGCGGCATACTAAACCTCGCGCACGCTCAACAATAGCGGCGTCATAACCGATGGTCGCTCAACGGCGACAGCATCCCAAATCATTGTTCGCTCAATAACGGCACCGTATGGTTCCCAATGTATAACCATTTGACGCGAATACCGTTTACCATGCATGTCGTTATCCATTTATAGCAAATATCATGCACCATGCATTTCAATACCTATCCGATGCAATTACCACATGCCACATATTTCAATGTCCATATAATGCAATTACCACACACCATGTGTTCCAATACCCATTTAATACAATTATCACACACCATGTATTTTACAGTTGCAACACTATAATAGGCCATGCTCGTACGTCATACGTACCTTAAGTCTCCGTAGTCCAAGCCGAACCTTGCTTGAGTTCCATGCCCCGAGAAATATGTGCTAAAACACATAAACAACTCACAATCAAGAATAAGAATGCGATCACGTGCCCACGCGCGTTTGTAACCTCAAAACTCATCGTCAATCCATGACGATTACCAAAATAGAAGCCCCCCGGCTAAGCATGTATAATACCCAAAATATACCATTTAACAAGTTTAAAAGATATCCCAGAATTCAACCGGGAATTCCGTTAATTAATTTTGGCTCCAACCAATCCATTTTAAAAGCATAGCATTCCCATTGGAATGTAGACATTGCCCCGAAAACGGCCCCTTTCAACCCCGGTTCCAAAATCCCGACATTTCCAAAAATTCCAAAAACCCAATTTCCTTCGGGTGGCGATCGATCGCCACATTTACCGCGATCGATTGCCACACTCCAGTGGCCAACCAGTGCCTATTCGCGATCGATCGCTGAGACCTCGCGATCGATCGCCAGCACTATTAATCGCCATCAAAAATTGGACTGCTCGTCGCGATCGATCGCTACCCCTCGGCGATCGATTGACACCTGCGATTTTCTGAAAAATTCGAGCTTCCATGGTGTTTTTGACACCCAAACTCAAAACCAACACCCCATACACCACCAACACCTCAAATACAACATTTAAAATCCATAAAAACACTAAAATCAACATTTTAGATTTTAACCCAAAACCCCCAAACACAAATCCAACCCAAAATCTCAAGCATAACACATCATATATCACTATCAAATCGAAGACAATGACGAGGGGAAGAAACTTACCAACTTATCTTCGAGAAATCTGGCTCCTAGGACGAGCCTTCATCGATTTTGCCTACCAAAGGGAAAGGGGAAGGGTTT
This sequence comes from Haberlea rhodopensis, assembly GCA_907163345.1. Classification (NCBI taxonomy): domain Eukaryota; kingdom Viridiplantae; phylum Streptophyta; class Magnoliopsida; order Lamiales; family Gesneriaceae; genus Haberlea; species Haberlea rhodopensis. The sequence continues at coordinate 4,735,258 of CAJQUN010000033.1, read as the reverse complement.
GGGGTGAGAGAGTGGCGTGAGGGAGAGGAGATGACAGAAATGGATTCCGAATGACGGAATCCCGAGTCCAACTGGTATATATAGCAAAAATGCCCCAAAATACCAATACCTCCACAAATACATCTTGATTCATTAAAAATCATCTGTTTACAAAAACTATCTCTCCAACATCAAATCCCAGACTGGCCTCAACATAAGGCACCCCGGACGCCAAGTCCCACTAAAAACCCAATTCATAGGTTTTCCACCAAAATGAGAATACAATCTCAAACTTTGGATTCAACGATCCCAAATGCCCGATTTTACAACCTCGGGAGACCCAAAACCGCAATTAATTTCTAATTGCCACAATTAAAAATCCATCAAAGATTAATACCACACCGGGATTAACACCATTAATCCCCGGACATCACACCGTACGTCTCTCTACGTACCTTTCCAAAAGTAGGATTCGGTATGACTTCACTTCCTTGGCTGTGTTGCCACCTGGGATGGTTCTACACAATCACACAAACCAATATTAGAAGCCAATAATAGTCCAATACCAAAAATCCCAACAAAATAACCAAAATAACAATTTTTGGTGACTCGCGATCGATCGCCACAAAGCCCCGATCGATCGCGAGATCACACTGCCCGAGCCAACAATTTCATGCTCTCGGCGATCGATCGCCACATTTGGCGCGATCGTTCACGAGGCCCACCGATCGATTGCCCAAACATTGCGATCGATCGCCAAGTGATTCTGCCGCGCACTGCCTGCACGCGATCGATCGCCAAAAACGGGCGATCGATCGCCGCTACCTGTAACCCAAAAAATCACCATTTTTACTCCATTTTTCTTCCCCAATTCATACCAACACAAATAACCACAAACCCACAACATCAAAACACTATAAACCTTCAATAAACACCTTAATACCACCAAAAATCCAACACCCAACCAAACTCAACATAAACCCAAAATCACACCATTTTTAAATCCCAAAATCAAACCCATTTCAAAATAAAACCTTATGAAAACAAGAAGGAGGGATCCATACCTCTTATGGACTTCAAATCCCACCAAGATTCACCAAATGAAGATTTTGCAAGGTTTTCCTCCTCCTTTCCAAGGCAAGAACGAAAATGGGGTTTGGGGATAGGGTTGGGAAAGTGAAATTGAGTGGTAAAGAGTGATGGGGTGTGGGGTAGTGGGTGGTTAAATAAAACATGTACCCCAATAATTAGCATGATGTATAAAATATCTCAACATGATATTTTAAAAGCATTTTACAAAAATGTACCATAACCTCAATTAAAATATGCTTCACCAAAATAATCTTTATCCACCACAATTAAACCGTGCCAACACCCAACTTCCCAACATGCATCACATGCACCCTGAAATGCATTACCAGGTCACGTCCACATGTGACTAAGCATTTCTCATATTAATTAATTCCCACACTAAATTAATTAACACCATAATTACCACATAAACATAAATAATGCCCAAATGCATATAATCATTCAGGGATATCACAGTAGGGGTAGTTGGGTGGTGGCCGGTCATGAAAGGGTTACCTACTTGGCATGTGCTAAGATGTCCTCCTAGGCAAAGCTCGCAAGTGATGGCTTGGACTTCCATTGCATGCATGCTTAAGCTGTCAATCTTCTTATTCAATGCTTCCAACTGGGCGACTAAGACAGTGACTTCACTCACTTGATGAATTCCAACCTGCTTCTTTGGTCGTTCCTCTAGTATTTCCAATGATAGATATTGCGAGTCTTCTCCTCCAATAATTCATATGTCGCTTTAGGTGTCTTCCTCATTATCGTACCTCCTGATGCTGCATCAAGCATGTAGCGGTTAGCAGAAAAAAATTATAGAAGGTTTGTACCTGCAGCCAGACAGGAAGACCGTGATGTGGGCATTTCCTCATTAAGTCCTTAAAGCATTTATTTTAAACAAATATTTTCTAGTGTGGAGCGACAATACCGCGAGTGCACGGTGTCAAGTTTTAGTATAATGATATGAAAGTAGGGATGATGTACCCACATGGACTAATAGTAATTATCAGATTCAATTAGCTTAACTATATTTAGCCCTCGAAATTGTTATGGATGGTTAACTAATTTATTCAAATTTAGGAAATAACCAAAACACGAAGAGAAAATATAGTAAACTATAGAGATAAATATCAAGATTTCGGTTCACTTAAGAAATCCCCCACAATTCATCTGCTAGTTCTAATCAATATTAATGCATCTAAGGTGAAAAGGTTTCCGACTGTATCTAATATACTCTCTCGAGCTATATTAAACCTAATACCAATTTACAGTAAGTAACTCTCGTTCACTTATTTGACAAATTAATATTGCATACGCTTTTATGAAAACTCCTAGCCTTCGATTACTAGATATCTATAGCTATCACACATGTATTTGACGTCATCTCTCGATCTCGGTCTGAAATCCACGGAATGTGTTATTTGTTCTTTATTACAATTTTATCTCTCGATCTCAATTGTAAACTAATATCATCCAAAGGGTAGCTACTCCTTAAAAGCATTAAAACCATAACACATACACAAAGATAACAAAAATTCAATCAAAAACTAGAATTAAAATTGTGGGTTCATACAAAAGATCCCCTAATCTCGATAAACAACTTAGCCTAGCATAATAAATCAATAACAATGTTTAATCATATTAAAAAAAATAATAAACATTGAAACTTGAATAATAAACCAAAACAAAGTTTAGAAATACAGAAAATCGCTAGGCATTGACTCTTGCTTTGATCCGATCTTCCGTCTCCAGCTGTGTTGCTTTGAATCTCCAGCTTGTATGTGGTGGCTTCTCCCAAGTTTAGGGTAAAAATCAAATGATAAAAGTCCTCTCTTTGCTGCACAAACTCCGTTTTATAGTGAGAAATCCGAGCCCATCAAAATATCGTATCCAAAAATAGCCAATCTCTTAAAAAAAGTAATTTTTTTCGCGCAGGACTCTGTAGCAATCGATCGCTTTCTTCATAGCGATCGATCTCTTCGAATTTATCTCTATGGCAATCGATCTCAGCTTGAGTGGCTTTCGATCGCCTCAGACTTCTGCCCCGATGTGATTGATTTCTTATTCTCAGCAATCGACCTCTTCCCGTATAAAATTTCTCACACTTCCCTGCCTTGAAGCGATCGATTTCTTCTTCTTAGAGATCGATGGTCTATTTCAAAATTTCCCAACTCAATTCTTTTCACCTTCTTTCCAATGTCTTGGCTTGTTGTTCAATTTCCACCTTTCGGTCCATAAAATGGGGTTTTTCGGGTAATCCTTGCACTTTTACTGGATTCTTCGAAATATACAAAAACACAACCAAAATCTTATAATCGTCCAAAAATCACTACAAAATAGCAAGAAACATATACAAATCACTATAATCCCATATCGTAACATCATATGATTCACCCAAAATGTCATCAATGACCAATGCTACAACCATCCCATTATATGACCATGACATAAAATCGTCAAACGATAACTAACCTTAAACCTCATGATATATAAATATATCACTATCACACGTACCACAAACTTATATATGGTATAAACCACCGTACTAGTTCTTATACCACTTTTCTTACAATTCGTAAGTTCCATAATAAGTAAATCATTAAAATACTCACCAATTAGAGACAGTAGATCATCATCTAACACTTCTCTAATAAAATAACACATCTGAACATCTCAATGTCCTCAATATTTTCCATCTCACTTCTAACTCATTAGGATCTATAATTTATACGTGTATAATACAATCACATAATTATACACATCATAAATATAAGTACGTAGTTTCCAACACATACAAAACACAAGATGTTTGGTCGTCGCCAACTCATCGCATATATACTCAGGTACCAACTACGCGTGGCATCCTCACAACTCACATATAAACGTAGCATAAAACTACCCGTAGTGTATTCACATCGTCACACGTCACACACATGCATGTCGACTACCAGTGGCATATCCACCTAGACACATATAATATACGTAACACTAGTTGCCCGTGTCATATTCACATTATCACACATATACGTGTCGACTATCCGTGGCATATCCACCTCATCACATATAATATATGTGCATTAATCATTGGCATTCATTTACCAAGAACTCAAAACCACAATCATTAAGCAAGAATGTGTCCATTAAGCGAAGAATTAAATATTCTTTCAACATATACACTTAATCATATCATGATTTTAACACTCACGTAGTTAGAACTATTTCATTGTGCAGTATACACAACTGCATTATACATTCACTTAATCATCAAGTAAGTTCACTCGGCATAATAGTCCAGTGTCAGTGGCACACATAATATACAAATCATTATACTCCTTTACTCGTTACATCGACGACAGAATAATATCCATCTCTTATCATAATTGCGGCACAATTTACCCTTCGCAATTTATAACAACTGCACACTAATTATTCATCATCGCTTACTCAATAAGCAAGAACAATATATTGCAATACCCGTATTGCACGACATTTACAATTCACATAAATAAACCCTACAATAACAACTATAATGTTGTTATCATTTTCACTTTACTTCAATTCATCAACAAGTATCTACGATACCGTTATACACTATGATACTCTCGTGTCACCCACGACATTGATAATAATCTCATGTCAACCCGTGACATGGACAACAATCTTAATAGTCATATCTTCAAGATCACTTCGTGTCAAAGTGACACCAAAAAGGCATGCATTTAATCGTGCAGTCCTGAACTCAATTAAGGGTATAAGAAAATTTAAGTGTATCGAACACTTCTCAACTTTCACGCGGAAGCATAACATGCAAATCTAAAACCCTCAATCAACTCTTTCAATCACAGTGGTCAACCAATCTCAACATGTACCTCATACCTGGTACCTCAACAATATACCGCCTACACATAGCATACTCTTCAATGCATATGCATCTAAGATCTTATACTCATAATCAGCGAGACGTTGTGTACTCGTCCACACATGAACCAAAACACAACTAGATCACTATATCAAAGTCTTAAGTCTCAGTAGACTTCGAACTAGTCTAAGCATCTAGCCAAGGACATCAATTCACGCTTGATGTGAATAGGAATAGACACATATTTTGTGCTTAATTGTATAAGATTTGGTATATTTTGATACATAAATTATACATATGCTACCTAATCGTATATTCGTGTGAATGTAGGTGGAATCGAAGAATTCAAGATAACAAGGGAGAATAAGGATCAATGAATGCATTGGAGTTAACAAAGTTCAAATTAGACCAAGAAAAGTGCATAAAAAGAGTCAACAAAGAGAAAGACTCGGTGATCGATCGGCATTTATCACCGATCGATCGCTGAAACACGCTGGAAAAGAGCCTGAAAATAGAATACATTCGCGATCGATCGACATTATTCGTGATCGATAGCCACACTGCGTTGAAAGTCAGCGATCGATCGGCAACATCTCGCGATCGATCGGGAGAAGTTTCTGGCTGAAAAATAAAGGCTGGCGATCGATCACCAACCATCACCGACTGATCGCCATCATAGTCCGAGAAATTAAGGAAAGTTAGTTTTTTACCATCTTGGGAGACTCTAACCTATTCCCCAAGCCACCCCCCCCCCCCCCCCCCCCCCCCACACCTCTATAAACACGAAAATTAGCCTCACTTTTAATCATAGTTTAGACTTAGAACACGAATTTACTTTGAAGTTTTGAAGACGGATTGAAGACTCGACACAAAGGCGGGATTGCAACCTCGACCCGTGGCGATTATTCTAGTTTGTCTTAGTTTTTGTTTATGCTTTTCAAACATTATTTTGTTATTTTTACATTTATTATGAGTAACTAAACTCATCTTCTTGGTTGAGGAAGACAAAATCATTAGAGTTTAATTCCTCTCCTTCACCAGATTTTCTTCTGCACGTTACTTCCCTTACATGAATTTTCCTCTGTACGTTCAGTTTCTTCACCTGGTTCAACCTGTTGCTCACGTGGATTCGCTGCCTTGTTTGCTTGCTGCTCACCAATATTTTCCTCTATTCTTTCTTGAACGTTGCTCCCGTTTTTTGCTCTTCTGTCACTCTAGTTCACGTAACTTTTTCAATCTCACGTACTCATTATCTTCCCCCAAATTCTCGTCTTTCTTATCTTTTTTAATCTGATCCTCCTCAAGTTACGTACATGTGTGTGTTATCTGAATGTCTCGTGCCTCAAAAGTCTTCGTTTATCCCTTCACTCATTTTCCCTCAACAATCTCTTCTCACGTCTCTTGCGTCAATTGGCTAGATAATATCCTTTCTTATCAGCTTCAATTTGATGCCCACCTCTTTCTCTGTTATCAATATCTGCTCACGTCTTTTGCTCTTTTAAATCTTTCAAAGTCCCGTATATCTCGTATGTGAATTTCCGAAGAATGCTGGGCTTTCCTTTTATTCTCCTTCAATCCTTTAATATCATATATTATAATATCATATATTATAATATAATATTTCATCCATGTTCGATAATATCCGGTTGTGCTCGGTTTGGTCCTTTTTCATTAATTAAGTTTAAATAACCAACTTCTATGCATTTGGACCTGGATTCCTGAAATATACAAATATATACCAACGTAATATTTTCCAGGAATCACTACAAAAACGTCTCTAATCTTATATCAAATTAAGTGTAAAAATCACACTTATCAACTCCCCCAAACTTAAAATTGATTGTCTCGAGTAAGAAATAAGATCAAACAGTCAAGTTCAACATTGAAGATTCAAATAAACTAATTCATAGTCAATCATGTAGCTCAGACATCTCACTTACAGACGAACAAAAATAAATTAGAAAGTTTAACAACTTGTGTTTTCTCCTAGATCAAGCAACATGTCGCCAAATTAGAATGTGCATGTGTGATATTGTCACTTTCAAGTTTCAAGCAATTTTCATAGATCCAATCATGCTAGGCAATGAAAGTTAAGATTATCTTTGAGCACCCTATAGTCCTATTTTCAAACACTTCTCCACTAATGTTGTCACTCCCTCAACTTGGATCAATAGGTCTTTTAAAGCTTGTAATATTAGGCCTAGGTGTTTGGCTTCAAAGAAAAGATAAGGTAAGCAAACAAGAGAGTATAAGCATGTAATATTCATATTTTTAGCACAAAATTGAGATTCTCTTATTTTTCTTTTAGCCTTGGCCTCTTTGGGTCTTATTTAGATAAATTTTTTTCAAGTCTTTATCTATCTTTTTCTTTTCTCATTCATCATTTTTCCAATAATACGCTCATCAAAATATAGCAATTTATGTGCATCTAATGAGAATAATTATACTCCCTTAAGGTAAGGATGAATTCTTTCAATTTAGGTTCATAAAGGTGGGTATAATGAGTTGCCAAAAAATATCGAATGAGGGCTAATAGTATGTTAAACATACACCATTCTTTTTCAGTTAGGCTCAAATTTGGATACTAGAGATTGATATATACATGGTAAGCTTGAAATTCTCAAACTGTCCAAAGATAGCCTAAATCATTTCCTAATCAAGTTCATGACTATAAAATTTCGCCTCAAAGTGTCATCGTCAAATAGTTTCTAAGGTACTCTAAGATGCTCAAAACAATTCATCAAGTTCACAAAGATTATTACTACTCCAAATGCAATTCACAAGATCATGACTCAAATGTGCTTAATAGATTCCTCATCTTAGACATGCTACTCAAAACAAGATATTCACAAACAAGTCTTACAATCATCAAAACTCAAGTTGACATGCATAGTGAGACTAATATCATCATTTAATAGAGACCACTACTATGATTTATTCTTATCTTACTAATTGAATTCATTTTCAAGAAAAAAAATTTCATTGGTGCTCAATAAACGATCAATTTCCAAATAAGAAGCATGAAACAGTAATGCACTCCCCCAAACTTAATTCATGCATTGTTGTCATGCCTCGATATGACGTAGACATATGTGATAGTGTTATGGCGTGATTATGAAATAATTACGATATGGTGTAGACTCAAGTATGAGTTAAACCAAGTATGTGGAATATGATAAGAATTTAGAATTTCTATTAATATGAAATTTTGAGTTGAAGAACACATTCATACAATAGTGAGATGGTGTTACATGGTTGATCTCATGTTGTAGAAAAGAATATAAACTATACATAGTTGGCTAATTACTATGTCTTACATTTGACATGCATTTGAGGAGAATTACACCTGCATGTAAGTGGAATTTGATGAGTATATAAGCATGATAATTCAGATTATAAACACATAATGCACCATATCTCACCTACAATTCTCTACACAAGCACCTCTCCAAAATCGTTGCTTGTTCTTGTATCTTGTGCTTGGATTTCACTTGGCAATCAAGCTAGAAAGTTGAGTGAAGTGACTTCATATCTTCTTGGTAAGAATTCCATAATAATTGATGTATATGTGTTGGTAGTTCATCTATGAGAAGCTATGACTTGTACTTTCAATGGCATGAGTTCATATGAGATGGAATTCAATGAAATAAGTTGTAGAAGTTATGGAAATGTGTTCTTATGTTAGTAAGAATTACTTTGAACAAGTTTTGATGGTTTGAGGTGAGGTAGAGAAGGAGAACCATGAAGATAAGCTCAAAATTGCCATGTTCTGAATTTTTTGGACATCGGCGATCGATCGTCCTATGGCGATCGATCGCCGAGAACAGAGTAAAAAGAAGACGGTGAAAACATATGGCGATCGATCGGTGAAAATCAGGCGATCGATCACGAGGAAACATAGCACTTTGGCGATCAATCGCGAGATAGTGGCGATCGATCGCCAGGGTTAAGTTTTTGAAAAAAGTGAGTTTTTTTGTAGAATTTAATTTTTGAAGCCTATTGTAACATGTTATATTGTTCATATTGTTGTAGCATCATCACAGGGGATGGAGCAACGAGGCGGTTAGACATTGACGCCTAATTTATATCTTTCGTGTCGCATAATAGGTACGTTTTGGCGTACGAGTATATGATATTGTTGTGATGATGATGTGAGCATGGTATCATATGATTAGTGACATCATATGCATGTGCATTCATTATATTGATATTGTTGAGATGGATGCCACAATAGATGTGTAGCATATGCTTTGGCTGAGATCGGTGCCACGATAGATATGCCAGTGTTGGACATATGTTTTGGCTGGGATTGTTGCCACGATAGGTATGCTACATATGCTTTGGCATGAGAGGTATACGCCGGTTTGGTATATGCTATGGTTGTTATAACATGTGAGGACGGTACTATGATATGTGCTGCTAATATGAAGATGTGAGGAGGTTCCACTGACATATTGAGCTGAGATAGGCATATCATATTGGTCTGGTTATAACAGGATGAGAAATGAGACATGTCATGACATATTTGCATTTGATGATGCATTATACAGGACAATCACATTTGATGTTTTTAGTGCTTTGTTGTTTATATTGTTATTGATATCGCACTATGATGGTTGTTTAGCTATACTCATGTTGTGTGATTGTTTCTGTAGGGACTCATAGATGTGGGAGGACGGGATTGTGAGTCTTATTCTGCTGTAAGTTGAACCACTGCATAGGAGTTGTACGAGTCTAGGTTGTTTGACTGTACATATGATGTATATTATGACAGGATTTGTGTAATTATTGTAACAACCTAATTAAGTAAACTCTTAATCAGTGTATGATTTACTTAATTCTTACTCAGATATGTATAATGAACTGATACATAATGGATTAAGTAACGAGTACCCCACAATTGTCCTCAATGTAATAAGCATGGAAAATAGGACAAAACATTTACCGTTGACAACTACCATCAGTGATCATTGTCCAATTCCTCGTCAGCTCGTGGGGCATAGTGTTGGACAGATCATTACACACATGGAGTCTTGCCAAAATCAAAAATAAAAACAAAACAAACCAAAATAAACTAAAAACAAAGCAGAGGGATATGAAAGAGTTCTTGATTTATAGTCCCAAGCTGGACTTTTACCATGTAAGCTTTTCGCTTTTATTTTAAACAATTATTTCTCAGTGTAGCGATTCTACCGCAAGTGCACGGTGTCAAGTTTTAGTATAGTGATATAAAAGAAAGGATGTCGAACCCACAGGGACTAACGTATAAGTACCAAGTAAAATTCGCAAAATTATATTTAGCCTACGAAAAAGATGATTAATTACCGAATTAAACTAAAGACTTAAAAACTCAAAAATAAAACAACTCCTTTGAAGATGCGAAGGAATTCCGCTCAAGAAATTTACCAAGATTTTCGTTCAATTATGTTATCGTCAATGATTTGTTTGTTAAAATAATTACTACTCAATCAATTCTTAAGGTGGCGGATTTCCGAATATAATCAATAAACTCTCTCGAGCTATATTGAAACTAATATAAAATTGATGCAAGTAACTCTCGTTCACTCAAACCAATTCAATATTGAATAAATCTCTATGAAAACCGTTAACTTTGAAAGTTGCAATTCAAAGTGATCACGTATGTGATTTAATCTCTCGATCTAAATCTTAAACATACAACATAAATTATTTTAGCGTATTATAATTTCATCTCTCGATCTCAATTATAATTCACAAGTTCAATCAAAGTTAGCTAGGCTTTGATAGCATTACGGTTATAATTCATGAACAAAAGGATTAATTCACTCAAACACAACAAAATCAATGATTCAAATACAATATTCCTTAAACTTGATAAAATAAACTAAACTAAATTCAAATCAAATTAACAAGATGTTTAATCGTCTCTCAACCTCAAAAACGTCAAATAAATCTGAAAATCAAAGTAATTAGAGTTTAGAAATACGATAAACGTAGGAGCGAATCCGTGCGTTGAACGATCTTTCTTCTCTCGCTTCCTTCCTTGCACTTCAAAGGATTTCTTCAACCTTGTTCTTTGGAGATGAAAGGCGGCTGAATAAATATCAATTTAGGTCTGATTATGCTCTGAATAATGACCCTCAATTTCGTGCCCTCTTTCCTAATTTATAGAGGAGGGGGGATATGGAAGAGTTTCCAAAAATCAAACCAAATCAAGTCTTTATTTTTCTGAAAATTCTGCGTCTGATCGAGCGACTTCAGCTTCCGTTCCTGACTTTCTCTGCCTCACTCGATCGATCGAGAAGATGTTGCCGATCGATCGAGATTTCTTCATTTTTGTTTGTCAAGTCTCTGCCAATGTCAATCGATCGAACACCAATTTCCGATCGATCGAGCTCTTTTTGTGTTGGCCAAAACTTCTGCCTCCTTCGATCGATCGCCTTCAAAGTAAGATCGATCGGTCATGCCAGAATTCAGTTTCTTCATTTCTTGGCTTGATTTGATCCGTTTTCTTCCTTCTAGCTCAATTCTTCCGCTTTCCACCTAGATTCCTGAAACAATCAAATAAATACCAAAAAGCATAACATCTTCACGGAATCTACACGAAAATATATACAAATCAAAGCCCAAATACACGTAATAATCAACCCTATCAACTCCCCCAAACTTAGATTTGATCATCCTCGAGCAAACATTAAGATCAAAATGCAAAGTTCATCATCAATACTTTGAATGAATTAACTTAGCAACTCAAACGTAAAAGCTCAGAAATCCCACTAACACTTCAATCATAAGTCTATCCAAAAATTAACAAGAAGTGTTTTCTCCTAAGCCAAGCAATATATCGCAAAAATCGGAACGTGCGTGTGTGTTCATGTCAATCTTGAGTTTCATATATACTTTTAGGATTAAATAATGCTATTAAACTCAAAGTCAAGATTACCATTAAACACTCTATAAGCCTACTTTTCAAGCACTTCTCCACTAATGTAATTATTCCCTAGACTTGGATTAATACGTCTTTTAAAGCTTGTAATGTTTGGCCTAGGTGTTTGGCTTCAAAGAAAAGATAGGGAAAATACAAAGAAGAGAGTATAACTTATAAAATTCACTTTTTAGCACATATTATCGAGCTCCTCTTCTTTTTTTCTAGCCTTGGCCACTTTGGGTCTTATTTATTCAATTTTTTCTCAAGGCTTTTTTTTCTATCTTTTTCTTTTCTCATTCAACAAATTTTTTTTAACAATAAGCTCATCTTAAATGTAGCAATTCAAGTGCATCTAATGAGAATCATTATACTCCCTTAGGGTCAAGATAAACATATTCAATTTAGGCTCAAGTAGGTGGATATAATGAGTTTGCCAAAGAATGTTGAATGGGGGCTAATAGTATGTTAAACATACTCCATTCTTTTATCAATTAGGCTCAAATTAGGGAACTAGAGATTAATATAAACATGGTAAGCTTGAAAGGCTCAAACGCTCCAAAGATCGCCTAAATCATTTCCAAGTCTAATTCATAACTATAAAATTTCGCCTCAAAGTGCTCTCAACTAGGTTCTTAAGTGGTTTAAGATCCTCAAGACAAATCATAGTTAACAATATTTTTCCAAGATATAATCCCCTTAATCATGACTCAAAAAGTGCTCAAAATGTTCCTCAATTTTTTTTAAATATTAACTCAACCAAAGATATTCACAACCAAGTCAAAAATCTTCCAGACTTAAGTTGAGATGGGGTTAATAGCATCATGTAATACCATTGCAAGTCTAATTCATTATTTCTAAATGATGAACTCATTTTCAAGAAAAAAAAATTTTTATGTGCCCAAAAACGACCTAATCTTATGATAGACCAGTCATGCAAGGAAGTAACACAAGACAACAGCAGAAACCAGTAAACACCCCCCCCCCCCCCCCCCAAACTTAGTACATGCATTGCCCTCAATGTATAGTAAGCAATAAGTGCAAAAGCAAAGCACATACCTCGACGACGATCGTCAGTGATCATCGTTCTCATCATGCTTCGGAGGTGGTACTGGTTAATATGGCTCCTCAGGCTGGTATGGTTGGTACTCAGGTGGTGGTGGTTGTTGGTATGGTGGGAATGGTTGAAATTGCGGCTCAGGCGGGAACTGAATAGTTAGGAAACCTTGGGCCAAGGCATTGTTCCATGCACATTGGTATTGCAGGAACTCCATTTGGTGCTGACTTATCTGTGCTTGGCCTCACTGTAGTTCCCGTTGAAAATTTTGGATGCCCTACTTCTCCAAGCGGATGTTTTGGAGATCCCTGTGAAGGGATCCCAAATCGATCGATGAATGCTCTGCAGCGGAAGAAGAGGGTGGCCCAGCTTGTCTGCTGCTCGATGGCCGTGGCTCAGCCCTACGTCGGCCTGTAGGACGTGGTGGCCCATCAACCACAATTGGTCCTTTAGGTGGTAGGAGTTCCTCATCGGCGTCCCACTTCACTCCGCCTCTCTTGCAAAGGGCTGTGATAGTCGATGGAAAAGGCAATGCAGAGGTGGACGGACTCCTGCCAATGTCACAGATATGTTCATTGATAATGTACCCAAATCCACTGTTTGCCCTATGAGTATGGCAAATACCAGGGTAGCTCTCTCCTTGGTAACCTCAGAAGTGTGGGTCGATGGCATGACCCGGGAGGCTATGAAAGAGAACCAAGCTTGTGCCTCTAGTTTCAGATATTTCTTGAGGACCAATTGAGGCTCTCCATTGTTGTTTCTTTGCCAGTCAGTTCCCTCAATACTGATTACCGATAGTACCTCATCGTAATTGATCTGGCTCATTTTGAACGCTTGGTAATCACTATTCTTTATTGAAGGCATCCTAAAAATCGCATTTAATTTGAATCGATCATATTCAACATCTTTACCCCTTACAAATACAACCTCCCTTGAATTTGGGTGGACCATCCTCAAATTAGCATAGAATTCCCTCACAACAGGGACCACCGCATCAATAGGTTGTTGGATGAATTCAAACCAACCCCATCGCCTAGCTTCTTGAATGACCGGCCATTCAAGTAGATCCAAACTCATTCCCCTTTCGCGACTGAGGGGTTTGCGGTGATAGCTGGGGTACAATTCCGCCGCTACGGAATTTACAAAACGTCGCTCATCATAATCTGCAGACGAAGTTGTGACTTCGACTTGCTTTTGCTTTCTCTTTAGCGACATTGATCAATTCACACTTCTCTCTTCTTCAATCCCAACCACACAAGAATATACCAAATTTACCAACCACAGCAAGAATTCACAAATATTACCAACCAACTTTTCACTTCCCCAATATTTAACTACTCAATTCCCAAATTCACCAAAAACTTCAATCCCTGTATACCCAAATATAAATATTCACTAAATCAAGGATATATAGAAGAGTTGAAACCGAATACAATGAAAATCTAGGTGATGATTTGGAATTTGCTTGAGTTCCTCCTTGTTGATGAAATCTCTCAATTTCAGTTGTGGATCTTCAAATCTGTTGCAAAATGTTGTGATTAGATGAAGCTTTGAAGCTTATTGCAAGATTTGTGAGTGTGTGGGAAGATTATAGGAAGAAATTGGGGATTAGGTCAAAATGGGCGATTTTTTCTGTGTGAAATTTGGAAGGATTGTGTTTTTGTTCTGCTGAAATCGATTGGAAAACAAATTTATCTGTCGCTCGATCGATCGAGAGTCTCTGCTCGATCGATCGAGCGAGACAGAAAAATTTTCTTCTCTTTATCACCTTCCTCGATCGATCGAGGCTAGTCACTCGATCGATCGACGACTCCAGAAAATATTATATTTTTGTAACTCATGGTCGATCGATCGAGCTTATGTTTCCGATCGATCGACCATTCCAGACCAATTTTTTTCACAAAAAATTTCAATGATCGATCCGCCCCATCAATTGGACTCATTCCATTTTTCTGCATTTGGAAATTAACGCACGGAGTTAGGCTCGAAAAAATAACAAAATGAAAATAAAAACAATTAGACTAAAAAAAAACGAAAAACAAACAAGGGATATAGGAAAGTTCTTAATTTATGGTCCCAAGCTGGACTGTCACCTCCGTCTCAGTGGTCCATTTTTGCTTGCTCCTTCGGGTTTTTCACCGTATCAGTAGGTAGTGTCCCTTGAGCTCGTCCATGAATTATAGCTGCTAGTTGCCCCACTTGAACCTCCAAGTTTTTTATAGATGCATCCTAATTTTGCATCCTTGTTTCTGTCGATGAGATTAACTTGGTCAAGAGCTCCTCCATACTTGGCTTAGGTGCATTTCCCGGTTGTTGTGGGTTCAACACGTTGTTTTGGTTGGACCATTGCAAGTTTGGATGATTCCTCCATCCCGGGTTGTAAGTATTGGAGTATGGGTTGTTGGGCTGCCTGTTTCCTACATAATTGACGGACTCATTAGACTGTATGAATGGATTACCTGCCTGGCACTCGGTACTTGGATGATTGCTTCCACATAATTCGCAAGTGATAACTTGAGCTTGCATTGCTGTCATGCTCATGCTATCTATCTTTTTTGTTCATTGCTTCCAACTGTGCCGAAAGAGCAGTGATGTCATCAATTTGGTGAACTCCAGCTAGTTTCTTTGGCACATTCTTTTCTGATTGCCATTGATAGCTGTTAGAAGCCATCTCTTCTAAGAGTTCATAAGCTGCTTCCGGTGTTTTGCGCATAATGGATCCTCCTGAGGCTGCATCAATCATAGAACAGTTAGATGAAAATAAACCGTTATAAAAAGTTTGTACCTGGAGCCAAATAGGAAAACCATGGTGTGGGCATCTCCTAAGCAAATCCTTGAAACTATCCCACGCCTCATATAATGTTTCAGGGTCATATTGCCCGAATGTGGTGATATCGTTTCTCATCTTTGCTGTCTTGGAAGGGGGGAAATATTTAGACAAAAATGCTTGTGTCATCCCCTCCCAAGTGGTTATAGATCTTGCAGGTAAAGAGTTCAACCAAGCTTTAGCTTTATCCTTTAATGAAAAGGGAAATAACCTTAACATGAAATCGTCAGAAACACCATTATGTTTGAAGGTATCACAGATCTCCAAAAAGTTGGAGATGTGAGCGTTATGGTCATCAGTGGCTACTCCCCCAAACATCACTGAATGCTGGATCATCTGTATTATAGCTGGCTTTATCTCAAAATTGTTGGCTTGAATGGTTGGCCTCGTGATGCTTGACAATGATCCATGAAAAGCTGGTTGAGCATAATCCATCATCGATCTTGGATTCGGTGCTTCATTATTAGCGCCCCCTTCTTGATTGTTATCAGCCATTGCTCGAGCTTCCTTTCTTTTCCTTAGACATGTACGCTCGATTCTGGGTCAAACGGCTCAAGTGTGGGGTTGCTACTCCTTAGCATGCACCAAGAAAATGACTAGATGTAAAAATAAATCAAAAAGGAGAAATAAGAATGTAGAGAACCCAACGGTCAAGAGTGACAAACAAATAAAACAAAAAAAATGGCAAAATTACAATTAACTAATCTCGTATGATATTATACAAATTAGTCCCCGGCAACGGCGCCAAAAACTTGGTCGCTTTTATTTTAAACAATTATTTCTCAGTGTAGCGATTCTACCGCAAGTGCAAGGTGTCAAGTTTTAGTATAGTGATATAAAAGAAAGGATGTCGAACCCACAGGGACTAACGTATAAGTACCAAATAAAATTAGCAAAATTATATTTAGCCTACGAAAAAGATGATTAATTACCGAATTAAACTAAAGACTTAAAATCTCAAAAATAAAACAAATCCTTTGAAGATGAGAAGGAATTCCGCTCAAGAAATTTATCAAGATTTTCGTTCAATTGTGTTATCGTCAATGATTTGTTTGTTAAAACAATTACTACTCAATCAATTCTTAAGGTGACGGATTTCCGAAAATAATCAATACACTCTCTCGAGCTATATTGAAACTAATATTAAATTGATGCAAGTGACTCTCGTTCACTCAAACAAATTCAATATTGAATAAATCTCTATGAAAACCGTTAACTTTGAATCTTGCAATTCAAAGTGATCACGTATGTGATTTAATCTCTCGATCTAAATCTTAAACATACAACATAAATTATTTTAGCGTATTATAATTTCATCTCTCGATCTCAATTATAATTCACAAGTTCAATCAAAGTTAGCTAGGCTTTGATAGCATTATGGTTATAATTCATGAACAAAATGATTAATTCACTCAAACACAACAAAATCAATGATTCAAACATAATATTCCTTAAACTTGATAAAATAAACTAAATTAAATTCAAATCAAAGTAACAAGATGTTTATCGTCTCTCAACCTCAAAAACATCAAATAAATCTGAAAATCAAAGTAATTAGAGTTTAGAAATACGATAAACGTAGGAGCGAATCCGTGCGTTGAACGATCTTTCTTCTCTCGCTTCCTTCCTTGCACTTCAAAGGATTTCTTCAACCTTGTTCTTCGGAGATGAAAGGCGGTTGAATAACTATCGATTTAGGTCTGATTATGCTCTGAATAATGACCCTCATTTCGTGCCCTCCTTCCTAATTTATAGAGAAGGGGGGAAATGGAAGAGTTTCCAAAAATCAAACCAAATCAAGTCTTTATTTTTCTGAAAATTTTGTGTCTCGATCGATCGGTGCATAAGTCTCGATCGATCGAGCGCCTTCAGCTTCCGTTCCTGACTTTCTCTGCCTCACTCGATCAATCGAGAAGATGTTGCCGATCGATCGAGATTTATTCATTTTTGTTTGTCAAGTCTCTGCCAATGTCGATGGATCGAACACCAATTTCCGATCGATCGAGCTCTGCATTTTTGTGTTGGCCAAAACTTCTGCCTCTTTCGATCGATCGCCTTCAAAGTCCGATCGATCAGTCATGCCAGAATTCAGTTTCTTCATTTCTTGGCTTGATTTGATCCGTTTTCTTCCTTTTAGCTCAATTCTTCCACTTTCCACTTAGATTCCTGAAACAATCAAATAAATACCAAAAAGCATAACATCTTCACGGAATCTACACGAAAATATATACAAATCAAAGCCCGAATACACGAAATAATCAACCCTGTCAAATCTCAAGTGTAGCAAGGGCCAGTGTGGGACGATTTTTCGTCCGCCATGTGGTAATGTCGTAACCACTTCTCTTTCACAGTAAATAGTGCCCCGTGGTCATCTCTCAGTTTGAAGGTGTTGAATGTTAGAACAACAACAACTTTGAACAGTCCAGCCCATGGTGCGTCAGACTTCCATGGAAAAATTCTCATCTTTTTCCTATTCATTAATACCGAGTCTCCTACACAAAAATTACCTCCTCTTTGTTGGCCCTTTGATGTGACCTCCACCTTCTTCTCACTCTTAACCTGCATCGCATCAACAGATAGTGTACCAATTATATTGACACTAAAACATCGGTGCTCAGTGCATGTAGTGTTCACAACTTTGAACATATCATAACTAACTTGATCCCCCCTACTCGGAGGATCAACTTCCCTTCTTGGACATCAATCAATGCCCTTCCAGTAGCTAGGAACAGTCTTCCTAATATCAACGGCATGTCCCGCCTCCTCCTTTATGTCTAGCACCATGAAATCCACCGGAATGGTGAATTTGTCAACCTTGACAGGTACATCCTCGACTATCCCATGCGGGTACTTGATGGACTTGTCTGCCAACTGTAATGAGACATTGATTGCTTTTAGCTCTCCTAAGCCCAGCTTACTGTACACAGACGAAGGCATTAAATTAACACTTGACCCCAAATAACATAAAGATTTATTGAAAGATTTAGAATTGATTTTGCAAGGTATAGTGAAACTCTCTGGATCCTTTAACTTTGGAGGTGAATCATTTTGAATGACAGATGAACACTCATCAGTTAAGTTTATCATCTCATGCTCTCCCAGTTTCCGCTTTTTTGACAGAATCTCCTTTAAAAACTTAGCATAATTCGGCATGTGCCGAATAGCATCAACGAAAGGCATCCCAATATGAAGATTCTTTATCAATTCTAAAAACTTAGCAAACTTAGCATCTATTTTTGCTCTCTTATATGCAGCGGGGAATGGGGGTGAGATATCTACCTTAGCAGGTGTGATTGGTGTACGGGTCTTAGTAGACTTACCTTTGTCGCGTGTTTGATCATCTTCTTTCTTGATGTCCGCATCGCCTCTTAACTCTACGTGCACATCCTTCTTCTCAGCGACCTCCTTTCCGCTCCTCAACGTGATAGCATGGACTTGCTCCCTAAGTTTCATCTCAGTGTCACTAGATAGTTATCCTTGTGCTTGTTCGGCTACGATTTTTGCTAGTTGCCCCACTTGGACTTCCAAGTTCTTTATCGACGCCTCGTGTTTTTGTAATCTAGTTTCCGTCACTGTGATGAACTTGGTCAATAGCTCATCCATGCTTGGCTTTGGTGCATACCCAGGTGGTGGTTGGGGATAGTTCCTCAGCCCCGTATTGTACGTATTTTGATAGGGGAAGGTCTGCAGTGGTCGGTTCCCTACAAAGTTAACAGCTTCATTAGTTGAAACGAATGGGTTACCAACCTGGCATTCAGTGCTCGGATGTCCTCCTTGGCAAAGTTCGCATGTAACAGTTTGAACTTGCATTGCATGCATGCTCAAACTATTGATATTCTTGTTCAGCGCTTCCAACTGGGCAGCTAAGGCAGTGACTTCACTTACTTGATGCACTCCGGCTTGCTTCTTTGGCACGTTCATGTCGGACTACCATTGACAGTTATTAGCAGTCATCTACTCCAACAGCGTATAAGCTTCTACGGGCGTCTTCCTCTTCACAGTTCCTCCGGACGCTGCATCAATCATAGAACGGTTATAAAAAAATAAATAGTTATAAAACGTTTGTACCTGCAGCCAGATAGGGAGGCCATGATGTGGGCATCTCCGCAGTAGATCTTTGAAGCGCTCCCAAGCCTCATACAGTGTCTTTGGATCCTATTGAGCAAATGTTGTGATGTCATTCCGCATCTTAGCCATCTTGGATGGTGGAAAGAATTTTGATCAGGGGAGTTCACTTTTTTCCCTTTTGATTCTTTTAAACATTGAGGGCAATGTTTGATTTAAGTTTGGGGGAGTAGTAGCTTGCATGTTTTACTTGTTTTAACCACATGTTGTGTGCTTAACTGACACTTGAATCGTCCGATTATTATGAGCTAAAAAAAATTTTTTTATGAGTTCAAACTTGAGAAAAGAATGAATTATAGTAGTGACTATTCAATGAGGATTTTGATCTCACTATGCATATGAACTTGATTTGTAATTGGACTTGTACATGAATATCCTAATTTGAGTTAGCATGTCAAGAATGAGGAATACTTTGAGCACAATGAGTCATGATCTTGTGGATTGCATGTTGAATAGTGATAATTGTTGTGAACTTGATGATTTGTCTTGAGCATCTTAGAGCTATCATAGAACTTATTTGATGATGACACTTTGAGGCGAAATTTTATAGTTACAAACTTGACTTGGAAATGATCTAGGCAATCTTTGACACGTTTGAGCCTTTCAAGCTTACCTAGTCTATATCAATCCCTAGTGTCCTATTTGAGCTTTATTGAAAAAAGAATGGTATATGCATTGCATATAATTAGACCCCATTCGACATTCTTGGCAAACTCATTATACTTACCCTGGAGCCTAAATGAAAAAAGTTATCCTTACCCTAAGGGAGTATAATGAATATCATTCGATGCACTTGAATTTTTATATCTTGATGAGCTTATTGAAAAAAATGATGAATGAGAAAAGAAAAAGATAGATAAAAAGCCTTGAGAAAAAGATTGACTAAATAAGACACAAAGTGGCCAAGGCTATAAAAGAAAAAGAAGAAAAGCTCGATGTGTGCGAAAAATTTGAACTGTAAATGATTATACTCTCTTCTTTGCGCTTATCCTATCTTTTCTTTGAAGCCAACACCAAAGGCCTTACATTACAAGCTTAAAAAGTCCTTTTGATCCAAGTCTAGAGAGTAACTATCATTAGTGGAGAAGTTGTTTGAAAATAGGCTTATAGGGTGCTTGATAATAATCTCGAGTTTGAGTTGATTAACATGATTTGATCTTGAATATGTGTATGAAACTTGAGACTGACTATATCACACACACACGTTCCGATTTTGAGAGATGTTGCTTGAATTAGGAGAAAACATGTCTTGTCAACTTTTGTATATATGCATGAGATTTCTGAGAATAAGCAAGTCATGAAATAATTGTTTCAAATATCAAGAATGAACTCTATCTTATGATTTTAATGCTTAATCGAGGACGATTAAGTGATAAGTTTGGGGGAGTTGATAGGGTTGAATATTACGCGTTTTTAGGCTATGATATGTATATGTTTTGGTGTTGATTCTTGGATTATTTTACGGTTTATGGTATATATTTCTATATTTCAGGAATCAATGTTGAAATGCATAAAAGTAGAAGAAATGAACCAAAAATGATGAAAGAATGAATAAAGTTGAAGAAAAGAGGAAAAAACCAGAATCCAAGACACATGTTGCTCCTTTCTCATCAAATTACTATATGTTCGAGCCATGTTTTGGAAATGTGGTCCATATAAAAGTTGTAGAACTTTCTCTTATCTTCGCGTGGACAGCTGATTCATCAAATTTGGAGTTCATATGAGAACGTTATGGCCAAAATACGAAACTCGCCAGAAGCTGAAAAAAGGCGAAGAAACATCATTGAATTAATTCAACAGGCGTAATTACGCCTACTTTGAGGCGTAACTACGCCTAGCCCATGGCTTTTGAAAATTTAAGTGGCGTAATTACGCCACTTTGGAGGCGTAATTACGCCTATCACGCGGGAAGCCAGATTTGTTGACACATCGACAGGCGTAACTACGCCACTTCAGAGGCGTCATTACGCCTGATGAATTTTGGAAATTTTGGACTGCTTTCCTTATTTGATGCACGGGATTTTTAAAAGGCAGGAAGGAGACCTACTCAAGGGATCATCAGATTTTAACCCTAGAACACACACATCACAGCCTCCATCTCAGCCCCCCCCCCCCCCCCCCCCCCTTTCCTTCAATTCCAAAAAAACCACACGCCTCCTTTCTTCACTCTAACCTCACGCCTCCTTCACACGGCCAGCAGCCATTCACTCCACCATAACCTCCATCTTTCTTCCACTCTTCACCATCCATCATCACTCATCAACCCTTCACCCTATGTTTTGGAACGAGCCAACAAGATAATCGAAGAGCACGATCGAGAAAGAAGCGAGGAAGGATCGAGAATCAACGAAAGAGTCGACTTGGGAGTTTTCTTTTACTTTTCTATTATTGTTTTACATGAATAATTGGATTGTTGTGTTTTTTTATGATTGAGAGATATCAATAACATAGTTTTTCCTATTGATTTTGAGATTGAATTCATATATCTTCTAAGTGCATGTGTTATTGTTCTTAATGCTTTTGAAGGATTGATCACCTTTGAATGATATTTTATTATAATTGAGATCGAGAGATGAAATTATAATACGATATAATAATTCATGCCGTGTGTTAAAGATTGAGATCGAGAGATAAAATCACACACGAGTGATAGCTTTGGGTTGTTTAATCTAAAGTTAGTGGTTTTCATAAATCTCATTCAATGTTAAATTGTTAATTACGTGAACGAGAGTTACTAGTTGCAATTTGATGTTAGACTTAATATAGCTCGAGAGAGTATATTGAATAAATTCGGAAAACCCGTCACCTTAGAGATGTATGGAGAAAAGAATTGTAAGAGTTGGGTTAGGTGAATAATTGTCTTGATTCTTACTTGTGGATTTTTCTCGTGATCGTCGACTATTTTGGTTGGATTATAGTAGCTTAATTTAGTTTAGTTTAATTATTAATTGATTATCGTAGGTTAAATATAGTTAAAAGAAATCTTATGTGGTACTTGCTTGTTAGTCCTTGTGGGTTCGACAATCCGTATCTTCCTATCTATAATAAAACTTGACACCGTGCACTTGCGGTCTAAAATCGCTAAATTGGATTAATTGTTTAAAATAAAAGCGATCACGCGCACCAAGAGATAACAACATGTAACAATCAACCAAAAAGAACAAATAGTTGAAGAGTAGAGAGAATAAAACAGCGAAAAAGAAGAAAAATGAATGATTAAACTACAGTCAACTAATCTCGTTTGATATTATTAAAACTAGTCCCCAGCAACGACGCCAAAAACTTGATCGCTTTAATTTAAACAATTAATTCCAGTGTAGTGATTCTGTTGGAACTGAAGAGGGGCGGGCGGGGGGGGGGGGGGGGGGGGGGGTAAATGAGGTTCCTTGCCTACTTTAGCGTTTTAAAAATGAATTTTCAAAAAGTTGAGTTTACGCTGCGGAAGACTTGATGTCAATCGACAAATAAATAAAATGAAGAAATAAATAAATAAATGCGTAATATAAATAAAGCAATAAAGAACACGAGAATTTGTTATAGAAGTTCGGCGATGAATCGCCTACGTCTCCTATTCCCTGTTAGAAAACGTCCAACCGAGGTTCCACTAGAATAACTTTGATCTTGAGCTTAAAGGCTCCAAGTTAGCCACAACACACTCTTCACGAGTCTTCTTGGCCTTAAGGGCTCCAAGGATAGCCACACAAAAACTCTTCACGAGTCACCCACACTCTTCACGAGTCTTCTTGGCCTTAAGGGCTCCAAGGATAGCAACAACCTTGCACCAACTTCACTTGTTGATGTCTTATACAATTTCCAACTTGCGAGTGTTGGAGGACCTTACAATAAATCAAATAACACCTTCACGGTGTACCAACATAAAGAATCAAAAATTCTCACACAAGAAATGAACTACAAACTCCAATACAACACAAATGTATGAAGTTTGCAATGCTAGAATGATTTCAATTGGGCAAAGCTTTCTTGTAGTTTATAGTCTTGTTTCTTGTCTTCAAATTGATCCAAAACATCCATATTTATAGTGTAGAAGGCTCCCAAGGCTCCTACTAGCCGTTGCTACACATAAGACTTGAATCACTCGTGCATCGCCTTGGCCATCGCCTCGGGCGATCTCCATCGCCATGTTCTAACGTTCAAATCTGGCCCAGATCGCCTCAGGCGATGTCCCCATCGCCTGGGGCGATTGCCTTTTGAAAATTTGTCGTAGGAACAATTCTGGATCACCTCAGGTGTTCCAGGCATCGCCTGGGGCGATCTAGATCGCCAGGCACGCAGCGTGCCATTGCCTGGGTCGATGGTGCGCGGCGTTGGGAGGCATGGCTTGGATCGCCTGAGGTGATGGCCCGGATCGCCTGAAACTATCTGCCAGATTTAACACTCTCAAAATTTGCATTGTTCGACCATCTTAAGCTCATTTTTGGGAAAAGTGGTAAACATAAAAGTTGTAGCCCTTCCTCTTATCTAGGTGTGGACAAATATTCATTGCATTTCATTGAGGTATGATAAGTTATGCCCAAAATGCTACAGCCGCTCAAACCTTGCTACAATCTGCACTTGCTTTGACTTCCATGCCATTTTTCTCCATGATGCAATCAGAATTGGACTGAGATGTTTGAATATGAAATCTAGCATATTGAGTTGGCTTTCCAACCTCTTTGGATTCACATTATTCGGAGCATCGAGCCAAGAGATATAATCAAAACATTGCACTGCGCTCCAAGTGGCTTCTATACGAATTTGCCCACTAACGGACCATTGGTTCGTGGGTCTTCATCCCATCATAAGATATTGTTCCAGAATCATTCCACACATGTTGAACACTTAGTTTGGTTTTTCATATATGTCATTCCTTCTCGTCCAAGCTCAATAGATTCCTTGATAAAAATCACCGTTTGTCTTGTGAACTCACATATGTTATTGTATAGCTTGGGTTCTCTTCCATTGGTCTTCCCAACCAATTTATCAATCTAACCCTCTACACTAAGTAGACATATTAGTACAACAAATGCAAGTTTTGTTGATCATCAAAACCCATAAATAATTCGGAGATAAATTAAGCATTAAACTCAACAATGCGTTTAAGGCTCAACAGATTCTCTACCGCAAGTGCACGGTGTCAAGCTTTAGTATAATGATAATATAAGTATGAGTGTCGAACCTACGAGGACTAGGAAATAAGTACTAAACTCCACTAGTTTAACTATATTTAGCCTATGAAAAATTGTTGTGATTAATTAACTAAAGTGACAAATTAACTCGATATGTAACCCAAACAAACAGTAGAGAATGAGAATAAAATCAATAGATACAATTATCAGGACTTTCGGTTCACCCATGCAATCCCCCACAATTCACCTATTAGTTAAGAATTAAATTCAAACAAACTAAGGTGATGAGTTTTCCTAATTCACTTGTTATACCTTGGTCCGGCTATAACAAATCTAATACTAACGTAACAATAAGCCACTCTCATATCCTCATTGAACAATTAATATTGTAAATCGATCTATGAAAACTTCTAGCCTTCCATTTTGGTAATTCTATTGCTGTCACACATGTATTTGACTTTATCTCTCGATATCAGCCTGAAATCCACGGCATAAATCACTATATCGAATTCCAATTTTATCTCTCGATCTCAATTGTAATTTACTATCATTCAAGGATAGCCAAACTTTTAAAAGCATGAAGAACAACGATCTATGCACTTAGATAAATAAGAATCAATAAAAAACATTCAATTTAAATCATGGGTTCAAAACATGGGATCCTGTAGGGTCCTCCCACCTTAACATCATATAATACACATATAATGGACTGAACATGCATTCATAACCTCTTAGGGGTTCCGGTTGTAGCTTGAGCTAAGAAGATTACAGGCCAAAATAAAATTTCCAAAGGCTAATTAATTACATTCTCAACAATGAATGTTAAAGCTATAGGTTTACACTACTCCTAGAGTAGAGACTATCAAAATCCTGCATCCTATATTCATCTTGCTCCTTTTAGCTCACCGCCTCAACCCGACCCTAGGCCCTTCGGTCCAAAAGTGTACCTACAGGGACAACACATCATGAGCATATACACTTAACTTCTAAAAACATCGTAATAAATGAATGAAATATTGGTTAAGTAAATATGCTGGTTATTCATTAACTTCTTTTTGTTGTCCCTGATTCATAATCATGCATATGGGCATCTTACCATGTGGCATCTTACCACGTCATAACATCGTATGACCTCTTACCAAATGGGCATCTTACCCCGTGGCATCTTACCACATAATAAAATCGTATGGCCTCTTACCATATGGGCATCTTACCATGTAATAAAATCGTATGGCTTCTTACCATATGGGCATCTTACCACATAATAAAATCGTATGGCTTCTTCCCATATGGGCATCTTACCTCGTGGCATCTTACCACATAATAAACATCGTATCACATCATCATAAACTTACTTATCATAAACATCGTCATCATAACATCATCATCATAAACTTACTTATCATAAACATCATCATCATTCCATCATCATCATAAACTTACTTATCATAAACATCATCATCATAACATCATCATCATAAACTTACTTATCAAAATCATCATCGTAATTATCATCATCATAATCATCATCATCATAAACATCATCATTATAAACATCATATGTAGGAGTATGGTTTACCGTCCGATGCCCGTACGTTTCTTACGTACCTTAATTCCCAAAAGTGGAGAAATCGGAGAGCTTTATCTCCTTGAGGTTGTGGGTACTTGGGATGGTTTTACATAACCATACAAATCAATATTAGAAGCTAAACAATAGCCAAATACCAAAAATTCATCAAAAATCATCATTTTCCATGTTTTACATAGTGGCGATCGATCGCTACTTGAGGCGATCGATCGCCTCGCTCTTTTGCCTTGCGGCGATCGATCGCTTAATTTTAGGCGATCGATCGCCTGCTACGTGAAATGGCTACTGGCCATCGGCGATCGATCGCCACCTGCTGGTGCGCGATTTATCGCCATTTTTGAGCATTTTCTAAGCTCAATCCCATACCATTCAAACCCAAACTTTCCAACCACACTAACATCATCATAACTCGTTAAAAGCCACATAAAACACTTCAAAGATCATACCCCAACCATAAATAACATACACCCAAACAAACCCATTTCAAAACCCTCCAAAACCATAACAAACTCAAATAAAACTTTACAAAAACATCAAAGAGGTATCCATACCTCTTGGGGACTCCAAATCTCCCAACAAAATCCACAAATCAAGATTTTTGGAAGGATTCCTCTTCCTCTTTTAAGCCATGGACGAAAATGGAGGGGGGTAAGGGTTTTGGGTTGTTGATTTGGGGATTTAGAGTATAAAGGGGAAAGTGAGTTAAAAGGTGGGGTAGTGGGGATTATAAGGGTTTAATTAAATTTGCACCCCAATACTTAACATGATGTATAAAATACCCTAACATGGTATTTTAAAAGCATTTACAAAATGCAACTAACTTCATTAAATCCATACTTTCCTCATAATTAAAATCAACACAATTAAATCATGTTAACACTTCATTTTCCACACATAACTTAATCATCACAATAATTCATCATATAAACATAATTAATGTCCAAATTGCCATTAATTAATTTCGGGGCATCACAATACTCTCCTACTTATAAGATTTCGTCCTCGAAATCGCATGCACTTACCCAAAAGAAACTAAACATAAATCATACCAAAAAATAGTTCCGGGTAGTGCTGCATCATATACCGTTCCGTCTCCCACGTAGCCTCCTCGACACCCCGACGATCCCACTGAACTTTGACCATCGGTAAAACTTTACTTCGTAATCTGCGATCCTCACGATCCAGAATTCTGACCGGTCGTTCAACGTAGGATACATATGAATCCAACTGCACTTCAGTAGGCTGTAAAACATGAGACGGGTCTGGCTCATACTTCCGTAGCATAGAAACGTGGAAAACATCATGAATCCCAGATAAGGACGGCGGTAGAGCCAAATGGTAAGCCAATGTACCAATACGCTGCAGCACCTCATACGGTCCGACATATCTCGGAGATAACTTTCCCCGCATACCAAAATGGACCACACCCCTGAAGGGTGAGATTTTCAAGAAAACCTTGTCTCCTACTTGGAATTCTAGTGGCCGTCGCCGCTTATTGGCATAAACTGCTTGCCAATATTGGGCCGCTTTCATCTTTAAACGTATCATCTTAATATTTTCTTCCATGTCCTTAATCATATCCGGTCCTCCGACCGCTTTACTCATCAAGTCCTCCCAATACAGCGGTGACCTACAGCGTCGACCATAAAGAGCTTCAAAAGGGGCCATTTGAATGCTCGCCTGATAGCTGTTATTATAGGAGAACTCTACCAGTGGTATAGACTCTTGCCACGGAGTATCAAACTCCAAAACACATGCCCTCAGCATATCTTCGAGCGTCTGTATAGTACGCTCCGTTTGACCGTCTGTCTGAGGGTGATAAGCTGTACTCAGTCTCACCTCGGTGCCCAAAGCTGTCTGGAGACCCTCCCAGAAATGAGAAGTTAACCTTGGGTCTCTGTCAGACACGATCGAGACTGGAACCCCATGCAACCTCACTACATCCCGTACATATAATTGGGCCATCTTTAAGTATGTGAAAGTCATACAGTAGGGGATGAAATGAGCTACCTTCGTCAGCCTATCCACAATCACCCAGATCGCATCAAATCCTGAGGCCGTTCTTGGTAGGTGGGTCACGAAGTCCATAGATATGTGCTCCCACTTCCACTTAGGTACTTCCAAGCTCTTCAGCTCACCACCAGGCCTCTGCCTTTCTGCCTTTACCTGCTGGCAGATCAAACATCTTTTAACAAAAGTGATCACATCACGCTTCATGCGTCTCCACCAGAATTGACCGCATAGGTCCTTGTACATCTTCCTTCCTCCTGGGTGGATATTGAACCGACTACTGTGGGCTCGCTCCAATATTCCTCTACGCAACTCTGGTGTATTTGGGACTACCCATCGGTTGCCCAATCTCAAGGAATCATCTTCTGCCACTCTGAACATTGATGGCCGTCCTTGAAGTACTATAGATGACCATCTTTGAACCTCATCATCCGACCTCTGGGCCTTCCTGATAGCCTCAAATATGTCTGGCTCAGCCAACAAGGTCGACACTCGCACCGGCGACATGTCCACATCAAAATCATAGCCCAGATGGCAATAAGAAGTCATCATAGATGATAAACACATAGCGTCCTCAGCAGTACTCTTCACCTTCCGACTTAAGGCGTCTGAGATCAAATTTGCTTTACCAGGATGGTACTCAATCTCACAGTCATAATCCTTGAGCAGATCCATCCATCTTCTTTGACGCATATTCAGTTCAGCCTGAGTGAATAGGAACTTCAGGCTCTTATGGTCCGTATAGATGGTAAACGTCGTACCATAAAGATAATGACGCCAAATCTTCAAGGCGAAAATGATGGCCGCCAGTTCCAGATCATGGACTGGGTATCTGGTCTCATGAGGCTTCAACTGCCTCGAAGCATAAGCCACCACGTGCTTATCTTGCATCAACACACAGCCCAAACCTTGCAATGATGCATCCGTGTACAAGGCAAACTCCTTATTCTCAGAAGGAATCACCAACATTGGCCCTGTCGTCAAACGATGTTTCAATTCTTGGAAGCTTTCCTCGCAAGCTTCGGACCAAAAGAATGGGACTCCTTTCTGAGTCAGCTGTGTCAGCGGCTTAGCGATCTTAGAAAATCCCTCGACAAAACGTCGGTAATAACCTGCTAAGCCAAGGAAACTCCGTATCTCGGGTACAGAAGTGGGTGCAGCCCACTCCATAACAGCTTCAATCTTCCTGGGATCTACAGATATCCCACTGCTAGATATAACATGGCCCAAGAATACCACACTGTTCAACCAGAACTCGCACTTGCTGAGCTTTGCATATAACTGATGATCCCTCAGGATCTGGAGTACTGTCATCAAGTGCTTCGCGTGTTCCTCTTCAGTCCGGGAGTAGATGAGTATATCGTCAATGAAAACTATGACGAATTGATCCAAATATGTCTGGAACACCCTGTTAATCAAACTCATGAAAACAGCTGGGGCATTCGTTACCCCAAAAGGCATGACTAGGAATTCATAGTGCCCATACCTAGTCTTGAAGGCTGTCTTCTGGACATCATCTTCCCTTACTCGAATCTGATGGTACCCCGACCTCAGATCGATCTTACTGTAGAGCCTCGTACCCTGCAACTGATCAAACAAGTCATCGATCCTCGGAAGTGGATACTTATTCTTCATTGTAGCTTTGTTCAGTTGTCTGTAATCGATGCACAAACGCATCGAACCATCTTTCTTCTTCACAAATAAAACTGGTGCACCCCAGGGCGATACGCTAGGGCGTATATAGCCCTTTTCAAGGAGCTCTTGCAACTGAATCTTTAACTCCCTTAGCTCCGCTGGTGCCATCCTATATGGGGCACGAGAAATGGCAGATGTCCCTGGTAATAACTCAATCCCAAACTCGACCTCTCTCGTCGGTGGGAATCAGGGAATTTCCTTCGGAAAGACTTCAGGGAACTCCGCCACTACGGGTACATCCTCAACTTTTACTTCTTCTTTCTTTTCCGTAACATCAACGGCATATATGAGATATCCTGTATGGCCTCGTTCCAACAACTGCGCCATCTTGACAACAGATATCAACGGGATCTTAGAACGAGAACCATCCCCAAAGAATGTCCACTGGGCTCCCATATCAGATCTGAATCGGACAGTCCTCTGCCTGCAGTTCACAACTGCCTGATACCTGTTCAGAACATCAATGCCTACAATGCAATCAAAGTCTGACATGCCCAGAACAATCAAATCTGACCTTAGCTCGTTATCCTCAAAATAAATGAGGCCATCATAGACAATCTGATCAGTAATCATACTTCTTCCAGCGGGGGTTGAGACTATAAGAGGCGTGGGCGACGGAGACGTGCATATGTGGTGCCTTTCCACAAAACTTGTCGACACGAAAGAGTGTGATGCACCTGTGTCGATCAATATAAAAGCAGGGTGCGTAAATAAAAGACATGTACCCGCTATAACCTCCTCCGGAGCCGTTGTAGCCTGCTCCCTCGTCAAAGCATAAACTTGTCCCTGAGGTGGCCCCATGGGCTGACCTCCAAACTGCCTCGGTAGAAAAGGCGGTCTGTGCTGTATTGCTCTGTCTGCAGGCCTCCCCGCAGAGTTCTGTTGTCCCTCTCGGTTGGGACATTGCCGAGCAAAGTGGCCCTTGTTGCCACAAACATAGCATCCTACGCAGTCTTTTGTCAAATGTGGTTGCCCGCAAACATTGCACTGGACCCTTCCAAATCTGTCTCCCTGAGACTGCCCTCTTCCGGATGGGGCATCGTTCCTACGGTTTCCTTTCCATCGATTGTCGGGCCTCTTACCACTGAACCTTGACGCCGATGTATTCCCCCTTGGCTTGAACTGATCACCCCTCGGCTTCAAGTTTTCAGGAGTGGATTTTCTGAGGAGGTGCTGGAGGTGGTACAGTATCAGGGTATGCACCAACTCCCAGTTCGGCTAGTTCAGCCCTTGAAAGTGCATCATCAAAGCAAGTAGGGCCATTAGTGATCACCCTATCATACAGTTCCGGCCTCAAGCCCTTCATGAAGTTCCTCATCTTTGCTTGAGCACTTGTGACGATATGAGGCACATATCTGAGCAAAGAACAGTATTGAAGAGCATAATCTGACACCGGCATGTTACCTTGCCTAAGGTTAGTGAACTCATCTTCCTTGGCCTGCCGTGCAGCAGCTGAGAAATAGCTTGTCAGAAACCGAGTTCTGAACAGCTTCCAATTAACTTCATGACCTCGAGCCTCTTGCTCTACTACCGTGGTCTTCCACCACATCAGCGCCTTCTTGGCCCACTGGAACTCTGCTAGTCTTATCCAGGCCGTCTTAGCACAAGTAGCTGCCACGAAGATTTGCTCTATTTCCAACCACTCTTCTGCCTGTTCCCCTGTCTCAGTTCCTTCAAATGTCGGAGGTCGGTATGCAAGAAATTGAGTCAAGCTCAGTTCCCCAGGTAGTAATTGTTGCTTAGATGGTTCTTCGCCAAAAGCCGGCAGTGGTAGGGGATTCGTACGTCCTGCACTTGCATTGACACTCAATGCGTCACCCACTTCTACATTTGCTGCCATACTGCAACACAAGGGTTAACAACAATACCCAAAAGCAGTTCATATAATACATCGTTAGAGAAACAAAACATGTTAGTGTAACATCATATACTTCATATGTAACATATACACAAAACATGTTTAAAAGTAAGCACCTAGCCAACTTATTGCTAATGCTACCCTTCACTCATTCCCGGGTTATCTAACCACTGCTCTGATACCACTAATGTAGGGTCCTCCCACCTTAACATCATATAATACACATATAATGGACTGAACATGCATTCATAACCTCTTAGGGGTTCCGGTTGTAGCTTGAGCTAAGAAGATTACAGGCCAAAATAAAATTTCCAAAGGCTAATTAATTACATTCTCAACAATGAATGTTAAAGCTATAGGTTTACACTACTCCTAGAGTAGAGACTATCAAAATCCTGCATCCTATATTCATCTTGCTCCTTTTAGCTCACCGCCTCAACCCGACCCTAGGCCCTTCGGTCCAAAAGTGTACCTACAGGGACAACACATCATGAGCATATACAATCTTACTTAACTTCTAAAAACATCGTAATAAATGCATGAAATATTGGTTAAGTAAATATGCTGGTTATTCATTAACTTCTTTTTGTTGTCCCTGATTCATAATCATGCATATGGGCATCTTACCCTGTGGCATCTTACCACGTCATAACATCGTATGACCTCTTACCATATGGGCATCTTACCCCATGGCATCTTACCACATAATAAAATCGTATGGCCTCTTACCATATGGGCATCTTACCCCGTGGCATCTTACCACGTAATAAAATCGTATGGCTTCTTACCATATGGGCATCTTACCACATAATAAAATCGTATGGCTTCTTCCCATATGGGCATCTTACCCCGTGGCATCTTACCACATAATAAACATCGTATCACATCATCATAAACTTGCTTATCATAAACATCGTCATCATAACATCATCATCATAAACTTACTTATCATAAACATCATCATCATTCCATCATCATCATAAACTTACTTATCATAAACATCATCATCATAACATCATCATCATAAACTTACTTATCAAAATCATCATCGTAATTATCATCATCATAATCATCATCATCATAAACATCATCATTATAAACATCATATGTAGGAGTATGGTTTACCGTCCGATGCCCGTACGTTTCTTACGTACCTTAATTCCCAAAAGTGGAGAAATCGGAGAGCTTTATCTCCTTGAGGTTGTGGGTACTTGGGATGGTTTTACATAACCATACAAATCATTAGAAGCTAAACAATAGCCAAATACCAAAAATTCATCAAAAATCATCATTTTCCATGTTTTACATAGTGGCGATCGATCGCTACCTGAGGCGATCGATCGCCTCGCTCTTTTGCCTTGCGGCGATCGATCGCTTAATTTTAGGCGATCGATCGCCTGCTACGTGAAATGGCTACTGGCCATCGGCGATCGATCGCCACCTGCTGGTGCGCGATTTTTCGCCATTTTTGAGCATTTTCTAAGCTCAATCCCATATCATTCAAACCCAAACTTTCCAACCACACTAACATCATCATAACTCGTTAAAAGCCACATAAAACACTTCAAAGATCATACCCCAACCATAAATAACATACACCCAAACAAACCCATTTCAAAACCCTCCAAAACCATAACAAACTCAAATAAAACTTTACAAAAACATCAAGGAGGTATCCATACCTCTTGGGGACTCCAAATCTCCCAACAAAATCCACAAATCAAGATTTTTGGAAGGATTCCTCTTCCTCTTTTAAGCCATGGACGAAAATGGAGGGGGGGTAAGGGTTTTGGGTTGTTGATTTGGGGATTTAGAGTATAAAGGGGAAAGTGAGTTAAAAGGTGGGGTAGTGGGGATTATAAGGGTTTAATTAAATTTGCACCCCAATACTTAACATGATGTATAAAATACCCTAACATGGTATTTTAAAAGCATTTACAAAATGCAACCAACTTCATTAAATCCATACTTTCCTCATAATTAAAATCAACACAATTAAATCATGTTAACACTTCATTTTCCACACATAACTTAATCATCACAATAATTCATCATATAAACATAATTAATGTCCAAATTGCCATTAATTAATTTCGGGGCATCACAGATCCCCTAAGTCTTGATAATAAACTTAGCCTAGAAACATATTTAAAATCAAATGCAATATCATGTTTTTCAAAATCAAAAGCATAAGGAAATTAAATATAAACAAACAAAGTTGACAAATACGCATAAACTAGCGATGTTGACTCGCGTCATCTACTCGTAGCTCCGTCTCTCGCTGTGTTGCTTTGTTCACGTCATCTTATTCTACGTATAGTCTTCTGTATGTGCCTCTCCTTCACCATATTTTCTTATGCACGTTAATTCCCTTACGTGAAATTTCCTCTGTACGTTCTGTTTCTTCACCTGGTTCAATCTGTTGCTCACGTGGATTCTCTGCCTTGTTTGCTTGCTGCTCACCAATATTTTCCTCTGTTCTTTCTCAAACGTTGCTCCCGTTTTTTGCTCTTCTGTCACTCTTGTTCACATAACTTTTTCAATCTCACGTACTCATTATCTTCCCCCAAATTCTCGTCTTTCTTATCTTTTTTAATCTGATCCTCCTCAAGTTACGTACATGTGTTTGTTATCTGAATGTCTCGTTCCTCAAAAGTCTTCGTTTATCCCTTCACTCATTTTCCCTCAACAATCTCTTCTCACGTCTCTTGAGTCAATTTGCTAGATAATATCCTTTCTTATCAGCTTCAATTTGCTGCCCACCTCTTTCTCTGTTATCAATATCTGCTCACGTCTTTTGCTCTTTTAAATCTCTCAAAGTCCCGTATATATTGTACGTGAATTTCCGAAGAATGCTGGGCTTTCCTTTTATTCTCCTTCAATCCTTTAATATCATATATTATAATATAATATTTCATCCATGTTCGATAATATCCGGTTGTGCTCGGTTTAGTCCTTTTTCATTAATTAAGCTTAATTCACCAACTTTTATGCATTTAGATCTGGATTCCTGAAATATACAAATATATACCAAAAAACGTAATATTTTCCAGGAATCACTACAAAAACATCTCTAATCTTATATCAAATTAAGTGTAAAAATCACACTTATCAACTCCCCCAAACATAAACTTGATCGTCTCGAGCAAGAAATAAGATCAAACAGTCAAGTTCAACATTGAAGATTCAAATAAACCAATTCATAGTCAATCATGTAGCTCAGACATCTCACTTACAGACGAACAAAAATAAATCAGAAAGTTTAACAAGTTGTGTTTTCTCCTAGATCAAGCAACATGTCGCCAAATTAGAATCTGCGTGTGTGCTATTGTCACTTTCAAGTTTCATGCAATTTTCATAGATCCAATCATGCATGGCAATGAAAGTTAAGATTATCTTTGAGCACTCTATAGTCCTATTTCAAACACTTCTTCACTAATGTAGTCACTCCCTCAACTTGGATCAATAGGTCTTTTAAAGCTTGTAATGTTAGGCCTAGGTGTTTGGCTTCAAAGAAAAGATAAGGTAACACAAAGAAGAGAGTATAAGCATGTAATATTCATATTTTTAGCACAAAATTGAGCTTCTCTTCTTTTTCTTTTAGCCTTGGCCTCTTTGGGTCATATTTAGATAAAAAAAAATTCAAGGATTTATCTATCTTTTTCTTTTCTCATTCATCAATTTTTCAATAATACGCTCATCAAAATATAGCAATTTATGTGCATGAGAATCATTATACTCCCTTAAGGTAAAGATGAATTCTTTCACTTTAGGCTCATAAAGGTGGTTATAATGAGTTGCCAAAAAATGTCAAATGGGGGCTAATCAAAAGAAACAATTATCAAGACTTTCGGTTCACCTATGTAATCCCCCACAATTCGCCTATTAGTTAAGAATTAAATTCAAACAATCTAAGGTGACAAGTTTTCCTAATTCACTTGTTATACATTGGTCCGAATATAACAAATCTAAAATTAACGTAACAATAAGCCACTCTTGTATCATTATTGAACAATTAATATTGTAAATTGATCTATGAAAACTTATATCTTTCGATTACTAGATATCTATGGCTATCACACGTGTATTTGACTTCATCTCTCGATATCAGTCTGAAATCCACGGCATAAATCACTATATCGGATTCCAATTTTATCTCTCGATCTCAATTGTAATTTTATATTTAATGCGCTTTATGAAAACCACTAACTTTAGATTAAATAACTCAAAGCTATCACTCGTATGTGATTCTATATCTCGATCTATTCTTTAACGCACGGCATGAATTATTATATTGTATTATAATCTTATCTCTCGATCTCAATTATAATAAAATATCATTCAAAGGGGATCAATCCATCAAAAGCATTAAGAACAATAAAACTTGCACAAAGAAGATATATGAATTTGATCACAATATCAATAGGAAAAACTATGTTCAAGATATTTCTCAATCATCAAAAACACAATAAATCCAAAATTCATTCAAAACAATAATAGAAAGGTAAAAGCAACCTCCCAAGTCGACTTTGCTCGCTGATTCTCGATCCTTCCTCGCTTCTTTCTCGATCGTGCTCATCGATTCTCTTGTTGGATTGTTCCAATTCATAGGGGGTGAAGGGTTGATGAGGGATGATAGATGGTAGAAAGATGGAGGCTAGTGTGTAGATGATGGAGTAGGAGGAAAGATGGGGGTGTGAGTTTGGTTTAGGGTCATGGAGGGAGGCGTTAGTTGGAGGTGGAAAGTGGCAACGTCTCTAATCTTATATCAAATTAAGTGTAAAAATCACACTTATCAGCTACCTAATAATTATTCATACAATCTAATGCTAAGTTTGATATCAAATCCGTAATTGTTTGATTAATTGAATTTGCGAAGCAACTAGGATTGATAATTCTCTATTGTTGAGGTTATTAAATTTCTAGGGAAAACTTTTGACTAGATTAAACATAACTTTTGTTGTTTATGTTGTTTAGCGTCACCAATCTTACTTGCTCATATGTTATATTAGTCTAAATCTTAACTATTGTTGTTAGGGTTGATTAATCGATAAGGGTTAAATTTGAATGTTGTTTTCGATTTAACTATACTTAAGGTGAGATAGGAGTTAAATCTTCAATGGTGAATATTCATGCATAAAAATTACATATGTGAGAAAATCGATGAATGAATAAACAAATTCCAATGGTAGAGTCGACAGAAACCAAGATCTCTCTTTAATTGATTTATTCCTATTTTATTTCAATCATGCATCCTACATAATTTTAGATAACTAATACTCTCAAATACCCCCTATTTCGATATTTGTTAGCACAAAGATACTCACTTCCCTGTGGGATCGATCCCTACTTATACTGCTACATTAATTTGTTGATTCACTGAGAAGTGTTAATTTGG
This sequence comes from Haberlea rhodopensis, assembly GCA_907163345.1. Taxonomy (NCBI): domain Eukaryota; kingdom Viridiplantae; phylum Streptophyta; class Magnoliopsida; order Lamiales; family Gesneriaceae; genus Haberlea; species Haberlea rhodopensis. The sequence goes on along the minus strand of CAJQUN010000033.1, from coordinate 4,697,758 downwards.
GCGTACACGATAAGCGCGACCAAATTTTGGCGTCGTTGCCGGGGAGGGCATTGTTATTTTTTGGCTAATTTTTAACTACTAGATATTGCTATTTGTCTTCCTATACTACTCTTGTTTATTCATGCAAGCATGATATCATTCAGAGGGAGACAAATATCAATACGATTCTGAGATTGAAAGAACCCTACATCGATGTAGGAGAGAAACTCGTAGGAGACAAGAAGAAGAAGAACGGATTACTATGGTAGAGAACCAGAGTCTGAGACAGCTAGCAAATCCTACCTTGGATCAGCAGCTCCTCTGCATTACTTTTCATACTCTTGCTACTAATATCAATTTTGAATTACAATCTAGTTTAATACATCTCTTACCCTTGTTTCATGGTCTTGCAGGTGAAGATCCTCATAAACACTTAATGGATTTTCATGTGGTTTGCACCACCATGAAACCAACTGGGATCACTGAGGAGCAAATCAAGCTGAGAGCCTTTCCTTTCTCATTAAAGGATGCTGCGAAGGATTGGTTATTCGATGTACCATCCAGGTCGATACTACATGGAACGATTTGAAGAGGATCTTCCTTGAAAAGTATTTTCCAGCATCAAGAGCCACCAACATAAGGAAGGAGATCTATAGGCGATTCACTGGAGAAACACTTCATGCATATTGGGAACGCTTCAAAAAGTTGGGTGCAAGCTACACACAACATCAGATAAGTGAACATCTGCTCATTCAATACTATTATGAAGGTTTGTTGTCTAGTGACAAGAATTTAGTAGATGCTGCGAGCGGTGGAGCTTTTGTAGATAAAACACTGAAGAGGCAAGAAATTTGATAGCAAACATGGCAGCCAATTCACAGCAATTTGGCAACTTTAGAGTCGAACCACCTCAAAGGAAACAAACTGAGGTAAACGTATCTAACCTTGAACAACAACTAATTAGTTTAACCGCTCTTGTTCGACAGATGTCAGGTGGGAATGGGCAAAATGTTAAACCATGTGGAATTTTCTTAGAGATGAGCCATACAACCGACGCATGTCCCTCACTTCAAGAACCACCCAGTGAGCAAGCAAATGCCGCGGGAGGATTTCCGGGACAACCACAACGAAGAGATGACCCTTTCTCTAGCACTTACAACCCAGGATGGAGGGATCATCCAAACTTGAGATATGGAAACCAAGTGGAACCACAGATGCAGTCTAATCCACCACCCTACCGACCACCATTCCAAAGGCCACAACAAAATTCTCAATTCCCTACTACTACTGATAGACTTGAGATTATCAGAACGTTACAAAAATTCAACAGGAGACAAGGGCGAGCATTCAAAGTTTAAACACTCAAGTGGGACAACTTACAAATAACCTTAATCGTTTGAAAGCTCAAGTATCCCATAAATTACCCTCACAGCCAGTGATGAATCCAAGAGAGAATGCGAGCGCCATTAAGCTAAGGAATGGAAAGGAATTGGAAGAGCCGGAGAAGATGGAAACCCTGCATACCACACAAGAGGAGGAACATGAACTTGTTAAAAAGGGAAAGGTTCATGTTAAAAAGGGAAAGGAATTCACACAGGATGAGGAACCTCGAGGTAAGTCTCCTCCACCTTTTGAATATAAAAATGAACCCCCTTTCCCTCTTTCTTTGAAGGATAATAGGAAATATGAGAGCATCAAGGAACTCTATAACACCTTTTGAAGATGCAAAGTGAATATCCCACTGTTGGACGCTATTAAGCAAGTACGCCGCTACACAAAATTCTTGAAGGAGTTATGCACTGCAAAGCGGAAGCAGAAGTTGAAGGGGCGCCAAAACGTTGAGTTATGGGAGAACATCTCTACTGTTATTCAAAGGAAGATCCCCACAAAGTGCAAGGATCCAGGTATGTTCACTATCCCATGCTCAATTGGTAACACATGCCTAGAAAAAGCCATGCTAGATTTAGGAGCATCGATAAATGTCATACCATATTCTCTTTATGCTTCATTAAATCTAGGACCTTTAAGTAAAACTAGGGTGGTTGTCCAATTAGCGGATATGTCTAAAGCATACCCTAAAGGAATTCTAGAGGATGTATTGGTGAAAGTAAATTGATTTGGTCTTCCCCACGGATTTTTATGTGCTTGATATGGCAAATGGTGACAATAGTAGTCCAATATTATTGGGAAGACCCTTTTTGAAGACTTCTAAGACTAAAATAGACGTTCATAGTGGCACACTCACTATAGAATTTGATGGTGAGGTCGTTAAATTTAATATACATGACGCTATGAAATATCCTTGTAACGATGATGATACTGTTTATTCTATCGATATTATTGATTACTTGCCCCAAGGTATTTTTGAGCTCGTAGGTATAGAGGAATTGGAGATAGCCCTGACCACACCACTCACCCATCTTGAGGAAGAATGGCAACTTGGAGATGAGGTAGAGCAAACTGTCATCACCTTGGATACCACGCCTGAGATACAAGGTAACGTTTCATTGTTTCATTACCAATTTCTAACACTAGGCCACTACCTTCTGTATCAAAGGCACCCACCGTTGAGTTGAAGCAATTACCAAGCCACCTAAAGTATTTATTCTTGGAGAAGGGGATACACTACCGGTGATTATCTCTAGCAAGTTGGGAGATGACAAATAAGAGGAACTTATTCAAGTGCTCAAGGATCACAAAACCGCCATTGGATGGACCATTGCAGATATTAAAGGAATAAGCCCTTCTACATGCATGCATAGGATCCTACTTGAAGATGGAAGTAACCCAACACACCAACCGCAAAGAAAACTTAACCCACCGATGATTCAAGTTGTGAAGGAAGAGATCCTCAAACTCCTAGCAGTTGAGTGATATACCCAATTTCTGATAGTCAATGGTCCCGATCCAAGTCGTACCAAAGAAGACAGACATCACAGTGGTGAAAAACAAAGATAATGAATTGGTCACCACCCGCACTCAAAATGGATGGAGAGTTTGCATCGACTATCGGAAGCTGAATGCTGTGACCCGCAAGGATCACTTCCCCTTACCTTTCATTGATCAAATGCTTGAAAGGTTAGCATGCCACTCTTTTTATTGCTTTCTTGATGGATATTCTGGTTATTTTCAGATTGTTATCGCACCGGAGGATCAAGAAAAGACAACGTTTACATGCCCCTTTGGAACTTTCGCTTATAGGCGCATGCCCTTTGGACTTTGCAACGCACCGGCCACTTTTCAATGATGTATGGTTAGTATATTTTTCGAGTACAGCGAGCATATATTAGAGGTTTTTATGGATGACTTTACTGTTTATGGTGACTCCTTCAATGCTTGTTTAACTACCCTTACACTTGTCCTTAAGCGTTATATTGAAACTAACATTGTGCTCAATTCTGAAAAATGTCATTTAATGGTGGAGCAAGGTATAGTGTTGGGCAATGTTGTTTCTTCAAAAGGTAAGGAGGTAGATAAAGCAAAAATTGACATAATTCAAACTCTACCCTATCCTATTTGTGTGCGGGATGTGCGTTCCTTTCTTGGCCATGCAGGTTTTTATAGGAGATTCATCAAGGACTTCGCCAAGATTGCATCACCATTGTGCAAACTGTTGCAAAAGAAAGTGGTATTCGAGTTTGATGAGGCATGCAAGATTGCATTTGACACATTGAAGACATCTTTGACATCCGCACCCATCACCCATCCACCTGACTGGAACAAGCCATTTGAGATAATGTGCGATGCTAGTGACTATGATGTGGGTGCTATTGATCGCTTTTATTTTAAACAATTAATTCAAATCTAGCGATTTTGGACCGCAAGTGCACGGTGTCAAGTTTTAGTATAGATAGGAAGAATACGGATTGTCGAACCCACAGGGACTAACAAGCAAGTACCAAATAAGATTTCTTTTAACTATATTTAACCTACGATAATTAATTAATAATTAAACTAAACTAAATTAAGCTACTATAACCCAACCAAAATAATTGACGATCACGAGAAAAGTCCACAAGAAAGAATTATCAAGACTATGATTCACCTAACCCAACTCTTACAATTCTTTTCTCCATACATCTCTAAAGTGACGGGTTTTCCGAATTTATTCGATATACTCTCTCGAGCTATATTAAATCTAACATCAAATTGCAACAAGTAACTCTCGTTCACTTAATTAACAATTTAATATTGAATGCGATTTATGAAAACCACTAACTTTAGATTAAACAACCCAAAGCTATCACTCGTATGTGATTTTATCTCTCGATCTCAATCTTTAACACACGGCATGAATTATTATATCGTATTATAATTTTATATCTCGATCTCAATTATAATAAAATATCATTCAAAGGTGGCCAATCCTTCAAAAGCATTAACAACAATAACACATGCTCATAGAAGATATATGAATTCAATCACTCAAGAATAATAAAGGAAAAACAATGTTTAAGATATTTCTCAATCATCCAAAACACATTAAATACAATAATAATTCAAAACAAATAATAGAAAAGTAAAAGCAAACTCCCAAGTCGACTTATTCGTTGATTCTCGATCCTTCCTCGCTTCTTTCTCGATCGTGCTCCTCGATTCTCTTGTTGGCTTGTTCCAATTCCTAGGATGAAGTAGTGATGGTGGATGAAGGTGATATGGAGTATGGAGGAGTGGAGGCTATTCCTAGGTTACAAAGTATGATTTTGGTTGTAATTTTCGTGTAAATATATATAAGGATAGGAATCATGGACTTCCTTGTTGGACTAAAACTCTAAAATGAATTTATTTTTCAGAAAACTTCTTCGGCCGATCGATCGAGATTGAGGCTCGGTCGATCGCCAAATTTCTGCCTCCACCAATCGATCGAGATTGGTGGCTCAATCGATCGAGATGCTTTTTAATATTTATTTTTTTTCTTTTATTCTTTTCTTATTTTCCCGGCTTTGACGCGTTCGCTCGGTTTGGTCCTTTTTCATCATTTTTGGCTCATTTCCTCTACTTTTATGCATTTCAACATTGATTCCTGATATATAGAAATATACCAAAAATCGTAATATCATCCCGGAAGCTACACGAAAATATATACATATCATAGCATAAATACACGTAATATTCAACCCTATCAACTCCCCCAAACTTATCACTTAATCGTCATCGATTAAGCATTAAAATCACAAGGTATAGTTCATTCTTGATACTTGAAACAATTATTTCATGACTTGCATTATTCTCAGAAATCTCATATATATATACAAAACTTGAACAATACTTGTTTTCTCCTAAGTAAAGCAACACATCTAAAAATCGGAACGTGTGTGTGTGTTATAGTCAATCTCAAGTTTCATGCACATATTCAAGATCAAATCATGTTAATCAACTCAAAGTCGAGATTATCATCAAGCATCACATAGGCCTATTTTCAAACAACTTCTCCACTAATGATAGATACTCCCTAGACTTGGATCAAAAGGATTTTTTAAGCTTGTAATGTAAGGCCTTTGGTGTTTGCTTCAAAGAAATGATAGGATATCACAAAGAAGAGAGTATAAGCATGTAATGTTCATATTTGTAGCACAAAATTGAGCTTCTCTTCTTTTTCTTTTATAGCCTTGGCCACTTTGGGTCTTATTTAGTCTTCTTTTTTTCTCAAGGCTTTATATCTATCTTTTTCTTTTCTCATTCATCATTTTTTTTCAACTATAGCTCATCAAAATATAGCAAATTATGTGCATCTAATGAGAATCATTATACTCCCTTTAGGTAAAGATAATTCTTCCAATTTAGGCTCATAAAGGTGGGTATAATGAGTTTGCTAAAGAATGTTGAATGGGGGTTAATAGTATGTTAAACATACTCCATTCTTTCTCAATTAGGCTCAAATTGGGACCTAGAGATTGATATATACATGGTAAGCTTGAAAGGCTCAAACGGTCCAAAGATCGCCTAGATCATTTTCAAGTCAAGCTTGTAACTATAAAATTTCGCCTCAAAGTGTCATCATCAAATAAGTTCTAGGATAACTCTAAGATGCTCAAGACAAATCATCAAGTTCACCACAATTATCACTATTCAACATGCAATCCACAAGATCATGACTCATTGTGCTTAATATATTCCTCATTCTTGACATGCTAACTCAAATTAGGATATTCATGTACAAGTCTAATAATCATCAATAATCAAGTTCAAATGCATAGTGAGATCAAAATCATCATTGAATAGTCACTACTATAATTCATTCTTTTCTCAAGTTTGAACTCATAAAAAAAAAAATTAGCTCATAATAATCGGACGATTCAAGTGTCATTTAAGTACACAACATGTGGTTAAAACAAGTAAAACATGCAAGCCACTCCCCCAAACTTAAATCAAACATTGCCCTCAATGTTCAAATGAATCAAAAGGGAAAAAGTAAACTCCCCTGATCAAGATGCTTGCATGAGGGTTGAGGAAGATTGACTTTTGAAAGTTCCACTGTTGTATGGGTTCATTGCTCCAACTCAGTACCTAGCAAGATAAGAATGCAAATGGTAAAATATTCGACTCGAGAGATAAACAAACTAAAATGCAAAAACTAAAAAATAAAACTAAATAGCAAAAGGATACGCTTGGGTTGCCTCCCAAGAAGCGCTGATTTTTAGTCGTCGGCTTGACCATCAGAAGCAACCATCAAAGAGCGGCTGCCGCCCATAGTAAGTATCGTATGATACCAATAATGGGACTTCATTCAGTATGCCCTCAAGATTTGCAAGATTGTAACAGTGTAAGCTCGTCGCTCCAACAACATTCGTCTTAAAGTGGTAGGCATGGGAGAATGATTCTTGACATGGCTTCATATCTTGGAGGATGTAGTGCGGTGAAGTTGGCATCGATGGAAAATAAGGATCCATATATGGCATAGAACATTTCTCCATCGATGGGCTCAAATCGGAATCTTCGAAAGTCTCTTCCTTCTCCAACATCACACTCGACTCATCTTCACATGGGAACTACTCGGATGACATCTCTCAAGTAGTCTCAATCTCTTGAAGAGGCTCAAGTTCCCTTGACTCTTCCACACTAGTAGGATCACTCCCCAAAACTTGGTTGGTTGAGTGATCGTCATCATATAACAAAATTCGTCGCCTCTTGATTTGTAGCCCTCATCTCTTCATCTTGGCAGCTAGTTGAAATTGTTTCCATGAGGACCACCATTTGCTGCTCCAGGTGACGCATAGAGTTGGTTTGGCACTCCAAACTATTCTCGGTTGATGCCAAGAATCTTACTAAGGTATCCTCTAACTGAGTTGTGACATCTGCAGAACTATCTCTCCTCTCTTCATGATGTTCAAATGGTTGTGGCGTATCAATAGGGTAGTGAGGCTCCGGTGGGTATTGGTGACTCCAACCTTGTAGTGAAGGATCACAATTCCAGTGATGATCAAAGTCCGCCATATCATTGAACAGGTGCACCACACTATCCTCATCTCTATCAACCAGGGGACTCCCAGTCACCAGTGCTCCGCTCAATACCCATTCTCGTGTCTGTGCATCCATCCTTTGAAGAAATATTGCAGGAGAGTATAGTTCAAAAAGTTGTGATACCGGAATGTGTTGGCCAATTCATTGAATCTCTCCCAAACAGCGTAGAATGGCTCGGAACGTTGTTGGGCAAAGCTTGTGAAGGCTTGTTGAAGTAGCATCTCAAGTACCTCACAAGACAAACAAAACAAAAACAAAATAAATATATATATAAAAAAAAAAAAAAAAAAAATAAACAAAATTGGTTAAATTACAGTCAAAGAACCTAGTATTATATTGCTAAAGTTAGTCCCCGGCAATGGCGCCAAAAACTTGATCGCTTTTATTTTAAACAATTAATTCCAATCTAGCGATTTTAGACCGCAAGTGCACGTGTCAAGTTTTAGTATAGATAGGAAGAATATGGATTGTCGAACCCACAGGGACTAACAAGCAAGTATAAGATTCTTTTAACTATATTTAACCAACGATAACTAATTAATAATTAAACTAAACTAAATTAAGCTACTATAACCCAACCAAAATAATCGACGATCACGAGAAAAGTCCACAAGAAAGAATTATCAAGACTATGATTCACCTAACCCAACTCTTACAATTCTTTTCTCCATACATCTCTAAAGTGACGGGTTTTTCGAATTTATTCGATATGCTCTCTCGAGCTATATTAAATCTAACATCAAATTGCAACAAGTAACTCTCGTTCACTAAATAACAATTTAATATTGAATGCGCTTTATGTAAACCACTAACTTTAGATTAAACAACCCAAAGTTATCACTCGTATGTGATTTTATCTCTCGATCTCAATCTTTAACACACGGCATGAATTATTATATCGTATTATAATTTTATCTCTCGATCTCAATTATAATAAAATATCATTCAAAGGTGATCAATCATTCAAAAGCATTAAGAACAATAACACATGCTCATAGAAGATGTATGAATTCAATCAATCAAGAATATTAAAGGAAAAACAATGCTTAAGATATTTCTCAATCATCCAAAACACATTAAATCCAATATTAATTCAAAACGAATAATAGAAAAGTAAAAGCAAACTCCCAAGTTGATTTATTCTTTGATTCTCGATCCTTCCTCGCTTCTTTCTCGATCTCCTCAATTCTCTTGTTGGCTTGTTCCAATTCCTAGGATGAAGTGGTGATGGTGGATGAAGGTGATATGGAGTTTGGAGGAGTGGAGGCTATTCCTAGGTTACAAAGTATGATTTTGGTTGTAATTTTTGTGTAATATATATAAGGATAGGAATCATGGACTTCCTTGTTGGACCCAAACTCTAAAAGGAATTTATTTTTCAGAAAACTTCTCCGGCCGATCGATTGCCAAATTTTTGCCTCCACCGATCGATCGAGGTTGGTGGCTCGATCAATCGAGATGCTTTTTTATTTTTATTTTATTTTCTTTTCTTCTTTTCCCGGCTTTGACGCGTTCGCTTGGTTTGGTCCTTTTTCATCATTTTTGGCTCATTTCCTCTACTTTTATGCATTTCAACATTGATTCGTGAAATATAGAAATATACACCAAAAACCGTAATATCATCCCGGAATCTACACGAAAATATATACAGATCATAGCATAAATACACACAATATTCAACCCTATCAGCTGTCTTTGGTCAAAAAATTGGGAAAGTTTCTCATGTCATCTATTACGCATCCAAGACCTTGAACGAGGCCCAACTCAACTACACCACTACTGAAAAGAAGTTTTTAGCTGTTGTTTTTGCTCTTGAAAAATTTAGATCATATTTGCTTGGTACTAAAGTTGTTGTGTTTTCTGATCATGCAGCACTTAGGTACTTGATGACGAAGAAAGAACCAAAGCCAAGGCTGATAAGATGGATCTTATTATTGAGCGAGTTCGATTTTGAGATCCAAGACAAAAAGGGGACTGAAAACACCGTAACGGACCACTTGAGTCGTCTACCACACATCGATGATGAACTTTGCCTAAAAGAAGAATTTACTGACGATCATATTTTCTCCATTCATGAAAAATTCCCGTGGTACGCTGATATTGTTAATGATTTGGCCACTAGTCAATTTCATGCCGATATATCTAGGGCCAAGAAAGCAAAGATCAAAAGGGATGAAAAGTATTATGTATGGGACGATCCATATCTTTGGAAGCACTGTGCCAACCAAGTCATTAAACGATGCGTCCCTGACCATGAGGTAATTTCAATTCTTAAATTTTGCCATACTTATGCATGTGCAGGACACTGTGAAGTCAAGAGGTCTTTAAGAAAAGTACTTTGATGTGGCTTCTTTTGGCCATCCCTGTTTCGAGACACACATACCTTTTGCAAGTCATGCACTGAATGCCAAAAGACAGGTAACATTTCTCAACTCAAGGAGATGCCCCAACAACCCATACTCATTTGTGAAATTTTTGACGTATGGGGCATCAACTTCATGGGACCTTTTCCTATCTCTTATGGTAATATATATATTTTGCTTGCAGTTGACTATGTTTCCAAATGGGTGGAAGCTATAGCCACCTGGACTAATGACTCTACCGTAGTTGCAGGATTCTTGAAACACGACTTTTTCACTAGGTTTGGAATCCCAAGAGCAATCATCAGTGTCAGAGGCACCCATTTTTGCAATAGGACAGTGGTAAGTTTGTTAAAGAAATATCACGCAACACATAAGCTTTCCACCGCCTACCATCCTCAAACAAATGGGCAAGATGAAGTGTCCAATCGAGAGGTCAAATCAATTTTAGAGAAGACTGTAAATCCTACGAGGAAAGATTGGAGCTTACGCTTGGACGATGCACTATGGGCATATCACACAGCATTTAAGACACCCATAGGTATGTCTCTTTTTCGATTAATCTTTGGAAAGCCATGCCATCTTCCTATAGAATTGGAGTATAGGGCATATTGGGCTATCAAGAACTTGAACATGAAGTTGGATGCAGTGGTGAGCATAGGAAGTTGCAGTTACAAGAATTGGAGGAGATCCGAAATGATGCGTATACAAGTTCAAGAATTTATAAAGAGAAGACAAAGGCCTTTCATAATAAGATGATCTCGAGAAGGACGTTCAAAGTGTTGGGATATGCCCTAAGACAAATCATTAGATGATTGTTTTTACAATGTTTATGATTTCTTGAATGCCAATTCATTATTATATATTATTCTTTTAACTGTGCAATGTGAATTAATATATATGTTAATGTCCTTAGAATAATATTGTATTATTCTTAAAGATGTCCCTAGTCAAGTATTATCATGAATATGGATAATGATAATACGTAGAGACTAGTATGTGTTGATTGATGAATTGTTCATTGATATGAGATATCAAATCAACACATGGGTACATGTTAGAGAACGATGTACTGGACAGACCCACCATGAGAATGCAACATGGATAGTTATATGATCGTCATATGCAATTCTCATTGTGATAATAATGTATGTAATCCTTACGACTTGTGATCATCAGAGATCCCAACATAAGGAGTTATGTATCTTGATATCGTCAAACGTTACCCGTAACAGGGTAATCTATAAAGGCGACTATTGGATACACTACGAATTATGTAGAGGGATGTTGACTGATCGAGATAGGATTTGTCCCTCCTATATAACAGGAGATGTGTTTGGCCCTTGATCAAGTGAGAACTAAAATGCATGGCCATGCTCGAATGAGTCGATATGAGATATCGAGCTTATTCGTTTATTCTAGTTCTACTTGGGGATCAAGAAATAAAGATTGAATATACGAGTATGACTATTCCATGACTCGTGCTCAATCTAAACACAAAGGACAAAGGGATTAAGTTACATGGTTAATATTATCACAAGTTCTAAAGGTTATGTCGAGTCATTGACACTCTTGTAATTTGGGTAGCCTCGATGTGTTGCTAGACACCGCTCTTAGCTTGTAACGTAAAATAAGATTTTATGTCACTGCCAACATTACAAGATCCTATCGGGTCGCACAAAAGATTAAATCGATAAGGGAAATTAAATTCATTGGATGAATTAATTAATTAAGAAGAGTCTTAATTAAGTGATTAAATGGTTTTAATTAAATCATGGGTTTGGGCCCATAAGACTTTAAGAAAGTCTTGAACCTTAATTAAAAGCCTTATAATATAAATACTTGGTTTTGATTAATTGTTAAATATACTTTTCATATCATACCTTGATATCAAAATAACCTTGCCACCTTAAACCCTATAGCTCTCGGCCGCCTATTCCTTGAAGCTCACGGCCGCCGCCTTCTGCCTCACGGCCGCCGTCGTTGCTTCTTGGTGGAGTTAGGCTGCTGTTAATCAGTTTTGAACCGATAGTTTGGTTTTTGTTCAAGAATAAGTCTAGTAACTTGTTCTTGAACGTCCCTTGTTTGATTTGATCGTGTGGATACCATAGAGGCAAGACCTTGGAGGTGTTGCTTGTGACTCGGAGTTCGTTGGACGTGCTGCTCCGTGGAATCTGCTCAAACACACTACAGGGGTGAGACTTTTGTATTCCTTTATCCGATATAAAATCCTATGTATAGATTCATTGTTCTAGTAATCCATAATTTTATTCCGCTGCGTTGTATGCTCTAAGGATTACTTACAGTGGTATCAGAGCCGTGTACAAGGCTCATATCGGATTTATGTGGTTAAATAGTTTAATCATATTAGAATTAATATTGCATGCTATTTAAAACTGTATGAACATATATGATATGTTAATATTTAGTTTGTGAAAATCATCGTAAAATTGTATTTGATATAATTGGCGAATAATCAAATTTATTGGGCAATATTTTCGGCCATCACCATCACAAATGACACCATGGCTAGCCACATGAGGGCTATGATTTTCGAACCCTTGGCTCGAGATGGCTTAGTCGTTGTGGCTAATAATTGTGCATGGAAGTGTCAAAAATTGATCAGGGTTTAGAACCCATTGGCTCGTGACGGCTAGCTCATGACGGCTAGGGTTTTGAACCCTAGTAGCCGTACATGGGCTCGGCCATCGTCGCCTCTTATGCTAAGGTTTTGAAACGTGGATGAGTTTTGAACTCTTTGGCTCGATAATGGTTCACGCATGCATGGATTAGTAGCTTTACCACATGAGAGCAAGGTTTTTCAAACCCTTAGCTCGAGATGGTTGAGCCAACCCCGTGCATGGCCTGACCGTGACTCGTGGCTAACAAATTCCGGCGTTTCGAACAAGATGGCTCAATGAGAACCCAAGGTGGTGCGTGGCGGCTAGGGTTTGGAACCCTAGCGCCGCCGCCGCTCGAGCTTGGCTCGGCCATGGGCTAGGGTTTCAAACCCTAGGCCCATTATTTGTCCAGCCGTGTGCTTTATGGTTTGAACCATGGTGGTTCGTGTCTTAGTCGCATAAGTTCCTGGCATGTGATGTCCCGAGCGTACGATAATTTTTCAAAAATTATTTTACAGTTTTAATTAGAATTAGATTTAAAATATTTAGAATTTAATTAATTAAATGTTAATGCATGCTTTATGTGTTGTTTGAGCATGGTGCGTGGTTATAGCCCTTTGACCTATTAGATAGGATTTGTGGATGTTTGTAATATATAATACGACCTGCGTGTCGTGCCTTCTCTATTTCATTCTAAATGTAATCCCTCCCCTATGTTCCCCTCGAATGTGAATCGAGGAATTCTATATCTTGTAAATAGTGTAGTTTATTTTATTGATGGTGATCAATGAAGATGGAGCATCGTGCCGGGATGAGGAGGCCATTCACAAATTGGAGCCAAAGGAAGGTGCTTGTGAAGTTACCTTAGGTTGACTCTTAGGATTTTCTCATTGGCTTGAGAGAATCGTTAGTAGGGGCTATAACCATGTCACGTTTAATTATGTATGTTGATGCATGATTTATCTTATGTTTTAGATTGATAATTGTATTACACATATATGTAGATATGTATACAACTATATGTAGTGGACATATTTTAAATTATCAAACTAATCATGAGATCAATAAATCCCTCTAAAATATTAAGTTTTAGATGCCTTCCAAAATTAAAAGCTCGTCAATAACTTCGATCGTACATGTGTGGGTTTGCCAAAGCAAAGCACCGTGGCAATCTTAGTAAGGCGCGAAAGGATAAAAGTGATATCCGTTATACTTTAAATTGGGTATGACTTAACTAAGTTATCTCAATAGGATTGGGAACTTAGAGGCATGGGTTGGATTATAATTCATTTGATGAATTGAACAAAGTGTTGTTCGCCCAACTATCCAAGAATTATATGTGATATAATTGACAAAGTGTTGTCTACCTAAATAACCGAGTCTTGGGCGATTAGCCAAAGCTAACTCAAGATTAGGCGAAATATGGATCTTGGCCCACTAAAGGTTTTGAGGGTTGATATTTTTTAAACAAAATAGTGGGAGCATCATTTAATGTAAGACCATGTTAAATGATTAAATCATAAACTTATTTTGCATATTTATATTGTAGATATCCATGGCAACTAACAACGTTACTAGCACATTATCACTGCGATCGGTCCTTGAGAAGGACAAATTAAATGGGACAAATTTCCTAGACTGGCATAGGAACTTGAGGATAGTCCTCAAACAAGAAAAGAAACAATATGTCCTAGAGGAACCCTTACCCGCTGAGGAACCTCCCCTAACAGCTACAAGAGCTGATAAATATGCTTACAAGAATCATCAAAGTGACGCACTTGATGTTGGGTGCCTTATGCTTGCCACCATGAACTCTGAGCTTCAGAAGCAACATGAGGAAATGGAGGCGTTCGATATGATCGAACACTTAAAGCAATTGTACCAACAGCAAGCAAGACAAGAGAGGTATGACGTCTCTAAGGCGTTATTTCAGTGCAGGATGGTAGAGGGAAACCTAGTTGGAACTCATGTTCTCAAGATGATTGGGTACATTGAGAATCTGTACAAGATGGGTTTTCCATTGGACCAAGAGTTGGCCACCGATGTGATCTTGCAATCGTTGCCTGAGAGCTTCAGTCAATTTGTAGTAAATTACAATATGACTGACATGAAAAAGACTCTACCACAATTGCTTGGTATGTTGAGAACATATGAAGCAAATACAAAGAAGACTAAGGCCACAAATGTTCTTATTGTGAATAAGGGCAAAGGAAAGGCCAAAGCTAAAGGCAATAAGAAAACAAAGAAAGTCTTTGTTAAATCTAAGCCACAGTCTTATGCACTGAAACCAAAAGGAGGGATAGCAAAGGAAGGGAACTGTTTCCATTGCGGTGAGACCAGCCATTGGAAAAGAAACTGCAAAGTATATCTGGAGGATCTAAAGAAAGAAAGTGTGACTTCCACTTCAGGTATTTTTGTTATAGAAGTCAATTTATCTACTTCTTCATCATGGGTATTAGATACTGGATGTGGATCTCACATTTGTGTAAATGTGCAGGATCTAAAAAGGAGTAGGACGTTGGCGAAAGGTGAAGTTGATCTCCGAGTTGGAAATTGAGCAAGAGTTGCTGCATTAGCTATAGGAGATTATTGTTTAGCTTTACCTTCTGGTTTATCGTTGATTTTAAAAGACTGTTATTTTGTGCCATCTATTACTAAAAACATAATTTCTATTTCTTGTTTAGACAAGTATGGTTTTTCATTTATAATAAAGGACAACTGTTGTTCTATTTATTTAAATGATATGTTTTATGCTAGTGCACAAATGGTGAATGGTCTTTATGTATTAAATCTTGATATGCCTATCTATAACATAAATACTAAAAGGATTAAAAATAATGATTGTAATCCGACTTATCTCTGGCACTGTCGCTTGGGCCACATAAACGAGAACCGCATATCTAAACTTCATAATGATGGAGTATTAGATTCATTTGATTTTGAATCATATGAAACATGCGAATCTTGTTTAATGGGCAAGATGACTAAAGCCCCTTTCAAGGGACATGTTGAAAGGGCAAATGTTTTATTGGGACTAATACATAGTGATGTATGTGGACCAATAAGTACACAAGCTAGAGGTGGTTTTCAATACTTCGTTACATTTACTGATGACCTTAGTAGATATGGGTATGTGTACCTAATGAAGCATAAGCATGAAACCTTTGAAAGTTCAAAGATTTCAAGAATGAAGTACAAAACCAACTTGGCAAAAGTATCAAAATCCTTCGATCAGATCGAGGAGGTGAATACTTAAGCCAAGAGTTTCATGACTATCTAAAGGAATGTGGGATAGTCCCACAACTCACTCCTCGGTATACTCCACAATGGAATGGTGTATCCGAGAGGAGAAATCGAACCTTGTTGGACATGGTTAGATCAATGATGAGTCATGCAGATCTTCCGATATCGTTTTGGGGACACGCTCTAGAAATAGCGATTTTCTTACTGAACCGTGTTCCATCTAAATCTGTGGAAAAGACACCATATGAGATATGGACTGGGAAGCGTCCTAGTATGTCTTTTATGAAGATTTGGGGTTGTGAGGCTTTCGTTAGACGTCACGCCACTAACAAACTTGGACCCAAATCTGATAAGTGTTTATTTGTGGGGTATCCTAAGGAAACGAAAGGATACTATTTCTATTATCCCACCGAGAACAAAGTAATTGTTGCTCGAACTGGTGTATTTCTTGAAAGAGAATTTATTTCTAGAAAAACCAGTGGGAGAAAAATAGAACTTAGTGAAGTTCAACCACAAGAAAACACTGAACCTAAGATTGAGATGGAAACAGAGCAGGCACCACAAGCTGTTGTGGAAGAAGCACCTGCTCAAGAGACACAAGCCCAGCGTAGGTCTGTAAGAGAACACCGGGAGCCACAGAGATATGGATTTCTTGTGACTCAACAAGGTGACTTACTACTTATTGATGAGGATGAGCCGTCATCCTATCAACAAGCTATAATGGGCAATGATTCTGAGAAATGGCAAGAGGCCATGAAATCTGAAATGGAATCCATGTATGCAAACCAAGTATGAACTTTGGGTGATCCACCTGAAGGGGTACGACCCATAGGGTGTAAATGGATTTTCAAGAAAAAGACCGATATGGATGGTAACGTACAAACCTATAAAGGTCGACTGGTTGCAAAAGGATACAAACAAATTCATGGTATTGACTATGATGAAACCTTTTCACCAGTGGCCATGGTTAAATCCATAAGGATCTTACTTGCAATAGCTGCATTTCATGATTATGAAATCTGGAAGATGGATGTCAAAACAGCTTTCCTTAATGGAAATCTGCTCGAGGATGTGTACATGACACAATCCGAGGGTTTTGTCGATCCAAAGGATGCTGGAAAGATATGCAAGCTACAACGATCCATTTATGGATTGAAGCAAGCTTCTCGGAGTTGGAATCTTCGATTTGATGATGCAATCAAAGAGTTTGGTTTTATCAAAAACGAAGATGAACCTTGTGTCTACAAGAAGGTCAGTGGGAGCGTAATCATTTTCCTAGTGTTGTATGTAGATGACATACTTCTCATTGGAAATGATATCCCTGCCTTACAATCTGTAAAGATTTGGCTAGGGAATTGCTTTTCGATGAAAGACTTGGGAGAAGCCACCTATGTATTAGGAATCAAGATCTATAGAGATAGATCGAGAAGGCTTCTTGGCCTAAGTCAAAGTACATACATAGACAAAGTGCTTAAAAGGTTTAGCATGCAAGAATCAAAGAAAGGATTCGTGCCTATGACACATGGTATTTATCTCTCGAAGGAACAGTGTCCTTCAACACCAGATGAGAGACAACGCATGAGTAAGATTCCATATGCTTCAGCTATTGGATCTATCATGTATGCCATGATATGTACTCGTCCCGATGTATCGTATGCTTTGAGCAGGACGAGCAGATATCAAGTTGATCCAGGTGAAGGTCACTGGATTGCTGTCAAGAATATCCTGAAGTACTTGAGAAGAACTAAGGATACATTCTTGATTTATGGAGGTGAGGAAGAGCTCAATGTAATGGGTTACACTGATGCAAGCTTCTAAACTGACAAAGATGATTTTCGATCGCAATCTAGATATGTGTATTGCCTAAATGGAGGTGCTGTGAGCTGGAAGAGTTCAAAGCAAGAAACAGTAGCCGATTCTACAACGGAAGCTGAGTATATTGCTGTCTCGGATGCAGCGAAGGAAGCGGTTTGGATGAGGAAGTTCATTTCTGAACTTGGAGTGGTGCCTAGCATTAAAGATCCGATAGAACTCTATTGTGACAACAATGGAGCGATCGCATTGGCTAAGGAACCAAGATCTCACCAAAGATCCAAGCACATACCTAGGCGTTTCCATTTCATTCGAGAAATCGTTGAAAGGGGAGATGTTAAAATATGCAAAGTACCAACAGATGATAATGTATCTGACCCATTGACGAAGCCACTGTCACAGCAGAAGCATGATCGTCATACTAGATCTCTAGGCATTAGGTATATGTCTGAGTGGTCTTAGTGCAAGTGGGAGATTTGTTGGGATATGCCCTAAGATAAATCATTAGATGATTGTTTTGACATACAATGTTTATGATTTCTTGAATGGCAATTCATTATTATATATTATTCTTTTAACTGTGCAATGTGAATTAATATATATGTTAATGTCCTTAGAATAATATTGTATTATTCTTAAAGATGTCCCTAGTCAAGTATTATCATGAATAGGGATAATGATAATACGTAGAGACTAGTATGTGTTGATTGATGAATTGTTCATTGATATGAGATATCAAATCAACACATGGGTACATGTTAGAGAACGATGTACTGGACAGACCCACCATGAGAATGCAACATGGATAGTTATATGATCATCATATGCAATTCTCATAGTGATAATAATGTATGTAATCCTTACGACTTGTGATCATCAGAGATCCCAACATAAGGAGTTATGTATCTTGATATCGTCAAACGTTACCCGTAACAGGGTAATCTATAAAGGCGACTATTGGATACACTACGAATTATGTAGAGGGATGTTGACTGATCGAGATAGGATTTGTCCATCCTATATAACAGGAGATGTGTTTGGCCCTTGATCAAGTGAGAACTAAAATGCATGGCCATGCTCGAATGAGTCGATATGAGATATCGAGCTTATTCGTTTATTCTAGTTCTACTTGGGGATCAAGAAATAAAGATTGAATATACGAGTATGACTATTCCATGACTCGTGCTCAATCTAAACACAAAGGACAAAGGGATTAAGTTACATGGTTAATATTATCACAAGTTCTAAAGGTTATGTCGAGTCATTGACACTCTTGTAATTTGGGTAGCCTCGATGTGTTGCTAGACACCGCTCTTAGCTTGTAACGTAAAATAAGATTTATGTCACTGCCAACATTACAAGATCCTATCGGGTCGCACAAAAGATTAAATCGATAAGGGAAATTAAATTCATTGGATGAATTAATTAATTAAGAAGATTCTTAATTAAGTGATTAAAAGGTTTTAATTAAATCATGGGTTTGGGCCCATAAGACTTTAAGAAAGTCTTGAACCTTAATTAAAAGCCTTATAATATAAATACTTGTTTTCATTAATTGTTAAATATACTTTTCATATCATACCTTGATATCAAATAACCTTGCCACCTTAAACCCTAAAGCTCTCGGCCGCCTATTCCTTGAAGCTCACGGCCGTCGCCTTCTGCCTCACGGCCGCCGTCATTGCTTCTTGGTGGAGTTAGGCTGCTGTTAATCGGTTTTGAACCGAGAGTTTGGTTTTTGTTCAAGAATAAGTCTAGTAACTTGTTCTTGAACGTCCCTTGTTTGATTTGATCGTGTGGATACCATAGAGGAAAGACCTTGGAGGTGTTGCTTGTGACTCAGAGTTCGTTGGACGTGCTGCTCCGTGGAATCTGCTCAACACGCTACAAGGGTGAGACTTTTGTATTTCTTTATCCGATATGAAATCCTATGTATAGATTCATTGTTCTAGTAATCCATAAATTTTATTCCGCTGCGTTGTATGCTCTAAGGATTACTTACACGAAGTTGGTCAAAAAGTCCTACTCTATCACTCACGCCTTCGACTCTTTCTGGGTAAGTTACGTTCTAAATGGAATGAGCCTTATCTAGTTACCAATGTTTCTTCTTCTGGTGTAGTGGAAAATCAAAGCTTAACCACAACGAAGAAATTCACGGTGAATGGCCATCGACTGAAACACTATTACAATGGAATCCAATACGAGGGAGCGATTAAATTGGCACTCGAAGACCCACCTGGGATCGAAGGATGAAGGACTGGCGTCGGGCCACCGATGTTAGACAGAGGCGCTTCTTGGGAGGCAACCCAAGGGGAGTTAGTTTCCCTTTCTTTTTATTTTTTTATTGCTTTATTAGCTAGACTTTTCTCTTTTCTTATAATTTTGTCTCACATTGGGGACAATGTAAGATTTAAGTATGGGGGAGGGATTAGTGGTTTGTTATTGTTTTCCTATTACAAAAAAAAAAATATCAAAAATTTGAAAATTTTGAGCTCATAGTTAGTAATGAATGCATGCTTAGAATCACTAGCCCATGATGAAACCTAATTGAGGACATGCATGCTTTTGAACATAGGTGAATTGTTAACCTTGAAACACTTTGAACTCTAATGCAAAATGTGCTTTGACTTAGTAGTCGAATATATTGAGCACGAATATGTCATGACGTGTGAAATATGCATAGCATAGTGAAGATTGTGTGAATTTTGTGATAGTCTTAGGAAGTCTCTGATACATGCTAGAACTTAACTACATGGTCTTTGAGGCGTATGTCTACACTACTCGCGAACATGAAAGTGATATAGTCCATCTTTGATGCGTTTGAGCCTTTCAAGCCTACCATGTAAAGAAAATCAATCACTAGTACCTTTTTTGAGCCCTAATGCAAAAGAATGGTTGTGTTCTAAGCATACAAACAACCACCATTCAACATTATGGTATGATTGAGGATCATGGAATGCCGCTATTGAGCGAGCAATGTGTAATGTTGTCATTGTTGAGCGAGCATTGAGTTGTGATATCGCCGCTGTTGAGCGAGCAATGGGACAGGATGTGATGAGACTAAGAAACCACTAATTGACATGTTTATGATTTCTGTAAATCATTAGCGTAATGATTTAACTGCATTTGATTATGAAATTAATACGGCAATGATGAGTTTAGTTAATCAATGCAATGATTAACTTATTTTGGGAATTGATGGTTTGGCTATTGTGACAATAGGAACAGCACAGGGATCCCATATGATAATGTTACTATACAGTGAGTATCTTTTACATTTACAGTCTTATATTCTGTAAATTATGTATTATGATATTGTGATTATTGAGATGGTGGATTGGTATACTCACCCCATGTGGGGGCTGTTTCTGTGGAACAGGTAGAACAGGTACCACATTGAATCTGGAGTTGAGCTTGGGCTGTAGATTAGGAATGCTCGCCTGTGAGCATTCTGATGTGTATATGGGTTGTATAAAGGTTGTTAGATTGTCTTTTCATTCTTGGTTGCATGCAATTAATTATAGATTATTGCATAATGAATTGAGAATAATATTGGTGCATTGAGATGTGTATACTTTTGTTAGTTGAGTTGAGTTGCGTTGAGAACTAGACACTAAGAGAAATTATGTCGCAAAATTTTATATACATCATGCTGTTGTTATTGAAGCATGTGATGAGAATTCCCTAATGTGATGAAAGTATGCACTAATAGAGATGATAAATGCACTAATGATGAGATTAGATGTATGGGTCATTTCATTTGGTATCAGAGCAGTGGTTAGCTCTTTGGGCTGTTTAAGGGCCAAGAGATGTGTTGAGACAACAGAATGACATGCTAATTTATATGATTATAGTTTGACACTTGTGTGGTGCGATGATTTTATGCTCCTATGCGTATTTTATGCTATGAAGTAATGGAGAATTGTATTATTGCTAACCATTGTGATTACAGGATCATATGGAATACGAGAAATGTGATCTTGAGCGATAACCGGCGATGGTAATGAACATACCCACTGAAGTGAAATTGTTTGAGGATGACAATAAGTGGGTAACTATTTAAATAGTATTCATTGATTGAATCTGAAGTAATAATGATTTGAGATTGTTACTAATGGAAGGATAAATAAATTTATTTGAGGTGTGCACTTGTTATATATGCATACAGTGTTGAGAAACCAGATTTTGTAGGGAATGAGAAACGAGATATGAAGTCTGATGACAAGATATGTTGACAATACTGTGTTTTTGGTTGATACCAACAGACGAGATGATGATCGAGTATGAGTACGTTGTGATTATGAGAATGCAGGTACATGTTAAATTATACTCATGCATTAATATTTGATTTGAGATACGGGGGTATCGATGAGTATTATTGGACCACTATTATTATAGCGATGAGTATTATTGGACCGTCATGGTATTGACGATGAGTATTATTGGATCTCTATTATTATAGCGATGAGTATTATTGGACCGTCATGGTATTGACGATGAGTATTATTGGACCGCTATTATTATAACGATGAGTATTATTGGACCGTCATGGTATTGACGATGAGTATTATTGGACTGCTATTATACTAGCGATGAGTATATCAATATGTGTATTGATATGTAATTATATTCCGTGGAATGTTTATGTTGTAAACAGGGATAATTGAATGGATCAAGTGTGGATCCACTGTGTATCGTAAGTATATTACATCTTATTGTGTTAAGTATGTAAGTTTATTCATGGCTATTATGATTATATTATGTATGCCATTGTGGGCAATGAACCACTATTGTGTTAGTGATGAGATATGTATGCCATTATGGGCGATGTACCGCTATTGTGTTAGCGATGAGATATGTATGACATTGTGGGCGGTATACCGCTATTGTATTAGCGATGAGATTTGTGTACCGCCTTTGAGCGATGAGTATTGTTGTACTGCTATGGTGTTAGCAATATATATTGATGATGTGTTGATTTCAGATAGCAATGGACATTGTGTTACTATTATTCCTTGGGTACATGTGTAGGTCCAAGAGAACATTGGAATGTTCCAAGAAGAACGAGGAGTTGCGGTAAACTATTGCATTTTGTTTGGCATGTGAATATATGTTGAGATATGTTGATAAATGCTGATTGCATTATCTCAGTTGGGTTATATTGATTGTGAGAATCGATTGTACGTATAGAATAATGGAGAATGAAATTAAAAATTAAAGCATATAGTCTTATAAATTGTGAGATTAATGAGAATGTTATGGGATAACATGAAACGCCACGGGATGACGAGGGATCACTAAGAATGTCATGTGTTGACATGTATCGTCACAGGTTGACGAGGTATATTATGATGATACATAATGACAAGTGATGGACGATTTGTGCCATCGTTACGACGGAGAATATTTAGATGTATATCTTGAGCTGTAAGATGTGAGTGCCACTGGTTGGCATAATATGGTGTGGTGTGTCACAGGTTGACACGAGACCATGATGCCGAGCAGGTTTGCTCGATGGGTAAATGGTAGTGACATACAGATAAGTATACTACATAGTGTATTCATATAAGTGTGTTACGAGTGGTGATACCTTTTGGTCTACTCGTTGAGTTGGCAATAGCCAAGCGACTGGTAACATATGTAGTTGTCGAGGGATCTACATATGTATATGTTGTGTATAACATATCTGATCGCATATACTCATGAGATTATGTAAATAAATCCTAACGACTAGGATTGAATTATGATCGGGTGAGGACATTGAGATGTCCCTTGTGTATCGGTATTAGAGAAATATTGGATGATGATCCACTACTCTAATTAATGGTGCGGTATTGTATACCGGGATTAAATGTATGATACGTTGGTAGGTTTTGGATAAACCTTGGGAGGATACGAATTACTAGCCAGGTAAGTTTATTTATGGTTGAACTAATATAGTGAGCTCGTTGTAGCCACTATACTGCTTGTTGGAAACGAGTATGGTGAATCGTATGGTGATACGATGAAGGTTTATGGTGGACTCGTGTAAGTCACTATGTTGCATGAGGTTTGAGGCAGAGAATACCTCACGAAGATGTTTATACGTTAAATATTTTGAGGGACTTGTACTGGGACAACTCAATTTTGTTGGGAATATCAACGTGGGTGTCGACAAGTCGTTGTTAGCGCTGATTGGGGATCCTTGCATATGGAATGCAATGGGGGCGCAATCGGAATTGTGGGATATAGTCAGTGGAGTGACAGTACTATATAGATTGTATCTCTTGGGGAGATTTGGAACATACTGTCATGGAGACAGCTGGTATTGGTCGATGGTTAATTGTGAATCAGCCACGGTAAGCATTACTGGTCATGGACCGGGTAATGACTTCGTGTTATTGGTAAGGCGTATGAGGAGACGTCTCTAGGGAGATGCTCGAGATATGTGGAGTACTATGGTATTACTACATAGCATCATTAGGATGGGTATACGTCGTGAATACGGGTTTCAGACTGGTAATAGTAGCAAGGGTGCACTATTCTAAACCAGTTGTGTATTTATCGGTTCTGGGATATATTTTGGTATAAATATATCCAGGTTTTCCGAACGGTGGTTCGAGGTTGGAGGGTCATGGGTTCATGACACTTTCCTTGTGAGGAATGCGGTATTCATATACCTATTGGGAATCTTTGGAAGATTCGATTTTTGTGGTGTTGATGTTGGAATCACACCATTGGTCGTCGGTTCGTCAATCATCATTCTCCACTTGGTGAGAATAATTGAGGATTTGAAGTTGTTTATAGGGCTTATGGCTATGATTGGAGAAACCCGAGCCGAGTACATTGAGTATGCATGTGGTGTTGATGCTTAGGCATGTATACCAGTGTGTATACAAATGCCAGCATTTTGGGTACTCGTCGAGCATCGAATTAGTATGCTCGGATGGATGAATCTCTAGTGATAGATTGTGGCACCTTGTGATTGGTAATCTTAACGACACGATGCATTCTGAGGAATGATCGTGAGGTCTGGTTGACTCCGTCGAGGAGGGATTGTTGTGTATTGTGACCATGGTAATTCATTGCTGGGTAATTTGATAGCATTCATGTATTATGATTGTTGAATCCTAGGGTAAGCGAGGGATGGCCGGGGGTTCAATCTGTTGGGTGTCATTGTTGACACGTGTGGTGAGGATGCAATCGATTTTCTTGCATGTTCTCTATGGAATTTGAGACCTTGTGGAATCTCGATGGTGTATTTGGACCAAGATATGATTTCTTGGAACACACAGATGTTGATACCTGTAGAGATATGTTTTGTGTTGATCGGTGGCCGTGAGTTGCCCGATCCGAGTTGCAAGGTGGTGCAACTACTCCTCTATGGAGATGGATTTGGAGAGCGGAAACTGGGTTTAGTGTGTGTATACTGTTTTATGCTAGTGGCTTCCTTTGTAGCGATGTGTGTTGGTCATCGCGGTCTAAGCGGGGGAGATATCATGGAAGTGATATCTATGTTAGAATCAGGGATGATTCGAGTAGCTAGCAGTTACGGTTGACTGACTGATTTTGAGTGGTTAGCATCGAGGCATGCTGACGTCCTTTGCGATTGTGATGGTTAGAGAGGGTTACTCCATCCCAAAATTAGTGTGAGGTCGGTGTCCTCGCAGTTGGTGTGTCGTTCATTATGTGTTCATTATTCGATGATGTGGATCCGATTGGATTGTGTAGTCTTGGCAGTACGTGAGGTACGACTGTGCAAATTTCGAAGACGAAATTTTATTAGTGGGGGGCTAATTGTGATGCCCGGGAATTAATGGTGTAAATTGCTGTGTGGTATTGATCCTTAATGGATTTTAATTGTGGAAATTATGAATTAATTGCGGTGTTGGGACTCCCGGGGATTTTAAATTCGGCATTTGGGGTCGCTGGATCCAAGGGTTGAGATTGTATTCACATCGTGGTGATAACCTTGGAATTTAGGTTTTTTGTGGTATCTGGGGTCCGGGTACATTGTATTGGGTTGGTATTGAAAATTGAGATTGGAGAGATAATTATTGAAAACAGATGCTTTTTAATGAATCATTATGTATTTGTGGAGGAATTGGTATTTTGGAGCCTTGGTACTATATATACCAAGTGGACTCGGTGTTTCGTCATTGCACGGAATCTCCTCTCTCTCTCACCACGCCCAAACCCCATTTTCCCTCCCCTTTTCTCCCCTTGGAGGAAATGGCTGGAAGCTCAGCTCGGGAGCCGGATTTCTCGAAGAAATTGTGATTAATTCACTGGATCTCGGGGTAAAGGCAATGTTTAACTCTTGCTACTGGACTATAATGTACGTTTAACGTACGAGCATGGTAGATATATTATTGTCATGTGCATGAACAATATATGGATGTTGGAAACATTATGGTATGATTGAGGATCATGGAATGTCGCTATTGAGCGAGAAATGTGTAATGATGTCATTGTTGAGCGAGCATTGATTTGTGATATCGCCGATGTTGAGCGAGCAATGGGACATGATGTGATGAGACTAAGAAACCATTAATTGACATGTTTATGATTTCTGTAAATCATTAGCGTAATGATTTAACTGCATTTGATTATGAAATTAATAAGGCAATGATGAGTTTAGTTAATCAATGCAATGATCAACTTATTTTGGGGATTTGATGGTTTGGCTATTGTGAGAACAGGAACAGCACAGGGGATCCCATATGATAATGTTACTATACAGGGAGTATCTTTTACATTTACAGTCTTATATTCTGTCAATTATGTATTATGATATTGTGATTATTGAGATGGTGGATTGGTATACTCACCCCGTGTGGGGACTGTTTCTGTTGGAACAGGTAGAACAGGTACAACATTGAATTTGGAGTAGAGCTCAGGCTTTAGATTGGGAATGCTCCCAGGGCTGAGGTACCAATACTGGTATTGGGCATTATACTTTATACATTGAATACACATTCACTTATTCGATGCTCGCCTGTGAGCATTCTGATGTGTATATGGGTTGTATAAAGGTTGTTAGATTCTCTTTTCATTCTTGGTTGCATGCAATTAATTATAGGGTATTGCATAATGAATTGAGATAATATTGGTGCATTGAGATGTGTATACTTATGTTAGTTGAGTTGAGAACTAGACATTAAGAGAAATTATGTCGCAAAATTTTATATACATCATGTTGTTGTTATTGAAGCATGTGCCCTAATGTGATGAAAGTATGCACTAATAGAGATGATAAATGCACTAATGATGAGATTAGATGTATGGGTCATTTCATATTGTGATCAAATTCATATATCTTCTTTGTGCATGTGTTATTGATTTTAATGCTTTTGAAGGATTGATCCCCTTTGAATGATATTTTATTATAATTGAGATCGAGAGATAAAATTATAATACGATATAGTAATTCATGCCGTGTGTCAAAGATTAGATCGAGAGATAGAATCACATACGAGTGATAGCTTTAGGTTACTTAATCTAAAGTTAGTGGTTTTTACAAAGGTTCATAAAATATCGAATTGTTAATTAAGTGAACGAGAGTTACTTGTTGCAATTTGATGTTAGATTTAATATAGCTCGAGAGAGTATATTGAATAAATTCGGAAAACCCGTCACCTTAGAGATGTATGGAGAAAAGAATTGTAAGGGTTGGGTTAGGTGAATCATTGTCTTGATAATTCTTTCTTGTTGACTTTTCTCGTGATCGTCGATTATTTTGGTTGGATTAGAGTAGTTTAATTTAGTTATTAGTTAGTTTATTAATTAATTATCGTAGGTTAAATATAGTTTAAAGAAATCTTATTTGGTAATTGCTTGTTAGTCCCTGTGGGTTCGACAATCCGTAGTCTTCCTATCTATACTAAAACTTGACGTCGGGCACTTGAGGTTTAATCGCGTTACTCTGGAAAATAATTGTTTAAAATAAATTACGATCACCCCCCTATTTTGATATTTGTTAGCACAAAGATACTCACTTCCCTGTGGGGTCGATCCCTACTTACATTGCTACATTAATTTTGTTGATTAACTGATAAGGGTTGATTTGGACGTACACGGTAAGCGCGACCAACGCTAGACTTCTAACTAGTAGCATGTATATATGGTAAGTAAAGACATCATATCAAATAAATCAACTGTGATGATTACCTAGTTCGATATCTATTTTTTGGAAAAAGACTTCATTAATTACACCTCATATATGGTTTACAATTTCTGAAACATGAACCAAGACCAACAAGTCAACAGTTCCATAAAAATCTTTTATAACTACCATTAATCCCACAACAATCATATTATTCAACTCCGTGTACCACTTTTCTACATTTTAATGACAATACATATAACCAGAACCAAGAACAGGCATATAAGCAAGCACATAAACCCAAAGCAACAACATATAGCCTCTACTGATGGTGGTGGATTTTTCAAAACATGGCCTCCACCCAAAGGACTATTTGCTTTTGTACAATGTCTGAAGGAGCATTCTGGTTGGACGGTGAGGGCTTGTCCACATTCAATGAACTAATTTATTGCATTGACGAAGATGAAGTTGATGACGTGACATTTCTTCTTACGAATGACCGAGCTGGTTTCAAATTACTATTATGTGGGCACATGCTGATCCCAATCATTATTGGGATTAAAGATACAATCATGGTACTCATTGCACCAATAGAATTTTTTTGGGTGTGAAAGATCCAACGGACAATGTAGTAGTATTTGTCTAGTTGGGTTGAGAAATTTTCAGCTTAACGTAGAAGCATAGTCCCATTACCAGAAGGACATGAAGGTTGTGGACTTTTTTCCTTCTCACCTACACAGTAGTTCGCATTTTAGATAGTACGTTGCTTAATCCAACATCGCTAATCGATGTATTTCCCATGAAGCTGATTGAAGAGTTAATCGTATTAATTGTCAACTTAAATGTAATTACCTGAAAAAGTACTGTATTGAGGCCCTTGTTTAGATGACTTTTGTTCGGTGGATCTTAGAACGTTCTCAATGTATTCTTCATGCCATGTAAATTCGTTCGGATGTGTGAGGGAAGCGGGGTAGATGTAGTAGTGTTATCTCGGATTTGACAAGAAATTGCTAGACTTACGTATAAGAATAGACCCATTAACGCACTCACATTTGGGTGGTGTATTTGTTAGAAATTCCCCTACAAATACACATATGCTAAACAAATAGTACAAATTCAACGAAACGAAATTGGGAAAATGGACAATGGTACAACATTTTTGGACAAAGAGAGAAAGATGCATCTGTTATGAAAACAAGAAATTTTCATATAAATTTCTGTCATTTAACAATGGCATTAAAATACATATGCAATAAAGCACAAATTTCAGTAAAGGACATCAAATAAAATTTTAAGAACCTACATTTAACAAGAACGGCGCATGCTATTATGAAGACAAGAAATTTTCATATAAGCTTATGTCATTTAACAATGGCATGAAAATGCATATGCAATAAAGCACAAATTTCAAATAAAATTTTAAGAACCTACATCATAGACATTAATTAGAGCAACGTACAAGAAATCAGCAACATCTTGCTAACTTCTACACCAACACACCACACAATATTTCACGAAATTAACAACATCAACTTGCATTGGATTGTCGTTGGAGAAATGAAAAAATTTTACAAAATAAAAAAAAAAATATTACCCATGTTGAGAGCTACAAATAAATCTTCCTAAATTTCAAGATTAAGCCTACCCCGAAATCATATTTGTTATATGCATTTTGGTCGCACTCAAGATGAAAGCACCGATTTAATGTGCTTCCTGTGGATCAAAATGGTTGTTGGTAAAGTAAGTAATAATACAAACAAAGCCATCATTTTATTACAATAATATAAAAGGGTACTTTTGTCTTTGTCTTTTCATATATAAGTTATCGAACCAAACACATTTTAATATAATCATATGATAATAATCATGACACCAAATATATTATTAATAATACATATTTAAATAATCCTATTATTAATTATACAAGTACACTAGGGCTTAATACTCCCCCCAACCCCAATTCCATAATCCCTCGACTACAAGTCTACAACAACTTTGTCCACCGATCGCAGACGCTGCAACCATGGTTCGCAGAAACGGGAACGGAACGGCCGGAACGGCCGTTCCGGAACGGGAACGGAGGTGGGCGTTCCAAAGTTCCAGCTCGTAACGTAGGTTGCTCTGGAAAGGCGTTATGTTATCGAAAAGCGGCGATTTATCGGTGGCGCGGAAGTTGGAAAGGCGGAACGGAGCGGCGCGGAACGGATTTGAATAAAAAAATTGAATTCTTTAAAAGTTGATGTTTTTTGTTGAGATTGTGCATTAAGTCGAATACTTTTGCTCTTTTGGCATGAGATTTTGAACAATTAGAGATCCATTTGATTCTTCATTTGTTATGTTGAAATTCCTTTGTGTTCGTTCATGAACTTTCCATATCTTGTTGGTGTTTCGGTTCTTGAAATTGTGGGGTCTTGGGTAGTTGTGAATTTTGATCGATGTTACAATGTCGGTTGTGCTTCGAATAGCTTTAGGATGAAAATATAATATGGAATTTAGGGGGAATCACTCTTGGTTACAGACTTGCAGAATATACAAGAAATCAGGAATGTGATTTGGAGTTAGAAAGTAGATGAGATTTGGGGAGAAGAAGTGTAAAGTTTCTATTCACATTAAATTTTAATAAAACATTGTTTTTATACAAATTTATTATTAGTTTTTGTGTCTAATTCTCAACAATTTTGTTATTTTATTATAATTTTTTTATCAAAAAATAATGTGGAGAATGAGTACGTAAGGATTACTATTTATGTATTTTAAATAAATAATATTCAATGAATTGATCGTCACAAAATAAATTTTATATTTTTGTATATTTCATTTTAGAAAAGTTGATTTTCGTTTTTTCAAGAAGTTGATATACGGAGAAAATAGTTGTCCAGATGAAGAACCGATGCATAATTAGTGTATTAGCTAAATAGAGTAAACTACTCGTTCACTAAAATATTGTTACTGAAATTAAATTTATTTGAAAATTAGCCAAAAAATCAAATTTATTTGAAAATCTTATGTATGATCTACTCAACTTTTGACTAGCTAAAACAACAACAAAAAAAATCCAAAAACATCATATTAAATCCATAGTCATTAATATATAAATGACTATATATTAAAAACTCAACTTTTTGAAATTTTAAATAATTTTTTAAAAAAATCCGCGACGTGACCGTTCCGTGAAATGTCATTGGAACTGGAACGGATGCCTCCGTTCCGGGCACCGCGACCGACCATGGCTGCAACTGTTCCTCCGCCATTGACGCCTCCACTCGGTCGCCTTCTTCATTTTTCCCACTCGTCGCCTTCTCCTATTATCACCTAATCTCTTGCTGGTACGTTAAAATTCATATCTTTGTCTGGATTTTTTTCTTAAAATTTTTGCACCATAATGTAGAATCTAATTTAAAACCAGCCCTCGAATCACATCTTTGGGATTGTGGAGCGAGATTAACATTGAAGATCGAAGACTCGAGCTTTTCGTCGGGTGACTTAAGCCATAGAGGTAGAATTAAGTTTTTCTTATATTCCTATGAAATTTTGAGTTGGCAAACAGATGGTTAATTTCTGTCACTTGATTACTTAATTATAAAATTCCGCCATTGACTTTCAGAATTTTGAATTGCAGGATTGAATTAGGTCACGGTGATGGGGAAAACCAGCTCAAAGTATAACTGATGCAATATTCTCCGTTTCATTTATTTTTAAGTCAATTCAAATTTTTTTTATTTTTATGCTTTTTCAGATCAGATACAATGACTCGTGCGGAACGCAAATTCGAGAAGAAAGTGCGGTTCTACGAATGTAAGCATATTTATTATTCTGTTAAATTATTTATGTATTTGCTAGGTATATAATGTACTGATCTATGTGCTTTTTTTCTGCCAATTTACGGTCTTCACCATTGTTTTTGTGTTTTTAGCATTGTCAAATATTTTTCTACTAGTGTTAGCTTAGGAACTTATGAATGGTGAAAAAGCTATCATTTTCAATGTTTTTTTTTTAAATTCAAATAGTGCAGCCATTCTATCTTGTGTTTCACTGCTTGGTTATCTACATTTTTATGTGGAAAAACATTGATGGATGGTTATTCTAATGTAAATATGAAATTCTTGCCATGATTTGCAGCGGTTAGGAGTTCAGTGGTCCATAAAGCTATTACTAAGGTACTTTTTTCAACCTTCTTTTCGATGTAAAATTAGATACTGGACAGTCTTGTCATTGGTAAGTTTGCTCGATCTTGTTGGGTCCAAATGAAGATTGTAGTATCTGGATAAATTAAAACCCGTTTTAATTTTAATCATGGTATTTCTAATTTAAATTCTATAGTTTGCGAATCTCTAGCTTTTATGGTGAATAGTGCAATGAAACCATTTTTTTATGCAAATTTACTTATTCTTGCCCATCTTAAGACACTATTTTTAAAAGAACTCCTTTTACTCAATATTATACAATTCAACCTTTCTTTATGTGTATACGTACATGCATTATGTTAGCCAGTAAGGAACTACGTTGGGGTGTGCCATTTTTCTGCGATAAATATTACGTTTTGTGGTTGTAATGATATATTTTTTTTTTATCTGGAATCAATATGTTAATGTGTAGCCAAGAAACAAGATTAAAATTTATAAATAAAAAAAAGGTGTAGCCAATCACTAAAAGTTAGGACTAAGGCTTGTACTGGTTGAGTTTCAAATGGCCAGTTCGCCATTTTGATAGTAATTTTTTCGGTCATGTTGGCTGAACTAAATTTTGCATTACAGGAAAAACAACAGAGGAGACGGAGCCGACAAAAGAAAATGAAGGTGTATAATATGTCATCCCTCTCAGAATACCTCCCTGAGTTAAAGGCTCCCCGGGAGTCACGGCCAACAGAATTCAAACTCAACAGTAAAAGAAGAAATAGCCTTGTGTAAGTGTTGAAAATGCTGGAGTGGCCATTTAATATTCACTATATTTTGACACTTACTATTGTAATACTTATCAGGCTGAAAGAGAGTAATCAGTTGAAGACAGTTATTAACCATCCATCTTTCCAGTCCGATCCCTTGGGTTCCATTCTTCAACATTTGCTGAATACGCAGCCTGCCATGGATGAGAAGCCTAAGAAAAGGGAAGGTAAAACTGGGAAAAAGAAAGCAAAAGCGAAGAAGTCGAAAACCTCTCAATCAATGGAGATTTGAGTTTTTGTACTTATTTATGCAAAATCTTTATCACAGTTTCTAATTATATTTCATCAGTCTCTCTCTTCTCGATTTTGACATGTTAGTTTTATTTTATCAGAAGCGATTCATGTGATATGTTGTAATGTATGGGCTCTATTTACTAGTAATCTAGGTAGGGATGGCAATGGGACGGGTCCAAACCCGGACCCGCATTGAACCCGCTCCGCTGGGGCGGGTCTGGACCCGCTTCAACCGGGTTTGGAAGCGGGGCGGGGCGGGGCGGGTCATGGGATTGGCCGAACCCGCCCCGTACCCACCCCGCAATACATTTTTAATATTTTTTTAAAAAAATATGATATTGATTATACATTTTACTTCTTTAATTGACAATAAAGTGTCATTATTTAATTTTATATCAAAATTCATGTGTTCATGTTTAAAAAGTTGAACATTTTGAAGGAAATAAGAGCAAATTAATAAATATTTAGTAGTTTAAAGATAGTTTTACAATGCTTATTATAAATATTTACTAGAGAAAACATGAAATTTAATCACAAAACTCAACTTTTGTGTTTCAAAATAGATTTCTAGCTAATTTTTTTTAAAAAAAAACTAGAACCGGGGCGGGTCGGGTAAACCCGCCTGGTTCGCGGGTCTAAACGGGGCGGGTCCGGGTTTTATGTCTAGGGGGGCTGGTCCTGGGATTGGCCAAACCCGTCCCATACCCGACCCGTTGTCATTCCTAAATCTAGGTGACAATAAATTACATAGAAGTAGTTCAATGTTCCGATGTTAGCTCATTTCGCAAATAATGGCTCGAACTTGCATGAAAAATTTGAATAACAGAAGTGTGCTTATAGTAACACATATGATTCATGAACACTTCGAAAAAATCAATTGGTGCAGTGTCGGACATTTCTAGGACACATGCCATGTGGCGTGTCTTTAATTTTTCTAAAAAATAAAATTGGATATCCGTGTCTGACACTCCACTTAAAATTGGACACTGTGTAGGACACAATCGATGGGCGTGTCCGATACAGAAATGACATTTTTTTGGGTCAATTGAACAATTTAAAAAGTTTTTTACTAAAATGAAATTTTGACGTGTTAGTTAAACTATATATTATTTTAAGTAATATACATTTGTGTTAGTGTGAGTGATATTATTATAATTTCAGTGCCATGTATTTATTTATTTGTTTTTTGATTTGGTAAAAATATTTTTTGTGTTATCTTTTATTTGGATGCGTTTGGTAAACTTTATGTTAATTGAATTAATATGTATTTGGTGTTAGTATGAGTGATATTATGATGATTCCAGTGACATGCATTTATTTATATGCTTATTGAATTTGGTATGAATATTTTTGTTGGTTTTACATGATTTAAGTATTTAAAAAATGTGAATTTTATTAATTTTTTAATATATTATGTATAATATATATAAAAGTATACATGCGTGTTTCATTCGTGTCGTATCCTGAAAATCTGTTTCGCCGTGCCGATGTTGTGTCGTGTTATTGTCGTCGTGTCAGTATCCATGAATAATAGAATAACACTATAATATATTATACATAGTTACATACTAATATACTATGCATATGTATCGTGTATTTGTAAAAAGTTTGAATTATGGATACCAAACGCCTAGCATCGTGGTTGTCACTATCCCAAAAATGGGATTTGACTCAAGTTTGAATACATTGTAAATCACCCCCTCCCCCTTTTAATCAAAAAAGTTTTGAATTATGCCATAGCAATGCCGGGGTGATGGTAAATCTCTTTATTATGGACATCCCATTTCCTTAAAAACAGTGATTGAACACTTTCAAACGCCACTTCATGAGAAGGATTCAAACCTATAAATTCAATCAATGCCCCCTTTTCCAAGGGACAATGGATTTTCTCTGATACCTGATATATTCTTGAGGATAAGCATCAATTACAAAGATGATCATTTGAGAAATGATGTCGAGAAATTTGATGTAATGGCAACATCCACTCAAACAAAAAATCCAATAGTCCAATCGCACAGCCACATTATTAATTTCCTCGTACTACTAATGCTATTGGGGAACACAAGCAAACTTGATCAAAAATAGGCACTCCATTTAACTAATACATGTTATTTGAACAGTCCTCCCTCTACAGCTTAAGGTAAACAAATTCCTCGATAGCTGGGATTTCTCCAATCTTTTTCAGCGACTCCCTGCTTGGCTCCTCGTCGACTCCAATAGCCATTACAGCTTGCTTCCTAGGACCAATCCTCCCAACACTCATAAAACTCACGTTGATATTCTCCTCGCCAAGAATGCTACCGACCTTTCCTATCATGCCAGGCTGATCAACTTGCCTGCAGAGTATGATACTTCCTTCTAAACTAACATCCACTTCGAAAGATCCCACCTTTGTCAAGTGTGGAATTCCATCTTTAACTCGGCCTTCTACTTTAATCTCACCAGAATCGGTCATTGAACTGGCGAATTTTGACTCCACATCAGCTATCTGAACTTGGATTAACTCGAGTGGGCTCTCAGGGGAGCCGTCAAGGATGACTCTTTCTTCAGTTATGCGGAGCCCTCTTTGTTTAGCAGTGAAATCAGCATTCACTAGATTCACAAAAAGGCTTGAGATAGGCTCGATTAGACCTTTGGTGATCATGGCACGAAGCACCCTCGTGTCAAGATCGTCTGGAGCTCGTGCAGACGCGTAGGTCACTTTCACTGATTTCACGCCACTCCCACCTGCCACTAATTGAACAGCTAGCCTGCTGAGTTTTTCGGCAAGGGCAAGATAAGGCTTTAGCTCACTGAGAACCTGCGAAAAGAAAATGATACCAAAAATATTCAGTAGATTCCCTTTTACTCATGCTAGGATAAATTTACTAGATCATGACCCTCGACATGCTGATGCTCTGAAACCACAGTGCCTTGTAAAGAACGTGGTTCAGACGGCAATACATGCATTATGCATACCATTGGTTTACATGTCAAAAACGAAAATGTGGAATAGAGGTATTGTGCATAAGAACAAGTGAATTACCTGAGCAGGAACCATGGGTGCATTGACAGCAGTCGCGGAGAGTTCCCCATTCAATGCACCAACGACAGCTTCAGCAATTTCAATAGCAACCCCTTCCTGGAAGAAGGATTTAAACAGAATGGTGCTGGAATTAAAACAGTGCCCAGACAGACATAAAAGAAGAGAGAATCATTCGGCAAACCTGAGCTTCCATCGTACTGGCACCAAGATGTGGCGTCACAGTAACTTTCTCATGTTGCACCAACTTGCTGTCCTTTGCTGGAGGTTCTTCCATGAAGACATCAAGAGCAGCCTGATAACATTCCGAAAATTATTGAATGCAAATAAAACTGTTGTTCGCATCATTATAGTTCCAGACAAAGTTGCATATTATTAATCATAAGCTGTTTCTAATTAAAGCAAAAACCTGGGCCACAATGCCGGCATCAAGTGCCTTCACTAATGCTTCTTCATCTATCACTCCCCCACGAGCAACATTAATGATTCTGACACCTTTCTTCATCTTCGCAAAGGTTTCATCATTCATGATTTTTGATGTAGCGGCAGTCAAGGGCATGTGAAGTGAAATGAAGTCTGCTGATGCAATAGCTTCATCAAAGGTTACGAGCTCCACGCCTATTGCACGGGCACGGTCAGCAGGTGCATAGGGATCGTGCGCAATAACATGCATACCAAGCCCCTTGGCACGCCTAGCAACTTCAGATCCAACCTTCCCAAAACCCATCACTGCAAGCGTCTTGCCAACAAGAGATACACCAACATATTTGGTCCTCTCCCATTTACCTGCATTGTCACAGTTTACAAAGTTGAGAATATAGATGTCAAGCTTCAGCATAACATAGGGAATCATGATCTAACTATCAGGACATAATCACACGTGCCGTACTGATGCATGAAGAATGCTGTATCGAAGAACAAATTATTTGAGGGGAAAATGGGTAAAACATGTTTGGTTTGGTTTTCACTGATTTTGAAGCAAGATATACGTGGGGTGGTTATGGGGAGTCGGGATGTACAAGCAAACACCACAATTGTGCCACCGGTGGATATGGAAAATATTTGTCGCCTTCAACAAGCTATCAAGACAAGCACAAATAAGTAAAGGAAAATTCTGAAATAAAAAAAAATTATACCTTTTAAAGCAGATACCATATATCATTAATAAATTGAATCTTTTAAAGAGTGATACTTTTAACTCATTGAACAAGGAACTAGGCAACGGAAGTATTGTGTGCTTAGATATAAAAGTTGTCTGTATATACAAATTCTGTGTTATTAGACATATTAGGAGTCTATCATTAGTATTTGTATCTACAAATGTCAAAAATGATACCAATGTTTACTGCGATAAAATTTACAAAACAATATACAATATTATCATGTACAAGTATAAATAGGGAATAAAGCAAATAAAAAATGGAACTTTCAGAGAAATGTATATCCTCCCAACCCTTTGATCTTCTATTCTTCCCTAACCTAATTTTTTTTTCAATTTTGGAGTGTGAGCCCTGTAAGTTTTTGTAAATCGATCGATAGGCATCGAGATCGTATTACTGCTTCATTGAGAAATCTATCATCAGAAACATAAATTTGACGCACATTGTTGGGAGAATCCCGCCTAGTTTAAAGAAATTTAAGAGAAAAATTGAACGATTTCATAGTTCAGACAATCTGTATCAAACAATTCAGTGTATCAGTGGGCAATTTAATCATGGAGACTGTTCACCCGAAGGAAACCCAAGCATTCACGGCTGTGGAAAGTGAAGCATGTAAACCTCAGTGCATGTATCGGAGACAGAAGAACTAATTTCCTCAAATGAATTGGTTTTACATAATATCTCCTCAGGTTTGTCAAATACATGAGAGAAAGCTCAAGCAGAAATAATCACAAATTTATGAATGATTTGGATGGATCTGTGATCTCTGGTATCACTTTGATAATTCATCTTTTCTGAATTTCATATGTCAGCAAAGATTAGTGAGGATGGATATGTCTCGATTTGACGGGCAAAAATCCTTGGATTTGGATTTTATGCACCATAGTCTAACCAATAATATGAACACAGGTCACACCATCGATATTAACTCAATGGCAATCAATCCTAGGTCACTCCTTTCATTTCATCTATTATCAACAAGAGGATTAAAGTTATAGACCATAAGCCAGAGAGGAAACCATAACTCAAAAGCGAAATGGGAGAACTTTCAGCACTTCTTACCCACTCCACCTTTGTTTGTACACTGTCCGTAAACATTACCACAAGAGCTTTACGTTCCACATTTAATTTTTTTACTGTTTTGTAGATTCAAATTTTGGCTGATCTTTAGAGTCTATCAAACCATCTTTACTCCATAAAGAAGAAAAGCCCCCACCATCGTTATTCAAAAGCAAGAGAGAAGGCCGAAACATCAAAAATGAATACTCAATCAACCTTTCACATGAAAAACAGCAAATAAAAAAAAATCAAAGTAACAGAAGAAATGACAAAAACTTAACGTGTCAAATTGTGCGTATAAACCATTACGAAGACTAACCAGCTTTAACAGAGGCATCAGATTGAGCAATGTTCCTTGCCATCGCAGTCAGAAGCGCGATCCCATGCTCTGCGGCTGCAACAGTATTCGCCGTCGGCGCGTTCACCACAAGACACCCATTCTCAGTAGCCGCAGCCAGATCAACGTTATCTATACCAACGCCAGCTCTTCCGACAACCTTCAACCTCCCGCCGGAGGATTCAAATACCTCGCGTGTCACTTTGGTCCCACTCCTCACAATCAACGCATCGCAAAGCGAGATTTTAGTGTTTAGCTCCTCCGGACTGAGGTTATACGAGCAATCCACATTAGCGAATTCCTTAAGAAGCTTCAACCCCGCCTCCCCGAGTTTCTCGGCAACGAGGATCGTCGGCTTGGCGTCCATGGATAGGACAAGGAACCGGCGGCGCTCGCGGTGACCACGGGAGCGGAAAGAGAGAGTGGTGACGCCGAAAGCGGCGGAGAGGCGGCTTTGGCGGAGACATGAGGTGGCGGCGGACGGAGGCGAGGGTTTGAGAGTCGTTGAGGATGCTGAAGCCGCCGCCATTTGACAGATGCGAGATCCGGCGTTAGTGAATTGTGTACGAGTGTGGAAGTACTAAATTGCGGAAGATCTGGCAAAAGAGAATTGTTTTTATAGGAAAAGGTATAATTTTTAGTTATTATATTTTAGTATTATATATTTTATTCCTACGCAATAATATAATATTTTTGACCTCTAAATGTTAAATATATTACGTAATTAGCTACCACATTTATGGTTTAAAATAATGATTAAATCTAATTCCTTGATATTTTTTAAGAGTTTAATTATAAAAATATTTAAAATTTAAAATATTATATTAAGGATGAGAATCGAAAATAAGCCTAAAATACGAATCAATGTATTCAATGTATTTTGTTTTATTATATTTTATATTTATACTTGCAATCAAAAACTATAATAACTTTTATATAAATTTACATACTATTGTTTGACGTTATTCAAATTTATAATTAAAAACATAAGTATTATTTTATTTTATAAATAATTAAATATAAAAATATGGATTTCAAATATGTGATTATGAAATATTTATGCTTTGAATAGTTAATTTGAAATTTATGATAATATTTTGATTTAAATTTTTAAAAATAAAGTGTATTATTCATGGCATATCTAAGTTGTCAGGCTATGATGCACTGATACAAACACATCGACACAGACACAACATGGATATGGCGATACGGATTTTCAAAATATTCATGATGCGACACATCGGAAACACACCTATATATTTTTATATTTATATATTCTATATATGTGTTGTATTGAAAAATACTAAAATTCCCCATTGATGTTCTCTAGTGATTACGGATCATTGTTGTTGGGTTTTGGAATCTCGAATAATCTTTATCTTGATGTTAACAAAACTTGTTATTGTATTGCTAACATATTTTATCAACTGTGCAGTTAGATCATGATTAGGAGCTTGATGATTAGCAAATAAATGGGTTAAAGTAAACTGGACCAGTAGACATAAAGCAGATGTCTACTGGACCAGTAGATATAACTAGTAGATCCTGAGCGCTGTAGAATAAATCGATCATATAACATAGCTCGGATATCGAAACGACCTGATTCCAAAGGGGTTGGATAGCCAACTCAATTTAATACAAGTCGTATCTCAGGCCAACAGTCCTTATTCGAAGGTTTACAAGACGAAAACATGTCTGCAAGAGCTTGTTGGTGCAAAGCAGCAACAAGCTGACAAATTGGAGCAACTGGGGTATATTGTCCATAAATCTCAGCTCGGTTATCGGAACAAAACGATTCAGTGGGAGGTTGAAAGATAAAACAATGATCTACAATTCATCTTTATAAGTCAAAGACTGAATCGAACGTTAAGATGGTCAAAAAGCTTCTGCAAGTCACGCTATGTGCACACAAAATCAGCAAACTTACAACAGGAGCATCGCCTTTTATTATGAGGATAAATCTCTCATACAAAATTGAAATCGAGGGATTCTTGATTCCATGGAAAGCTAAGAGAAATGGCTACAGCTTTTATTTTGATCACTTTGCTCAGAAATCAACGAATCAAGAGTCATAATCAAGACAACAGAGCAGTAGACCTCGAAGCTTCAACCAGCAGGGTAGCAGTAAACCTTGAGCATTAGACTCAACCAGCAGACTCGACCAGCGGACTTCGAGCAGCAGACTCGAGCAGCGGACTCGACTAGCGGACTTCAAAAAATAGCAGAGAAAGCAGAATATGACCATTGCAAGCTCGAGAAATTTACCAAAACTCTCCCAACGATTATATTCTTCTATCTAACGTATATATAACTATCTAGGGCTATATATTCATGATTTGGAAGCTCAATAACAGCTGATTGAATATCAATCCTTCCAAAGCAAACCCACTTGAGATTCAACTGGGGAACTTCAAAGAACAAATCAGTTAAATGAAGAGAACCTCCCCAAAACTTTTGGCACATTTTTCAAGCTTATATCAGATCTGGAACGAGATCATTTGTGCCGTTGTAATCACTCTATTCATTGTATTTGTGAATTGAAGTGTGAATATTATTGTAATAGTTGGTGATTCATGACAACTGGGTGAGGTCTTTCCATGTGAGACGTTAAAGAACATGCTCTTTGTGATTCTTGTGGGCTAGGAGTTTAGATTATCTATATGGTATTAGCCTAAGTAGGTTGTATACTGATAAGTGTAAACCAAATCTTCTAGTGTATGCGCCCATGAGATGTGTGATGCCTCTACGCCTAATCACGATAATAATGTGTTTATGACGTCATAAGTGTATAAAAGAGATTCGTTCTTTAAAACTTTCACTACATGCTTCCTAATTACTGTGAGGTTTATAAAATTTTGGCAGTCTCCCCGTAAATCGTACTACCAGAAAATAAAAATCACATATGCACCATTTCCAACTCCTCATACAATAAGCCTAACAAATTTTCACAATCACTAAAGTCTTATATCACATTTTCCTCAAAATAAAATGCACTTAAATCAACTAGATGAAAAGAGAACTTCAATACTCTTATACAGTCCATATACATGCATCCAGGTGCTCACATACGAGCAACAAATAAATGAATCAATACTAAATGCATGAGTAAGATGTGCCATCAACCAATACTTGTACCATGTTTTCGAGAGCACTATCATCCAATGATCTCCAACTTACTTCCTGAAATAACGTTGTACATGCTTCAGATGTTTCAACAGAAATAGCCACAACACATAGTGAGCATACTCCAACTCAATAGTCATACACACGTCAATATACAAAAATGTAATGCAACCAAATAAGATCATTAAGAATCTATAAAGTATACTCTGACCAATTAAAGCATTCTCAGACTGTCCCTGTTCAATATTCCATAATCATCAAGTTCAATATCATTAATTAAAACATCACACTTATCATCGAGATAAATCGTTTCATTCACGATATATCACTTACTACATAATCATAATTAACTACAAATCAAAGGCAATCATGCCTCTTCACCATGCCATTCCTCATACTCAACATGCGCTAGGCGTCACAACTCAACTCGCATCCCTCATGCCATAGGCATCAAACAACTCATATCCCTCATATTATGTACATCTCCATATCTCATTTCATAATAAATCAACACATATATGTACGATAGTAGAATTACTTCATCATACCTGGTCGTACGTTACTACGTACCTTATAGATGACAAATCAAGTCAAGATACTCCTTTTTTCTCCAGAGGTTCATGGAGGGTCTACATCAGTTTGATAGCTCAATCTCAATTCAACATCAATAAATCAATAATCCGATGAATCATTCAATATCCAATGAATAATCAATACTCAACATTCATATATAATCTTCACATAAACAAAATGCAAATTCCCCTGACCTCAACATAACCAACTAAATCATAATTTACTAAAGCCAAGGCTCCATTTACGACTGAAATAGCATACCAAACTTTATTGGGCATGATCCATTAGTCATGGTGGTACCAAGTAAATCAATTCCAATAATTCAATAATTCCATAACTCAATAAAGTGGTTTATTATATCCAATAGTGGATACTACTTCCAATGCAATCATAAATCCAATTTGCGTAATTTTATGCAATCTTTCGCCATTTAAAATTTAACTAAACTCGAAGTTGGGGTTATTATTTCAAGTTTTCAACCATGCATCAGTTAAAATACTCATCTATATGGCTGTAAATGCGCGTACACACACATAGTACAAGCATACTTACATATATGTATACACTCCATAAAGCTCCAAAAAGCAAATTGAGGCGACAATTCATAGCAGACCATATTAATTAATTTCACTACCTAAATTCGACCCAAATAAGTAGGAAAATCGTACCCAAAATACTGCAAATCCACCTGCCAAAATACCCCAAATATAGAAACAAAAATTTCGAACAAAGGCATCAACCATTTTCAACCAAGAATAGCATCATATTTGTGTCCCTAACATAGTAGATTTTCGAAACTAGAGCATGCTTTTGATCTAATAGGACCAACATAGAATTACGTGTAATCACACTACAATCAACAGCACACCACAGCACTTCACACGCACACACACAGTGTTCAGCCAACACCAAAGCCGCACTACACTCATGCACACACACAAAGTTCTAACAATAGACCTAAACAACAACACAATATCCTCTAAACAAGAAGTAATGTGTCTTGGTAGCAAGCACCAAAACGATAACCAAAACTCCTAAACTCAATGCCAAAACGCCCCAAAAAACTAAGAAAATCAAAATGCAAATGAGGAAAAGATTAAGGCATCGTATAACATCAAACCCACACTAACCTTATGAAAGAAATATTGCTCAAATTTGAAGTGAAATCTCTTCCTTGGATGTGGTAGACGGCGTGAAGAAGG
The DNA here is from genome assembly GCA_907163345.1 of Haberlea rhodopensis. Taxonomy (NCBI): domain Eukaryota; kingdom Viridiplantae; phylum Streptophyta; class Magnoliopsida; order Lamiales; family Gesneriaceae; genus Haberlea; species Haberlea rhodopensis. Next base: position 4,654,546 of record CAJQUN010000033.1, on the reverse strand, counting down.
GGAAGAGGAGTAGGGTAAAATCGGTTTTTATTGTGTGTTGGTGAGTTAGTGTATGTTTTTTTTGTGAACCAACCCTATATTTAATCTATACCACTTAAATCTATCTCCGTCCAGTACTAATTTAATTATATAACTCAATCACAAATAATCCTTATTATTATTATTACTATCAAGAATTTCCTTGAATTAAATCTGCAAAATAAATTGAACCCCAAATTATTTATTTCAACACCAATCCAAAAGATGATGCCTAATAATTTAAATCCCGAAATATCTTGTATCTACCATAATTAAATCAATTGAATAACTATTAATTATTCAGGGCATCACAATTCTCCCCATCTAATAAAATTTTGACCTCAGAATTTAAATGCATGCTTACTATAAAAGCCAACAGTAAAAGTTACATACCGGTATACAACTCAAGATAGTGCTGTAACAAATCTGTATGACAACACCATCATTCGAATCATCATGGCTCGTAACGTGGCGTACCACACCAACAATCTCAAGACTGCAAGTAACATCACTTTACCATAGTACAATATTAGCATTCAATGAGCTAACATATATGAATACTCTTATTCATATAAATCTTTATGAGGTTAACATCATCATACTTTATCTATCAGTAACATTCACTGTTGTTTGCTCAATTAACATACAAATATCATCCAGTAATTAAGATTAGTACCAAAATACTAACAATTATCAGGAGCCATTATTTGCATTTTCTTAGTCTGTATACAATATGTAATCTTAAATCATGCTTCACCAATAAGTGTCATCTATAAGAATTCTACATCATGCACGCAACGGTTATCTCAAACATTAAATAGTATCAAGGTGATACTATCCTCATCTCATAAGATTTCGATCGAAATCTTGTACTTCAATTTCAACCACGCTCAATTTATCGCCGATTATATCATGAGTTTAATTTCCTTACTATCTTTCATTACCAAATATACATGTATTCTATTAAGCAGTCTCAATAATCATTTATGTTCATTCCATAACATGACAGTTAATATTGCAATAACATCGTACTAGCCATGTTCAACTTTAGTTATATTTTAGAAGCTCCTTCTATACATAATTTATCGAGAGAATTGTCAACAAATCATAAAAGCCAACACTTACAGTGTTTAATCATCAAGCATTTCCTTGTCATACTTCACTACTTGTGTACTCGCATTGATACAGTTCCTTGCACAAAATATTAATCTGTCATAGTTTACTTTTATCATAGTACATATTATATAGTTACCAAATTATGCATTCCATGCACATCATGTATATATCAGAATGTATGATGATACATCAACACTTTTATCGTATAAATAACCTCATATTTGTGTGGTTGCAAAAGTATACAATTTATATCAACGTCGTCATATCGCACACCACCATCGTCCATATGAAATAGCAATAATCTTGAGCTCTTAAACATCAACCTCTCCTATATTATCTTCTGGATATTATCTGGTGCAAAGCAATTACTAGAAAGCTCATTAGTAATTCTCACATACGTATATCAACATTATACGCACAAATCATCAGTGTCAAATCATAATGAATGGTCTAACACGAATATTCTTATGTCGCGATTATAAGCACATAACCATCATAATATTGTTCATTCCTCAGATTTATCTCATACCCGGAATTTATTCTTATCTACTTGGATAAGTTATCTTGTACTATCTCACATTCTTACAAATCACTTGTATATAACCATTTAAAACAATGCATCATCATTAATATCGAATAATTTATCTCATACTTTGCAGGTGAAAGCATATACAATGTACAGTAGCATGGTCGTCCATAGTACTCACATGCTCTTAAGCATCAACCTTTCCACATTTCATTACCCAACTATGATCTGGTATAGAACAAGTACTAGAAATAAACTCATTAGTATTTCTCATATATGTGTCATAACCACACACCTTGTCATTACGTACTATTGATATTCATAACATCACAGTTATTAGTAAGTGTTCATTAATTCATAGACATCAGTCTAATCACGTATCATCATCTAACCAATACCTGACGCCAAGTAGTTACTAGAATTATCTATTAATAATCATTGCATGCACGTGTGTAGGAAAGTACAGAAACCTATGTGGCTGTTTCGGACTTGGCAGTTGTATATGCATGATAGATTTTCTGGTACGGTACGAAAGGAAGCATGGGAATTCCTGCTTCGGCCTTTTATGTTGTTGAGTTATTATGGTGTCGATTGTTCTTCGGTGTGAGATATGGAAGAATTGATGGAGATATCCAGAGTGAATTGAGCTTGGAAGACTAGTATTCTTGATGTGTTTTTTGTCATCGAGTACGTTGGAAATGTTACCAGGTGTATACTGGTTGCTGATTGAGTAGTGTCTCTCACATATTAAATCTCTTGTTTTGAGGAATCCTTAAGAATAGTGGTCTCGAGGGCATAGTTGATACAAAGGAAGGTAATCATAGAAATGCAGAACATGTCCGGGTACCTATGCTATCAATTCATGTCACCTATGTGGAGAATATGATGTCAGATGTTAGAGTGCTTAGTGTGATCGATTGAATGACTCACAAGGATTAATGAGACATGACGAAGTTTTGCTGAGTTGCGTAAGTACCAAAGTGTGGTGCAGGGTTCTGGTGGACACTATATGTTTGGTATACCGTGTTGTGAGTATGACGGTAAACTATTGAAAACATGATCTTATGTGTGAGCCTACATTGTTAGGACAGTTGAGTGGTCGTGTTGTTTGTGTTGTTGCGTGAATTAAGGGTTGCTCGCTTTCGTTAGCAACCGAGCTACCTTATACTGTACTACTTCCATTAGTTATGGACTGAGAGAGAGGTTGAGTGCAAGGTTGACAGACTTTGTTAGATGGAAACGTTGTGTTTGACACGTTGTCTACTTGCACTGTAAAACACAAGTTGTTGAGATATTAGAACAGTGATAGCTCTGTTCACATCTGCTTTATGGAGATAATAGTGTGAAAGTACTACGGAAATACTGGAAAGTAGTGAGGGCAAGATATGTTTATCTACTTGTTGATATGGGAGAATCTCTGTATATACGAGAGTATAGTGATGATGAAGTCCTCAAAGTTGAAGTTGGTTATATGATGTATCTGTGACGTGATATTGTATAGTTGGTGTCCAGTGAAAGGATTTGTGAAGCACGGTGAGTACATGTGTGCACCAATCAAATACAATGAATGGTCAAGTTGTGACATAATAAGGGCACGGTGTACGATGGTGGTGTATGATCACGGATGTGATGCATTCATGTCTTGGATTGTTGACGTGTGTGAGAAACAGGGAGCTTCGAGATCGACACAGTGTCGCTCTCATGCATCGTAATTGCTATGACAACGTATTCTGACACGTTGGTTTGTGAACTGGTAGATTGTTCATATTGCTTGATGAAGAGCATGAAAGAACAAAAATGAGGCAGAGCGATGGACTGTTTGTTGTGATCTCTTGTATTCGTCTCTTGGCATACCGTGGACTATTACCACTCTCATTGATTGGTATAGGTACTGTGATTGATGACAGATGTATGCATCTTAATGTACAATGAGAGACATATGTATTGTCTATGTATGACACGATCAGTTTGGATCTTGCTGAGAGAAGGTTGCAGGGATAACAGCTCAAGAGTACTTATGATACGCAGCGTATTGATGGAGCTGATATGTGTGACATCATCAGCTTATGATACTGCAGTATCCTACGTTATTGTCTGGTATGGTTAATTTTTACTCTTCTTATTGCAATGCTGGTGAGTTGAGGTGTTGAATTGCATATATTGCCTCATTCATGGATATGTGCGTATTGTTACGATTGTGTTGCCTACATGATTCAATTTCGAGGACGAAATTCAATTAGTAGGGGAGATTTGTAATGCCTAGCCATTAATCATGCATGTTGTAGTTGATTAGTGGATAATTATTGGTAATGCCCCGATGTGACTCATATCTGCTGAATACGTATTTGTGTGATAATTACGGACTGACGTAGACTCGAGTGCAAGTTGAACCGAGTATGAATGATAAAATGAAAGAAAGGACTATTTATGTTGTAATGAATGAAACATATGATTTGGCATGTTAGTATGAACCAGGATAGGAACTTGGTTTGGACCATGGTGAACCATACACTACATGACATTGTTGTGGTATGTGGGCATGCCTTGGTACTCTAGCCAAGAGGAGAGCATGAGTGGCTTTTTCATGCATTTGAATTTGAGAGAGATTTCACATGCATTTGCATGACATGTTGAGGAGTGATATAAGCAACTATCAGCTTGGATAAACACATACAACACCATCTTTCACCCACAAATATCTACCCAAGCTCCTCTCTAGCTCCTTACCTAGTTTTGCTTCATTTCTTGGATTTCAACATGGAAATCAAGATAGAAAGTTGTGTAAAGTGACTTCGTAGCTTCTTGGTAAGGATTATGTGCTTGATATACTTGTTTTATGTTGGTGAATGGTGAGTTGGAGTTGAAGCATGGAAATTGGTAGTTCTTGCTTTGATATGAGTTATATTGTACACACTTGAGTTGTGTTGTTATAGAAACGTGTTCATATGATGGTAGAGTATGCTTGTAGCAAGTTTTCATGATATAAATTGAGTTGTAGGAAGTGAGGATAAGCTCCAAATCATCATGTTCTGAAATTTTCAGACATCGGCGATCGATAGCGGGCCTTATGTCGATCGATCGTTGAAAACAGAGTAAAATAAGGCGGTGAAAGGGCTTGGCGATCGATCGGTGAAAACATGGCGATCGATCACGAGTGAACAGGGCGATCGATCGAGAAAATTGTCGATTGATCGCGATGGACAGAACATTTTGGCGATCGATCGGTGAAAAGTGGCGATCGATCGCTAAGGTTGAATTTTTGAAAATGTTATATTTTTGTGGACTTTGATGTTGAAGCCTATTATAACATTATCTATTGTTGGTATTGTTGTAGCATCATCACAGGGGACAGGACAACGAGGCGGTTAAACCTTGACGCCTGATTTCTATCTTTTGTGTCCACGACAGGTACGGGTTGACGTACGAGTAATGATATTCCATTTATGACATTATATCCTGATATATGACGTTGATGTATTGTTAATTTAGATATGAGATGGATATCTTGTTTATTGAGGTATGAGATGTGATTGGTGTTATGAGGAACGATGCTGTTGAGGTATGTGAGTGGTCCTGTGAGGCACGATGTGATTGAGACATACAGTTGATGCCACGATAGGTATGCCATTGATGGGCATATGCTTGGCTATTATCTATGTGAGGACGGTTATATGATATGTGCTGTCAATATCAAGATGTGAGGAGGTTTCACTGACATATTGAGCTGAGATAGGCATATCATATCGGTCCTCTTGCCATTGTTGGGCATGTTGTACATATGTTGAGAGTGATGCCACGATAGGTATGCTATTGTTGAGCATATGCTTTGGCATGAAAGGTATACTCCGGTTGAGTATATGCTTGGACTGTTATAATGTGAGAGGACGGAAATATGGTTTGTGCTGCTAATATGAAGATGTGAGGAGGTTCCACTGACATATTGAGTTTAGATAGGAAAAATCATATTTGTCCGTTATAACAGGGTGATAAATGAGACATATCATGATATATTTGTATTTTGTATTATGAGGTATGTACAGGGATATGTACAGGAACAACGGAAGAGGAGTATTACAAATGCATGATTTACAGGAAGTTGTTTATATAGTAATGATGCATTATTTTGATGTTATTGTGAACATCATTTCAATACTCATGTGTTTGTATGGTTGTTCTGTAGGGACTTATAGCTGGGGAGAGCTGGGATTGTGAGTCTACCTTCTGCTGCTAGGCATTAAACTGAGTGAGATTTGATGAATTGTACTTGTAAAGGATATACAAGATGTATTGTATATGAATAATATAAGTGAAAAACATAGTGAAAAATCTCAATCAGTAGTGATAAGATCTTAATCCTGTTTACGTTTAATGTGAATGACATATTTGAACGCTTAATTAATGATTAAGGTGACGAGACCCCACACAATTTAAATTCTTTCAACATAATATTCAATCTCATATTAATTCACAATATCCAATTACACTCGGTTATCTCAAAACTGAGCCCCATCAAATCCTGTAATTCTCTCATAATTACCATAATTAAGTCAATAATGAACACAATTCATTTTTGGGCATCACATATCCGGAACGCCATCCTTGGCTCACCTATCTCCTGTCTGCCATGTTCTGCAACCATTACCGAGTTATGCCAATGGCAAGGCATTGTTTGGGATGATGCTGAGGAGATTTTGCCTCCCATGTCTGCTATAGTGATTCAAGATTCCACCACCACCACCACCACCACTACATAGAGGAGGGCACATGCCAGACCTTCAGGCAGTCGGGCTACATCTCAGCCGATTACATCATCTACTGCGCCTGGTGTACCCTAGCCACTCTAGCCTCGCTTCACAACGAGTTGCAACAAATATGTCTAGAGCATCGGGAACGGGATCAACAACAAAGGGAGTTCATGCAAAACCAAGTTGTATGGAACAATGCATTGGCACAAGGCTTCCCGACTGCCCAGTTTCCACCACAGTCTACCTTCCCACCACACCAGTCATTTCCACCAGTACCCCACCGGAACATGAAGAGGAGGGCGACGATTAATGATAATCGTCGTCAAGGTATGTGCTTTGTCATTGCTATCATTTATGTACATTGAGGGCAATGCACATGTTAAGGTTGTGGGGTTGTTTGGTGTTTTCTATCCGCTACTTGTTGTTTTGACTATATTTTGATTGTGTTCTTGTTGGCTATCTGTTGCAACCATCACTTATGTTGTTCTTGAGCACATACAAATTTTTTATAGAAAATGAGTTCAACCTTGAGAAATAACTGGATTACAATTGTGAATGTATTACATGATGAAACTAATATTGATTTACATCTCGACTTGAGTCTTGATTTTTTTTGACATGTATGTGAATATCCTTTGTTGATGTCAAAATTGAGGAATATTTTGAGCATATTGAGTCATGAGTTTGTAGATTTTATGTTGAATAGTGAATTTTTTTGTGAAATTAATGATTTGTCTTGAGCATCTTAGAGTATTTTAGAACCTATTTGATGACACTTTGAGGTAAAATTTTATAATTATGAACTTGAATTGGATATGATTTAGGCGATATTTGGAACTTTTGAGCCTTTCAAGTCTACCTTGTCTATATCATTCCCTATTGTCCATTTTTGAGCTTAAAAAGAAAGGGAATGGAGTATGCACTGCATACAACTAACACCCATTCGATTTTTGTTGATACATTCATTACACCTACCATTTTGTGAGCCTAAAAAGAACTTGTATCCTTACCTTAAGGGAGTATAATGAATTTCATACACGTACTATGTTTTGAGCTATTATGTACTATGTTTTGAACTATTACAAGAAAAGAATAAAATGCCTATTGAAAAAGGAAAAAGAAATGCATAGTTAAATAATAACATAGTTATGTGATGATTAACAATGTGGAGGTCCTATATTGACCACATTTAGTAAAATCTATCAAAGCCCATGGTCATCAAGTTATAAAGTAAAGAAGAAAAAAAAAGACTAGAGTTATGCTAAAATGAAATTTACAATGTTGTTCTCTCTTCTTTGCTTACCTCATACCTTTTCTTGGAAACCAATGCCAAATTCCTAACATTATAAGTTTAAAAGGACATTTTGATCCATGTCTAGGGAGTAATTACATTAGTGGAGAAGTGCTTGAAAAGTAGGCATATGGGGTGCTTGATAGTAATCTTTACTTTGAGTTGATTAACATAGTTTGATTTTGAAGATATGCATGAAGCTTAAGATTGACAATAACACACAAGCACGTTCTGATTTTACGATGTATTGCTTGGCTTAGGAGAAACCACGTCTTGTTGATTTTTGGATTGACTATTGTTTGTGTGTAAGTGAGATTTTTGAGCTATACATTTGAGTTGCTAGTTAATTATTTTAAAATATTAAGTTTGAACTCTATATTTTGAATCTCATTCTTGCTTGAAGACAATCAAGTGATAAGTTCGGGGGAGTTAAGAAGTAAGATTTCTATACTTATATTTCTAGGATTTTTAATACTTTTTATGTTGATTTGTGGACGATATTATGCGATTTTTATTGTTGTTTCTGTATATTTCAAGAATCAAGATCAAATTATATGAAAGTGGAGAAATTGAGCTTAAAATGATGAAAAAGGATTCGAATGAGCGAACCAGTCGAAGAAACAATGAAAGCTCAACTTTTGAAGAAAAAGAGCCACCAATCTATCGGTGGGCTTGCACCGATAGATCGGTCCAATGACGTATGTTGAGTTAAAGAATTACTGATCGATCGGTAGCAATGTTCAGATCGATATTATGTCGTAGCTAAAGGGTTTTAATCTGAAGAAATACCGATCGATCTGTACTTCTTACCGATCGATCGGTAGCGGAGAAAATCTGAAAAAAAAAATAAGTTTTAGAGTTTGTGTTCTACAAGAAACCTACCTTAATTCCCCTCCACTATAAATAATACTTGATGGACTACCATAAGAAGTTTGGCACCATATTTTACGACACTCAGCCCCTATCATCTTCCAAGCCTCCAAGCAAGAATCAACCAAGAGACGGAAGACGAACAACGCCCGGAGTCAATTCCTCGCGTCTATTAGTATTTCTGAATTTTTGCTTATTTATTTCTTAGATTTTTTATGTTGTTTATCATTGAACAATTCTATAATCATATTTCTATGAAGATGATTATAGGCTAAGTTTCTTATCATGACTAGGGGATCCTATGTTTGAACTTATGGTTTGATTGTTAGTTTTTGATTGATACCATATATCTTTGTGCATGATTTATGACTTTAATGTTTTCATGGATTGATCACCATTGAATTGATGTATGCTATTATAATTGAGATCGGAAGATGATGTTATAATACGAACTAGTAAATTATGTCGTGGATTTCAGATTGATATTGGAAGATGAGATCAAATACACATGTGATAGCCATAGATATGTAGTAATCGAAACCTCGAAGTTTTCACAAAGTTTCATGCAATATTGATTTGTTAAATAAGTATGCAGAAGTGACTTACTGCAATTTGATATTATGTTTAATATAACTTGGAAGAGAAAATTAGATAATCTCGAAGAACTCGTCACCTTAGAATCATTTGGATAATCAGCCGATACTACAAGATAATTGTAGGGGATTACGTAGGTGAACCAAAGTCTTGATAAATCTTCTCTATTGAATTCTTCTTTAGTGTGCTTGTTGATTTGGATTTTGAATTCTTAATTTACTTTTATTTTTACACTATTTTCAACAACTTTTCGTAGGCTAAATATAATTATATTGATTAAGTTTGGTACTTACTACTAGTCCTGTGGGTACAACACCCATACTTCATATATCTATACTAGAATTTGACAACCGTACACTTGCGGATTAATTGTTCACAACTGGTATTTCATTGTTTGAAAAAGTGACGATCAGATATTCATGATTTTGGCCATGTGACCATGGATCATCGACTATTTCTCCGGTTCAACCACTGATTGATAACTCCCGCACATTGTAGCACTAATTCCCCTTGCTTTAACAACTTGGGTAACCATCTTTCACCTCAAAAATCTTATCTTTTGGCACCCAACATCTTTTTATGGTCAATTCCTGACACTTTTTCCTTGTTGATTTACTTATCATTTCCTACAAAATATTTTTAAAAATGCAACAAGTTCTCTTAGCATGACGAATGGATTCTGATACTTACAGTCCTTTTTTTCCCTTTCGATTCATTGGATGAGTAAACTACCTAACAGGATGTAGTTGTGCCCCGAGTGCTAATCTCCGAGTTCATAATTGGGGCTTGGTTTACTTAAACTCCAAGTCTAGAAAATTCTATTCATTGAAGAAGCTTCATGATTTTATTACTTAAAATGGAATAAATAATTGTTCCTTTTAACCACAAATTGAAATTGTTCAGGCCTGTCTTTTTTAGGTCGAATGATCGCTTTTATTTTAAACAATTAATTACAGTGTAGCGATTCTACCGCAAGTGCACGGTGTCAAGTTTTAGTATAGTGATATAAAAGAAAGGATGTCGAACCCACATGGACTAACGTATAAGTACCAAATAAAATTAGCAAAATTATATTTAGTCTACGAAAAAGATGATTAATTATCTAATTAAGCTAAAAACTTAAAAACTCAAAAATAAAACAACTCCTTTGAAGATGCGAAGGAATTCCGCTCAAGAAATTTATCAAGATGTTAGTTCAAATGTGTTATCGTCAATGATTAAAACAAACTAATCAATCAATTCTTAAGGTGACGGATTTCCTAATATAATCAATATACTTTCTCGAGCTATATTGAAACTAATATTAAATTGACACAAGTAACTATCGTTCACTTAAACCAATTTAATATCGAATAAATCTCAATGAAAACCGTTAACTTTAAATCTTTCAATTCAACGTGATCACGTATGTGATTTAATCTCTCAATCTAAATCTTAAACATACAACATGAATTATTATAGCGTATTATAATTTCATCTCTCGATCTCAATTATAATTCATAAATTCAATCAAAGTTAGCTAGATTTGATAGCATTAAGATTATAATTCATGCACATAAGAATTAATTCACTCAAGCACATTCAAATCAAAGATTCAAGCACAAAATTCTCTAAACTTGATAAAAATAAACTTAATTAAATTCAAATCAAATTAACAAGATGTTTAATCGTTCAACCTCAAAAACATCAAATAAATCTAAAAATCAAATTAACTAGAGTTTAGAAATACGATAACGTAGGAGCGAATCCGTGCGTAGACCGATACTTCTTCTCTTGCTTCCTTCCTTGCACTTCAAAGGATTTCTCTAACCTTGGATTGTTCTTGGAAAAGAAAAAACGGCTGAATAATATGATATGGGTCTAATTATGCTCTCAATGATGGCTTTCAATTTCGTGCCCTACTTCCCTAATTTATAGAGGAGGGGGTGGGTGGAAGAGTTTCCAAAAATCAAACCAAATCAAGTCTTTAATTTTCTGAAAATTATGTGTCTCGATCGGTCGGTGCATATGTCTCGATCGATCGAGCGTCTTCAACTCCTGTTCCTGACTTTCTCTGCCTCTCTCGATCGATCGAGCATAAGTTTCCGATCGATCGAGCTCCGCGTTTCTTTGTTGGCCAAAACCTCTGCCTCCTTCGATCGATCGCCTTCCAGTTCCGATCGATCGGTCATGCCAGAATTCAGATTCTTCATTTCTTGCCTTGATTTGATCTGTTTTCTTCATTCTAGCTCAATTCTTCCATTTTCCACCTAGATTCCTGAAACAACCAAATAAATACCAAAAAGCATAACATCTTCCCGGAATCTACACGAAAATATATACATATTAAAGAAAAAATACACGTAATAATCAACCCTATCAACTCCCCCAAACTTAGATTTGATCGTCCTCGAGCAAACATTAAGATCAAAATGCAAAGTTCATCATCAATACTTTAAATGAATTAACTTAGCAACTTAAACGTAAAAGCTCAGAAATCCCACTAACACTTCAACCATAAGCCAATCCAAAAATCAACAAGAAGTGTTTTCTCCTAAGCCAAGCAATATATCGCAAAATCGGAACGTGCGTGTGTGTTAATGTCAATCTTGAGTTTCATATATACTTTTAGGATCAAATAATGCTATTAAACTCAAAGTCAAGATTACTATTAAACACTCCATAAGCCTACTTCTCAAGCACTTCTCCATTAATGTAATTATTCCCTAGCCTTGGATTAATAGGTCTTTTAAAGCTTGTAATGTTTGGCCTAGGTGTTTGGCTTCAAAGAAAAGATAGGGAAACACAAAGAAGAGAGTATAATCATCGAAAATTCAAATTTTTAGCACACTTTTTTGTTTAATTTGTTAATTTTATATTTAGCTAATATTATGATTTGAGGTAAAATAATGATTTTACAAAGCAATTGACAATTTAATTAGTTGCAAATTACATGAAAGTGTTTTATTTAATTTGTTAACTGCACAATTTAAATGTAAAATCATTAGAATGAGTGGGAGGTCGAGATTGAAGATGGAGCACAAAGAATCAAGACATGTATAATGGAAGCAAAAATGTAATAGGATTGCATTGTATGCCTGCATTACCTAGACAGACCTAGGATCCACATTATGGCTCATGTGGATCAATTGGGAAAATGTCGTAATCGTCCATATTTATTTTTATTATGCATATGATGTATGCTAAATGTTTGTTTGTATATTTTATTAGTACAATTGACGTTGCATAAATAAAAGATAGTTGCATGAATCCGACAAACAAACAAAAAAGCACTAGATGAGATTATAAAATTATTAAATCCTCTTTTGAATATGATTCAAAATTTTAATATCAAACGTGAAGGGGAGCACAAAAGGGTTTGTGGCTTCCTGTCTTCCATCAACAGTTAAGCCATGAGACACTACTTGGGCCATAATGTCTTGTCTCGCCCTCGTGGGGGGCATCTGGTGTGGGAAAGCTGTGTATTTAACTGACACTTAATTGTGTGTACGGTCCTGTTAACCTTTAAGATTGCTCACTCTAATGGGGTCTTTTTGGCGGACATTACTATCCGTGGGATGTGTTAGTTTGACGTGAGAAGCCATAATTAGCCTGCCTCCGTAGGGTTATGCCAATCACGAGACGAATATCTTGGGGGTTGCATATGATGTAAATGTGAGCTACCTTTAGTATCATGAGGTCGGATGGACCCTCGCCCGGGGCTTTCATGAGCTAGTTGGACTCCAAGCCCACTAAGAAAATATGATTTTCCGTTCATTTGTTATGAGGGTGATAAATTCAAAAAATTTAGTAGGAACATTCAATAACTAAAGTCCCTAGTTTTTGAATTAATTAATAGTCAAACGACTTGCTTATATTTTCTGTTTATTCTCAATATTGTGATTGACATGAATTCGTTTACATCAAGTATCAATACAAACAAAGTAACCAGACCATATTATTTTGATTGACTACGTAATTTAAAATAATGATTGCTTCTAAAAGGTTCTATATATCCTTGTTGGGAAGCCTCTTGTTGAAGTGCCCTCCGGATCGTCTGATGAAGAGATTACCTCACTTGAGAAGTGATGATATGATGATCTAGAGACAAGGTGATATATGATTACATCAATGCCGAATGAGTTTCAACATAGATATGAAGAATTTGCTCACACCGTTGATATTTTACAACATCTACAAATGTTATTAGGTGAACGAAAGCGAATACTGAGACTCACGACTTCAAAAGAGGTATTTCTATTTCACCTGCAAGATGGGGCTTCGGTCCATGAGCATGGTGTAGAAATAATATCTCTTGTTGAGAAAAATGGAAATTTTTTATGTGACAATACCTCATCAAATGGCTGTAGATTTGATCTTATAGTCAAAATGTAGGAAACTCTTGAATAATTGATTCAAAAGGAGAAACTTGTTCTTCTTGTTGAACATTATACCAATGGTAGGAAGGATTCTAGGATAAAGAATAGGAAGAGAAATGATTCCCGACCTTAAAAAGACAAAATTGGATATAGTGGCAACTAAGAATGAGAATCAGCTATGTTTTCACTGTTGGTCACTGTCGCAAAACTGCAAAGAATACCAAGACTAGAAGCGTTCTAGAAAGGGTATATATTAAAATTAATGTTTTTATTGGTTCTACTTCTTTGGTATATGATATCAATTATGCTCACATCTTTGCAAAGAGTTTGCATAGGTTGAGAAGAGTAGAGAGCCCTAGAAAGGTGACACCTACCTGAGGCTAAGTAGTGTAGCAAGAGTTGTTGCAAAAGTTGTTTGAAACATTTATTTAATGTAAAATGTTAAACTTATTTGGAACTAGTTTTGAACAATTGTTTATTTGTTCCATAATTAATGAAACATTGTTCCTATTTTGAGAGAGAATAACATTCTTTCAAATTTGCGAATGCGATTTGCAGTATTTTTAAGAATGAACGTTTATTGAATCTGGTGAACTTATGACAATTAGTATGATTATATTTAAAGAATATAAAAGGATGATAACTTAAACCCACATATCTTTAGCATGTGCTGATGGTCCTTTGAATTTGATTCGTATGGATGAATGTGGAGCACTAAATGTTAGTATAAGAGAAAAATGAGTTATCTTAAAGAGAATGTGATTCTCTTCCAGTAACTCTCTAAAGTTACATATTGGTTGAACATAATTGTACAATTGTAGTGATCAAAGCTTCATATACGATATGGACTGAAAAATAATCCAAATATAGATTTATGATTGTTCTGCTTATGTAATGCAGCCAGTGGGGGTGAGTTGGATATTTGATCCATCTTATGGTATTTTATGGAAATTTATATTATCACTTGGAGACAAAGTGTTTGTGTCTCTAGTGCAATCTTTTTAGAGAAAATATTTCAATTAGAAATGAATGACAATATAATATAATTTGAAAAAGGTGAAATTAATTAAATCAATCATAACCTTTGAACTACACAGACCAATGAGATTTGAAAATGTTTCAAGAACTCCTGATAGATTGAATTTATTCCTAGAAAGTCGTCAAATGATATTGACCATGAATGTAAGCCTAGGACTTTCTAGGAGACGATGTTGGACATCGTTTCGGGACATTGGCAAGATGCCATGAGAATAGACTCCATGTACTCTAATAATGTATGGACCTTAGTAGATCCTCTTTGGGAATTGTTCCTATTGGCTGCGAATGAATCTACAAGTTAATGCTTGGAGTATATGGGAAGGTAGCGACCTTTAAAGCTTAACTGATGGGAAGAGGTTATTCTCATGAGCAAAGAGTTTTCTGTGAGGAACTTTTCATCAGTTGTGATGCTATAGTCTATTTAGATTTTATTAGTTCTATATGTATATTATGAATATGAGATATGGCAGATGGACGTGAACACAACATTTCTCAATATTGACATTGAGGTAGAGATATAGCAGCCAAAGGTGTTCACAACTTTTGGGAGTAAGTAAAATATTTGCAAACTCCAGAGGTCATTTATAGGCCTAAGAAGGCGTCCCGAAGCAAGAATATATGGTTTATAACATTATCAAAATGTTTGATTTTGTCAAAAATCAGGAAGTGGCATGTGTGTACAAACGAGATAGTGGGAGCACGGTTACATGTGTAGTGCTTTAAGTCGATTATATCATACTCATTGTGAATGGTATAGGATCAACCAATTAAAGCATGATTATATACTAATTTCTCCACGAAAGATTTGAGAGAAGCAACTTATATGCTTGACATAAAGATCTATATGGATGGATCTATGAGGATGCTTGAGCTCATCAATCTACGTACATAAACATTGTGCTAATGGGTTTAGCATGGAATAATCGAAAAGGGGTAACCTCTCAATACGTCATAGTGTTCATCTCTCGAGGTCAATGTGCATTACTATTGATGGGAGAGAGAAGATGTCATTGATATCTTATGTTTTGACTATCAGTAGCATAATGTATGCTATGGTTTGTGCTCGGCCTGATGTGAAGTATGCTCTTAGTACAATGAGCAGTCATTAGGCAGATCCCGGTGAAGATCACTGGAAAATTATGAAAATAATCCTCAAGTACTTATGAAGAACTTATAATATGTTCATGGTTTTTGGATCTGTAAATGGAGAAATAAAAATTGAAAGCTAAGTTGATGCTAATTTTCAGTCGGATGTAGATGATTCCAAATCGATGTTCGGATTTGTATTTAAGCTTAATGATGATGTTGTCTCTTGGAAACGTTCCAAGCAAGATACCACATCGGATTCCACCACTGAAGCTAAATACATTGCAGCATACGATGCAGCAAAGAGACAACTTGGATATGAAATTTCATCCGAGAGTTGGATGTAATTTCTAGTGCGGCTGACACAGTCCATATGTACTGTGATAACAATTGAGCTATGAATAACCAAGATCTCATCAGTAGCTAAACATATATTGAGAAAATACCATCTAATGAGAGAGGTGGTAGAGGCGACATTATTATCGAGAGAATTGCTTCAACAGAAAAATATAATGAATCAACTGACAAAGCCTTTACAATGATTGGCGTCTGTCAGACATCTTGGGAAGATGGTCTTGAGACACCTGAGTAGTTGGCTTTTGGAAAGTGAAAGATATTATTGTCATATGTGATTAAGTAAATCAATAGTTGATTGATTGTATGTTGGAATCGAAGAGGGGGGGTGAATGAGATTCCTTGGCTAGTTTAGCTTTTTAAAATGAGTTTGAAAAACAAAAGAGTTTTGCGCTTTGCGGAAGCCTTTAGTCAATCGATAAATAAAAAGAATAAGTAAATAAATGCGTAAAGAAATAATGCGGTAAATGACAAGGATATTTGTTATAGAAGTTCGGCGATGAATCGCCTACGTCTCCTCTTCCCGGTTAGATAACCTCCAACCGAGGTTCCACTAGAAAAATAGATCTTGGCCTTGAGGGCTCCAAGTTAGCCACAACCCAACTCTTCCCGAGTTTATAAAGCTCTTCCCGAGCACACTACTCTTCCCGAGTACACAAGCTCTTCCCGAGCACAATACTCTTCCCGAGTATACAAAGCTCTTCCCGAGCTACCAACACTCTTCACGAGTCTTCTTGGCCTTAAGGGCTCCAAGGATAGCCACACACTTGCACCAACTAGACTTGTTGATGACTTTACAATTTTCCAACTTGCTTTGGTGTTGGAGGACCTTTACAATAAACCAACAAACACCTTCATGGTGTACTCACATGAAGACAACAAGACTCTATCAAAATAAAACAATTACAAGCTCCAATACAACAACAATGTATGGAGATTACAAAGCTATTTGAAATTTGAATTGGCAAAGCTTTGATGAAGTTTGTAGGCTTGTTTCTTGTCTTCAAAATGCTCCAAAAGATCAATATTTATAGTGTAGGAGGCCCCCAAGGCTCCTACTAGCCGTTGCTACACATAAGGCTGAAATCACTCTTCGATCGCCTCGGACATCGCCTCGGGCGATCTCCATCGCCACCCTTTAACGGTCAAATCTGGCCCAGATCGCCTCGGGCGATCTCCCCATCGCCCGGGGCGATCATCAATGATAAACAAGGCCGTAGGTAAAGTTCTGGATCTCCTCGGGCGTTCCGTGCATCGCCTGGGGCGATCGCCCTTCAAAAAAATGGCCTAGGAAGCATTCTGGATCGCCTGGGGCGAGCTTGACCATCGCCTGGGGCGATCTGATCGCCAGCGTGCACACCGTGCCATCGCTTCAGTCGATGGTGCGCAACATGGCTCGGATCGCCTCAGACTATGGCTCGGATCGCTCATACTATCTCCCAGATTTCAACACTCTCAAACTCTATACTTTTCGACCATCTTAAGCTCGTTTCTGGGAACAGTAGTAAACATGAAAGTTGTAGCTCTTCTTCTTATCTAGGTGTGGACAAAATTTTATTGCATTTCATTAAGTTATGAAGAAGTTACGCCCAAAATGCTACAGCCGCTCAAACCTTGCTACAATCTGCACTTGTTATGACTTCCATGCCATTTTGCTCCATGATGCAATCCGAATTGGACTGAG
This sequence comes from Haberlea rhodopensis, assembly GCA_907163345.1. Classification (NCBI taxonomy): domain Eukaryota; kingdom Viridiplantae; phylum Streptophyta; class Magnoliopsida; order Lamiales; family Gesneriaceae; genus Haberlea; species Haberlea rhodopensis. The sequence continues at coordinate 4,636,866 of CAJQUN010000033.1, read as the reverse complement.
ATGTTTGCATATGAAATCTAGAATATTGAGTTGGCTTTCCAACCTCTTTGGATTCACCTTGTTCGGAGCATCGAGCCAAGAGATATAATCAAAACATTGCACTGCGCTCCAATTGGCTTCTATACGAATTTGCCCACCTATGGACCATTGGTTTGTGGGTCTTCATCCCATCATAAGAAATTGTTCCAACATCATTCCACACATGTTGAACACTTAAATTGGTTGTTCATAGATGTCATTCCTTCTCGTCCAAGCTCAATAGATTCCTTGATAAAAATCACCGCTTGTCCTATGAACTCGCATATGTTATTGTATAACTTGGGTTCTCTTCCATTGGTCTTCCCAACCAATTTATCAATCTAACCCTGTACACTAAGTAGACATATTAGTACAACAAATGCAAGTTTTGTTGATCATCAAAACTCAAAAATAAACCGGAGATAAATTAAAGCATTAAACACAACCATGCGTTTAAGGCTCAACAATCTCCCCCTTTTTGATGATCACAAAACTTGATAAACTTGAATATGTAATATGCATGAAATGTGAGTAAACATGACTCCCCCTTAACAATTGCATAGCATATACAAGATTACCAAGTAAAGCATAAAACAAATAACTCTCCCCCTCAGACCCTGCATACACAAGCTCTCTCCCTCAAACTATGCATGTATTAACCTTCAAGTTTATCACAAAATTCTCCCCTTTTTTGTGATAATCAAAAAGCATAAACTTCAAATAAACATAGCATAATTATATGTTGTCACATAGCCTTATTTTAAGAAATAGCACATGTTCCTCATTAAGCATGTAATAGTCATAACAAGCATAAGATTAGATCATTTAGAGGAATACAAACATGCGTTTAAGGCACTCAACCATGAATTCTAAACATTGCAAAGTGTGCATATGTTCTACCAAGAGTTCATGCACCTATGCCCAAAAAAAATTAAAATTCTCAAACCAACATTTAATAAGATTATTAAGGTCATGATAGCATTATATCAAAGATTAGGCATCTAAGCATGCTAAATCACATAATTGCATAATTCCACATAACATATTCAAATTTGAATCAAAGACATATCAAGATTCTTACTATAAAAAGATAAGCATACATCATGCATCAAGATAATTTATATGTTCATATGCTAAGGGGTTATCCATTTTACTACCAATGAATATTGAGCTTCATATTTATTGATCACAATTAATTTGTGCCAATTAAATTTTGAATTTCTCTTTTAACATGTAAAAAGTAAATTTTACCCTCGATGACAAGAGTTCGTTCTTGTCATTGGTCCAACGCCTCGAGCCTCTTCTATAGTTGTGAATAATACAAACTCCTTCTTTGAGTCGCTTGTGCCTTCATCCTTCATTCCATTGTTGTCCCTACAAGACAAATTTATAATAGGAGGTTCTTTGGTACCCATTTGATTTTTGGGTCCTTGATGGTTAACTTCCTTAGGCACCTTTGGAATTCATTTCCACCTCTTATTAGGTTGGTATTGGATTCTAGCAGACCTACACTTATTTTTAGTGTGGCCATTTTTGCAACAATAGTTACAAGTAGGAGAATCATGCTTTGGTTTGGCCAACAAGCTTGAAAAAGATTTTGATTTGCTTGAAAAGCCTAACCCGGCTTTGTCAAAGCTATATCGTTGTAATCCAAGCAATTCACTCATCTTTTGACTACTTTCACTATATTTACAAAAAGATATCTTTAAAGAATTTAATTCATTTTTCAATGAATTATTTTCTTCATCTTTCTTAGCAATCTCAAGTTTGAGTAATTTGTTACTCATCTTGGTTTTGCCAAGAGCATCAATAAGATCATTATAAGATTCTAAAAGTTCATCAAATGAAGGTACCTCATTGTCGCTTTCATCTCCTTCATCTCCAAGAGCCATTAAACAAAGATTGGTGGCTTCTTCTTCATCAGAGTCGCTATCACTCCATGTGGCTATAAACGCCTTCTTCTTGCCTTTGTCCTCATTCTTCTTCCTAGGACATTTGTTAGCATAATGGCCTTTTTCTTGACAATTATAACAAGTTACCTCATTTTTGGATTCTTGTTTGGTAGCATTAGAGGTCTTTGACTTGCTATGCTTGGTGAAGAGCTTCTTGAACTTCTTTGTGAACAACATCATCTCTTCATGATCATCATCTTCTTCATCATCGGAATGATCTTTCCTTCCAACCAAGGCGATCCCATTACTTTTGGATCTATCATCATCCTTTACTTCTCTCCTTGTGGTAACTTCAAGCTCATGAGTCACCAATGTGCCATGGAGCTCATCAAGATCATAAGATGCGTTCTCCCCTTTGTTGGACTCGATAATGGCCGTCCTCTTGGCATCCCATTCTTTAGGTAAGGCCCTTAGAGCTCTCCTCCATATTTGCTTTGGAGGGTACTTCTCTCCAAGTTGGGCATGCTCATTTATGATAAGGGTGAGCCTCCTAAACATGGAATCCACCTCTTCTCCGGACTCCATCTCAAATGTCTCATATTTGAGTTGTAGGAGATCAATCTTGGTATCCTTCACTTGATTAGTGCCCTCATGACAAATTTGCAATTTGTCCCAAATTTCCTTAGCGGTTGAGCACATTGAGATCCGGTTGTACTCCTTCATATCTAAAGCACAATGCAAAATATTAATCGCTTTAGCATTTTGAGATATTAACATCATATCCGCTTTTGTGAAGTCGTCCATTTCTTTGGGAACACTAATTCCCCCAACATCCTTTAAAGGAGTGTGTGGACCTTTCACAATAATCTTCCATAGGTCATAATCTACGGATTGGATGTATAGAGAAATTCTATTTTTCCAATAGCCGTAATTATCACCCGTGAAGAGCGGAGGGCGATTCGTCGATTGACCTTGAGCAAACTCATTTGCTAGATTAGCCATAAAAAGATTTTGATTTAAAACAAAAATCAAATGGCTCTGATACCACTTGTTGGAATCGAAGAGGTGGGGGGGGGGGGGGGGGGGTGAATGAGATTCCTTGGCTACTTTAGCTTATTAAAATGAGTTTGAAAAACAAAAGAGTTTTGCGCTTTGCGGAAGCGTTTAGTCAATCGATAAATAAAAAGAATAAGTAAATAAATGCGTAAAGAAATAATGCGGTAAATGACAAGTATATTTGTTATAGAAGTTCGGCGATGAAGCGTCTACGTCTCCTCTTCTCGGTTAGATAACCTCCAACCGAGGTTCCACTAGAAAAATAGATCTTGGCCTTGAGGGCTCCAAGTTAGCCACAACCCAACTCTTCCCGAGTTTACAAAGCTCTTCCCGAGCACACTACTCTTCCCGAGTACACAAGCTCTTCCCGAGCACAATACACTTCCCGAGTATACAAAGCTCTTCCCGAGCTACCAACACTCTTCACGAGTCTTCTTGGCCTTAAGGGCTCCAAGGATAGCCACACACTTGCACCAACTAGACTTGTTGATGACTTTACAATTTTACAACTTGCTTTGGTGTTGGAGGACCTTTACAATAAACCAACAAACACCTTCACGGTGTACTCACAAGAAGACAACAAGACTCTATCAAAATAAAACAATTACAAGCTCCAATACAACAACAATGTATGGAGATTGCAAAGCTATTTGAAATTTGAATTGGCAAAGCTTTGATGAAGTTTGTAGGCTTGTTTCTTGTCTTCAAAATGCTCCAAAAGATCAATATTTATAGTGTAGGAGGCCCCCAAGGATCCTACTAGCCGTTGCTACACATAAGGCTGAAATCACGCCTCCGACATCGCCTCGGGCGATCTCCATCGCCACCCTTTAACAGTCAAATCTGGCCCAGATCGCCTCGGGCAATCTCCCCATCGCCTGGGGCGATCATCAATGATAAACAAGGTCGTATGTAAAGTTCTGGATTGCCTCGGGCGTTCCGTGCATCGCCTGGGGCGATCGCCCTTCAAAAAAATGGCCTAGGAAGCATTCTGGATCGCCTGGGGCGAGCTTGACCATCGCCTGGGGTGATCTGATCGCCAGCGTGCACACCGTGCCATCGCTTCAGTCGATGGTGAGCAACATGGCTCGGATCGCCTCAGACTATGGCTCGGATCGCCTCATACTATCTCCCAGATTTCAACACTCTCAAACTTTGTAATTTTCGACCATCTTAAGCTCGTGTTTGGGAAATGTGGTAAACATGAAAGTTGTAGATCCTCCTCTTATCTAGGTGTGGACAAATTTTCATTGCATTTCATTAAGGTATGAAGAAGTTACGCCCAAAATACTACAGCCGCTCAAACCTTGCTACAATCTGGACTTGTTATGACTTCCATGCCATTTTGCTCCATGCTGCAATCCGAATTGGACTGAGATGTTTGAATATGAAATCTATCATATTGAGTTGGCTTTCCAACCTCTTTGGATTAACCTTGTTCGGAGCATTGAGCCAAGAGATATAATCAAAACATTGCACTGCGCTCCAATTGGCTTCTATACGAATTTGCCCACCAACAGACCATTGGTTTGTGGGTCTTCATCCCATCATAAGAGATTGTTCCAACATCATTCCACACATGTTGAACACTTAAATTGGTTGTTCATAGATGTCATTCCTTCTCGTCCAAGCTCAATATATTTCTTGATAAAAATCACCGCTTGTCCTATGAACTCGCATATGTTATTGTATAACTTGGGTTCTCTTCCATTGGTCTTCCCAACCAATTTATCAATCTAACCCTGTACACTAAGTAGACATATTAGTACAACAAATGCAAGTTTTGTTGATCATCAAAACTCAAAAATAAACCGGAGATAAATTAAAGCATTAAACACAACCATGCGTTTAAGGCTCAACATTGTACTTTAATTTTATTATGACAAATCTTTGTTTGAATATTAATATATATGACACTTCTTCATCTGTTTACCCATGCATCTTGATGCATTGATGAAGTCCTTGAGATTGCTATAGTCCATAGAATGTGGTTACGCATATGATGGTGATCATGAAATACATTCTCGACTGCAATTTCTAATAGTCTTGGTCGATGAGCCTTCGAGAATGAGATATCGATATATGCTGGTTAGAAACTGGTATTTATGATGTGTCTGGTGTAGTGCGTCGCGTTTCATTGGCGATGGCTTGGAGAAGTCAGCACACATGAATATGTGCTCATTAGGAATGAGTTCACTGAACGACCCTGAGGGTCACGAGGTCTACAATGGGGGAAAAGGAATTCCCTAGGAACCGAATCTCCTAGCCCGCTAGCTAGCAAGAAAGGGATTCGGACTTCTCGTAGAATAGTTTCAGGCCAAAAGTAGGTTCAAATGACTTAATTTCAATTGGTGAGTTCACTTCATTCACTTGCCACTTTATCCACCCACCACTAACCCCCCTATAAAATTCTCTTATAAGGGACCCCAGGGTTATCTCTAGGCTTCCTAATCATGCATGGTGTGAGGGCCCAATCCTAATTATGTGATTAATGATCACACAATGATAATTATAGCGTCAACAGCGGAAGATTTGTTTAATATTGATTAACATGTGGCCCTAAAAATTTCGCAATGACTTCATCACACGAGGAACATACCACCAATACCAATAGACATATACTGAAAATATATAGATACCATCAGTTCATAACCAGCATACACAAATCAAACTACTAAACACATATCTATATCAAATGAACTAAATATACATAGACTCATCATACCCCAGGGATACATCCCTGGTACAAAGACCACTGGGATAAACAAGAGTACAACCTCAAGTGTGACACCCATCAGATGTGCCCTCTATCGTCCTGGTCACCTGTACTACCTGCCATTGTCCACACACAAAGACAACAACAGCCCCCCTTGGGGTGAGCAAAAGCCCAATATGGAATGATCATAGAATATACAACATGTATCTATAAAATATGATATATGATGCAATGCAATGCAATGCAATGCATGCCATGTCATGTCGGTATCATATCGTACACCCATCCACTGGGTATATCTGAATCAATAAACGAAAGTCCAACCATATCAGAATAGCTCGAGCCTGTCAAGTCTATAGGGTATCCAGACGGATGGATGTCGGCAAAGCGCCACCAACCCCAGGTCCTGACATCGCATAATCATATAGGGATATCCAGATGGATGACATCAGCAAGGTGCCACCAATCCCCGTCTCAACAAATCCTATCAATCAAAGGGGACCACGATTCCCTATGCCTATCGGGCCATGTAATGCCAACATAGTATCGTAGTATCAATGTAAGTCCCCGATGCTAATTAATCCAGATTAACGATGATTAAGCAAACCCGGATAATTAAAAGTGCAAATGTGAAATAAGGAATTCCGGACTACGATGAGTCGACCAACTAGTGGAACATGTTTAGTGCATGAGCATGTGCATGATCACATGGCACTTGGAAAACACATGCCACTAATTAATGTAACTCATGTTTAATACATGATTTTGGACCAATAATCTTGCAAGGTAATGATATATGGACACATGGATTCCACAACCCATCAAATAGTTAAAAAAATCATGCAAATTGCATAGCAAGTCACGCCATTTTCTATTAAAGTGCATGACAATCTTCATTTTCATGATTCCAAGACCAAGCTTTCTCTTTCTTCTTCCTCCATTGAAATTTCGAAAATTTCAGCCCTTTATAACCTTAAAATCAGACCCAAAATAGTAGTTACAATCCACATGCAATAGAAGAACATTGAGCTACAAGATGAGAGGAGTAGAATACATCAAGAAAATTCAAGATTTGACAAAGGGGCTTGAAGATTCTGCAATTTCAGCATCTTATAACTGAAACCTTGAGTGGGGGAGTGTGCATGGACTCCAATCTTCAAGATAATTGAAGGTATAACCTATTTCTTAAGTTGAATTAACTTGGATTTGTGTTAATGGTCGAATTATGGTGCAAATACATGAGAATTGTGGTGAATAGTTGCTGTCAAATTGTAGTCTGCTAAGACCAGTGCATGAACCGTCTGATATGTCGAGTTTTTGGCATAGTTATGTTTCGAATTGGAAGATGACTCCCCTGATAGAAGTTGTATTGTTTTGTGTTAACTTTAATTGGCCATAAGAATTAGCTAATTTGGATTTAATATGAAAAAGTTATGGTCGGTTTACCACCATGTGTCAAATCTGGAAATCCACTGCATGCGAGTTTCATGCATTGTGTTCTTCGTATTTCTGGGAATAAATGGGTTCGAATTTGAAGTTTTAGGCTCTAATAGTGTTGTCGTATTCAAAGTTATCTTGCATTAGGATTTGGCCTCACTCAATTTGGAGTTCATATGCAAAAGTTATGCTAATTTTACCAGAAACTATACAACCTGGAAGCAGGGGATATACGAGTTTTTTAGGCTGTACGTTTTTCACATAATGTACCTCAAGATGAACTCTTTTTCTTGACACTCATAAGAGATGTATTGTAGAATTTGGAGTTTTCTTGCATCACAAACTGGCATTACATGAGTTGGAGTTCACGTGTGTAAGATATGCATGTTTCCCTGGAACCGCTCACTCTGTCAAACAGAATATGAGTTAAATCTGGCATACTTTGCTTTGCATGTGCCTCAAGATGAGTGAACTAGCTTCTGGACTTGAAGATGACTCTAGTACTTTAAGTTTTCGTGATTTTCCCACTGGCCTCAAGTCTTTTGGACATCATATGAATTTATTATGATTTTTATACAAAAATGGGTCAAGCTGAAAAATAAGATTTGCTAAGGGTCAATGTTTGGATTATATATTTGATATTGGAAATAAGTGCACTTTGATGATATAATTGAGGTGTAAATGACCAGGTTAACAGATCTCGAGGTTTGTTCGAGGAGTACTCGGTAGATATAGCATTGATCCGAGGTACGTAGAAAACGGGTTTTATCACAATGTCTGGCAAAGACATGTGATGTTCCCGGGTATGATTTACTTGTCATTACTTATTCCTTATGTGACTATGTGATAAGTTGATCTGCAGTATGTGAATTACATGGTACATTGACTGCATGATATATGATGACATGAGATTTGAGATTGCATCACATTAGATTATGATATTGCATGATGCATTGACACGCATGGACATTGAGCATGTCATGTTGATCCTATCGATTCGTTTCTTGGTACCTATATCTTTTCTTTGGTATCTGTGATGCGTGTCTGGGGATGATGGGCACGCCGATGGCTCGGCGGAGAGAGTGAGCTGAGTGATGCCGTAGCGACGAGCGTGTCGACGTCGCCCAGACACGAGGATGATGGACCGCCGATGGCTCGACTAAGAGATAAATCGGAGCGCGGAGCGTGTCACATCCTGCTCGAGCACTGATGAGTGATTGATGATCTTCCTTTGGACTCCTGAGATATGGATATTCGAGATTTGATACCCTTCATATGCATTTGCATTCATGCACGGCATGCATCGCATGTTAGTTGTCATACACTGTGATATTATCTGTTTCTCGTACTGGGTTCTGACCCCCTTCGCGGGGGGCTGTCATGTCTTTGTTATATGGGCATGACAGGTGGTACAGGTGGACGTACTGTGGATGCTCGAGACGAAGCATCGATAAATACCAGAGCTCCTTGAGAGCGAGCTCAGGTATATGATTTATGATTTGAGTCCCAGTAGTTGTTTAGTATTTTTACTTATGTTTTAAATTACCGGTGTATGTCCTGAGTATCTGTATTTTTAAGTATTACTTTACTGAGAAATTATATGTAATGCTTATGCGATGAATATCATGTTAGATGTAAAACTGGAAATACATATTTTCACTATTCGGAAATGTTTTAAAAACAAACTGCGAAAAATTTTGAGGGTCACTTTTTGAAAGTTTTTAACTAAATCTTCCGCTGTTTACGTTAATATAACAATCGTGTGTTAATTAAACCTCTGATTAGGACCAGGCCCTCACAGTTGGTATCAGAGCATAATCTGGGATATGCTCGAACTAGAGTTAGGACACTGAGTATAGATTGATGTGACTAGGAATAGACACATCTATTGCGCTTAATTGTCTACGATTTGGTATATTTTGATGGATAAATTGATACATATGATACCTAATCGTATATTTGTGTAAATGTAGGGAAAGGTGAAGAAATCAAGCTAAAATGATGAAAGAAGCAATAATGTTGAAGAAAAGAGGAAAAAACCAGAATCCAAGACACATATTGCTCCTTTCTTCTCAAATTTCTAATGTTCAAACCATGTTTTCGAAATGTGGTCTATAAAAACGTTGTAGAAATTTGAGTTATCTTCGCGTGGACAGCTGATTCATCGAATTCGGAGTTCGGACGAGAAAGTTACGGCCAAAATACAAAACTCGCCAGAAAAATGGAAGACAGGCGTAATTACGCCATTATCAGGCGTAATTACGCCAATGCTACGGCATGGACAGGCGTAATTATGCCATTCGGAGGCGTAAATACGCCGAATCGCGGGAAGTCATATTTTTGACACGTCATCAGGCGTCTTTACGCCATTTTCTGGCGTAGCTACGCCTGCAGAGTTTTGGAAAGTGTAAAGACTTGATTTCTTTCCTTCCCACATGGATTCTAATCTACTCCATCAGCCTCCATATACATATATGGATGAAAATCAGACTAAAGAACCATCTAGATAGTTAGGGTAGAGTAGTTTAGGATAGTTTTATATATTTTTCTCTCAATTTTGTTGAAGAACGCTACAATGATCGAAGCGAAGGCGGGATTGACACATCGACGAGTGGAGATCGGATTAGTTTTCTTTTCCTTGCTTTTATTTATTGTGTTTTCTTAGATTATGTCTAGCTAGTTTTTAATTCTTGGTTGAGGAAGACAAATCCTTGGATTTTATTTATCTTGGGGAGATTCGTACGCTTTAATTATCAATTTTATTGAGTATCAAGAGTTTTTCTGATTTTATTGATATGATTGTTGTGTTTGTTTAATGGATTGACAACCTAATAACTTGCATGAAATCTAACGCTAAATTAGATATCAAATACGGAATCGTTTGATCCTTCTAAATTACGAAGCAACTAAGATTGATGAATTTCCGCTTGTGAGTTTGTTAAATTCTTAGGAAGAACACTTGACTAGATTAAACATAGACGCTTGGATTATGTTGTTTAGCTTCATCGATCTCACTAGTTCATATGCTATCATCGATTTAAATCTTAATCGCTTGTATTTTGATTGATTGTTTGATAAGGGTTAAACTAGAACGCTTGGGCTACTTAACTAAACGTAAGGTGAGATAGGACTTTGATTATTGGATTAAACATCCAACGATGAGTATTCATATGAAAAATTGAGTCTTTTGTGAATCGATCCCTACTCACGCTACTACATTATTGTTATCAATCTTGAGTATTGAGTGGGGTTAATTTGGGCGTACACGATAAGCGCACACCAAATTTTGGCGCCGTTGCCGGGGAGGCGTTGTATATTTTTGTGTTAATATTTTCTGTTTTGTTTCTTTCTCTTTCTTTTTTCCCCCACCGCTACTCTTGTTTGTTCGTGCTTACAGGTTGAGTTGTGAAAAATTGGATATTTTCATGGAGGACTATAGGTGACTAGATGAATTGGAGTATCTTGTGCACCAACTTGGCGTAGGGAGTGGACAAAGTGCATCAAACTCAAGTTGGAGTGATCATCCCAATCTCAACTATGATAATCAATGGATGAGCCCACCTCCACCTTACATGCAGTCCAACATACCGCAAAACCCGCCATGGCCACAACAACCTCAATACCATACCCCTGGTGAGTCTTTAGAGGATCTTGTTTCAACACTTAATGATGGAACTTTGCAATTCCAACAGGAATTCAGGGCTAGCACTCAGAATTTGGGTAACCAAATGGAGCAACTAATAAGATCGGCCGATCGGATAGCAGCACAAAAGGAGACAATTGCATTCGAATCATGGAGTGATGAAGAAGAGGAGACTATGGAGAAGGTGGTACTGATGCCACCCGAGCTAGAAGAGGAGACACATGTGCCAATAGAAGAAAAGGAGCTTGTACATCCTACAACTCTGAATGGTATGTTTCCAACTGAGAACTATGTTGATTACTTAGATGAATCATGTGCTGTGGAAGAGGAGTCGGCGAAAGAATACTGTGATGAAATGGATCCTTGGGACTATTTTTTCGAAGACAACATCACCTTGGACAGTGGCAAAGAGGTAGAAACTCCAGCAACGATGGTACTGAGGCCATCAATACTTGAACAACAAACAGAGATCGAGGTGGATAACAAGGAATCTCACCAGAATGAGATTCCCAAAGGCGAGCATTGGGGACAACAAGTTAAAGGATGCCATGAGGTAGATCTTGATCGACCTCAACTGACTTCTTTGGAGGAAGGCGACATAGTGAAAAGACAAAAACCCTCCAAGAGGTGCAAGGCGAATAGGCATCGACTTAAGCGAGAGAACTGGCGTCGGGCCACCGACGTTAAACAAGACGCTGCTTGGGAGGCAACCCAAGGGGAGTTAGTTTCCTTTCTCCCTTTTATTTTTATTTTTATTGCTTTAGTAGTTAGACTTTTCTCTTTTCTTGTATTTTTGTCTTACATTGGGGACAATGTAAGATTTAAGTATAGGGGAGGGATTAGTGGTGTGTTATTGTTTTTATTATTATAAAAATACAAAAAAATCGAAACACATTTGAAAATTTTGAGCTCATAGTCAATACTGAATGCATGCTTAGAATCACTAGCCCATGATGAAACCTAATTGATGGCATGCATGCTTTTGAACGTAGGTGAATTGTTACCCTTGGAACACTTTGAACTCTAATGCAAAGTGTGATTTGACATAGTAGTTGAATATTTTGAGCACATTATTGTCATGACTTGCGAAGTGTGCATAGCTTAGTGAAGATTGTGTGAACTTTGTGATAGTCTTAAGAAGTCTCTAATACATGCTAGAACTTAACTACATGCTCTGTGAGGCGTATGTCGAGACTACTTGCAAATATGAAAGTGATATATGCAATCTTTGATGCATTTGAGCCTTTCAAGCCTACCATGTAAACGAAATCAATCACTAGTACCCTTTTGAGCCTTAATGCAAAAGAATGGTTGTAGGCTAAGCATACAAACAACCCCCATTCGACATTCTTTGACTAGCTTATCATCCTTCCCTCATGAGCCTAAATATGAGTTCTATCCATACCTTTGAAGGGAGTATGATGTGTTTCATTCACATGCACTTAAGTATTCAATCATTAAAATGTTTGTGAGCTTCATTAGGAAAAGAATGAAATGCATGAAAGAAAAGGGATGCCTTGAGAAAATAGATAAAAATATGACTCCAAGGGGAGCCAAGGCACAAAAGAAGAAAAATGTTGAAACAAAAGTTGAAAAATTCAAACAAGAAGAGAAGCTTTTAGTGTGCATATCATCATACTCTCTTACTTGATATATCCTTACCTTTCTTTCATAAGCCAATACCTAGGCCACACTACAAGCTAATAAAGACCTACTTGATTTATGTTTGCAAAGTGGCTAAGATAGTGGAGAAGAATGTGCAAGTGACTTATACTTGTGTTAGTGTATGACTTGAACTATTGTGAATTTGCTTCTATTGGATCTATAATTTGTAGACACTTGTTTATGACCACACACACACGTTCACTACTTTGTTGGGTACGAATTGTTTAGGGATTGAACTTGTTCCATTATTAACTTTTCACCGCCTTTCATTACTATGCATGTTTAAAATTGTTGAGGTATAAAAGTGAGAACAAGTTAATTTGTTATGAACCTATGAGCCAAAGTAAAAAGATTATAGTTTTGTCTGATTTACTCGAGGTCGAGTAAAGTTTAAGTATGTGGGTGTTTGATGTGACTTGGAATAGACACGTCTATTGCGCTTAATTGTCTACGATTTCGTATATTTTGATGGATAAATTGATACATATGCTACCTAATCATATATTTGTGTAAATGTAGGGAAAGGTGAAGAAATCATGCTAAAATGATGAAAGAAGCAATAAAGTTGAAGAAAAGAGGTAAAAATCAGAATCCAAGACACATATTGCTCCTTTCTCCTCAAATTTCTATATATTCGAGCCATGTTTTGGAAATGTGGTCCATAAAGAAGTTGTAGAACTTTGAGTTATCTTCGTGTGGACAGAAGATTCATCGAATTCAGAGTTTGGCCGAGAAAGTTACGAGCAAAATACTAAACTCGCCAGAAAAATAGAAGACAAGCGTAATTACGCCATTATTAGGCGTAATTACGCCATTATTAGGCGTAATTACGCCAATGCTACGGCATGGACAGGCGTAAATACGCCATTCGGAGGCGTAAATATGCCAGAAACACGGGAAGCCATATTTTTGACACGTCATCAGGCGTCTTTACGCCATTTTCTGGCGTAGCTACGCCTGCAGAGTTTTGGAAAGTGTAAAGACTTGATTTCTTTCCTTCCCACATGGATTCTAACCTACTCCATCAGCCTCCCTATACATATATGGACGAAAATCAGACTAAAGAACCATCTAGATAGTTAGTGTTAGGATCGGTCCGGAGTGTTTAGAGGGGGGGTGAATGAACACTCCTATTAAAAATTAATCCCTTGTGATTTCTTTCGGAGTAGTGAAAGAAATCTGTTTCTTAATCAACTCTTCTGCAGAACAGACCACTGAATATTTTAGTGTGGAACGGTCTATTCTTAGATTAGTAAGAACGGCTCGATGGCTTGAATAGTATAACGAGTGCAGAATGATAAAACACAGAATATGTTTCTGGAAGTTCGAAGGTGGTGTAATCCTTCTACGTCTCCCCTTCTTCCAATTAAGGAAGGATTCAACTAGAAGACTTTGATTTATACAATCCTATTGTACAAACCCGATTCAGCTGGATTTACGTCACTACCAGACTGAAACTCCTAGTCTCCCGATCTGTTCAGACACACTCTGTCTGACAGTTACAATTGATTCTCACTTCTCTATCTTAGTACATAATACAAAATATAGACTTTAGTCTATGCACACAATGATCCTAATATGATCAAATATTACAATATGCTTGTGCTTATGAAGATTTTCAGCTCGAGAATGTCTGAGCTTGTAAGCTTGTGCTGTTTTGCTTTCTTTTGCGTTTTTTTGATTGATCAGACCTCTCTCTTGAGCTCTTCTGTAGCATCCTTATATAGTTGCATGTACCAACGACATTATTTCCCTTAATGTGCAACTCTTGACTCTGCTTAAACTTTGAGTAAGCTACAGTCTTCTTCTTTTAGGGTCTTGCCATTCTGGTTCATGATATCGTCAACATAAATTTGAACTAACAAAGTATGTTCCCCCTTAATGAATTTAAATAGAGTTTTATCCACTGAGCTGATCTGAAAATCATGGTTCAACAGAAATTGAGACAGAGTATCATACCAGGCTCTTGGAGCTTGTTTCAGTCCATATACAGCTTTATTCAATAGATATACATGATCTGGAAATGAGTGGTTCTGAAATCCAGGAGGTTGCTCAATGTAGACTTCCTCCTGAAGCTTACCATTAAGAAAGGCACTCTTAACGTCCATTTGATATACCTTGAAGTCTTTAAAAGCAGCATAAGCAAGAAATATTTGGATTGCTTCAAGTCTTGCGACTGGTGCAAAAGATTCATCGAAGTCAATTCCTTCTTCTTGTCGGAATCCTTGAGCCACCAGTCTGGCCTTGTTTCTAACCGCAACTCCATCTGCGTCTAGCTTGTTTCTGAAAACCCATCTGGTTCCAATAACAGGCAGATCGCTTGGCCTGGGGGTTAGACTCCAGACTTGATTTTGTTCAAATTGATTAAGCTCTTCTTGCATGGCTTTAATCCAGTTGTAATCAGTCAAAGCTTCATCAATCTTTTTAGGTTCCAGATTTGATATGAAAGCGGCATTACTGAATTCATCCATCATCTGTCCTCTGGTTCTAATAGGTGCAGACGGACTTCCAATTACTAGATCGGGTGGATGTCTCTTTGTCCATCGATAGCTTGATTCCGGATTATCTGGTCTAGAAGGGTGAGTAGCAGCAGTATTATCAGCATCTGCTTTAACATTAGAGTTTAGAACATCCGGATCGGCTCGATCTGAAGGAGCTTCATTGCCTTGATCCGGTCTATCTGGTACTTCTGGTTCCGGTGGATTGTCTCTTGACCTGTTAGCTACAATCTCATCATCACTGTTAGCTTCGAGATGGATATTTTTCATCTGATTTTGAATTGATTCCCCGTTACCCTCAATACATAAAGATTCATCAAAGACGACATGAACTGATTCTTCGACAGTTAAAGTGCGATTATTGAAAACTCGAAAAGATTTGCTATTAGATGAATATCCTAAGAATATTGCATTATCTGATTTGGCTTCAAATGCTGGAAGATGATTCTTACCATTATTGTGAACGAAGCATTTGCACCCAAATACATGAAGATGAGAGATAGACGGTCTGTTACCAGTCCATACTTCATATGGAGTGAGATTCAACTTCTTGTTAATCATAGACCGATTTTGAGTGCAGCATGCAGTATTTACAGCTTCTGCCAGAACTTTTGCGAAATTCCAGAATCAGCAAGCATTGTTCTTGCTGCCTCTTTAAGCGTTCTGTTCCTTCGTTCTGCAACTCCATTTTGTTGAGGAGTTCGAGCGGCTGAAAATTCATGCTTAATACCTTGATCTTCTAGAAAGGATTCAAGATTCTGATTTGAAAATTCAGTGCCTTTGTCACTTCGAATCCTGTCTATGCTTGATGATTTCTCATTCTGAGTGCGTTTCAGCAGCTTGATCAATTTCGGACCGGTCTGATCTTTACTGCTAAAAAATATAGTCCAAGTAAAACGTGAGTAATCATCAATAACAACAAGAGTATACCGCATTCCCCCTAAGCTTGTTATTGGTATAGGACCAAACAAGTCCATATGCAATAGTTCTAAACAGCGTGAGGAGGATTTGGCATTCTTGTTTTTGAAGGATGATCTGATCTGTTTGCCCATTTGGCAAGCTTCACAGATCTTATCCTTAGCAAAGTCGATCTTGGGCAGACCGACAACTAAATTATGTTTACACAGGCTAGAAATAGTCTTAAAGTTGAGATGATTCAAGCGTTTATGCCATAGCCAGTGTTTATTATCATTATTCGTGATGAAGCAAGTAGGATTATCAGGTTGAGCAAAATTCCAGTTAATCTTATATGTATTTCCATTTCTGATTCCTACAAACATGGTCATACCGTCTGACGATTTAACAGTACAAGTGTGTTTGTGAAATTCTACAGCATAACCATTATCACATAGTTAACTTATACTAATCAGATTATAGCATAGATTTTCAACTAGTAGCACATCATTGATAGTAATATTACCATGGACAATCTTACCCTTGCCCACGGTCTTACCCTTTGAGTTATCCCCGAAGATGATTTTGGGTCCAGTACATTCTGTGACTTCAGACAGCAGCTCGACGTTTTCAGTCATGTGACGAGAACACCCACTGTCTAAGTACCAGTCTGATATTAGAATCTTCTGTACCTGTCATCAAACACAATTATTGTTGGTACCCAATCCTACTTGGGTCCAGAACGGATTAGCCCTTTGGGAACCCACACATGTATCAGCTTTAATGGCTTGTGTGTGTCTGGTGTGCTGTGAGCTGATCTGTTTCGATGTTGTGTGCGATATAGAAACCTTTGATTCTTATGAGGTAGTCTATATCTTCATTGAACTGGTTTTGAGTTGTAGTAATTTGATGGTCTTCCTTGCCTTAGATCTTGCACCTTTGGATTTGGTCTGATAGGCACAAAGCTTGCTGGTGCCTTTTCTTTGGCTTGGTTAACATACCCAATTCCTCTTCTCAAACCTTGATCCCCGAAGGAGACTCCCGTTTGAATTGTAGGTGCTTCAGTTTCATATATTGTGCTGGATCAAACAAATGTCATTTGTTTGATTTTGTTCTTTACCAGCAACAGTTCAGATTCATCTTTGGTGCAGTCTTTGATATCAAAGCCTATGCCGGTGACATCACCGACATTTCTTTGTTCCTCTTACAATTCTTCCAGCGATGCTTCTTGATTTTGTCCATGTTTTGAAAATATGAGAAAGCTTAGCATTTTGTGTGCTAATTCTCTTGTTTTCTTCATGGAGCTGATCGTAAGAGATTTTCAGCTTGTTCAGCTCGATCTGTAGATTATTGCACTCACCTAGCTCAGAGCAGCTTGGTTTGATGTGCTCATCCATTTGATCATTGGCTCTAGCTTTATATTTCTCAAATGATTCAGCTAAGATTCTATAATCATTAGCCATGTCTTGCAGTGCGGACATAAGATCTTCACGTGTAAATTCATTTGAGTCAAGATCGAATACCTCGTCTGTTTGACTCATTTCTTCGTCTGCCATTAGACATTGAATATCTTCTTCGCTTTCGCTGGAAGAATATTCGGAGCTATCTGAATCTGAGTCAGTCTGAGCCCACTTGATGTTTCCTTCCTCTGCTACTAGGACCTTTTGGGACTTCCCATGATGACTTTTACGATCTTTGTAGTGCTTCTTTTTCTTGTCATCACGATACTTTTCTTTACTTTCTTCTTTCTTCGGTCTGGTGCAATCTGCAATAAAGTGTCCCGTCTTACCACAATTGTAGCAAGCCTGATCATTAACAGCATCGTCCTTTCTTGATTTATAATGATGAGAAAGTTTAAAATTCCTTTTATTCTTAGACATAAATTTACCAAATTTCTTGATAAATAATGACATAGCATCATTACTTATCTGTTCGATAGATCGATCTGTTGTGGGGGTGGTCTGGTCTGGAATAGCTGCTAGTGCTTTGTTTGGTTGAGAGATGAATGGCTCTGCTTCACCTTTGGTGATCAGTTCAAACTCATAAGCCTTAAGATCTGCGAATAGATCATGAAGTTCAACTTTGTTCAGATCTTTAGATTCCCTCATTGCAATGGTCTTTACATCCCATTCTTTTGGCAGGGCTCTCATTACTTTCAGAGCGATCTCTCTGTTTGAGTATTCCTTGCCCAGACCATTCAGTTCATTGATAATACCAGTAACTCTTTTATCAAACTCATTTAGAGTTTCTCCAATCTTCATTTTTATGCTCTCAAATCTTTGAAGAGCAACAGTCAGCTTGTTTTCCTTGGTCTGGTAGTTCCCTTCACATAGCTGTGCTATTTTCTCCCAAATTTCTTTGGCAGTAGAGCACATTTTGATTTTACTGAACATATTCTTGTCCAACGTCTTGAACAAGATATCTTTGGCAACGTTGTCTAGATTTGCTTTCTTTCTTTCTTCATTCGTCCAGAGGGATTTGTCTTTTTCGACCATTTGGGGTTCACCACCAGTGATAACGAACCACATATCACCATCCTGTGCTGCCAGATGAGCTTGCATTCTGATTCTCCAATCATCATAATCTTCTTTTGAGAACATAGGAATTTTGTTGAATGATGCCATCAGCTCAAGTATCTTTGTGATGATTAAGACAACCTGGCTCTGATACCACTTGTTAGGATCGGTCCGGAGTGTTTAGAGGGGGGGGGGGGGGGGGGGGGTGAATGAACACTCCTATTAAAAATTAATCCCTTGTGATTTCTTTCGGATTAGTGAAAGAAATATGTTTCTTAATCAACTCTTCTGCAGAACAGACCACTGAATATTTTAGTGCGGAACGGTCTGTTCTTAGATTAGTAAGAACGGCTCGATGGCTTGAATAGTATAACGAGTGCAGAATGATAAAACACAGAATATGTTTCTGGAAGTTCGAAGGTGGTGTAATCCTTCTACGTCTCCCATTCTTCCAATTAAGGAAGGATTCCACTAGAAGCCTTTGATTTATACAATCCTGTTGTACAAACCCGATTCAGCTGGATTTACCTCACTACCAGACTGAAACTCCTAGTCTCTCGATCTGTTCAGACACACTCTGTCTGACAGTTACAATTGATTCTCACTTCTCTGTCTTAATACAGAATACAAAAGATAGACTTTAGTCTATGCACACAATGATCCTAATATGATCAAATATTACAATATGCTTGTGCTTATGAAGATTTTCAGCTCGAGAATGTCTGAGCTTGTAAGCTTGTGCTGTTTTGCTTTCTTTTGCGTTTTTTTGATTGATCAGACCTCTCTCTTGAGCTCTTCTGTTGCATCCTTATATAGTTGCATGTACCAACGACATTATTTCCCTTAATGTGCAACTCTTGACTCTGCTTAAACTTTGAGTAAGCTACAGTCTTCTTCTTTAGGGTACTTGCCATTCTGGTTCATGCTTTCGGCGACTGTCAGGTAAGCTCTTCTTTGTCTTCTTATCTTTTGTGGGGTCCTCTTTAATTAATCCATTATGTATTCGATTAACATACATCTGTGAGTCTGAATTAAGTAAGAACATACACTGATTAAGAGTATCTTACTAGTTAAGTTGTTACAGGTTTTATAAAAACTTATCCTTTACACATCATATGTACAAACAACAACCTACTACAAGATAACTCCTAGGCAGTGGTTCAGCTCGCAGCAGAAAATGACTCACATCCCGTCTCCCCACGTCTATGAGTCCCTACAGAAACATTCACACAACGTGAGTATAGATAACAACTATCTCAGTGCAAGATCAAAACAAATACATTAATGATAAAGCACAATAAAATCATCAATAGTGAATGCTCTGTATCATGCATCAACAAATGCACTATGTCATGACATCACGAGCCCCATATGATATGCCTATTCAGCTCAATATGTCAGTGGAACCACATTACATCTTCATATTAGCAGCACATATCATAGTACCATACTCATATGTGATAATAGCCAGAGCATATACCCAAACCAGGCGTATATCTCTCAAGCCAAAGCATATGTAGTATATCTATCAAGGCAATGATCCCAGCCAAAGCATATACCAAACCGGGCATATCTATCAAGGCAATGATCTCACCAAAGCATATACACATATCTATCAAGACATCCATCACAATCATATGAAATCCATGTATGTACATGCATATGATACTACCAATCATATGACACAAAGCTAACATAAATCATATGATATCAAAACCATAACATCATCATCACATAATATCTATACTCCGTACGTCAACACGTACCTGTACTGCGACACAAACGAGTTAAATTAGGCGTCACTGGTTAAGTGCCTCGTTGTCCCGTCCCCTGAGATGATGCAAGATTGTAAAATTTCACTTCACCCAACTTCCTAGCTCAAGTCACAAGTGAAAAACCAAGCTTCAACTAAGAAAATCTCCAAGGGTTGGAGAGGAGCTTTGTAGAGAAATTTAGGTGAAAAGTGGTGTAGTATGTGAGTTCACCCTTAAGTCACTTGATATAGATCATTAGTTCCCTAAATCACTTGCTATCATGTCATTTGGAGGTAATGACATGTTAAGGAACATGTACATGACAATGAAATCCAAATTCAAATGCAACTCCAATTTCAATGAAATTCACATGCATAATCAAATGCCTACTAGTTCATGTTGCTTGATATATTACTATTCAAATTATTATACACCATCATGTTTCATTCTTTACCATATATCATTCCATACATGTATTCATTCATTCTTGGTTCCACCCGAACCCCCATTATTATACCGCCAATGGATATAATTAAACCATAATCATATCACACGTGTATAAAACAAATCGAGGCATTACAATTCTCCCCCACTTATTGAATTTCGTCCTCGAAATTGCATATACAAATATCATAATACATGTTTCACATAAGAACATATATGATATATGTAACATAAGAAACATGTATAATAACATATCAACATACCAGAAAACAAATCCGGATACCGTTGCATCATATGCTGCTCCGTCTCCCACGTTGCCTCTTCGACACCCCGTCTGTCCCACTGTACCTTAACCATAGGAATCACTTTATTACGCAACCTGCGTTCAGCTCGATCCAAGATCATAACCGGTCGTTCCTCATACGACACATCTGTATCCAACTGTACATCAGGTAACTGTAATACATGACTCGGATCTGGTTCATACTTCCTCAACAGTGAAACATGAAAGACATCATGAATACAACTCAAGGCCGGTGGTAGTGCCAATCGATATGCCAACGTACCAATACGTTGCAACACCTCATACGGACCAACATACCGTGGAGACAATATTCCACGCTTACCAAACCGTACTACACCTTTAAAAGGTGAGATTTTTAAGAACACACGGTCACCAATTTGAAATTCAAGTGGTCTACGTCGCTTATTGGCATAAGCAGTCTGTCTGTCGTGAGCAGCTTTAAGTTTTAATCGAATTAACTTCACTATCTCTTCCATTTCATGAATCATATCCGGTCCATGTAAGGAAGACTGATCCACATCATCCCAATACAAAAGCGATCTACATCGTCGCCCATACAAAGCCTCAAATGGTGCCATCTGTATACTAGACTGATAACTGTTGTTATATGAAAATTCCACTAATGGCAACGACTCTTGACAAGAGGTTTCAAACTCTAATACACAGGCACGCAACATATCCTCAAGCGTCTGTATCGTACGCTCTGTTTGTCCATCTGTCTGAGGATGATATGCTGTACTCAACCGCACTTCAGTTCCCAACGCTGTCTGTAACCCTTCTCAAAAATGAGAAGTAAATCTCGGATCCCTATCCGATACAATGGAAACTGGTATACCATGTAGTCTCACTACATGTTGAATGTACAACTATGCCATTCTCAGATATGTAAATGTCATACAATATGGCACGAAATGAGATACTTTGGTGAGTCGGTCAACAATCACCCAAATAGCATCGCAACCAGAAGACGTCCGTGGCAAATGAGTCACAAAATCCATCGTGATATGTTCCCATTTCCACTGAGGAATTTCCAAACTATGTAATTCACCTCCTGGTTTATGTCTTTCCGCTTTCACTTGTTGACAGATCAAACACTGTTTCACAAAGTTCAACACATCCTGTTTCATACGTTTCCACCAAAATTGTGTACGTAAATCATGATACATTTTCTTCCCTCCAGGATGTATACTGTATCTACTACAATGAGCACGTTGTAGTAGTTCTTGGCGTAGTCCTAATATCGCAGGTACTACCCAACAAGTCTTGTATTTTAGAATTCCATCACTTGCAAGTACAAACTGTGATGTTTGTCCTTGACTTATCATTTCTTTCCAACGTTGTACTTCATCATCAGTCATTTGTGCCGTTCTGATTTTCTCAAAAATGTCGGGTTCAACCAACAATGTTGATACCCGTACTGGCACTGTTTCTACATCAAAATCATAACCCAAAGTACAACAAGAAGTCATCAAAGCAGATACATGAATCATCTCATCAGCCGTATGATATACTTTTCGACTCAAAGCATCTGCTGTAAGATTAGCCTTTCCTGGATGATATTCAATCTCACAATCATAATCTTTCAACAGATCCATCCATCTTCTTTGCCTCATATTCAACTCTGCTTGAGTGAATAAAAACTTTAAACTCTTATAATCTGTGTATATGGTAAACGACGTACCATATAAATAATGTCGCCATATCTTCAATGCAAAGACAATGGCAGCTAATTCCAGATCATGCACTGGATATCTCATTTCATGTGGCTTCAACTGTCGTGATGCATAAGCCACTACATGTTTGTCCTGCATCAATACACAACCCAAACCAAGTAAAGATGCATCAGTATATAAGGCAAACCTGTCATGCTCCGATGGAATGATCAAGACTGGAGCTGTAGTCAATCGATGTTTCAATTCCTTAAAACTATGCTCACAAGTCTGTGACCATCGAAACGGTGCTCGTTTCTGTGTCAATTGTGTCAATGGTTTGGCAATCGCTGAAAATCCTTCAACAAACCGTCTATAATATCCAGCCAAACCCAAAAAACTACGAATCTCTGGCACAGAAGTAGGTGCTGACCAATTCAACACTGCTTCTATTTTCTTCGGATCAACTGATATACCTTCTTCTGAAATTACATGTCCCAAAAAGCCGACACTAGTCAACCAAAACTCACACTTACTGAGTTTGGCATACAACTGATGTGTCCTCAACAATTGCAATACCATATGCAAATGTGGAACATGTTCTGCATCACTCTGCGAATAGATCAGTATATCATCGATAAAGACAATGACAAATCGATCAAGGTATTCCTGGAACACACGATTCATTAAACTCATAAAGACTGCGGGAACATTTGTCACTCCAAATGGCATCACCAGAAATTCATAATGTCCATAACGAGTTCTGAATGCTGTCTTCTGTATATCTCCTTCCCTCACACGTATTTGATGATATCCTGACCTCAAATCGATCTTAGAATAAATCCTTGATCCCTGCAACTGATCAAACAAATCATCAATACGAGGAAGAGGATATTTATTCTTTATTGTTACCTTGTTCAATTGTCGATAGTCAATACATAGTCGCATTGTCCCATCCTTCTTCTTAACAAATAAAACCGGAGCACCCCAAGGCGATACACTAGGACGCATGTACCCCTTGTCCAATAAGTCTTGCAATTGAGTTTTCAATTCTTTCAATTCAGTTGGTGCCATCCGATACGGAGCTCGTGAAATTGCAGAAGTACCAGGTATAGAATCAATACCAAATTCCACTTCTCGACTCGGTGGAAATCCAGGTATCTCATCTGGAAACACATCCGCATATTCTGCAACCACTGGTATCTCCTCCACTTTCCTTTCTCTTTTCTGTTCAGTTACATCAAGGGCATAAATCAAATAACCCGCATGTCCACATTCTAACAAACGCAACATTCGGATTGCTGATATCAAAGGAATCTTTGCCCTCGATCCCTGGCTATAGAAGAACCATTGATTTCCAGTATCAGACTGAAATCTCACTATCTTCTGACAACAATCCACAACAGACTGATATGTACTCAACGCATCGATTCCAAGGATACAATCAAAATCTATCATGTCTAATACAATCAAATCAGCCTGTAGTCTATCCTCAGTCTCAAACTGAATATCACAATCAGACACACTCTGACAAGCCACCACAGTAGTTCCCATGGGTGTCGAGACATAAAGAGGCATCAACAGTGGAGACGAGCATATATGATACTGATCAATAAAGGCTTGTGCAATAAAAGAATGTGATGCACCAGTATCAATCAAAAGTAAAGCAGGATAAGTAAACAAAGTACACTTACCCGCTATCACAGTATCAGGAGCTGCCTCTGCTTCCTCCCTGTTCAGTGCATACACCTGAGCCTGAGGTGGTCCTGCCCTCTGTCCTCCACCAGACTGTGGTACACCCTGTGGTCTCTGCTGCACTGTATTCTCTGACATGGGTCATCTTCTCTGTTGTCCACCCACTTGAGGACAATCACGGATCACATGCCCTGGCTTCCCACAACGGAAACAAACCACCGTATCAAACTGTGGACAATTTCTTTGATAATGTGGCCCTCCACATTTAAACATTGTAGTCCTCGTCCACTACTACTACTACTACTCCCTTGAGACTGTCCCTTAGCTTTTCGGTCATCCCCTTTCCGTGGTCCAAAACGTTTCCCACTAAACCTAGATGAAGATGCACCACCTCGTGGTGATTTAAATGGTTCTCCTCTAGGTCTCATACTCTCAGATGTAGGTGGTTGGGCTTGTCCAACATCTTTGTATACCCCTACAGCAATCTCAGCCATCTCAACCCTAGTCAATGCTTCTTCATATGATGTAGGGTTATTGGACATGACCCTATCAAACAATTCAGGCCTCAAACCTTTCACAAATTGTCTGATCTTTGCCTTTGTGTTAACAGCAATATGTGGCACATACCGGAGCAATGAAGAATAGTGCACAGCATAGTCAGATACTGTCATTGATCCCTGTCTCAAGTTTGTAAATTCATTCTCTTTCCTCTGCCTTGCAGCAACAGAGAAATAATGCTCAAGAAACTTCGTTCTAAACACATCCCAGTTAACTGTCTGTCCTTGAGCCCTCAGTTCAAGCACTGTGGATTTCCACCACATCATAGCTTTCTTAGCTAACTGGAATTCAGCTAAACGTAACCAAGCAGTCTTGGCTCACGGTGCTGATACAAATATCTGTTCCACACGTTCCAGCCATTCCTCCGCCAGTTCCCCTGATTCAGTCCCCTCAAACCTGGGTGGCTGATAACTCAGAAACTGCGTTAACGTCAATTCCCCAGGCAACAATACATGTTCCACTGGCCCTTGCTCAATCGGTGGTGGTGGCACAGGTACCATCCTCACACTAGCATTGCCACTCATGGCATCCCCAACATCCTCATGATACCCTCTGTCTGTCATAGCTGTAGATCAAGGTTTAACAATAACATTCACAATTATATAACATGTTAGAATAACATTATATTCCAAATCCTAACATGCTATTACCATTCTCAAAGTGTTTAGGTAACTCCCTAATACACTTCCTCTACCCATGTTCATCCCATTCTCGAACCACTGCTCTGATACCACTAATGTGGGGTCCTCTTTACTTAATCCATTATGTATTCGATTAACATACATCTGTGAGTCTGAATTAAGTAAGAACATACACTGATTAAGAGTATCTTACTAGTTAAGATGTTACAGGTTTTATAAAAACTTATCCACTACACATCATATGTACAAACAACAACCTACTACAAGATAACTCATAGGCAGTGGTTCAGCTCGCAGCAGAAAATGACTCACATCCCGTCTCCCCACGTCTATGAGTCCCTACAGAAACATTCACACAACGTGAGTATAGATAACAACTATCTCAGTGCAAGATCAAAACAAATACATTAATGATAAAGCACAATAAAATCATCAATAGTGAATGCTCTGTATCATGCATCAACAAATGCACTATGTCATGACATGTATCAACAATCACCCTATTATCACGAGCCCCATATGATATGCCTATTCAGCTCAATATGTCAGTGGAACCACATCACATCTTCATATTAGCAGCACATATCATAGTACCGTACTCATATGTGATAATAGCCAGAGCATATACCCAAACCAGGCGTATATCTCTCAAGCCAAAGCATATGTAGTATATCTATCAAGGCAATGATCCCAGCCAAAGCATATATCAAACCGGGCATATCTATCAAGGCAATGATCTCACCAAAGCATATACACATATCTATCAAGGCATCCATCCCAATCATATGAAATCCATGTATGTACATGCATATGATACTACCAATCATATGACACAAAGCTAACATAAATCATATGATATCAAAACCATAACATCATCATCACATAATATATATACTCCGTACGTCAACACGTACCTGTACTGCGACACAAACGAGTTAAATTAGGAGTCACTGGTTAAGTGCCTCGTTGTCCCGTCCCCTGAGATGATGCAAGATTGTACAATTTCACTTCACCCAACTTCCTAGCTCAAGTCACAAGTGAAAAACCAAGCTTCAACTAAGAAAATCTCCAAGGGTTGGAGAGGAGCTTTGTAGAGAATTTTAGGTGAAAAGTGGTGTAGTATGTGAGTTCACCCTTAAGTCACTTGATATAGATCATTAGTTCCCTAAATCACTTGCTATCATGTCATTTGGAGGTAATGACATGTGAAGGAACATGTACATGACAATGAAATCCAAATTCAAATGCAACTCCAATTTCAATGAAATTCACATGCATAATCAAAGGCCTACTAGTTCATGTTGCTTGATATGTTACTATTCAAATTATTATACACCATCATGTTTCATTCTTTACCATATATCATTCCATACATGTATTCATTCATTCTTGGTTCCACCCGAACCCCCATTATTATACCGCCAATGGATATAATTAAACCATAATCATATCACACGTGTATAAAACAAATCGAGGCATTACATCTTTTATGGTAATCTTCAGTCTTTGGTCTTTTTCACCATTAATTGCAACATTAAATACTTCAATAAATAGCCGTTAATGATTCGGACTGAAGAACCAATCTTATTCAATCTTGACTGCTCTGATCTGGTAATAGTTGAGATCGATCTGAAGCTTCGATCTGGTCAGGCTGATATCCATCGATCCGATCTGATTTGCGATATACCATATCAGCTTGATCTGTTTTGAGCGATCGATCTGGTCAGTCTGATTTCCCTCTATCCGGTCTGATTTGTTTTGTCATCTTTAAAATCTGGAACTAACAGTTAGGGTATAGTAGTTTAGGATAGTTTTATATATTTTTCTCTCAATTTTGTTGAAGAACGCTACAAAGATCGAAGCGAAGGCGGGATTGACACCTCGACGAGCGGAGATCGGATTAGTTTTCTTTTCCTTGCTTTTATTTATTGTGTTTTCTTAGATTATGTCTAGCTAGTTTTTAATTCTTGGTTGAGGAAGACAAATCCTTGGATTTTATTTATCTTGAGGAGATTCTTACGCTTTAATTATCAATTTTATTGAGTATCAAGAGTTTTTCTGATTTTATTGATATGATTGTTGTGTTTGTTTAATGGATTGACAACCTAATAACTTGCATGAAATCTAACGCTAAATTAGATATCAAATACGGAATCGTTTGATCCTTCTAATTTACGAAGCAACTAAGATTGATGAATTTCCGCTTGTGATTTTGTTAAATTCTTAGGAAGAACACTTGACTAGATTAAACATAGACGCTTGGATTATGTTGTTTAGCTTCATCGATCTCACTAGTTCATACGCTATCATCGATTTAAATCTTAATCGCTTGTATTTTGATTGATTGTTTGATAAGGGTTAAACTAGAACGCTTGGGCTACTTAACTAAACGTAAGGTGAGATAGGACTTTGATTATTGGATTAAACATCCAACTATGAGTATTCATATGAAAAATTGAGTCTTTTGTGAATCGATAAAATAGATGATAATTCCAAGGAAGAGTTGACCGATACCAAGAATCGCTTTCATTAGTTAATCTTTGTTTTTAATTTTAATTAGTATAATTCAATCACAACCCCATCTTTTATTGTTTTGATTTTGATTTTGATTTTCATTAACACAAGAATTCACACCTCCTCGTGGGATCGATCCCTACTCAGGCTACTACATTATTGTTATCAATCTTGAGGATTGAGTGGGGTTAATTTGGGCGTACACGATAAGCGCACACCATAGACACAAATGAATTGTTTGTGCATGTGTCTGACTATCTGATTTATATGCTCTTGCCTGCTATGTTTACATGTTCGATAATGAGATTTTATACATGTAATGGATTATTAAGCAGGGATAATTAGATGTCATATCTCTGAATATTTGAATATGCTGAGTCGCATATAAACTAGAGCATTGAAGAATTTTATCTGTTAGCACTGATAGTTGCTGATAAGATGTTGATGTAGAATGAATGATGATAACATCTATGACTTGAGATGTATGAATTATGTTGGACAGTTAGTGTTTGGACAGGTAGCTGTGATATAGACTTTAAGAGTTACTATCGAACCTGTAGACACTATAAACTGTTAATTGCACTATAATTTAGTGATAATGTGTCCATTATTGGAAATTGTATTTATCACTTTGGGATTTCATCCTTATGATTCGTGGGATGATACTAGAATTATTTTAAAACGCTTTTTGTCGATTGACATTGGGAATTTGAGTCTGAAAGACCAGGATTATACGCATGAGTATACGTCAAAACCTATGTACGCCAAGATGAGAATATTAGAACTTGAGGATATTGAAATTAGCGATTTTTTTTTCAATTGAAGGATCGAGTATAGTTGTTGTGAGAAACAACGAGAATTGGTTTGAATGGGGACTGTCATAATTTAGTTCCAGTCTATGTGTCCGAACTATGAATAAAAACTTCACTATGAACTCTTTTAGATGAGAATATCTAGAGTAATAGTAGTGACAGATGACAATTTTCCTCTTTCTGTTACGGGAAAATATGTTTACGAGAATGCCATGTTGATGACATAGAAAACGTTAATTGATTATCGTGGACTTGAGAAATGGAAATATCTTCTTAATCTCAATAGTTATTCACTAGTGAAGAGATTAGATTTTGACTAAGGAATAAGACACCAATGTGGTGCGAAGTAATTAGAACTAGATTAAAGATTAATGAAGTGACTATCATTGGGATAATCCAATAGTCCTGGAAAAGTTTCAGAAGTATCACTCAAATTTATCCAGCTCTAGTAGTTTTAAAGGGACTATGAGATTGTAGAATACCAAATCTTTTGAGGTCACTGTGGATGTAAATATCTACTGATCCATTTGAAAGAATAATAAGAACTGATATTGATTGTGGCCAGTCAGAGCATGTCTGTTACTTACTCGGGAATAGATGCAGCCATAACAACAAATACTCTGAGCTAGAGGTAGATATCAGAATGGTTATTCATTTTGACTACTCGGTTTCAGCAGCAGTTAATTATCTGTAGACCAGAGAGTATACCTTGACAATGGGATTGAGATGTCTCCAGGATATAATACCATTTCGATTTCGGCAATGATAGAGATGCTAGTGATCACAGATACATTTTGTGTATTGGTCACACTGCACGAGTTTGATTTGAGATAAAATCATTGGTTTCATATATTGCATCAAATGTGCATTGATAATGATGATTGGGAAAATACACCAGCAGTGATAATTATAATATCCACACTTGCAATAGTGAACTGCAGATTACAGTTTGTTGATAGTGTTGTGGATTTGAATTAAATGATGCTGTCGAAATATGGTTTTGATTATATCAAGGGCATGGATACTCTGATAAATTTTGAAGATATCGTAAGTTGATTTCAGGGTATAATGAATTTTTAACCGTCTTGTGGATACAAATGAAATGTTTATCGCCACGAATAGCAAGCTAAGATATTGATAGTATCAACTATGAAAATATTGTGGTTGCAATACTTGGAAAATGAGGGATATTTGATAATAAGCAGTTGATGCTTATAAAAAGAGTCGAGGTTGACTGATATTATAGAGGTAAGAAAACCTACCAAGATTTTCCTGAGGAAATGAAAGAATTTTCACTAAAGAAGGAAATTGATTTTAATTATTCGTTGATGACAAGGAATAGGATATCGAAAGCACTGTGCGGAATGTCATCAACAAAGTTGACAGATATAGATGAATAGTTGCTGAATATCCTCGATACTGGTACATATGTCTGAGTGTGTCACCTTGAGGGAACATCAGTATTGTTCGTAAAGAAGAAAAAATGATATGATGAAGATGTGTATCGATTAAAGGTAGTTGAGTCGGGCTATTGTCAAGAGTAAATAGCCATTGCCTATGATCGAAAAGTAACTGATCAAGTTGTAAGGAAGTTTAATGTATAAGAAGAACGATTTTTACTCTGGTTACCATCAGTTTGAGTCAGAAGAGAAAATATTCTCTAGGCAATTGGTCAAACCAGATATAGACATTTTGAATTTTTGGAAATGTCGTGTGGTCTGACAACTATACCTGTAGAGTTATGAATTTGATGAAGAAAATTTTCCGTAACTTTTGGGCGGAAGTGTAATCATATTCATCAGTGGTATACTAGTGTATACGAGATCGGAAGGAACCACACAGAACACATGTGATTGATTTTTCAGACGCTTCGTGAAGCTCAAAGTGTGTACAAAGTTATCGAAATGTAAATCTTGGTTGAATCAAGTGTTGTTTTGGGATAGGTGATACCATCTCACCAGATACCTGTTGATTCCAGTAAAGTAAAGATAGTACTAAATTGGGCTAAGACCAACCAGTGTACTCAAGATACGAAGTTTTACGAGTTTGGCCAGATATTACAGGCTTTATGGAAGGATGAACCAATTGACCAAGAATAAATTTGAGTTTCATTTGGTCAGACGAATGTGAAAGCGGTTGTCATAATTAAAATGGAAGTGAACTACAACCCCAATGTTGATGTGGTTAACTGGTTCAGGGAGATATGTAGTTGTGCAAATACGTATGTCAAAGATTTGAAGATATGTTCTAATGTATCATGAAAAGATAATTGCATATTCTTGAGATATAAGCGATGACTGGATTTATTAAAGAATTTGACTTTGATTGTCAATATAAATCAAGGAAAATGAAACTAATAGCAGATGCACTGAACCTAAAAGTGCAAGGTGC
The DNA here is from genome assembly GCA_907163345.1 of Haberlea rhodopensis. NCBI lineage: Eukaryota > Viridiplantae > Streptophyta > Magnoliopsida > Lamiales > Gesneriaceae > Haberlea > Haberlea rhodopensis. The sequence goes on along the minus strand of CAJQUN010000033.1, from coordinate 4,605,769 downwards.
AATGGTAGCATCGATGTTCGCTTTGCAGTTTGATAACATCTGATTTTGACGATCGGAAAGACTCGAAGGACAGACCCATACAGATATTGAGTTAAGAATTGGTTCTGTCTTATCAACCATGTAAATTTAGTATGCCATTTAGTGGTGGTTGCGAATGAAAAATCAGTATATAGCATCGAATTTTACTGATTTGAAAGACGTATTACAGCAGAAAGCACACTATAGAGAACATAGTGTTATTCTGGGAATGATGAGATGTATCATTCTCGAGATCCTATTTATGATGAGATGGTATAAAGAAAGAAATTTTTGATTTTTGTGGCAAATTGTTTGACATGCCAGCAGGTCAAGAAAAAATACGAGACCTAGTGGGATATTACAGGATTTGTAAGTACCACAATGAAGTTGGGAAATTTCTAGTTTTGAGTTTTATAGCTCAAATATTTACAAACAGAGATTGTGAAACAAGTTGAATCGAAATTGATTGACTATTCAATACAAGATATTGATTTCATGTGATAGTCTATATGTCTATGAGAAGACGACATGTTTAAGATATGGATAATGTGGTTTAGTTACAGTGAGTTTCTGTAATAGATGTATCTGATTGAGATCCGATGATAATATCAGAATTCGAAAATATTTTCAGAACGTAATGGATATTAAGTTAGCAATGAGTATGCTTAGCATACCCATACAGATGGATCAACTGAGAAAATATCCAGACTTTGGAATTATGTCTCAATTAATAGTGGTGATTTAGTGGGAATTGACAGAAATCATTATTCACCAGTAGAATTTTCCTATAATTTAAGTTTCAGAAAACTTTTGGGATGGCATCGGTTCATGTTTTGCAGAGCCAGAATTACCGATCGCTGATGTGAGGATAAAAAAAATTGATAAGAAATTTTGGCATAACTTAAGATTGTTGAGAAAAAATGCCAGGAACGATAAAATTTCTGCGAAAACGATTAAAATTTTCTTGAGGTGAGCAGATTTGCTACGCCAAAGAGAAATATATCGTTGGACTTCGAGTTGAGAATCAGGTAAATATGAAAATATTACATTTGCGATGATCAAAATGATTCGTTAAGTGAGGTTTGATGTTGCCTCGATATTTTGAACTTTGTGGAATCATAGAGAAGTTGATTTAGTTGTATATCGTTGACACGATCACAACAGTAATCATTGATACATGATGATTCTTATGTATCTATGAATGAGAGTGAGACATCTCATATGATTTAATTTATTGAGTTATACACAGCTTTGCGATTTCGAGGACGAAATCTTTTTAAGAGGGGAAGAAATGTAAGGCCCCGATGCTAATTAATCCGGATTAACGATGATTAAGCAAACCTGGATAATTAAAAGTGCAAATGTGAAATAAGGAATTCCGGACTACGATGAGTCGACCAACTAGTGGAACATGTTTAGTGCATGAGCATGTGCATGTGCATGATCACATGGCACTTGGAAAACACATGCCACTAATTAATGTAACTCATGTTTAATACATGATTTTGGACCAATAATCTTGCAAGGTAATGATGTATGGACACATGGATTCCACAATACATCAAATAGTTAAAAAAATCATGCAAATTGCATAGCAAGTCACGCCATTTTCTATTAAAGTGCATGACAATCTTCATTTTCATGATTCCAAGACCAAGCTTTCTCTTTCTTCTTCCTCCATTGAAATTTCGAATATTTCAGCCCTTTATAACCTTAAAATCAGACCCAAAATAGTGGTTACAATCCACATGCAATAGAAGAACATTGAGATACAAGATGAGAGGAGTAGAATACATCAAGAAAATTCAAGATTTGACAAAGGGGCTTGAAGATTCTGCAATTTCAGCATCTTATAACTGAAACCTTGAGTGGGGGAGTGTGCATGGACTCCAATCTTCAAGATAATTGAAGGTATAACCTATTTCTTAAGTTGCATTAACTTGGATTTGTGTTAATGGTCGAATTATGGTGCAAATACATGAGAATTGTGGTGAATAGTTGCTGTCAAATTGTAGTCTGCTAAGACCAGTGCATGAACCGTCTGATATGTCGAGTTTTTGGCATAGTTATGTTTTGAATTTGACGATGACTCCCCTGATAGAAGTTGTAGTGTTTTGTATAGCTTTAATTGGACACAAGAATCAGCTAATTTGGATTTAAAATGAAAAGGTTATGGTCGGTTTACCACCATGTGTCAAATCTGGAAATCCACTGCATGCGAGTTTCATGCATTGTGTTCTTCGTATTTTTGGGAATAAATGGCTACGGATTTGAAGTTTTAGGCTCTACTAAGTGTTGTCGTATTCGAAGTTAGCTTGCATTAGGATTTGGCCTCACTCAGTTTGGAGTCATATGCAAAGGTTATGCTAATTTTACCAGCAACTATACAACCTGGAAGCAGGGGATATATGAGTTTTTTAGGCTGTACATTTTTCACATAATGTACCTCAAGATGAACTCTTTTGCTTGACACTCATAATAGATGTATTGTAGAATTTGGAGTTGTCTTGCATCACAAACTGGCCTTACATGATTTTGAGTTCACGTGTGTGAGATATGCATGTTTCCCTGGAACCGCTCACTCTGTCAAAACAGAATATGAGTATTTTTAAATCTGGCATACTTTGCTTTGCATGTGCCTCCAGATGAGTGAACTAGCTTCTGGACTTGAAGATGACTCTAGTACTTTAAGTTTTCGTGATTTTCCCACTGGCCTCAAGTCTTTTGGACATCATATGAATTTATTATGATTTTTATACGAAAATGGGTCAAGCTGAAAATTAAGAAAATTTGCTAAGGGTTAATGTTTGGATTATAAATTTCATATTGGAAATAAGTGCACTTTGATGATATAATTGAGGTGTAAATGACCAGGTTAACAGATCTCGAGGTTTGTTCGAGGAGTACTCGGTAGATATAGCATTGGTCCGAGGTACGTAGAAAACTGGTTTTATCACAATGTCTGGCAAAGACATGTGATGTTCCCGGGTATGATTTACTTGTCATTACTTATTCCTTATGTGACTATGTGATAAGTTGATCTGCAGTATGTGAATTACATGGTATATTAACTGCATGATATATGATGCCATGAGATTTGAGATTGCATCACATGAGATTATGATATTGCATGATGCATTGACACGCATGGACATTGAGCATGTCATGTTGATATTATCGATTCGTTTCTTGGTACCTATATCTTTTCTTTGGTATCTGTGATGCGTGTCTGGGGATGATGGGCACGCCGATGGATCGGCGGAGAGAGTGAGCTGAGTGATGCCGTAGCGACGAGCGTGCCGACGTCGCCCAGACACGAGGATGATGGACCGCCGATGGCTCTGAGAGATAGATCGGAGCGCGGAGCGTGTCAGATCCTGCTCGAGCACTGATGAGTGATTGATGATCTTCCTTTGGACTCTTGAGATATGGATATTCGAGATTTGATACCCTTCATATGCATTTGCATTCATGCACGGCATGCATCGCATGTTATTTGGCATACACTGTGATATTATCTGTTTCTCGTAGTGGGTTCTGACCCCTTTTGCGGGGGGGCTGTCATGTCTTTGTTGTATGGGCATGACAGGTGGTACAGGTGGACGTACTGTGGATGCTCGAGACGAAGCATCGATAAATTCCAGAGCTCCTTGAGAGCGAGCTCAGGTATATGATTTATGATTTGAGTCCCAGTAGTTGTTTAGTATTTTTACTTATGTTTTAAAGTACCGGGTATGCCCCGAGTATCTGTATTTTTAAGTATTACTTTACTGAGAAATTATATGTAATGCTTATGCGATGAATATCATGCTTATTCAAGGATATAGCTCAACATGTATGTCATGCATCGATGTATGTATAAAAACTGATGTGTGTTAACAAAACATGTATTTTCATACATCGATGTGCAATTATGAATGCTATGAATGCCACACAATTTAAATAAAATCATGTAGCCACGTAAGTCACATAATTCAACAACAAATCATATATCAAATGATACAGATACCTGTCGTATGTTACCTGATTGCAGCATACCTTTACTTCTCGATACTTGAGCTTGTAGAGTTGATGTGTTCACTTTACACCAATATAAATTCATAATTCAGAAAATTGATCACCAAAATATTCGTTATCAATTTAGTTACAGCTTCACCAATTTATGGTAATTAAATTGATGCGATTACATCATAATTTAATTTTCTAAATTATTTTTCACCAATTCAAATTATTATTCAACAATTATAGTCCAACTTAGTTGGTAATTATCGAAGCAAAGTCGGAAAAATCGGATATCAAATTTACCCAAAATCGCACACAGTTCACGCACGCATTTCATACGATTCCGGCGAGCTCCGACGATGGTAGAGGCGGCGACCGGTGTAGAAAGTTTCGTCCAGATGCAAGGAAGAGATTTGGTGCCTTGGCTTCGTCCAATTCGTAGTAGATTCGAAGAAATCGAACCAAAAGCGCAGAAACCCTAGGTCACGCGATTTCGTCCGTTCCAGGGTAAAATCGAAGCACTTTTCGAACACCAAATTTTGATTATCTGGTATGTAAATGTACGCCTGAGAGTTGTGAACACGGTCGTATGTCGGGATCGTCTATAGGTGGTCTGACGGCGGCGAACGGAGCAGATAAGTACACGGTGGTCGTATGTCGGGATCTGTGTGTGTTTTACACGTTTTGCTATGTGTTTTACGTCCTAGACCGATATATATTAATTCCCGACCAATTATGAATATCGGGGTGTCACCGGTGTACTGGTGCATGTATATTACATATACAGTCCGCACCTGACTTCGTGTCCTTATTTTAATCACAAAAATTAAATCTTTCGATTTAATACAAATCATTTTAATAAAATTTCGGTATTAATCCGATATTCAAAAAATATATTTGAAATTCACCATGTTCTGACCCAACTGTCAATTGACATATACAATATCAATTTCCACTCTCATTACTTATATTATATTCTCATAATTAATTTCTAACTAAGTAACAAATTAATGTACAAATTGTACTTAATTCTCATTATCAAATATCAGGATATCATATTTACAAATTATCGAGCTGTTATCAAAGATAATATTCCTCATATTTATTATCAACCATATGACTGACGTAAGATGACTAATATAATTGTTGAGAAGTTAAACATGATTTCCGATAATACGGTACGAGGGCCTTACATTTCTCCCCCACTTAAAAGATTTCGTCCTCGAAATCTCACAAGTGCAGATCATAAACCATTAACCAATTACAGTACATGTCAATACTATAATCGGAAAACATCAACTTCATAAACTCAATTCATTTAGCATTAAGCTGAATCAAAATCAACGACTAGCTTATTTCTCTTATACCAATGGAATATAATGGTTATAAGAAACCATCTTTTCAATTTAGAACACAAAATTAATTATTCAGTGCAGAACCTTGAATAATTAAAGTCAACCTTATCAGATTGAAGAATACATATCAAATCATGTTCGTAATTCATTAATATTGAGGTGAGGTACGAAACGCATTACAAACACTATAATAATAATATGTCAATTAATATCAAAGATCCTCAATTTGTTTGAAATCTTATGTAGGGTCTTCCTACCTTAACATCATTATAAGAACGAATTATGGACTAAACATGCATTAATAACATCTTAGGGTTCTGGTTGTAGCCTTGAACTAATAGGATTACAGGCCAAAAATAAAATTCCAAAAGCTAATTAATTACATGCTCGATAATGAATGTTAAAGCTATAGATTTACACTACTCCTAGAGTAGAGACTATCCAAAAAAATCCTGTAACCTAAATTCTTTCATGCTCCTCATAGTTCACTGCCTCAACCCGACCCTTAAACCTTCAGTCCAAAAGTGTACCTACATGAACAACCCATTATGAGCATGCACATCATTACTTAACATCATAAGACAATGGCATATAAATAAATGCATGAAAATAATAGTTAACATATACTTCCTGGTTAATCGCATTAACCCACTTTTGTTGTGCCAGGTTCATAGTCATGCATGTAATCATTAGTTCTTGACATAAATGATTAAAATCGTACTTCACTTATATGCTCATAATCAACAATGTTAATTAGAAATGTGACTGTTCTGGTCCTGCTATGACAGCGGCACAATTGGCCCCCTCGCTACTACATATAGCGGTACTCTGATATCCCTCGCTACACCTTGATAGCGGATATATCTCCTCGCTAGCTATGTCAGCGGTAAGTACATTCCTCGCTTGCCCATAACAACTACCGGGACATTCTAACATTTCTAATAACATAGTTTAACATGCATCATAAACATCATAGCATCTTTACTCATCATAAACACCATCTTCACTTATCATAAACATCATCGCAAACATCATATCATCTTTACTCATCATAGACATCATCGTATCTTTACTTATCATAATCATCATCATAAACATCATAAATACTTATGCAATCATTGCGTAGTCATAGTATAGGAGTGTGTTTTACCGTCCGATGTCCGTACGTCTCTTACGTACCTTAATTCCCAAAAGTGGAGAAGTTGAAGAACTTTATCTCCATGAAGTTATTGGTACCTGGGATGGTTCTACACAACCATACAAATCAATATTAGAAGCTAAATAATAGCCAAATACCAAAAATTCAACAAAAATCATCATTATCCATTTTTAAGCAGCTGGCGATCGATCGCTGCATCGAGGCGATTGATCGCCTGACTTTTCTGCATCGCGGCGATCGATCGCGCCATTTGTGGCGATCGATCGCCTGCTGTGTAAATCGCCACTGGCCTTCGGCGATTGATCGCCATATACTGGCGATCGATCGCCTGCTGTGTAAATCGTCACTGGCCTTCGGCGATCGATCGCCTCATATATGGCGATCGATCGATCGCCTGCTGTGTAAATCGCCACTGGCCTTCGGCGATCGATCGCCTCGTATATGGCGATCGATCGCCAACTGCTGTGTTAGTTCCGGATTTTAAAGATGACAAAACAAATCAGAACGGATCGATAGAAATCAGACTGACCAGATCGATCGCTCAAAGCAGATCAAGCTAAATGGTATGTCACGAATCAGAACGGATCGATGAACATCAGCCTGACCAGATCGAAGCTTCAGATCGATCTCAACTATTATCAGATCAGAGCAGAGAAGGCTGAATTAGATTTGCTCCTCAGTTCGAATCATTAACGGCTATTTATTGAAGCATTTAATGTTGCAATTAATGCTGAAAAAGACCAAGGACTGAAGATTACCATAAAAGGTAAGAAGACAAAGAAGAGCTTACCTGACAGTCGCTGAAAGCATGAACCAGAATGGCAAGTGCCCAAAAGAATAAGACTGTAGCTTACTCAGAGTTTGAGCAGAGTCAAGAGTTGCACATAAAGGGAAATAATGTCGTTGGTACATACAACGACATTAGTGTGTATAGACTAAATTAGTCTATCTTTTGTATTCTGTCTGGTAGTGAGGTAAATCCAGCTGAATTGGGTTTGTACAACAGGATTGTATAAATCAAAGTCTTCTAGTGGAATCATTCCTTAATTGGAAGAAGGGGGGACGTAGAAGGATTACACCACCTTCGAACTTCCAGAAACATATTCTGTCTTTTTATCATTCTGCACCTTTTATACTTTTCAAGCCATCGAGCCGTTCTTACTAGCCTAAGAACAGACCGTTCCGCACTAAAATATTCAGTGGTCTGTTCTGTAGAAAAGTTGATTAAGAAACAGATTTCTTTCACTAAAACGAAAGAAATCACAAAGGATTATTTTTAATAGGAGTGTTCATTCACCCCCCCCCCCCCCCCCCCTCTAAACACTCCGGACCGATCCTAACAAGTGGTATCAGGGCAGGTCGCCTTAATCATCACAAAGACACTTGAGTTGATGGCATCATTCAACAAAATTCCTATGTTCTCAAAAGAAGATTATGATGATTGGAGAATCAGAATGCAAGCTCATCTGGCAGCACAGGATGACGATATGTGGTTCGTCATCACTGATGGACCAATGAAGATTCTGAAAGTCAATACAGCAGCCTCCATTACTGGTGGTGAACCCCAAATGGTCGAGAAGGACAGATCCCTCTGGACGAATGAAGAAAGAAAGAAAGCAAATCTAGACAACGTAATGATGCTATGTCATTATTTATCAAGAAATTTGGTAAATTCATGGATAAGAATAAAAGGAATTTTAAACCTTCTCATCATTATAAATCAAGAAAAGACGATGCTGTTAATGATCGGGCTTGCTACAATTGTGGTAAGACCGGACACTTTATTGCAGATTGCACCAGACCGAAGAAATAAGAACGTAAAGAGAAGCATCGTGATGACAAGAAAAAGAAGCACTACAAAGATCGTAAAAATCACCATGGGAAGTCCCAAAAGGTCCTAGTAGCAGAGGAAGGAAACAGCAAGTGGGCTCAGACTGACTCAGATTCAGAAAGCTCCGAATATTCATCCAGTGAAAGCGAGGAAGATATTCAATGTCTTATGGCGGACGAAGAAATGAGTCAAACAGACGAGGTATTCGATCTTGACTCAAATGAATTCACACGAGAAGAGCTTATGTCCGCACTGCAAGACATGGCTAATGATTATAAATCTTAGCTAATCATTTGAGAAAACTAAAGCTAAAGCCAATGATCAAATAGATGAGCACATCAAACCAAGCTGCTCTGAGCTAGGTGAGTGCAAAAATCTATAGATCGAGCTGAACAAGCTGAAAATCTCTTACGATCAGCTCCATGAAGAAAATAAGAGAATTAGCACACAAAATGCTAAGCTTTCTCATATTTTCAAAACATGGACAAAATCAAGAGCATCACTGGAAGAATTGCAAGAGGTACAAAGAAATGTCGGTGATGTCACCGGCATAGGCTTTGATATCAAAGACTGCACCAAAGATGAATCTGAACTGTTGCTGGTAAAGAGCAAAATCAAACAAATGACATTTGTTAAATCCAGCACAGTATATGAAACTGAAGCACCTACAATTCAAACGGGAGTCTCCTTCGGGGATCAAGGTTTGAGAAGAGGAATTGGGTACGTTAACCAAGCCAAAGAAAAGGCACCAGCAAGCTTTGTGTCTATCAGACCAAATCTAAAGGTGCAAGATCTAAGGCAATGAAAACCATCCAATTACTATAACTCAAAACCAGTTCAACGAAGATATAGATTACCTCATAAGAATCAAAGGTTTCCATATCGCACACATTATCACACACAACATCGAAACAGATCAGCTCACAGCACACCAGACACACACAAGTCATTAAAGCGGATACAGGTGTGGGTTCCCAAAGGGCTAATCCATTCTAGACCCAAGTAGGATTGGGTACCAACAATAATTATGTTTGATGATAGGTACCGGAGAATCTAATATCATACTGGTACTTAGACATTGGGTGTTCTCGTCACATGACTGGAAACTTCGAGCTGCTGTCTGAAGTCACAGAATGTACTGGACCCAAGATCATCTTTGGGGATAACTCAAAGGGTAAGACCGTGGGCAAGGGTAAGATTGTCCATGGTAACATTACTATCAATGACGTGTTGTTAGTTGAAAATTTATGCTATAATCTGATCATCAGTCAACTATGTGATAATGGTTATGCTGTAGAATATCACAAACACACTTGCACTGTTAAATCATCAGACGATATGACCATGCTTGTAGGAATCAGAAATGGAAATACATATAAGATTAACTAGAATTTTGCTCAACCTGATAATCCTACTTGCTTCATCGCGAATAATGATAATAAACACTGGCTATGGCATAAACGCTTGAATCATCTCAACTTTAAGACTATCTCTAGCCTGTGTAAACATGATTTAGTTGTCGGTCTGCCCAAGATCGATTTTGCTAAGGATAAGATCTGCGAATCTTGCCAAATGGGCAAACAGATCAGATCATCTTTCAAAAAGAAGAATGCCAATCCTCCTCACGCTGCTTAGAACTATTACATATGGACTTGTTTGGTCCTATACCAATAACAAGTTTAGGGGGAATGCGGTATACTCTTGTTGTTATTGATGATTACTCACGCTTTACATGGACTATATTTTTGAGCAGTAAAGATCAGACCGGTCCGAAGTTGATCAAGCTGCTGAAACGCACTCAGAATGAGAAATCATCAAGCATAGATAGGATTCGAAGTGACAAAGGCACTGAATTCTCAAATCAGCATCTTGAATCCTTTCTAGAAGATCAAGGAATTAAGCATGAATTTTCCGCCGCTCGAACTCCTCAACAAAATGGAGTTGCAGAACGAAGGAACAGAACGCTTAAAGAGGCAGCAAGGACAATGCTTGCTGATTCTGGAATTTCACAAAAGTTCTGGGCAGAAGCTGTAAATACTGCTTGCTACACTCGAAATCGGTCTATGATTAACAAGAAGTTGAATCTTACTCCATATGAAGTATGGACTGGTAACAGACCGTCTATCTCTCACCTTCATGTATTTGGCTGCAAATGCTTCGTTCACAATAATGGTAAGAATCATCTTACAGCATTCGAAGCTAAGTCAGATAATGAGATATTCTTAGGATATTCGTCCAATAGTAAAGCTTTTCGCATCTTCAATAATCGCACTTTAACTGTAGAAGAATCAGTTCATGTAGTATTTGATGAATCTTTATGTAGTGAGGGTAACAAGGAATCAATTCAAAATCAGATGGAAAAATATCCATCTCGAAGCTAACAGTGATGATGAGATTGTAGCTAACAGGTCAAGAGATAATCCACCAGAACCAGAAGTACCAGATAGACCGGATCAAGGCAATGAAGCTCCTTCAGATCGAGCCGATCCGGAAGTTCTAAACTCTAATGTTAAAGCAGATGCTGATAATGCTGCTACTACTCATCCTTCTGGACCAGATAATCCAGAATCAAGCTATCGATGGACAAAGAGGCATCCACCCGATCTAGTAATTGAAAGTCCTTCTGCACCTATAAGAACCAGAGGACAGATGATGGATGAATTCACTCATGCTTCTTTCATATCAAATCTGGAACCTAAAAAGATTGATGAAGCTTTGACTGCAACTAGATTAAATCCATGCAAGAAGAGCTTAATCAATTTGAACAAAATCAAGTCTGGAGTCTAACCCCCAGGCCTAGTGATCTGCCTGTTATTGGAACCAGATGGGTTTTCAGAAACAAGCTAGACTTGGATGGAATTGTGGTTAGAAACAAGGCCAGACTGGTGGCGCAAGGATTCCAACAAGAAGAAGGAATTGACTTCGATGAATCTTTTGCACCAGTCGCCAGACTTGAAGCAATCCGAATATTTCTTGCTTATGCTGCTTTTAAAAACTTCAAAGTATATCAAATGGACGTTAAGAGTGCCTTTCTTAATGGTAAGCTTCAGGAGGAAGTCTACATTGAGCAACCTCCTGGATTTCAGAACCACTCACTTCCAGATCATGTATATCTACTGAATAAAGCAGTATATGGACTGAAACAAGTTCCAAGAGCCTGGTATGACACTCTATCTCAATTTATGCTGGACCACGATTTTCAGATCGGCTTAGTGGATAAAACTCTATTTAATTTTATTAAGGGGGAACATACTTTGTTAGTTCAAATTTATGTTGACGATATCATTTTTGGGTCAACTAACCCCAAATTATGCGAGAAATTCTCTAAGTTAATGCAGGGACAGTTTGAGATGAGTATGATGGGAGAACTTTCATTCTTTCTGGGTCTCCAATTCAAACAACTCAGTATTGGCATTTTCATAAATCAAACCAAATATACCAAAGAGCTTCTCAAGAGATTCGGAATGGAAACCTGTTCAACTGCATCAACTCCAATGAGTCCTTCAATCAAGCTAGATAAAGACGAAGGGGGAACATCAGTTGAAGTAACTATGTATCGAGGACTGATCGGATCGCTCTTGTATCTTGCAGCGAGCCGGCCTGATATAATGTTCTCAGTCTGTATGTGCGCTAGATTTCAGTCAGATCCAAAGCAATAACACTTTATTGCTGCTTAAGAGCATTCTTAAATACTTAAAAGGATCTCAGAACGTTGGTCTTTGGTATTCCAAAGATTCAAACTTCAGCTTAATCGGATATTCAGACGCTGACTATGCTGGCTGTAAGATTGATCGCAAAAGCACCAGTGGAACATGTCAATTCTTAGGTGAAAGATTGATCTCTTGGTTTAGCAAGAGCAAACATCTATTGCCACATCTACAGCTAAAGCAGAATATCTTGCCGCTGGAAGCTGTTGCGCTCAAATGCTCTGGATTCAACACCAACTCAAAGACTATGGCATTCAAGCTGTTGAATCTCCAATATTTTGTGACAACACCAGTGCAATTGCTATAACGTATAATCCAGTTTTGCACTCTCGAACAAAGCATATTGATATCAGACATCATTTTATTCGAGATCATTTTGGCATAAAGGAAATTCGGATCGAGCATATTTCAACAGACCAGCAAGCAGCAGATATCTTCACCAAACCACTTCATGAGGCTAAGTTTAATTATTTTTGTCAAATTCTTGGTTTAATAGACTTATCTTGATATTTTAGATATATCTTTCTTTTCGCTTTTAAAGATTATATGCTGACACAGATCGATAATACAATGATCAGAAAGACACAGACCGGTCCGAACTTTCAGACCGATCTATGTCAAATATGATGTTATCCCATGATTTGTCTGGTCAACAAATCTTGAAATAAAGTAATTATTTAAAACAGCCCGTACTGATTGCAATTTTAACCGTCTTTTCTCTCTATCATCATGTCCGTTTATTTTGAATTATTTTAATATCAGTCATCGAGATAAAGACACGTGTCTTCTCTCTCCTATTTAGCGGGCTGGACATTTCACTTTCATTTCACTTTTTACAAATTACTGCTGTCTGTTTTCTAACCCTCATATATTTTCAAAATCTCCGTATTCCTCATTACACTCAAATGGCTACTATCACTCACAATTCTCTATCTGTTGAGTTCAATGAAATCTACAGGGCTGAAGATCCAGAAATGGTCTCCATGTTCAAATCCTTGGAGTCTTCTGGATTGAGGAACTTTCTGGAATGCGGGACGGTGATTTACGAGTCGGAGATTCGAGAGTTGTTTGCCAATGCTGTATCTCAGAAGACGTTAATCTCCACCACCGTCAAGGGCAAATCATTTGACATTTCTCAGTCGACGCTGGCAAAGACCTTTGGTCTTCCCAACACCGGACTGACGAACTTTGGCCACATTCCTCAGGCCACTATCACCGATCTTCAGGGGAAGGTATCCATTTTTGGCCATCGACTGCAACCATCATTCAAGAAGAAGGAAATGTTCTTTCATTTCCAAGTTTTATGCGTGATTGTTGGCAAGCCACTTTCGGGGAAAACCGGAAGCTATGACGCTGTTACTGCCGAGAAATTCCGGGCCATGGCCTATTCACTCGGGATAAAAGATGAATTGGTCCGCAATCTTGTTTGGAGTTTTGCTTGAAACAGTTATTGCCTCCAAACAGGCTGTTTGCTTTGCAGTTCCCCTCAGCAAGCTTTTGGAGACTTTGAACATCGAGCTGGGGAAGCCGTCTGCTTTAAGTCCCTTTAAAATTATCAACCCCAAGGGATTGGCACTATTGAAGTCAAAAGGTGCTCCACCCACTTCTTCCGATCTGGTGGCTGTCAAGATTGAACAAGGAGAAGAACAGGCTGCTGCTCGAAAGACTCGAGTCAAGCGTAAAGTGACTATTCAGACTGACTCCGAGTAAACTCAGTCTGCTCCTTCATCTCCAGCCAAGCCCCCTCCTAAGAAGTCAAGAACCCAGATCACCAAGCCAATCAAAACCTTACCTCTCAAAACCTTACCTATATTGCCTCCCACAAAAGCCACCCCTGCACCCCAAACTACAACCCAACCTTCAACAGCTCCAACCACTGTACCCAAAGTAACCATCAGAGTCCCTTCTGCCATTCCTGTGGTCAAAGGCATTGTTATCACTGAATTGGGAGACTACAACCAATCGGGGATCAAGACCTCATATCCCACCGGAAAAGGCAAGGCAATCCTCACTGCACCCCTCTCCTCAAAACCCAAATCAGCCGCTCAAACAACCATCGACATCGCTATGGAAGATGTTGAAGAAAAGGTCAAGGAGCTCACTGTGGTGTTTGATGAATATGTTGAGTACAGAACGATCAACCACATTGATATGTTCTTCGGAAAGTTGAGAAGACTACAAAAGATGGAACGAGAAGTCCTTAAGGGGACAAAGACTGACGACGTCAGAATTGCTGTGCATCGGAAAGATCTGTTACAGGCCAACCATCAGACTGGCAAATCTGCTCATTACAGCTAAAAAGGCGAATTTTGATCCGAGCAATCCGACTGCCAAAGATGATGGTGCCGTCATTGCTCAGCTGGAAATGGATGTCCATGCTCTTCATTTGGCTGTTCGTTTTCAACGACAGAAGCTTAACATATCCACTCCAGTTCCCAGCCCGGATCACCCATCTGCAAGCAAGACTTTGGCTGAACCATTCCTTGAGCAAATTCCTTCTGAGTCCGCTGAGCAGACAGTGAAGCAGACAGCGGAGCAGCCACTGACTAATGCTCCGTCTGCAGCTGAAACTGAAGCAATGGATGTATTGTTGGACTCTCCAACAACATCCATCCCCATTGCACCCTCAGTCTCCCAAATTCAGCACAGTCTAACCGCCGCACATACAACAGTCATCTCCCCAGACTTCGTCGATCCGGATCTGGTGGTGTCCACTGTTGTTGCCGCATTACAGGTTGAGGAGCCTACCAGACCTATCACTCCTCCAGACCAATCTGCTGAAGATATGGCATTTTTAGAAGAATTCTCTTCGGACTTGGTCATCTTGATCCGGTCCGAAACACTCCAATCTGCCATGACTTCTCCTATACCAATTGCCGCAGAAGTTGATCATGCCGTGTCGTCATCTGATCACTCTCCAAGCCGTTTCCCTGATGAAGCTCCATCTCTGGCTAAGTCCCTTCAGCATCTTTCTGATAACTGTCTATCTCTCTCTCAACGAGTCATAGAAGTTCATCAAAGTCAGAGGACTACCTTTTTGGACTTTGAATCATTCAAAGAGAAGGTGACCGCCAGCATTAGCAGCCTTCAGCGCGGACTGAATGATCTATTCTCTCAGCAAGCTACATATAAAAACAGTCTGAGAAAAGAACAGATCGAGATGGCCACTGAAGTTTGAGCCTCCTTCGCCAAGTCCCTTATTGCTCAAGACACTCGTCTTGATGCTATCACCGCTCAGCTCGCCCAGATTGTCGATTTTCTTCAAGAGATTGTTGCTGACAAAAAGGGAGGAAAGAGTAAAGACTTCAAGCCACCTCAGTCTTCATCAAGAAAGTAGCGGTCTATATATAAGTCAGACTTGTCTGTAATTGTATATAAGATTTTGCTCAATAAAAATCAGAGTTCTTAGTTAAGTCCTTGTTCATTTATTTTGAACTAAATGGCTTAATCAATCCGATCTTCAACAAAACTATGTTCATTTATTTTGAACAAGAAAAAATAATTGATCTGCAAGTATACGCTTCAGAGTTCTTAAAAGACTGAATAAAAAGATATAGAAGCTAGGTTTTGTCATCATCAAAAAGGGGGAATTTGTTAGTTCCGGATTTTAAAGATGACAAAACAAATCAGAACGGATCGATAGAAATCAGACTGACCAGATCGATCGCTCAAAGTAGATCAAGCTGAAATGGTATGTCGCAAATCAGAACGGATCGATTAACATCAGCCTGACCAGATCGAAGCTTCAGATCGATCTCAACTATTATCAGATCAGAGCAGACAAGGCTGAATTAGATTTGCTCTTCAGTTCGAATCATTAACGGCTATTTATTGAAGCATTTAATGTTGCAATTAATGCTGAAAAAGACCAAGGACTGAAGATTACCATAAAAGGTAAGAAGACAAAGATGAGCTTACCTGACAGTCGCCGAAAGCATGAACCAGAATGGCAAGTGCCCAAAAGAATAAGACTGTAGCTTACTCAGAGTTTGAGCAAAGTCAAGAGTTGCACGTAAAGGGAAATAATGTCGTTGGTACATACAAATATATAAGGATACAACAGAAGAGCTCAAGATAGAGTCTGATCAATCGAAAAACGCAAAAGAAAGTTAAACAGCACAAGCTTACAAGCTCAGACATTCTCGAGCTGAAAATCTTCATAAGCACAAGCATATTGTAATACTTGATCATCTTAGGATCATTGTGTGCATAGACTAAATTAGTCTATCTTTTGTATTCTGTACTAAGATAGAGAAGTGAGAATCAATTGTAACTGTCAGACAGAGTGTGTCTGAACAGATCGAGAGACTAGGAGTTTGAATCTGGTAGTGAGGTAAATCCAGCTGAATTGGGTTTGTACAACAGGATTGTATAAATCAAAGTCTTCTAGTGGAATCCTTCCTTAATTGGAAGAAAGGGAGACATAGAAGGATTACACCACCTTCGAACTTCCAGAAACATATTCTATCTTTTACATTCTGCACCTGTTATACTTTTCAAGCCATCGAGTCGTTCTTACTAGCCTAAGAATAGACCGTTCCGCACTAAAATATTCAGTGGTCTGCTCTGTAGAAAAGTTGATTAAGAAACAGATTTCTTTCACTAAACCCAAAGAAATCACAAAGGATTATTTTAAAAGGAGTGTTCATTCACCCCCCCCCCCCCTCCTCTAAACACTCCGGACCGATCCTAACATGTTGTGTGCGCGATTCTTCACCATTTTTGAGCATTTTCCAAGCTCAATCTCATACCCTTCAAACCCAAACTTTCCAACAACTCAAACATCATCATAACTCACTAAAATCCACATAAAACACTTCAAAAATCACCCCAACCACATTTAACACATACTCAACACAAACCCACATAAAAACATAAATACCATACCATTTCAAAATAAATCCATACAAAAACAACAAGGAATGATATATGTCCTTCCTAGGCCTCAAATCTTACCAAGAATCACAAGAATGGAATTTTTGCAAAGACTTCTTTTCCACCTTGAAGCCAAACTCGAAAATGGAAGGAAAAAAGCAGGGTTTGAGAGTGAAATTGGGGATTTAAGAGTGGAGGGTAAAGTGAGGTGGGTATAGTGGGGTATGGGTTTATAAAGGTTAATTAAATTTGTACCCCATTAATTAACATGATATATAAAATACCCCAACATGGTATTTTAAAAGCATTTTACAAAATGCACCAAACTTCCACTAAATCCATATTTTCCTCATAATTAACAACCATAAACACTTAAATCATGTTAACACCTCATTTCACAATATGCATAACATGCACCCTGAAATGCAACCCCTGGGTCACGCCTACCATGTGACTAAGCATTTCAACAAGATAATTAATTTCAACACATAAATCAATTATCACCATAATTAATCATATAAACATCATTAATGCCCAAATTGCATATAATTAATTTCGGGGCGTCACAATACTCCCCTACTTATAAGATTTCGTCCTCGAAATCGCATGCACTTACCCAAAATGAAACTAAACATAAATACATACCAGAAAATAGTTCCGGGTAATGCTGCACCATATGCCGTTCCGTCTCCCACGTAGCCTCCTCGACACCCCGACGATCACACTGAACTTTGACCATCGGTATAATCTTGCTTCGTAATCTGCGATCCTCTCGATCTAGAATTGTGATTGGTCGTTCTACGTAGGATACATCTGAGTCCAACTGCACTTCAGTAGGCTGTAAGACATGAGACGGGTCTGGCTCATACTTCCGTAACATAGAGACGTGAAAGATGTCATGTATACCAGATAAAGACGGCGGTAGAGCCAAACGGTAGGCCAAAGTACCGATACGCTGCAATACCTCATATGGCCCAACATACGTCGGAGATAACTTCCCCCGCATACCAAAACGAACCACACCCCTGAAGGGTGAGATTTTCAAGAAGACCTTGTCTCCTAACTAGAATTCTAGCGGTCGTCGTCGCTTATTGGCATAGGCTGCTTGCCTATCCTGGGCCGCTTTCATCTTCTGGCGTATCAACTTAATCTTTCCTTCCATATCCCTAATCATATCCGGTCCTCCGACCGCTTTACTAGTCAAGTCCTCCCAATACAGCGGTGACCTACAATGTCGACCGTACAGAGCTTCAAAAGGGGCCATTTGAATGCTCGCCTGATAGCTGTTATTATAGGAGAACTCCACCAGTGGCACTGAGTCTTGCCACGGAGTATCAAACTCCAATACACATGCCCTCAACATATCTTCGAGCGTCTGTATAGTACGCTCCGTCTGGCCGTCTGTCTGAGGGTGATAAGTTGTACTCAGTCTCACCTCTGTGCCCAAAGCTGTCTGGAGGCCCTCCCAGAAATGTGAAGTAAACCTTGGGTCTCTGTCAGACACAATCGAGACTGGAACCCCATGTAACCTCACCACATCCCGTACATATAATTGGGCCATCTTTAGATATGTGAAAGTCATACAGTAAGGGATGAAATGAGCCACCTTCGTCAGCCTATCCATGATCACCCAGATCGCATCAAATCCAGAGGCCGTCCTTGGCAAGTGGGTCACGAAGTCCATAGATATGTGCTCCCACTTCCATTCAGGTACTTCTAAACTCTTCAGTTCGCCACCAGGCCTCTGCCTCTCCGCTTTTACTTGCTGACAAATCAAGCACTTCTTGACAAAGGTGATGACGTCTCTTTTCATCCGCCTCCACCAAAACTGGTCGCATAAGTCCTTGTACATCTTCCTCCCACCTGGATGTATGCTAAACCTGCTGCTATGAGCACGGTGCAAGATCCCTTGACACAACTCTGGTGCCCTCGGCACTACCCAACGGTTACCAAGCCTCAATGAACCATCTTCTGCCACTCTGAACTTTGATGGCTGTCCTTGAAGTACTATCGATGACCATCTCTGAACCTCATCATCCAACCTCTGGACTTTCCTGATAGCCTCAAATATGTCTGGCTCAGCCAATAAGGTCGACACTCGCACCGGCGACGTGTCCACATCGAAATCATAGCCCAGATGGCAATAAGTCATAGCTGATAAATTCATGGCATCCTCAGCAGTACTCTTCACCTTCCGACTTAAGGCGTCTGCTATCAAGTTTTCTTTACCAGGATGGTACTCAATTTCACAATCATAATCCTTGAGTAAATCCATCCATCTTCTTTGTCGCATATTCAGTTCAGCCTGTGTGAACAAAAACTTCAGGCTCTTATGGTCTGAATAGATGGTAAACGTCGTACTTTACAGGTAATGCCTCCAAATCTTCAAGGCAAATATAATGGTTGCCAGCTCTAAATCATGTACTGGATACCTAGCCTCATGTGGCTTCAGCTGCCTTGATGCATAAGCCACCACATGCTTATCTTGCTTCAACACACAGCCCAAACCCTGTAGTGATGCATCTGTGTACAAGGCAAACCTCTTATTCTCAGAAGGAATCACTTACAGGTGCCGTAGTCAAACGACGCTTCAATTCTTGGAAGCTTTCCTCACAAGCTTAGGACCAATAGAACGGGACTCCTTTCTGAGTCAGCTGTGTCAGGGGCTTAGCGATCTTAGAGAATCCCTCGACGAAACGTCGGTAATAACCCGCTAAACCAAGGGAGCTCCGTATCTCGGGTACAGAAGTTGGTGCAGTCCACTCCATCACATCTTCAACCTTCCTGGGATCTACAGATATCCCGCTGCTAGATATGACATGACCCAAGAACACCACACTGCTCAACCAGAACTCGCACTTGCTGAGCTTTGCATATAACTGATGATCCCTAAGGATCTGGAGTACTGTCCTCAAGTGCTTCACGTGTTCCTCTTCGGTCCGAGAATAAATGAGTATATCGTCAATGAAAACAATGACAAATTGATCTAAATACGGTTGAAATACTATGTTCATCAGACTCATAAAGACAGCCGGGGTATTTGTCACTCCAAAAGGCATGACTAAGAATTCATAGTGCCCATACCTAGTCTTGAAAGCTGTCTTCTGAATGTCATCTTCCCTTACTCGAATCTGATGATACCCCGACCTCAGATCGATCTTACTGTAGAGCCTCGTACCCTGCAACTGATCAAACAAATCATCGATCCTCGGAAGTGGATACTTATTCTTTACTGTGACTTTGTTCAGTTGTCTGTAATCGATGCACAGACGCATCGAACCATCTTTCTTTTTAACAAATATGACTGGTGCACCCCAGGGCGATACGCTAGGGCGTATGTAACCGTTATCAAGGAGCTCTTGCAACTGAACATTCAACTCCCTTAACTCCGCTGGTGCCATCCTATACGGGGCAAGAGAAATGGCAGATGTCCCCGGTAGTAACTCAATCCCAAACTCGACCTCTCTCGTCGGTGGAAATCCGGGAATCTCTTCCGGAAAGACATCAGGAAACTCCGCCACTACGGGCACATCCACGACCTTTAATTCTTCCTTCTTTTCAGTAATATCAACAGCATAGATGAGATATCCTGTATGGCCCCGTTCCAACAACTGTGCCATCTTGACAGCAGATATCAACGGGATCTTTGAACGGGAACCATCCCCATAGAATGTCCACTGGACTCCCATATCAGACCTGAATCGGACAGTCCTCTGCCTGCAGTTCACAACTGTCTGATACCTGTTCAGAACATCAATGCCCACAATGCAGTCAAAGTCTGACATTCCCAGAACAATCAAATCTGACCTTAGCTCGTTACCCTCAAAATAAATGAGGCTGTCATAGACAATCCGATTAGCAATCAAACTTCTTCCAGCGGGTGTCGAGACTACAAGAGGCGTGGGCGACGGAGAAGTGCATATGTGGTGCCTTTCCACAAAACTAGTCGACACAAAAGAGTGTGACGCACCTGTGTCGATCAATATAAAAGCAGGATGCGTAAATAAAAGACACGTACCCGCTATCACTTCCTCCGGAGCCGCTGTAGCCTGCTCCCTGGTCAAAGCATAAACTTGCCCCTGAGGTGGCCCCATAGGCTGACCTCCATACTGTCTTGGTACAAAGGGTGGCCTGTGCTGCACTGCTCTGTCCGCAGGCCTCCCCGTAGAGTTCTGTTGTCCCTCCCGATTGGGACATTGCCGAGCAAAGTGGCCCTTATTGCCGCATACGTAACAACCTACGCAGTCTTTCGTCGAATGTGGTTGCCCACAAAGAGAGCACTGGACCTTCACAAACCTGCCTCCCTGAGACTGTCCTCTTCCTGACAGGGCGTCATTCCTACGGTTTCCTTTCCAACGATTCTCGGGCCTCTTACCACTGAACCTCGAAGCTGATGTGTTCCCCCTTGGCTTAAATTGATCACCCCTCGGCTTCAAATTATCAGAAGTAGATTTCTGTGGGGGTGCTGGAGGTGGCACGGCATCATGATACGCACCAACTCCCAGTTCGGCTAGCTCAGCCCGTGAAAAGGGCGTCATCAAAGCAAGCAGGGCCATAAGTAACCACCCTGTCATACAGTTCAGGCCTCAACTTAACCCTTCTCAAGCTAATAACAAAAGTATGTAGTAGCGAGAGTAGGGATCGGTCGCACAGGGAAGGTAGTATTTTTTCCGTTTCAATTTAAAAACGAATAGTTAAAAGGGGGTTTTGAGTTGAGTGATTACTACTAAGAAAATTTTAAGAATTAAACTAATTAACGAGATTAACTAAACGGTTAAAACTTATGAGAGTGAAGCGATTCTTGGTTTCGGGTCAACTTTACTTTTGGAAAATTCTCTCTTGATCATCAAATCACTAACATTCGAATTTTTTCAATTATTCATCGATTGGAAATTGAATTCCTACCCACCTTATTCGTAGTCAAAGAGAAAACAGCATTCAATCCGACCCTTATCAAATCTCTAATCAAAACTACAGCCGTTAATGATTAAATCAATGATAGATTTCAAAACTAGTGAGTTCGATAAATCTAATCAATAGAAACTACAGCCGTTAATTATTGATTACCCAATCGTTTCTCCTAAGAATTCAATAACACCTACAGCCGGTAATTATTAATCTTAGTTGCTTCTTGATTAGCTATCTTATGCATATGAATACTAGGTGATCAATCTAATAAACAAATACAATAATCATTGAAATCGATACCAAGAAACAGAATTGAAATCGAAATAAATTCAATAGACAAACCAAAATTCTCACAAGAGATTCAAATCCAAAATCAAGTATCCCTTAAACCAAGAATCTAAGAGTTTAGCCTAGCATAATTGAATCTAAAAATAAAAAAATCTGATTCGAAATCATTAAATAAACAAAGGAAAAGAAATTACTAAAGCGAAGCACAATTCCAGCTTGTTGAATCCGTCTTCGTTCTTCGAGCGTCTTTACAAAAATCAAAAGAAAACTATTCTAAAAATTGAAAAATCTATTCTAAGCTCTCAATTATCTCCTAAAGAGGCTAATTTTCGAGTATCAAGAGGTATGTAGGCTGATGGGTAGGTTAAATTATATGTAGGAAGGAAAGAAATCAAGTTCCCAAAATTTCCAAAATACTGCTGGCGATCGATCGCCTCTTTTCATGCGATCGATCGCTTGGCTCCAGTGGGCTTTGGCGATCGGTCGCCTCCTTTCTTGCGATCGATCGCCTCCTCGTAAATTTTGTTGCTCAACTTTCTGTCCATAGGCGATCGATTGCCTCCTCCTTGCGGTCGATCGCCTCCTCCAAAATTACGTTTTTGCCCTTTTCTTGATCAATTTTGAGTCCTTGTCATGTTCATGTCTTTTCTTGGTCTTTACACATCATTTTTAGCTCGTTTTCTTCGATTGTATCTACAATTACACAAATATACGATTAGGTAGCATACGTATCAAATTATCCATCAAAACCTACCAAATCGTAAACAATTAAGCGCTAAAGATGTGTCTATTTCTAGTCACATCAGTGGTCTTCCACCACATCAATGCCTTCTTGGCCAGTTGGAATTTCGCTAACCTTTTCCATGCTGACTTCGCACATGGAGCTGCCACAATTATATGTTCCATCCTTTCTAACCACTCCTCAGCCATTTCCCCTGTCTCAGTTCCTTCGAACATCGGGGTTCAGTATGCCAGAAACTGAGCCAAACTTAGCTCCCCAGGTAGTAACTGTTGTTCAGAGGGTTCTTCGCCCAAGGCTGGCGGTGGTAGGAGATTTGTACGCCCAGCACTTGAATTAACACTCACCGCGTCTCCTATGTCGATATTTGCTGCCATGCTGCAACACAAGGGTTAACAACCATGCCCAAAAATAGTTCATATAATACATCGTTAGAAAACCATAACATGTCAGTATAATAGTCATATACTTCATATGCAACATATGCACAAAACATGGTTAAAAAGGAGCACCTAGCCTACTTATTGCGAAGGCTACCCTTCACTCATTCCCGGGTTCTCTAACCACTACTCTGATACCACTAATGTAGGGTCTTCATACCTTGACATCATTATAAGAACGAATTATGGACTAAACATGCCTTAATAACATCTTAGGGTTCCGGTTGTAGCCTTGAACTAATAGGATTACAGGCCAAAAATAAAATTCCAAAAGCTAATTAAGATAATGAATGTTAAAGCTATAGATTTACACTACTCCTAGAGTAGAGACTATCCAAAAAAATCCTGTAACCTAAACTCTTTAATGCTCCTCATAGTTCTCTGCCTCAACCCGACCCTTAGTCCTTCAGTCCAAAAGTGTACCTACAGGAACAACCCATCATGAGCATGCACATCATTACTTAACATCATAAGACAATGGCATATAAATAAATGCATGAAAATAATAGTTAACATATACTTCCTGGTTAATCGCATTAACCCACTTTTGTTGTCCCTGTTTCATAGTCATGCATGTAATCATTAGCTCTTGACATAAATGATTAAAATCGTACTTCACTTATATGCTCATAATCAACAATGTTAATTAGAAATGTGACTGTTCTGGTCCTGCTATGACAGCGGCACAATTGGCCCCCTCGCTACGACATATAGAGGTACTGTGATATCCCTCGCTACACCTTGATAGCGGATATATCTCCTCGCTAGCTATGTCAGCGGTAAGTACCTTCCTCGCTTGCCCATAACAACTACCGGAACATTCTAACATTTCTAATAACATAGTTTAACATGCATCATAAACATCATAGCATCTTTACTCATCATAAACATCATCTTCACTTATCATAAAATTCATCGCAAACATCATATCATCTTTACTCATCATAGACATCATCGTATCTTTACTTATCATAATCATCATCATAAACATCATAAATACTTATGCAATCATTGCGTAGTCATAGTATATGAGTGTGTTTTACCGTCCGATGCCCGTACGTCTCTTACGTACCTTAATTCCCAAAAGTGGAGAAGTTGAAGAACTTTATCTCCTTGAAGTTGTTGGTACCTGGGATGGTTCTACACAACCATACAAATCAATATTATAAGCTAAATAATAGCCAAATACCAAAAATTCAACAAAAAACATCATTATCCATTTTTAAGCAGCTGGCGATCGATCGCTGCATCGAGGCGATCGATCGCCTGACTTTTCTACCTCGCGGCGATCGATCGCGCCATTTGTGGCGATCGATCGCCTGCTGTATAAATCGCCACTGGCCTTCGGCGATCGATCGCCTCATATATGACGATCGATCGCCACCTGCTGTGTGCGCGATTCTTCGCAATTTTTGAGCATTTTCCAAGCTCAATCTCATACCCTTCAAACCCAAACTTTCCAACAACTCAAACATCATCATAACTCACTAAAATCCACATAAAACACTTCAAAAATCATACCCCAACCACATTTAACACATACTCAACACAAACCCACATAAAAACACAAATACCATCCCATTTCAAAATAAATCCATACAAAAACAACAAGGAATGATATATGTCCTTCCTAGGCCTCAAATCTTACCAAGAATCACAATAATGGAGTTTTTGCAAAGACTTCTCTTCCACCTTGAAGCCAAACTCAAAAATGGAAGGAAAAAGGTAGGGTTTGAGAGTGAAATTGGGGATTTAAGAGTGGAGGGTAAAGTGAGGTGGGTATAGTGGGGTATGGGTTTATAAAGGTTAATTAAATTTGTACCCCATTAATTAACATGATGTATAAAATAAGTCAACATGGTATTTTAAAAGTATTTTACAAAAATGCACCAAACTTCCACTAAATCCATATTTTTCTCATAATTAACAACCATAAACACTTAAATCATGTTAACACCTCATTTCACAATATGCATAACATGCACCCTGAAATGCAACCCTCGAGTCACGCCTACCATGTGACTAAGCATTTCAACAAGATAATTAATTTCAACACATAAATCAATTATCACCATAATTAATCATATAAACATCATTAATGCCCAAATTGCATATAATTAATTTCGGGGCGTCACATCTTACAACATACCTATAACATGAGAGATTTTATTATTATTATTTGTAAAATAAATAGATCGCTCTGTTGACATTTCCAAAAGCGTCCACATTTGTTCTTATAACTAACTTACCGATTCTGAGCAGCTTTCCATTATTTTGGCATCCGGTGAATAGTATTTCTGATTCCATCAATATCTTTTACACATTTATACCTCGAGAAATGTATCTTGCACCATCTTCAAGGATTCAGATCATATATACAACACACATTCAAATACATAATCAACTCAATAGATTCTGGAATTAAGCCCAGAATTCAAAATAAAATCATACTTTTACTAAGAGATGCTCGAGAAACAAAATACTCTCGACATGTCTTCTCACCACCTTTAGTTCGATTGTTAGTCTACACATAATATGTAGTCTTCACAATCTAGCATAACCGTTTTGCATTATACATTGTTGCCAAAGTTTAAAAATAAACTTTGGGCACTGAATAAATAAAATCAACATAAATGCTCTCAGTGATCTCGGTACATTTTCAATGTGCCAACGATCCATCTCTTTATATAGATAGGTCATGCATATGAAAGAAATTAAACATAGCGCGATTCTAGAGTCTCATGGACCGTCAATTGACCATGTCATTTAAATAAAATCTAGAATCAGATACAGATCCCGAAAATTACATTTCTCCATATTCCATAATAAAAGTACGTCGTTGAACCTTTGACACAAATGATCAATTTCGGCTCAATAGTAGGCCAATACGGTTACATAGTGTATAAGAATAAAACATCTAACCAGATGTACAAACATTTATGTATACCTTGTGAGTTGAACAACAGAAATATTTCCTCTAAGAGATCTAACATGTGTTGCCACATAGTGAGATCAGATTGACAGAATAGATATTTCAAGCTCTTATGGTCCGAATAAAACAATTTTCCCCATATAATTAATGGCGCTAAATCTTTAAAGTAAAAACAATTGCCGCCAATTACAATTCATTTATGGGGTGTCAAATTTCATAAGATTTAAGTTGATGAGACACAACCTAAACCATTTAAAAACACATCTGTGCAAATCACATATCCTCTGGCCAGAAGGAATAGTAAGTACAGATACAGTGGTCAGTCTCTTCTTCAATTTACGAAAACTTTATTTACACTCATCTGACCAAATACAGTTTTAAATTTTTTCCTATGTCAGCTGAGTACTTGGTTTAGCAATTTTAAAACAAAACCTTTGATAAAATGATGTTAAGAATACCGCTACACCCATGAACAATCGTACCTCAAAAACATTGGAAGGTATCGGTCAGTTTAACACTGTTTTAACCTTAGTTGGAGCACAGGAACCATGTCGAACAATGACGTGGCACAAGAGTATCGCTTTGTTCATCCAAATTTTCATTTGGATAGTTTGGCATATCTCATCACTTCTTCATAGGAAACTGAAATTATAATTTCAGATATCCTACATGTTCCTTTACAGCATGATTAAAAGGTTACCATTCAGTGCAATCCAAATTCAGATTGGACAGCTGGGCAGAAGCATTTTGTAGATAGAATCTTGAATATCATCTTTCAGATATTTACACATCATATTTTCATCTTGGAATAACCAAGAGATCAGTAATAGAAACAATCAAATCAAGGAATTTTATTTTAAAACACTTGACTCATCGAGTCCATGAAAATATCAAAAATTATAAGACTCGTACGGCTTAACCATATCGAGCATTTGGATTGACACCTGATACTACTCAGGGTGCAGATCCATTAGCATACATAAAGAAGTGCAATTCATAGTCATACAAATCCTAATAATTTCGACTCATTTTATGAACATAAAAATCTTTGAATTAGTCATGATTCTCAAATCGAGATTCTTAGTCATCTCTTTGGAAGTATATGCATGAATCTTTCCTAGAACTTTACCATAAATGCACGAAATATATTGAGATAAAATTCGGGTCCATGCAAAGTCTATCCAAATCTGGAACATAGAAAATCATCATTCCTTGAACATGAGATCCATTACACTACGTGCATAGGTCCATGTCAGTTCCAAGTAAAAATAAGTAAAATTTGTCTAAAATATGAGATCCATGCAACGTTCGGGCAGGTCTATGTACCTATGTACATTCTTTCTTTAATCAGGATATGTTACACATATGTGCTACATTTGTAGTACATTCAACTTGGGTATTAAAATTAATATTAACTCATCACTCATAATTTGCTTCATATCAATCGAATTATGACATATTAAAACTTAAAGGAATTTCAGCTTGGACAATCAGGCTATAAAATTCCACACACATATTAAGCGAAGAAAATCGAACTACCTAATGAAAGTGATCATCAGTAGTTTCGATCATTCACAAGATACTCATATTATTATCCCAACAACAATAACATCTCATAAGGATAAGTAATAGACTTTCCTTAAAAAATAATTAATACTCAATCAGATATAATTTGATCAAAGAAAATAACCTACCCCACTTAAATATAAAGTGGGTGGATAAAATAAATTACCAACACCAATTTTCCCATTTTGATCTCCTTATGATATCTCCGTAGCTGATAGGTAAGCATTTGATAACTTTTGCATACCCAGCTCTAGACTTATCACGTATAGGAGACAAATTATGACAAAACAATCAATGCACATTTTGCAACAGATAACTTGTTGTAATTCACTATTCAATTTCATTTCAAATATAAAGAAATACATGAAATATAATTCGAAGGATAAAATCCCCAAGAATATTTCCACAATTTCAAAATCTATATCACACATAGTCGTATCTTCAAAACATATAACGATGTTTTATACGATGTGTGTTCATCGATGTGTTCATCACTTTACTATTTATAACCAGGTTAACCCCCATCTATCATCATCTTATCAAAGCAATGTCTCACCCTTTCCAGCATTCTTAGTGTCGAAAATGTAGGTGGCTCAATCAAATCCAAGGACATTACATCACAGCAAATCTATCGTTCGACATTGTTACTTCCAATAGGTTTAGGAACAATTACATTGCTCTAACCATATTAATTTCCATCCAATTTATATAGCATGGATACCATAATTGATATCAATACTATACAGTATTTATGCAAACAAACTAAAAATCATTCAGCAATTCATTGATAGTAGGTCTCAGAGTACACTCTTTCCCTACCTCACGCTGCCATATATAAAAGTTTATGCACAATAGTATAGTATTAATATCATGAGCAATATCAATACTACACAAAATAAGCATATGCACATATCAATCTCATGTAACATCATATCAAGGCAAGGCAAGCCAAGTAAGAGCAAATAAGTCAAATAATTCAAACACAAGCTCACACATTATTTGTGCCTATTCAAGTGTATACAAAACTCAAAAGTTTGAGCATTCCCAGTTATGCTCTGATACCATACTGTGAGGGCCAATCCTAATTATGTTATTAATCATCACAGAATGATAATTATAGCGTCAACAACGGAAGATTTTTTTAATATTGATTAACATGTGGCCCTAAAAATTTCGGCATGACCTCATCACACGAGGAACATACCACCAATACCAATAGACATATACTGAAAATATATAGATACCATCAGTTCATAACCATCATAGACAAATCAAACTACTAAAGACATATCTATATAAAATGAACTAAATATACATAGACTCATCATACCCCAGGGATACATCCCTGGTACAAAGACCACTGGGATAAACAAGAGTACAACCTCAAGTGTGACTCCCATCAGATGTGCCCTCTCTGGTGTCTTGGTCACCTGTACTACCTGCCATTGTCCACACACAAAGACAACAACAGTCCCCCTTGGGATGAGCAAAAGCCCAATATGGAATGATCATAGAATATACAAGATGTATCTATAAAATATGATATATGATGCAATGCAATGCAAGGCATGCCATGTCATGTCGGTATCATATCGTACACCCATCCACTGGTATATCTGAATCAATAAACGAAAGTCCAACCATATCAGAATAGCTCGAGCCTGTCAAGCCTATAGGGTATCCAGATGGATGGACGTCGGCAAAGCGCCACCAACCCCAGGTCCTGACATCACATAATCATATAGGGATATCCAGACGGATGACATCAGCAAGGTGCCACCAATCCCCGTCTCAACAAATCATATCAATCAAAGGGGACCACGATTCCCTATGCCTATCGGGCCATGTAATGCCAACATAGTATCGTAGTACCAATCCCCAATGATCGATACAGAATCCAAGAAATATCAGGGTATTCAAGGATATAGCTCAACATGTATGTCATGCATCGATGTATGTATAAAAACTGATGTGTGTTAACAAAGCATGTATTTTCATACATCGATGTGCAATTATGAATGCTATGAATGCCACACAATTTAAATAAAATCACGTAGCCACGTAAGTCACATAATTCAAAAACAAATCATATATAAAATGATACAGATACCTGTCGTATGTTACCCGATCGCAACATACATTTACTTCTTGATACTTGAGCTTGTAGAGTTGATGTGTTCACTGTACACCAATATAAATTCATAATTAAGAAAATTGATCACCAAAATATTCGTTATCAATTTAGTTACAGCATAACCAATTTAGGTAATTAAATTGATGCGATTACATCATAATTTAATTTTCTAAATTATTTTTCACCAATTCAAATTATTATTCAACAATTATAGTCCAACTTAGTTGGTAATTATCGAAGCAAAGTCGGAAAAATCGGATATTAAATTTACCCAAAATCGCACACAGTTCACGCACGCATTTCGTACGATTCCGGCGATCTCCGGCGTCGGTAGAGGCGGCGACCGGTGTAGAAAGTTTTGTTTAGATGCAAGGAAGAGATTTGGTGCCTTGTCTTTGTCCAATTCGTAGTAGATTCGAAGAAATCGAACCAAAAGCGCAGAAACCCTAGGTCACGCGATTTCGTCCTTTCCAGGGTAAAATCGAAGCACTTTTCGAACACCAAATTTTGATTATCTGGTATGTAAATTTTTGCCTGAGAGTTGTGAACACGGTCGTATGTCAGGATCGTCGATAGGTGGTCTGACGGCGGCGAACAGAGCGGATAAGTACACAGTGGTCGGTGATCGCGCGAGAAGTGCATGTTTTCGCACATTTTAGTGTGTGTCCGCGATCTGTGTGTGTTTTACACGTTTTGCTATGTGTTTTACGTCCTACACCGATATATATTAATTCCCGACCAATTATGAACATCGGGGTGTCACATGTGTACTGGTGCATGTATACTACACATACAGTTCAAACCTGACTTCGTGTCCTTATTTTAATCACAAAAATTAAATCTTTTGATTTAATACAAATCATTTTAATAAAATTTCGGTATTAATCCGAATATTCCAAAAATATATTTGGAATTCACCATGTTCTGACCCAACTGTCAATTGACATATACAATATCAATTTCCACTCTCATTACTTATATTATATTCTCATAATTAATTTCTAACTAAGTAACAAATTAATGTACAAATTGTACTTAATTCTCATTATCAAATATCAGGATATCATATTTAGAAATTATCGAGCTGTTATCAAAGATAATATTCCTCATATTTATTATCAACCATATGATTGATGTAAGATGACTAATATAATTGTTGAGAAGTTAAACATGATTAACGATAATACGGTACGAGGGCCTTACACATGCCAATAAAAACTTAAGTAAAGTTGGCAAATGATAAAGGTCTACTGTTTAGCAAACTAGCTACACGAGAAGAGGGCTGAGCACACTTCGCTCTCCCACCCAAGGTGGATTATAGAAGGGTCTTTGATCATTACTTTACTTATCGCCACTTAAGAACTATTTATAAATTGTTATTCATTTTAGCTCTTTTGCAGTTATTAAAGGTATTCTCAAG
The DNA here is from genome assembly GCA_907163345.1 of Haberlea rhodopensis. NCBI lineage: Eukaryota > Viridiplantae > Streptophyta > Magnoliopsida > Lamiales > Gesneriaceae > Haberlea > Haberlea rhodopensis. The sequence goes on along the minus strand of CAJQUN010000033.1, from coordinate 4,574,395 downwards.
TGATTACCATTTGTCGAGTATAGAATTTCTGGTCATAGTTGTGCACCATTACTCCTCATGACCCGAGGCATCATTGAGGTCTTGACAGATAGCTGTGTACTTTGATTTAATGACTGATCACATGCGGGTCAAAAGTTGTTATTTTGGGTATTCAGTGATGTTGTCAGAGGCCTATGATTGTCATTTGGGATTCACCACTGGTCTTGATGAACCAGGATGTCCTATGTGTTTTTCTCTATATGATTCAAGGAATCTCTGGCCAAAGTAGGTAGTGCTTATGAAAAAAGAGTTTTTCATATACGCACATAATGAATAATATAACGTGAATAAAATACATAGCTATTGAAATAAAAGGGGCCACGACCAACCAATGCCCTAGATTCAATCGGGACATATGAGTGAAAGGAATGTACTGCACGTTAACTATGGCTGACATTCTCGTACGTTGCTAGTCATTTGTATCTAGGTCTTCGTAAAGCACAGATGCTAGGCGCTTCCCACGATCGGTAGGTTGTTGCTGGAATTATATTTCGGCCATTGTATATTAAAGGAGTTTAATTGACAATGGGGCATTTAGGGTAAGCCAAAGAAGTTGTTTGACTTCTAAAATCACAAAGGTTGTGATCCTACTGCTACGATACACTTGAGCCTCGTTAGGTCACAATCAACCGATAGCGGATCTATAGATGAGAATTGAGACTTAAATGTTAAGTGCTCAAACTAAATGGTTTAGAAGAGATGAATTTAAATTTTGAAAGCTCCTCAATTTAATGTGGTTTCTATATTTGAAATGTATCATTTATAGAAAGTTATAAAATTTAAACTTTTGATATTTTTATGTTTCATAATTATGTACATTGATAGTATATCAAGTTGTTCAATTAGATTGAATTACTTGGATTATGAGTTTGTAGTTTTGTGTTGGCTTTTGGGCAAGTGAGAGATTGTTAGCATAAATGCCCAGCAAGTCAAACATTGGCCCGATAGGCCTTTTGGACCCTAGCCCAATTAGCTGGCTCATTTCAACTATAAATATATGTCCATTCTCTAGGGTTAAATGATTCCACACTATTCCATTCACTCTCATAGAAACGTTAACACCAAACTAGCACTGGTGCTGAGCTTGTAGATCTGGTCAGGTTGATTGGACTTGAGGATCACAGCTTCAGATTTACGTCGGTGAACGGTAATATCTTTTTCGTGTATTTATATTTGATTATTTGCATGTTAATATATGAATCAGACGTGATCATCCGTCCCCGGGTCAAATCTGTTTACTGTTTATTTTCCGCTGCGTTTGGATCTGATGCTGGGGGGGCGGAAACCCAACATGCGATTCAAAGAAGAGGTAGTAGGTTCCAGTCTTCAACATCCCCGATATAAGGATGCACAAATATTTGGTTATTTTACAGGTTATTTTAGTGATGTTTTCAAATTCTCGCAAAAAAACTATATCCATTTGAAATTAATCCATGGAATCATTTTCTCCCATGGAATCATTTTCTCAATTCGAAATAACTATGTTTGCAGTGTTTTACGTCAAATGATTAATGCAAATACAAGGTGATTTACCATTAAGAATTCAATATTAGTTGCTAAATATCAGACATATCCTAAATGAGTTATTCAAAACTTGCATTAAATAAAAAGTGGATTTAATTAAGTACGAAAACAAATCAAGTACGCAAATAATACCATGCAATGGGGAGAAACCAAATCAAAAAATGACGCCAAATACCACACCGTACATCCTTGAGTAATGAGTATCATAGCCTAGATCCTCTCCTCATGTTTTACTATCTGCAAAATCTACTACGTCGAAACAACGAAATCATATATACACATTATAAGTAAATCATGACGGTGGTTATAAGAACCCCCAAAAAAAGTTTTATTTCTTTTTTTTGAAAAAAAAAATTATTTTACCCTTGCTTTTTAAAAAAAAAAAATTTTGCCCTCAATTTTTTTTCTGATCCCGTCCCTGGCTGAGACGAATTTATTCATGTTACAACGCCCCTGGTCTTAGACAAACATCTCAGGCCTCATGTATTATTTTCTTAACACATCGTAGGCATGTCCTAATGTGTTACAAGCCATCCTGTACACGACTCAGCTGCCCGGGCAGTTGTCCTACACATATCGTTTGATTTTTTCCGGTTTCTATGGTTAACTCGGTAGGATCGTTTGGCCATTCCTAAGGGCTATGGACATGTTTATAAGTCTCATATTAAGGCTAGGGATTCACTTTGGTGTTTTCCAACCATTTTTTTTTTCTCGAATGCTAACTTTATAATTCAATTTTACATGTCATTGATTTCCATGTCATAATTTTACATATTATTAAGGTGCAAGTTATAGTTTTGAGCTTTTGTCATTCTCGCCTACTTACTTTATTCGAACTGTTCCGTATCTTTTTAGTACCAACTCAATCTTAACTTAATTTATTGTGAGTTGTTAGATCAACTACGATTGATTTACTATGTAGGAAATTTATATTCACTTGAGCCTATGTCATGTTTAATAATTGAAATAGTTTATAACTTGTGGTTCTCGAGTTACAATCTCAATGCAACCCAACGGAAAAATACCATGAAAAGCCAAACTTTTCCACCTGCTGCAACATGTACAATTAAGAGACGATAAGATTGTGATCTTGAAAGTACCTCCACCTATTATAGTGCTAAAATATACCATCATTTTTTCGGTTGAGCCTATCACACTGAGTTTACCTAATGTGATTTATTAGGTTGGTGTGATTTACAGGCTATTATGCCAACCTTGGCATTTACCCAGTACGCACTGAAAAGTAACATCTGCTGGTTCCCGTCATTAAAAAAAATTAAAAAAAATTTGATCAAGCTTACTAGTCCTCGATTTACTATAAAATTTATTTACAAAATTTTTAAATTGTTTTTTCATTATATTTTACTTCTAACTTTTTTTTATAAATTATATATTTTGGACAATTATATTGGTCCCAAGTCGATTGATGTCGAAAGTTGTTAGCATAAATGCCCAGCAAGCATGTCAGTCATTCTCTAGGTTTAATTAATTGATTCCATTCACTCTCATAAAACGCTAACACCAAACTAGCACTGGTGCTGAGCTTGTAGATCTGGTCAGGTTGGTTGGGCTCGAGGGTCACTGCCTTCAGAATTACATCTGTGAACGGTAATCTCTTTTCGTGCATTTATATTTGATGTTTGCACATGTTATAATATATGAATCATGCGCGAAGATGGATGGACTTGCTTAAGGACTACGATTGTGAGATTGAGTACCATCCCGGAAAAGCTAACTTGACAGCAGACGCTTTGAGCCGGAAAGTGAGGAGTACTGCTGAGGACGTCATCAATTTGTCAGCTATGATGACCTCCTATTGCCATCTGGGCTATGATTTCGATATAGATGCATTACCTATGTATGTATCGACCTTGTTAGCTGAGCCAATTATCTATGAGAATATTAGAAAATCTCAGAAGTCAGATGATGAGATTCAGAGATGGTTATCTTTAGTACATCTTGGTCAGCCATTGAAGTTTAGAGTGGCCGAGGACGGATCCTTGAGATTGGGTAACCGTTGGGTGGTTCCGAGTACGCCGAAGTTGCGTAGAGGGATCTTGGAACGAGCTCATAGTAACAGACTTAGCATCCACCCAGGCGGGAAGAAGATGTATAAAGATCTACGTGATCAGTTTTTGTGGAAAAGAATGAAGTGTGATGTCGTCGCTTATGTTAAGAGGTGCTTGATCTGCCAGCAGGTTAAGGCAGAGAGGCAGAGACCTAGCGGCGAGTTGAAAAGCTTGGAGATACCGAAGTGGAAGTGGGAACACATTTCCATGGACTTCGTGACTCACTTACCGAGGAGTGCTTCGGGTTTTGATGCTATTTGGGTGATTGTGGATCGATTGTGTGATGTCCGGGGATTAATGGTTTTAATCCCTGTGTGGTATTAATCCTTGATGGATTTTTAATTGTGGCAATTAGCAATTAATTGCGGTTTTGGGTCTCCCGAGGTTGTTAAATCGAGCATTTGGAACCGTTGGATCCAAAGGTTGAGATTGTATTCTCATTTTGGTGGAAAACCTTTGAGTTGGTTTTTTTAGTGGGACTTGGAGTCCGGGGTGCCTTATGTTGGGGCCAGTCTGGGATTTGATGTTGGAGAGTGAATTTTTTTGTAAACAGATGGTTTTTAATGAATCATGATGTATTTGTGGAGGTATTGGTATTTTGGGGCATTTTTGCTATATATACCAGTTGGACTCGGGATTCCGTCATTCGGAATCCATTTCTCTCCTCTCCTCTCCCTCACGCCACTCTCTCACCCCAAACCCTTCCCCTTTCCCTTTGATGGGCAAAATCGATGGAGGCTCGTCCTAGGAGCCGGATTTCTTGAAGATAAGTTGGTAAGTTTCTTCCCCTCGTCATTGTCTTCGATTTGATAGTGATATGGTGTGTTTGGTTGAGCTTTTGGGTTGGATTTGTGTTTGGGGGTTTTGGGTTAAAAATCTAAAATGTTGATTTTAGTGTTTTTATGGAGTTTAAATGTTGTATTTGGGGTATTGGTGGTGTATGGGGTGTTGGTTTTGAGTTTGGGTGTCAAAAACACCATGGAAGCTCGAATTTTTCAGAAAATTGCAGGTGGCGATCGATCGCCGAGGGGTAGCGATCGATCGCGACGAGCAGTCCAATTTTTGAAGGCGATGAACAGTGCTGGCGATCGATCGTGAGTAGGCACTGGTTGGCCACTGGAGTGTGGCGATCGATTGCGATAAAGGTGGCGATCGATCGCCACCCGAAGGATTTTGTTTTTTTGAAATTTTTGGAACGGGATTTTGGAATCGAGGTTTAAAGGGGCCGTTTTCGGGGCAATGTCTACATCCCAATGTGAATGTTATACTTTTAAAATAGATAGGTTGAGGCCAAAGTTTGATAAAACGGAATTCCCGGTTGAATTCTTGGCTATCTTTTAAACTTGTTAAATGGTATATTTTGGGTATTATGCATGCTTAGCCGGGAGGCTTCTATTTTGGTAATCGTCGTGGATTGACGATGGGTTTTGAGGTTGCAAACGTGCGTGGGCAGGTGAACGCATGCTTATTCTTGATTGTGAATTGTTTATGTGTTTTAGCACATATTTCTCGAGGCATGGAACTCAAGCAAGGTTTGGCTTGGACTACGGAGACTTAAGGTACGTATGACGTACGAGCATAGCCTATTATAGTGTTGCAACTGTAAAATGCATGGTGTGTAATAATTGTATTAAATGGGTATTGGAACACATGGTGTGTGGTAATTGCATTATATGGACATTGAAATATGTGGCATGTGGTAATTGCATCGGATAGGTATTGAAATGCATAGTGCATGATATTTACTATAAATGGCTAGCGATATGCATGGTAAATGGTATTTGCGTCAAATGGTTATACATGGGAACCATACGGTGTCGCTACTGAGCGAGCAATGATTTGGGATGCCGTCGCCGTTGAGCGACCATCGGTTATGACGCCGCTAGTGTTGAGCGTGCGCGGGGTTTAGAATGCCAATATTGTGGAGCGAGCAATGAAATAGGAACATGGAATCATTGAATTGATTTATGTGATATTTACGGTCTTTTATATAATGATTTTATTATATTGATTATGGAACTGGCATAACAGAACGGTATTAGTTAATCTATGTGGCGATTAACTGGCTTTGGGAATTTGATGAGTTTGGTTATTTTGAGAACAGGGACAATACAGGGGATCCCGGATGAGGGTGTTACCATCCAGGGAGTATCATTTAAATTATGGCATTTACATTCTGTATTTGAATTGTAATATTATGGTTATTGGATTGGTGGTATTGGTATGCTCACCCCGTGTGGGGGCTGTCTCTGTTGGGGCAGGTGTTACAGGTGTGGCAGCAGCTTTGAAGTTGAGCTCGGGCTGTTGATTTGAGGTACTTCCAGGATCGAGGTACCAGAGCTGGTTGAATAAGCGCATAGATCCAGAGTTGAGGTCGAGCTGTGCTTGGGAGGTGCTTCCAGGATTGAAGTGCCAGTAACGGTATCCGGTAGAGTGTTTTATACATTAGATAACGCGTGTTCATTGGGTGCTCATATGTGAGTACATTTTACGTGTATATGGAATGTATAAATGGGTTACGGCTCTTCTCTATTCATTCATGGTTTGCATGCAATTAAATATGGAATTGCCAAATGAACTGAGAGCATGTTAGTGTATTATAAAGGTGCATGTCAAATATTTTGGTTGGGGAATTTGAATATTATGTGGATAGAATGCAAGAAATTTATTGGATAGCATATGGTGGTGCACTTGCACATGGCTTTTCCCCATGATAGTATGATTATATGCACTAATGGTATGGACTAATACACTAATAACGGGTTAAGGGCACGGGGGTCCTTACATTAGTGGTATCAGAGCAGTGGTTAGCTCTTTGGGGCTGTTGAGGGCCAAGGAAAATGGTAATGGGAATGAGAAGCACATACTTATGCATGATGGTAGTTAGTGTTGCGTGGCACAACTATATTGCTTATGTGCATTTATGATATGTGTTCATAATTGGAATATGTTATTGCTAACCATGGTGTTTGCAGGGTCATATGAGACATGGACTATGCATTACGGTTGCATAGATATACATCGGAGTGATGATTTTAATACTTTACTGCTAAATGTTGGAGCGAGGTGCATTAAAATACACTCATGGCGATGATTTTTGGAATAAAGGTTATGCATTACGGTTGCATGCACGTCGAAGCAATGATGCCGCTGTCGTGTCGAAGCGATGGTAAATGCCGCTGTCATGTCGAAGCGATGATGCCGCTGTCGTGCCGAAACAATTATTGGAATACGGGATATGCATTACGATTGCATGCATGGCGTAGCGATGTGAATACTTGCCGCTGTCATATTATAGCGATGAAGAATATTTGCCGCAAATATGTCGAAGCGAAGGATAATGCCGCTTTCATATTACTATTGCGAGGGATATTATGCCGCTAATATGTCGAAGCGAGGGGTATTTCCGCTGTCATGCCGGAACGATGGTAAATGCCACTGTCACGTCGAAGCGATGGTAAATGCCACTGTCACGTCGAAGCGATGGTACCACCGTCATGTCGAAGCGATGATGCCGCTGTCGTGTCGAAGCGATGATACATGCCGCTGTCACGTCGAAGCGATGATGCCGCTGTCATGACGTAGCGATGCGATTGGGAACAAAGTACTACATGAGTGTGAGTACCACTTGAGTCCTCGATTATTCCGCTATTTTATTGGCGATGGTTCATGCCGCCGGGTATTCTATTGGCGATGGTTCACGCCGCCGGGTATTCTATTGGCAATGGTTCATGCCACCGGGTATTCTATTGGCGATGGTTCATACCGCCAGGTATTCTATTGGCGATGGTTCATACCGCCAGGTATTCTGTTGGCGATGGTTCATACCGCCAGGTATTCTGTTGGCGATGGTTCATGCCGCCGGGTATTTTATTGGCAATGGTTCATGCCACCGGATATTCATAGCGATGGCTTATTCTGCTATTCTATGGCGATGGTTTATACCGCCAGGTATCATATAGCGATGGTACATTCCGCTACATCTATGGCGATGGTTCATACCGCCGGACAGCTATAGCGATGTTTTATGCCGCTGACTCTATGGCAAGGGATTATGCCGCTGATTCTATAGCGATGGGTTATACCGCTATGTGCGCAGCACTGGATTATGCCGCCTACGAGCGATGGATGCTACTTGTGTACCACTGGTGGACGATGGATACAGGTATTCCACTATCTTGATAGCGATGAGGTATGGCATATTACTTTTGTTAGCATTATTGTGAATACTATGTGTTGTTATATATATACCGTCATGTGTTTGACGATGAGGTTATGGATGTCGTTGACATGTACCGTCATATGTTTGACGATGTTATTTGAATGTCATATGTTGACATATACCGTCACGGGATGACGATGATATAGATGGTGTTCTATGTAGACGTGTAGCGTCATTTGATGAATAATACGTCTGAGTGTACGTATTTAGTCATATGGTTTGAGTGCTGAGGATGAGCACGTGGTAGAGTCTGGGTCACTAGTTGACGAGACCTTTTTGCCGAGCAGGTTTGCTCGATGGCGCATTGGATGCATTGTACCGGTGAGGGTACCGCATCAGGTTATAGAGGTAAATATTTGTCGAGCAGTGATGCCTTGGGCATGCTCGCTGGGATGGCTAAGGCCAAGTGATTGGTGGTGAGAGTAGTCATTGCGGAAACTACTCACTTGTTTTTGTGGTGTGGGGTAGGTACGGTTACACCACCCTGAGGGTGTGGAATAAGTCCTAATGGATTAGGATTGCATGGTAATTAAGCATGGACACCTGGATGTCCATTGTGCTTGGGGTTTTATAGATATGTTGGGTGATGACCCACAACTCTAATGGTTTGTACGGTATGGTATACCGGGTTGAGACGTGTGTCACGTTGGTAGTTGGTATAAGCCTATGGGGCCAGCGAATCGCTAGCCAGGTATGGTTGCAGTACTTTGGTGGGCTTGTGTTAGCCTTTATGCTGCTCGTTGGATTCGAGATGGGTGAATCGTATGGCGATACGATGAGGGTTATGATAGACTCTTGTAGTCTCTATGTGGTATGGTGATTGAGGTAGGGAATACCTCACGGGGACGTTTATACACCATTGTTTTGAGGGACTTGTACTGGGACAGCTCAATTTTGTTGGTATTACCAACGTGAGTGTCAACAAGTCGTTGTTAGCTCTAGTTGAGCATCCTTGCATATGGCATGCAATGGGAGTCAGAATGGTTTGTGAGATATAGTTAGTGGGGTGACACTACTATATTGATTTTGTCTCTTGGAGAGATTTGGATTGTACTGTCTTGGAGACAGCTTGCATCGGTCGTGGATTGATTGTAAATCAGCCATGGTAAGCATTACTGGTGTTGGACCGAGTAATGGATTTCTTACCTCGGTGAGACGTTTGAGGAGACGTCTCCGGGGAGATGCTCGATTGTGGAGTACTATGGCATTAGTACAGAGCATCGTTGGGATGTGTATACATGGCGTATACGGATTTTGGGTCGGGTAGTGGTGGTATTGATGCACTACTCTAACCACTTGTGTATTTCTGGGTTCCGGGATATGTTTTGGTATAAATATATCCAGGTCTTCCGAATGGTGGTTCGAGGATTGGAGGATCATGGATTCATGACTTTTTCCTTGAGAGGAAGGCGGTATTATGATACCTGCCGGTTGAATCGTTTGGGGAGATTCGTTATTTTGGTTCGTGTGGTGGTGATGTTGAAATCACACCCTTTGGTTTTGGTTTGTCAACCATCATTCTCCGTGGGGTGAGAATAATCGAGGTTTGACAATTGGTTTTGGGATTTGGGTATGATTGGAGATACCCGAGTCTATTGCATTGTGTATGCATGTTGTGATTGGTGTTTGGGCATGTATGCCGTGAGTGTATACGAATGCCAACATTATTTTGTTCATTGTTGAACGTCGAGTTTGTATGCTTGGTTTGGTGAATCTCCGGTGTGAGATTGTAGAACCTCGAGATCGGTAATCTTGATGGCACGATGCATTATGATGAATGATCGTGAGGGTTGTTTGACTTCCCCTGAGGTGGGATCGTCATGTTTTGGAATCATGGTAATTCTTGTTGGTTAATTCGATACCCTTCCTATTTTAGGATTGTTGGATCCAAGGATAAATGAGGGATGACCGAGATTCGGGTTTGTTTAGTGTCATGGTTGACACGTGTGTAGGAATGCAATTGTTTGTCTTGTGTGTCCCCTGTGGAACTTGAGACTTTGTGGGATCTTGATGGTGTGTCAGGACCAAGATATGGTTTCTTGGAACACACCGGTGTAAACATCCTCGGAGATGTGCTTTATGTAGATCGGTGACCGTGGGTAACCCGATCCGGGTTGCAAGTGATGCAACTACTCCTTTGGAGGAGATGGACTAAGAAGCGAAAGCCGGATTTTCTGTGAGTATACTGTTGTATACTAGTGGTCCCCATCATAACGATGTGTGTCAAGCATCGTGGGCAAGTGATGAATATCACGGAGTGATATCTATCTCAGAACCAAGGGAGATTTGGTTATTTGTAGTCGTGGTGGACTGACTTCTGGGACGATTCACATCGAGGTATGTTGTTATTTTTTTGGGTTTGTATGGATTTTGGCGTTTGCTCTATTTTAGGGCTTGGTGCGAGATTGGTGTTCTCGCAGTTGTTAATTCGATTTAATGTGGTCCAGAATCGGGGTCATGGCTTTGTTTTGTTTGTGTAGTCCTGGTGTTACGTGGAGTACACCGGTGCAATTTTGAGGATGAAATTTTATTAGTGGGGGATAATTGTGATGTCCGGGGATTAATAGTTTTAATCCCTGTGTGGTATTAATCCTTGATGGATTTTTAATTGTGGCAATTAGGAATTAATTGCGGTTTTGGGTCTCCCGAGGTTGTTAAATCGAGCATTTGGAACCGTTGGATCCAAAGGTTGAGATTGTATTCTCATTTTGGTGGAAAACCTTTGAGTTGGTTTTTTTAGTGGGACTTGGAGTCTGGGTGCCTTATGTTGGGGCCAGTCTGGGATTTGATGTTGGAGAGTGAAGTTTTATGTAAACAGATGATTTTTAATGAATCATGATGTATTTGTGGGGGTATTGGTATTTTGGGGCATTTTTTGCTATATATACCAGTTGGACTCGGGATTCCGTCATTCGGAATCCATTTCTCTCCTCTCCTCTCCCTCACGCCACTCTCTCACCCCAAACCCTTCCCCTTTCCCTTTGATGGGCAAAATCGATGGAGGCTCGTCCTAGGAGCCAGATTTCTCGAACATAAGTTGGTAAGTTTGTAAGGACCCCCGTGCCCTTAACCCGTAATTAGTGCATTAAGCCATACCATGAGTGCATATAATCATACCATCAGGGGAAAAACCCTATGCAAGTGCAACACCGTATGCTACCCAGAAAATTTCTTGCATTCAATTCCCAATATTCAAATTCCCCCTACCATTATTATTCACATAACATGCACCCACATAATACACTAATATGCTCTTAGTTCATTTAGCAATTTCCATAATTAATTGCATGCAACCATAATGAACAGAAAGAGGCCATAGCCCATTTATACATCCCATATACACGTAAGGTGTACTCAATGAATAAACGTGTATTTGATGCATAAAACACTATACCGGATACCGCTACTGGTACTTCTATCCTGGAAGCACCTTCCAAGCACAACTCGATCTCAACACTGGATCTGAGCGTCCATCCAGCCAGCTCTGGTACCTCGATCCTGGAAGTACCTCTAACCAAAAGCCCGAGCTCGACTCCAAAGCCGCTACACCTGTGTTACCTGCCCCAACAGAGACAGCCCCCACACGGGGTGAGCATACCAATACCACCAATCACAAAATAATAATATTGCAATTCATAATTTACAGAATGTAAATGCCATAATTTAAATGATACTCCCTGGATGGCAATACCCTCATCCGGGATCCCCCTGTATTGTCCCTGTTCTCAAAATAACCAAACTCATCAAATTCCCAAAGCCAGTTAATCGTCACATAGATTAACTAATACCGTTCTATTATACCAGTTCCATAATCAAAGGGATAAGAACATAATGTAAAAGACTATAGATATCGCATATATCTAACCAACAATTCCATGTTCTTATTTCATTGCTCGCTCCACAATAGCGGCATACTAAACCTCGCGCACGCTCAACAATAGCGGCGTCATAACCGATGGTCGCCCAATGGCGACCGCATCCCGAATCATTGCTCGCTCGAAGGCGGCACTGTATGATTCCCAATATATATATATATATCCATTGAAGGCAAAGACCGTTTACCATGCATATCATTATCCATTTGAAGTAAATATAGTGCACCATGCATCTCAATATTTATCCAATGTAATTACCACATGCCAGACCACCTGCCAGATATTGTAATGTCCATATAATACAATTACCATACACCATGTATTCCAATGCCCATTTAATACCATTATCACAAACCATGCATATTACAGTTGCAATACTATAATAGGCTATGCTCGTACGTCCCACGTACCTTAATTTCCGAAGTCCGAGCCAAACCTTGCTCGAGTTCCATGCTCCGAGGAACGATGTGCTAACACGATAAATAATTCACAATTAATTACGAACATGCAACCCATGCTCAAGCACACGCATAACCCTCAACATATTGTCAATCCACAACAATTTACCATTTAAAAGACCCGGGGCAGGGCATATACAGGGAGGGAAATCGAATGAGACAATATCGAAGATTGCTCAAGGACCACCCCTAAATTTGAACCCCAACAACACAAATCAAACCCAAATAATCACCATAATTCATTTAAAACATGAATTAAGCTATCCAAGCAAGAATCAACACTCCTTGCCAAAAACCCCCAATTTTCGAATTCAATACCCTTAAATTCGAACCCAAACAATTCTTCGAATTCGAACACAATCAAGCATCATAATGCATCTACAACATGAATTAATCAATTACCAACAACAATAATCGCCCCACAAGCGAAACCCCCAAATTTCGAACCCTAACCCACGAAATCGAGCTGAAAATTCGAACCAAACTTAACCAATAATTTCGAACCAAAAAGGCTGAAATAATCGACTCAAAACCAGCTTAAAAACGCCCCAAAAACATCAGAAAAATCGCACCAAAAACATACCAAAATCGCGCCCCAAAATCGGATGAAATCCAGTTTTTGAACCCTACGCTTTTCTGGCAAATCCGAGCTCGATTCTCGACCAAACTTCCAATTGTTGGTATGGATAGAACCGCCTGGAAGAGACGAACACGGCGGCGGGTCGGACGCGCCGAACGGCGGCCGGACGGCGGCGGGCGGTGGCCTTTTGTGCGCGGGGGTAAAGGGGATCGGGAAAGGGGGCTGCGGGCGCGAGGAGAGAGAGAGAGAGGGGAGGAAAAATGACTCCGATAATTAAAATCCCGGGTTCAATTGGTATTTATAGCAAAAATACCCCGAAATACTAATAGCCCCACAAATACATCATGATTCATTAAAAATCATCTGTTTTCAAAAACTCTCTCTCTAACTCAAAAACCCCCTACCGGTGCCCACACACAGCACCCGAAATTCTGAGTCACACTAAAAACCCAACTCGCAGGTTTTCACCGGAATGAGAATACGATCTCAACCTCGGGATCCAACGATCCCAACTAATCAATTAGACGAGCCCAGAAGGCCCGATTTACCAACCTCGGGAGATGCCGAACCGCAATTAATTCCTAATTGCCACAATTAAAAATCCATCCAGGATTAATACTACACCGGGATTAACACCATTAATTCCCGGACATCACAATTATCCCCTACTAATAAAATTTCGTCCTCGAAATTGCACCGGTGTACTCCTCGTAACACCAGGACTACACCAACAAAACAAAGCCAAGACCCTGATTCTGAATCACCTTAGAATCGAATTAATCAACTGCGAGAATACCAGTCTCGCACCAAGCCCCAAAATAGCGCAACGCCAAAACCAATACAAACTCGAAAGATAACAACATACCTCGACGTGAATCGTCCCACAAGTCAGTCCACCAAAACTGCAACCCAACCAAATCACCATTAGTTCTGACATAGACATCATCCCGTGATATTCACCACCTTCCCACGATGCATGACACATATCGTCATGGTGGGGACCACTAGTATACAACAGTATACTCACAGAAAAACCAGTTTTCGCTTCCCAGCCCATCTCCTCCAAAGGAGTAGTTGCACCACTTGCAACCCGGACCGGGTTACCCACGGTCACTGATCCACACAAAAAAAATACATCACCGAGGATGTTTACACCGGTGTGTTCCAAGAAATCATATCTTGGTCCCGACACACCATCAAGACTCCACCAAGTCTCAAGTTCCATAGGGGACATGGAAGGCAACCAATTGCATTCCTACACAAGTGTCAACCATGACACTAAACAAATCCGAATCTCGGCCATCCCTCATCTATCCTTGGATCTAACAATCCTAAATAGGAAGGCTATCGAATTATCCAACAAGAACCACCATGATTCCAAATCACATCGATCCCTCCTCGGGGAATCAAACAACCCTCACGATCATTCATTAGAATGCATCGTGCCATCGAGATTACTGATCTCGAGGTTCCACAATCTCACACCGGAGATCCACTAAACCAATTATACACACTCGGCGTTCCACAATGAACGAAATAAGGTTGGCATTCGTATACACACACGGCATACATGCCCATACACCACACAACATGCATACGCAATGCAATAGACTCGGGTGTCTCCAATCACACCCAAATCCCAAAACCAACTGTCAAACCCCGATTATTCTCGCCCCACGGAGAATGATGGTTGACAAACCAAAACCAAAGGGTGTGATTTCAACATCACCACCACACGAACCAAAATAACGAATCTCCCCAAAAGATTCAACCGGTAGGAATCACAATACCGTCTTCCTCTCAAGGAAGAAGTCATGAATCCATGATCCTCCAATCCTCGAATTACCGTTCGGAAAACCTGGTATATTAATACCAAAACATATCCCGGAACCCAGAAATATACAATTGGTTAGAGTAGTGCATCAATACTACCATTACCCGATCCAAAAATCCGTATACGCCATGTATACACCTTCCAACGATGCTCTGTACTAATACCATAGTACTCCAAAATCGAGCATCTCCCCGAAGACGTCTCCTCAAACGTCTCACCGAGGTAAGAAATCCATTACTCGGTCCAACATCAGTAATGCTTACCATGGCTGACTTACAATCAAACCACGACCGATGCAAGCTGTCTCCAAGACAGTACAATCCAAATCTCTCCAAGAGATAAAAAAAATCAATATAGTAGTGTCACCCCACTAACTATATCTCACAAACCATTGTGACTCCCATTGCATGCTATATGCAAGGATGCTCAACTAGAGCTAACCACGACTTGTTGACACTCACGTTGGTAATACCAACAAACTTGAGCTGTCCCAGCACAAGTCCCTCAAAACAATGACGTATAACGTCCCCGTGAGGTATTCCCTACCTCAAACACCATGCCACATAGAGACTACAAGAGTCTACCATAACCCTCATCGTATCACCATACGATTCACCAAACTCGAATCCAACGAGCATTATAATAGCTACCACAAGCACACTAAAGCACTGCAACAATACCTGGCTAGTGATTCGCTGGTCCCATAGGCTTATACCAACCTATTAACGCGACACACATTCCATCCCGGTATACCATACCGCCCAAACCATTAGAGTTGTGGGTCATTGCCCAACATATCTCTAAAACACCAAAGCACACTGGACAACCCGGCGTCCACGCTCAATTATCATGCAATCCTAATCCATTAGGACTTCTTCCACGCCCTTAGGGTGGGTGTAACCATGTTTACTCCTCATCACAATAACAAGCGAGTAGTTTCCTCAATGACTACTCTTACCACCATTCACTTGGCCTTAGCCATCCCAGCGAGCATACCCAAGGGTATCATTGCTCGTCAATAATATACCTCCATAATACGATGCGTACTCTCACCGGTACAATGCATCAATGATCCATCGAGTAAACCTGCTCGGCAAAAGGTCTCGTCAACTAAATACCCAGACCCTACCATGTGCCCACCATCGGCACTCAAACCATACAACCATATACATAAACATGAATGTATAAATCACCAAAATGACGCCAAGCGTCCACATAGTTATCCCAAATAACATCGTCGAACATATGACGGTACCTGTCGATACACGACATCCATAATCTCATCGTCAAACACATGACGGTAAATAATAATACACCATAATCACCATACTGATAACAAAAGTAATATGCCATACCTCATCGCTATCGAGATAGCGGAATACCTGTATCCATCGTCCACCAGCGGTACATAAGCAGCACCCATCGCTCGTAGGCGGCATAATCCAGTGCTACACACATAGCGGTATAACCCATCGCTATCGAATCAGCGGCATGATCCCTCGCCATGGAGTCAGCGGCATAAAATGTCGCTATAGATATCCGGCGGTATAAACCATCGCCAATAGAATACCCGGCGTAACCGTCGCCAATAAAATACCCGGCGTAACCATCGCCAACAAAATACCCGGCGTAACCATCGCCAACAAAATACCCGGCGTAACCATCGCCAATAAAATACCCGGCGTAACCATCGCCAATAAAATACCCGGCGTAACCATCGCCAATAAAATACCCGGCGGAACCATCGCCAATAAAATACCCGGCGGAACCATCGCCAATAAAATACCCGGATAATCGCGGACTCAAGAGGTACTCACACTCATGTAGTACTTTGTTCCCGATCACATCGCTACGTCATGACAACGGCATCATCGCTTCGACGTGACAGCGGCATGTATCATCGCTTTGACACGACAGCGGCATCATCGTTTCGACATGACGGTGGTACCATCGCTTCGACGTGACAGCGGCATTTACCATCGCTTCGACACGACAGCGGCATTTACCATCATTCCGGCATGATAGCGGAAATACCCTTCGCTTCGACGTATTAGCGGCATAATATCCCTCGCAATAATAATATGACAGCGGCATTTTCCTTCGCTTCGACATATTTGCGGCAAATATTCTTCATCGCTATAATACGACAGCGGCAAGTATTCATATCGCTACGCCATGCATGCAACCGTAATGCATAACCCGTATTTCAATAATTGTTTCGGCACGACAGCGGCATCATCGCTTCGACGTGACAGCGGCATTTACCATCGCTTCGACACGACAGCGGCATCATCGCTTCGACGTGCATGCAACCGTAATGCATAATCCGTATTCCCATAAACATCGCCATGAGTGTATTTTAATGCACCTCGCTCCAACATGTAGCGGCAAAGCATTAAAATCATCACTCCGATGTATACCTATGCAACCGTAATGCATAGTCCATGTCTCATAAGACCCTGCAACCACCATGGTTAGCAACACATATGCCAATGAGGAACACATATCATAAACGCACATAAGCAATCATGCATAAATATGTGCTTCTCATTCCCAATAACATGTTCCTAGGCCCTCAACAGCCCCAAAGAGCTAACCACTGCTCTGATACCACTAATGTAAGGACCCCCGTGCCCTTAACCCGTAATTAGTGCATTAAGCCATACCATGAGTGCATATAATCATACCATCAGGGGAAAAACCCTATGCAAGTGCAACACCGTATGCTACCCAGAAAATTTCTTGCATTCAATTCCCAATATTCAAATTCCCCCTACCATTATTATTCACATAACATGCACCCACATAATACACTAATATGCTCTTAGTTCATTTAGCAATTTCCATAATTAATTGCATGCAACCATAATGAACAGAAAGAGGCCATAGCCCATTTATACATCCCATATACACGTAAGGTGTACTCAATGAATAAACGTGTATTTGATGCATAAAACACTATACCGGATACCGCTACTGGTACTTCTATCCTGGAAGCACCTTCCAAGCACAACTCGATCTCAACACTGGATCTGAGCGTCCATCCAGCCAGCTCTGGTACCTCGATCCTGGAAGTACCTCTAACCAAAAGCCCGAGCTCGACTCCAAAGCCGCTACACCTGTGTTACCTGCCCCAACAGAGACAGCCCCCACACGGGGTGAGCATACCAATACCACCAATCACAAAATAATAATATTGCAATTCATAATTTACAGAATGTAAATGCCATAATTTAAATGATACTCCCTGGATGGCAATACCCTCATCCGGGATCCCCCTGTATTGTCCCTGTTCTCAAAATAACCAAACTCATCAAATTCCCAAAGCCAGTTAATCGTCACATAGATTAACTAATACCGTTCTATTATACCAGTTCCATAATCAAAGGGATAAGAACATAATGTAAAAGACTATAGATATCGCATATATCTAACCAACAATTCCATGTTCTTATTTCATTGCTCGCTCCACAATAGCGGCATACTAAACCTCGCGCACGCTCAACAATAGCGGCGTCATAACCGATGGTCGCCCAATGGCGACCGCATCCCGAATCATTGCTCGCTCGAAGGCGGCACTGTATGATTCCCAATATATATATATATATCCATTGAAGGCAAAGACCGTTTACCATGCATATCATTATCCATTTGAAGTAAATATAGTGCACCATGCATCTCAATATTTATCCAATGTAATTACCACATGCCAGACCACCTGCCAGATATTGTAATGTCCATATAATACAATTACCATACACCATGTATTCCAATGCCCATTTAATACCATTATCACAAACCATGCATATTACAGTTGCAATACTATAATAGGCTATGCTCGTACGTCCCACGTACCTTAATTTCCGAAGTCCGAGCCAAACCTTGCTCGAGTTCCATGCTCCGAGGAACGATGTGCTAACACGATAAATAATTCACAATTAATTACGAACATGCAACCCATGCTCAAGCACACGCATAACCCTCAACATATTGTCAATCCACAACAATTTACCATTTAAAAGACCCGGGGCAGGGCATATACAGGGAGGGAAATCGAATGAGACAATATCGAAGATTGCTCAAGGACCACCCCTAAATTTGAACCCCAACAACACAAATCAAACCCAAATAATCACCATAATTCATTTAAAACATGAATTAAGCTATCCAAGCAAGAATCAACACTCCTTGCCAAAAACCCCCAATTTTCGAATTCAATACCCTTAAATTCGAACCCAAACAATTCTTCGAATTCGAACACAATCAAGCATCATAATGCATCTACAACATGAATTAATCAATTACCAACAACAATAATCGCCCCACAAGCGAAACCCCCAAATTTCGAACCCTAACCCACGAAATCGAGCTGAAAATTCGAACCAAACTTAACCAATAATTTCGAACCAAAAAGGCTGAAATAATCGACTCAAAACCAGCTTAAAAACGCCCCAAAAACATCAGAAAAATCGCACCAAAAACATACCAAAATCGCGCCCCAAAATCGGATGAAATCCAGTTTTTGAACCCTACGCTTTTCTGGCAAATCCGAGCTCGATTCTCGACCAAACTTCCAATTGTTGGTATGGATAGAACCGCCTGGAAGAGACGAACACGGCGGCGGGTCGGACGCGCCGAACGGCGGCCGGACGGCGGCGGGCGGTGGCCTTTTGTGCGCGGGGGTAAAGGGGATCGGGAAAGGGGGCTGCGGGCGCGAGGAGAGAGAGAGAGAGGGGAGGAAAAATGACTCCGATAATTAAAATCCCGGGTTCAATTGGTATTTATAGCAAAAATACCCCGAAATACTAATAGCCCCACAAATACATCATGATTCATTAAAAATCATCTGTTTTCAAAAACTCTCTCTCTAACTCAAAAACCCCCTACCGGTGCCCACACACAGCACCCGAAATTCTGAGTCACACTAAAAACCCAACTCGCAGGTTTTCACCGGAATGAGAATACGATCTCAACCTCGGGATCCAACGATCCCAACTAATCAATTAGACGAGCCCAGAAGGCCCGATTTACCAACCTCGGGAGATGCCGAACCGCAATTAATTCCTAATTGCCACAATTAAAAATCCATCCAGGATTAATACTACACCGGGATTAACACCATTAATTCCCGGACATCACAAAGTTTCTTCCCCTCGTCATTGTCTTCGATTTGATAGTGATATGGTGTGTTTGGTTGAGCTTTTGGGTTGGATTTGTGTTTGGGGGTTTTGGGTTAAAAATCTAAAATGTTGATTTTAGTGTTTTTATGGAGTTTAAATGTTGTATTTGGGGTATTGGTGGTGTACGGGGTGTTGGTTTTGAGTTTGGGTGTCAAAAACACCATGGAAGCTCGAATTTTTCAGAAAATTGCAGGTGGCGATCGATCGCCGAGGGGTAGCGATCGATCGCGACGAGCAGTCCAATTTTTGAAGGTGATGAACAGTGCTAGCGATCGATCGCGAGGTCTCGGCGATCGATCGCGAGGTCTCGACGATCGATCGCGAGTAGGCACTGGTTGGCCACTGGAGTGTGGCGATCGATCGCGATAAAGGTGGCGATCGATCGCCACCCGAAGGATTTTGTTTTTTTGAAATTTTTGGAAAATGTCGGGATTTTGGAATCGAGGTTTAAAGGGGCCGTTTTCGGGGCAATGTCTACATCCCAATGGGAATGTTATACTTTTAAAATAGATAGGTTGAGGCCAAAGTTTGATAAAACGGAATTCCCGGTTGAATTCTTGGCTATCTTTTAAACTTGTTAAATGGTATATTTTGGGTATTATGCATGCTTAGCCGGGGGGCTTCTATTTTGGTAATCGTCGTGGATTGTCGATGGGTTTTGAGGTTGCAAACGTGCGTGGGCACGTGATCGCATGCTAATTCTTGATTGTGAGTTGTTTATGAGTTTTAGCACATATTTCTCGAGGCATGGAACTCAAGCAAGGTTTGGCTTGGACTACGGAGACTTAAGGTACGTATGACGTACGAGCATAGCCTATTATAGTGTTGCAACTGTAAAATGCATGGTGTGTAATAATTGTATTAAATGGATATTGGAACACATGGTGTGTGGTAATTGCATTATATGGACATTGAAATATGTGGCATGTGGTAATTGCATGGATAGGTATTGAAATGCATAGTTCATGATATTTACTATAAATGCTAGCGATATGCATGGTAAATGGTATTTGCGTCAAATGGTTATACATGGGAACCATACGGTGCCGCTACTGAGCGAGCAATGATTTGGGATGCCGTCGCCGTTGAGCGACCATCGGTTATGATGCCGCTAGTGTTGAGCGTGCGCGGGGTTTAGAATGCCGCTATTGTGGAGCGAGCAATGAAATAGGAACATGGAATCATTGAATTGATTTATGTGATATTTACGGTCTTTTATATAATGATTTTATTATATTGATTATGGAACTGGCATAACAGAACGGTAGTTAATCTATGTGGCGATTAACTGGCTTTGGGAATTTGATGAGTTTGGTTATTTTGAGAACAGGGACAATACAGGGGATCCCGGATGAGGGTGTTACCATCCAGGGAGTATCATTTAAATTATGGCATTTACATTCTGTATTTGAATTGTAATATTATGGTTATTGGATTGGTGGTATTGGTATGCTCACCCCGTGTGGGGGCTGTTTCTGTTGGTGCAGGTTTTACAGGTGTGGCAGCAGCTTTGGAGTTGAGCTCGGGCTGTTGATTTGAGGTACTTCCAGGATCGAGGTACCAGAGCTGGTTGAATAAGCGCATAGATCCAGAGTTGAGGTCGAGCTGTGCTTGGGAGGTGCTTCCAGGATTGAAGTGCCAGTAACGGTATCCGGTAGAGTGTTTTATACATTAGATACACGCGTGTTCATTGGGTGCTCATATGTGAGTACATTTTACGTGTATATGGAATGTATAAATGGGTTACGGCTCTTCTCTATTCATTCATGGTTTGCATGCAATTAAATATGGAATTGCCAAATGAACTGAGAGCATGTTAGTGTATTATAAAGGTGCATGTCATATAAATATTTTGGTTGGGGAATTTGAATATTATGTGGATATAATGCAAGAAATTTATTGGATAGCATATGGTGTTGCACTTGCACATGGCTTTTCCCCATGATAGTATGATTATATGCACTAATGGTATGGATTAATACACTAATAACGGGTTAAGGGCACGAGGGTCCTTACAGATTGACTAAAGTGGCTCATTTCATTCCCTATAGCATGACCTTCACCTTTTTGAGGATGGCTCAGCTGCATATTCGAGATGTGGTGAGATTGCATGGGATCCCATTTCCATAGTGTCGGATCGAGATCCACGATTCACATCTCATTTTTGGGAGGGTCTTCAGTCAGCCTTGGGAACTAAAGTTAGATTGAGCACTGTTTATCATCTTCAGACGGATGGCCAGACCGAGCGTACTATCCAAACGCTCGAGGACATGTTGAGGGCTTGTGTATTGGAGTTCGACGTTTCTTGGCAAGATTCAGTGGCCTTGGTAGAGTTCTCTTATAATAATAGCTACCAGGCGAGCATTCAGATGGCTCATTTTGAGGCCCTATATGGCAGATGGTGTAGATCACCCTTGTGTTGGGATGATTTGGACCGTAAATCGGTCGGAGGACCGGAACTGTGATGACCAGAGATTAGGGATGTTAATCCCGGAGTGTTAATAACCCGTAAAGTTGTTTTACGTGGCAATTGGAATTTAATCGAGGTGTTGGACCTTCTGGGCTCGTCTATTTGAGTAGTTGGGATCGTTGGATCCCGAGGTTGAGATCGTATTCTCATTTCGGTGAAAACCTGTGAGTTGGGTTTTTAGTGTGACTCGGAATCTCGGGTGCTTGGTGTGGGCACCGGTAGGGGGGTTTTTTGAGTTAGAGAGAGAGTTTTTGAAAACAGATGATTTTTAATGAATCATGATGTATTTGTGGGGATATTAGTATTTCGGGGTATTTTTGCTATAAATACCAGTTGAACCCGAGATTTTAATTATCGGATCCATTTCAGCACATTATCTCTCTCCCTCCCGCGCATTCCCGATCCCCTTTCGACCACCGCGCAGAAAAGTCGTTCGCCCGCCGCCGTCCGGCCGCCGTTCGGCGCGTGCCACCCGCCGTTGGAATCGTCTCTCCGAGGCGCTCATTTCTATACCAACAATTTGAAGTTTCGTCGAGAATCACGTTCGGATTTGCCAGAAAAGCGTAGGGTTCGAAAACTGGAGTTCATCCGATTTTTGGGACGCGATTTTGGTATGTTTTTGGTACGATTTTTCTGATGTTTTTGGGGCGTTTTTAAGCTGGTTTTGAGTCGATTATTTCAGACTTTTGTGGTTCAAAAAATTGTTGCTTTATGGTTCGAATTTCTTCATTTCTTGCGTGATAAGGCAGAACATGAAAGCAGCCCAGGACAGACAGGCAGCTTATGCAAATAAACGGCGGAGACCGTTGGAATTTCAGTTGGGAGATAAGGTCTTCTTGAAGATCTCGCCTTTCAGAGGCGTTGTGCAATTTGGGATGCCCGAAAAACTGTCTCCGAGGTATGTTGGACCGTACGAGATTTTGCAGCGCATTGGCACTTTGGCTTACCGACTAACTCTACCACCTTCTTTGTCTGGTATACATGATGTGTTCCATGTGTCTATGTTGCAAAAGTATGAGCCGGATCCGTCTCATGTGTTGCAGCCTTCCGAGGTTCAGTTAGAATCCGATATATCCTATGAGGAACGGCCTGTTAGGATTCTGGATCGGGCAGACCGCAGACTTCGGAACAAAGTGATACCTGTGATCAAGGTTCAGTGGGATCGCAGGGGTGTCGAGGAAGCTACGTGGGAGACGGAGCGGCATATGGTGCAGCACTACCCGGAACTAGGTATGTTATTTATGTTTAGTTCTTGTTGGGGTAAGTGCATGTGATTTCGAGGACGAAATCTTATAAGTAGGGGAGTATTGTGATATCCCCGAAATAATTAATTGCAATTGGGCATTAATTATGTTTATATGATTAATTATGGCGATAATTGAGTTATGTGCTGGATTTAATTATCATATTGAAATGCTTAGTCACATGATAGGCTTGACCGGGGATGCATTTCGGGATGCATGTTATGCATGTTGGGAGTTTAAGGGTTATCATGGATGTTTATGGTAATCGATAATTATTTGGTCGAGCATGATATTAATTGGGATTTTGATGCATTTTGGTAAATGCTTTTAAAATATCATGTTGGGGTGTTTTATACACCATGGTAATTGTAGAGTACAATTTACTTTAAAATAACGCACTAAATACCCCAACCCCTCTACACCCATCACTACTTTCCCCAATTACTCCTCCAAACCCTTCCCTCCTTCATTTTCGAGTTTGAGCAAAGAGGTGAAGAGAAATCCTTCCAAAAGTTTGATTTGTGGAGTTTGTTGGGAGATTTGGAGTCCCCAAGATGTATAGATACCTCCCTATTGTTTTTGTTGTGTTTGGACTGGATTTGAAATAGTTTTGAAGGGTTTTGAAATGGGTTATTTTGGGTTGGTATTATTTTTGGTTGGGTGTTGGATTTTTGTGTTACTTGAGGTGTATTTTGTTGGTTTATTGTGTTCTTATGTTGTTGGGTTGGTGGAAGAAGTATTGGTATGGTTTGGGATGGTTTTGGTGTGCATTAATGGTGGAAATCGCGAGTCTGTACGGGGCGATCGATCGCCTGAAATGGCGCGATCGATCGCCAACAGGCAGTATCAAAATCGTAGGGTAGGCGATCGATCGCCTGAAATGGTGCGATCGATCGCCGAGGGGCAGTGTCCAAAACGTAAGGTAGGCGATAGATCGCCATGTATGGCGCGATCGATCGCCGCGAAGCAAAATTGAGGCGATCGATCGCCTCAGCGAAGCGATCGATCGCCAGCAGCAGAGTTTTGGAAAATGGTTTCTTTTGACGAATTTTTGGTATTTGATTATTATTTGGCTTCTAATATGGGGTTGTGTGATTGGGTAGAACCATCCCAGGTGGCGACGCAACCAAGGAAGTGAAGCCATATCAAATTCCACTTTTGGAAAGGTACGTAAAGAGACGTACGGGCACCCAACGGTACATGTATCGAATATACTCATTGATTATGCATTGTGGATGCGAGTATATATGGAATTATGCATTGTGGATGCAAATACATGTTGAATTATGCATGATGGTTGTATATGCATATGATGATTATTGGTGCACATCCCATGAGTCGTGGTCATCCCTTGATGATTTTAATGCTTGCCGCTATTTTGTTTGGTGCCACTAAATGTGAAGCGAGGGGTGGGAGCGCCGCATGTCACATTTATGCGTGGTTATCATATGAGGCGAGGAAAGAATATTTGCCACTCAATGTGAAGCGAGGGGTGGAAGTGCCGCATGTCCATTGAAGCGAGGTTATTCTATGCCGCCGATATGTGAAAAGCGAGGGGCATTAAAATACATTGTGATGAACAGACTAGGGATTGGTGATTGGTAATTGGTGATGATGAAATGGTATTGTGTCATGACATGTGTGGACCATTAAATAATCTATTTGATTATACTCATGAGTTATGGTACAGGGACAACCAAACAGGAAGCGTTTAAAATGCATGGGAAAAACAGGAAGTGTTTTATTATGATTTATGCATTTACGCCTTATATTCATATTGTGTTGGATATGAATGATATTATTGCTCATGTTTGGGGGTTGTCCTTGTAGGTACATTTTGGCATGAAAAAGGGGCTAAGGCGGGTTGAGGCGGTGAGCTTGTGAAGAACACTTTTGAGAAATGAAGGACATGATTACTTTAGTATAGTGTCTACTCTAGGAGTAGTGTAAAACTATAGTTGATAACATTCATTTTTTTGATTGGGAATGTAATTAATCCATTGATAGTCCTTGAATTGGCATGTAATTATTAAGGCTCATAGTCTCAACACGAACATTTAAACTCTGATGATGTATGTTAGCTCTAATTATGCCTTTAATCCGCACTTAAGGAACTAGGGTCCTTACAATTGTCCTGCCCACGTAGGGTTATGCCAATCGCGAGACAAATATCTTGGGGGTTGCATATGATGCAATTGTGATCTACCTTTAGTATCATGAAGCCGGTGGACCCACGTCCAGGATTTTCATGAGCTAGTTGGACTCCAAGCCCACTAAGAAAATATGATTTTTCGTTCATTTGTCATGAGGGTGATGAATTCGAAAAATTTAGTGGGAGCATTCAATGACTAAAGTCCATAGTTTTTGAATTAATTAATAATCAAACGGTTTGCATGTATTTTCTGTTTATTCTCAGTATTGTGATTGCCGTGAATCCGATTGCATTAATTCTCGATACAAACAAAGTAACTGCACCAAATTATTTTGATTGACTACGTAATTTAAAATAGTGATTGCTTCTAAGAGGTTAATATATACCCTTGGTGGGAGCCTCCTGTTGAAGTGTCTCCCGGTTCATCTCATGATCGCCACACTTGAGAAGTGGTGGGACGACGATCTCTCGGCTAGGTGCTATATGATAGCATCAATGTCACCAATGAGTTTCAACATAGATATGAGAAACTCGCTCACATTGCTGATATTTTCCAACACCAACAAATGTTGTTTGGTGAAAAGATGTGATTACTGAGACTCGCAACTTCAAAAGAGCTATTCTCATTTCAGCATGCAAGAAGGGGCTTCGGTCTATGAGCATGGTGTAAGAAAAGTATCTCTTTTGAGAAATTGGAAAATCTGAATGTGACAAATCCTCATTAACTGGCTGTAGATTTGATCTTATAGTCAAAATATTGGAAACTCACGAGTCCTTGATTAGAAAGGAGAAAGGAGAAACGTGTTCTTATTGTCGAATCTTCTACCAATGGTAGAAAGGATAAAGAAGAGGAAGGGAAATGATTCTCAACCTCAAAAGATGAAAAATGATATAGTAGCAACTAAGAAAGGAGAGACATCTATGTTTTCACTGCTGGTCACTGGCGTAAAATTGTAAGGAATACCTAGACTAGAAGCGTTCTAGAAAGGGTATGTTTTATATTAAAATTAAATGTTTCTATAGATTATACTTCGTTGGCATATGATATCAGTTGTG
This sequence comes from Haberlea rhodopensis, assembly GCA_907163345.1. Lineage (NCBI taxonomy): Eukaryota > Viridiplantae > Streptophyta > Magnoliopsida > Lamiales > Gesneriaceae > Haberlea > Haberlea rhodopensis. The sequence goes on along the minus strand of CAJQUN010000033.1, from coordinate 4,547,692 downwards.
CTTACATCTTTGCAAAGAGTTGCATATGTTGAGAAGAGTATAGAGTCCTAGGAAGGTGAAACCTGCCTGAGGCTAAGCATTGTAGCAAAGGCTGTTTGAAACATTTATTTAATATAAAATCTTGAACTGGTTAGGAACTGGTTTGAGCAATTATTTATTTGTTCTAGATTTAATCATGACCATTGTTTCTATTTTGATAGAGAATGATTTAAATATGCGAATGTGATTTGCAGTATTTTTAAGAATGCATGTTTTATTAAATCTGGTGAACTTATGAATGATTAGTATGATTATATTCAAAGAATATAAAAAGAATGATAACTTAAATCCAACATATATTTAGCATGTGCTGAATGTCCATTGAATTTGATTCATATAGACGTATGTGGAGCACTAAATGTTAGTGCAAGATGATGTTGAGTTATCTTAAAGAGAATGTGATTCTCTCACAGTAACTCTCTAAAGTTACATATTGGTTAAACATAATTCATACAAATGCAGTGACCACAACTCCATATACGATATGGACTGAAAAATAATCCAAATATAGATTTGAGATTGTTCTGCTTATGTGAAGCAGCCAGTGGGAGATGAGTTGGATAGTTGATCTATCTTATGTTATTTTGTGGAAATTTATATTATCAATTGGAGACAAAGTGTTTGTTTGACAAGTGCAGTCTTTCTAGAGAAATTGTTTCTATTAGAAAGGAATGATAATATAATATAACTTGAAAGGGTTCAAGAACCACAAACCACTAGAAAAGTGAAAACGGTGAAATTAATTGAGTCAATCATAACCTTTGATTTACACGCACCAATGAGATTTGAAAATGTTTCAAGAACTTCTGATAAATTGAATTTACTCCTAGAAAGTAGTCAAAATGATTTTGACCATGGATGTGATCCTAGAACTTTCAAGGAGACGATGTTGGACATCGTTTTGGGATATTGGCGAGATGCCGTGAAATTTGAAATAGACTCCATGTACTCCAATAAGGTATGGGCCTTAGTAGATCCTCTTTGGGAATTGTTCCCATTGGCTGCATAGATTTACAAGTGAAAGCTTGGAGTGGATGGGAAGGTAGCGACCTTCAAAGCTTAACTGATGTGAAGAGATTATTCTCATAGGCAAATAGTTGTCTGTGAGAAACTTTTAATCAGTTGTGATGTTATAGTCTATTTGGATTTTTATTAGTTATATCTGCATATTATGAATATGAGATATGATAGTTGGATGTGAATACAACATTTCTCAATGGTGGCATTGAGGTAGAAATGTAGCAGCCAAAGGTGTTCACAACTTATGGGTGTTAGCAAAATGTTTGCAAACTCCATAGGTCCATTTATAGGCCTAAGAAGACATCCCAAAGTTTAAACTTTCATTTTGATAACATCATCAAAGTGTTTGGTTTTGTTATAAATCCGGAAGTGGCATGTGTGTGCAAAAATGTTAGTGGGAGCACGGTTACATTTATGATGCTTTAAGTCGATTATATCATGCTCATTGTGAATGGTATTGGATTAATCAATTAAAGCATGATTATCTACTAATTTCTCCATGTAAGATTGGGAGAAGCGTCATACGTGCTTAGCATAAGGATCTATAGAGATAGATCTAAAGGATGCTTGAGATCTCTCAATCTACGTACATAAACACTGTGCTAAAAGGGTTTAGCATAGAATAGTCGAAAAATGAGTTACTTCATAATATGTCATAGTATTCATCTCTCGAGACAATGAGCCTTAAGATTGATGAGGAGAGAGAAAAGATGATATTGGTACCTTATATTTCTACATTTAATAGCATATTGTATGTTATGGTATGTACTTGGCCTGATGTATGTTCTTAGAGTAATGGGCAGACATCAGACAGATCCCGGTGAAGGTCACTGGAAAACTGTGAAAATAATCCTCAAGTTCTTGTGAAGAACTTATGATATGTTCATGGTTTTTGGATCTGTAAGTGGAGAAATAAAAGTTGAAGGCTAAACTGATTTTTAAATTGGATGTAGATGATACCATATCGATGGTCGGATTTGTATTTAAGTTCAATGATGGTGATGTCTCTTGGAAACGTTCCAAGCAAGACACCACATTGTATTCCACCACTGGAGCTGAATACATTGCAGCATATGATGCAGCAAAGAGACAGTTTGGATAAGAAATTTCATCCAAGAGTTGGGTGTAATTTCTAGTGCAGTTGACACAGTCTCTGTGTACTGTGACAACATTTGAGTTATTATGAATAGCCAATATCTCATCAGGATCCAAACATATATTGAGAGAATATCATCTAATGAGAGAGATGGTAGACGCGACATTATTATCGAGAGAATCGCTTCAACAGAAAAATATAGTGAATCCATTGACAAAGCATTTACAATGATTGGTGTCTGTTAGACATCTTGGGAAGATGATCTTAAGACACATGAGTAGTTGGCTTTGGGAAAGTGAAAGATATTGTTGTCATACATGATTAAGTAAATCAATAGTTGATTGATTGTACCTGTAATCTTATTATGACAAATCTATGTTTGAATATTAATATATATGGCACTTCTTCATCTATTTACCCATGTATCATGATGCATTGATGAAGTCCTTGAGATTGCTATAGTCCACAGAATGTGGTTACGCATATGATGGTGACCATGAAATACATTCTCGACTGCGATTTCTAAATGTTCCTGGTGGATGAGCCTTCGAGAATGGGATATCGATATATGCTCGTTAGATACTGGTATTCATGATGTGTCTATTGTAGTGCGCAGTGTTTCATCGGCGTTGGCTTGGAGAAGTCAACACACATGAATAGGTGCTCATTAGGAATGAGTTCACTAAACGACCCTACTCGGAATTCTATAAGTGGTTACCACTTGTCGAGTATAGAATTTCTAGTCATAGTTGTGCACCATTACTCCTCATGACCCGAGGCATCATTGAGGTCTTGATAGATAACTGTGTACTTTGATTTAATGACTGATCACATGTGGGTCATAAAGTTGTTATTTTGGGTATGCAGTGATGATGTCAGAGACCTATGATTGTCGTTGGGGATTCACCACTGGTCTTGATGAACCAGGATGTCCTATGTGTTTTTCTGTATATGATTCAAGGAATCTCTGGCCAGAGTGAGTAGTGCTTGTGAAAAAAGAGTTTTTCATATACGCACACAATGAATCATATAACGTGAAACAAATGCATAGTTATTGAAATCATAAAGGGTCTCGATCAACCAATGCCCTTTGATTCAATCGGGACATATTGAGTGAAAGGAATGTACTACACGCTAACTATGGCTGACAGGTTCTCGTACGTTGCTAGTCATTTGTATCTAGGTCTTCGTGAAGCGCAGACGCTAGGCGCTACCCACGATCGGTAGGTTGTTGCTGGAATTATATTTCCGTCATTGTCTATTAAAGGAGTTTAATTGACAATGGGGCATGCAGGGTAAGCCCAAGAAGTTGTTTGACTTCTAAAATCACAAAGGTTGTGATCCTACTGCTATGATACACTTGAGCCTCGCTGGGTCACAATCAACCGGCCGCCGATCTATCGATGAGGATTGAGACTTAAAGGTTATGTGCCCAAATTGAGTGATTTAGTATAGATGAATTTAATTTTTGAAAGCTCATCATTCTAGTGGAGTTTCAATATTTGAAAGTGTTTCATCTATAGAAAGTTCTAAAATTAAATCATTTGATGTATTTATGTTTCATAATTATGTACAATGTACATCAAGTTGTTCAATTGGATTGACTTACTTGGATTATGATTTTATTTTGTGTTGGCTTTTGGGCAAGTGGGAGATTGTTAGCATAAAATACACAGAAAGTCAAACGTTGGCCCGATGGGCTTTATGAGCCCTAGCCCAATTAGCTGTCTCAAAAATCCTATAAATATAAGGTTCACTCCAGGGTTAACCAATCCCATTCAATACTCTCATAAGTCGTCATCACACTAGCACTGATGTCGTGCTTGTAGATCTGGCCAGGTTGATTGGACTCGTGGATCACCGCCGCAGATTGATTTCGCTGTTCATCGGTAATTCTCTTTTCGTGCATTTATTTTGATATTTGCATGTTTATATATGAATCAGGCGCGATCGACCGTCCCCGGGTCAGATCTGTTTATTGTATTATTTCCGCTGCGTTTGGATCAGGCGTCGGGGTATGGAAACCCAACAGTATCCTATATCCAAATATTTTCCCTAAGAAAAGCCTTCACATTCTTATAAAGCTTTCATCCTTCATGTTTCCTCTCATTTTGAACCTAAGTTTCTTCACCAAGCAATAAAATATTCTGAGCGGAGCAAGGACATGCAGGATGAAATCATTGCCTTGGAATCCAACCACATCTGGACCATTGTTCCCTTGTTATTTCCTAAGAATTCCATTGGTTGCAAGTGAGTTTATAAACTTAACCTTAAGGCCGATGGCTCAATTGAAAAGCATAAAGCACGTCTCGTGGCTAATGGCTACAATCAACAAGAAGGTGAAGTTTTTTTTTTTTTTTTGGATAAGTTTTATCCCATAGCAAAATTAATGTTTGTCAAAATCCTACTAGCGTTGGCCACCTCTCAACATTGGCATTTAACTCTTTTGGACATCAGCAATACCCTTTTGACTGTTGATCTCAAAGAGATTTATATGGACTTACCACAGGGATATCAGTCTAAGGGGGAGCCTCATTCTTCTACTGCTCGTATAGTTTGTAAGCTTAATAGGTCCATTTATGGTCTCCGACAAGTTTCGAGACAATGTTACTCGAAGTTTTCGCAGGTACTTGTGTGGTCTGTTTTTCCAAAGCAGATTATTCTTTGTTCATTTGAGGATCAGGTTCTTCATTTGTGGCACTTCTGGTATATGTTGATGATATCATCATTGCTGGGCCTTCTCTTTCCTTCATCACCTCAACAGCTTATTAATAGCCATTTTAAGCTTCGACATTAGCAATGACTTCAATACTTTTTGGTCTTGAAATTGCTCGTTCTACTAGTGGTATTTTTCTCTCACATCGCAAACATGCACTTCAACTTCTCTCGGTTACAGAAGGAGAATTTCTATCTGACATTACTCTGTATCGTTGCATCATTGGATGTCTACTATATCTCACTTTATGTAGACCTGATATTACTTTTGCTTTCCATAAGCTTAATCAGTTTATGGCTCAACCTCGGCTCCCATATTTACAAGTTGCTTATTACCTCTTCGTTATATTAAAGGCACACTAGGTCAATGACTTCTCTTCTCAGCATCATCTCCTCTTACTTTGCGAGCATTCAGATGATGATTGGAGAACTTGCATTGCCACCAGAAAGTTAGTAACCAGTTTCTACGTGTTATTGCCTTGGGTGCTTCATTAGTTTCTTGGAAAGCTAAGAAACAAACTACAGTTTTACGTTCTTCAGTGGATGAGGTGTATCATGTTCTTGCTGCTACTGCCAGTGAGATTCTCTGGATCAAACGCCTAATTCTTGATTTTTTGACTACTCTACCTGACCGATCAACTCTGTTTTGTGGCAACCAGGCCGCGGTTCACATTGCATCTGATCTCATTTTCCATGAACGAACTGAACATATAGAATTTGAAAATCGATGTCACTTTGTTCACTATATAGCCCAAGCCGGTACTATCAAGCTCCTTCTTGTCCATTCACACCAAGTGGAGGATATGTTCACTAATGCAATTGTTTTTTGAGGACGTTTTTGTATTTATTTGTGGAATGAGGGCCTTCGCGCATTGAAGGGTTTTTGGCAGGATTTAGAAGCAAATTTTTTATGGGTTTGTCTTGCTAACACTTGGGTGTACAAGAACATTTTCACCAAATCACTTTCTTCTCCTCACCTTGCCCTAAATAATCGCCTCATCTCCTCTTCTTGCTCAACCTCCATCCAACTTGAATTTTTATGGAATATCTTGGGGTAAGTTTGTTTATGTGCCTTGATGGTATTTTATTTGATTTGGAAATTTTTTTGAGTTAGTTTCTTGGTAGATAAACTTTGATTAAATTGGGTTTGTTGCTTGTGTAGAATTTGGGGTGGACTTGAGTTATTTTGTGTTTGATTATTGTTCACTCTAAGCTTGTGGATCTTGGGGTTGATTGGGAGTAGTGGTGTTTTGGTTTAGGAATGTTTTGTATAGGTAAAAATGGAGGATTTCAATGATTCAGAGCTCGCGATCGATTTTTGGCACCGAGTTCTGAGGGCCAGCGATCGATCGCTGGGTTGTAGCGATCGATCGTGGAGTTTTTTTAAAAAAAAATTGTGGTTCCGAATTTTGAAATATGGTGTTTATTATTGTTTCTATTAATCCATAGATGATTATCATTTGAATTTGATATTGTGGGGTTGAGCATAAAGTGATGCTATAATGAAATAAAGGTTAATGATTTAATGGCTTTTTTTGATGAATTTCTATTGTCTTGATGAATTCATGTACAGCCTGCTCAGACCTCTGGACAGAGAGGAGGATAAATTATTTAATGTCGCCCTTATTACGAGGGCATCATTATGAGGCGTTTGCACACCTTCCACATCTCTGGGACCGAAACTAATCACCACCTCCTCCTCGATATTGACAGCCCTTCCTACGCTCAACATTTCTCTCCTAGCTCATAGCTTTCCGGGCTCAGTTGGAATCACCATCAGTAGCTCCTCCGGAGATCATGTTGATGAAACCTCGGGGTGGAGAGTTGTTCCTAGGTGGCTCCTGCTTTTATGGCCTCCTTAACGGTCCACAGCCTCATCCCCAACTTGGAAAGGGGCACGAAAATTAGCAAGCCCATCTCTACTCCTTCCTCGATACGTACCTCGGCCCCTTCCCGTGAAAGGTTCCCGGAAGGTGCGCTCGGCCGAGGCGCTATCTGCCTGAACTGGGGACCATTTTGTGGGGTTGGCTCGAGTTCTCGATCCAAGTGACGGCACTCTTGTGTGTCGTGCCCAGGTCCTTGATGAAAATCACAGTATTTCTCCGCGGACACCCTACTCAGGCCGTCCTCGGTTCGAGGTGATTTTTGAGGGGTTTGCTCTTCGCAAATCCAGACTGTCTCCTCCTTAGTGATCTTTAGAGGTGTAAAGTGGGAGAAACGCCCGAGTCTTGCGTCTTCCGCGGGCCTTTTTTCCGCAGGCCTAAACTGCTTGTCACCAACTTTCGCACATTCCTTTCTTCTCATTCCCTGAGCTTCCTCAACGTTGATATACTTCTCAGCTCGCGTTAGTAAATCATCATACATGATGGGGGGGGGGGGGGTCTCTTGACCAATGACCGGAAAAACTCTCATGCCCTCAAGCCCTGGGTGAATGCGCTGATCAAAATTTCTGATGGGCAAGCAGGTACCTCTAGGCTAGCGACATTAAAGCGCCGAATATACTCTCGAAGGGGCTCGCCATCTACTTGTCTCATCTCAAACAGACTTAACGAGGTCTTCTTGTATCGCTTATTGCTGGTGAACTGGTGAAGGAAAATTGATCTGAACTCTGAGAAGGAGGTTATGGAAGAAGGTTCAAGTTGATTAAAAAATTGTTGGGCTGACTTCACCAAGGTGGTGAGGAAAACTTTGCATTTCAAAAGGTCCGAGTAGCAATGTAACATGGCAGCGTTCTCAAATCTGCCCAAGTGTTCCTCCGGATCCATGATTCCATCTTACTCCCCAGCAGTCGGAGGTCGAAAGTTGTTAGGGAGCTTCTCCCATACTATTTTCGGGGAGAAAGGAGTGCCCTTCTTTGGGCGCACTGCCCCCCCGATCCCCTTCTTCATCTCCCTTACCTCCTCTCTCAGCTCTTCCACTTCGACCTCGAGGTTAGGACCTCCAGTGGCTGGCGGGTGAGATGTGGCTACATGCTCGGGTCGTTCATTTTCTGGAATGCTTTCCCCCCGGCCGCTTTCAGAATGATACATAGCCCGCTTTATGGCTTTCTCTACTGTTACTGAGATGAGGCGCGTGAGTTGCTCAAAAGTTAGGGCTCCCACCGGTCATGCCCGTCATAGGTCGTGGCTCTCTTCCGTTGATCGACGGTGCCCGGTGTTCATTGTTCGTCTACTGGTTTGATCTCCACGTGTTTACCATTTTTATGAACGCCTTATACTCTATTTCCCACATATGGCGCCAATTGTTACCTCAGATTTTGGTATGGTGTCTTCCTCGGCTAACAATAGCTCCTCCCCTTCTGGAGATAAGCTGTCCTGAAATAAAAAAAGGTTAGAAGGGAGCGAGAGGGTTCTCCGGCGGGGCCCCTCCGACGATCAAGTCAGGATATATGATAGGGAATAAAAACTTTTTTTTGCAGAGAAATGACGGGGAGTCTAGTTAGTTTTCAAACCTGATGCCCCACATATATATATATAATGGGGGGTGAGAGAAGAACAACCTGCTACGGCCGGCGGGGGCCTCGGGATACCATCGCGATGACTCCACTGAGTGTCAGTGTCTCAGAGGATGGGGACCACCGACAAATAATGTACACCTCGTACGACGCACCACCTGTGAGATCTTGACAGTGCTAGAAGATATTCCCTGAACATTAGTCATTCTTTGATTGGTCCATTCGTGAGTGGTCCTCTGTTGGGAATAAAATTCCGTTACATACAGCTCGAATGAGGGACCACACTAGTGCTCAAGGTATCTCCTAGCCAATGCCGAAGAAACTAGGGGAATTGCTTAAAGTTGGGACACCAGCCCGGTCGCCGTCCTGATCACAATGCAAGATTCATGCGAACACAACCTGGGCTGGACTGGTTTGATCAAGTATAGTTGAAGACACATGTTGAGTTGAGGACACGAGGATAAGTCCCGGGCTGGGGTTACGAGTTTGTTCACCGAGCTGAGTTCATGAGGGTATTTTTTCTCCCGAGGCATGAAAATATCTCTCGAGCTGAGCACTTGAGGCAGACGAAGAAATAGGGTCGGGTTATACCCCGGTAGTAAAGGTCGATGCCGTATTAACCACTTATCGGGATATCAAAATGAATTTAGGCAAACCCTACCCATCTCATTTTAACTATGTAAAACGTTACAATTTTTAAATATCATCATTCGAACTCAATGAATCTGACTTTTTTTATCGCAAACTATTCCTAACTTTTGATGATTAAACAATTAACACAAGTTGAAGCAAAAGCTCGAATCGAGTAATTTATACAACACAGTGTATATGCGATGTTATAAATGTATAAATCCAATAAAGTGTAGACAACATAGCAAATAAGTTAAGGTCAACATGAGAATGGGACAGACAAATCTATCTTGGCAAGGGTCTAAATTATTTATATAGCCTTAATAGCACTTAAATTATGTTTAAATTATCTTCCATTCAATGGATATATTCAAATTAGGATTTTAGGATTATTAAAATTACTATTCAATTCAACATCCGATTTTACCGAAATTGATAAGGCTCATTGTCCATTTTGGACCGACTCAGGTTTTGAGCTGCGGTTTGCTCCAAAAAATAATTTAGCCCATAAAAAAAATGATATTCAATTTAATGAAAAAATAGACGATTGAACAACTTCATGCAACATAAAAAAATCATCGATATCTACACCATGGTATCAACTAAAAAGGATCCAAAGGCCCCAAAAGGCATTGTGACTCAGCCCCATTAAAAAAACACGAGGTCTTGGCTTCGAGACATTCCCTTCCACTTTCCACTATAATTGTAAAATGTAATAGTTGCTAAAAAAATCCTTAAACAATGGAGTCCAGACAAAGTATCAATTAAACAAATTGCCCCTCCTAAATTAGCCAACCAGTCAAAAAATCATTTCCATAAACACCTACCAAGGACAAAATCGGCAAATTATAAAATCAGTGGTCCTATGAACCAGGACTCGTGTAATTAAACTATACTGTGATCGCAAAAGAAACGTGTTTGAGAACCCTTTTTCACGTACTTAGAAAAGGAATTATTTTTTATTCGAAGGAAAGAGTTCCCAACTCTTCCAGGGAAACGGTTTATTTGGCCGAATTATCGGACCGAAACGCGTTTTGAACCGAGTGATCACCGCGTCTCCAACGCAAGCATGAAACAACGGGGTACCTGCATTCTTTTCATTCACGCACTCATCGCAGAAATTCTTATCGTTTTCGGCCATTCTTGAAGGAACTCCGAAGTATTCGTTAAGATTCGGAGAGATTCGATGCGGATCATTACCCGAAAGGAAGTTAAGCGGATTCAAATCTCCTCTCGCCATTGCTAACTGATAACTCTCTCTCTGAAACCTCGGGTTCTGCAAACGGCTGTTCAATTCAGCCAGCTGTGACTGCGGAATCTGATCATAAAACTGCGCCGGTTGACTCTGCCGGATAAGAACTAAATTCTCAGGCACAAAATGGACGGGATGCGGGGAAAAGTCTTTTTCGGGAATGTAATCTGTGTACTCAACACCGTCACTGATTCTATCCTTTCGGTTTCTCGATTTCCGCGACCTTTTCAACACGACGAGGAAATAGCAGTCCTTATGCCAGCAAATTAACCCGAAGTTGACCTTTCCGGTGATGGGAATTCGCCGCCGATCCTCCGTGAACGGCAACGTAGGGTTATTCTTCCTGTCGACGAGGTAAATAGAAATCTGATTGGGTGAAATTCCGATTTTCCGGCTCAGCATGAGTTGAAAAGGTTTGTATTCCAAGGTAGGGTTGATTTGGATATCTCCGATGTTCATATCTCTCTCGCCGTCGTAAAACACCACCGGAAACGCCTGTCCTCCGCGGCCCTCCACCATGGTTTCAGGTCCCGTGCAAAACCAACAAAGTTAAAGGGAAACAGAAAAACTGAGATATATATATATATAGGATGTGGGGTTTTTTATTAAATTAATCGAAAAAACAAATTAATTTAACAAAATATCCTAATTTTAAATTCGTTTTTAAAGTAACCCAAACCGCCATCTCGGATGGCGCCTTCATGTAAAGGCGCCATCTGAGATGGCGCCTTTCGTATCTGATAAAAAAATTAATTGAAGGCGCCATCTTGGATGGCGGCTTCAAATAAAAAAATTTTTTTTTTTATGAAGGCGCCATCGAAGATGGCGCCTTCTCGGGTATAAATACCGCGGCCGAGCCCTTCATTTTTTCATACCGAAGCGAAAATCACATATCATCATAGTTTCTTATCTTATTTTTATCGTTAAAATTGTTCAATCTCCAATCTCAATTAACCACTCTCGAAGTATTTTTCAGGTAAAAATGTTGTTATATTATTGATTTTATCTTATTATTTTTATCATATGGATTTTATAAATTTATTAATTATTTGTAATATTTTATAAATTTTTCAGATATGTCGATTCAAATATTATTATATTGTGGAGGTAATATATTACAGGATTTGGATACCATTAGATATGATCGTGGTCCAATAAGAGTTACCACAATATCTCGCACAATTAATTTTATGCAGTTGTTGACCGAAATATATAATATCACGGGCATCGATGGCAACCAGTTTCTTCTGAAAATACATGTAAGACATATGTTTAGAGATTATGCCGGGGTACGACAGACAATTTTGCCAATCGATAATGATTATAATTTAGCATGGCTATTGGATTCAGAACAAGGTCTTAGTTGCTTGGAACTTTACATAGAAACGGAACAAAGAAACTATGATTATATTCCAGAAAATGTAGATTGTTTGCCTGTAGTTGCAGAACGACCGACTGTCTCCGGTAGACACCACGATGACGATCCAATAGATGCTGATGTTATTGCTCCTGAGCCACTAGCAGACAGTTTCGCTGAATTGGGAAATGATATTCAGTCAGAACCAGATGATATTCCGTCCGAGGATGATGCTGATGACGATGAGGTTGACATTTGTGTCATGTCAGAAACAATTGCAGATGAAGATGAAGGGGTCCCAATCACCCAGGAAGTGTCAGTTAATGTACCGGAGACAACCACGACAACTAGTCATGTCCTTTATCCAACAATTCCATTCTTCTCAATGACACATCCTGAAGTATTTGCAGACTCAGTAGACATTCCAACAGGTAAATGGGGTAGTTATTACGATTACTCCAAAGGGGATCTGCATGTAGATATGGTCTTCAAAAATAAAGCACATCTGCAGGCAGCTGTGAAGGATTACTCTGTACGTGTTGCAAAACGAGAGTACCGCGTTGTGAAAAGTACAAAAACATTGTGGAAAGTTGTGTGCAAACACAGTACAGAAGATGCACCTTGTAGATGGTACATGCGCGCCTCGTTGAAGAAGAAAGTTGGATTATTCAAAATAAACAAATATGGAGGTTCTCACACCTGCCTTTTGAGTGAGCTGTCTATCGATCATGCAAATTTGGACAAAAACATGATTGCTAGCTTGTTAGTGGGAATTGTTCGGCGTGATCCATCTTTCGAGATAAAGTATGTAATTCAAACAGTCAAAGACAAATATGGATTTGAGATCTCTTATGCAAAAGGATGGTTTAGTTTGCGACGTGCTGTTGAGAATGTGTATGGGACATGGGAGAGCTCCGTTCAGAAACTGCCTTACTATACGGGAGCTTTGCAAAAATGGAATCCCGGCACCGTCATTGAGTGGGTTCACCTTGACAATGCCAGACCAAGAGAGAAGACATTGAATTACGTGTTCTGGGCCTTCCGACCATGTGTAGAAGGATTTCAACATTGCCGCCGGGTAATAAGCGTGGATGGAACACATCTGTATACGAAATATCAACATAAGATGTTGATTGCCGTGACAATGGACGCTAATAATCAAGTGTTACCTTTGGCATTTGCAATTGTTGACGAAGAAAAGTTTCTGTCATGGAGATGGTTTTTGGAGATGATAAGCCAGCATATTGTGAGAAGATCTGAGGGTGGTGCATGTTTGATTTCTGATCGTCATCCGGGCCTCATTGCAGCAGCCGATTGTATTCCTGACTTCAAATCACCGCGTGGAGTACATCGATTTTGTTTGAGACATGTTTGCTCAAACTTTAATAGTCGTTTCAAATCCGTTCATTTGAAAGACTTATGTTGGAGAGCGGGATCAGAAAATCAACTCACAAAATTTGATCGCACAATGGAAGAGATAAAACTTATAGAGCCAAGGGCTTTTGATTACTTGAGTCGTATCGATAAGTGTCAATGGTCTCTTGCTCATGACGGAGGCTGGCGTTGTGGTATCATGACCACAAATATGTCAGAATGCATAAATGGAGTTTTGAAAGGTGCTCGTCGGCTTCCAATCACCGCCATTGTGCAATTAACTTTTGATCGTTGTGTACTATATTTTGTCGAACGGATTAAGAAGATGGAGCGAATGATTGAAAATAATCAAGAATGGCCAGATTCTGTGTTGGAAAGATATGGTCGTGCCGACTATCATTCCATCCATCATGATGTCCAGATATTCGATCGTAGACACCTTACAGCTTCTGTTATCACAAGAGTACGACCAGGACGTGGGGGTAACACCCATGTTGTGCATCTAAAATCAGGAGAATGTTCTTGTGGAAAATGGAAAGAGTTCGGAATACCTTGCTCACATGTGATCCAAGTTTGTCGAAAGTATGGCCTAAATGCAAAAACATTTGTGAAGGCATATTACAATATGAATGAATATTGGAGCACATATCAAGGGCAGTTCGAACCAATATGGGGGGAGGAGTATTGGGACACCCCATCTTTTGAGTTGTACCATAACTCCACTCTGCGAAAAACCAGAAGAGTGGGTCGAGATCGAACAACGCGCATTCAGAATGAGATGGACTGGCCAGAAGCCCGTGCAAGACGACAAATGGCTTCATCTTCTCGAAATCAATAAATAATTTTATGTGTAATTTATTGTAAATTTATTTTGTAAATGATTTTACGTTATTGTGAAAATTGGTTGTTTGTCTATCACACTATTTTAGTATATGTTCAATTGCTCACAAAACAACATTGTTCAATATGTCAAAAAAATATCAAATATCAAATATTTACAAAAGAAAGACAACAAATATCATCCACGACCACGACCACGACCACGACCACGACCACGACCACGAGGCCTCGTCTGTAAATGACCTCCGGTACCACAAGGAGGAGGAATGATCTCTCTGCGAACTCTCTGCCTCCTATCCACAGGTACATCAGTAGGTGGTCGATATGGTGTGAACTGTGGAAATGCAACAGGTGATACATCAAAATCGAGGCCCGCAGATGTGGTATATGATTGTGGAAATTCATATCCCACATCTGTACCCTGCTGTGTGTACATCGGAGCATACGGAGTGAATGGTGAAGGATCATACATCTGCGGCTGCGGGACATAATAACCAGTAAAAGATGTAGATGGACCTGCCCCATCTGTCGGTATAGGTGTATACGTAGATGGACCTGCCTCATCTGTCGAGAAAGGTGTATACATAGAAGGCCCTGCGATATCAGTCTGTACTGGTTCTTCATCAGGCTCGTGAACTTCTTCGTCTGGTGGGAAGTTTCTGTCTCGTCGTTCACGAGCCACTTGCATCACATCCTGCGCTATTGCCCTATGATGATCTCTCATCGACTCCATATACGTGCTAACAGATTCTCCCTCAGCAGGATAGCGGTCGCAACTAACACTTAACTGTTGCATCTGATCAAGCTGAAAAGTGAATAACAATAATTACATGTTCAATCTATAAATCCATATGACATATTCTACAAAACAAAGTTTGAATATATTTACTTACCACATGATGCCACGCTGGGCCGTCACCATGTTGGTATCCGGTCTGTACAAATTGCCTTTGATGGCCAATATATCTGCGGGTGACTCGGTCATACCACTCACTATATCCAACCACTACTGCACAATATAGTGGTCTGTCCACACATAAATCACCTGCCATCTCCCATTTCTGCACGTATCCAATATGATGTGCACTCCAATCCTTGTTCATACTTCCTCTTCGATCAACAGAATGCAATTTATCATCCCTTGATTGTGGATCTGTGGGGATGTCTTGGAGCATTCCAAATTGACGAAGAACCCTATCAGGACGGTGCATCTCAACAATTTCATAACAAATTAATGGGCCGGCATATGTCCATAACTGGTGGCTCAGATGCTCAGTACACTCATCAGGGTATGGCTGCCAATTAAACTACAAATACAAAATTGGATTAAAATAATATAAACAACATTATTAACTTTCATAACAAACACAACTAATATACTGCTTACTTGAGTTGATGGCTGCTCATCAAGAATGTCCCTAATGATACGTACAGAATGCCTCCCTGTTTCCGTGAACCTTAAATGGCATGTCCACCTGAAAAAAACACATTTACAAAATCTATAAATATATTTAAATTTAAACATATAAAATAGCACAAAACATAAAAACATTATTACCTTGCACCATATGGAGCAGCAGGTAAGATATTCTCCTCATTGATAATTATTGGGCCAGTGTCGAATCTAGCATCACCCAGTTGAGGAGTTAAACCAGGTAATCTTGACCATGCCCAAATCTAAAATATTATCAGGAATAATATCAGCTATTATGACGACAATAATATTTCAAACATTTGAAAAGTGTTAATGTAAAGTTTACCTGTACGACCTGTAATGCACCACCGATCACTTTTTTGCCTCTCATCGAGGAAGTGCATAACTCACGGTACAAATATGCCAATACGGCACTCCCCCAACTATAACTACCAACTAAATGAATATTCTCTATCATATGTAAATATAATAACTTTACAGTATTGCCGGACGAATCAGGAAACAAAATTCCACCAAACATCAATAACACACAGCCCCTAGTATAACGGACTACATCTTCTTCCGTACTGTGCTCAGTAAGAGCATTATTCACCAAATGATTGTTTATGGCAGATAAAAATAACTTTGCACCTTTAAAGTGTGCAGTATCCGGTACAAATCCCAAAAGCATATGGCAATATGCTTGCCAGTCAGGTATACTCCTATCATAATCAATACCGGATACTACATTACCATCTACTGGCAATGCCCATATAACTGCAATGTCTTGCAGTGTGATGGTCGCCTCTCCGGATCTAAGATGGAAAGTATGTGTTTCACGGCGCCATCTCTCAGCTAAAGCCGTGATGAGGTGAAAGTCAAGTGTAATTCTACCAGACCTATAAACACCATAAAAACCAAAACTGTCCAACAAACTCGCAACACGAGTATCGAGGGGGCAAAGATCCCAAAAATACTTATCAGGGTTTCTGCCTCGAAGTGTAGAATCAATATCACCTGCCCAAACAGCTTCAGATCGATGACCTGACTGCAATGATAGCAGATGACTGTCAATCGGTCCTGGTCCTCTTTGTAAATCCATCCTGAAATATTACACAATAAATATCAATATAACAAAATATCAACATGGCAACCACCACCCGCCCCTACCGGTGACAACACGGCAACCGCCGCCGCCGCCGCCGCCGCCGCCGACGCCGCCGCCGCCGCCGCCGTGTCGGAGTACAAAATTACGGCAAAAACTTAAAATTTGTAAATCATCCGACGGTTTGACATTATCTCGAAACTATAACTAATTTTTCAATAAAAACTACCAAACAACAAAATTTAAAAACAACCAACAACATATTTCAAATTTTACAACTTTCAAAAATTTAAATTCAAACTTGTAATGTTACCTGAAATTCAAAAATGTTGAACAAGCAAGCTCCAGAAATGATAAATCACGATGATTTTGTAATTTTTGCACAAAAATAAGCAAAGATCTGAGATGAGAATGAGAAATTTCAGAGAAAAGCCGATGAGAAATGAGGAAGAAGAAGAGGGGGCGGATTTATTTTTATACTGAAGGCGCCATCCAAGATGGCGCCTTCATAAAATATTAATTTTTTATATGAAGGCGCCATCCAAGATGGCGCCTTCAATTATTTTTTTTTTCAGCTACAGAAGACGCCATCGCAGATGGCGCCTTCACCTGAAGGCGCCATCTGGGATGGCGTTTTGGGTCATTTTAAAAATGATTTTCAAATTCGGATTTTTTGTTAAATGTTTTATTTTTTTCGATTAATTTAATAAAAAAGCCTAGGATGTGGGTGGGGTTTTGGGAGTATTTTGGGAATTAAAATACGGCGGTGGGGTATTTTTAGAATATAAAAATTGAGAATGCAGATTGCGTGGGGTTTATTACTTTTTAAGCTTCGAGAGGACACTTTCTGGAAAGTCCAAATAAAAGTCCCGGTAAATAACCGATTCTTGGGGAAATAGATTTATGTATTCTAAGGATTATTATGTTCAATAAGATAACAATTTTTTTTAAAAAAAACAATATAAACTAATATAATAATAATTAATTTAAATCAATTTTATTAAATTGATCTATAAATATAATATAAATTTGAAAAGATATAATATAATTTTTTTTTTTGAAAACATACAATATATTAATAGAACGCAGCCCAACGGTAATTACAAATTGATGGTGTAATAACAACCAGAACACTCATATTGCCCTAAGGAATAAAACAAGTAAATCCTCAGACTTTAAACTCTAATTCCAAACATGGGTAACAACAAAAACATCACAATTCAAAGACAGCGTAGCTGGTGGAAGAGAAAGAAGAACCACTGCTGCAGCCCAAGCCGAGAACCACTCTTTAACCATACTAGGTTCCCTCAAACCACGGAACCTCGATAGCTGGCTAATAAGGGAACTACCTTCGACAATAGCTGAAGGAACAACAAAGGATAGGTTAGCCACATAAACTAAATAGAGGTCCACAAACGCACAAGCCGACGCTACCAAATCCCACAAATAAAGCCAGCAACAGAATTATGGCGCATCAAACAAAGATGCTCCGAAGTGAGAATTAAGCAATACTCCAACAGTGACATATAATGAGGATACCACCACCAAAGCAACCAACACTTAGAACAACTACGATCATTACCACGCATCAGAAGACAAAGCCACACAAAACCATGGCAATCGGCTATCCTAAAAAGGAGAAGGACAGACAACAACCCCATGTTTATCGATACTACACGATAGTAACCAAGGGATCCTCCCAGGATCCACCACGACCCAATAGTCGGCAAAAGGCCATAGTAGAGTTGATAACCACCAAACCAACGACAAAACAACCCAAAAAACCACAAGTTACCAAAAAGGGTGTAAAAGGAAGGGTTACCAGATGGCTTACCAAATGCCCAAGAAATCCAGGGACCTCGAAATCTGCAAGCATTTTCTTATGGACAGTTCTCCCCGAACCCACCACATCTTCGAGCAGCATAGCCAAAGAGAGTACTCCCGACCGCCAAGGACGCAAGACCACCAACAGACCCGAACTAAGTGAGAAAAAAGCCACGGCGAGAAAATCCATCAAAATCACCCCCTATAGTATGAGAAAAGAAGACAAACACAAAGAAGGCGACAAGCGCGGTGGAGGCTACTAGCACGGTGGAAGCGACGAAGTGGAGGCGACTAGCGGTGTGGAGACGACAAGCGCCGATTCCAAACCTCTCACTTAGGAGAGAGTGAACTATTGTATATCTTATAATATAAATTTTGATAACTTTAAAAATTGGAATATTATGCATAGAGTTGCAGATTATTTTCATACGGACACAGGCGCGCGTGTCTATATATATATAATTTTAAAAATGATAAGCACAAGTGAGCAGTGCGAGAGACAATGCGAAGAACATGCAGTGTTCTTATTTCTGAATTAGTATCAAACTAGTATTTACAAATCAGTTCTTTGAATAATAAATACCAAAGCTACAGAACCTTACTTACTAATATAGAGCAGTCAGTCAAAATGAGCTCAATAACTAACTTAAACATTACATAACTAAATTAACTCAACTAAGTAAGTGAATTTCAACCGTAAAACTCCCCTCAATATGGACGATAAGTGTCTTTAACAACCATCTTGGACAGTGATCACATTTTTCTTGAACAAATAAATAAGCGATGTATGATATAAATCAATAGCACAAATCGACCGCAAGCGTACAGTATCGAGTTTTAATACAGTGATCACAATTATGAGTGTCGAGGCAATGACTAACAATCAAGTATCAAATAAGATTTCTTTAAAGTATATTTAACCCACGAATTCAAATTAAGTAAATTAATCTAAATACTAAATAAAACTACTCTAATCCAACCAAAACAATCGATGATCACAAGAAAAGTCCATTGAAAAGGATTATCAAGACAATGGTTCACCTAAGCAAGCCCCTAGGCCCCTAGAGTTCTTTTATCCATTCATCTCTATAATGTTGAGTTTTTCGAATTTATTCAATATAACATATCGAGTTAACAAGTTACTTTCGTCCACTTAATTAACAATTTGATATTGCATGAAACTTTATGAAAACCACTACCTTTAGATTAAATAACCTAAGGCTATTACTCGTATGTAAGTTTATCTTTCGATCAATATCTTAAACGCACAACATCAATTACTAAGTCGTATTGTACTATTATATTTCGATCTCAAACTAGAATTATTCAAAAATTGTCAAACCTTCAAAAGCATTAAGAACATAAAACATGAACATAGAAGATGTAGGAATTCAATCAATCAATAACAATTAAATCATAGATTCAAGCAAATGATTCCCAAATCTTGATATAAATACTTAATTCAAAAAATTAAAGGAAAAACGATGTGTAAAATATTTCTCAATCATCTAGAACAAAAAAAATCAAATAATAATTCAAAACTAAAGCTTAAAAATAAAAGAAAACTCCCGAGTCGGCTTCGTTCGTTGATTCTCGCTCCTTCCCTTGTTTCTTTCTCGGTCGTGCTCCTTGATTATCTTGTTGGCTTGTTCCATGACCTAGGATGAATGTGTGGTATGAAGGTGGATGATTGTGAAGGTGGATGATTGTGAATGTGGAAGATGGAGGCTACTCTTAGGTTGAAAGATATGGTTCTCCTTCTAGGTCAAAGAATATGGTATATGATCCTTTGAAATCTGATATATGGGGTGACATATATCTTCAATATAAGATGGAGGCTACTCCTAGGTTGAAAAATATGATTCTCCTTATAGGTCAAAGAATATGGTATATGATCCTTTACAATCTGTTATATATGGGATATATATCTTCAAATCGTCCAAAAGCTCTCCTAATCTTGAAATTCATGCATATCTTTAAAAACAACAATTTAAAATTTCCTTCTACGCGTTGGCGCTAAGGCGCCACATGTATCATGTGGCGCCACGTATGAAAAAAACTCGTAAAAATGGTCCTGCCTGGCGCCCTGGGGCACCTAAGGACTGGCGATGGGGCACCTAAGGACTGGTGTTGTGCCTGGGGTGCTGCAATTTTATTTTTTGGCACTGGAGTGCTGGTTTCACCTGGCGCTATTGTTGGGATATGCCCTAAGACACATCATTAGATGATTGTTTATGACATACAATGTAATATGATTTTATGAATGGCAATTCATTATTATATATTATTCTTTTAACTGTGCAATGTGAATTAATATATATGTTAATGTCCTTAGAATAATATTGTATTATTCTTAAAGATGTCCCTAGTCAAGTATTATCATGAATAGGGATAATGATAATACGTTGAGACTAGTATGTGTTGATCGATGAATTGTTCATTGATATGAGATATCAAATCAACATATAGGTACATGTTAGAGAACGATGTACTGGACAGACCCACCATGAGAATGCAACATGGATAGTTATATGATCGTCATATGCAATTCTCATAGTGATAATAATGTATGTAATCCTTACGACTTGTGATCATCAGAGATCCCAACATAAGGAGTTATGTATCTTGATATCGTCAAATGTTACCCGTAACAGGGTATACTATAAAGGCGACTATTGGATACACTACGAATTATGTAGAGGGATGTTGACTGATCGAGATAGGATTTGTCCCTCCTATATAACAGGAGATGTGTTAGGCCCTTGATCAAGTGAGAACTAAAATGCATGGCCATGCTCGAATGAGTCGATATGAGATATCGAGCTTATTCGTTTATTCTAGTTCTACTTGGGGATCAAGAAATAAAGATTGGATATACGAGTATGACTATTCCATGACTCGTGTTCAATCTAAACACAAAGGACAAAGGGATTAAGTTACATGATTAATATTATCACAAGTTCTAAAGGTTATGTCGAGTCATTGACATTCTTGTAATTTGGGTAGCATTGATGTGTTGCTAGATACCGCTCAATGCTTGCGACATAAAATGAGATTTTATGTCACTGCCAACATTACAAGATCCTATCGGGTCGCACAAAAGATTAAATCGAGAAGGGAAATTAAATTCATTGGATGAATTAATTAATTAAGAAGAGTCTTAATTAAGTGATTAAAAGGTTTTAATTAAATCATGGGTTTGGGCCCATAAGACTTTAAGAAAGTCTTGAACCTTAATTAAAAGCCTTTTAATATAAATACAAGGTTATGATTTAATTGTAAGACACAACTTCATATCATTCAACCTAAAAACCAAGCAAGACACACGGCCTCCAAAACCAACAAAAGAGCTCTCGGCTTCTTCATCATAGCCGAAGAGAATTTGTGATTTTTGGGCGTGCCTTTTTCTTGTTCCGATTTAATAACTTGTCTAGCAACTTGTTATTAAACTATCCCTTCACCCGATTTGATCGTGTGGATACCGTTGAGGCAAAACTCATTGAGTTTTGCTAGTGACTCGGAGAAGGCGTAGGACGTGGTGCTGCTCCGTGGATTCTGCTTCAAACACGCTACAAGGGTAAGACACTTGTAATTCCTTTATCCGATATGAATCCTATGTATAGATCTGCTGGTTAGTAATCCATAAAATTTTATTCCGCTGCGTTGTATGCTCTTGGATTACTTACAGTGGTATCAGAGCCGTGTACAAGGCTCATATCGGATTTATGTGATTAAATTGTGTTAATCATATTAGAATTAATATTGCATGCTATTTAAAACTGTATGAACATATATGATATGTTAATATTTAGTTTATTAAAATCATCGTAAAATTGTATTTGATATAATTAGGCGAATATCGAACCATATGTCACAAGTTTTCGGCCATCACCATCACAAATGACACCACGGCTAGCCACATGAGGGCTAGGGTTTTCGAACCCTTGGCTCGAGATGGCTTAGTCGTTGTGGCTAATAATTGTGCATGTAAGTGTCGAAAATTAATTAGGGTTTAGAACCCATTGGACGTGACGGCTAGCTCATGACGGCTAGGGTTTCGAACCCTAGTAGCCGTGCATGGCTCGGCCATCATCGCCTATTTTTCTTAAGTTTTGAGACGTGGATGAGTTTTGAACTCTTTGACTCGATAATGGTTCACGCATGCATGGATTAGTAACTTTACCACATGAGAGCAAGGTTTTTCGAACCCTTAGCTCGAGATGGTTGAGCCAACCCCGTGCATGGCCTGACCGTGACTCGTGGCTAACAAATTCCGGCGTTTCAAACAAGATGGCTCGATAAAATTCCATAAGGGTGCGAGGCGGCTAGGGTTTGGAACCCTAGCGCCGCCGCCGCTCGAGACATGGCTTGGCCATGGGCTAGGGTTTCGAACCCTAGGCCCACTATTGGTCCAGCCGTGTGCTTCATGGTTCGAACCATGGTGGTTCGTGTCTTAGTCGCTTTAGTTCGTGGCATGTGATGTCCCGAGCGTACGATAATTTTTCAAAAATTATTTTACAGTTTTAATCAGAATTAAATTTAAAATGTTTAGAATTTAATTAATTAAATGTTAATGCATGCTTTATGTGTTGTTTGAGCATGGTGCGTGGTTATAGCCCTTTGACCTATTAGATAGGATTTGTGGATGTTTGTAACGTATAATACGACCTGCGTGTCGTGCCTTCTCTATTTCATTCTAAATGTAATCCCTCCCCCCCCTCGAATGTGAATCGAGGAATTATATATCTTGTAAATAGTGTAGTTTATTTTATTGATGATGATCAATGAAGACGGAGCATCGTGCCGGGATGAGGAGGCCATTCACAAATTGGAGCCAAAGGAAGGTGCTTGTGAAGTTACCTTAGGTTGACTCATAGGATTTTCTCATTGGCTTGAGAAAATCATTAGTAGGGGCTATAACCATGTCACGTTTAATTATGTATGTTGATGCATGATTTATCTTATGTTTTAGTTTGATAATAGTATTACACATATATGTAGATATGTATACAACTATATGTAGTGGACATATTTTAAATTATCAAATTAATCATGAGATCAATAAATCCCTCTAAAATATTAAGTTTTAGATGCCTTCCAATATAAAAGTACTCGTCAATAACTTCGATTGTACATGTGTGGGTTTGCCAAAGCAAAGCACCGTGGCAATCTTAGTAAGGCGCGAAAGGATAAAAGTGATATCCGTTATACTTTAATTGGGTACGACTTAACTAGGTTATCTCAATAGGATTGGGAACCTAGAGGCATGGGTTGGATTATAATTCATTTGATGAATTGAACAAAGTGTTGTTCGTCCAACTATCCAAGAATTATATGTGATGTAATTGACAAAGTGTTGTCTACCTAAATAACCGAGTCTTGGGCGATTAGCCAAAGCTAACTCAAGATTAAGTGAAATATGGATCTTGGCCCACTAAAGGTTTTGAAGGTTGATATTTTTAAACAAAATAGTGGGAGTATCATTTAATATAAGACCATGTTAAATGATTTAAATCATAAACTTATTTTGCATATTTATATTGTAGATATCCATGGCAACTAACAATGTTACTAGCACTTTATCACTGCGATCGGTCCTTGAGAAGGACAAATCAAATGGGACGAATTTCCTAGACTGGCATAGGAACTTGAGGATAGTCCTCAAACAAGAAAAGAAACAATATGTCCTAGAGGAACCCTTGCCCGCTGAGGAACCTCCCCTAACAGCTACAAGAGCTGAAAAAGATGCTTACAAGAAGCATCAGAGTGACGCACTTGATGTTGGGTGCCTCATGCTTGCCACCATGAACTCTGAGCTTCAGAAGCAACATGAGGAAATGGAGGCGTTCGATATGATCGAACACTTAAAGCAGTTGTACCAACAGCAAGCAAGACAAGAGAGGTATGACGTCTCTAAGGCGTTATTTCAGTGCAGGATGGTAGAAGGAAGCCTAGTTGGAACTCATGTGCTCAAGATGATTGGGTACATTGAGAATCTGGACAAGCTGGGTTTTCCATTGGACCAAGAGTTGGCCACCGATGTGATCTTGCAATCGTTGCCTGAGAGCTTCAGTCAATTTGTAGTAAATTACAATATGACTGACATGGAAAAGACTCTACCACAATTGCTTGGTATGTTGAGAACATATGAAGCAAATACTAAGAAGACTAAGGCCACAAATGTCCTTATTGTGAATAAGGGCAAAGGAAGGGCCAAAGCTAAAGGCAACAAGAAAGCAAAGAAAGTCTTTGCTAAATCTAAGCCAAAGTCTTATGCACTGAAGCCAAAGGGAGGGATAGCAAAGGAAGGGAACTGTTTCCATTGCGGTGAGACCGGCCATTGGAAAAGGAACTGCAAAGTATATCTGGAGGATCTAAAGAAAGGAAGTGTGACTTCCGCTTCAGGTATTTTTGTTATAGAAGTCAATTTATCTACTTCTTCATCATGGGTATTAGATACTGGATGTGGATCTCACATTTGTGTAAATGTCCAGGATCTAAAAAGGAGTAGGACGTTGGCGAAAGGTGAAGTTGATCTCCGAGTTGGAAATGGAGCAAGAGTTGCTGCATTAGCTATAGGAGATTATCATTTAACTTTACCTTCTGGTTTATCATTGATTTTGAAAGATTGTTATTTTGTGCCTTCAATTACTAAAAACATTATTTCTATTTCTTGTTTGGACAAGTATGGATTTTCATTTATAATAAAGGACAACTGTTGTTCTATTTATTTAAATGATATGTTTTCTGCTAGTGCACAAATGGTGAATGGTCTTTATGTATTAAATCTTGATATGCCTATCTATAACATAAATACTAAAAGGATTAAAAATAGTGATTGTAATCCGACATATCTCTGGCACTGTCGCTTGGGCCACATAAACGAGAACCGCATATCTAAACTTCATAAGGATGGAGTATTAGATTCATTTGATTTTGAATCATATGAAACATGCGAATCTTGTTTAATGGGCAAGATGACTAAAGCCCCTTTCAAGGGACATGTTGAAAGGGCAAATGTTTTATTGGGACTAATACATAGTGATGTATGTGGACCAATAAGTACACAAGCTAGAGGTGGTTTTCAATACTTCATTACATTTACTGATGACCTCAGTAGATATGGGTATGTGTACCTAATGAAACATAAGCATGAAACCTTTGAAAAGTTCAAAGATTTCAAGAATGAAGTACAAAACCAACTTGGCAAAAAGTATCAAAATCCTTCGATCAGATCGAGGAGGAGAATACTTAAGCCAAGAGTCTCATGACTATCTAAAGGAGTGTGGGATAGTCCCACAACTCACTCCTCCACAATGGAATGGTGTATCCGAGAGGAGAAATCGAACCTTGTTAGACATGGTTAGATCAATGATGAGTCATACAGATCTTCCGATATCGTTTTGGGGACACGCTCTAGAAACAGCGATTTTCTTACTGAACCGTGTTCCATCTAAATCAGTGGAAAAGACACCATATGAGATATGGACTGGGAAGCGTCCTAGTATGTCTTTTATGAAGATTTGGGGTTGTGAGGCTTTCGTTAGACGTCACGCCACTAACAAACTTGGACCCAAATCTGATAAGTGTTTATTTGTGGGGTATCCTAAGGAAACGAAAGGATACTATTTCTACTATCCCACCGAGAACAAAGTAGTTGTTGCTCGGACTGGTGTATTTCTTGAAAGAGAATTTATTTCTAGAAAAACCAGCGGGAGAAAAATAGAACTTAGTGAAGTTCAACCACAAGAAAACACTGAACCTGAGTTGAGATGGAAACAGAGCAGGCACCGCAAGCTGTTGTGGAAGAAGCACCTGCTCAAGAGACACAAGCCCAGCGTAGGTCTGTAAGAGAACACCGGGAGCCACAGAGATATGGATTTCTTGTGACTCAACAAGGTGACTTACTACTTATTGATGAGGATGAGCCGTCATCTTATCAACAAGCTATAATGGGCACTGATTCTGAGAAATGGCAAGAGGCCATGAAATCTGAGATGGAATCCATGTATGCAAACCAAGTATGGACTTTGGTTGATCCACCTGAAGGGGTACGACCCATAGGGAATGGATTTTCAAGAAAAAGACCGATATGGATGGTAACGTACAAACCTATAAAGGTCGGCTGGTTGCAAAAGGATTCAAACAAATTCATGGTATTGACTATGATGAAACCTTTTCACCAGTGGCCATGGTTAAATCCATAAGGATCTTACTTGCAATAGCTGCATTTCATGATTATGAAATCTGGCAGATGGATGTCAAAACAGCTTTCCTTAATGGAAATCTGCTCGAGGATGTGTACATGACACAGCCCGAGGGTTTTGTCGATCCAAAGGATGCTGGAAAGATATGCAAGCTACAACGATCCATTTATGGATTGAAGCAAGCTTCTCGGAGTTGGAATCTTCGTTTTGATGATGAAATCAAAGAGTTTGGTTTTATCAAAAACGAAGATGAACCTTGTGTCTACAAGAAGGTCAGTGGGAGCGTAATCATTTTCCTAGTGTTGTATGTAGATGACATACTTCTTATTGGAAATGATATCCCTGCCTTGCAATCTGTAAAGATTTGGCTAGGGAATTGCTTTTCGATGAAAGACTTGGGAGAAGCCACCTATGTATTAGGAATCAAGATCTATAGAGATAGATCGAGAAGGCTTCTTTGTCTAAGTCAAAGTACATACATAGACAAGGTGCTTAAAAGGTTTAGCATGCAAGAATCAAAGAAAGGATTCGTGCCTATGACGCATGGCATTTATCTCTCGAAGGAACAGTGTCCTTCAACACCAGATGAGAGACAACGCATGAGTAAGATTCCATACGCGTCAGCTATTGGATCTATCATGTATGCCATGATATGTACTCGTCCCGATGTATCGTATGCTTTGAGCATGACGAGCAGATATCAAGTTGATCCAGGTGAAGGTCACTGGATTGCTGTCAAGAACATCCTGAAGTACTTGAGAAGGACTAAGGATACATTCTTGATTTATGGAGGTGAGGAAGAGCTCAGTGTAATGGGTTACACTGATGCAAGCTTCCAAACCGACAAAGATGATTTTCGATCGCAATCTGGATATGTGTATTGCCTAAATGGAGGTGCTGTGAGCTGGAAGAGTTCAAAGCAAGAAACAGTAGCCGATTCTACAACGGAAGCTGAGTATATTGCTGCCTCGGATGCAGCAAAGGAAGCTGTTTGGATGAGGAAGTTCATTTCTAAACTTGGAGTGGTGTCTAGCATTAAAGATCCGATAGAACTCTATTGTGACAACAATGGAGCGATCGCATTAGCTAAGGAACCAAGATCTCACCAAAGATCCAAACACATACTTAGGCGGTTCCATTTCATTCGAGAAATCGTTGAAAGGGGAGATGTTAAAATATGCAAAGTACCAACAGATGATAATGTATCTGACCCATTGACGAAGCCACTGTCACAGCAGAAGCATGATCGTCATACTAGATCTCTAGGCATTAGGTATATGTCTGAGTGGTCTTAGTGCAAGTGGGAGATTTGTTGGGATATGCCATAAGACACATCATTAGATGATTGTTTATGACATACAATGTAATATGATTTTATGAATGGCAATTCATTATTATATATTATTCTTTTAACTGTGCAATGTGAATTAATATATATGTTAATGTCCTTAGAATAATATTGTATTATTCTTAAAGATGTCCCTAGTCAAGTATTATCATGAATAGGGATAATGATAATACATTGAGACTAGTATGTGTTGATCGATGAATTGTTCATTGATATGAGATATCAAATCAACATATAGGTACATGTTAGAGAACGATGTACTGGACAGACCCATCATGAGAATGCAACATGGATAGTTATATGATCGTCATATGCAATTCTCATAGTGATAATAATGTATGTAATCCTTAAGACTTGTGATCATCAGAGATCCCAACATAAGGAGTTATGTATCTTGATATCGTCAAACGTTACCCGTAACAGGGTATACTATAAAGGCGACTATTGGATACACTACGAATTATGTAGAGGGATGTTGACTGATCGAGATAGGATTTGTCCCTCCTATATAACAGGAGATGTGTTAGGCCCTTGATCAAGTGATAACTAAAATGCATGGCCATGCTCGAATGAGTCGATATGAGATATCGAGCTTATTCGTTTATTCTAGTTCTACTTGGGGATCAAGAAATAAAGATTGGATATACGAGTATGACTATTCCATGACTCGTGTTCAATCTAAACACAAAGGACAAAGGGATTAAGTTACATGATTAATATTATCACAAGTTCTAAAGGTTATGTCGAGTCATTGACATTCTTGTAATTTGGGTAGCATTGATGTGTTGCTAGATACCGCTCAATGCTTGCGACATAAAATGAGATTTTATGTCACTGCCAACATTACAAGATCCTATCGGGTCGCACAAAAGATTAAATCGAGAAGGGAAATTAAATTCATTGGATGAATTAATTAATTAAGAAGAGTCTTAATTAAGTGATTAAAAGGTTTTAATTAAATCATGGGTTTGGGCCCATAAGACTTTAAGAAAGTCTTGAACCTTAATTAAAAGCCTTTTAATATAAATACAAGGTTATGATTTAATTGTAAGACACAACTTCATATCATTCAACCTAAAAACCAAGCAAGACACACGGCCTCCAAAACCAACAAAAGAGCTCTCGGCTTCTTCATCATAGCCGAAGAGAATTTGTGATTTTTGAGCGTGCCTTTCGATTTAGAATCGAGTGTCTTTCTTGTTCCGGTTTAATAACTTGTCAAGCAACTTGTTATTAAACTATCCCTTCACCCGATTTGATCGTGTGGATACCGTTGAGGCAAAACTCATTGAGTTTTGCTAGTGACTCGGAGAAAGCGTAGGACGTGGTGCTGCTCCGTGGATTCTGCTTCAAACACGCTACAAGGGTAAGACACTTGTAATTCCTTTATCCGATATGAATCCTATGTATAGATCTGCTGGTTAGTAATCCATAAAATTTTATTCCGCTGCGTTGTATGCTCTTGGATTACTTACAGCTATGGCGCCTATTGCACTGTTTTAGTCCTTTAAATCCCATCTAAATTGGGTCCTCTCCACTCCTATGAACCTTTTATCATTATTTGGTTCCTTTTCTTCATTTCTTAGCATTTTCACAAAGATTCTTAAAGCATGCAAAAAACATACAAACAAAAACCATACATACAATTGTGATATTGTTCAAGAATCATTATGAAATGTAATGAGAAAACATAGACATATAAGTGCAAAAAGGCACTTATCAACTTCCTCAAACTTATCACTTGATCGTCATCGAGAAAGCATTAAAATCAAAGTGTAGAGTTTATTCTTGATATTTGGAACAAATTAGTTTTCAGCTCAAATGTATAGCTCAGAAACCTCACTTACACACAAACAAGAATAAATCAAAAGGTTGAACAAGACGTGTTTTCTCCTAAGCCAAGCAACACATCTCAAAATCGGAATGTGTGTGTGTGTAATATTGTCAATCTCAAGTTTCATACAAATCTCCAAGATCAAATCATGCTAATCAAGTCAAAGACGAGATTATCGTCAAGCACACCATATGCCTATTTTCAAACAACTTCTCCACTAAGGTAGTCACAACCTAGACTGGATCAAAAGGTCTTGAGATTGTAATGATAGGCATTTGGTGTCGGTTTAAAAAAAAGATATGATAAACACAAAGAAAAGAGTATACTCATATAAAGTTCATATTTGAGCACAACTCGGACTTCCATTCCTTTTCTTTTCTAGCCTTGGCCACTTTGAGTATTATGGATTTTTTTTCTTCAAGACTCTTTCTTTTCTTCTTCTCGTTTTCTCATGCATAAAATTTTTCAACAAGCTCATCAAAATATGAAAATTTATGTGCATTGAATGATATTCATTATACTCCCTGAAGGTAAGGATAACATTTATATTTAGGCTCATAAAATGATTTTTCACAACAAATGTCGACTGAGGTCTAGTTGTATCCGATGCACATTCCATTCTTTTTCATTTAGGCTCAAAGTGGGACACGAGGAATGATGTAGACACGGCTCAAACATTCCGATGATTGCCTAGATCATTTCCAATTCAAGTTTGTAACTATAAAATTTCGCCTCAAAGTGTTTTCAAATAGGTTCTAGAGTACACTAAGATGCTCAAGACAAATCATCGAGTTCACAATAATCATCACTCTTTAACATGCAATCCACAAAGATCATAACTCAATGTACTTAAAATATTCCTCATTATTGAGATATTAACTCAAAAAAGGATATTCACATATATGTCCAACAATTTTCAGCACTCAAGTTGAGATGCAAAGTGATATATATTTCATCATGGACAAAAGTCGCTACTATAATTTATAATTTCCTCAAGTTTGAACTCATAAAAAAAATTAGCTCATCATTAGACAATTCAAGTTCTCATTTCAGCATACATCATGCAGATTAACAACTAAACATGCAAATCACTCTCCCAAACTTAAAAGGAAGCATTGTCCTCAATGTTTAAAAGAAAAAAGGGAAAATAATAAACTTCACTGATCAAGTCGCTTGCTTGAGGACTGAGGAAGTGTGGCTCTCCAAATTCTGCTTTCTGTAGGGATCGAAGTCCATGATCCTTGTGTAAGGCCCTCATTGCCTTTAAACTAATTTCATGATAATATAAACATATTCATATTATCTACAATAGAGTTTAGTCGATTAATTATACAAACAATTGTATTATCTCATTACATGCCATAACGAATTACAACTAAAGTACTTTTCAAAATATTCATGTCTTCTCAGTTTCTCTAATCGAGTACTCTATCATCATTGCAGCAAAATGGACCCACAATTCTGGCTTTCCTATCCCAAAAGAGTGCCTACAGAACAACACATAAAATACCATAAACACCAATGTAATATGTATCACATATCAATAGAATATACCAAATAAATATATTACTACAGTAGATACAAAAACTCCATGTATTTCATTCATATATCGTGTTCTTCGGGTTGTTCCTGTAGCATGCTCAATTATAATATAATTTCTATAAATTATATGCAATGCATATTTCATTCATATATCGTGCATCACCCACTTGCGATTATGTACGTACATAACATATTTTTTCTATGTTTCATGCATCAGTTATTGATTTTAATTTTCGTGCATCAATTACTGATTTTCAATTTTTGTGCACCAGTTACTGATTTTATTTTTCGTGCATCAATTACTGATTTTCAATTTTTGTGCATCAATTACTGGTGCACGAAAGTTTTAAAAAAACTGGTGCACGAAAATATAACATTGATGCACGAAAATCATAAAAATTAACTAATGCTCAAAATATAACACTAATGCATGAAAATACAACACTGGTGCACGAACTTTGTGTTAATTAACTGCTGAAATAACTGGTGCACGAAATACTATAACTGGTGCACGAAATTGAATGGTTCGTGCATCACTTACTTAATTGTATGGTTCGTGCATCACCGACTTGCGATTATGGTTCGTGCATCACATACTTTTTCTATGTTTAATGCATCAGTTACTGATTTTAATTTTCGTGCATCAATTACTGATTTTCAATTTTCGTGAACCAATAATTTTGGTGCACTAGTTATTTTTTATAGTTTCCATGCACCAATTACTTTTTAAAATTTTCTTGCACCAATTAATTTTTCTCTGGGTCATCTTCTTCGTTGCAAGTTTCAGGTTGTAAATTCTGGAAATGAGCAAAGAAGCACGGACATCAATGAATCATAACTATAAAATCTCAAATGACAGCAAATAATATATATATATATAAACACACACACATTTACACACATACACAGAAAACACACACGCACACACATACCAAATTTTTTAAAAAAATCTGGAACGAAGTGATGGAATGAAAAATCGAAGATATGAAGAGAAAAACCAACTGTAAAAATCGTAACTGGCTAGAGAGATTTACGATGAGATTTGAATCGCATTCGTGAAAGGAAGAGTTCGAACGAAGTGCTGAAAAGTAAGAGGCTGAAAATTTCTGAGATTGCCTTCTTTTCTTATTAACGACACTTTTGTCATGTCAACCTAAAGTGGACTTAAATGATTGTAAGTTTTTTTCCCGGACTAGAATGAATAAAGTTTCACAAAATGGTACCGGCCTGAACTTTGACCTTTAAATAACTATCTTGGTAACCAAATATAAATTTCATAAACAGACCTTTTATTGTACTATTTTATAAAATAATATATATAAACTACAAGTTTTATAACTAATAAAATACTATAAATTTCAATTCCTTAAAATATTGCAAATTTTGTTTCACTTTTATAGAGCAAAATAAATAAATAAATAATAAATAAATAAATATATATATATATACATATATATATATATATATATAGTGAATAGGATTAAAGAATAGCAGCAAAGATAGAGGGAGTCAATATCCTTGTTATGCATCCCGGCTATGAAGTCAATTTACCGAGCGGCAGAAGACTGCCGGTTTGTTGAAACCGTTACCCAGAAGCCATGAGTCAATTTATCTATAGACTTTTATCGTTGGATTACCAAAGATGAAGGATTTTGGTTATATAAAATATTATCCAAAGTAATTGTATTAAAACCTGACCCTATTCAAATGTAATCTGAAGAGGGGGGTTAGCTGTATATATATAATGTTTCCAAATTTCTTTATTGTTTAACAGGTTTAAATGTATCACGTTTTTTCGAAATGAAGTTATGGGCCAAAAATATGGATTTTAAGTCTTATTTTAAGTTATCATGAAACTTATGTAAAAAAATATAATATTTAATGATCAATTACTAGTAGATAATTATTTTAAATTTCATTGTATTTATATTATATTACATATGATTTCCAGTGCAACGCGCATGCTTATTATATCTAAATTTTTATTCTTTTGTAATTTTTTATTATCGCTTTAAACAAAAATAAGTCCATGATTTTTAAAATATTTAAGAGTAGATACCAGGATTTTAAATTAGATGGGATATGAGCATTGATATTATCGTATATAGTATGTATATGCATTTTTTAAATTAACAAATACCTATATTCAAGGGCAGACCTTAACTGTGGACAAATGTTTCATTGTCCGACAGAAAATTAAAAAAAAAAACGATATAATTTTATCTGTAAATTTTTTATTTTCCAAAAAAGTTTACATACAAACTATTTTATAGTTAAATTTTGTATATTAAATGAAATTTGAATAATATAAACTGAAATATAAATAACATTGATAATCATTACCATACTACTAGCAACGTTTGTTCAACTTATGTGGTAATAATACATATCTTCATAATCAGGGACAAATCTTGCCTATGGGCATGTCCAACATAAATTTTTTAAAATATTATTTTTTCTATATAATATTTTAATTTTGAAACAAAAAAAGTTAAAATAATAAAGATATTATATTTTGCTTAATAAAAAATGTAATATAAATATTTTTTTACCTGATTCTAAAGTCTTATTTTGTCTCACTTTATGCATATTGACATATCATGTGCATAATCAATCCACGTTACAAAAGAATATGATATTAATTGAAAGTGACTTTTTTTACCAAGACAAGAATTTAAAGCTCATTGAAATTTCTTTCATTAATGATGATAGAAACACCGAGTACTTTCCATAATATTACTTTATAACCATTTACTTATCCATTGTGCATGCTTTGGACAAAGTTGGAGGTACATCGTTGTGATTTTAGGAAATTCTAATAATCTTGATTTTTATGTAACAAAACACATGTTTGTGTCGCTAATATTTTGAATCGAGTGTGCAATAAACTTGTTATCTGCTTAAATGTATAAGTGGAGTTGGAAAAAGTTCATTCAAGTTCATTCAAACTATCAAAGTGATCAGCAACACTGGTCAAATATTTCACACTTATGATCGAAGATCACAGAGAGAGAATCATATGGAGAATTACAACACAGAAAAATATCACGAACATGAATAAATTTAAATCTTGGGAAGTTTTAGATGTATACCAACTGAGTAGCAGCAACCCCAAAATAGACACCTTCGTTGAAAGATTTATCCGATCATTTATAAGATTACCGACCCATTGCACTCATATTCTTTGTTCATGAGCTTATAATGATGAGTGTAATTATAACTGTGAGACAACTTTTGTTTGCCCGGATTGAGAGTGAGATATAGTTCCAGTTGTAAGTATGATTTCAGCTGGTTGAATGAGTTGCTAGAAGATCCAGTCAAAAGTGTGACTCGACTAGAGTGGGTCTGTACAAATGGTTGTATATATATCAAAGTCTTCTAATGTATCATTTCATTTGATGGAAGAATGGAAGACGTAGAAGGGTTATACCACTTCGAACTTCCAGAAACAAATATGTGAGCATATACTTTCCTTATTTTGTTTCAGCATTATATTTGTTTAAATGATTTTACAAATGTTTAATCAGTTTTAGAGCAGGTAAATTTGTGTGTTTTCTGCTTGGTTTTGTAAACTAAACTCAACAATCTCTCAATGCAACCACTTCAAGAATCAGAACTATTGAATCTCACTTGACTGGACTAAGCTGGATGTACTGGCCAACCCCCAGAATCGATCATGGTAAGTAGTATTAAATCAGTAGACTCGAATTATTTGGATTCCCATCATACATTGTTTGTTCTCAGTTTCCAACTTTGAATGATTCATAATTGAGCGAATAGGGTTATCTTATTAACCAGTTGGAGTAAGGTTGTTTAGGTAAATTCTGCAAACTTGCACTACATCCAGGTACGGGTGGGTATTCGGATCTGGCTTTTGGATTCAACCCAACAGAAATGTACTGGATTTTCATAAAAAAAAAATAGATTAATTTTTGTATTTACATTAAGTCTTGGTTAGAGAACTGGATTGAAAATTCCCATTTGAAATATGCGATGTGGCACTTGGCCACACAACTTCAAAAAAAGGTCGGGTTTTTGGCACGAAACCCCTCTATGATTTGTGAAAATAGTCAGTTTACCCCTGTAGTTTGAAAATATGTTTATACACATTCTCTGGTATGTTTTGTGTTATACGCGTCATATCTTGCGCCTGGGCTTTAAAATTATTATTTAGGGGTAAATTACACCTAAATAATAACATAAGAGCATAATTTGTCTATTTTTAATAACACATGTGGTAACCTTACACCTAAAAAATAACATAAGTGATAGATTGCACCAAAATAGAAAAAGTAATTGACAAAATTTGAACTCTTTTTCTTTAAACTGATCTGCCCATTATCAATTTCAAAGATTAAATAAGCATAAACCAAACATTTCCAATTCATCCACAATAATATATAAAATCATGAATCTTCAATATTTGCATAACAACGTTAGCTATAAATTACCGATGCAAAATAAGGTGTTTTTTGCATATAATACCCTGAGGTTTGCCAAATAGACAGTTTACCCCCCTATGATTTGAAAAAAAGTAATTTACCCCATGCGATTTGTGAATATGTGCAAAATGCATCATACATGTCTGATTTGCACGACATGCACATTCTTATGTGTCTAGGTTTTGAAATACATGTTAATATCAGTACTCTTCAAGGGTAAAATGTACCTAAATAATAATGTTGGTGTAATTTGCACCTAAATAATAACATAATGAGATAATTTCACTGATAGCGCTTTTCTTTAGCAATTAAATATTAAGCGGTGCATGATATAAATCATCAACACAAATCTACAGCAAGCGTATTTTAATATAGTGATTCGTAAGTACGAGTATCGAACATTGGACTAACAAGCAAGTACCAAATAAGACGCTTTAAACTATATTTAACCTACGATAATTAATTAATAATTAAACTAATAACTAAATTAAACTACTCCAATCCAACCAAAACAATAGATGATCACGAGAAAAGTCCACAAGAAAGAATTTTCAAGACAATGATTCACCTAACCAAACCCTTGCAATTCTTTTCTCCATACATCTCTAAGGTGACAGGTTTTTACGAATTTATTCAATATACTCTCTCGAGCTATATTAAACCTAACACCAAATTGCAACAAGCAACTCTCGTTCACTTAATTAACAATTCGATATTGAATGAACCTTTATGAAAACCACTAACCTTAGATTAAATAACATAAAGCTACCACTCGTATGTGATTTTATCTTTCGATCTAATCTTTAACACACGGCATGAATTACAATATCGTATTATAATATTATCTTACGATTTCAATCATAATAAATTATCATTCAAAGGGATCAATCCTTAAAAAGGATGAAGAACAATAAAACATGCACATAGAAGATGTATGAATTCAATCACAATATCAATAGGAAAAAACTATGTTTAAGATATCTCCCAATCATCAAAAACACAATAAATCCAATATTCATTTAAAGCTAAAATAGAAAGTAAAAGCAAACTCACAAGTCGACTTTGTTCGTTTATTCTCGATCCTTCCCCGGTTCTTTCTCGATTGTCCTCCTCGATTATCTTGTTGACTTGTTCCAAAATCCTAGGATGTTTTTTGTGGTGAAGGTGGATGATGATGATGATGATGATATGGAGGATAGATGAATGGAGGCTAATCCTAGGTATTAAAGTCTGAATCTAGGTGTAATTCTTGTGTTTAATTTATAGAGGAAAGGATTTATGAACTTCCTTGTTGGACACAAACTCTATAAAGAATTTATTTTTCAGAAAACTCTTCCGAGCGATCGATCGAGCAAATTTTTGTCCACGCCGATTGATAAAGATGTAAGCTCGATCGATCGAGACGTCTCATTCAATTTTTTTTCTTCCTGTCTTTGATGCGTGCGCTCGGTTTGGTTATTTTTCATCATTTTTGGCTCGTTTCCTCCACTTTTATGCATTTCAACATTGATTCCTAAAACATAAAAATATATACCACATAGCGTAGAATTGTCCATGAATCAATACGAAAAGCATTAGAAAAATCAAATCTAAATAAATGTAAAACGACACTTATCATTCACCTAAAATTAGAAAACAACTTTGACAGAATTTTATCATATGACAATTTATCCCCTATGGTTTCTATCAGGTGCAACTTACCTCCATATGGTTTGAAAATAGACAACAGATCCCATGTGGTTTGTGAGTATGCGCAAAACACCCCTCCTAAACGACGGCATTATAGTCATTACAAGCCAACAACTTTTTTAAAATTATGGAAGGGGCAATGAGCTATAGTTTGCAAACCACATAAGGTAAAATACATATTTATAAATCACATGAGGTAAAATACCTATTAGCAATACCACATGAGATAAATTACTGCTAGCTCAAAATTGTCAAATGGGTTTTGATATAAGTTTTATTCTTTTAAAAGAAGAAAAAAATGGTTATCGTTTTTCATAGGGTCTCATGTTTCCCAAAAGTTGTACTTTCTAACAGGGTCACTTCTATGCTATCTTGGGGTAGTGTCACATGGGATAAATTCATGGCACAAGTTTTTTTACCCAACATTTGGGTTATATATTGGATCAATTTGGGTCATAGATTTACTCTATGGGGTACCATCCCATGAGGTAGCATAGAAGAATTCTTCTTGTGGATTGACATGCTGGTTTAAAAATTTTGTGTGTCTAATTTCAAGATGTTCAACGGACCGGACTAACTCGGAATCGGACCGGTTCAATCCGGTCCCGAACAGGAACCGATGAGTCCGGTTCCGAATCTCACCATAACCAGCTAAAGTCGATTATGGTGAGATTCCATATAAATGGAATCGTCGATTCCATTGAAATCGAAACCACATGACCGGTTTCGATTT
This sequence comes from Haberlea rhodopensis, assembly GCA_907163345.1. Lineage (NCBI taxonomy): Eukaryota > Viridiplantae > Streptophyta > Magnoliopsida > Lamiales > Gesneriaceae > Haberlea > Haberlea rhodopensis. Next base: position 4,509,777 of record CAJQUN010000033.1, on the reverse strand, counting down.
GGAACCGGAACCGATATGCATTTAAAAAAACAATGAAATTAGGTATATTGCCCAACGACTATATAGCCGTTGGGCATGATTTAAAATGTTACCTATAAATACCCCTTAACACCCCCCCCCCCCCGCACACACACACACACACACACACACACACATATTACAACTCTCTATCTCATACAATCTCTTAATCTTACAACTCTCATATCAAATTGTTATCATATTTTTATCACTTGTTTGGTGTTGTAAAATTCTTAATATTTTCCCAAAAATATTATGGCATCTTCTTCTACTAGTCGCGCTGGTCCCTTTAATCCACCACATATAGTCGATGTAGATGTTTTTTTTTGCCGACATCGACGATATTCTTGATGAAGCGCAAGCTGCGGAAGTTGCGGAAGATGAGGAAATGATTCCTGAACCAGTCGCTAGAGAAAATCCCATCGCTTCATATGCAACAACTATGCATGCGGATAGGCAACAACTACGTCGAATGAGTTACAATTCTTTTTGGGTCAAAATTTCATAAAAATATGAGAATTTTGACGTCTTGGAGTGGTGGAAGGCAAACGCTCGATAATATCCTATCTTAGCCAAAATGGCTAGAGATTTTTTGCTGTTCAAACATCGAATGTCGCATCTGAGTCGGCGTTCTCAACTTGTGACCGAAGAATTGGAGACCAGATAACTTTTCTTAAAACAGATTCATTATGCATGCTAACATTGCTCAAAGATTGGTTCGATGCTGAGCGAAGAAATAAAAAGGAGGAGTCGACGAGTTCGGCAACCAAAGTTCCGAAGAAGAAGAAGAATTTGCGAAAATAATATTAATAAATTATGATGAATAATGTATTTCGTTTTTAAGTAAATTTCAAATGTTTATTATTTTACCTTGTAAACTTTTCGAATTCAATAAATTATTTGTTTTTCCATTACAATTCATCTATTATTTCATCAACAAATTTGTAATTTTCGAAATATTGGCTAATAATAACAAAAAAATAAATTTTAAAAATGAAAAAAAATAAAAAAATAATAAAAAAAGGACGGACCGGTTCCGGTCTGGAACCAGTCCAAACCTGAACCGATCCGGTACAATGCACCGGTTCCATGGACCGGTGTGGTTCCATGGCTCTTGCCATGGAACCGGAACCGGTTCAATCCGGTTTGCTACCCGATTGAAACAGTTTTGTGCCTTCGACGTAATCCGGTCCGAATCCGGTCCGTTCCATGAACACCTTGAGTCTAATTCGTTTTTTTTTTTACATATAACATATGCGAGTCTATGATAAATGTAGTTCTGAAACCGATTATTTCGATATTGAATGTGAATGTACACGTTTTAATTAAAAGAATAAAAAAGGTGTTTAAACTATATATATATATATATATATATATATATATATATATTTTAAGCAGTTTAATTATAAAAATTAAATTACTGATGTATACTCCATGATCTTGAAACTTAATATTTAAGTTACGGTTCTGTACGGTTTCAGTTCTGGATTCTTATTATTTGGAACCACACTGAATCTAAGTCTTTTGCTTCGATTAAGACCGACAATAGAAAATGGTTCTGATTTTGATTTCCGAGCAATGGTTCCAATTTCGGATCACTGTGGTTGGGTCTAGTAGATATAGTTTATTTGTTGCTATCCCATATGAGCACTAGCAACTTTTAGATGTGAATATTATAATCCATAATTTGATGGATCTTTAAGGAAACTATCCTTAAGGGTTGCATCGAACCAATCGAGTAGATACCATCGGAGGTCGTGACCTTCAATTCCGCCGCTGACGTTGCTAAAAGTGTTATTGGACCATAAATAATGGGCTACCAATAAGGATACGTTTGAATTGTGGAAATGGCCTGGCCCAAAGTTTCTTTGCATCCGACTTCTTTCTCCAATTTAGAAGCAATCCATTGGTATTTCATGCTTTGTGGATTAGTGCCATAGATTTACTTGAGATGTATAATAATGTCACGACTACCAATAAAAGGAGAAACCAAATCCATGTGCAGTACTAATAAGTTAGTAAAAGCTTTGCCTCAAGTGGGGTGGTCGAGTTGATGGAGTAGGTGAATTTGGAGACTTTTGGTCACGAGTTTGATTCATTTGCCAATAATGTCTCGCTCGAGTATGTCGTACCAGGCTTATCTAATGCGGTTTAATTAGCTGGCATGATTTGTAATCTATTGCGTCAGTCCGAGGATTTACTCAACATGCTCTCAAAAGATAGCGAATGTTGGTTCCCCATCATTAAAAAAAAGTGAATAAAAGCTTTCCACCTTTTATTCTCATTGGTGTTAGTTTCAAAAAGGCAGATAAAGGTAAATGCTCCACATTCAACCGACGATAAATTATAGAATAAATTATGAGAGTGAAATATTTTACGATCTCGAGCCTATACTTAATAAACACAAAGTATTGTATTCGTAAATAAATTTTATACATCATATAGAGCACGAGTAACATATATTAAAATGTAATAACATTGGCCTACACACAAGTTGCTGTATCTTATTACACAATATCAAAATTTATGATCCATATTGTCACATTCCGATACCGAGATCAATAAAACAGACGTTGCTCCCAAATTAACATTCGGAACCAACAAGCATCGTAGTACAGACTTTATCAGAAACGAGTTTTTATTCCATAAATATATTTTACAACTTTAAATTACATAAACTAGTCACCAGAGTTCTAAACATAATAAATTCAGCGGAAGTTTAATAATGTAATATATTTTGAAATATTGAAAAATACAGTGGATCACTAACCCCAAAAATTTGTGTTGTTTTTCGCCTTAAACTTCTAATTCGCTTTTATCTGAGATGGGAAGGTAAGGGATAAATATTTTTGAAAAATACCCAGCAAGCAGACATGGTTCAACACATTGTCATCTACCCAGTGTCTAATAAAACCACACACATGTCGATGCAATATTTTCCATTCAGCATCACTTTTCTGTTCGGGCTTTGTACTTTCAAACACAAACAAATAATAATTTTTCACATATAAAAGTTCCTACATTTTCCCTTTCCATGTATGATGATTAGAACCATTCAGATTTACTATTCTACTTGTACCACTTTGCTGGGATAAACACACAAAACAATACAGCGGAACAAATATTTTATACCTCTTGTGTGAAACAATAATGCAATAATATCAAATAGAAAACCAAAAATTCTTGCAACCACAATCAAATGCAATATAAATGACACGAGCGATTTTTAACGTGGAAAACATCACACCTGTGAGGAGTAAAAACCACTGGATGTAGTCCTCCAAAATAATATTCACTATAATGAATAATGAGATTACAAATTGTCCACAATCAGAAATCAACAATATACAATCACCAATCACTTTCAAGATAACACAATCTTGAAATAACATGAAAAGATCTCACCCAAAGGCATCCAAACCAGAATTTGTTATAGTCGATAAAGATATCCAAATTCGATCACCACCGTTCAAAACATACCCAGGATGTCTTGAACACACTTTTCAAATTCGAGTCCAATCAACCAGTTCAATTTCTGTCAAATGCCTTTGCAACTAGGCTTCTTCAGATTTGCTTGAGAAATCGGCAGCCTCTGTTCAACCTTTCGAAAACCAACCCAAACGCCAACAAAACCCGATCTCCATCATTCACTATTTAGTACCTCACTGTTGAACGTGCTTTCCAAATTATAGCTAGATCCAACGGTTGAGTTTTGCGAAAACACTTATGCAATCAGGCTGTTCTGCACAGATTTTCAGATCCGAAAATTTCACTTATTTCTCTCTCTCTTTTGGTGTGTTTGTGATATAGAATCAGATAGCGTGCTAGAGTATTGGACGCCATTATATGCTCCATATGGTATTGCACCATATGGGCCAATCTACTGGGCTTGGCCCATGTCGACATGAGGAAACACAACCCAATAAATCTCCCATTCTCCGACTATGTGGAGAAACATGACATCCCGCCAAACCTCAAGCTTCTCTCTTGGCAATACTTTTGTCATCAGATCAACACCATTATCATCAGTGATAACAACGCCATTGATAACATTTCTCATCCAATGATATCTAACATCAATATGTTTCGACATTGAATGAAAAGTAGAATTCTTACCAAGATGTATAGTACTTTGATTATCACAAAATACTATGTATCGATCATGTTTGAAACCAAGTTACTCCACAAACGTTTTCATCCATAGCAGCTCTTTGCGAGCTTCAGTTGCTGCTATATATTCTTTTTCTATTGTAGAAAGTAAATCATATTTTTGCAATCTTGATTGCCACGATACAGCGCCACCTGAAAAGGTTACCAAATATCCTAAAATAGATTTTCTAGTATCTACATCATTTGCCATATCTGAGTCAGTGTAGCCAACTAACACTGGTTTTCCACTTCCAAATCTAAACCTCAAAGTGGAAGTACCTCGCAGATATCTCAATATCAACTCTACTGCATTCCAATGTTCTTTCCCTGGATTGGACAAGTAACGACTAACAACACCAACTGCATAAGCTATATCTGGCCGCGTATACAGCATAGCATACACCATACTTCCTACTGCTGAAGCATACAAAACTTTTGTTATTTATTCTTTCTCTTTATCTGTGGTAGGACTATGATGAATGTGATATCTCCGAAATGATTATATGCCTTTGGGCATTAATTGTGTTCATGTGATTATTTATGGTGTTAATTAATTTAATGAGGAAATTAATTAATATGAGAAGTGCTTAGTCACATGGTGGGCGTGACCTGGTGATGCATTTCGGAGTGCTTGTTACATGTTTGGAAATTGGGTGTTATCATGGTTTAATTGTGATGATTAATGATTATTTGGTAAAGCATGTATTTAATTGAGGTTTTGGTGCATTTCTGGAAAATGCTTTTAAAATATCTTGTTGGGATATTTTACATCATGCTAAATACCGGAACATATTTAATTAAACCCTTTTAACCCCTACCCTTCTTTAACTCTCCCATCACTCCTTATCACAAAAGCTTTCCCAACCCTATCCCCAAAACCCACCTTCACGTTTGAAACAAGGGAAGGAGGAAGAAACTTTGCAAAAATCTTGGTTGCTTGATTTCTTGGTGAGATTTGAAGCCTAGAAGTGGTATGGATTCCTTCTTGTTTGGTTTTGTATGTTTTGGGTTTGGAATGGGTTTGTATTAGGGATTTGGAAATGATTTGGTTTTGAAAATGTGATATTTTGATTTTGTTTTGGATTTGTTGTTGTGATGGTTGGGATATGGTTTGATGTGGTTTATGTTGTTTTTTTGGGTTTTTTATCAGTATGTGTAGTATTGAAATTGTTGATGTTTATATTGGAGGTTTTTGGTGTTTGAATGTTAATGGTGGGGAAAGATTTGAAGAAAAATGGTTTGGAGAAGATGAGGTGTGGAAAATAGCCAAAAAATCGCGTGTACAGACTTCCGCGATCGATCGGGACATTTTCCCGATCGATCGCGAGCCACAGGGAGGCTCCAGAACGCTTGCGCGATCGATCGCGAGTTTGGCGCGATCGATCAGCACAAACTCGGTGATCGATCGCGGATTAGATTTTTTGGGCATTACGGCTGCTGGACCTCGCGATCGATCGAGGCATTATACCGATCTATTGCGAGATGCCAAAATTATATATTTTGGTTATTTTTGTAGGATTTTTGGTATCGAACTATTATTGGGTTCTAATATTGGTTTGTGTGAATGTGTAGAACCATCCCAGATGGCAACACAGCCAAGGAAGTGAAGTCCTACCACATCCTACTTTTGGAAAGGTACGTAGAGAGACGTACGGGCACCCAACGGTAACATGTAATTCATATACGCATTGGGATATGCATTGTGGATGCAAGTATATGTTGAATTGTGCATTGTGGATGCAAATACATGTTGATCTATACATTATGATTGCATATGTGTATGTTGATTGTTTGGTGCACATCCCATGAGTCATGGTTATATTAGAGTGATAATTTTAATGCTTTGCCGCTGTCACTTGAAGCGATGATAGAATACTTGCCGCTGTCATATTGTAGCGAGGAAAGAATATTTGCCGCCAAATGTTGAAGCGATGGTATTTGTCGCATGTCGCATGTCGCATTTGAGCGAGGTTATTCGATGCCGCTAAAATGTCAAAGCGAGGGGTATTAGTGCCGCTGTCATGACAAGCGAGGTGCATTAAAATACATTGGTATAACAGACTAGGGATTGGTTATTGGTGATAATGGAATGGTGATATGTCATGACGACATTTGTAGAACCATTAAATAATCTATTGATTATACTCATGAGTATATGGTACAGGGACAACCAAAAAGGGAGCGTTTCATTGGAAAACATGAAGTGTTTTATAATTACGGTTTACGTAGTTACGCCTTATAATCATATTATGTTGAATATGGATTATTATATGCTCATGATTTGGGGGTTGTCCTTGTAGGTACATTTTGGCATAAAGGGGCTAAGAACGGGTTGAAGCAGTGAGCTAGTGAGGAAACACTTTTGACGTAGAAGCTGAGATTCTTTTGTATAGTTTCTACTCTAGGAGTAGTGTAAATCTATAGGGTTAACATTCTTTTGGTTGGGAATGTCATTAACCATTTTAAAAGTTCTTATTTTGGCATGTAATCCTTAAAGCTCAAGGTTTCAACACGAATTTTATACTCTGATTATCCATGTTAGCTCTACTTAATCCGCACTTAAGGAACTAGAGTCCTTACATTAGTGGTATCAGAGCAGTGGTTAGAGAACCCGGGAATGAGTGAAGGGTAGCCTTAGCAACAAGTTGGCTAGGCGTTTGATTATGAGCATGTTTATGCATGAGGTGCATATCGGTGTATATATTGTTATACTAACATGCTTATTACTGATATGTTATCCAACGGTGTAATACATGAATTGTTTTGGTATTGTTGTTAAACCTTGTATTACAGCATGGCGGCTATAAATATGGAGAACCTTAATGAGGAAGTGGGGGATATAGGGAGCGTGAATGCAAGCATTGCCCAGACTAATCCCCTACCTCCACCTTCTATGGGTGTGGAACTCGTGGTGCAGCCATTACTGCTTGGAGAACTGAGCCTGACACAGTTCTTGAAATTCCATCCTCCTCGTTTTGAGGGAACAAAGACTCGGGAAGAAGCGGAGGAATGGTTAGAAAGGATAGAACAAATCTTCGTGTCGGCACCCTAAAAGACTGCTTGGCTGAGATTAATGGAATTTCAACTGGCTAAGAAGTCTTCCATGTAGTGGAAGACAACTGTGATGGAGCTGAGAGCTCAAGGAGTACTGATCGATTGGAGCTTGTTCAGACCCCGATTTCTGAACCGATATTTCTCAGCTGCGGCCAGACAGCTGAAAGAGGACTAGTTCACCAACTTGAAACAGGGAAACATGATTGTCTCAGATTATGCCATCACTATTCATCACTGTTGAGGTACGTCCCTCATATCTCTACTAGTGGGCATGCAAAGATGAGGCATTTCTTGAAGGGGTTGCGGCCAGAACTGTTTGACCCCCCACTTCTTTTGATGATGCTCTTACTAGAGCAGAATTGGCGGAGATTGGAGTTGGGACTTATGCTGATATTGTACCCCCACATGTGCCACCACAGAGATCAGTTGCTGACAGTCTGAGGCCACGAGGAGAGCAGTTTAAGCCTCGTGGAGCTTCCTCATCTTCCCGATTCAATGGGAAGAAATCTTTAACCGGAAACAGGTGAGTAATGTATCGGCCAACCGGAGACCCATGCAAGTGAATAGAACTGGGAAACAAGATGTGATAATTATGGAGGGCCACACTCATCGACAACTGCCCAGCTTGTTACAGTTGTGGCAAGATGGGCCATATTTCTTGGTATTGCCCCAATCGGGGAGGACAGCCAGATTTCAGGATGAATAGGCCGATATTTGATGATAGGACAGTGCATCAGAGGCAGCGGATTATGCCTCGACCATCGGGAGGGCAGACAGTGGGACCACGCCAAGGGCAAGTGTATGCACTGACTAGGGAGCAGGCCGAGACAGCTCCGGAAGAGGTGATCGCTGGTACGTGTCATTTATTTACGTACCCTGCTTTTATTTTGATAAGGGAATTGAAGGAGCAGTTACAGGAACTCCTTGACAAATGATATATACGCCCTAGTGTATCGCCTTGGGACGCACCGATTCTTTTTGTAAAGAAGAAGGATGGCTCGAGGCGTTTGTGCATCGATTACCGGCAACTGAATGAGGCAACAGTGAAGAACAAATATCCTCTCCCAAGGATTGACGACTTATTTGATCAGTTGCAAGGTACAAAGCTGTATAACAAGATTGATTTGAGGTCAGGATACCATCAGATTCGGGTCAGAGAGGAGGATGTTCAGAAGACATCATTCCGGACTCGGTATGGGCACTACGAGTTCTTGGTTATGCCGTTCGGTGTGACGAACTCCCCGGCTGTCTTTATGAGTCTAATGAACCGGGTGTTCCAACCATATCTTGACCAGTTCGTCATAGTGTTTATTGAAGACATACTCATCTACTCTCGGAGTGAGGAAGAGCACGTGAAACACTTGAGGACAGTGCTCCAGATCCTCAGAGATAATCAGTTGTTTGCCAAGCTCACCAAGTGTGAGTTCTGGTTGAGCAGCGTGGTGTTCTTGGGGCATGTTATATCTAGCAGTGGGATATCGGTAGATCCCAGGAAGATAGAGGCTGTGATGGAGTGGGCTGCACCCACTTCTGTACCCGAGATACGTAGCTTTCTTGGGTTGGCCGGATATTACCGACGCTTCGTCGAGGGGTTTTCAAGGATTGCTAAACCTTTGACCCAGTTGACCCAAAAGGGAGTACCATTCTATTGGTCTGAGGCTTGTGAGGAGAGCTTCCAAGAGTTGAAACACCGGTTGACGACGGCACCTGTGTTAGTGATTCCCACGGAGAACACGAGGTTTGTTCTTTTTACCGATGCATCACTACAGGGCCTGGGGAGTGTACTGATGCAAGATAAGCATGTGGTAGCTTATGCATCGAGACAGTTGAAGCCGCATGAGACTAGATATCCAGTCCATGACTTGGAGTTGGCGGCTATTATTTTTGCCTTGAAGATCTGGAGGCATTACTTGTATGGTACGTCGTTTACCATTTACACAGACCACAAGAGCCTGAAGTTCTTATTTACTCAGGCGGAACTGAATATGAGACAGAGGAGATGGATGGACTTACTCAAGGATTATGACTTTGAAATAGAGTACCATCCTGGGAAGGCGAACTTGACGGCAGACGCCTTGAGCCGGAAAGTGAGGTGTACTGCTGAGGATGTCATGCAATTATCAGCCATGATGACTTCCTATTGTCATCTGGGCTATGACTTCGATGTAGATACATCACCAGTACGTGTATCCACCTTATTAGCTGAGCCAGATATCCATGAGAATATCAGGAGAGCTCAGAAGGCAGATGATGAGATTCAGAGATGGTTATCATTAGTACATCTTAGATAGCCCTCGAAGTTCAGAGTGGCTGAGGACGGATCCTTGAGGTTGGGTAACCGTTGGGTAGTTCCGAGTAAACCGGAGTTGCGTAGAGGGATCTTGGAGCGAGCTCATAGTAGCACGCTTAGTATCCACCCATGCGGGAGGAAAATGTATAAGGACCTATGTTATCAGTTCGTGTGGAAACGAATGAAGCATGATGTCATCGCTTTCGTTAAGAGGTGCTTGATCTGCCAGCAGGTGAAGGCAGAAAGACAGAGGCCTGGTGGCGAGCTTAGGAGCTTGGAGATACCGGAATGGAAGTGGGAACACATATCCATGGACTTTGTGACCCACTTGCCGAGGACTACTTCTGGCTGTGATGCCATTTGGGTGATCGTGGATAGGATGACGAAGGTAGCTCATTTCATTCCCTACAGTATAACGTACACATACTTGAGGATGGCCCAGTTGTATGTCCGGGATATAGTGAGACTACACGGGATTCCAGTGTCTATTTTATCTGACAGAGATCCGCGGTTTACATCTCATTTTTGGGGAGGTCTTCAGTCAGCTTTGGGTACTGAAGTAAGATTGAGCACGACAGATCATCTCCAAACGGACGGTTAGACCGAGCGTACTATACAGACACTCGAGGATATGTTACGGGCATGTGTGTTGGAGTTCGATTCTTCATGACAAGATTCATTGGCCTCGGTAGAGTTCTCATACAACAATAGCTATCAGGCGAGTATACAGATGGCTTCGTTTGAGGTTCTGTGGGGTCTTCCCACCTTAACAGTGTTAGCATAACAAAATTTGAACTAAACATGCTTTTTATAACTTTTTAGGGTTCCGGTTGTAGTTTTGAGCTAATAAGATTACAGGCCAAAAATGAAATTTCAAAACTTAATTAATTACATTCCTTTCAATGAATGTTAAAGCGATAGAATTATACTACTCCTAGAGTAGAGACTATCCAAAAATCCTGTATCCTATCTTCTTTCATGTTCCTCATAGCTCACTGCCTCAACCCGACCCTTAATCTTCTGTCCAAAAGTGTACCTACATGAACAACCCATCATGAGCATGTACATCGTTACTTAACATCATAAGGTAATGACATATAAATAGATGGATGAAAGTATTTGGTAACATATACTTCCTGGTTAATCGCATTAACCCTCCTTGGTTGTCCCTGTTTCATAGTCATGCATATAATCATTAGTTCTTGACATAATGATTGAAATCGTACTTCATTCATATGCTCATAATCAACAATGTTAATTAGAAATGGGACTGTCCTGGTTCTATTATGACAGCGACACAATTGGCCCCCTCGCTCGACGTAAAGTGGAAATGTGATACCCCTCGCTACACCTTGATAGCGGATGTATCTCCTCGCTTAGCGGAATTATGATACCCCTCGCTACGCCTTGATAGCGGATGTATCCCCTCGCTAGTTATGTGAGCGGCAAGTACCTTCCTCGCTTGCCCATAACAACCACCGGACATTCAACCATTCTTAATAACATTGTTAAACATATATCATCATCATCATATCATAAACATCGTCATCTTATAAACATCATCCTCGTGTAAACATCATCATCTTATAAGCATCATCATCTTATAAACGTCATCATGTTATAAGCATCATCATCTTATAAACGTCATCATCTTATAAGCATCATCATCTTATAAACATCATCATCTTATAAGCATCATCATCTTATAAACATCATCATCTTATCATAATCGTCATCGTAAACGTCTATTATCTTCATTTATCATAACATCTTCATCATAATTTACTTATCATAATCATCATCATAAACATCATAAATACTTCTGCAATCAATGCATAGTCATAGTTTAGGAATGTGTTACCGTCCGATGCCCGTACGTCTCTTACGTACCTTAATTCCAAAAATGGAGAAGTTGTAGAACTTTATCTCATTGAAGTCGTGGGTACCTGGGATGGTTCTACATAACCATACAAATCAATATTTGAAGCTAAATATAGTCCAATATCCAAAAATCCCAAAAAAAATCCAAAAACTCATAATTTTGTATCTCGCGATCGATCGCCGCCCAGGCCCGATCGATCGCGAGATCATACTGGACGAAGGTGAAAATTTCACACCTTGGCGATCGATCGCCACTTTTGGCGCGATCGATCGCCAGCCTCGCCGATCGATCGCCCAAAGGTGGCGATCGATCGCCAAATGTTATTGGCGCCCACTGCTGGCTCGCGATCGATCGCTAAGAACGGGCGATCGATCGCCGAGTCCTGAACCACAAAAAAATCGCCATTAATGAGCATTTTTCAAGCTCCACTTCAAACCCTTCAAACCCAAACTTTTCTACAACATCAACATCATCATAACACACTAAAACCCACATAAAACACTTCAAAAATCATACCCTAAACATATATAACATATACCCAAAACAAACCCACATAAATCACTTCAAAATCACCCCATTTCAAATCCAAACATCATAAAAACTTAAGGAAGGGTTCCATACCTCTTGAAGACTCCAAATCTTAACAAAGATCACACAAACAAAGGTTTTGTGGAGCTTCCTCCTTCCTCCCTTGAAGGATTTCGAAATTGGGGTTAAAGGGTAGGGTTTGAGAGTGGGTTGGGGGATTTAAAGTGTGAATGGTAAAGTGAAGGGAAAAAGGTATAGTGGAGTTAAAAAGGGGTATGTGTAAATTAATTAAAATTGTACCCCAAACTTAACATGATGTATAAAATACCCCAACATGGTAATTTTAAAAGCATTTACAAAAATGCATACAACTTCCACTAAAATCATGCTTTCCTCATAATTAACAATCAACATAATAAAATCATGTTAACACCTTATTTCTAACATGCATAACATGCACCCCGAAATGCAACCCTGAGTCACGCTTATCATGTGACTAAGCATTTCAACATGATAATTAATTTCAACACATAAATCAATTATCAACATAATTCATTATATAAACATAATTAATGCCCAAATTGCATATAATTAATTTCGGGGCATTACATTACTCCCATACTTATAAGATTTCGTCCTCGAAATCGCATGCACTTACCCCAAATGAAACTAAACATAAATCATACCAGAAATAGTTCCGGGTAATGCTGTATCATATGCCGTTCCATCTCCCACGTAGCCTCCTCGACACCCCGACGATCCCACTGAACTTTAATCATCGGTATAACTTTACTTCGTAATCTGCGATCCTCACGATCCAGAATCCTGACCGGTCGTTCTACGTAGGATACATCTGAGTCCAACTGCACTTCAGTAGGCTGTAATACATGAGACGGATCTGGCTCATATTTCCGCAACATAGAGACATGAAAGACATCATGAATACCAGATAGAGACGGCGGTAGAGCCAAACGGTAAGCCAAAGTACCGATACGCTGCAATACTTCATGTGGACCAACATACCTCGGGGATAACTTCCCCCGCATACCAAAACGAACTACACCCCTGAAGGGTGAGATTTTCAAGAAGGCCTTGTCTTGGAATTCTAGCGGTCGCCGTCGCTTATTGGCATAGGCTGCTTGCATATCCCGAGCCGCTTTCATCCTTTGACGTATCGTCTTAATCTTGTATTCTATATCCTTAATCATATCCGGTCCTCCGACCGCCTTACTAGTCAGGTCCTCCCAATACAGCGGTGAGCTACAACGTTGTCCATAAAGAGCTTCAAAAGGGGCCATTTGAATGCTAGCCTGATAGCTGTTATTAAAGGACAACTCTACCAGCGGTATAGAATCTTGTCACGGAGTATCAAACTCCAATACACATGCCCTCAACATATCCTTGAGCGGCTGTATAGTACGCTCTGTCTGACCGTCTGTCTGTGGGTGATACGCTGTACTCAGTCTCACCTCTGTGCCCAAAGCTGCCTGGAGACCCTCCCAGAAATGTGAAGTAAACATTGGGTCTCTGTCAGACACAATCGAGACTGGAATGCCATGTAACTTCACCACATCCCGCACATATAATTGGGCCATCTTTAGATACGTGAAAGTCATACTGTAGGGATGAAATGAGCTACCTTCGCCAGCCTATCCACGATCACCCAGATCGCATCAAATCCAGAGGCCGTCCCTGGGCAAGTGGGTCACGAAGTCCATAGATATGTGTTCCCACTTCCATTGGGGTACCTCCAAGCTCTTCAGCTCGCCACCAGGCCTCTGCCTTTCTGCCTTTACTTGCTGGCAGATCAACCATCTTTTTAACAAAAGCGATCACATCACGCTTCATCCGTTTCCACCAAAACTGGCCACTTAGGTCTTTATACATCTTTCTTCCTCCTGGGTGGATACTAAATCAGCTACTATGAGCTCGCTCCAAGATTCCTCTACGCAACTCCGGCGTGCATGGAACTACCCATCGGTCACCGAGTCTCAGAGAACCATCCTCAGCCACTTTAAACTTGATGGCTGTCCTTGAAGTACTATCAATGACCATCTCTGAACCTCATCATCCGATCTCTGGGCTTTCCTGATAGTCTCAAATATGTCTGGCTCTGCCAATAAGGTCGACACTCGCACAGGCGACGTGTACACATAGAAATCATAGCCCAGATGGCAGTAAGAAGTCATCAAAGCCGACAAACACATAGCATCCTCAGCAGTACTCTTCACCTTCCGACTTAAGGCGTCTGCTATCAAGTTCGCTTTACCAGGATGGTACTCAATCTCACAGTCATAATCCTTGAGTGAATCCATCCATCTTCTTTGCCTCATATTCAACTCTGCCTGAGTGAATAAAAACTTCAGGATCTTATGGTCCGTATATATAGTGAAAGACGTACCATACAAGTAATGCCTCCAAATCTTCAAGGCAAAATGATGGCCGCCAGTTCCAAATCATGCACTGGGTACCTAGTCTCATGAGGCTTCAACTGCCTCGAAGCATAAGTCACCACGTGTAAGGACCCCAAGCCCTTAACCCTTGATTAGTGTATTAATCATTATGTGTGGCACATGCTTTCAATAAAATCAATCGGGAAACTCAGATGATACTTTACCATTGAATGACAATTACAAAATTTCTTTAATATTCAACATTAAGATCATCTCTACCAACAAATAGACTCATAGATTTCGCCCATTTCCATCCCCATTACACCACTTTTTACATTGTGGACTTTTATAAAAATTTGGGCAGAGTCTCCCCATAAATAGAGCCATCCCAAAATAAAAGCACATCACATAATATAGTTCCCGGCCAGGGACAACACATACTCAACAGAATACAGCAACACTAAGTAAATTCCCAGCCAGGGAAGACACCACACATAAGACAACATAAGTGGGTTTCAACACCCACATAATACACCAATGACTCTCATATCATTAGCAATTCTACCCTTAATTGCATGCAACATAGAATGAAAGAGAGAAAGGCTCATGCCTTTATATACAACCCATATACAAGTATAACCGTGCTCACATGCGAGCATCATAAATGTGTATATAACCCTCGGGTGTATATAAGTACTCTATACGATACCGTGCTCCATCAAGCCCTGGTACCACGATCCTGGGAGTACATCCAATCAACAGCTCGAGCTCAGCTCCATAGCCATCGATGTACCTGTTCACCTGCCCCAACAGAGACAGCCCCCAACGGGGTGAGCATACCAATACACAAAATCCCATAATCACAATAATGAAATTCATAATTTACAACAAAAGTAAATACTAATGAATTTTAAATGATACTCCCTGGATGGCAACGTCCTCATCCGGGATTCCGTGTACTGTCCCTGTTCTCACAATCATCAAACTCATCAAATCTCAAAAATCAGTAAATCAACACATTGATTTAACTCATCGCATGCCTGATTCTCAAATATCAATAATTAATGATTGCAAATTCATTATACATACAAATATAGATATCTCAATATCTAATACTGATTTTCAACTTTGCTACCAATCACAAATAGCTCAAATGCCTAGCATTTATTTTACCAATTCTCCATTATACTTAGACATCTCACATGTCTTATAATGAATACATGCTTCCACTATCATTCTCAGGCATCTCAATGCCCTACAATGGTCATATACATCCAGTACCCCATATATCTTATGAGGTTATGCAACTCTAAAATCACGCACGCTTGTGGCGGCGATATCAAGATTAGGTCGTTCCATAGCTATATCAACACATATATATATATATAACCATACGCACAACCATCTAATGCAATCAAAATACACTATGCATTTCACAATGCTTTCATATAAAGTAATGCTCGTACGTCGCACGTACCTCAAAACTCCGAAGTCCGAGCCAAACCTTGCTCGAGTTCCATGCCCCGAGGAATGATGTGCTAACACGATAAATAATTCACAATTATTTACGAACATGCAACCAATGCTCAAGCACACCCATAATCCTCATACAAAAAATATTGTCAACACACGACAATTTACCATTTAAAAGACTCGGGGCGGAGCACATGCAGGGAGGGAAATTCGAAAGAGACATCAACGAAATTGATCAAGAACCATCCCTAAATTTCGAACCCTAACATCACAAATTCGAACCCAACCAAGCACCATAATTCATCTAAAAAATGAATTAATCAATCAATAACAAGAATCACCGCCCCCCCTGCCAATACCCCTAAATTTGAACACAACCCTCACGAAATTAGGGAATAATTTCGAACCAATGTCACCAAAAAAAGCAGGGAATTACATGAGAATGACGAAAAAGGGGTAAGGGAGGTTACCCAATCGAAAATCGGAAGGAAAACGTTCGAAAATCGAAGAACCCTAGAAATTGGGCGTCTGCGTTTTCTGCAAAATCCGACCCCAAAACGCGACGAAACTTCGAATTCCTGGTGTAGAAAGCTGCGCCTGGACGAGACGAAGCCAACGGCGGTCCGGACGCGCCGGATGGTGGCCGGACGGCGGCGGGCGCGGCGCTTTTACGCGCGGGGGTTGGGGCGACGAGAATGGTGCAGACGCGGGGAGAGAGAGAGACGGGCAAGGTGAGGAAAATGGTTCCAATATTTAAAATCTCGGGTTCAACTGGTATTTATAGCAAAAATACCCCGAAATACTAATAGCCCCACAAATACATCATGATTCATTAAAAATCATCTGTTTTCAAAAACTCTCTCTCTAACTCCAAAACCCCTTACCGGTGCCCACACAAAGCATCCCAGATCCCGAGACACATCAAAAACCCAACTCTTAGGTTTTACACCGTAATGAGAATACAATCTCAACCTCGGGATCCAACGATCTCAACTACCCAAATAAACAAGCCCGGAAGGCCCAACACCGTGATTAAACTCCAAATCGCCACGTAAAACAACATTAGGGGTCATTAATACTCCGGAATTAACATCTATAATCCCACGTCATCACAATATCCCCCACTAAAAGAATTTCATCCTCGAAATTAGCACCGGTGTAACACGTAACACCCAGGCTACACAACAACATGAAGCCATAACCTCGATTCTTGACTATATCAGAATCGTATTAATAAACGCGAGGGTACCCACCTCGCACCAAACTCTGGAATGAAATAACCTTTCCAGTCCACCAAAAACAAAAGAGCGTCGGCACAACATAACGCTAACAATCCAAAAGCAGTTAGTCAACTGAAACTGCAAGGATTTGAATCGCTCCCGATTCCATCGTAGATATCATTCAATGACGTCTCTACCATGACTCACGATGTCTAACATACATCGTTACGAGGGAAACACTAGTATACCACGGTGTACACATACCAAACCTGGTTTCCACTTTCAAACCTCCTCCATCGAATGAGCAGTCGCATCATTGCAACTCACTTTGGGCAACTCACGGCCACAGATTCACACAAAAGACATCTCACAAGATGTCCACCTCCGGATGTTCCAAGAACCACATCCTGGTCATAAATAAACAATTGAGACTCCACATAGTTTCAAATTCTGAAAGGACATGCAATAAACCCATTGCATCCTCAACGCTTGTGTCGACAGCGACACCCAACCAATCCGAATTCCTGCCATCCCTTGATAATCCTAGGATTTAACAATCCAAACTTGGGAAGGCTATCACATAACTCGGAGGAAAACACCAACAAGGAAATACCTTAACCCACACAAGATAATCCCTCCTCAAGGGAGTCAACTAACTTCACGATTATTCCTCATAATTATCGTGCCATGGAGATTCTCAATCTCCAGGTGTTCCATATCTCTCATCAGAGATTTAACCATCCAAAAATAGCATAACTCTATGCTTGACAAAAAGGAAATCAATAACTGGCATCCGTATACTCACCGGTATACCTGCCTAGGCACGGACATCACATGCATACTCAATGCACTTGGCTAGGGTATCTACAACATACCCCTAAGCCCCAAACACAACTTTCAATTCTGAGTCATTCCCTACCCCGTGGAGAATGATAATCGACGATTAACAACACACGGTGTGATTCCCAAAATCAACACCACATGGACCAACTTGTCGAATCTTTCAAAGATTCCCAATAGGTATAATACTACCTCCTTCCCCACAAGGAAAGTGTCATCGAACTCGAGATCTACTAGTCTCGAACCACCGTTCGGAAAACCTGGATTCAATAGCACCCATTACATCCCAAATACACGGATTCCCTCAGATCGAGTCAACAACTACTTGATGACTCTCTTGTTGGTATCCCAACATTATGAGCTGTCCCAGACAAGTCTCACCAAGATTAACATAAACGTATACACGTTTCAGTGAGGCATGCCAAATCTCAACCTCAAATGACGTGGTGACTACTAGAGTCCACCACAATCCACATCGTATCACCCTACGATTTGCCAAACTTGGTTCCAACGAGCAGTATAACGGCTCTAGCAAGCCCATCATGGTGCTGCACACACGCGACAGACAAACTAGTCTCTGCCTCTTTACGTTTACCTCAAACCTACCAACAAGACGGACGTTTCCGCACGGCTTACCATACCGTGGGAAAAAAAATCAATAGAGTAGTGGGTCTTTACCTAACATTCCTCTAATGCCGATACACCCTGGACACTCCAGTGTCACTATGTACTTAATGTAACCTGATCCTAATCCTTTAGGACCCATTCTACACCCTCAAGGGTGGTGTGACCATGTCTACCACATGTCATATGGACAGAAAGCGAGTAATTTCCTCCATGATTACTCCTGTCGTCAAAAACATGGCCAAAAAGCCATTCCAACGAGCATACCCCAAGGGTATAACCACTCGTAATATGATCACCTCAAACATATGCTGCGGTACAATCACAAGTACAGCGCGTCCATCCATTCCTCGAGCAGCCCGCTCGGTATAAGGGTCACGTCAATCGGTGACGTAAACACCACCTTGTGCTTGGCACTGGCACCCAAGGCATACAACTGAATATGTATACTCAACGCATTGTTCATCGTAACGATGATGCATGTCTAATAAGACATCTCCTACACCATCGTCATCGTCATCCCGTGACGACACATGCCCACTAATGGCATCTAAGGCATCGTCAACTAGTGACGATACATGTCAACAATGACATCCAAACAACCTAGTTAACTCGTGACGGTCCATGTACATCAACGTATGCCATCCACCATTATGCTAATAAAATAGTCATAATAAAACATGCATATCAACACATGCTAGCTACAATAATGCTAATAGAATAGCAATATTCCATACCTCATCGCTAACAAGATAGCGGCATACCTGTCTCCGTCACTCGGTAATAGTGCGTAATCAGCACCCATCGCTCGAAGGCGGCAAAATCCTGTGCTGAGTACATAGCGGCACAATCCATCGCTATAAGATCGACGACATGATACCTCGTCATATAATAAGTGGCATGAAACCTCGCTATACGCCTGAGCATGAATCATCGTCCACATAATAGCGGAACGAGGCATCGTTATCAACATATCCGGCGACACGAATCATCGCCAATCCTCATAAAAGAATGAGTCATCGTAAATCCACATAATAGCGGAATGAGGCATCGCTATCATCATATCCGGCGGCACGAATCATCGCCAATCCTCATAAAAGAATGAGTCATCGTAAATCCACATAATAGCGGAATGAGGCATCGCTATCAACATATCCGGCGGCACGAATCATCGCCAATCCTCATAGAAGAATGAATCATCATCATCGACACAGCGGAATACATCACCGCTATCATCCGCGTCCTCATAAAGAAATGAATCATCATAAATCGACACAGCGGAATACATCATCGCTATCATCCGTGTCCGGCGGTATAAACCATCGCCAATCATCACAAAGAGATGTATCATCATCAATGACACAGCGGAATACATCATCTCTATCATCCGTGTCCGGCGGTATAAACCATCGCCAATCATCACAAAGAGATGTATCATCATCAATCGACACAGCGGAATACATCACCGCTATCATCCGTGTCATCACAAAGGAATGAATCATCATCATCGGCACAGTGGAATACATCACCGCTATCATCCGTGTCATCACAAAGGAATGAATCATCATCCTCGACACAGAGGAATACATCACCGCTATCATCCGTGTCATCACAAAGATCATCCTCGACACAGCGGAATACATCACCGCTATCATCCGTGTCATCACAAAGGAATGAATCATCATCCTAACAAGTGGCATCTCATCCTCGCTTCTTCATACAAGCGGTATCTCATCCTCGCTTCGTATGGCATACCCCGCCTCCATGTGCAAGCGAGCCTCCCCCCTCCCGCTCCACATTTTTAGCGGTATAAGCGTAAGCATTAAAATTCTCACTGTGATAAACAAGACTCCTGGAATGTAAAATCATCATTCCTTTTCATACTCCATATTTCCTGTAACCTGCAACCATCATTGTTAGCAACAATAGCCATATACGCTATGCATCGACCATGAAATACATATATGCAACCACTTGCATGTCAATATGTATACCAAGACATGTTACCTCGGAAATATCCCTTTACCTGATTTTCTTAAAAACCAGATTCCTTGGCACATAACATACGGAGTGCCAGACATTACCACTAATGCCATCCTATCGCGTCGCACACGATTCCTGCAACCACAATGGTTAGCAATACCACTTTTCATATTATAAAAGCACATAAACAACTAGTTGTGTCATACAACATTAATGCCATCATGCATAAATATGTGCTATCAATAACTTCCTAGGCCCTTAACAGCCCCAATGAGCAACCTGGCTCTGATACCACTAATGTAAGGACCCCAAGCCCTTAACCCTTGATTAGTGTATTAATCATTATGTGTGGCACATGCTTTCAATAAAATCAATCGGGAAACTCAGATCATACTTTACCATTGAATGACAATTACAAAATTTCTTTAATATTCAACATTAAGATCATCTCTACCAACAAATAGACTCATAGATTTCGCCCATTTCCATCCCCATCACCACTTTTTACATTGTGGACTTTTATAAAAATTTGGGCCGAGTCTCCCCATAAATAGAGCCATCCCGAAATAAAAGCACATCACATAATATAGTTCCCGGCCAGGGAAAACACATACTCAACAGAATACAGCAACACTAAGTAAATTCCCAGCCAGGGAAGACACCACACATAAGACAACATAAGTGGGTTTCAACACCCACATAATACACCAATGACTCTCATATCATTAGCAATTCTACCCTTAATTGCATGCAACATAGAATGAAAGAGAGAAAGGCTCATGCCTTTATATACAACCCATATACAAGTATAACCGTGCTCACATGCGAGCATCATAAATGTGTATATAACCCTCAGGTGTATATAAGTACTCTATACGATACCGTGCTCCATCAAGCCCTGGTACCACGATCCTGGGAGTACATCCAATCAACAGCTCAAGCTCAGCTCCACAGCCATCGATGTACCTGTTCACCTGCCCCAACAGAGACAGCCCCCAACGGGGTGAGCATACCAATACACAAAATCCCATAATACCAATAATGAAATTCATAATTTACAACAAAAGTAAATACTAATGAATTTTAAATGATACTCCCTGGATGGCAACGTCCTCATCCGGGATTCCGTGTACTGTCCCTGTTCTCACAATCATCAAACTCATCAAATCTCAAAAATCAGTAAATCAACACATTGATTTAACTCATCGCATGCCTGATTCTAAAATATCAATGATTAATGATTCCAAATTCATTATACATACAAATATAGATATCTCAATATCTAATACTGATTTTCAACTATGCTACAAATCACAGATAGCTCAAATGCCTAGCATTTATTTTACCAATTCTCCATTATACTTAGACATCTCACATGTCTTATAATGAATACATGCTTCCACTATCATTCTCAGGCATCTCAATGCCCTACAATGGTCATATACATCCAGTACCCCATATATCTTATGAGTTATGCAACTATAAAATCACGCACGCTTGTGGCGGTGATATCAAGATTAGGTCGTTCCATAGCTATATCAACACATATATATATAACCATACGCACAACCATCTAATGCAATCAAAATACACTACGCATTTCACAATGCTCTCATATAAAGTAATGCTCGTACGTCGCACGTACCTCAAATCTCCGAACTCCGAGCCAAACCTTGCTCGAGTTCCATGCCCCGAGGAATGATGTGCTAACACGATAAATAATTCACAATTATTTACGAACATGCAACCAATGCTCAAGCACACCCATAATCCTCATACAAAAAATATTGTCAACACACGACAATTTACCATTTAAAAGACTCGGGGCGGAGCACATGCAGGGAGGGAAATTCAAAAGAGACATCAACGAAATTGATCAAGAACCATCCCTAAATTTCGAACCCTAACATCACAAATTCGAACCCAACCAAGCACCATAATTCATCTAAAACATGAATTAATCAATCAATAACAAGAATCACCGCCCCCTGCCAATACCCCTAAATTCGAACACAACCCTCACGAAATTAGGGAATAAATTCGAACCAATGTCACCAAAAAAGTAGGGAATTACATGAGAATGACGAAAAAGGGGTCAGGGAGGTTACCCAATCGAAAATCGGAAGGAAAACGTTCGAAAATCGAAGAACCCTAGAAATTGGGCGTCTGCGTTTTCTGCAAAATCCGACCCCAAAACGCGACGAAACTTCGAATTCCTGGTGTAAAGCTGCGCCTGGACGATACGAAGCCAACGGCGGTCCGGACGCGCCGGATGGTGGCCAGACGGCGGCGGGTGAGTCCCTTTTACGCGCGGGGGTTGGGGCGACGGGAATGGTGCAGACACGGGGAGAGAGAGAGACGGGCAAGGTGAGGAAAATGGTTCCAATAATTAAAATCTCGGGTTCAACTGGTATTTATAGCAAAAATACCCCGAAATACTAATAGCCCCACAAATACATCATGATTCATTAAAAATCATCTGTTTTCAAAAACTCTCTCTCTAACTCCAAAACCCCTTACCGGTGCCCACACAAAGCACCCCAGATCCCGAGACACATCAAAAACCCAACTCTTAGGTTTTACACCGTAATGAGAATACAATCTCAACCTCGGGATCCAACGATCCCAACTACCCAAATAAACGAGCCCGGAAGGCCCAACACCGCGATTAAACTCCAAATCGCCACGTAAAACAACATTAGGGGTCATTAATACTCCGGAATTAACATCTATAATCCCAGGTCATCACACCACGTGCTTATCTTGCATCAACACACAGCCTCAACCTTCTTGGGATCTACAGACATCCCTCTGCTAGATATAACATGACCCAAGAACACCACACTGCTCAACCAAAACTCGCACTTACTGAGCTTTGCATATAACTGATGATCCCTAAGGATCTGGAGTACTGTCCTCAAGTGCTTTACGTGTCCCTCTTCAGTTCGGGAGTAAATAAGTACATCGTCAATGAAAACAATGATGAACTGATCCAAATACGGCAGGAACCCCTGTTCATCAGACTCATAAACACAGCTGCGACATTCGTCCCAAAAGGCATGACTAAGAATTCATAGTGCCCAAATCTAGTCTTGAAAGCTGTCTTGTGAACATCAACACTCACAAAGCAGTCAAAATCTGACATTCCCAGATCAATCAAATCTGACATTAGCTCGTTATCCTCAAAATAAATGAGGCCATCATAGACAATCCGATCAGCAATCAAACTTCTTCCAGCGGGTGTCCAGACTACAAGAGGCGTGGGCGACGGAGAAGTGCATATGTGGCACCTTTCCACAAAAATTTTCGACACAAAAGAGTGTGACGCACCTGTGTCTATCAATATAAAAGCAGGGTGCGTAAATAAAAGACACGTACCCGCTATCACTTCTTCCGGAGCCGCTGTAGCCTGCTCCCTCGTCAATGCATAAACCTGCCCTTGAGGTGGCCCCATATGCTGACCTCCATGCTGCCTTGGTACAAACCGTGGCCTGTGCTGCGCTGCTCTGTCCGCAGGCCTCCACGCAGAGTTCTGTTGTCCCTCCCGATTGGGACACTGCCAAGCAAAGTGGCCCTTATTGCCACAAACATAGCAACCTACGCAGTCTTTGGTCATATGTGATTGCCCACAAAGAGAGCACTGGACCTCCCCAAACCTGCCTCCCTGAGACTGGCCTCTTCCTGATGGGGCGTTATTCTTACGATTTCCTATCCAACGATTCTCGGGCCTCTTACCACTGAATCTCGAAGCCGAAGTATTCCCCCTTGGCTTGAATTGATCACCCCTTGGTTTCAAATTGTCAGAAGTGGATCTCTGAGGGGGTGCTGGAGGTGGCACGGCATCAGGATATGCACCAACTCCCAGCTCGGCTAACTCAGCCCTTGCAAGTGCATCATCAAAACAAGCAGGGCCATAAGTGACCACCCTGTCATACAGTTCAGGCCTCAAGCCTTTCATGAAGTTTCTCATCTTTGCTTGAGTACTTGCGGCGATGTGAGGTACATATCTGAGCAAAGAACAATACTGAAGAGCATAATCTGATACAGGCATGTTATCTTGCTTAAGGTTAGTAAACTCATCTTCCTTGGCCTGTCGTGCAGCAGCTGAGAAATAGCGGGTCAGAAACCGAGTTCTGAACAGTTTCCAATTGATTTCTTGACCCTGAGCCTCTTGGTCTATTACTGTGGTCTTCCACCACATCAGCGCCTTCTTGGCTAACTGGAACTCCGCTAGTCTTATCCAGCCTGTCCTAGCACAAGGAGCTGCCACAAATATTTGTTCTATCCTCTCCAACCATTCCTCAGCCATTTCCCCTGTCTCAGTCCCCTCGAACATCGGGGGTCGGTATGTCAGAAATTGAGCCAAGCTTAGCTCTCCAGGTAATAACTGTTGTTCAGATGGTTCTTCGCCCAAAGCTGGCGGTGGTAGGGGATTTGTACGCCCAGCACTCGCATTAACACTAACTGCATCTCCCACTTCTACATTCGCTGCCATAGTGCAAGACAAGGGTTAACAACAATACCCAAAAGCATTTCATATAATACATCGTTAGATAATCAACCATGTTAGTGTAACATCATATCCTTCATATGCAACTTATGCACAAAACATGTTTAAAAGTGTGCACCTAGCTAACTTATTGCTAAGGCTACCCTTCACTCATTCCCGGGTTATCTAACCACTGCTCTGATACCACTAATGTGGGGTCTTCCCACCTTAACAGTGTTAGCATAACAAAATTTGAACTAAACATGCTTTTTATAACGTTTTAAGGTTCCGGTTGTAGTTTTGAGCTAATAAGATTACAGGCCAAAAATGAAATTTCAAAACTTAATTAATTACATTCCTTTCAATGAATGTTAAAACGATAGAATTATACTACTCCTAGAGTAGAGACTATCCAAAAATCCTGTATCCTATCTTCTTTCATGTTCCTCATAGCTCACTGCCTCAACCCGACCCTTAATCTTCTGTCCAAAAGTGTACCTACAGAACAATCCATCATGAGCATGTACATCGTTACTTAACATCATAAGGTAATGTCATATAAATAGATGCATGAAAGTATTTGGTAACATATACTTCCTGGTTAATCACATTAACCCTCCTTGGTTGTCCCAGTTTCATAGATCATTAGTTCTTGACATAATGATTGAAATCGTACTTCATTCATATGCTCATAATCAACAATGTTAATTAGAAATGGGACTGTCCTGGTTCTATTATGACAGCGGCACAATTGGCCCCCTCGCTCGACGTAAAGCGGAAATGTGATACCCCTCGCTACACCTTGATAGCGGATGTATCTCCTCGCTTAGCGGAATTATGATACCCCTCGCTACGCCTTGATAGCGGATGTATCCCCTCGCTAGTTATGTGAGCGGCAAGTACCTTCCTCGCTTGCCCATAACAACCACCGGACATTCAACCATTCTTAATAACATTGTTAAACATATATCATCATCATCATATCATAAACATCGTCATCTTATAACATCATCCTCGTGTAAACATCATCATCTTATAAGCATCATCATCTTATAAACGTCATCATCTTATAAGCATCATCATCTTATAAACGTCATCATCTTATAAGCATCATCATCTTATAAACATCATCATCTTATAAACATCATCATCTTATCATAATCGTCATCGTAAACGTCATATATCTTCATTTATCATAACATCATCATCATAATTTACTTATCATAATCATCATCATAAACATCATAAATACTTATGCAATTAATGCATAGTCATAGTTTAGGAATGTGTTACCGTCCGATGCCCGTATCTTATGTACCTTAATTCCAAAAATGGAGAAGTTGTAGAACTTTATCTCCTTGAAGTCGTGGGTACCTGGGATGGTTCTACATAACCATACAAATCGATATTAGAAGCTAAATATAGTCCAATATCCAAAAATCCCAAAAAAAATCCAAAAACTCATATTTTTGTATCTCGCGATCGATCGCCGCCCAGGCCCGATCGATCGCGAGATCATACTGGACGAAAGTGAAAATTCACACCTTGGCGATCGATCGCCACTTTTGGCGCGATCGATCGCCAGCCTCGCCGATCGATCGCCCAAAGGTGGCGATCGATCGCCAAATGTTACTGGCGCCCACTGCTGGCTCGCGATCGATCGCCAAGAACGGGCTATCGATCGCCGAGTCCTGAACCACGAAAAAATCGCCATTAATGAGCATTTTTCAAGCTCCACTTCAAACCCTTCAAACCCAAACTTTTCTACAACATCAACATCTTCATAACACACTAAAACCCACATAAAACACTTCAAAAATCATACCCCAAACATATATAACATATACCCAAAACAAACCCACATAAATCACTTCAAAATCACCCCATTTCAAATCCAAACATCATAAAAACTTAAGGAAGGGTTCCATACCTCTTGAAGACTCCAAATCTTAACAAAGATCACACAAACAAAGGTTTTGTGGAGCTTCCTCCTTCCTCCCTTGAAGGATTTCGAAATTGGGGTTAAAGGGTAGGGTTTGAGAGTGGGTTGGGGGATTTAAAGTGTGATTGGTAAAGTGAAGGGAAAAAGGTATAGTGGAGTTAAAAAGGGGTATGTGTAGATTAATTAAAATTGTACCCCAAACTAACATGATGTATAAAATACCCCAACATGGTAATTTTAAAAGCATTTACAAAAATGCATACAACTTCCACTAAAATCATGCTTTCCTCATAATTAACAATCAACATAATAAAATCATGTTAACACCTTATTTTCTAACATGCATAACATGCACCCCGAAATGCAACCCTGGGTCACGCCTATCATGTGACTAAGCATTTCAACATGATAATTAATTTCAACACTTAAATCAATTATCAACATAATTCATCATATAAACATAATTAATGCCCAAATTGCATATAATTAATTTCGGGCATTACAGGCTTTGTATGGTCGACGTTGTAGGTCGCCATTATACTGGGATGATTTGACCAGTAAAGCAGTGGGAGGACCCGAACTGATTCGGGAAATGGAGGATAAGATAAAGGTTATCCGACAGAAAATGAAGGCAGCCCAGGATAGACAGGCGCCTATGCAAATAAACTGTGGAGACCGTTGGAATTTCAGTTGGGAGACAAGGTCTTTTTAAAAATCTCACCTTTTAGAGGTGTGGTGCGGTTTGGTATGCGCGGGAAATTATCTCCGAGATATGTTGGACCGTTTGAGATCTTACAGCGCATCGATACTTTGGCTTACTGTTTGGCCTTGCCACCGTCATTATCTGGTATACATGACGTGTTCCATGTATCTATGTTACGGAAATATGAGCCGGATCCGTCACATGTGTTGCAGCCCTCTGAGGTACAGTTAGATGCTGGTGTGTCTTATGTGGAACGGCCAGTCAGGATTCTGGACAGAGCGGATCGCAGACTCCGGAACAAAGTGATACCGATGGTCAAGGTTCAGTGGTATCGCAGGGGTGTCGAGGAGGCCATGTGGGAGACGGAGCGACATATGGTGCATCACTACCCGAAACTATTTTCTGGTATGTGATTTATGTTTAGTTTCTAATGGGTAAGTGCATGCGATTTCGATGACAAAATCTTATAAGTAGGGGAGTATTGTGATATTCCCGAAATGATTATATGCATTTGGGCATTAATTGTGTTTATGTGATTATTTATGGTGTTAGTTAATTTAAGGAGGAAATTAATTAATATGAGAAATGCTTAGTCACATGGTGGGCGTGACCTGGTGATGCATTTCGGAGTGCTTGTTATGCATGTTTGGAAATTGAGTGTTATCATGGTTTAATTGTGATGATTAATGATTATTTGGTAAAGCATGTATTTAATTGAGGTTTTGGTGCATTTCTTGAAAATGCTTTTA
This sequence comes from Haberlea rhodopensis, assembly GCA_907163345.1. Taxonomy (NCBI): domain Eukaryota; kingdom Viridiplantae; phylum Streptophyta; class Magnoliopsida; order Lamiales; family Gesneriaceae; genus Haberlea; species Haberlea rhodopensis. Next base: position 4,481,440 of record CAJQUN010000033.1, on the reverse strand, counting down.
AAATATTGTGTTGGGATATGTTGGGAAACGATTTCTAAGTTTTGGTGATTACAAACACCTACTGGATAAAGTCCTACCGGGTGATAAAGACCAACTGGATGAAGACTCCTACCGGATGTTAAACACCTACTGGATGAAGTCCTACCGGGTGATAAAGACCAACTGGATGAAGACACCTACTGGATAAAGTCCTACCGGGTGATGAACACCTACCGGATGTTAAAGTCCTACCGGATGAAGACACCTACCGGATATTGAAGTCTTACCGGGTGATAAAGATCAACTGGATGAACACCTACCGGGTGAAGACATCAACCGGCTGATAGACATCAACTGGATGACTACCAACTGGATACAGACATCAACCGGACAAGACATCAACTGGATGGCTACCAACTGGATAGACATCAACTGGACAAGACATCAACTGGATGGCTACCAACTGGATAGACATCAACTGGATGGCCACCAACTGGACAGACATCTACTGGACAACCATCAACCGGATAAACATAAACTGGATGGACATCTACTAGACAACTATCAACCGCATAGTCTCACACTGAACAAAGACATCAACTGGACATAAGAGGATGAACGACCAGTTGAACAAAGAAAACCAGCAGAAGTCTAAACTTCCAGTAAGAGCACTAAGCAACGAGACAAAATGAGTACAACATTCTCTGACAAAGGTACAACAGAGCGGCGCACCCTGCTATATCTCCGCCACCATTACCGTCAGAGTTAAAAGAGCCGTTGCTTAACAAAATAGGAAAGAAGACAATATGAATTTGGAAAGCTAATCTCTTATATATACAGAAAAGCTACCGTTGGACAACCAAACCTATAAATACGTCCAAGCAAAGAATGAAGAAGTGCTGATCGATTTTCAACAAACAAAAACACTTCAAATCAAACAAGAAAATCAACTTACTGATATTCCAATAGTTCAGCAAAGAGCAGACAAGCAGTGCAACTGAATCTGTGATAGATTATTCCAACTGAAATCTGCTGATCAAGAACACTCAAAGCTAAACGTGTATTCTATAAAGAGTGTCTTAGAATCTTTTGTAACCAAATCAAGTAGTTGTGATTTCTAGGAGTTTAGGCCAAGCTGTGTGAGTGCCTAAGAAGGTTGTATACTGTAAAGTGTAAACCAAGTCTTCTAGTGAATCCTTCCTGCAAAGGAAGAAGGGGAGACGTAGAAGCGTTGTGCTTCGAACTTCCAGAAACAATTCTTGTGTTATTTGTTATTGCTTATTTACCTCAGTTTTATTCCTCACAAGTTAAGCAGACGTCTTCCGCACTATAATAAGTGTCTGCTGACTTGCCTGATATTGAGAAGCAACTGTAATACTTAACAGTTTACAGTTAACTAAGAAAAGAAATCGGAATTGAATCTAGTGTTTATTCAACCCCCCTTCTAAACACTACCCCGATCCTAACAAGTGGTATCAGAGGACTCCAGTTTAACATCCGGTAGGTGTCTTCATCCAGTTGGTCTTTATCACCCGGTAGGACTTTATCCAGTAGGTGTTTGTAATCACCAAAACTTAGAAATCGTTTCCCAACAATTTCCGCCTTTTTGGTGATGACAAAACTAAGCAATAACGATTTCAACTCGAATATTTGAGTTGAAAATCCTGAAAATACTTGAAGACATAATGGAAAAGAAATTTTCATTTGTTATAAATATAAGCAAATTACAAGTTGTAATCAAACTGGACAATTGAGAGAGATTCATCTTTATTTAAGATGAATTCTAATAACATGAATAGAATCTAAGACAAATCTATTTTTACACAATATAGCTGATACATGACAGATTTTTAAACAAGCAATGTAGACCGGAGAGCTTCGATCCACCTAATTTCAGAGAGGAAGAGCTCGATCCACCTTGTTTCAGAGAGGAAGACGGGAAGAGTCAAATGTATATTCATCTGGCCTCCATGAATCTGTCTTCCGGTCTACCTTGTTTTAGAGAGGAAGTCGGGAAGAGTTCAAATGTATATGCATCAGGCCTCCATGGTTCATGGATTCACCTCTGAAAATACTCTATCTCTGTTTTCCCCCTTTTTGTCATCAGCACCCATATAACTCCTGATTGCAGTTCCTGACTGATGATGAGCATCAGAGCAGGATCTAAACGCTGTAGTTTAATGGAGCTGGGTTAGATAAGTAATCAACCCATGAGGGGTTGATTTAGATAAGTAATAAACCCATGAAACTAAACAATTGTAAAAAGGAAACCAAGGAATTTTCAAAGAATTGAAAAGAATCATGATTAGTGAATGTGAGTTATGAAAGCAAACATGAGTCTCTATTTATAGAAGAAATTCATTTAGTGTGAACACATTAATGTTGTTAGGATAACTATTGAAAAAGTCAAATGTAAACAGTAAATAGATAAATGGAATTAAATAAGAGATCAGGAATGATACTATTTCCTTCCTAACCAATGTCGGGAATAGTCGCGCTTTTCAGTAGGCGGTTGGCGCGGACTTCGAGGGCGTTGTTGAGGAGAAGGTCTCGACTGTTGTGAAGCTCCAGCTGCATTGGATGAGCGATTTGCTGGACTCGGATCTCGCTGGGACTGAGGAGCAGGGTTACCGGTCTCAGACAGTCTTCTGATAATTTGAGGAGCAGCAGGCAAGCTATTGCATAAATCTTGAATTTGAGAGGCAAATGCTGCCTGCATTGTTGCCAGCTGCTCGGTCAAGACTTTCTTAGCATCTTCAATCTTATCTTCAAGAGCCAGAGATGAGGCAGCCTGAAGAGATTCACTGTGCTGATTTATCTGAAGATGAGCCTGCCCTATCCGAGAGAATGAGTCCGCAAAAGCATCCGCAACGAAGGTCTGGAGTCTGGTGACAGTAGTAGTTAAGTTGTTCAAGTCCCGATACACCAGCTGGAACTGAGTATCATTATGTTGCTGATGGCTGCCAAGAATAAGAGTCGCATTGCACTCTTCATGTTTAAGCTTGTTGACATCGCTGGCTAGTGCAGATATTGCATTGGAAAGATGTGCTAGCTGATCAGCAATGTCAGGTGGTCCTTCCAGAGGGATAGAGGTTTGAAAATTGAAGAAATCCTCTGAAGGATCTTGAGCCATTGTTTGATCCAGAGCCTCAATATGAGGTGCAGCAGCAATAGTGATCACTCCGGGTTGATCCAAAATAACTGCAGGGATGAGTGAAGCAGGGGCTTCAGCAGTTGGTGCAGTAGGTGCTTCTGAGGCGATAGCAATTGTGCGATCAGTGGCTTGGTCCAGCACGGCTGCAGACGACTGGGTGTGATCATTTGAATGTGAGGACTCACTGGGTTCATCATTGCCGGAAGAGATGGTAACTTGATGAACCACAGTCTGAATTACTGTGTCCACATTCTCGTGATCAATCACCATCAGTTGTAACTGTTGATCATTGGTATGGCTGGGAGCAAGGGATGAAGGTTGAGCAGTTGGAGAGGTGATCTCGATGGCAGGAGGAGGTGCCTCGAAGGCAGTTGGAGCTATAGCCACATCGGTGGTAGCTATCTCCAATCCTGTAGTAGCTGGCTGTGAATCAGTCAGATCGGGGCTTGCAACAGTTACAACTGTAGAGCATGTGTGAAGACCAGTTGATATGCGAATATCGTGAAGTGCATGCTCAACCATTTTCAACTTTGGTCCAAGAACATTTAGAACTGCTCGGTCATGATTTGCTGATCTGGACTCAATATTGAATTGTTGAAGGCGAGATTCAACTATGGCTTGAATTTCGCCCACATAGTTCATCAAATGGAAGAGATCCCTCAGCTGCAGACCTTTCTCAGGATCCGAGATTTGAAGATAAGCCAAAATTTGGTTCTCATCTTCTCGTGCCTGATCCAAGATAGGGGTGAAGTCATCAAATCGAAATTTTCACCCGTGCTTTTACCCATCGATCAAAGACTTCTAGCTGAGGCTGCAGCTTGCCTTCGACTGTATCCATAACCATTTGTATCTCAAAGGCAACAGGTGAGGACACTGGAGCCATGAGATTCTTTCCTTTTCCCGGGGTGGTGGTTTTGGATTACAGTAAGGACACAATGACTTGGGTGTCCTAAAACTGATAGTGCCAGGTCCTTGTAGAGAACTCACTGTTGCGGAAGGATTATCAGCAGAGGCCATGGTTGTGGCAACTACCATTGCCGATGAAGCAAGTAATGCTGCTGGTTCCTCGGGGGGAGGACTTCCAGATCTGGGTTCTCTACCAGGGATTGCTTCCGTAGGTCCTGTAGAGGAGATGGTATCAGAGGCCACAATGACTCTCTGTTTTAAAGCAGGAGGAGCCCCTTTCTTTGTTCTGGGCTTCTTAGGAGGAGGAGGTGGAGGAGATGACTCAGCCGATTCAGATATGGTTTGTTCAGAGTCACTAATAACTTGAGTTGATCGGCGCTTCGTCAACCCAACCTCTCTGCCACTCCTCTGTCTGTGAAGCTGAAGAAACTTGGCAGTTATAAGTTTGCCTAGATGAAGTTTGGTGAGATCCCCGGTCTTAATATTTTTGCTGTCAAAAAGGCTGCTAAGTGGTAGGGTGAAACCTGATTGACCTTTTCCAGAGGCGATGAGACCAGTGAGAACTTGGAATAGCATAGCTGACCAGTTAATATCCAAGCCGTTGTAAATGGCACTCATAACATCGAACTTCTCTGGGGTTATGATATCAAAAGACCCGGCTTTACACAGAAGCCCCTTGGAGATGATATCTGCCATTTGTCAGAAATGACTCTTCATTAATACTTTTTTGAACGGAGGACGGGGAAGACGATTTGAAGAGTCAGAAAATATGGTGCGCATCTCTTCCCTTAGCTCCACTGGAATAGAGGAGAAATCAGTAACTCCGGTGGAGGGAAGGCATAGGGGAGTGGCAAATTCAGTCTGGGTGATTGTAACCAGCTGTTCGGAGATGGATGCCACCACGGAGTCATCAACAATTTTTGCAGTGGCGAAGAACTTGAGTAAATCGTCTTTGTAGTACGATGGAGTCTGACTTAGAATCACTAAGAGACCAGAGGTATCCAACTTGTGAAATAGTTCCTTCGTCTCTTTATCAGATGATGTGGAGATTGAATGAAAATCCACATGAATGGCATTAGTTATGAAACTAGGTTGGGTATTCTTCGACATATCTGAAGAGTAGGCGGAGAAAACAGCAACAATCCCGTGGAATAGAATTTTCTGAAAAGAAGGTTAATCGCAGTAAATTGTTGGAGAAGATAAAGAGTAAAAACCTAAGAAATGGCGGTTAAAAGTAAAAGTATATGTAACATCGTACTGTAGATGAGCGGACACATGGGTACGTGGCGATCATCTAACGATTTGAGGAAAAATTAAGGGATAGGATTTGGGCGGGATTCAAATAATTTATTTTCATAATAAAAGATGAATTTAAATTCCGACGTTCCAGTAGGTTAATGGTATCGAAGGTTATTTAGTCAAAACACACTTGGTAACGTCTGCTGGTATGTAGGGTTCGACTGGTAGGGAACATCTACTGGTATGTAGAGTCCTACTGGTACGTATACACCTACTGCAGCAGACCATTGGATTACCAGCTGAGCTTAAACAACCAAGATAAAGAATTGTAACGGAAATTCCCCCTTAATTTATGCAAATAAACCAAGTAATCCCCCCTGAATACATTACCAACTGATAATCAAGAATTGATATCAATTAGACCAAGGATATTTCGAAAGAAGGAAAACTTAGCGTCCGGTAGGGGTTTTGTGAAAATGTCTGCTGCCTGCTGTTCAGTGGAGATGTACTCCAGCCGAATTTCTTTTTCATAACATGGTCTCTGATAAAGTGATGACGAATGTCGATATGCTTTGTTCGAGAGTGGAGCACTGGATTGTACGTAATAGCTATGGCAGAGGTATTGTCACAGAAGATTGGAGCTTCAGTTGACTCAATGTCGTAGTCCCGCAGTTGTTGTTGAATCCAGAGTAGCTGAGCACAGTAACTTCCTGCAGCAAGGTATTCTGCTTCAGCTGTAGAGGTTGCGATGGAAGTTTGCTTCTTGCAACCCCATGAAATGAGTCTGTCTCCTAAGAACTGACAGTACCCACTGGTACTCTTCCTGTCAATTTTGTATCCAGCATAGTCTGCATCTGAGTATCCGATAAGATTGAAACTGGAGTCCTTTGGATACCATAGACCGACATTCTCAGTCCCTTTCAGATATTTGAGAATTCTCTTGACAGCAGTGAAGTGCGATTGCTTGGGATTTGCTTGAAACCGGGCGCACATACACACTGCGAACATGATATCTGGTCGGCTGGCTGTTAAATATAGTAAAGATCCGATAATGCCTCGATACATTGTAACTTCGACTGGTATTCCTGAATTATCCAAGTCGAGTTTGGCATATGAGCTCATTGGTGTAGCTGCAGCTGAGCTGGTACTCATTCCATATTTCTTCAGTAGTTCTTTGGTGTACTTAGACTGATTTATCAGAATTCCTTCATTGGATTGCTTGATTTGCAATCCTAAGAAAAGTGATAATTCTCCCATCATGCTCATCTCAAATTGGTCCTGCATTATCTTTGAAAATCTTTCACATAATTTTGGGTTAGTACTGCCAAAAATAATGTCATCAACATATATCTGAACTAGCAGAGTATGGTCTCCCTTTGTAAATTTAAATAAAGTTTTGTCCACCGTGCCAATGGTGAAGTCATGATCAATCAAATATTTTGATAGAGTTTCATACCATGCACGGGGGGCTTGCTTCAGACCATACAAAGCTTTGTTGAGATGATAAACATAAGATGGTTGCTAATGGTTTTCAAATCCAGGAGGTTGTTCAACATATACTTCTTCCTGGAGATTGGGTTAAGAAATGCACTCTTAACATCCATCTGATTGACCTTGAAGTCCTTAAATGCAGCAAAGGCAAGAAATATGCGAATGGATTCTAATCGGGCTACAGGGGCAAAGGTTTCATCAAAATCAATGCCTTCTTCCTGCCTGTATCCCTGTGCAACTAGTCTTGATTTATTCCTAATTACTGTACCATTTTCATCCAGCTTATTTCTAAATACCCATTTAGTGCCAATAATTGTGTGGTGCGTTGGACGTGGAACTAAATGCCATACTTTGTTTCGCTCAAACTGATTTAGTTCTTCCTGCATTGCTTCTACCCAACTTGGGTCTAATATAGATTCATCAATCTTCTTAGGTTCTATATGAGATATGAATGCAGCATGAAGAAATTCATTAATCATTTGTCCTCTGGTGCGTAGAGGAGCAAGAGGGTTACCGATGACCTGCTCGGGTGGATGATCCTTCTTCCACCGGAGCGAAGGTCCATGAGGATTGAGTTCTTCACTTGGCTGGATATGAGTGGGCACATCAGAGGTTCTGATAGACTCATCTTTCTCATTTGTTCCTTCTACTGCAGCAGGGGTAGATGCAACTGTTTCATTGGTAGCTGGCTGCAGTGCTTGTTGGCCAGCAGACTCCTCTGCTTGAGCTTCAGGAACTTCTGGTTCCAAGGAGCAGTCAGTCCTGCTTCTGTAATTCATCTCATCATCAACATTTTCATCAATGTAAGTGCTTTCCAGTCGATTGCTCAAGTTGTTGATTTGTATATCAGATAATGTACAGTCAGTAGGTTCATCAAATTTTACATGCACTGATTCTTCTACAGTAAGAGTTCTATTATTAAATACTCTGAAGGCCTTACTAACTGTAGAATAGCCAAGGAATATTCCAGCATCAGATTTAGCATCAAAAGCGGTGAGATGAGTCTTTCCATTGTTGTGAATAAAACATTTGCAACCAAACACATGGAAATAGGAAATATTTGGCTTACTGCCATTCCAGATCTCATAAGGGGTTTTATTTGCTCGCTTATTAATCATTGATCTGTTCTGCGTATAACATGCTGTGTTGACAGCTTCTGCCCAAAATCTCTGCGATATTTCTGATTCCGCGAGCATAGTTCTCGCAGCTTCTTTCAAAGTGCGGTTCCTACGCTCAGCAACTCCGTTTTGTTGAGGAGTTCTAGCAGCAGAGTATTCGTGTTTAATTCCAAGGTCATCTAGATATGATTCGAGTGACTGATTGGTAAACTCAGTACCTTTATCACTACGAATTCGATCTATCCCACACGATTTCTCATTTTGAAGTCTTTTAAGTAGTTTGATCAGCTTTGGAGTAGCCTGATCTTTGCCACTTAGGAATAAGACCCATGTAAAACGAGTGTAATCGTCTATCAGCACTAGAGTATACTTCATTCCCCCTAGACTTGTTACTGGTATAGGACCAAAAAGATCCATATGCAGCAACTCTAGGCACCGAGAAGAAGATTTACTCCCTTTGTTCTTAAAGGAGGATCTAATTTGCTTACCAAGCTGGCATGCTGCACAGATCTTGTCTTTAGAGAACTCAATTTGAGGCAGTCCAATGACTAGATCAAGTTTACGCAGACTGGCAATAGTTTTAAAATTTAAGTGACTCAATCGTTTGTGCCAAAGTCAATTTTTGGAAGAATTCACGGCAGCAAAGTATTACATCCGGATGTTAAACATCATGCTAAATACGGGACATGTTTAATTAAACCCTTTTAACCCATACCCTTCTTTTTAACTCTCCCATATCTCCTTATCACAAAAACTTTCCCAACCATATCCCCAAAACCCACTTTCACGTTTGAAACAAGGGAAGGAGGAAGAAACTTTGCAAAAATCTTGGTTGCTTGATTTCTTGGTGAGATTCGAAGCCTAGAAGTGGTATGGAGTCCTTCTTGTTTGGTTTTGTATGTATTGGGTTTGAAATGGGTTTGTATTACGGATTTGAAAATGGTTTGGTTTTGAAAATGTGATATTTTGATTTGGTTTTGGATTTGTTGTTGTGATGGTTGGGATATGGTTTGATGTGGTTTATGTTGATTTTTGGGGATTTTATTCAATATGTGTAGTATTGAAATTGTTGATGTTTATATTGGAGGTTTTTGGTGTTTGAATGTTAATGGTGGGGAAAGATTTGAAGAAAAATGGTTGGAGAAGATGAGGTGTGGAAAATAGCCAAAATATCGGGTGTACAGACTTCAGCGATCGATCGGGACATTTTCCCGATCGATCGCGAGCCACAGGGATGCTCCAGAACGCTTGCGCAATCGATCGCGAGTTTGGCGCGATTGATCGGCGAATCCGCGATAGATCGGCACAAACTCGGCGATCGATCGCGGATTAGATTTTTTTGGGCATTACGGCTGCTGGACCTCGCGATCGATCGAGGCATTATACCGATCGTATATTTTTGTTATTTTTGTAGGATTTTTGGTATTGAACTATTATTGAGTTCTAATATTGGTTTGTGTGAATGTGTAGAACCATCCCAGGTGGCAACACAGCCAATGAAGTGAAGTCCTACCACATCCTACTCTTGGAAAGGTACGCAGAGAGACGTACGCGCGCCCAAAGGTAACATGTAATTTATATACGCATTGGGATATGCAATGCAAGTATATGTTGAATTGTGCATTGTTGATGCAAATACATGTTGATCTATGCATTATGATTGCATATGTGTATGTTGATTGTTTGGTGCACATCCCATGAGTCATGGTTATATTAGAGTGATAATTTTAATGCTTTGCCGCTGTCACTTGAAGCGATGATAGAATACTTGCCGCTGTCATATTGTAGCGAGGAAAGAATATTTGCCGCCAAATGTTGAAGCGAGGGTATTGCCGCATGTCGCATTTGAGCGATGTTATTCGATGCCGCTAATATGTCGAAGCGAGGGGTATTAGTGCCGCTGTCATGACATGCGAGGTGCATTAAAATACACTGTTATAACAGACTAGGGATTGATGATTGGTGATAATGGAATGGTGATATGTCATGACATTTGTAGAACCATTAAATAATCTATTGATTATACTCATGAGTATATGGTACAGGGACAACTAAAAAGGGAGCGTTTAAAATGCATTGCAAAACAGGAAGTGTTTTATAATCACGGTTAATGCATTTACGCCTTATAATCATATTATGTTGAATATGGATTATTATATGCTCATGATTTGGAGGTTGTCCTTGTAGGTACATTTTGGCATAAAGGGGCTAAGAACGGGTTGAAGCAGTGAGCTAGTGAGGAAACGCTTTTGACGTAGAAGCTGTGATTCTTTTGTATAGTTTCTACTCTAGGAGTAGTGTAAATCTATAGGGTTAACATTCTTTTGGTTGGGAATGTAATTAACCATTTTAAAAGTTCTTATTTTGGCATGTAATCCTTAAAGCTCAAGGCTTCAACACGAACTTTTATACCCTGATTATACATGTTAGCTCTACTTATGCCTTTAATCCGCACTTAAGGAACTAGGGTCCTTACAATGAACATCAAGCTTATATTGTGCAGCAAGAGGCGAGCTGACCACTTTAGACTCACTTATATTGAATTTTTAAGCACTTTCTCAATATATTGTTCCTGTGACAATTACAATATTTTATTCGCCCGATCACGACAAATTATAATGCCAAGAATTTGTTGTGCCGGTCCCAAATTCTTCAGTGCAAAGGATTTATTCAATTGCTTCTTCAACTCATGAATTAGTCCCGCCAGCAATTAACATGTCATCCACATAAATCAATAATATAATAAAGTCATCATCAGAATACCTTTGTACAAAGACACAATGATCATAAGTTGTTTTCTGGTAGCCTTGCTCTTCCATGACTGCTTCAAATTTTTGACATCATAAGCTAGGTGCTGCTTCAAACCATACAAAATCATTTTCATTTTGCATACATAATCATCATATATAATCATCTTTTCCTTTTGGTAGCGCTTGTCGCGTACACCCAAATTAACCCTTCAAATTAATAGGAATAATGAATGTAGTAGCATGAGTAGGGATTGATCCCACGAGAAATAGTGTATTTTTGTGTTAATTATACAAACAAATAGCAAAAGGGGGTTCTGGAATCAATTAAACTAGTACTATGATGCAAAATCTAAGAAAACTAATATGCAAATTATACTAGGATGAATTAAATTATGAGAAAAATGATTCTTGGTTTTCAGTCGACTCTACCTTGGAATTATGCATTCAATCATCGATCATCACAAAAAGATTTAATTTTTACTTGAATATTCACCATTAGAGATTCAACTCATATCTTACCTTATGCCTAGTTAAAATAGCCCAAGTGTCTAAGTTAACCCGTATCGTTAAAAAAATCAAAACAACAACAATTAAGATTAATATTAACAATAGCTTTCAAAACTAGTAAGAATAATGAAACTTAGACAACATAATCCAAGCATCTATGTTTAATCTAGTCAATCGTTTCCCCTAAGAATTTAACAACCCAAAACAGACAATCATTAATCTTAGTTGCTTCGAAGGCCAAGCATTGGATTGTATGTAAAAATCATTAGCTGGCCAATCTTATAATCAAAACACAACATTTATGGCAATAAATCATAAAAAAACACTTGATACTCAATGAAATCAATAAAGAACATCAATCTCATGAAAAACATAAATTCCAAGGTTTTGTCTTCTTTCAACCAAGAATCCTAATCAAGAGTTTAATTATCACACAATGATTATTTATTTGTAAACAGCGGAAGATTATTTAAAAGTCCTGCCAAAATGTGGCTCTAAAAATTTCGGCATGACCTCCGCGCATGAGGGACATACCAGAAAAAAATGAAAAGCACAAAATCATAACCCAATGCAGTAAGTAAATACATAATACCATAGCATGCATCATAGGCACCCATTACATACGCCGTACTAAAACTATTTACATCATACAATATCATCCACAATAAGTCTCCAGCACACTTTCATACTCAAATATTTACATAATACCATCAGCAGTAAGTAAAACACCGAATAATCACAAATACGCAAGACTGAATTGAAATAAACTCAATTTACATAATTATACTATCAAGGACACACCCTGGTATACTTAACTATCCTACGACAGGGATAGACAAAAGTAAACAACCTCAGGTAAGACTTCCAGCGAGCATTCCCTCTTTGGGATCCTGGTAACCTGTAATACCTGTCATTGCCCACACACAAAGACAACAACAGCCCCTAGGGGGTGAGCCAAAGCCCAATATGAAACTATCAAGTAATTACAACATGTATCTATAAAATGTGATATATGATGTCATGCAATGCAATGCAATGTAATGCTATGCATGAAAGGTACAAATCATCTTGTGATAGCAAAAGTATGGAATCCAAGGAATAGCTATCAAATATCTCAAGATACCAGAATATCGGAGTCGAAAGAAAGGTACCATCAATCAATATCATGCTCGAGCAGGGCGTCGACTCGCTCATCGCTACGACATCTCTCTCAGTCGAGCCATCGGCGGTCCATCATCCCTCGTGTCTGGGCGACGTCGGCACACTCATTGCTACAGCATCTCCCAGCTCACTCTCTCTACCGAGCTATCGGTGTACCCATCATCCCCAGACACGCATCACAGATACCAACGAAAAAGATAAGGGTATCAACAAAAGAATCGGTAGAATCAACATGACATGCTCAATGTCCATGCGTGTCAATGCATCATGCCAATATCATAATCTCATATGATGCAACTCAATATGTCCAACGTGAAAGTCATATATCGATGTGCATTTATTGAAAAAGATGTGTGTTAACAAAATATTTATTTTCATACATCGATATATCAACTATGAATACTCATAATTCAAGTAAAATCACATAGCCAAGTAATTTCACGTAAGTCACGTAAGTTCAGTAAATCATGTATCAAATAATACAGATATCTATCGTATGTTACCGATCGCAACATACCTTATATCTTTTTGTTTCCTTTTGATTTGAAGCTTTAATGTCACTTGTTACTCTACATAATTTGTATAGGACAAAACATACATTTGATGTCAAGAAAGGATTCGTAATATTATTAAATATTTAAATCTTCATTAAAATCTTAATACCTTGTTTCTAACCCATTGATCAAGTCAATTATAGAGCATATAATAATTGGGAATAAAATTATACATCTTTAAACATTGTTTAATCTTCTTTCAATCATAGTAATATTCAGATTTCCAATTAAGTAATACTTTTTACAGTGTACCTTTAAGCCATGTATTCACAAATAATTCCATCCCTTGGTAACCTAACAATTTTACTTGTATTTACTCAAATATAAATCATAGTAGCTTCGCTCATATTCATTACAAATGGAGTTATAAATATTAATACCATCAATCGCTTCATGACTAGAGGGAATACTTATTTTCCACGTATACCTTATCAAATTCTTTTGTTCAATTCACTAAACAGTAGATATGTAATTCATTTACAACAAGAAACTCAAATCATAGCCATGTTACATAGCAAAAAACAGAAGATTTTCAGGTCATCTTTATATTTCTAGTTCAAGTATCACTAACAAATTATATGTAATTGTTAACCCAAGAACGTTAGCACCATAGCTATCAAGAATTGGGATTTAATAGCTTCATGATTTTGAACAGCTAGGATACTCCAAAACCCAACCAAAAACTCAACAAAAAGAGATTAGAGGCTAAGAACATGATTTAGCAGCCTTCACCATCACATGCAATGACTCGGTCGATACATAAGCATACAAATTGAACCAACAGTAGTGAATAATCCAAGAACTATCATCAACCTTTAAATTGAAACCCACATTTCGAATTAGAAACTGAAAATTCGAACTCACCCTCGCGTGAACAGCAACCATCGGCTGCATGGACATTTTCCGGTGGCTCACGACGGTTAAAGGGAATAAGAACGGAAGCAAAACGTCGGCACGGATGAGGGGAAGGATTTGCACAATATAATTCGAACTAACTTATGGTCAGAAAGATGAAATCGAACAAAACACGAAGAGCCCTAATACACAACTCGTACCTTTCCAGGAAAAAATCCTACGATCTCACGGCGGTGCACGGTGATTGCTTGGTATGTAAATGAGCGCCGGAGAGAGGGGAACACAGTGGTAGGTCGGATGCACCGGAAGGTGGCCGTACGGCGGCAGGCGCACCGATTTTCTGAGCGGAGGTCAAGACGCGAACGGGAAGTGCAGGGGAAGAAGAAGGAATCAGCTGATGAGTGTGAAATTACACATTTTACTATGTGTTTTGGAAATGACCAATAATACATTTTAATAATTGTATTACATCCCAGTTATGTATATCGGAGTGTCACCGGTGCACTGATAAATTAAATTTACAGACAGCACTTGAGATTTATACCCGCTACTATAATTGAGAGAATAATTTATTCGAGTCTAAAATATGATGAATTCTCAATAATTATGAAGAATATTCTGATTTTAAGGCCCTTTTTCGAGTTTTATGGTAGTATATCAAGTAATTGAGGTATAATTTGTGTAGGATAACAACAAATCAAGTTTCTAAAATTCTGAAAATACACCCGGCGATCGATCGGTAAGTTTATCTATAGTAACATTGCTTTGCTTTTGCTACCTCGGGCGATCAATCGGTCGGGCGATCACTCGGTGGGGTTCGGGCTTTTGTTGCTCATATTTCTCCTTTCGGCGATTGACTTGAATTGGCCATAACTTCTTCATACGATCTTTGAATTAAGCGAATTTGCTGTCCACAGGTAGATAACTGAAAGTTCTACAACTTTTCTCTTGTAACATTTCCAAAATATGGTTGAAACATGAAGGAAATCGAGGAGAAAATGAACGACATGTGTCTTGGATGCCAGTTTTCTCTCTTTTGTTCAACTTTATTTCTTCTTCCATCATTTTATCTCGATTTCTTCACATTTTCCTACATGTTACCAAATATATGATTAAGTAACAAATGTAATGAATTATCAATCAAAACATACATAATCATTGATTGTTAAGCGCATAAAATGAGTCTATTTCTAGCCACATCACTTTTCATTGAAAAACCTTCTGGTTGTTCCATGTATATTTCTCTATCCAACTCACCATTAAGAAAAGCAGTTTTAACATCCATCTGCTCAATATCCAAATCATAACTGGTTGATAAACCAAGCACAATATGTGATAGCTTTGAAACACAAAGTAGTGCGATATTAAATGGACAGAATGTGTTTCTGGAAGTTCGAACGTAATTCCTTTTACATCTCCCATTCTTCCAATTAAGGAAGGATTCACTAGAAGACTTTGAGTAATACAAACCAGTTGTACAACCCCGATTCTGTTGGATTTACCACACTACCAGACTTAAATTCCTAGTCTCTCAATCTGTTCAGATACAATTCGTCTGACAGTTACAATGAACTCACTCTTCTATCTTAGAACAAATACAATTGATAGAGTGAATTACTCTGAGCATAAATGATCCTTAAACAATCAAATAAAATAATAATACATGCTATCAACTTTGAGCAGATCGACAAGATGAAGTCTTTCGATGATAGTGTTATGCTCAAATGAATGCTCAATAAATGATTGATTATTGATCTCGTATGCGTGTTTTATCTCTTGTGTCGTGAACATCGTCTCTTGATATTTAAGTTACACCTTTATATAGGAATTTCTGCCAACGATAATATTTCCTTTTGCGTGGAACTCTTTACTTTACTTAACCTCTGAACAAACATCAGTCTTCTCTTTTAGACTCTTTCCGTTCTGGTCTGTTCTTTCGGCGCTTGTCAGATAAGATATGCTTTTTCTATTTACCATTTAAGGTAACTTCAGTCTTTGGTCTATTTCAGCATTAAATGCTACATTAAATGCTTCAATAAATAGCGTTGATTATTCAGACTGATGAACAATGTTTGCTAACTTAGTCTGAAACGATCTTTCTGAAATAAGATATGATCTGATCTGCATCGATCTGGTCTGTACCGATCTGGTTGACATCAATCTGGTCGACATTGATCTGGTCTGTTTTGTCATCTTTAAAATCCAAAACCAACAAATTCCTCCTTTTTGATGATGACAAAACCTAGCTTCTTTATCTTTTTAAGTCTTTCTCTTGTATAAGTTATGTTCAAAATAGATGAACTAACTGTCTTCTTTATTATTTAGGAGTTCAGATCGATTAAGTCTTTTATTCAAAAAATGAACTTTCCAAAATAAGTGAACACGACTGTGAATTCTGAAAGATTTTTTTTAAACTCGTCTGATAAATATATTTACATATGTTATTCATTACAGACAGTCATTTATTTCTTCTTTTCGGGCGGCTGTTCTGGCTTCTTTTGTTTCTTCTTTTCCCCCTTTTTGGCATCAGCAATGTCATGAAGGAAATCTACGATCTGCGTAAGCTGAGCACAGATAGCATCCATGCAATGATCTTGGGTAAGAAGCATTTGACAACTGTGGTTTTTACTTCTGAAGCCAGCTCAACCTGTTCTTTTCTCAGGCTGGTCTTATAAGATGCTTGTTGAGAGAATAGATCGTTCAGACCATGCTGTATACTATTGATGCTCTTCAGTATCTTTTCCTTGAAAGAATCAAAGTCCATAGTGGTAATCCGCTGGCTTTGGTGTACTTCTCTTACTCTGTGGGAGAGAAGGAGAAAATTCTCAGATAGTACTCGAAGGGACTTGGCCACTGATGGAGTGTCATCAAGGTAGTCTGGTATGTCTTCAGCAGGTTGCACAGCCAGCTCTTTCCCTTTTTCAGTCAAAACGAAGGGTTGCGCGAGATCTAGTTCTTCTACAAAAGCTTGCGGAGAAGATGAGTCAGTCGGCACAACAAATGGGGCAGCAGATTTGCGATGTTCGGACAGGACTAATTCAACAAGATCCGTAGAAAATTGATTCAAAAATGCCAAGTGTGCAGCAGACTGATCTGCTTGGACTATTTTTGACGGAGCTGGAAGGTCTTTAGCAAATGAAGGAGAGATTGGTTGAACAGACTTCTTAAGTTGTAAAGCCGCAATGATGCCGGACACAACTAGTTCAACATCGATGATGTCTTGAGTGACATAATCTTTGGTGCGACTAGCGTGCTGGTCTGAGCTTCGGAGACTGTGGACGCAAAAGGAAGAGACCTAGTAGGGGATTCCAGTAATACGTCCATTGCCCCAACCTCTGCTGCAGTCGGAGCATTAGGCGGTGGCTGCTCTATTGGCTTAGTAAAGGGTTCCTCATATTCTGCAGAAATTTGCCCTGCCATAGTCTGGCTTGGGGTTGGATGATCCGGACTGGGAGGAGGGGTTGAAATATTCAGCCTCTGGCGATGAATTCTGATAGCCATATATACAGTGAGGACGTCCATCTATAGCTGAGACATAACCGCGCTGTCATCCTGGATAGTCGGGCTGGTTATATCAAAATTTGTTTTCTTAGCTTAGACAAGGAGCGTTGCAAGCCTCAACCTATGTTTTGCACAGAACAGCTCTTTGCGATGCACAGCGATGCGAACATTGTCTGTTCTGTGCCTTTTAGAACTTCTTGTTCCATCTTGTTCAGTCATTTGAGCTTACCGAAGAACAGATTGATGTGATTCACCGTTCTGTACAAGACTCATTCATCGAATAAGGCGGCGAGGGCCTGTACTTTTTCTTCAATGTCTTCCATGGCAAGGTCAATAGCTGTTTGAGCAGCTGATTTGGGCTTCGAGGGTGCAATCTCTGTCATGGTGGCTTTGCCCTTCCTGTTGGGATATGCCCTAAGACATATCATTAGATGATTGTTTATGGCATACAATGTAATATGATTTTATTAATGACAATTCATTATTATATATTATTCTTTTAACTGTGCAATGTGAATTAATATATATGTTAATGTCCTTAGAATAATATTGTATTATTCTTAAAGATGTCCCTAGTCAAGTATTATCATGAATAGGGATAATGATAATTCGTAGAGACTAGTATGTGTTGATTGATGAATTGTTCATTGATATGAGATATCAAATCAACACATGAGTACATGTTAGAGAACGATGTACTGGACAGACCCACCATGAGAATGCAACATGGATAGTTATATGATCGTCATATGCAATTCTCACAGTGATAATAACGTATGTAATCCTTACGACTTGTGATCATCAGAGATCCCAACATAAGGAGTTATGTATCTTGATATCGTCAAACGTTACCCGTAACAGGGTAATCTATAAAGGCGACTATTGGATACACTACGAATTATGTAGAGGGATGTTGACTGATCGAGATATGATTTGTCCCTCCTATATAACAGGAGATGTGTTTGGCCCTTGATCAAGTGAGAACTAAAATGCATGGCCATGCTCGAATGAGTCGATATGAGATATCAAGCTTATTCGTTTATTCTAGTTCTACTTGGGGATCAAGAAATAGAGATTGAATATACGAGTATGACTATTCCATGACTCGTGTTCAATCTAAACACAAAGGACAAAGGGATTAAGCTACATGGTTAATATTATCACAAGTTCTAAAGGCTATGTCGAGTCATTGACATTCTTGTAATTTGGGTAGCCTCGATGTGTTGCTAGACATCGCTCCTTGCTTGCGACATAAAATGAGATTTTATGTCACTGCCAACATTACAAGATCCTATCGGGTCGCACAAAAGATTAAATCGATAAGGGAAATTAAATTCATTGGATGAATTAATTAATTAAGAAGAGTCTTAATTAAGTGATTAAAAGGTTTTAATTAAATAATGGGTTTGGGCCCATAAGACTTTAAGAAAGTCTTGAACCTTAATTAAAAGCCTTATAATATAAATACATGGTTTTGATTAATTGTTAATCATACTTTTATATCATAGCTTGATATCAAAACCTAGCCACACAAGAGCTCCACTCGGCCGCCTCTTCCTTCACCCCTCACGGCCGCCGTCGGTTGTAGTTAGGGTTTTGGTTGGCCGTCGTCGATCGTTTTTGAACCGGGAGTTCAGTTTTGGTTCAAGAATAAGTCTAGCAACTTGTTCTTGTACATCCTTTTTCGATTTGATCGTGTGGATACCGTTGAGGCAAGACCTTGGAGGTGTTGCTCGTGACTCGGGATCGTTGGACGTATTGCACCGTGGAATCTGCTCAAACACGCTACAAGGGTGAGACTTTTGTAAACCTTTATCCGATATGAAATCATATGTATAGATCTATTGTTCTAGTAATCCATAAATTTTATTCCGCTGCGTTGTATGCTCTAAGGATTACTTACAGTGGTATCAGAGCCGTGTACAAGGCTCATATCGGATTTATGTGGTTAAATAGTTTAATCATATTAGAATTAATATTGCATGCTATTTAAAACTGTTTATTTTCATATATGATATGGAATAAATCGAGTTTGTGAAAATCATCGTATAATATTATATATGATATAATTGACGGATCGAAATATATGATAATTCGTGATCAAAACCGGAACATTGGCTCATGCATGGCTCACGGCCGCCGCCACCAAAGGGCTAGGGTTTCGAACCCTAGTCACCATGGCTCGGCCGCCGCCTCCAAAAGGCTAGGGTTTAGAACCCTAGTCACCACAACACTCGGCCGCCGCTTAGGAGCTAGGTTTCGAACCCTCGAGCATGGGTCGAGCCGTTGCACTATCTAAGGTTTTTAAACTCTATTGGCTCGATAAAGTATTGAGAAGGTGCAAGTTGGTTCGATCATGGTCCACGGAATTATGAGGGTCGACGGCTACACCACATGAGGGCTAGGGTTTTTCGAACCCTTGGCTCGAGATGGTTAAGCTGTCACCGTCATGAACCGTCCATGGTTGGACCGTGGCTTGTGGCTCATGAATTTCGGTGTTTCGAGCAAGTTGGCTCGATGAAAAATAAAGATGGTGCGAGGCGGCTAGGGTTTGGAACCCTAGCGCCGCCGCCGCTCGAGCCATGGTTCGGCCATGGGCTAGGGTTTCTAACCCTAGGCCCATAATTGGTCCAGCCGTGCGCTTTTGTGGTTCGAACCATGATGGTTCGTGGATTAGTCGCATTAAGTTCGTGGCATGTGATGTCCCGAGCGTACGATAATTTTTCAAAATTCTATTTTACAGTTTTAATTAGAATTAAATTTAAAATGTTTAGAATTTAATTAATTAAATGTTAATGCATGCTTTATGTGTTGTTTGAGCATGGTGCGTGGTTATAGCCCTTTGACCTATTAGATAGGATTTGTGGATGTTTGTAATTTATAATACGACCTGCGAGTCGTGCCTTCTCTATTTCATTCTAAATGTAATCCCTCCCCTATGTTCCCCTCGAATGTGAATCGATGAATTCTATATCTTGTAAATAGTGTAGTTTATTTTATTGATGGTGATCAATGAAGATGGAGCATCGTGCCGGGATGAGGAGGCCATTCACAAATTGGAGCCAAAGGAAGGTGCTTGTGAAGTTACCTTAGGTTGACTCTTAGGATTTTCTCATTGGCTTGAGAGAATCGTTAGTAGGCTATAACCATGTCACGTTTAATTATGTATGTTGATGCATGATTTATCTTATGTTTTAGATTGATAATTGTATTACACATATATGTAGATATGTATACAACTATATGTAGTGGACATATTTTAAATTATCAAACTAATCATGAGATCAATAAATCCCTCTAAAATATTAAGTTTTAGATGCCTTCCAAAATTAAAAGTACTCGTCAATAACTTTGATTGTACATGTGTGGGTTTGCCAAAGCAACGCACCGTGGCAATCTTAGTAAGGCGCGAAAGGATAAAAGTGATATCCGTTATACTTTAAATTGGGTACGACTTAACTAGGTTATCTCAATAGGATTGGGAACTTAGAGGCATGGGTTGGATTATAATTCATTTGATGAATTGAACAAAGTGTTGTTCGTCCAACTATCCAAGAATTATATGTGATGTAATTGACAAAGTGTTGTCTACCTAAATAACCGAGTCTTGGGCGATTAGCCAAAGCTAACTCAAGATTAGGCGAAATATGGATCTTGGCCCACTAAAGGTTTCGAGGGTTGATATTTTTTAAAACAAAATAGTGGGAGTATCATTTAATATAAGACCATGTTAAATGATTTAAATCATAAACTTATTTTGCATATTTATATTGTAGATATCCATGGCAACTAACAACGTTACTAGCACATTATCACTGCGATCGGTCCTTGAGAAGGACAAATTAAATGAGACGAATTTCCTAGACTGGCATAGGAACTTGAGGATAGTCCTCAAACAAGAAAAGATACAATATGTCCTAGAGGAACCCTTGCCCGCTGAGGAACCTCCCCTAACGGCTACAAGAGCCGAAAAAGATGCTTACAAGAAGCATCAGAGTGACGCACTTGATGTTGGGTGCCTTATGCTTGCCACCATGAACTCTGAGCTTCAGAAGCAACATGAGAAAATGGAGGCGTTCGGTATGATCGAACACTTAAAGCAATTGTACCAACAGCAAGCTAGACAAGAGAGGTATGACGTCTCTAAAGCGTTGTTCCAGTGCAGGATGGTAGAGGGAAGCCTAGTTGGAACTCATGTGCTCAAGATGATTGGGTATATAGAGAATCTGGACAAGCTGGGTTTTCCATTGGACCAAGAGTTGGCCACCGATGTGATCTTGCAATCGTTGCCTGAGAGCTTCAGTCAATTTGTAGTAAATTACAATATGACTGACATGGAAAAGACTCTACCACAATTGCTTGGTATGTTGAGAACATATGAAGCAAATACAAAGAAGACTAAGGCCACAAATGTTCTTATTGTGAATAAGGGCAAAGGAAGGGCCAAAGCTAAAGGCAACAAGAAAGCAAAGAAGGTCTTTGTTAACTCTAAGCCAAAGTCTTATGCACTAAAGCCAAAAGGGGGGATAGCGAAGGAAGGGAACTGTTTCCATTGCGGTGAGACCGGCCATTGGAAAAGAAACTGCAAAGTATATCTGGAGGATCTAAAGAAAGGAAGTGTGACTTCCACTTCAGGTATTTTTGTTATAGAAGTCAATTTATCTACTTCTTCATCATGGGTATTAGATACTGGATGTGGATCTCACATTTGTGTAAATGTGCAGGACCTCAAAAAGAGTAGATTGTTGGCGAAAGGCGAAGTTGATCTCCGAGTTGGAAATTGAGCAAGAGTTGCTGCATTAGCTATAGGGGATTATCATTTATCTTTGCCTTCTGGTTTATCGTTGATTTTAAAAGATTGTTATTTTGTGCCTTCAATTACTAAAAACATTATTTCTATTTCTTGTTTGGACAAGTATGGATTCTCATTTATTATAAAGGACAACTGTTGTTCCATTTATTTAAATGATATGTTTTATGCTAGTGCACAAATGGTGAATGGTCTTTATTTATTAAATCTTGATATACCTATCTATAACATAAATACTAAAAGGATTAAAAATAATGATTGTAATCCGACGTATCTCTGGCATTGTCGCTTGGGCCACATAAACGAGAACCGCATATCTAAACTTCATAAGGATGGAGTATTAGATTCATTTGATTTTGAATCATATGAAACATGCGAATCTTGTTTAATGTGCAAGATGACTAAAGCCCCTTTCAAGGGACATGTTGAAAGGGCAAATGTTTTATTGGGACTAATACATAGTGATGTATGTGGTCCAATAAGTACACAAGCTAGAGGTGGTTTTCAATACTTCGTTACATTTACTGATGACCTCAGTAGATATGGGTATGTGTACCTAATGAAGCATAAGCACGAAACCTTTGAAAAGTTCAAAGATTTCAAGAATGAAGTACAAAACCAACTTGGCAAAAGTATCAAAATCCTTCGATCAGATCGAGGAGGTGAATACTTAAGCCAAGAGTTTCATGACTATCTAAAGGAGTGTGGGATAGTCCCACAACTCACTCCTCCGTATACTCCACAATGGAATGGTGTATCCGAGAGGAGAAATCGAACCTTGTTGGACATGGTTAGATCAATGATGAGTCATGCAGATCTTCCGATATCGTTTTGGGGACACGCTCTAGAAACATCGATTTTCTTACTGAACCGTGTTCCATCTAAATCAGTGGAAAAGACACCATATGAGATATGGACTGGGAAGCGTCCTAGTATGTCTTTTATGAAGATTTGGGGTTGTGAGGCTTTCGTTAGACGTCATGCCACTAACAAACTTGGACCCAAATCTGATAAGTGTTTATTTGTGGGGTATCCTAAGGAAACGAAAGGATACTATTTCTATTATCCCACCGAGAACAAAGTAGTTGTTGCTCGGACTGGTGTATTTCTTGAAAGAGAATTTATTTCTAGAAAAACCAGTGGGAGAAAAATAGAACTTAGTGAAGTTCAACCACAAGAAAACACTGAACCTGAGATTGAGATGGAAACAGAGCAGGCACCGCAAGCTGTTGTGGAAGAAGCACCTGCTCAAGAGACACAAGCCCAGCGTAGGTCTGTAAGAGAACACCGGGAGCCACAGAGATATGGATTTCTTGTGACTCAACAAGGTGACTTACTACTTATTGATGAGGATGAGCCGTCATCTTATCAACAAGCTATAATGGGCAATGATTCTGAGAAATGGTAAGAGGCCATGAAATCTGAGATGGAATCCATGTATGCAAACCAAGTATGGACTTTGGTTGATCCACCTGAAGGGGTACGACCCATAGGGTGCAAATGGATTTTCAAGAAAAGGACCGATATGGATGGTAACGTACAAACCTATAAAGGTCGGCTGGTTGCAAAAGGATTCAAACAAATTCATGGTATTGACTATGATGAAACCTTTTCACCAGTGGCCATGGTTAAATCCATAAGTGTGAGACCCCGATATCTCAATATACTAATAGGTGCGATTAAGAGAACTAAGCATTTCAATATCAGAGTATTTAATCGTGTTGACATTTTGAGCTTACAGTTCAAATGTACCCATAAAATTTTCAACAGATAATAGTTACATTTCTCAAAACAATAGGAGTGACACTATAGTTCTACTCTACTACTTGTAGAGACTACGCATAAGAACTCTGTCCTGCTATTGTAGTAGCACTCCTTACAGCTCAAAGTATCAGCCCCGACCCTAGTTCTCCTTAGCAAAAGCACCTATAAAGACAACCCCCAACACATGAGCACATAGCTATCCATATACAACACAATATGAATACGTAAGGCGTAAATGCATAATCATAAATACAAAACAATTCCTGTATTTTCATCGCATTTACAATGCCCATTGGTTGTCCCTGTACCACAATTCATAATCAAAACACTATATGAATGTATGGCTTCACTAATAAATGTCATGACATATCATCTCTTTTTCTTGAGTCAGTCATCATCAGTTATTTTAATGCTTCTTCGCTTTACAATCTCAAAACAAGCGGTATCTCATCCTCGCTTCTTCATACTAGCGGTATCTCATCATCGCTTAGTATGGTATACCCCGCCTCCATGTGCAAGCGAGCCTCCCCCCTCCCGCTCCACATTTTTAGCGGTCAAGCGTAAGCATTAAAACCTTCACTGTGATCACCCATGACTCGTGGAATACACCTCTTTATTCCACATCACAATATGCAACAACAATGCATAATATGCAACAACAATGCATAATAACATGTATCAACTCTTAATGCATCACATTGCATTCATCATGTGTCAAACAGACAAACATAAGTACATGTTACCGTTGGGATGCCCGTACGTCGCTTACGTACCTTTCCAAAATGTAGTGTGTGGTGGGACTCTATCCCCTGCGTTGTGTAGCCATCTGTGAAGGCTCTACACCAGTGTACAACACAATATTAGATGCCAATTTATAATCCAAAATCAAAATCCAACAAAATATCAATTTTTCAAAACTATGCCTCTGGCGATCGATCGCTACCACTTGGCGATCGATCGCCAAACTCCACTGTCCCATGGCAATCGATCGCGCCATTCATGGCGATCGATCGCGTGCCTTTGATTTTGGCTACTGGACCTCGGCGATCGATCGCGCCATTTGTGGCGATCGATCGCCACATGGTCTGTGCGCGACATTTTCCAGAATGTTCAACACTGATTTTCACACCTTTCGTTCTAACATGTAAGACATACAACATGCCTAAACAAACATGCTAGTAGCTACAATACACTACCCTGAGTGTAATCGTACAAGCTATATATCCCAACCACAAACCCACATGCATTAAAAGCACCCTATAACATCAGTACTCAACCAACTTTTTCGAAAAACAGAGCATTGTCTTCCTGCCCAGATTTTTGAGTACCCACTTTCAAGCAATGAAATCTACCACATAAGTCATGAATATTGCTCGAATAAAAATGCCAAAGGCTTCACAAAACTACCATGCATATTTTCACATCAAAGGTTTACCCTAAAACCCATCTAACATGCATAATATCACCTCCTCAAAATCACTCCCAGTCCACATTTTCCAGAAAAACAGGGCATACTCCTACCCAGATTTCCGAACACCCTACTTTACATGCTTATTTCCTCAACATAAAACATGTAAAATACATAAGGAAAAATACTGAGAGCTACATAACAACACCATGTAAGCATTTAAATTGAAGGTTTTAAGAAACCTAAGCTAACATGCAATTTTTCACACCAATAAAAGTATGAACTCAACAACTTAATTTCAAACCCAGAAATGGTTTCTCACCCCTTTTTGCTCCGATTTTTGGAAGCTTTCCAGGCAATAAAAATGGTGGATCTCCTTCTTTTCTCACTTATCAGGTGTTGGACGAAAAATGGGAGAGAATTGGAGGTGTTCCAGCTATGACAAGGTGGAGTGGGAGATGGGGCAAGGGGCATGGGCAAGCAGCTGGCAGCTGGCAGCAGGGTATGGGTCAAGGGGGGGTGGTTGAGTGGGGGGTTAAGTGATGTGTTATGTTTTGGTCCCGGTATTTAGCACGATGTATTAAAATATCCTCACATGATATTTTATAGTATTTTCTCAATAAAATACTTCAACTCCCATTTAAAAAATGCTTTACCAAAACAAACAACACACACCCCAAATAATAATGCCACAACCCCAAAATCCCAACATATAACACATGCACCCTCACATGCATTTCCCAATATTATTAATTCAACACAAGAATTAATACCATAATTTTCACAACAATGATTAATGTTTAAAAGAACACCTAATCATTTCGGGGATATCACAATAAGGATCTTACTTGCAATAGCTGCATTTCATGATTATGAAATCTGGCAGATGGATGTCAAAACAGCTTTCCTTAATGGAAATCTACTCGAGGATGTGTACATGACACAGCCCAAAGGTTTTGTCGATCCAAAGGATGCTGGAAAGATATGCAAGCTACAACGATCCATTTATGAATTGAAGCAAGCTTCTCGGAGTTGGAATCTCAGTTTTGATGATGCAATCAAAGAGTTTGGTTTTATCAAAAACGAAGATGAACCTTGTGTCTACAAGAAGGTCAGTGGGAGCGTAATCATTTTCCTAGTGTTGTATGTAGATGACATACTTCTTATTGGAAATGATATCCCTGCCTTGCAATCTGTAAAGATTTGGCTAGGGAATTGCTTTTCGATGAAAGACTTGGGAGAAGCCACCTATGTATTAGGAATCAAGATCTATAGAGATAGATCGAGAAGGCTTCTTGGTCTAAGTCAAAGTACATACATAGACAAGGTGCTTAAAAGGTTTAGCATGCAAGAATCAAAGAAAGGATTCGTGCCTATGACGCATGGCATTTATCTCTCGAAGGAACAATGTCCTTCAACACCAGATGAGAGACAACGCATGAGTAAGATTCCATATGCATCAGCCATTGGATCTATCATGTATGCCATGATATGTACTCGTCCCGATGTATCGTATGCTTTGAGCATGACGAGCAGATATCAAGTTGATCCAGGTGAAGGTCACTGGATTGCTGTCAAGAACATCCTAAAGTACTTGAGAAGGACTAAGGATACATTCTTGATTTATGGAGGTGAGGAAGAGCTCAATGTAATGGGTTACACTGATGCAAGCTTCCAAACTGACAAAGATGATTTTCGATCGCAATCCGGATATGTGTATTGCCTAAATGGAGGTGCTGTGAGCTGGAAGAGTTAAAAGCAAGAAACAGTAGCCGATTCTACAACGGAAGTTGAGTATATTGCTGCCTCGATGCAGCAAAGGAAGCTGTTTGGATGAGGAAGTTCATTTCTGAACTTGGAGTGGTGCCTAGCATTAAAGATCCGATAGAACTCTATTGTGACAACAATGGAGCGATCGCATTGGCTAAGGAACCAAGATCTCACCAAAGATTCAAGCACATACTTAGGCGTTTCCATTTCATTCGAGAAATCGTTGAAAGGGGAGATGTTAAAATATGCAAAGTACCAACAGATGATAATGTATCTGACCCATTGACGAAGCCACTGTCACAGCAGAAGCATGATCGTCATACTAGATCTCTAGGCATTAGGTATATGTCTGATAGTCTTAGTGCAAGTGGGAGATTTGTTGGGATATGCCCTAAGACATATCATTAGATGATTGTTTATGACATACAATGTAATATGATTTTATGAATGGCAATTCATTAATATATTTTATTCTTTTAACTGTGCAATGTGAATTAATATATATGTTAATGTCCTTAGAATAATATTGTATTATTCTTAAAGATGTCCCTAGTCAAGTATTATCATGACTAGGGATAATGATAATTCGTAGAGACTAGTATGTGTTGATTGATGAATTGTTCATTGATATGAGATATCAAATCAACACATGGGTACATGTTAGAGAACGATGTACTGGACAGACCCACCATGAGAATGCAACATGGATAGTTATATGATCGTCATATGCAATTCTCATAGTGATAATAATGTATGTAATCCTTACGACTTGTGATCATCAGAGATCCCAACATAAGGAGTTATGTATCTTGATATCGTCAAACGTTACCCGTAACAGGGTAATCTATAAAGGCGACTATTGGATACACTACGAATTATTTAGAGGGATGTTGACTGATCGAGATAGGATTTGTCCCTCCTATATAACAGGAGATGTGTTTGGCCCTTGATCAAGTGAGAACTAAAATGCATGGCCATGCTCGAATGAGTCGATATGAGATATCGAGCTTATTCGTTTATTCTAGTTCTACTTGGGGATCAAGAAATAGAGATTGAATATACGAGTATGACTATTCCATGACTCGTGTTCAATCTAAACACAAAGGACAAAGGGATTAAGCTACATGGTTAATATTATCACAAGTTCTAAAGGTTATGTCGAGTCATTGACATTCTTGTAATTTGGGTAGCCTCGATGTGTTGCTAGACACCGCTCCTTGCTTG
The DNA here is from genome assembly GCA_907163345.1 of Haberlea rhodopensis. Classification (NCBI taxonomy): domain Eukaryota; kingdom Viridiplantae; phylum Streptophyta; class Magnoliopsida; order Lamiales; family Gesneriaceae; genus Haberlea; species Haberlea rhodopensis. The sequence goes on along the minus strand of CAJQUN010000033.1, from coordinate 4,453,249 downwards.
CGACATAAAATGAGATTTTATGTCACTGCCAACATTACAAGATCCTATCGGGTCGCACAAAAGATTAAATCGATAAGGGAAATTAAATTCATTGGATGAATTAATTAATTAAGAAGAGTCTTAATTAAGTGATTAAAAGGTTTTAATTAAATCATTGGTTTGGGCCCATAAGACTTTAAGAAAGTCTTGAACCTTAATTAAAAGCCTTATAATATAAATACATGATTTTGATTAATTGTTAATCATACTTTTATATCATAGCTTGATATCAAAACCTAGCCACACAAGAGCTCCACTCGGCCGCCTCTTCCTTCACCCCTCACGGCCGCCGTCGGTTGTAGTTAGGGTTTTGGTTGGCCGTCGTCGATCGGTTTTGAACCGGGAGTTCAGTTTTGGTTCAAGAATAAGTCTAGCAACTTGTTCTTGAACATCCTTTTTCGATTTGATCATGTGGATACCGTTGAGGCAAGACCTTGGAGGTGTTGCTCGTGACTCGGGATCGTTGGACGTATTGCACCGTGGAATCTGCTCAAACACGCTACAAGGGTGAGACTTTTGTAAACCTTTATCCGATATGAAATCCTATGTATAGATCCATTGTTCTAGTAATCCATAAATTTTATTCCGATGCGTTGTATGCTCTAAGGATTACTTACACTTCCCAGCAACAGATGATGGCTTGATCCTTGATTGGGTATAATCGCCCAATTCTTTAATCATAATGCACTTGACAACTGGTATATTGGATGTGATTCGGGGCACAACTTTGGCTAGTTTGAGTGGAGCTTTGGTTGTTTGAGGTGGAGCTTGGGTTTGGGGGTGGAGCTTGGAGTACAGGGGTTGCTTGGGTTGGAGGAGAGGTAGATATGGGTTTGGGATTTAAGGTTGTCAGGGTTTGGTGAGCTGGGTTCGAGGCTTATTTGGTAGGGGTTTGGTTAGGGATGAGGTGGTAGAGGCAGACTGGGTTTCATCTCAGTCAATCTGGACCACTACCAGTTTTTGTTTAGCCTTGGTCTTCTTTGCTGCAGCCTGTTCTGCACCAACGCCATCTTGACGGTCAATAATTCAGTGGGAGTTGGGGGAGCAATTTTGGACTTTAACAGAGCCAGTCCTTTGGGATTAATGACTTTGAACAGACTGAGTGCCAAAGATTTTCACAGCTCAATATTCACTGACTCCAACAACTTGCTCAATGGAACAACAAAATAGACAGCCTGCTTTGTGGAAGTGATGTTCTCCAATAAAACACCAATAAGGAGGAAGACCAGTTCACTTTCTGTCCAAAGTGGATAGCTGCCATGGCTCCAAACTTTTCAGATGTCACAGCATCATAACTTCCAGCCTTGCTCAGCAGCGGTTTTCCAACGATGTCGCATAGCACTTGAAAATGGAAAGACATCTCTTTATTCTTGAATGCTGGCTTAAGGGTGAGTCCGAAGATTGACACTCTGCGCTGAAATTCCTCCAGAGTGGCTTTGGACAAATGAACGAAATCGGACGTGCCAGAGGTAGGAAGCCCAAACATCTCCATAGTTCTTTGATCTCCGATCATACACCACCGTGCCACATTCCAAGAATTTCCCCAGTCCCGATGATTACAGATTTTTGAACATAGATACCATTTCATTGTCTTCCATCCTCTAGATAGCGTCAAACTCAACAGATAATGAGTTGTGAGTAATGGTTGCCATTTGAAATATCAGTATACGAATATAAGGAAGAAAGAAGAATTTTTAGAAGAGATAAGCAGACAACGGTAATTATAAAAAGTAAAATGATGAAAGAGATGTACAACCTGATAAATACAGAGATATTAGATACGTGTCTGCATCTCGATGACTGATGTTTTAAAATTCAAATTTTAACGGACTGTGTGAGGGTATAGTAAGGCGGTTAAAGTTAAATCAGTCCGGGCTGTGAAATATTACTATATTGTGACATCCTCTGAAATAGTTACGTGCATTTGGACCTTTAATTATGTTTATGTGAGTAATTCGGTGTTAAATTAATTATGGTGGTGGAATGTATAGTTAAGCAGTGGGCATGACCTGGTAGTACATTTCAGGTTTCAGGTGATGCATGTTGTGGAAATTGAGTTTTGGCATGGTTTATATGAGATGATGTTAATTATTTTGGAAAGCATGTTATTTATGTCTATGGTGCATTTTTTTGGTAAATACTTTTAAGAGGTCATGTTGGGATATTGTAATACATCATGCTAAGCAATTGGACACCATTTTTTCTGAATTGCTATCATATACAGACCCATGCCCCTATGTTAACCCATCACCACTCATTCTAAAAGAACACTCAATCTTTTCTCCCACTTTCATCTCTAAAAATCGCCTCATCTAGCTAAGGGAAGGTGGGAATCTTGAAATCTCAATTGCTTAGAAATTTGCAAGATTTGAAGCTAAAGTGGTTAGAGTCTTGTATGTTAAATGTTGGGCATGTTTTAGTTGAGGTTTGAGTTTATATTTTGGGGGAAGATGGCATGTTTTGATGTGTTTTGCTGAAGTTGGATTTTGTGTTGTTATATGGTAGTATAATGGAGTTTATTATGTGTTGAGTTGATGAGGTTTGCTGGTTTGTAGTATATGTTGGTGTAGCATGAGGTTTATGCTCAAAAATGGCATTTTCTCGCAAATACAGGGCTCGACGATCGATCGCGCGAGGCAGGGAAAATATGTGGGATGATAACGTCTCCTCGATGGATCGAGCGAAACTCCCGATCGATAGAGGCGGCTTCTCGATCGATCGGTGAGGCTTCTCGATCGATCGAGAAAGGCAACATTTTGTTGCTGAATTTTGGGCGCCTCGCGATTGATCGCGAGCTGAGGCCGATCGATTGCGAGGCATGGAATTGGGTAATGTTGGATTTTGGTTAAATTGATGGGATTTTTGGTATTGGACTATTAATTGACTTCTAATATTGGATTGTGTGATTGTGTAGAGCCTTCCCAGGTGGCACCACAACAAAGGAGATAAAGTCATACCCTATTTGATGTGACTAGAAATAGACACATCTTTAGCGCTTAATTGTCTACGATTTGGTAGGTTTTGATGGATAATTTGATACGTATGCTACCTAATCGTATATTTGTGTAATTGTAGGTACAATCGAAGAAAACGAGCTAAAAATGATGTGTAAAGACCAAGAAAAGACATGTTTATCAAGAAAATGGCAAAAACATAATTTTGGAGGAGGCGATCGACCGCATGGGAGAGGAAATCGATCGTCTATGGACAGAAACTTGAGCAACACAATTTACGAAGCAACGATCGATCGCCACTTTATTGCGATCGATCGCCTGAGGCTACTGGAGGGAAGCGATCGATCGCCACTTTATAGCGATCGATCGCCTCAAGCATTTTGCTGAAAAAAATAACGAAGCGATCGATCGCCATAAAAGGGGCGATCGATCGCCGAAGAGTCCGAAATTTTGGAAATAAGTCTTTTACCATGTTTAAAAGATTGTAACCTAGTTTTAAGCCTCCAAGACCATAGAACTCGATTTTTTACCTCCTCTTAGATAGATTTTCGAGCCTTTAGAATAGTATTAGGTTTTTAGAAGATTTTTCTTTCAAGTTTTATCAAGAACAACGCGAAGAACAGAACCGGAATCGACAAGCCGGAATCGTGATTCGTCTTAGTAATTTCTTTTCCTTTGTTATCTAATGTTTTCGAATCATTATTTGTTATTTTTAGATTCAATTATGCTAGGCTAAACTCTTAGATTCTTGGTTTAAGGGATACTTGCTTTTGGATTTGAATCTCCTGTGAGAATTTTTGTTTGTTTATTGAATTTAATTTCGATTTCAATTCTGTTTCTTGGTATCGATTTTAATGATTATTGTGTTTGTTTATTAGATTGATCACCTAGTATTCACATGCATAATCGATAGCTAATTAAGAATCAACTAAGATTAATAATTACCGGCTGTAGGTGTTATTGAATTCTTAGGAGAAACGATTGGGTAATCAATCATTAACGGCTGTAGTTTCTATTGATTAGATTTATCGAACTCACTAGTTTTGAAATCTATCATTGATTTAATCATTAACGGCTGTAGTTTTGATTAGAGATTTGATAAGGGTCGGATTGAATGTTGTCTTCTCTTTGACTACGATTAAGGTGGGTAGGGATTCAATTTCCAATCGATGAATAATTGAAAGAATTCGAATGTTAGTGATTTGATGATCAAGAGAGAATTTTCCAAAAGTAAAGTTGACCGGAAACCAAGAATCGCTTCACTCTCATAAGTTTTAATCGTTTTAGTTAATCTCGTTAATTAGTTTAATTCTTAAAATTTGCTTAGTAGTAATCACTCAATTCAAAACCCCCTTTTTACTATTCATTTTTAAATTGACGCGAAAAAATACTACCTTCCCTGTGGGATCGATCCCTACTCTCGCTACTACATACTTTTGCTATTAACTTGAGAAGGGTTAATTTGGGCGTACGCGATAAGCGCTACCAAATTTTGGCGTCGTTGCCGGGGAAGGCATTGGTTGTCGATTTTTTTTATTATTTGTTATCCCACATTACTACTTTGGTTTGTTGATGAGTACAGGTGAACCCTCTGATCACGAAGAGAATTTTTACTACGATCCTGAGATCGAGAGGACACTACATCGGAGAAGAAGAGAAGCAAGGTTACTTGAGGAAGAAGAGAGGAACATGATGGCTGCGAATCAAAGCTTGAGGCAGTTGGCGAATCCTAACTTGGATCAACAACCTCTCTGCATCACTTTCCCTGCCCTGACTAATAACGTAAATTTCGAAGTCAAGTCTGGTTTAATTCACTTATTGCCAGCTTTTCATGGTCTTGCAGGAGAAAACCCGCACAAGCATTTAATGGAATTCCACGTGGTGTGCACTACTATGAAGCCAACCGGAATCACTGAGGATCAAATAAAGTTAAGAGCCTTTCCATTTTCTCTAAAGGACGCTGCAAAAGACTGGCTATTCTACTTACCATCCGGATCGATCACCACGTGGACGGACTTACAAAGAGTATTCCTGGAGAAGTATTTTCCTGCTTCAAGGGCGACTAACATAAGGAAGGAGATCTACGGAGTGAAGCAGTTCCACGAGGAGTCACTGCATGAGTACTGGGAACGATTCAAGAAGTTGTGTGCAAGTTATCCACAACATCAGATAAGTGAACATCTGTTGATTCAATATTTCTATGAAGGTTTGCTTTCTGGTGACAGGAACTTGGTGGATGCGGCAAGCGGAGGAGCATTTATCGACAAGACAGCGGAGGAAGCGAGGAGCTTGATAGCTAACATGGCGGCCAATTCCCAACAGTTTGGACATGTTCGCCATGGACAACCGCAAAGAAAAGAGGTAAACGTATCAAACCTGGAATAACAACTGATAGACCTAACTTTTCTTGTGCGTGGTCTTGCAGGTGGAAATGTATGGAAGATAAAGTCGTGTAGAATCTGTCTGGCTGCGAACCATCCCACGGATGCATGCCCCTCACTACAAGAGACAGTCGCTGAGAACGTGAATGCCGCGGGAGGATTCCCAGGTCCCCCATAAAATAGCTATGGTAATCCATCGAGCAATTACAATCAAGGTTGGCAAGATCATCCAAACCAAGGTTATGGAAACCCACAGATGAACCAACCCCTACCTTATAGACAACAATACCAGAGACCTCCACCACTTCCAGCGTACCCTCCTTCTGACAGGTTAGAACATAGCATCAAAGTTATTGCTGAAAATAGCTTACAATTTCAACAGGAGACGAGGGCAAGCATCCAGAGCTTGACTACGTAAATGGGACAATTGGCAACTTCTCTCAACAAGATTGAAGCAAGAATCTCAAATGGACTACCTTAACAACCGGAGGTGAACCCCAGGGAGAATGTGAGTGCTATCACTGTGAATGTGAGTGGAGATACAGCTGAAGAAGAGGTGGTACTGACGCCACCCAATAACGAAGAGAAGACGGAGAAGGAGAAAGAAGTTGAAGAACCCATGCAAGAGGAGAAACCACGAGGTAAGTTCCCCAACTTTTCTGGATATAAAAGTGAACCCCCATTCCCCCTTGCATTGAAGATGAATTTGAAGGACAAGGGTCTCAAGAGGCTCTACGAGATTTCCCCACGATGTAATGAAAAAGATCCACTCAAGGAAGCCAAGAAAGATGATAAGTGCAAGGAACGCGAAGGGCAGCCCAAGGTCGAGCTAGGTGAGAATGTTTCGGCGGACATCCGAAGAAGCATCCCCGCTAAATGCAAGGACCCTGGTATGTTTTCCATCCCATGTATGATTAATGCTAATAGGATTGAGAAGGCTATGCTTGATTTAGAATCTTCTATAAATGTCATGCCTTACTCAATCTATTCTCGACTAAAACCGGGACTTTTAAAAAGAAATGACACTGGGATTCATTTAGCTGATAAGTCCACGGTCATACCTAGGGGGATAATAGAGGACGTAATCGTGCATGTAGAGAACTTGGTTTTCCCAGCTGATTTCTATGTCTTAGACATGGAAAATGGTGATCCATCTAGTCTAATCCTTTTACGGAGGCCATTCTTGAAAACATCAAAATCAGTAATCGAGATAAACTCTTGAGCATTCGAGTTACGCTATTGGCATACATGATGATTATGATTCGGATTTTGATAATGATGAGTTGTGGGAAATGGGAAAGGCTACTGATGGCCTTGACGACAACAGAGGTATGGATTCTAACTTAGTGCATATTGTTCATACTATTGCTGCGTTATCTACTCACGATACTGTTGACCCTCTTATTTCTCACTTGCAGGATCGTACCGTTGGAAAGAAGCACCCTCCGGATCGACCATGTCAATCAAGTGACGAAGGAGCAAAGACTGGGGACGACCACTCAAAGAGCAACAAGCCGAAATACCGAGGAGTGAAGAAGATATTGATGTGGTTAAGGAATGATAGAGCAACACTGCATCAACCACCTGGATAGAGGACTGGCGTCGGGCCACCGACGTTAAACAGAGGTGCTGCTTGGAAGGCAACCCAAGGGGAGTTAGTTTCCTTTCTCCCTTTTATTTTTATTGCTTTAGTAGTTAGACTTTTCTCTTTTCTTGTATTTTTGCCTTACATTGGGGACAATGTAAGATTTAAGTATGGGGGAGGGATTAGTGGTGTGTTATTGCTTTTATATTACAAAAATACAAAAAAAAAAATCTAAAATTTGAAAATTTTGAGCTCATAGTTAGTAATGAACACATGCTTAGAATCACTAGCCCATGATGAAACCTAATTGATATCATGCATGCTTTTGAACATAGGTGAATTGTTAACCTTTGAACACTTTGAACTCTAATGCAAAGTTTACTTTAACTTAGTAGTTGAATATTTTGAGCACATTATTGTCATGGCTTGTGAAGTGTGCATAGCTTAGTGAAGATTGTGTGAACTTTGTGATAGTCTTAAGAAGTCTCTAATACATGCTAGAACTTAACTACATGCTCTTTGAGGTGTATGTCTAGACTACTTGCAAACATGAAAGTGATATAGGCGATCTTTGATGCGTTTGAGGCTTTCAAGCCTACCATGTAAAGAAAATCAATCAATAGTACCCTTTTTGAGCTTTAATGTAAAAGAATGGTAGTATGCTAAGCATACTAATGACCCCCATTCAACATTCCTTGACTAGCTTATCATCCTATCCTTTTAGCCTAAATATGCTTTTAATCCATAACTTTTGAGGGAGTATGATGTATTTCATTCACATGCACTTGGGAATTCATTGAATTATATTTGTGAACTTTATTGTCAAAAGAATGAAATACATGAAAGAAAAGGAATGCCTTGAGAAATTTGAGAAAAATATGACTCCAAGGGGAGCCAAGGCACACAAAAGAAGAAAAAAATGTTGAAATAAACCTTGAAAAAATGAATAAGGTTTGAAAAATTCATTCAAGAAGAGAAGTTTTAATGTGCATTTCATCATACTCTTTTGTTTGATATATGTTTATCCTTTCTTTCATAGGCCAATACCTAGGCCAAGCTACAAGCTAATAAAGACCTACTTGATTTATGTTTGCAAATAGCTAAGATAGTGGAGAAGAGTGTGCCAGTGAGCTTATACTTGTGTTAGTGTATGACTTGAACTATTATGGTTTCGCATATTTTGGATCTATAATTTGTACACAACACTTGTTTATGACCACATACACACGTTCACTACTTAGTTGAGTATGAAATGTTTAGAGATTGAACTTATTCCACTGTTAACTTTTCACCGCCTTTCATCACTGTGCATGTTAAAATTGTTGAGGCATTAAAGTGAGGACAAGTTGCTTTGTTATGAACCTATGAGCTAACCAAAAATATTGTAGTTTTATTTGTTTACTCGAGGTCGAGTAAAGAGTAAGTATGGGGGAGTTTGATGAGACTAGAAATAGACACATCTTTAGCGCTTAATTGTCTACGATTTGGTAGGTTATGATGGATAATTTGATATGTATGCTACCTAATCGTATATTTGTGTAATTGTAGGTACAATCGAAGAAAACGAGCTAAAAATGATGTGTAAAGACTAAGAAAAGACATGAACATGACAAGGACTCAAAATTGATCAAGAAAAGGGCAAAAACGTAATTTTGGAGGAGGCGATCGACCGCATGGGAGAGGAAATCGATCGCCTATGGACAGAAACTTGAGCAACAAAATTTACGAAGCATCGATCGATCGCCACTTTATAGCGATCGATCGCCGAAGAGTCCGAAATTTTGGAAATATGTCTTTTACCATGTTTAAAAGATTGTAACCTAGTTTTAAGCCTCCAAGACCCTAGAACTCGATTTTTTACCTCCTCTTAGACAGATTTTTGAGACTTTAGAATAGTATTAGGTTTTTAGAAGATTTTTCTTTCAAGTTTTATCAAGAACCACGCGAAGGTAGTATTTTTTCGTGTCAATTTAAAAATGAATAGTAAAAAGGGGGTTTTGAGTTGAGTGATTACTACTAAGCAAATTTTAAGAATTAAACTAATTAACGAGATTAACTAAAACGATTAAAACTTATGAGAGTGAAGCGATTCTTGGTTTCCTGTCAACTTTAGTTTTGGAAAATTCTCTCTTGATCATCAAATCACTAACATTCGAATTCTTTCAATTATTCATCGACTGGAAATTGAATCCCTACTCACCTTAATCGTAGTCAAAGAGAAAACAGCATTCAATCCGACCCTTATCAAATCTCTAATCAAAACTATAGCCGTTAATGATTAAATCAATGATATATTTCAAAACTATCGATAAATCTAATCAATAGAAACTACAGTCGTTAATGATTGATTACCCAATCGTTTCTCCTAAGAATACAATAACACCTACAACCGGTAATTATTAATCTTAGTTGCTTCTTAATTAGCTATCGATTATGCATGTGAATACTAGGTGATCAATCTAATAAACAAACATAATAATCATTAAAATCGATACCAAGAAACAGAATTGAAATCGAAATTAAATTCAATAAACAAACCAAAATTCTCACAAGAGATTCAAATCCAAAAGCAAGTATCCCTTAAACCAAGAATCTAAGAGTTTAGCCTAGCATAATTTAATCTAAAAATACAAATAATGATTCGAAAACATTAGATAAACAAAGGAAAAGAAATTACTAAGACGAATCACGATTACGGCTTGTCGATTCCGGTTCCGTTCTTCGCGTTGTTCTTGATAAAACTTGAAAGAAAAATCTTCTAAAAACCTAATACTATTCTAAAGTCTCGAAAATCTGTCTAAGAGGAGGTAAAAAATCGAGTTCTAGGGTCTTGGAGGCTTAAAACTAGGTTACAATCTTTTAAACATGGTAAAAGACTTATTTCCAAAATTTCGGACTCTTCGGCGATCGATCGCCCCTTTTATGGCGATCGATCGCTTCGTTATTTTTTTTTCAGCAAAATGCTTGAGGCGAACGATCGCTATAAAGTGGCGATCGATTGCTTCCCTCCAGTAGCCTCAGGCGATCGATCGCTATAAAGTGGCGATCGATCGCTGCTTCGTAAATTTTGTTGCTCAAGTTTCTATCCATAGGCGATCTATTTCCTCTCCCATACGGTCGATCGCCTCCTCCAAAATTACGTTTTTGCCCTTTTCTTGATCAATTTTGAGTCTTGTCATGTTCATCTCTTTTCTTGGTCTTTACATATCATTTTTAGCTCGTTTTCTTCGATTGTACCTACAATTACACAAATATACGATTACGTAGCATACGTATCAAATTATCCATCAAAACCTACCAAATCGTAGACAATTAAGCGCTAAAAATGTGTCTATTTCTAGTCACATCAAACTCCCTCATACTTACTCTTTACTCGACCTCGAGTACACAAATAAAACTACAATATTTTTGGTTAGCTCATAGGTTCATAACAAAGCAACTTGTCCTCACTTTAATGCCTGAACAATTTTAACATGCACAGTAATGAAAGGCGGTGAAAAGTTAACAGTGGAACAAGTTCAATCTCTAAACATTTCATACTCAACTAAGTAGTGAACGTGTGTGTGTTGTCATAAACAAGTGTTGTGTACAAATTATAGATCCAAAATATGCAAAACCATAATAGTTCAAGTCATACACTAACACAAGTATAAACTCACTTGCACACTCTTCTCCACTATCTTAGCTACTTTGCAAACATAAATCAAGTAGGTCTTTATTAGCTTGTAGCTTGGCCTAGGTATTGGCTTATGAAAGAAAGGATAAATATATATCAAACAAGAGAGTATGATGAAATGTACATTAAAACTTCTCATCTTGCATGAATTTTTCAAACCTTATTCATTTTTTCAAGGTTTATTTCAACATTTTTTTCTTCTTTTGTGTGTCTTGGCTCCCATTGGAGTCATATTTTTCTCAAATTTCTCAAGGCATTCATTTTCTTTCATGTATTTCATTCTTTTGACAATAAAGTTCACAAATATAATTCAATGAATTCCCAAGTGCATGTGAATGAAATACATTCATACTCCCTTAAAAGGTATCGATTAAAAGCATATTTAGGCTAAAAGGATAGGATGATAAGCTAGTCAAGGAATATTGAATGGGGGTCTTTAGTACGCTTAGCATACTACCATTCTTTTGTATTGAAGCTCAAAAAGGGTACTATTGATTGATTTTCTTTACATGGTTGGCTTGAAAGGCTCAAACGCATCAAAGATCGCCTATATCACTTTCATGTTTGCAAGTAGTCTAGACATACGCCTCAAAGAGCATGTAGTTAAGTTCTAGCATATATTAGAGACTTCTTAAGACTATCACGAAGTTCACACAATCTTCACTAAGTTATGCACACTTCACAAGCCATGACAATAATGTGCTCAAAATATTCAACTACTAAGTTAAAGTAAACTTTGCATTAGAGTTCAAAGTGTTCCAAGGTTAACAAGTCACCTATGTTCAAAAGCATGCATGATATCATTTAAGTTTCATCATGGGCTAGTGATTCTAAGCATGTGTTCATTACTAACTATGAGCTCAAAATTTTCAAATTTTCGATTTTTTTTTTTTTGTATTTTTGTAATATAAAAGCAATAACACACCACTAATCCCTCCCCCTTACTTAAATCTTATATTGTCCCCAATGTAAGGCAAAAATACAAGAAAAGAGAAAAGTCTAACTACTAAAGCAATAAAAATAAAAGGGAGAAATGAAACTAACTCCCCTTGGGTTGCCTCCCAAGCAGTGCCTCTGTTTAACGTCGGTGCCTCGACGCCAGTCCTCTATCCAGGTGGTTGATGCAGTGTTGCTCTATCCTTCCTTAACCACATCAATATCTTCTTCACTCCTCGGTATTTCGGCTTGTTTCTCTTTGAGTGGTCGTCCCCAGTCTTTGCTCCTTCGTCACTTGTGTTGTCGCAAAAGATTGGTGACTCAACAGGTTGAATGACAGTCTCTGAGCTGATGTTGAACCCATAGCATTTGAGCGCAACAGCTTCCTGTGGCGAGATATTCTGCCTCAGCTGTGGATGTGGCAATCGACGTTTGCTTCTTGCTAAACCATGAGATCAATCTTTCACCTAAGAATTGACAAGTTCCACTGGTGCTTTTGCGATCGATCTTACATCCTGCATAGTCAGCGTCTTCCAATTAAATTGAAATTTGAATCTTTGGAGTACCAGAGACCAACATTCTGAGAACCTTTTAAGTATTTTAGAATATGTTTAGAGGCAATGGAGTGGGATTGTTTAGGGTCAGATTGAAATCTAGCACACATACAAACAGAAAACATAATATCATGCCGGCTCGCTGTAAGATATAATAGCGATCCGATTAGACCTCAATGCATTGTTACCTCAACTGACGTTCCCCTTCGTCTTTATCTAACTTGATTGATGGACTCATCAGAGTTGAAGCAGTTGAGCAAGTTCTCATACCAAACCGTTTGAGTAGCTCCTTGGTGTACGTGGTTTGATTAATGAAGATTCCATTATTGAGCTGTTTGACTTGTAGACCCAGGAAATGAAAATTCTCCCATCATACTCATCTCAAATTGGCTATGCATTAACTTAGATAATTTCTCGCATAACATGGGGTTAGTTGACCCAAAAATGATATCATCAACATATATTTGAACTAACAAAGTATTTTCCCCCTTGATAAACTTAAATAAAGTTTTATCTACTGAGCTGATCTGGAAATCATGATCCAGAAAAAATTGAGAAAGAGTGCCATACCAGGCTCTGGGGGCTTGTTTAAGTCCATAGACTACTTTATTTAGTAATTATACGTGATTTGGAAACGAGTGATTAAGAAATCCAGGAGGTTGCTCGATGTAGACTTCCTCCTGAAGTTCACCATTAAGAAACACACTATTCATGTCCATTTGATATACTTTGAATTCTTTAAAAGCAGAGTATGAAAGAAATATTTCAAATGGCTTCAAGTCTGGCAACTGGTGCAAAGGATTCATCAAAGTCGATTCATTCTTCTTGTCTGAAGCCTTGTGCAACAAGTATGGCCTTGTTCCTAACTACCACGCCATTTGCACATAGCTTGTTTCTGAAAACCACCTGGTTCCAATAACAGGCTGATCACTTAGTCTGAGAGTTAGACTCCACACCTGATTCTGTTCAAATTGGTTGAGCTCTTCTTGCATAGCCTCTATTCAATTATAGTCAGCTAAATCTTCGTCAGTCTGTTTTGGTTCCAGGTTGGATATGAATGCAGCGTGAGTGAATTCACCCATCATTTGTCCTCTAGTTTTTATGGGTGTAGATGGACTTCCAATCACCAGATCAGGTGGATGCCTCTTAGTCCAGCGGTAGTTTGGTTCGAGAGCATCTGGTCCTGATGGAGGAAGAATACTGATACCGTCAGTATTGGTCTTGACGTTGGTATTCGTTACCTCCGGATCAGCGACATCAGCTCAATCTGGTAGAACTTCAGTGGCTTCTACTGGTCTGTCTGGTACTTCAGGTTCTGGTGGATTGTCTCTTGACTGTTAACTGCAATTTAGCTTCGAGATTGATATTTTCCATCTGATTTTAAATTAGTTCCTTGTGGTTCTCAATATGAAGTGATTCATCAAAAACTACATGAATTGACTCTTCCAACGTTAGAATTCGATATTGAAAACACAAAATGTTTTGCTAACAGATGAATATCCTAAGAATATTCCATCATCTGATTTAGATTCGAAAGCGGTTAGATGATTCTTACAGTTGTTATGGACATAACATTTGCAGCCGAATATATGAAAATATGAAATAGTCGGTCAGTTACCTGTCCATACTTCATATGGTGTTGAATTTAATTTATTATTAATCATGGACCGATTCTGTGTATAACATGCAGTATTGACAGCCTCTGCCCAGAACTTTTTAGATATTCCAGAGTCAGCAAGCATTGTTCTTGATGCTTCCTTGAGCGTTCTGTTGCATCGTTCTGCAACTCCATTTTGTTGAGGAGTTCGAGCTGCTGAGTATTCATGCCTGGTCCCTTGGTCATCTAGAAAGGATTCAAGATTTTGGTTTGAGAATTCAGTGCCTTTGTCGCTTCGAATCCCATCTATCCCAGAGGATTTCTCGTTCTGAATGCGCTTTAACAACTTGATTAATATTGGGCCGGTCTGGTCTTTACTGCTCGAAAATATAGTCCATGTAAAACGTGAGTAATCATCAATAATAACAAGAGTATACCGCATTCCCCCTAAACTTGTTATTGTTATGGGACCAAACAAGTCCACATGCAATAATTCTAAGCAGCGTGAAGAGGATTTGACATTCTTATTCTTAAAGGATGATCTGACTTGTTTGCCCATTTGACAAGCTTGCCAGATCTTATCCTTAGCAAAGTCGATCTTGGGCTGACCGATAACTAAATCATTTTTACATAGGCTAAAAATAGTCTTGAAATTAAAATGATACAAGCGTTTATGCCATAGCCAATGTTTATTATCGTTATAAGCGATGAAACAAGTAGGATTATCATGTTGATCATGATTCCAGTTAATCTTATAAATATTTCCATTCCTAATTCCTACAAGCATGGTTTTACCATTAGATGACTTAACAGTGCAAGTGTGTTTGTGAAATTCTACGGTATAACCATTATCACATAATTGACTTATACTAATTAGATTATAGCATAAATTCTCAACTAATAACACATCATTTATGATAATGTTGCCATGGACAATCTTACCCTTGCCCACAACCTTACCCTTTGAGTTATCATCGAATTCTTAGGACCAGTGCATTGAGTAATATTAGACAGCAGCTCGATGTTTCCCGTCATGTGTCGAGAACATCAACTGTCTAAATACTAGTCTGATAGTTTCTTCTTGGGTTCCTATCATAAAAAAGACTTACTGTTGGTACCCAATTCTACTTGTGTTGAGAACGGATTAGTCCTTTGGGGACCCAAACCTGAATCAGCGTTATTGGCTTGTGTGTGTCTAGTATGGTGTGTGTTGTGCGATAACAAGTGTGTTGAGCTTGTTGTGTGTATTGTGTGTTTGTGAAATGGTGGCCTTTGATTATTGTCAGGCAATCTATATCTTCTTTGGACCGGTTGTGAGTTATGGTAATTGGATGGTTTTCTTGCCTTAGATTTTGCACTCTTGAGTTCGGTTTGATAGACTCAAAACTCGCTGGTGCCTTTTCCGTGTCTTGGTTAACATACCCAATTCCCTTTTTCAAACATTTATCATTGAAAGAGATTCCTGTTTGAATTGTAGGCACTTCTGATTCATATATTGTACTGGATCTAACAAATTCATTTGTTAGATTTTGTTCTCTTCCAGCAACAATTCAGTTTCATTTTTAGTGCTTTCATTGATACCAAAGCCTATGCCAATGATATCACCGACATTTCTTTGTACCTCTTGCAACTCATCTAATGAAGCTCTTGATTTTGTCCATGTTTTGAAAATATGAGAAAGTTTAACATTTTGTGCGCTAATTCTCTGATTTTTTACATGGAGCTGTTCATAGGAAATTTTTAAATTATCCATCTCGATCTTCAGACTGTCACATTCACCTAGCTTAGCACAGCTTAGTATGTTGTGCTCATATGTTTGATCTTTTCTTTCAGCCTTAATTTTCTCAAATGATTCAGCTAGCATTCTCTAGTCATTAGCCATGTCTTGTAGTGAAAATATAAGTTCTTCCCGTGTAAATTCATCTGAGTCAAAATCGAATACCTCATCATTCTGACTAGTCTCCTTATCTGCCATTAGGCACTGTATATCCTCTTCGCTTTCACTGGAGGATTCTTCTGAGCTCTCTGATTCTGAATCAGTCTGAGCCCACTTACTATTGCCTTCTTTTGCTACCAGAACATTTTGAGCCTTTTCATGATGCCCTGTTCGATCTTTGTAGTACTTCTTCTTCTTGTCATCTCGGTGCCTTTCCTTCCTCTCATCTTTCTTTGGTCTGGTGCAATCTGCAATGAAGTGTCCTGATCGTTAACAGTATCATCTTTTCTTGACTTATATTGATGAGAAAGGTTTAAAGTTCTTTTTAGTTTTAGACATGAATTAACCAAATTTCTTAATAAATAACGACATAGCATCATTACTGATCTGTTCGACAGACCGGTCTGTAGGGGTAGATTGTTCTGGAATGGCTGCAAGTGCCTTGTTTGGCTGAGAGGTGGATGGCTCTGCTTCCCCTCTAGTAATCAGCTCGAATTCATAGGCCTTGAGATCAGCGAACATATCATAGAGTTCGATTTTGTTCAGATCTTTAGATTCTCTCATGGCAATGGTTTTGACATCCCATTCCTTCGGTAATGCTCTCATAACTTTCAGAGCGATCTCTCTATTGGTATAGTCCTTGCCAAGACTGTTCAGTTCATTAATAATGCCTGTAACTCGTTCATCAAACTCGTTTAGAGTTTCTCCATGTTTCATCTTTATGCTTTCAAACTTTTTTAGAGCTACGGTCAGCTTGTTCTCTTTGGTCTGGTTATTCCCTTCACAGAGCTGTGTAATCTTCTCCCAAATTTCTTTGACAGTGGAGCACATCTTGATCTTGCTGAACATATTCTTGTCCAAAGTCTTGAACAGAATATCCTTGGCTACATTGTCTATATTAGACTTTTTCCTTTCTTCATTGGACCAGGTAGTTCTTTCTTTTTCAATCATCTGAGGTTCACCACTTGACCCTCCTAGGGCAGGGTTAACCTTTAAAATCTTCATTGGTCCTTCTCTAACGACGTACCACATGTCATCATCCTGAGCTGCTAAGTGAGCTTGCATGCGGATTCTCCAATCATCATAATCTTCTTTTGAGAACATTGGAATCTTGTTGAAGGATGTCATCAATACAAGTATTCTATTGATTAAGAACACCCACTCTGATACCACTTGTTAGGATCGAATATGAGTGTTAGGATCGAATATGTGTTTCTGGAAGTTCGAAGGCAATTCCTTCTACATATCACCCTCTTCCAATTAAGGAAGGATTCACTAAAAGACTTTGAGCAATACAATCCAGTTGTACAACCTGGATTTACCCCACTACCAGGCTGAAACTCCTAGTCTCTCAATCTGTTCAGACACAATCCGTCTGACAGTTACAATGAACTCACTCTTCTATCTTAGAATAAATACAATTGATAGAGTGAATTACTCTGAGCACAAATGATCCTTAAATAATCAAATAAACAATAAGACGTGCTATCAACTTTGAGCAGATCGACAAGATGAACTATTTCGATGATAGTGTTCTGCTCGAATGAATGCTCAATAAATGATTGATTGTTGATCTCGTATGTGTGTTGTATCTCTTGTGTCGTGAGCATCATCTCTTGAGTATTTAAGTTGCACCTTTATATAGGCATTTCTGCCAACATCAATATTTCATTTTGCGTACAACTTTTACTTTAGTCAACTTCTGAATAAACTGCAGTCTTCTAGTTTAGACTCTTTCCCTTCAGATCTGTTCTTTCGGCGCTTGTCAAATAAGATCTCCTTTGTCTATTTACCATTTAAGGTAACTTCAGTCTTTGGTCTATTTCAGCATTAAATGCTACATTAAATGCTTCAATAAATAGTCGTTGATTATTCGGACTGATGAACAAAGTTTGTTAACTTAGTCTAAATTGATATTTCTGAAATGAGCTCTGATCTGACCTGCATCGATCTGCATCGATCTGGTCTGTGCCGATCTGGTTGACATCGATATGGTCTTTATCGATCAGGTTGACATCGATCTGGTCTGTTTTGTCATCTTTACAATCCGGAACCAACAATATGGATAGATGACATTTTAACCATCAGAGAGAAGATTTTATCAAAATCGATACCTTTCTTTTGACTAAAACCTTTAACAATCAATCTAGCTTTGAACCGTGGTAATGAAGTGTGTTCATTTGACTTTATCCTATATACCCATTTATTTTTCAAAGCTATTTTCCCCTCAGTTAGTTTCACCAGCTCAAAAGTATCATTTTCATATATGGATTTCATTTCATCTTGCATGACATCAACCCACTCATCTACGTGGACATCTTTCATTGCTTCATCATAGTATTCAGGTTCTCCTCCATCAGTCAATAACACATACTCACTGGTAGGATATGTTTTTAGGGTATATGCAATCTAGAAGACCTTTTAACTTGAACCTGAGTTTCTGATATTGGAGTATGATCCACAAGATCATCATCAACCTCTAAATGACCATCAATATCATCGATAACAGGCACGTCAATCTGAATACCATCTACAACCTATACTGGTACTTGATTACGAGGAACTAAATCCAAATCAATCAAATCATCATTACACTTACTCACTGTCTTATCTGCCTTGTCAATATCCTTTATGGTCTGATTCTCAATAAACACTGCATCTCGACTTCTAATGAGTTTCTTTTCCTCTGGGTCATAAAACCTATAGCCATACTCATCCTGACCATAGGCAATAAATATATATTGTTGAGTCTTGAGATCAAGCTTAGATATTTCATCTTTAGGAATGTGAACAAAGGCCTTGCATCCAAACACACGTAACTGTTTATAAGAGACATCCTTTTGAGATCACACCCTGTCTGGAACATCGAAAATCAAAGGAACACATGGCGTAAGTTTTAAGACATGTACAACTGTAAATAAAGCCTCACCCCAGAATGAACTTGGCAAACTTACTTCTGAAAGCAAAAATCTCACCCTTTCGTCCAGAATTCTATTCATCCTTTCTGCTAGTCCAGTCAACTGAGGAGTTTTGGACTTTTGATGACGAATACCTTGTTTCCTATAATGCTCATCAAAAGGACCAGAATACTAATCTCCATTATCAGTTCTGATGCACCACAATTTCTTTCCAGTTTGCCTCTCAACTAAGGCCTGGAACTACTAAAACACATCAACAACTTGATCTTTTGTTTTCAATGTGTAGATCCACACTTTCTTGAGTGATCATCTATAAAAGTCACAAAATAGATGCAGCACCAAGAGTTTTTGTTTTCATAGGACCACAAACATCAGAATGAATTAAATCAAGTATACTCGGTTTTTTTGAGGGAGTAGATGTCTTAAAGGCAACTCTGGTATGTGTTGGAACCGAAGAGGGGGTGAATGAGGTTCCTTGGCTACATTAGCGATTTTAAATTGATTTTGCAAATAGTCGCTTTTGCGCTACGGAAGACTTGATGTCAATCGAACAATGAACAATAAACAATAATAAAGGAAATGTGTAATGTGAATAAAGCAATAAAGAACACAATCATTTGTTATAGAAGTTCGGCGATGAATCACCTACATCTCCTCTTCCCGGTTAGAAAACCGAGGTTCCACTGGAACACTTCGATCTTGTTGAGGACTCCAAGTTAGCCAGAAACAAACTCTTCCTGAGTCACACACTCTTCACGAGTCTTCTTGACCTTAAGGGCTCCAAGGATAGCCACAAACAAACTCTTCCCGAGTCTCACACTCTTCACGAGTCTTCTTGGCCTTAAGGGCTCCAAGGATAGCCATAAACATGCACCAACTTCACTTGTTGATGACTTATTCAATTTTCCAACTTGCTTTGGTGTTGGAAGACCTTACAATGAACTTCTCTCTTAGGAGTTGCAAAACAATGACAACTCCTCACAAGAATAAAGCAAGCACAACCCCTCACAACTCATGTGCTACAATAAATCACACTTTCACATATACAAACTCAAGCACCAACTCTCACAACAATAAATGACTTATAGAAATAAGCCTCACACTCTCACAAATGAAACACAACTCAAAATGATGAACTTGAATGATAAATGTGTAGTCTTGAGCAAATCTTGTGTTTCTCTTTGTTGTATGTTGTTTTGTTGTGTTGTGCCACTCCAAATGCACCAATTTATAGTGTAGGAGGCTCCCAAGTGAAGACAAGAGCCAACTAGCCGTTTATAGCCCTTAGGAACACTTTTGGACCAAAAATGCGTGCCATCGCCTGGGGCGATCACCACCGCCAAGCTTCAGCGGTCATATTGGTCTAGATTGCCTCAGGCGATCTACACATCGTCTGGGGCGATCTCCCTTTCATAAAAATGTCGTAGGAAACATTTTGGATCGCCTCGGGCGTTCCATGCATCGCCTAGGACGATCGCCCTTTAAAAAAATTGGATTGCCTAGGGCGTTTCTTACATCGCCTGGGGCAATCTGAATCGCCAGGACGTGCACCATACCATTGCTTCAGTCGATGGTGCGCGGCTTTGGCAGGCATGGCTCTGATCGCCTGAGGTGATGGTTCCCATCGCCTGAAACTATCTTCCCAGATTTTAACAACTTCAAACTTCGCACGTTTCGAGAATCTTAAGCTCGTTTCTAGGAAACGTGGTGAACATCAAAGTTGTATCATATCCTCTTCGCTACTCGTGGATACCAAAACAATCAAATTTCATTAAGGTATGAAGAAGTTATGCCCAAAATTCTACAGCCGCTCAAACCTTGCATCAATCTGCATTTTTCATGACTTCCATGCCATTTTGCTCCATGATGCAATCTGAATTGAACTAAGATGTTTGAATATGAAATATAGAATTTTGAGTTGGCTTTCCAACCTCTTTAGATTCACGTCATTCGAATCATCGAGCCAAGAGATATAATCAAAATACCATGATGTGCTCAAATTGGCTTCTATACGAATTTGTCCACCAACGGACCATTGGTTCGTGGGTCTTCATCCTATCATAAGATATTGTTCCAACATCATGCACACATGTTGAACACTAATTATGGTCGTTCATAGATGTCTTTCCTCTCGTCCAAGTTTAATAGCTTCCTTGATAAAATCCATCGCTTATCCTATGAACTCACAAATGTCATCTTGTAACTTGGGTCCTCTTCCATTGGTCTTCCCAACCAAATTGTCCATCTAACCATGTACACTAAGTAGACGCATTAGTATAACAAATGAAAGTTTTGTTGATCATCAAAACCCATAAATAATTTGGAGATTAATTAAGCATTAAACTCAACAATGCGTTTAAGGTTCAACAATCTCTCCCTTTTTGATGATCACAAAACTTGGTAAACTTGTAAATGAAATATGCATGAAATAAGACTAACCAAGGCTCACCCTTAACAAATGCATAGAACATACAAGTTTTACCAAATAAAGCATAATATAAAAGCTCCCCCCCTAAAAAAATGCATGTATTAAGCTTCAAGTTTACAACAAAATTCTCCCCCTTTTTGTGATAATAAAAAAGCACAATATTCAAATAAACAAATCAAAAGAGCATGGCACAAATATACGTTGACACATAGCCATAGTGTAAAATAAGCACATGTTCCTCATCAAGCATGTAATAGCCATAACAAGCATAAGATTGAATCATTGAGAGGAAGACAAACATGCGTTTAAGGCAGTTAAACAACATGCGAATGTATTCTTAAATTGGGAAAGTGTGCATATGTTCCATAAAAAATCCATGACTTCATGCTCAATAAAAATTAAATTACTCAATGCATCATTATAAACAATTGACTAGTTAATAAGGCACATTTGATGAGAGCAATTTAGGCCATAGAAACAATAAAGATATATGAAATTCTTAAGCCATTATTCTATGATCCAAGATTGAGCATCTAAACAATTGAAGCATGCTTAATCACCTTGAATTAAAATGCACATTATATATTCAAAGCGACCTCAAGGTAAATAATTTGTTTATCATCATGCCAATAATTTGAAGTTGGTTAATGCATACCATCATATAGTAGGCAAATTTTAAGCATGCAACATATGAAGCATCATGATGAAATGTATGAAGCATCATTTTAAGCACATGGCAAAATCTCAAAGAATTTATAGCATGGTATCACAAGACTAAGCCGACAAATTAACATGCTCATGGTGTCAAATTTCTAATTCATCAATATATAGAGATATCAACTAAATTAATGTACATATGATCAAATCAAGAACATTTAATTCATAGGAGAATAATCATAGGTGAAGTTCTAAACCAACTCCTATAACCACGACTATTTGAGCAATTGCATATGAACTCACATATATAGCACATTCATTAAACAAATTTAAACATGCAATCACATGATCATATGAATTTAATATGTAAGCAAGAGAGCATCATTATGTGAAGTCAACACGTAATAAACATTTAAGCATTAACTTGGGCAATAACAATATTGAGCAAGTAATCAAGTTATACCATGTTTAACCATTCAATAATAATTCAATTTACAAAAACGAAAGCATATAAACCCATAAGTAAAAGTTCTAACACGTTTGAGAATAGATAGTCACACAAATATACACATGCTAAGGGGAAATGCAATGCACTACAAATGAATATTGAGGCCCACAATTTCTTGATCACAATTACTTTGTGTCGATGAAATTTTGTAATTGCTCTATTAAATGCACAAGAAAAATATAATTAGCTCCCCCTAAATATGATATCATAATAATGTGCTCAAAACTCAATTTCTCAAAGATCACCTTCAAAGTAATTGAATTTCATGACATAATCATGATATGCAATTCAAGGAATACTAACCAAGCAAAAAAGCTAATTATGCAAAATGATGCTTAAAATAAATTTACCTCTAATGATAAGAGTATGTTCTTATCATTCGTCCTATACCTCTAGCACCTCTATTATGGCGTATTTGATGGTTTCCTCCCTTAAAGTGCTAGTGCCTTCATCCTCTATCCCTTTGTTGTTCCTACAAAACAAGTTTATAATTGGAGGATCTTTGGTACCCATTTTATTTTTGGGTCCTCGCGGGTTAGCTTTCATTGATGCCTTTGGAATTCATTTCCACCTCTTATTTGGTCGATAATGCTTTTTATCAAAATTGCATTTATCACGAGTATGACCAGTTTGCAACAATAAGAGCATGTTGGTGGATTATATTTTGCTTTGGCTGTTAAGCTAGAAAATGATCTAGTTTTCTTCGAGTAGCCTAAACCGGCCTTATCGAAGCTACATCGTTATAGGCCAAGCAAACCATCAAGTTTAGTACTACTTTATTAAACTTGCAAAATGATTTCTTCAATTTACTTAATTCATTTTTCAATGAATTATTTTTTTCATCTTTCTTGGCTAGCTCAAGTTTGAGTAATTTGTTACTCATCTTGGTTTTGTCAAGAACACCAATAAGCTAATTATATGATTCTAATAATTCATTGAAAGAGGGTATCTCATTGTCGCTTTCCTCTTCCTCGTCATTTGCATCGTCTTTGGCCATGAGGCAAATGTTGTGTAAGGACCCCAGTGCCCTTAACCCGTTATTAGTGTATTAAACCATACCATTAGTGCATATAATCATACTATCAGGGGGAAAACCATATGCAAGTGCAACACCATATGCTATCCAGAAAATTTCTTGCATTTTATCCCAATAATATTGAAATCCCCCAACCAAGATTATTCATATAACATGCACCCTCATAATACACTAACATGCTCTTAGTTCATTTAGCAATTCCATATTTAATTGCATGCAAACCATAAATGAATAGAGAAGAGTCGTAGCCCATTTATACATTCCATATACACGTAAAATGTACTCACGTAAGAGCACCCAATGAACACGCGTGTATCTAATGTATAAAGCACTCTACTGGATACCGTTACTGGTACTTCGATCTTGGAAGCACCTCCCAAGCGCAATTCGATCTCAACTCTGGATCTATGTGCCTACCAACCAGCTCTGGTACCTCGATCCTGGAAGTACCTCTGATCAACAGTCCGGGCTCAACTCCAAACTGCTGCTACACCTGTATCACCTGTCCCAACAGAGACAGCCCCCACACGGGGTGAGTATACCAATACCAGCCATCCATAACCATAACATTGTAATTCAAATACAGAATGTAAATGCCATAATTTAAATGATACTCCCTGGATGGTAACACCCTCATCCGGTATCCCCTGTATTGTCCCTATTCTCAAAATAACCAAACTCATCAAATTCCCAAAGCCAGTTAATCTCCACATAGATTAACTAATACCGTTTTGTTATGCCAGTTCCATAATCAATATAATAGAATTATTATATAAAAGGCCATAAATATCACATAAATCAATTCAATGATTCCATGTTCCTATTTCATTGCTCGCTCCACAATAGCGGCATTCTAAACCTCGCGCACGCTCAACACTAGCGGCGTCATAACCAATGGTCGCTCAACGGCGACGGCATCCCAAATCATTGCTCGCTCAATAGCGGCACCGTATGGTTCCCAATGTATAACCATTTGACGCAAATACCATTTACCATGTATATCGTTATCCATTTATAGCAAATATCATGCACCATGCATTTCCATACCTATCCGATGCAATTACCACATGCCACATATTTCAATGTCCATATAATGCAATTACCACACACCATGTGTTCCAATACCCGTTTAATACAATTTTCACACACCATGCATTTCACAGTTGCAACACTATAATAGACCATGCTCGTACGTCATACGTACCTTAAGTTCGTAGTCCAAGCCAAACCTTGCTTGAGTTTCATGCCTCGAGAAATAGGTGCTAAAACACATAAACAACTCAAAATCAAGCATAAGTATGCAACCACGTGCCCAAGCACGTTCAAAACTCCCAAACATATCGTCTATCCATGACGATCACCAAAATAAAAGCCACCCGACTAAGCATGAACGCATCCTGAATGACACCTCAACCGTGAGAACGTTGACCTCGTGTCAAACTCTGGAGTGGAATAGACTTCCAAATCCATCATAACGTCAAAGAGCGTCAGCACAACTCAACACTAATAATCCAAGAGCAGTTAGTCAGCTGGAACTGCAAGGATTCGAATTGCTCCCGATTCCATCGTAGATATCATTCAAAGACATCTCTATCATGACTCACGATGTCTAACATACATCGTTACGGGGAAAACACTAGTATACCACGATGTACACATACCAAACCTGGTCTCCACTTTCAAACCTCCTCCATCAAATGAGCAGTCGCATCATTGCAACTCAATTTGGGCAACTCACGGCCACAGGTTCACACAAAAGACATCTCACAAGATGTCCACCTCCGGATATTACAAGGATCACATCCTGATCACAAATAAACCATCGAGACTCCACAGAGTTCAAATTCTGAAAGGACATGCAATAAACCCATGGCATCCTCAACGCTTGTATCGACAGCGACACCCAACCAATCCGAATTCCTGCCATCCCTTGATAATCCTAGGATTTAACAATCCAAACTTGGGGAGGCCATCGCGTAACTCGGAGGAAAACACCAATAAGGAAATACCTTAACCAACATGAGATAATCCCTCCTCAAAGGGAGTCAACCAACTTCACGATTATTCCTCATAATTTATCGTGCCATGGAGATTCCCAATCTCAAGGTGTTCCATATCTCTCATCAGAGATTTAGTCATCCAAAATAGCATAACTCTATGCTTGACAAAAGGAAATTAATAACTGGCATACGTACACTCACCGGTATGCCTGCCTAAGCACTGATATTACATGCATACTCAAAGTACTTGGCTCGGGTATCTACAACATACCCCTAAGCCCCCAAACACGACTGTCAATTTTGAGTCATTCCCATCCAGAGGAGGCTGATAATCGACGATCAACAACACGGCGTGATTCCCAAAATCAACACCACACGTACCAACTTACCGAATCTTTCAAAGATTCCCAAATAGGTATAATACTACCTCCTTCCTCACAAGGGAAGTGCTATCGAACTCGAGATCCACTAGTCTCGAACCACCGTTCGGAAAAACTGGATACAATAACACCCATTGCATCCCAAGTACACGGATTCCCCAAATCGAGTCAACGACGACTTGATGACTCTCTTGTTGGTACTCCTACATTATGAGTTGTCCCAGACAAGTCCCTCAAAACAATATACGTATAAACGTTCTCATGGGGTGTCACATGCCTCAAACATCATGCTACAAAGGGACAATCAAAAGCCTGCCAAAAGTCTTCATCGTATCATCATACGATTCACCAAACTCGGTTCCAACGTGCAGTATCATGGCTCCAACAAGCACACTATATCATTCCCCCAATATCTGGCTAGCAAAGCGTTGTCTCCATAGGCTCAATCAAGCCCACCAACAAACCATATGTTCCATTTCGGTATGCCATACCGTACAAACCGTTAGAGTAATGGGTCATCGCCCAACATATCTTTAAAATACCAAGCACAATGGACAACCCGGTGTCCTTGCTCACTTATGATGCAATCATAATCCAATAAGATTTATCCCACACCCTCAGGGTGGGTGCAACCATGTCTACCCTACATCACAACACAAGCGAATAGTTTCCTCAATGACTACTCTTACCACCAATCACTTGGCCCTAGCCAAACCAACGAGCATACCCAAGGGTATCATCGCTCGACAATTATTTAACTCTATAACATGATGTGGTACATTTACCGGTACAATACATCCAATACTCCACCAAGCAAACCTGCTCGGCAAAAAGGTCTTGTCAACTAGTGACCCAGACTCTACCATGTGCTCACCATCGGCACTCAAACCATACAGCCAAATACATAACATAAATGTATTAATCATCAAAACGATGCTACACGTCTACATAGAACATCCACTATGCCATTGTCATCTCGTGACGGTACCTGTCAACATATGACTTTGAAATAATATAATAATATTGTCGACTCGTGACAGTATATGTCGATACACGACGTCTATAATCTCATCGTCAAACACATGACAGCATAAGTACATCAACACATGATATCCACAATAGTGCTAAATAAATAGTAATATGCCATACCTCATCGCTAACAATATAGCGGCATACCTGTCTCCGTCATCCAACAGTGGTACGCAATCAACACCCATCGCTCGTAGGTGGCGTAATCCAGCGTCATGTACATAGCGGCATAATCCGTCGCTATAAAATCAGGGGCATAATCCCTCGTCATAGAGTCAGCGACATGAAACATCGCTATAGACATCTGGCGGCATGAACCATCGCCATAGATGTAGCGGAATGTACCATCGCTATGAACACCCGGCGGCATAAGTCATCGCCAATCGATATAGCGGAATGAGACATCACTATCAATACCCGGCGGCATAAACCATCGCCAATAGAATAGCGGAATGAACCATCGCTATCAATATACATGGCGGCATGAACCATCGCCAATCAATATAGCGGAATGAACCATCGCTATCAATACATCTGGCGGCAAGAACCATCGCCAATCAATATAGCGGAATGAACCGTCGCTATCAATATACCTGGCAGCAAGAACCATCGCCAATCAATATAGCGGAATGAGACATCGCTATCAATACCCGGCGGCATAAACCATCGCCAATAGAGTAGCGGAATGAACCATCGCTATCAATATACCTGGCGGCATGAACCATCGCCAATCAATATAGCCGATCCCTAGTCATTGTCACGGTAGTGTATTTTAATGCCCCTCCCTAAAATAAAACATGCGGTACTCCCACCCCTCGCTTAACATATAGGCGGCATAGAATAACCTCGCTTAAATGGACATGCGGCGCTCCCACCCCTCGCTTCACATTTTAGCGGCAAATATTCTTTCCTCGCCTCATATGATAACCACACTTCAATGTGACATGCGGCGCTCCCACCCCTCGCTTCACATTTTAGCGGCACAAAACAATAAATAGCGGTAAGCACTTGAAATCATCACTCATCCATAACAATGACTCATGGGATATTCACCAAGTATTTCATCCATACCTGCATCACAAAGCATAATCCATATTCCAACATACATCATCATGAGTGTATTTTAATGCACCTCGCTCAAATGCGACATGCGGCACTCCCACCCCTCGCTTCAACATTTGGCGGCAAAGCATTAAAATCATCACTACATGTACACATGCAACCACAATGCATAATTCCATGATGTATATAAAACGCAGGTTACCGTTTCGTGTCTTTCAACCATGGCCTTAGCCTTTCCACGTCATAGTGTCCCTACAGGAACAATCACAAACCATGAGCATACGATAATCCATATTCCCCCACAATATGATTATAATGAGTAAATGCATAAAATATGAGTACAAAGTACTTCCTGTATCCCAATGCATTTCAAGATGCTCCACTTGGTTGTCCCTGTGTCACAACTCACAATCATAATCAACATGTTATATTATGATTCTATAGATGTCATGACATATAATCGTTTCACTATGATCACATATCACAAATGCACATAAGCAAAACAGTTGTGTTACAAAACACTAACTACTATCAGCATGATCCAGGCCTTCAACAGCCCCAAAGAGCTAACCACTGCTCTGATACCACTAATGTAAGGACCCCTAGCCCTTAACCCTTGATTAGTGTATTAACCACTATGTGTGGCACATGCTTCCATACAAATCAATCGGGAAACTCAGATGATGCTTACAAAATTCCTTTAATATTCAACGTTATAAGATCATCTCTACTAACAAATAGACTCATAGAGTTTGCCCATTACCATCCCCTTTACACCACTTTTACATTGTGGACTTTTATAAAAATTTGGGCAGAGTCTCCCCATAAATAGAGCTATCCCGAAATGAAAGCACAACACATAACATAATTCCCGGCCAGGGAAACACAACACATAAGACGACAAAAGTGGGTTTCAACACCCACACAATACACCAACGACTCTCATATCATTAGCAATTCTACCCTTAATTGCATGCAACATATAATGAAAGAGAGAAAGGCTCATGCCTTTATATACAACCCATATACAAGTATAACCGTGCTCACATGCGAGCATCATAAATGTGTATATAACCCTTGGGTGTATATATGTACTCTATACGATACCGTGCTCCATCAAGCCCTGGTACCACGATCCTGGGAGTACATCCAATCAACAGCTCGAGCTCAACTCCAAAGCCATCGATGTACCTGTTCACCTGCCCCAACAGAGACAGCCCCCAACGGGGTGAGCATACCAATACACAAAATCCCATAATCACAATAATGAAATTCATAATTTACAACAAAAGTAAATACTAATGAATTTTAAATGATACTCCCTGGATGGCAACGTCCTCATCCGGGATTCCGTGTACTGTCCCTGTTCTCACAATCATCAAACTCATCAAATCTCAAAAATCAGTAAATCAACACATTGATTTAACTCATTGCATGCCTAGTTCTCGAATATCAATAGATGGTGATTCCAAATATATTATACATGCAAATATGGATATCTCAATATCAAATACTGATTTCTCAACCTCGCTATCAATCACAGATAGCTCAAAATGCCTAGCATTTAATTTACCAATTCTTCATTATACTTAGACATCTCACATGTCTTATAATGAATACATGATTCCACGATCATTCTCAGGCATCTCAAATGCCCTACAATAGTCATATAAACCCAGTACCCCATATATCTTATAAAGTCATACTACTCTAGTATCACGCACGCTTGTGGCGGCGATGTCAAGATTGGGTCATTCCATAACTCTATCTGCACATATATATAACCATACGCACAACCATCAATGAAATCAAGATACATTATGCATTTCACAAATGCTCTCATATAACGTACCTCAAATTTCCGAAGTTCGAGCCAAACCTTGCTCGAGTTCCATGCTCTGAGGAACGATGTGCTAACACGATAAATTAATTCACAATTAATTACGAACATGCAACCCATGCTCAAGCACACCCATAACCCTCAAAAATATTGTCAACACACGACAATTAACCATTATCGAAAATTGCTCAAGAACACCCTTCAATTTTCGAACCTTCACAACACAAATCAAACCCAAACTAAGCACCACAAATCATCTAAAACATGAATTAATCGATTACTAACAAGAATCATCACCCCTTGCCAAAAACCCCCAAAAATTCGAACATAACCCCTCAAACAGCATTCAAAATTCGAACCATTAAAGCAACGAATTTTCAAACTACAAAGTAAGAAATTTTCGACCCAAATCAAAGCACAAAACGCCCCAAAAACACCTGAATAAAAGCCCCAAAAATCGTACCAAAATCGAGCCACAAAATCGGACAGAATCCAGTTTCGAACCCTAGCGCTTTCTGCAGAAATCCGAACTCAAATCGCGACCAAACTTCAAATTGTTGGTACGGGGAGGTGCGCCTGGAAGAGACGAAGCTGGTGGCGGGTCGGACGCGCCGAACGGCGGCCGGACGGCGGCGGGCGCACGCCTGGAAGCGGCGGGGGTCAAAGGGGATCGGGAAGTCGCGGACGCGGGAGAGAGAGAGTGACGGGAAAAGTGGGGGAAAAATGGTTCCGATAATTAAAATCTCGGGTTCACCTGGTATTTATAGCAAAAATACCCCGAAATACTAATAGCCCCACAAATACATCATGATTCATTAAAAATCATCTGTTTTCAAAAACTCTCTCTCTAACTCAAAAACCCCCTACCGGTGCCCACACAAGCACCCGAGATTCCGAGACACTTCAACAACCCAACTCTTAGGTTTTTCACCGTAATGAGAATACAATCTCAACCTCGGAATCCAACGACCCCAACTACTCAAATAAACGAGCCCAGAAGGCCCAACACCGCGATTAAACTCCAAATCGCCACGTAAAACAACTTTAGGGGTTATTAACACTCCGGGATTAACATCCCTAATCTCTGGTCATCACACATGATGATTCTTATATATCTATGAATGAGATTGAGACATCTCATATGATTTAATTTATTGAGTGATGCTCAGTTTTACGATTTCGAGGACAAAATCTTTTTACGAGGGGAAGAAGTCTAAGACCCTGATGCTAATTAATCCGGATTAACGATGATTAAGCAAACCCGGATAATTAAAATTATAGACTTTGAATTAAGGTGTCCCGGACCACGATAGGTCAACCAACTAGTGGAACATGTTTTAGTGTATGAGCATGTGAATGATCACATAGCACTTGGAGAATACATGCCACTAATTAATTTAACTCGTGTTTAATACATGATTTTGGACCAATAATCTTGCAAGATAGTGATGTATTGACACATTGATTCCACAATACATCAAATAAATTAAAAATCATGCAATGAAGCCTTGAATATCACGCCCCATACCATGCAATTTCAGATTTGGTTCTTAATTTTTTCTAGCATTTCTCTCTCTCTTCATTCCCAATGCTCCTACTTCTCTCCTCCTTCTCTCCTCCTTCTCTCCTCTTTCTTTCCACCTTCAAATTTCGAAAATTTCAGGCTTTCTTAGCACCAATTTCTCTTGCAATTGCTAATGCATGTTACATGCAATTAGTAATTTAGAAACCCCAAGACAAGGGTGTTAGTTAGGTGCAAGAATTTTCAATTTTGGTGCAAGTTTCCATTTAATCAAGGTAATTATTTTTTGTCATCACAATACTCCCCTACTAATAAAATTTCTTCATCGACATTTAATATACACGCTTACCAAAGTAGAAGAGCCAAAGATAGAGTCGACATACCATCGAAATATCTCACTGGACCACATATGGTCTATCCAAACCAAAGGCCGAATGGCACATTCCACATATAAACATCAAGCTTTCGTTTCACCCTCGAAGTTTGCAAAACATGCAACTACCCAATAACATGATATTCTAACATCATTAGGTAGCATCAATAAGTCCGTAATAATCATATTCCAAATTTACGGCACAATAACACATAGTTCATTTTTATTCACCGGTTATCAATTGATATGTATGATTCTTGCACTATCGTCTCGACTCTTGATTCTATATACATATCATTTCACTACTCAATAGTAACATGATATCAAATTTTGCTGCTTTCACTTCGCTATAGGCAATACACCATTTCATAAAATTTCATGACATAGACATGTGTATCTTCATTTAAATAATCATCATTCATAACATCTTTTGTCTATTTGGTTAATTTCCCCCGATTTACAACAACACTGACACCATTTTTACTAGCATTATCTAGTAGTAGCATTAACGTTCATAAGTACACAGGCTATGACTTATGCACAAAATCTAGTTATGATTTCATGTAGACACTTTCTTTAAGAATCATCTATCATGCATATATAGTTATCTCTAACATCAAGTGATAACGTCATCATTCAAGATATATTATAAACATGTCTCTTTCTTGATGTTAATTATTTCTAGTTTACTGTAATCTTCGAATTCACTTTT
Source organism: Haberlea rhodopensis (assembly GCA_907163345.1). NCBI lineage: Eukaryota > Viridiplantae > Streptophyta > Magnoliopsida > Lamiales > Gesneriaceae > Haberlea > Haberlea rhodopensis. Next base: position 4,421,126 of record CAJQUN010000033.1, on the reverse strand, counting down.
TCTTTCAACCTTCCACTTATCAGTACATTGTTCCATTATTAAATGATAGACAGAGTTCTTACAGATCATTCAAGACAATTCTTATGTCACATATGTCCGTTCCTTCATTGTACACAATGTCACACGTACTTAATACATTATTAGCATAACAAAATCTCAATGATCTCATTCCCCTTGCTAATTCTTTTATTCAATATATAACGTTATTTTTTTACCAACGTTCCATTATCATTTATGGTAGTGTCAACACACTACCAATTATTATACATCGCATCTTTATTATTACTCGCTCATGAGTATACATGTACACCATCTCAGTTATACGTTTCGTGTCAGACGATTTCTTAGAGGATCTCTATCATGTACACAAGTTACATACGAGGTGTATTCAATCACACTCTCCCAAAATACATTATGCAATTTCATCATTTTATACAAATTCTTCCTTTCATTTTCATATCATAGCAATTAGTGACTAACATTTTACATCTGCCTCATGCAATGTAACTCACCATCATAATTGTGTATCTTATTATTCATTTCAACATTATAAAGCTGCAGAAAGTTTAACATCATGTGCATAAATTCCATACCGGTGTAAATACGATCATCAATAATATACATCAGCATCCTAGCATCATAGCATCATGCTCACTAAATTCTCGTCATAATATCACATAATAAGTATTAGTGTTACAAATTTGACCCCCCATGGGCAACCTTTGAATCGTAGATACCATCTCTAATAAGCGGGGGCGCATTAAGAAATAGTTAGTTAGTCGCATTTGGTGACCATTTCATCTAAAGACCCTCACCCCTAGCTTAGGAGGATCGAGCTACTTTAAGGGATTTAAAGATGTTGAATACTAAGAATAGGACGAGCTGAGGCTTCCACGACTCCAACGAACGGCGGGTCCAGGTCTCTTACCGTAGTAAGTCTGTAATTCCGAGGTGCCACAAGCAGGTGTACATCCGAGGACAGCTCAAATTCAGAGTCTTATTAAGTTTCTTATCCTGCTTGACCACACACAAAGCATATTCTCTTAAGCATCCACATTTCCATATATTTATTATGCAGCTATCATCTGGTGTAAAATAAGTACTAGAAACAACCTCGTTAGTACTCTCTTATAAACACATATCATAATCACATACTTATCATTACGATCTATTGATATTCATAATGCCAAGAACATGAATATCCCTATGTTAGGAGTTCGCACATTTCTGCACTTATCATGTTACAACATATTATCACATACCTATGTGATTATATTCAATATGAAATCAGTTTCATATCTCAACAACATAACTCCTTCAAATCTCAACAATATTCAATGTTATTGTACTATGTCATGAATGTGGACAACACCTCATAGTGCGGACAACACCTCATAGTGCAGTAAAATTCATGAATTCTTATACATCAGTCCTACTGCATATCCTCATCTTGTAAATATCTGATGCCAAGTAATTACTAGCATATTCATTAGTAATTAGTACATGCATATTTCATCATTTACATGCATTTCAGTTACTAAGGCAATCTCAAAACATACTAGATCATTTAATCGTGAATGTTTATATATCATATGTATTCTTATAATGACATTATTTATTGTTCGTCAAATCGTGTCTAACTCGCCCTTAATCATCACATGAGTATTTATCATTACTGTCATTATACACCGGAGAATAACATCACAAACTCATACTTAATCATGGCATTCACGATAGTTCTACGTCGGCTTGTGAGGTTCACAATGATTACATGTCCACACATGGCATTCATAGTGATCCTATAATATACAAAACTAGCATGCTTTTACAGCAATAAATATCATCTTAAAACTGTTATTTCTACTCAGTCATTATTTCATCAATGTTATCGTACATATAATGGTGTTACCACAGTGGTCACACCTCGCCCTATTTCGTTACTGCAACAATATTAAAACGAACATAACAATAATATGTTCCATTTTTAACTTCATTATCTACTATTCCATCTGTCAAATTGATTCTCAACCAATCAATATAATTCAACAGAAATAATGCAAATCAACATATATCAACGTATATTCACATGTCAAACCAAATGAAATGGTTTACCTCAACTCCTCGTTCATCTGGAACATTCAAATATCCTCTTGGGCTTACATCTCATGTAGCCAACGAACAACGATATTAATATTTACAACATTGCATCTATTTCCAACTACAATCAACACATCATCAATATACATTGCTAACAAAATAGTAGTAAAACAATATTCATCGCCCAACGGCGGTACATAATCATTAGTCATTGCCCAACGATAGTACGCAATCAATACCCCTCGCTTCGTGTAATAGAGGCAAGTATTATCTTTCATCACAAAATCTCAATATGTTCAAATCCACATACCATCTCGCAAGTTTTACAATCCCTACTAAGTCATATTAGCGGCTCAATAATATATCTCGCTTCGAATTATTGGAGGCTCAATATCGAATTATCGGCGGCTCCATGGATATCCCTCGCTTTGACATACCAACGACTCTCGCTAGTGTATGACAACGACAAATACCCTGATCCATCGCTCGATAAGACAGCGGCAAATATCCTGATCCATCGCTATTTGATATAGCTGTAGCAGCCAAAAATCTCTCTCTCTCTCTCTCTCTCTCTCTCTCTCTCTCTCTCTCTCTCTCTCTCTATATTATATATATATATATATATATATATATATATATATATATCATGACAGTAATTCAATATCGATGCATAACTATTCACATATACCTACATTCTCATAATCACAATGTAATCATACCCGATCATCACATCATCTGTTGTCACATTTCAACAGTGTTGTATTGTCCATCATTTTCTGTTGTCAGATATCATATATTATGTCCCACTTTCTGATTTCCTACAAAATCAGATTTCTTAGCACTGTATACATAGAACATGTGCACAACTTCAATAAAATCATGTGTTCATTCACAAACAACAACATCATGTTATTATCAATACTGACATCTATCAATAACGTATATCATTCGTCTTCCATGCATCAAAGTATCGTTGTTACCACAAAATCAATCAGCGATATGCTTATTAAATAAGTTGACGGCTTATCGTACTCCTCAACAATACCACCCTCGGTGCGTATGTTCATTGGCAACATTGGTTATTTCTCAATATCATGTTTCCTCCTATTCCATACGATCTTTGCAACCATGATGGTTAGCAATAACACAAATTCCATTACCTCATATCATACTATGCACATAAATGTATAAATGTCGTGTCACACAGATACAAAACCGCAATCATGCGTAAATTATATGCTATTCATGTCTATCAACATATCCTTAGGCCCTTAGACATCTCAAAGAGCAAACCATTGCTCTGATGCCACTAATGTAAGGACTCCACGTCCTAATCTCATCATTAGTGCATTTATCATAGTCATTAGTGCATACATTTATATCATTAGGGAATTTTCATTACATGTTTCATACTGAAGACATAACATCTATAAATTTTCATCGGAAATCCCTCAACTCAAATACGATTCACATACATTTACGCTTTATAATCATATTCTCAATTCATCATGTAATCTTACTCTCAAATAAATTGCATGCAACATACGAATGAAGAGAGAAATCTCAAGACAATTATACAACCATATACACATATCAAGATGCTCACAGGCGAGCATTTAACAAACGAGTGTATATCTATTTGTATAAAAGACATTACTTTTTACCAAAACTGGTATCTTGCTCCCATGAGCATCCTCATCCACCCGTTCAACTCATTTCTCGAATCAATGTTGTACATGTTCTACATGTTTCAACAGAAACAACCCCCATGTGGGGTGAGCATACCCATAACATAATCTCAATACAATCAAATATACAATTAATAATTTTACAGAATGGTAATGCTGTAACTTAAATGAATACTCCCTGAGTATACCACAACCAAATGAGATCTCTTACGTTGTTCATGTTCTCACAATATCTAAAATCGTTAATTACAATATGATATCAAGGCATTATTCTTAAATCAGTTCATTTGAAATTGATATATGAATATCCACGTCAGTCCGTGACGTTTCGTGTCATCATGTGACCTTCCAATAACCCGACATCAATCCGTGAACGTCCAATGTCAACCTGTGACATTTCAATAATCCGACGCCAACCCATGAATGTCAAATGTCAACCTGTGACATTCCAATAATCCGAGTGAACGTCCAATGTCAACCCGTGACATTTCAATAAATAACAAGTATCATCATAGTTCAATTACTAAACCTAGACATAATACTCGCCTATTACTCATATGTAAACACATACTCAATCAATTCAACAATAATATTATTCGTTAAACGTAACAGTAATATAATTACATATACTCGTACATCACACGTACCTTAAAACTGACAACATGATTTAGACGTCCTCGACAATCGGAGGCTCGTACAGTATCTATATTAAATATCAATTCAACATTAATATCTCAACAATAACTCTCACAACTATACCATATTTATTATACAATTCGACATGCTTCCTATCATAAACATTCATGATTTATCGTACTCCATACACTACTCAATTCATCCATTTTAACCTCATTTCATTTGAGTTATAAGTTAACCCGATCGAGTAGTAACTTCACTCCTAAGGTTCTTCATGTAGCACCTTAATTCATGGTGCAAGATCTCCTTAGAATATCCTAAATATCATAAATATCGATCATAAAATGCAACACTTCGAGAATCTTGAAAATTACAATATTTTGAAAATTCGGCATCCTCGATCGCTCCCCAAGTTGAGCGATCGATCGCGCGATCCAGAAAATTTGTGCCAAACTTTTGCGATGGCTATCGATCGCGCTCTCCCGGAATCGATCGATGACACTGTCCATCGCCACAAAATTTAATTTTCAACGCGCGATCGATCGGGCTATATCGCACGATCGATCGCGCGACCTTGTATTTGCGAAAGTCCTCCATTTTTGGGTACAAACTCAACCCAACCCCACAACACCTCATGTTCCTTCAACAATTCAAAAAATATACACATTAAAAAACTTCAAAATACAACAATAACACTTTAATCTCAACATACCAACTTGTTGGGAAACGATTTCTAAGTTTTGGTGATTACAAACACCTACTGGATGAAGTCTTACCGGGTGACAAAGACCAACTGGATGAAGTCCTACCGGGTGATGAACACCTACCGCATATTGAAGTCTTACCGGGTGATAAAGATCAACTGGATGAACACCTACCGGGTGAAGAAACCAACCGGCTGAAAGACATAAACTGGATAGGCTATCAACTGGACAAGACATAAACTGGATAGGCTATCAACTGGACAAGACATAAACTGGATGGCTACCAACTGGACAAGACATCAACTGGACAAGACAAACTGGATGGCTACCAACTGGATAGACATCAACTGGACAAGACAAACTGGATGTCTACCAACTGGATAGGCATCAACTGGACAACTATCAACCGGATAGTCCCACTGAACAAAGACATCAACTGGTCATAAGAGGATGGACGACCAGTTGAACAAAGAAAACCAGCAGAAGTCTAAACTTCCAGTAAGAGCACTAAGCAACGAGACAAAATAAGTACAACATTCTCTGACAAAGGTACAACAGAGCGGCGCACCCTGCTATATCTCCGCCACCATTACCGTCAGGGTTAAAAGAGTCGTTGCTTAACAAAATAGGAAGAAGACAATATGAATTTGGAAAGCTAATCTCATCCATATACAGAAAAGCTACCGTTGGACAACCAAACCTATAAATACGTCCAAACAGAGAATGAAGAAGTGCTGAGCGATTTTCAACAAAGAGATATACTTCAAAGCAAACAAGAAAATCATATTACTGATATTCCAAACGTTCAGCAAAGAGCAGACAAGCAGTGAAACTGAATCTGTGATAGATTATTTCCAATTGAAGTCTGATGCTCAAAAACACTTGAAGCTAGAAAAGTTTATTCTGTAAAGAGTGTTATAGAATCTCTTGTAATCAAAAGATAAGAAGATTGTGATTGCTAGGAGTTTAGGCCAAGTGTGTTAGTGCCTAAGAAGGTTGTATATTGTAAAGTGTAAACCAAGTCTTCTAGTGAATCCTTCCTGCAAAGGCAGAAGGGGCGACGTAGAAGCATTGTGCTTCGAACTTCCAGAAACAACTCTTGTGTTATTTGTTCATTGCTTTATTTCCTCAGTTTTATTCCTCACAAGTCAAGTAGACGTCTTCCGCACTATTAAGTGTCTGCTGACTTGACTGATATTGAGAAGCAACTGTAAAACTTAACAGTTTACAGTTAACCAGAAAAAGAAATCGAAATTGAATCTAGTGTTTATTCAACCCCCCCCCCCCCCTTTCTAAACACTACCCCGGTCCTAACAAGTGGTATCACAGCTTAGGTCTTCTCAATCTTGAGAAATTACCAATTGCCAAAAACTGATGGCCTCATTCAGCAAGATTCCAAGGTTCAAGAAAGACGAGTATGATGACTGGAGAATCCGTATGCAAGCACATCTAAGTGCTCAAGATGATGATATGTGGTATGTAATCACTGAAGGACCTATGAAGATCATGAAAATCAATACAGCTGCTTCTATCACAAGTGGTGATCCACAAATGGTAGAAAAGGAAAGATCTCAATGGTCAAACGAAGAAAAGAAAAAAGCAAATCTGGACAACGTTGCTAAGGATATTCTGTTCAAAACTTTGGACAAAAATATGTTCAACAAAATAAAAATGTGCTCAACAGCCAAAGAAATCTGGGAGAAGATTGCCCAACTCTGTGAAGGAAATGATCAAACCAAAGAAAACAAGCTTACTGTGGCTTTACAGAAGTTTGAGCATATCAAGATGATGAATGGAGAAACTCTCAATGAGTATGATGAAAGAGTGACTGGAATAATTAATGAACTCAGCAGTCTGGGTAAGGAGTTACCTAACAGAGAAGTCACTCTCAAAGTAATGAGAGGTCTCCCAAGAGAATGGGATGTCAAGACCATTGCTATGAGAGAATCGAAGGACATCAACAAGATAGATCTACATGATCTGTTTGCTGATTTAAAAGCCTATGAATTCGAATTAGGCATTCGGGTTGAAGATGAACCAAATACCAGTCAACCAACCAAAGCTCTCACTGCATCAGAGTCTCTGCCTACTTCTACAGAGATGACTCCAGAAAAGATGTGTAATGATGCTATGGTAATGTTCGTAAAGAAATTTGGGAAATTCATGAAGAAGAACCAGAGATCTTATCAATCATATCCTCGAAGGCAGAGTTCCAAAGGAAATTCAGAAGAAGAAGAGCGAGTATGCTTCAACTGCCTCAAACCAGGGCACTTCATTGCGGACTGTCCAAAACCTAAAAAGGATAATCACAAAAGAGGATCCAAGGATCACAGAAAATCCAAGGAAACTAGAAGATCATCCAAAAGGGACAGAGATCAAAAGGTTTTGATGGCAGAAGAAAGCAAGAGCAAGTGGGCTGATTCTGAATCAGAATCAGAGGAATCAACCAGCTCGTCCAGCGAAAGTGAAGACGAGGAAGTCCACTGCTTAATGGCAAATGATGAAATTGAGGTACACGAGTCTAACCTATCTGAATTCACACATAGTGAACTTACCAATGCTTTGCAGGACATTATCAATGAGTATCGGACGCTATATGAATCTTTTGAAAGCTATAAGACTGAGCAATCAATCCCAATTGAAACGCATAAAAACAAACTTGATTGTGAACAATCGAGGGAGTTGAACTGCTTAAGGGAAACAGCCAGTCTCCTAGTGAAAGAAAGAGATGAAGCCAAGTGTGCCTACCAGAAACTTAGCAAACTGGTTAGCACTTGGAATGCGTCCACTACCAGAAAGGATGAAATGCTTGAATCTATAAGGCTTGCTGGTGATTTAACCGGCATAGGCTATAATAGTAATGAAAGCAGTTCATCAGGTAATAAACCTCAACAGTGTATAACAAAAAGCAAGGTTCAATCAATGAACTTTGTAAGATCTAGCACAGTATATGACCCTTATGAACTGGTTAAAGAACCTGTTAAAGCAACACTCATCAAGGAACAGGCACAGCACAGGGGTATCGGTTATGTAGAACCACTCAAAGAGGCTAAACCGAGGCAAAAGTTCAGAAATGAACTTAAACCCACTGGTCGAGCAGCTAGAGAGGTTAAACCCAAGTGGTACTACAACTGTAAGCCTGTCCAGAAGAGATATATGCTCAATAACAGGAACTACAAACCAAAAGCACATGCATACACATATTATCACACTTCACAGTCGAGATCATCACCATCATTTATAAATGCACACACATTTCAGAACACACACCGACCTAAGTCACTCAGGGTCATACAAGTGTAGGTTCCGAAAGGACTAATCCTACCCGGACCCAAGTAGGATTGGGTACCAATCATTTTATCGCTTTAATTGCAGGAAACTAGAATGCATCAAGTTCGGAGCTCAGAATGGTTCCTGGACAGCGGATGCTCTAGACATATGACAGGAAATGCGAGCTTATTGTCTGAACTGGTGGACTCCACCGGACCCAGAATAACTTTTGGAGATAACGCGAAAGGTAGAACCGTATCTACGGTAACATCGTCATTAAAGATATTCTTTTAGTTGAAAATCTGTGTTATAACTTGATTAGCATAAGTCAACTCTGTGACAATGGTCACTCTGTGGAGTTCAACCAGCATTCATGCACAATCAAATCTACTGATGGTAGTATATTACTTGTAGGAAGAAGGCATGATAACACATATAAAATTGATTGGAATCTTAATCAGCCTACCTCCTCTACTTGCTTAGCTGCCCTGAATTCTTCCAAAAATTGGCTTTGGCACAAACGGTTGAGTCACTTAAATTTTAAAACTATTGTCAGTCTGCTTAAACTTGATCTAGTTATTGGACTGCCCCAAATTGAGTTCTCAAAAGACAAGATCTGTGCAGCATGCCAACTTGGTAAGCAAATCAGATCCTCCTTTAAGAACAAAGGGAGTAAATCTTCTTCTCGGTGCCTAGAGTTGCTGCATATGGATCTGTTTGGTCCTATACCAGTAACAAGTCTAGGGGGAATGAAGTATACCCTAGTGTTAATAGACGATTACACTCGTTTCACGTGGGTCTTATTCCTAAGTGGCAAAGATCAGGCTACTCCAAAGCTGATCAAATTACTGAAAAAACTCCAAAATGAGAAATCGTGTGGGATAGATAGAATTCGCAGTGATAAAGGTATTGAGTTCACCAATCAATCACTCGAATCATATCTAGATGACCTTGGTATTAAACACGAATACTCTGCTGCTAGAACTCCTCAACAAAACGAGGTTGCTGAGCGTAGGAACCGCACTTTGAAAGAAGCTGCGCGAACTATGCTCGCGGAATCAGAAATATCGCAGAAATTTTGGGCAGAAGCTGTCAACACAGCATGTTATACGCATAACAAATCAATGATTAATAAGCGAGCAAATAAAACCCCTTATGAGATCTGGAATGGCAGTAAGCCAAATATTTCCTATTTCCATGTGTTTGGTTGCAAATGTTTTATTCACAACAATGGAAAGACTCATCTCACCGCTTTTGATGCCAAAACTGATGCTGGAATATTCATTGGCTATTCTACAGTTAGTAAGGCCTTCAGAGTATTTAATAATAGAACGCTTACTGTAGAAGAATCAGTGCATGTAAAATTTGTTGAACCTACTGACTGTACTGTATCTAATCTGCAAATCAACAATTTGAGTAATCGACTGGAAAGCACTTATATTGATGAAAAAGTTGATGATGAGATAGATTACAGAAGCAGGACTGACTGCTCCTTGGAACCAGAAGTTCCTGAAGCACAAGCAGAGGAGTCTGCTGGCCAACAAGCACTGCAGCCAGCTACCAATGAAATAGTTGCATCTACCCCTACTGCAGTAGAAGGAACAAATGAGAAATATGAGTCTATCAGAACCTCTGATGTGCCCACTCATATCCAGCCAAGTGAAGAACTCAATCCTCATGGACCTTAGCTCCGGTGGAAGAAGGATCATCCACCCGAGCAGGTCATCGGTAACCCTCTTGCTCCTCTACGCACCAGAGGACAAATGATTAATGAATTTCTTCATGCTGCATTCATATCTCATATAGAACCTAAGAAGATTGATGAAGCTATATTAGACCCAAGTTGGGTAGAAGCAATGCAGGAAGAACTAAATCAGTTTGAGCGAAACAAAGTATGGCATTTAGTTCCACGTCCATCTCATCACACAATTATTGGCACTAAATGGGTATTTAGAAATAAGCTAGATGAAAATGGTACAGTAATTAGGAATAAAGCAAGACTAGTTGCACAGGGATACAGGCAGGAAGAAGGCATTGATTTTGATGAAACCTTTGCCCCTGTAGCCCGATTAGAAGCTATTCGCATATTTCTTGCCTTTGCTGCATTTAAAGACTTTAAGGTCTATCAGATGGATGTTAAGAGTGCATTTCTTAACGGCAATCTCCAGGAAGAAGTATATGTTGAACAACCTCCTGGATTTGAAAACCATCTGCAACCATCTTATGTTTATCATCTGAACAAAGCTTTGTATGGTCTGAAGCAAGCCCCCCGTGCATGGTATGAAACTCTATCAAAATATTTGATTGATCATGACATCACTATTGGCACGGTGGACAAAACTTTATTTAAATTTACAAAGGGAGACCATACTCTGCTAGTTCAGATATATGTTGATGACATTATTTTTGGTAGTACTAACCCAAAATTATGTGAAAGATTTTCAAAGATAATGCAGGACCAATTTGAGATGAGCATGATGGGAGAATTATAATTTTTCTTAGGATTGCAAGTCAAGCAATCTAGTGAAGGAATCTTGATAAATCAGTCTAAATACACTAAAGAGCTGCTGAAGAAATATGGAATGAGCACCAGCTCAGCTGCTGCTACACCAATGAGCTCATCTGCCAAACTCGACTTGGATAATTCAGGAATACCAGTCGAAGTTACAATGTATCGAGGCATCATTGGATCTCTATTATATTTGACAGCCAGCCGACCAGATATTATGTTTGCAGTGTGTATGTGCGCCCGGTTTCAAGCAAATCCCAAGCAGTCGCACTTCACTGCTGTCAAAAGAATCCTCAAATATTTGAAAGGCACTGAGAATGTTGGTCTATAGTATCCAAGAGACTCAACTTTTAATCTTATTGGATACTCAGATGCTGACTATGCTGGATGCAAAATTGACAGAAAAAGCACCAGTGGGTATTGTCAATTCCTTGGAGATCGATTGATATCATGGGGATGCAAGAAACAGACATCTATAGCAACTTCCACTGCCGAGGCAGAGTACCTTGCTGCTGGAAGCTGCTGTGCTCAATTGCTCTGGATTCAGCAACAACTCAGAGATTATGGAATTGAGTCCACAGAGGCTCCCATATTTTGTGACAATACGTCTGCCATTGCTATAACATACAATCCAGTTCTTCACTCGTACTAAACATATTGACATCCGTCATCATTTTATCAGAGATCATGTTATGAAGAAAGAAATTCGGCTGGAGTATATTTCTATCGAACAACAGGCAGCAGACATTTTCACAAAACCCCTACCGGCCGCTAAGTTTTCTTACTTTCGAAATATTCTTGGTTTAATTGAAATTACTTCTTGATTATTTTGTTTTGGTAATATATTAAGGGGGAACTAGTTAGTTTGTTTGCATAAATTTAGGGGGAATTTCAGTTATAATCCTTTCATGGTTATTTAAGCTCAGCTGATAATACAATGGTCAGCTGCAGTAGGTCTATCCGTACCAGTAGGACTCTACATCCAGTAGATGCTTTCCTACAAGTCGAACCCTACATACCAGCAGATGTTACCAAATATGCTTTGACAAAAATAACCCTCGATACTTATTAACCTAATGAACGTCGGAATTCAAATTTACTTTTGTGTAAAATAAATTATTTCACTCCCGCCTAAATCCTGTCCTCTTATTTATTGGTTAAATAATTTTTAATCGATAGATGATCGCCACGTATACCTCTATCCGCTCATCTACAGTACGACGTTACATATACTTTCATTTTCACCGCCATTAGTTTCACTACTCTTCATCCTCTCCAACAATTCATTGCAATTATCTTTTCTTTCAGACAATTTTACTCTAACAAGATTGCTGTTGTTACTTCCTCATATTCATCCAAAATGTCAAAGAATATACAGCCAAGCTTCATCACCAATGCTGTTCACGTAGATTTTCATTCTATATACACATCATCTGATGAGGAGACAAAGGAGCTGCTTCAAAAGCTGGATACCTCAGGACTCTTGGTAATCCTGAGCCAGGCCCCCTCATTCTACAAGGACGAGCTACACGAGTTCTTTGCTACGGCCAAGGTTGTTGATGACACCGTGGTGGCATCCGTATCTGGACAGTTGGTTACAATCACCCAACCTGAATTTACCACACACCTGTGCCTTCCCTCCACCGGACTTACTGATTTTTCCACTGTTCCAGTGGAATTACGAGAAGAGATGTGCCTCACAGCTTCTGACTCTGCTCATCGCCTTCAACGTCCCCCATTCAAGAAAGTATTAATGAAGAGTCATTATCGACAACTGGCGGACATCATCTCCAATGGGCTCCTCTGTAAAGCTGGATCATTTGATATGATCACCCCTGAAAAATTTGATGTTATGAGTGCAATATGCAAAGGATTGGAGATATACTGGTCAGTTGTGTTATTTCAAATTCTGACTAGTCTCGTAGTCTCTGGCAAGGGTCAATCAGGCTTTGCTCTCCCGCTAAGCAGCCTTTTTGACAGCAAACACATTAAGACAGGGGCTCTCACCAACCTCCATCCGGGGAGACTTATCACTGCCAAGTATCTTCAGCTTCACAGGCAGAGAAGTGGCAGAGACGTTGGGATAACTAAGCGCCGATTGACGCAAGTCATCAGCGACTCTGAACAAACCGTCTCAGAATCCGCTGAGTCTTCTCCTCCTCCTCCCCCTCCTAAGAAGCCCAGAACAAGAAAAGTTGCTCCTCTGGCTGTCCGACAGACAGACATTGCAGCTTCTGATACCATCTCCTCCGCCGGTCCGACAGAAAACATCCCAGCAAGAGAACCCAGCCCTGAAAATCCTCAACCTGCGGAACCAGCTGCTTCATTGGCCATGGTAATCGCTACCTCAGTGGCTCCCGCTGACAATTCTTCTGCAATGGTGAGTTCTCAGCAAGCACCAGGCTCTATCAGCTTTAGGACACCCAAGTCCTTGTGTCCATACTGTCATCCAAAGACCACCCCTGCTGGCAAAGGAAAAACTATTACGGCTCCAGTGTCCACTCCTGTTGCCTTCGAGATCCAAATGGTCATGGATACAGTTGAAGCCAACCTGCAACCATAGCTAGATATTTTTGATCGTTGGGTAAAGGCTCGAGTAAAAGTTCGATTTGATGATTTCGATCCTATTCTGGATCAGGCCAGGGAAGATGAGAACCAAATCTTGGCCTATCTTCAAATCTCAGACCCCGAGAAAAGCCTGAAGCTGCGGGATGTTTTTCGCCTGATGAACTATGTGGGTGAACTTCAAGCCCTTGTTGAAACCCGCCTTCAACATTTCAACGGTGATTCAGGCACAGCGAATCATGATAGAGCCGTTCTAAATGCTCTTGGACCCAAGCTGGAAATGGCTGAGCTCGCTCTTCATGATATTCGCATATCCACTGGCATTCACTCATGCTCCACTGCTGAAAATGTTGCAAGCTCCGACCAGCCGGATGTACAAATGGCTATTGCAAATTTGGAGATTATCCCTTCTACTGTGGAGATCACTTCTACTGCCCTGGAGACCACTCCCACTGGAGCGGAGACAGCATCAACTGCCTTGGAGGCAGTCTCTTCTGCTAAAGAACTCTCCTCTGCTCACAGCTTTTATCTTGATCAACCAACCCAGCCGATGGTTGTTTATCCCATCAATGTGGACACAGTAATTCAGACGGTAGTTCAGCAAGTTACCATATCCTCTGGCAATCATGAACCCAGTGAGTCTTCACATTCCAATGATCACAATCAGTCATCTGTTGCTGCGGTTGACCAAGCCACTGCTGATATGGCTGCCCCACTTATTGAAGACACTGCTGATATGGGTGCCCCACTAATTGAAGAAACTGATACTATGGCTGTTACTATCTCCGACTCAACAGCTGCCCCACATGTTGAAGCCACTGTTTTGCTATCCACTGCAGTTGTCGATGCTCATCCCGGTGCTCTTGCTCCTACTGCTGATACTCAAATGATTGCCATGGATCCGTCCATGGCTCAAGAACTTTCAGAGGATTTCTTTGTCTTTACAAACCCTCTGGACGAGCCACCAAACATCGCTGCACAGATAGCAAATCTATCCAATGCAATTTCAGCACTAGCCAGCGATGTCAATAAACTCAAACAGGAAGAGCGCACTGCGACTCTCATTCTAGGAACCCATCAGCAGCACACGGACTCTCAATTCCAGCAAGTCTACAGGGACTTAAGTAGTTTAACAACTACTGTCACCAGACTTCAAACTTTTGCTGAGAACACAATGGCGGACACTCTTTCTCGAATTGGCCAGGCTCGTCTTCTGATTACTCAAAATAATGAATCTCTTCATGCTGCCACATCCTTGGGTCTTGGAGAAAAGATTGAAGACACCAAGAAAGTCTTAACCGATCAGTTGGCCACCATGCAGGCAGCATTTGCTTCTCAGATTCAAGATATATGCAAGAGCCTGCCTGCAGCTCCTCAAATAATCCGCAGACTGCCTGAACCCAGCAGAACTGCTCCTTCATCACAGCGAGCTTCAAGTTCAGCTGGTCGTTCATCCTCTGCAACTGGAGCACTCACTCAGTCCAGATGCTCAACAAAGATCTCGAAGTCCGCGCCAACCGCCTACCGAAAAGCGCGACTATTCCCAACATTGGTTCGGGAGAAAATAGTATCATTTTCTGATCCCTCTTTAATTACTCTTATCTATTTACTATTTTTAGTTGACTTTTTCTTCGCATTTATCGTAACAACATCAATGTGTTCACACTAAATACATTTCTTCTATAAATAGAGACTCATGTTTGCTTTCATAACTCACATTCACGAATCATGATTCTTTTCAACTCTTTGAAAATTCCTTGGTTTACATCTTACAATTGTTCAGTTTCATGGGTTTATTACTTATCTAAATCAACCCCTCATGGGTTGATTACTTATCTAACCCAGCTCCGTTAACCTTCAGCGTTTGGATCCTGCTCTGATGCTCATCATCAGTCAGGAACTGCAATCAGGAGTTATCTGGGTGCTGATGACAAAAAGGGGGAAGACAGAGATAGAGTATTCTCAACAGAGATAGAGTATTTTCATTAGGTGAATCCATAAACCATGGAGGCCTGATGAATATACATTTGAACTCTTCCCGACTTCCTCTCTGAAACAAGGTAGACCGGAAGACAGAGTCATGGAGGCCAGATGCATATACATTTGACTCTTCCTGACTTCATCTCTGAAACAAGGTGGATCGAGCTCTTCCTCTATGACATTAGGTGGATCGAAGCTCTCCGGGTCTACAGTACTTGTTTAAAGATTTGTCATGTATCAGCTATATTGTGTAATAATAGACTTGTCTTAAATTCTATTCAAGTTATTACAATTCATCTTAAATAAAGATGAATATCTCTAAATTGACCAGTTTGATTACAACTTGTAATCTGCTTATATGTAAGGACCCCCTTAGCCCTTAACCCCTGATTAGTGTATTAACCACTATGTGTGGCACATGCTTTCAATAAAAAGTCAATCGGGAAGCTCAGATGATACTTTACCATTGAATGTCAATTACAAAATTTCCTTTAATACTCAATGTTATAAGATCATCATCCTAACAATAAAAGACTCATATGTTTGCCCTTTACCAACCCCTTGGTGCCACTTTTCACATTGTGAACTTTTATAAAAATTTGGGCAGAGTCTCCCCATAAATAGAGCTATCCCAAAAACAAAGCACAACACACATAACATAATTCCCGGCCAGGGAACACATAATAGTCATCATAATGCAGTAATACAAGTAAACTCCCACCCAGGGAAGACACCACACATATGACGACAACAGTGGGTTTCAACACCCACATAATACACCAATGACTCTCATATCATTTAGCAATTAACCTCTAATTGCATGCAACCTCAAATGAAAGAGAGAAAGGCTCATGCCTTTATATACAATCCATATACAAGTAAAATCGTGCTCACATGCGAGCATCATGAATATGTATAAAATCCTCAGGTGTATATATAGGTACTCTATACGATACCGTGCTCCGTCAAGCCCTGGTACCACGATCCTGGGAGTACCTCCAATCAACAGCTCGAGCTCAGCTCCACAGCCATCGATGTACCTGTTCACCTGTCCCAACAGAGACAGCCCCCAACGGGGTGAGCATACCAATACACAAAATCCCATAATCACAATAATGAAATTCATAATTTACAACAAAGGTAAATGCTAATGAATTTAAATGATACTCCCTGGATGGCAACCTCATCCGGGATTCCGTGTACTGTCCCTGTCCTCACAATCATAAAACTCATCAAATCTCAAAAATCAGTAAATCAACACATTGATTAACTCATCGCATGCCTAATCCTCGAATATCAACAGATAGTGATTGAAAATTCATTAAACATGCAATTATAGATATCTCAATATCTAATACTGATTTCACAACCTCGCTATCAATCACAGATAGCTCAAATGCCTAGCATTTGTTTTACCAATCCTTCATTATACCTAGACATCTCAAATGTCTTATAATGAATACGTGATTTTACGAACCTAGACATCTCAAATGTCTCATAATGAATACATGATTCTACAACCCTAGACATCTCAAATGTCTTATAATAGATACATATGAACCCAGTACCCCTTATATCTTGTAAGAGTTATCCTACTCTAGTGTCACGCACGCTACAAGCGGCGATATCAAGATTTGGTCGTTCCTTGGCTATATCAACATATATGTATAACCATACACACAATATTCAATGCAATCAAAAATACCTTATGCATTTCACATATATAGTAATGCTCGTACGTCGCACGTACCTTAAATCTCCGAAGTCCGAGCCAAACCTTGCTCGAGTTCCATGCCCCGAGGAATGATGTGCTAACACGATAAATAATTCACAATTATTTACGAACATGTAACCTATGCTCAAGCACACCCATAACCCTCAAAATATTGTCAACACACGACAATTAACCTTTTAAAAGACCCGGGGCAGGGTACATGCAGGGAGGGAAATAAATGAGACAATATCGAAATTTGTTCAAGAACACCCTACAAAAATCGAACCCTAATCTCACAATTCCGAACCCAATTAAATACCATAATTCATCTAAAAAGTGAATTAAGCTATCCAAGCAAGAATCAACATCCCTTGACAAAAACCCCCAATTTTCGAACTCAACACCCTTAAATTCGAACCCAAACAAGCCCTTAAATTCGAACCCTTAAAATCCTTCAAATTCGAACACAATAAAGGCATGGAAATACACGAAAAAGACAAACAAGGGGTAAGGGAGGTTACCCAACGAAAATCGGAAGCAAAATCGTTCGAAATCGATGAACCCTAACTTTTGGGGATCGACGCCTTTCTGAAAAATCCGACTTCAAATCGCGAAGAAACTTCGAATTGCCGGAGGGGAAAGGAGCGCCTGGACGAGACGAAGCCGTGGGTAGGTCGGACGCGCCGAACGGCGGCCGGACGGCGGCGGGCGAAGCGCCTGAAGCGGCGAGGGCGCAGGGCAGACGGGAATCGCGCGCAGGGGAGGAGAAAGAAAAGATTTGGGGCTGAAATGATATTTTCCTTAAAATTTTGGGTTCAACTGCTATATATAGCAAAAATACCCCGCAAAAATAATAGCCCCACAAATACATCATGATTCCTTAAAAATCATCTGTTTTCAAAAACTCTCTCTCTAACTCCAAAACCCCCTACCGGTGCTCACACAGCACCCGAGATCCCGAGACACACCAAAAACCCAACTCTTAGGTTTTTCACCCAAATGAGAATACAATCTCAACCTCTGGATCCAACGATCCCAACTACCCAATTAAACGAGCCCAGAAGGCCCAACCCCTCGATTAAATTCCAAATCGCCACGTAAAACCACTTTAGGGATTATTAACACTACGGGATTAACACCTATAATCCCTGGTCATCACAATATCCCCCACTAAAAGAATTTCGTCCTCGAAATTAGCACTGGTGTATCACGTAACACCCAGGTTACACAACAACATGAAGCCATAACCTCGATTCTTGACCATATCAGAATCGTATTAATAAACGCGAGGATACTTACCTCACATCAAACTCTGAAACAGAGCGACTTACCAAACCAACCTATCACCCAAGAGGCAAAACGTACCTCGGTGCGATTCATCCCAAAAGTCAGTCCCTCATGACTGCAAAATAACCTATACTTACGACTGTAGATCGGACAGTCATCCTTAGTTCTAATACAACTAGTAAGAACGCATCCTGAAAGACATCTCAACCGTGAGAACGTTGACCTCGTGTCAAACTCTGGAGTGGAATAGACTTCCAAATCCATCATAACGTCAAAGAGCGTCAGTACAACTCAACGCTAATAATCCAAAAGCAGTTAGTCAACTGAAACTATAAGGATTCGAATCGCTCCTGATTCTATCGGAGATATCATTCCATGACATCTTTATCAAGACTCACGATGTCTAACATACATCGTTGCGAGGGAAACACTAGTATACATACCAAACCTGGTTTCCCGCTATACAGACCACCTCCATCCAAGGAGCAGTTGCACCCTCTGCAACTCGGATCGGGCAACTCACGGCCACCGATCCACACATAAGACATCTCACAAGATGTCCACCTCCGGATATCCCAAGAACCACATCCTGGTCGTAATAAACAATCGAGATTCCACAGAGTTTCAAAATTGAAAGGACATGCAATAAACCTATTGCATCCTCAACGCTTGTGTCGACAGCGACACCCAACCAATCCGAATTCCTGCCATCCCTTGATAATCCTAGGATTTAACAATCCAAACTTGGGAAGGCTATCGCATAACTCGGAGGGAAACATCAATAATGAAATACCTTAACCCTCACAAGATAATTCCTCCTCAAGGAAAGTCAACTAACTTCACGATTATCCCTCATAATTATCGTGCCATGGAGATTCCCAATCTCAAGGTGTTCCATATCTCTCATCAGAGATTTAACCATCCTAAAATAGCATAACTCTATGCTTTGACAGATAGGAAATCAATAACTGGCATCCGTATACTCACCGGTATACCTGCCTAAGCACGAACACCTCATGCATACTCAATGCACTATGCTCGGGTATCTGCAACATACCCCCAAGCCCCAAACATAACCGTCAATCCTGAGTCATTCACATCCAAAGGAGAATGAAAATCGACGATCAACAACACGGCGTGATTCTCAAAATCAACACCACACGTACCAACTCACCGAATCTTTCAAAGATTCCCAAATAGGTATAATACTACCTCCTTCCTCACAAGGGAAGTGCCATCGAACTCGAGATCCACTAGTCTCGAACCACCGTTCGGAAAACTGGATACAATAACACCCATTGTATCCCTAATACACGGGTTCCCTTAGATTGAGTCAATAACGACCTGATGACTCTCTTGTTGGTACTCCAACATCCTGAGCTGTCCCAGACAAGTCTCACCAAGATTAAACATAAACGTATACACGTTTCAGTGAGGCATGCACAACCTCAGCCTCAACCTCAAATGATATGGTGACTACTAGAGTCCACCAGAA
Source organism: Haberlea rhodopensis (assembly GCA_907163345.1). Taxonomy (NCBI): domain Eukaryota; kingdom Viridiplantae; phylum Streptophyta; class Magnoliopsida; order Lamiales; family Gesneriaceae; genus Haberlea; species Haberlea rhodopensis. The sequence goes on along the minus strand of CAJQUN010000033.1, from coordinate 4,401,181 downwards.
TCCACATCGTATCACCTTACGATTTGCCAACTTGGTTCCAACGAGCAGTATAACGGCTCTAGCAAGCCCCTCATGGTGCTGCACACACACGGCAGACAAACTGGTCGCTGCCTCTCTAGGTTCACCTCAAACCTACCAATAAGACGGACGTTTCCGCACGGCATACCATACTGAGGGAAGAAAACTCAATAGAGTAGTGGGTCTTTATCCAACATTCCACTAATGCCGATACACCCTGGACATTCCAATGTCCCTATGTACTTAACATAACCTGATCCTACTCCCTTAGGACCCATCCTACACCCTCAAGGGTGGTGTGACCATGTCTACCACATGTCACATCGACAGAAAGCGAGTACTTTCCTCCATGATTACTCCTGACGTCAAATCACATGGCCAAAAGCCATTCCAACGAGCATACCTCAAGGGTATCACCACTCGCAATATGATTACTCCAAACATAAGCTGCGGTACAATCACATGTACAGCGCATCCAACCATTCCTCGAGCAACCCGCTCGGTATAAGGGTCACGACAATCGGTGCCGCACACACCACCTTGTGCTCGGTACTGGCACCCAAGGCATACCACTGAATACGCATACTCAACGCATCGATCATCGTAACGATGATGCATGTTTAATAAGACATCTCCTACACCATCGTCATCGTCATCCTGTGACGATACATGCCAACTCATGGCATCTAAGACATTGTCAACTAGTGACGATACATGTACATCGGCGTATGTCATCCACTAACATGCTAGTAAAATAGTCATAATAAAACATGTATATCAATGCATGCCAGCTACAATAAAGCTAATAAAATAGCAAAATCTCATACCTCATCGCTAACAATATAGCGTCATACCTGTCTCCGTCGCTCAATAATAGTGCGTAATCAGCACCCATCGCTCGAAGGCGGCAAAATCCTGTGCTGAGTACATAGCGGCAAAATCCCTCGCTATAGAATCGACGGCATGACACCTCGTCATATAATAAGTGGCATGAAACCTCGCTATATACCTGAGCATGAATCATCGTCCACATAGTAGCGGAAAGAGGCATCGCTATCAATACACCTGGCGGAATGAACCATCGCCTATCAATATAGCGGAATGAACCATTGCTATAAATCGTGTCCTCATAGAGAAATGAATACAAATCGTCACAAGAATTTATGGTTCCTCCTTCCTTTTCCACGTACGCAGAATTCTCGCTCCTTATGGAAATCCACGTAAGCGGAATTTTTTTTTTTCCTCGCTTCCTATGGAATCCATGTCAGCAGAATTCTTGCTCCTTATGGAATTGAGTCACTTATCAGTAGTGCATTTCAATGCTTCCTACTACTCCACATAAGCGGAATTTTTCCTCGCTTCATATGGACCTTAGCATAAGCATTGAAATCCTCACTAGGATAACCTGGACTCGTGAAATATCAATAGTGCATTTCAATGCTTCTTACTACTCCATATAAGCGAAATTTTTCCTCGCTTCATATGGACCTTAGCATAAGCATTGAAATCCTCACTTTATATTTCACAATATACATATGCAAAACGATGCGTATCAACATGTATCATATCATAATGCACTATCTTATGCATACCTTGATTTACCTTGTGTTAAATGACTAACCACATAATACATGTTGCCCTTGGGATGCCCGTACATATGTATAATCATCATTCCTTTTTGTACTCCTTATTTCCTGTAACTTGCAACCATCAGGGTTAACAACAATAGCCATATACGCTATGCATCAACATTCAATACATAATAAAAACACATCATAAGAATGTATGGTTTCACAAATAAATGTCATGACATCCTTCCTCTTTAAATCCTTATTTCATCCTGAGCCCTTATCATTAGTACATTTTAATGCTTCTTGCTACTCCATGTAAGCGGAATTCTTCCTCGCTTCCAATGGACTTTAGCGTAAGCCATTAAAATCCTTACTAAGATAACCTTGACTCCTGAGCCCTTATCATTAGTACATTTTAATGCTTCTTGCTACTCCATGTAAGCGGAATTCTTCCTCGCTTCCAATGGACTTTAGCGTAAGCCATTAAAATCCTTACTAAGATAACCTTGACTCGTGAAATACACCTCATATATTTCACAACATACATATGCAAAAACAATGCATAATAACATGTATCATAACCTTAATGCACCACATTGCATTCATCATGTGTCAACAAGACAACATAAGGTACATGTTACCTCGGAAATATCCCTTTACATGATTTTCTTAAAAACCAGCTTCCTTGGCACATAACACACGGAGTGCCAGACATCCCTATTAATGTCATCCTATCGTGTTCCACACGATTCCTGCAACCACAATGGTTAGCAATACCACTTTTCATATCATAATAGCACATAAACAATTTGTTATGTCATACAACATTGATGCCATCATGCATAAATATGTGCTATCAATAACTTCATAGGCCCTTAACAGCCCCAATGAGCAACCACTGCTCTGATACCACTAATGTAAGGACCCCCTTAGCCCTTAACCCCTGATTAGTGTATTAACCACTATGTGTGGCACATGCTTTCAATAAAAAGTCAATCGGGAAGCTCAGATGATACTTTACCATTGAATGTCAATTACAAAATTTCCTTTAATACTCAATGTTATAAGATCATCATCCTAACAATAAAAGACTCATATGTTTGCCCTTTACCAACCCCTTGGTGCCACTTTTCACATTGTGAACTTTTATAAAAATTTGGGCAGAGTCTCCCCATAAATAGAGCTATCCCAAAAAAAAAGCACAACACACATAACATAATTCCCGGCCAGGGAACACATAATACTCATCATAATGCAGTAATACAAGTAAACTCCCACCCAGGGAAGACACCACACATATGACGACAACAGTGGGTTTCAACACCCACATAATACACCAATGACTCTCATATCATTTAGCAATTAACCTCTAATTGCATGCAACCTCAAATGAAAGAGAGAAAGGCTCATGCCTTTATATACAATCCATATACAAGTAAAATCGTGCTCACATGCGAGCATCATGAATATGTATAAAATCCTCAGGTGTATATATAGGTACTCTATACGATACCGTGCTCCGTCAAGCCCTGGTACCACGATCCTGGGAGTACCTCCAATCAACAGCTCGAGCTCAGCTCCACAGCCATCGATGTACCAGTTCACCTGTCCCAACAGAGACAGCCCCCAACGGGGTGAGCATACCAATACACAAAATCCCATAATCACAATAATGAAATTCATAATTTACAACAAAGGTAAATGCTAATGAATTTAAATGATACTCCCTGGATGGCAACCTCATCCGGGATTCCGTGTACTGTCCCTGTCCTCACAATCATAAAACTCATCAAATCTCAAAAATCAGTAAATCAACACATTGATTAACTCATCGCATGCCTAATCCTCGAATATCAACAGATAGTGATTGAAAATTCATTAAACATGCAATTATAGATATCTCAATATCTAATACTGATTTCACAACCTCGCTATCAATCACAGATAGCTCAAATGCCTAGCATTTGTTTTACCAATCCTTCATTATACCTAGACATCTCAAATGTCTTATAATGAATACGTGATTTTACGAACCTAGACATCTCAAATGTCTCATAATGAATACATGATTCTACAACCCTAGACATCTCAAATGTCTTATAATAGATACATATGAACCCAGTACCCCTTATATCTTGTAAGAGTTATCCTACTCTAGTGTCACGCACGCTACAAGCGGCGATATCAAGATTTGGTCGTTCCTTGGCTATATCAACATATATGTATAACCATACACACAATATTCAATGCAATCAAAAATACCTTATGCATTTCACATATATAGTAATGCTCGTACGTCGCACGTACCTTAAATCTCCGAAGTCCGAGCCAAACCTTGCTCGAGTTCCATGCCCCGAGGAATGATGTGCTAACACGATAAATAATTCACAATTATTTACGAACATGTAACCTATGCTCAAGCACACCCATAACCCTCAAAATATTGTCAACACACGACAATTAACCTTTTAAAAGACCCGGGGCAGGGTACATGCAGGGAGGGAAATAAATGAGACAATATCGAAATTTGTTCAAGAACACCCTACAAAAATCGAACCCTAATCTCACAATTCCGAACCCAATTAAATACCATAATTCATCTAAAAAGTGAATTAAGCTATCCAAGCAAGAATCAACATCCCTTGACAAAAACCCCCAATTTTCGAACTCAACACCCTTAAATTCGAACCCAAACAAGCCCTTAAATTCGAACCCTTAAAATCCTTCAAATTCGAACACAATAAAGGCATGGAAATACACGAAAAAGACGAACAAGGGGTAAGGGAGGTTACCCAACGAAAATCGGAAGCAAAATCGTTCGAAATCGATGAACCCTAACTTTTGGGGATCGACGCCTTTCTGAAAAATCCGACTTCAAATCGCGAAGAAACTTCGAATTGCCGGAGGGGAAAGGAGCGCCTGGACGAGACGAAGCCGTGGGTAGGTCGGACGCGCCGAACGGCGGCCGGACGGCGGCGGGCGAAGCGCCTGAAGCGGCGAGGGCGCAGGGCAGACGGGAATCGCGCGCAGGGGAGGAGAAAGAAAAGATTTGGGGGTGAAATGATATTTTCCTTAAAATTTTGGGTTCAACTGCTATATATAGCAAAAATACCCCGAAAAAATAATAGCCCCACAAATACATCATGATTCCTTAAAAATCATCTGTTTTCAAAAACTCTCTCTCTAACTCCAAAACCCCCTATCGGTGCTCACACAGCACCCGAGATCACACACCAAAAACCCAACTCTTAGGTTTTTCACCCAAATGAGAATACAATCTCAACCTCTGGATCCAACGATCCCAACTACCCAATTAAACGAGCCCAGAAGGCCCAACCCCTCGATTAAATTCCAAATCGCCACGTAAAACCACTTTAGGGATTATTAACACTACGGGATTAACACCTATAATCCCTGGTCATCACATTATATTTATAACAAATGAAAATTTCTTTTCCATTATGTCTTCAAGTATTTTCAGGATTCTCATCTTATTTACTTGAGTAGGAAATCGATTATTGCTTAGTTTGTCATCACCAAAAAGGGGGAAATTGTTGGGAAACGATTTCTAAGTTTTGGTGATTACAAACACCAACTGGATGAAGTCCTACCGGGTGACAAAGACCAATTGGATGAAGTCCTACCGGGTGATGAACACCTACCGCATATTGAAGTCTTACCGGGTGATAAAGATCAACTGGATGAACACCTACCGGGTGAAGACACCAACCGGCTGAAAGACATAAACCGGATAGGCTATCAACTGGACAAGACATAAACTGGATAGGCTATCAACTGGACAAGACATAAACTGGATGGCTACCAACTGGACAAGACATCAACTGGACAAGACAAACTGGATGGCTACCAACTGGATAGACATCAACTGGACAAGACAAACTGGATGGCTACCAACTGGATAGACATCAACTGGACAACTATCAACCGGATAGTCCCACTGAACAAAGACATCAACTGGTCATAAGAGGATGAACGACCAGTTGAACAAAGAAAACCAGCAGAAGTCTAAACTTCCAGTAAGAGCACTAAGCAACGAGACAAAATAAGTACAACATTCTCTGTAATGCCCCGAATTTAATTATATGTAATTTGAGCATTAATGATGTTAATATGATGAATTATGTTGATAATTGATTTATGTGTTGAATTTAATTATCATGTTGAAATGCATAATCACATGATAGGCGTGACCCGGGGGTTGCATTTCAGGGTGCATGTTATGCATGTTAGAAAATAAAGTGTTAACATGATTTAACTATGTTGATGGTTAATTATGAGGAAAGCATGATTTAGTGGAAGTTTAATGCATTTTTGTAAATGCTTTTAAAATACCATATTGGGGTGTTTTATACATCATGTTAACTTTGGGGTATAATTTTAATATTAACCTTATAACCCCCTTTTCCCTCTATACCCACTTATTTTACCAATCACTTTTAAAATCCCCAATTCATTCCTCAACCCTAACCCATCTCCCATTTTCGAAATTCACCAAGGAAGGGAGAAGAAAGCTTCACAAAATCCTTGTTTGTGTGATCTTTGTTAAGATTTGGAGCCTACAAGAGGTATGAGACCCTTCCTTAAGTTTTTAAGATGTTTGGTGTTGAAATGGGTTAGTTTTTGATGTTTTTATGTGGCTTATGTTGGGGTATATGTTATTTATGGTTGGGGTATGATTTTTGAAGTGTTTATGTGGGTCTTTGTGAGTTATGATGGTATTGATGTTGTAGGGAAGTTTGTGTGATGTCCGGGAATTATAGGTGTTAATCCCGGTGTGGTATTAATCCTTGATGGATTTCTACTTGTGGCAATTAAGAATTAATTGCGGTTTGGGTCTCCCGAGGTTGTTAGATTGGGCATTTGTGATCGTTGGATCCAAAGGTTGAGATTGTATTCTCATTTTGGTGGAAAGCCTATGATTTGGGTTTTTAGTGGGACTTGGAGTCCGGGGTGCCTTGTGTTGGGGCCAGTCTGGGGATTTGATGTTGGAGAGTGAGTTTTTGAAAACAGATGATTTTTAATGAATCATGATGTATTTGTGGAGGTATTGGTATTTCGGAGCATTTTTGTTATATATACCAGTTGGACTCGGGATTCTGTCATTTTGGAACCCATTTCTCTCCTCTCCTCTCCCTCTCACGCCACCCTCATCCCAAACCCTTCCCCTTTTCCCCTTTGGAGCAAAAAAATCGATGGAACTCGATTTAGGGCCGGATTTCTTGAAGAAGGATAGGTAATCTTCTTCTCCTCTCTTTTGGCTTCATTTTGATTGTGGTTTTGTGTTGTATGGTTGGGTTTTGGGTTGGTTATAGAATTTGGGGATTTTTGTTAAAAATCCAATTTGAGTTTTAATGTTTTTATGGAGTTTAAAGGTTGTATTTGTGGTGTTGAGGAAGTTTGGGGTGATGGTTTTGAGCTTAGGGGTAAAAACACCATGGAAGCTCGAATTTTTCGGAAAATTGCAGGTGGCGATCGATCGCCGAGGTGGGGCGATCGATCGCGACGAGCAGCTGCTTAAAATCGATGACGATGAATAGTAGCGGCGATCGATCGCGTAGTTGAGGCGATCGATCGCGAGCGGGTTGGCGATCGATCGCGAGAAAGCACTGATTGGCCACTGGAGTGTGGCGATCGATCGCAATAAAGGTGGCGATCGATCGCCACCAGAAGGATTTTGTTTTTTTCAAAATTTTGGTAAAATGTCAGGATTTTGGAATCGAGGTTTTAAGGGGCCGTTTCCAGGGTAATGTCTACATTCCAATGGGAATGTTATACTTTTAAAATGGTTTGGTTGGAGCCAAGTTAACATTAAACGGAACTCTCGTTTGAGTTTTTGGCTATATTTTAAACATATAAAATGGAATATTTTGGGTATTATGCATGCTTAGCCGGGGGGCTTTTATTTCGGTAATCGTCATGGATTGACGATATGTTTGGGAGTTTTAACGTGCTTGGGCACGTGGTTGCATGCTTATGTTTGTGTCAAATGGTTATTCATTGGGAACCATACGGTGCCGCTATTGAGCGAGCAATGAATTGGGATGCGATCGCCGTTGAGCGACCATCAGTTATGACGCCGCTATTGTTGAGCGTGCGCGATGTTTAGTATGCCGCCATTGTGGAGCGAGCAATGAGACAGGAATATGGAATTATTGGTTAGATAAATGTGATATCTATGGTCCTTTCCATTATGTTTTTACTCTATTGATCATGGAACTGGCATGATAGAACGGTATTAGTTAATATATGTGATGATTGACTGGCTTTGGGAATTTGATGAGTTTGGTTATTTTGAGAACAGGGACGATACAGGGGATCCCGGATGAGGGTGTTACCATCCAGGGAGTATCATTTAAATTATAGCATTTACATTCTGTATTTGAATTGCAATGTTATGCTTATTGGCTTGGTGGTATTGGTATGCTCACCCCATGTGGGGGCTGTCTCTGTTGGGGCAGGTATCACAGGTGCAGCAGCAGTAGCTTTGGAGTTGAGCTCGGGCTGATGATAGAGGTACTTCCCGGACCGAGGTACCAGAGCCGGTTGAATAAGTACATAGATCCAGTGTTGAGATCGAGCTGTGCTTGGGAGGTGCTTCCAGGATTGAAGTACCAGTAACAGTATCCGGTAGAGTGTTTTATACATCAGATACACGCTCATTCATTGGGTGCTCTTATGTGAGTACATTTTACGTGTATATGGAATGTATAAATGGGCTACGGCTTTTCTCTGTTCATTTATGGGTTGCATGCAATTAAATGTGGAATTGCTAAATGAACTAAGAGCATGTTAGTGTATTATGAGGGTGCATGTCATATATGTAATCTTGGTTGGGGATTTGCATATTATGTGGGTTGAATGCAAGAAATTTTCTGGATAGCATATGGTGTAGCACTTGCACATGGCTTTTCCCCATGATTTTATGAATATATGCACTAATGGTATGGATTAATACACTAATAACGGGTTAAGGGCACGGGGGGTCCTTACAGTTTGGGTTTGTAAGGAATGAAGTGGAGCTTGAAAAATGCACAAAAATGGCGATTTTTCGTGGTTCAGCACTCGGCGATCGATCGCCCGTTTTTGGCGATCGATCGCGAGCCACCAGTGCGCGCCAGTAGCATTTGGCGATCGATCGCCACCTTTGGGCATAAGGGCATATTTGTTCTAAAAATACACTTTTTATAAATATAAGGATGTGATAGATAATATAATATTACATAAGGGCATATTTGTTCTAAAAATAAAATTCAAGGGAGTACAATGCAATTTACTAAACCATCAAGAGGTATAATAGTCACAATAAAACACCAAATTGTTTTGAAATTTTGAATTTGGACCTATTTGAATAAAAAAATTTGGAAATTGGATTTTTCTGTACTATTATTTTTTCCACGGACTTAAGTGAATTATGTTTCCCGAAAGTGTATCCTCTTGCAATTATCTCTAGTTTTATTTTGCCAACATAAAATTATTATTTAAGTTTTCATCCCCGCTAGAAAAGTTTTAAAATATTATATTTTACCAATAAGTTTTTTTTATATATATTTCTAGTAAAAGAAATTGAAAATAATATATATATTATATGTTTGTCTATTGGAAATTATTATTTAAATTTTCCTTCCTATTCTGGAATCCCAAATTACGCCATTGTGCGGAAATTCGGCAGTCGATTGACACTGCGGGATATATTTTTCCTTTCTTCCTAGAGATTTAGATCAAACTCAAAGCATTAACATTTTAATTTATAAATTGATTTTCTAGTGAAATTGACCTCATATCATTTGGATAAATATACAAATCATAATGCTAAAATCATGATTGGTGATGCTCACACACTACTCTACAAAAGTAGGATTCGAGTACAATTTCAACTGCTGTCAATTATACAAGCATTAAATACTTTAATATGATTTATAAATAATATAATCTTAGAGTATTAAATGAATTTGTTGGGATTGACTGAAAGAGTCCACTAAAAGCTACATATTATTGATACCAAATTCCAGTTTACCAAATATTCCAACATATATAAGTCACATTTAAATCTTAACATTGAAGATGATGACACTTTACGTTCAATCATCTACTAACATGCAGTTCCTAGAGGTGTATATCGAACCTAAGCCGATAGGGCGTAGTGCTGAGTCTCATGAACATAAATCGTATAAGTCTAGTATAACTCAACAATTAAGCACAACGGGACTCGATAAGAATGTGCAGCATGCTGGTACTTCCACTGCTACTTAGGATCAAGATGAAATCATAATTATTTACACTGTATGTGAATCGAGATCTCAAAAGAGAGGTTGTGATCTCAAAAGAATAATTGGCACTACGTGATGTTGTCGAGGATGACATTGAACCAAATATTTTAGCAAGTAATCAAAAGATTATGTATGTGATTATGATTTATGATAATGAGAAGTGAGCAAATATTTCTGTTTGCTTGCATTCAGATGATCCGAGTGAGGGCACATCATCTCGAACAACACACCAAGATACAGATATGGACATGGACTTTCTATTAACTACTCGTGTATGAAAATCTTGTTGGGTTCATCCTGGCATCAGATAAAAAACACGCCGTAAACATAATAATAAAAGATTTAACGAATCTAAACCCGATAACGATCAATCGAAGTAGATTCATATATCATATGAAAATATCCTTACCTGGAATTTTGGTATGTAGACGTGTACTTCTTCCAAGCACAAAACAATATACAAAAAGTAAATGAGACCAGATTTTTTACGTGAAAAACCCCAAAAGATGGGGAAAAACCACGGGACCTAGTCCGGTATAAATTTCACTATAAACAAGTGTGTGATTTACAGTGTCTTCTTTATAAGAAATGAGCTAAGAAATGAAAATGGTGAAGGGGGGAGACCTTGGCTGCTGCTTGTTCTTGAGGAGGAATGAGACATGCTCTATTTTCCCCCCAAGAAAGAGGTGTTGGCCTTCCCCATGCCCTCTCAACCCTCCTGCCTGCTCTCTCACGGAAAATCTGTCCCTTGCTTGGTGAGAGTTATCTGGTATTTATATGAGAATGGAGGAGACAACCTTTAACTACGGACATTGTCTGATGCTGAAGGTAGGGTCAGAGCCCCACTGATGGGGACCACAGACAACTATTGCACTCTTTGTACGATTTCTGCAGCTTTTAAGATATTATTCGTATACGGAGATATGTTCCGTGCCTCTGATTTATGAGATCACTCCTCAGGTGTGGATCTTCCTGGAGGCCGACCTGGGGTGGCCAAGGTGGAGGTCATCCAAGCGGCCGAGCTGGGGTTGTCGAGGTGGAGATCTTCCTGAGGCCGAGCTGGGGTGGCCGAGGTGGAGATCTTCCTGGAGGCCTACCTGGGGGTGGCCGAGGTGGAGGTCATCCTCGAGGCCGACCTGGGGTGGCCAAGGTGGAGGTCATCCACGCGGCCGAGCTGGGGTGGCCGAGGTGAAGATCTTCCTGAGCTAGGGTAGCCGAGGTGGAGATCTTCCTCAGGCCGAGGTGGAGATCTTCCTGAGGCCGACCTGGGGGTGTCCATGGTAGAGGTCTTGCCCAAGTCAGGTCTTGCAGAGTCCATACTTTTACCAGGGTAACATCAGTATTGCCCCTCTAGTCGAGCTAGTGTAACGTTGTCTCAATTGTTCGGGTATTTTGGCAAGACCTGATCTGGGCTTAATATGCTAAACCTGCTCCATCGCCCCACCCACTATACTATAAAAATGGCGTAATATGCTTGGGCTATAGATAACAAGTCGAGCTGGAGAGGGAGGCTGAATTGGACATGCATGTAAACCTCGAACAAGGCGGACATGTTTTCTAAGCAGGGCTGACATGTTATCCAGGCAGGGTTGACCTTCTATCTTTACAGGGCTGACTTGTTCTCTTAGCAGGGCCGACCTGCAATGAATACTAAAAATAATTCTAAGTATAGAGTTAAATTTTTAAACATGTCTGGCATGTTACTTGTGCAGGGCTGACCTGCAATACAACTAGAAATAATTCTAAATATAGATTGAATAACAACATGGCTGGTCTGTTTTCTAGGCATGGTTGACCTGTAATGTCAACTAGAGATAATTCTAAGTATAGAATTAAATCTTAAACAGGGCTGACTTGTTCTCTTAGTAGGGCCGACCTGCAATCAATACTAAAAATAATTCTAAGTATAGAATTAAATCTTTAAACATGCCTGGCCTGTTACTTGTGCAGGGCTGACCTGCAATAACAACTAGAAATAATTCTAAATATAGATTGAATAACAACAGGGCTGATCTGTTTTTTAGGCATGGCTGACCTGTAATGTCAACTAGAGATAATTCTAAGTATAGAATTAAATCTTAAACAGAACTGACCTGTTATCTGGGATGGGCAGACCTACAATATTAACTCTAAAAGAGTCCTAAAATAATTCTAAATTGAGTTCAATAAAAAACAGGGTTGACATGTCTGAAATAATCAATACGAGCAGATAATGACCTCGCGACCTGAGCTCCATAAACAATGAACCGGACAAATACAACTCGTCTGTCCTGAACTCCAGAAATAATAAACTGAGGACATAAGGTCTCCCGACCTGAGCTCCAAATATAATAAATATGAGTGGATAATGCTCTCTCGACCTGAGCTCCAGAAATAATAAATATGAGCAGATAATGCTCTCCCGACATGAGCTCCAGAAATAATAAACCGATGACATAAGGTCTCCCGACCTGAGCTCCAATTATAATAAATATGAGCATATAATGCTCTTCCGACCTGAGCTCCAGAAATAATAGATATGAGCAGATAATGCTCTCCCGACCTGAGCTTCAGAAATAATAAACCGAGGACATAAGGTTGCCCACCTGAGCTTCAAATATAAAAAATATGAGCGGATAATGCTCTACCGACCTGAGCTCCAGAAATAATAAATATGAGCGGATAATGCTCTCCCAATATGAGCTCCGAAAATTATAAACTGAGGACATAAGGTCTCGTGACCTGAGCTCCAAATATAATAAATATGTGCGGATAATGCTCTCCCGACCAGAGCTCCAATAATAAATATGAGCGGATAATGCTCTCTCGACCTGAGCTCCGGAAATAATAAATATGAGCGAATGATTCTCGTCTGGTCTGAACTCTGGGGCGGACTATGCGATAAAACTGTGCCTGGGCAGACCATGGCAATAATAATGTGCCTGAGCGGATCATAGCAGTAAGTTTGTGCCAGGGCGTTATTCACATGGGCTTTAGTGACAAGGCGGATCTGCACTGATATTTTGCCAAGGCCTCATACACTTTGGCTTGAGCAATCAGTGCGGACCTGTGCCAAATATTTGTCAAGGCCTCATACACCTGGGCTTGAGCAATCAGGGCGGACCTGTGCTAAATATTTGCCAGTGCTTCATACACCTAGGCTTGAGCAATCAGGGCGGACCTGTGCTAAATGTTTGCCAGGGTCTCATATACCTGGGCTTGAGCAATCAGGGCGGACCTGTGCCAAATATTTGCCAGGGCCTCATACACCTGGGCTTGAGCAATCAGGGCGGACCTGTGCTAAATATTTGACAGGGCCTCATACACCTGGGCTTGAGCAATCAGGGCGGACCTGTGCTAAATATTTGACAGGGCCTCATATACCTGGGCTTAAGCAATCAGGGCGGACCTGTGCTAAATATTTTCCAGGGCCTCATACACCTGGGCTTAAGCAATCAGGGCGGACCTGTGCTAAATATTTGCCAGGGCCTCATACACCTGGGCTTAAACAATTAGGGCGGACCTGTGCTAAATATTTGCCAGGGCCTTATACACCTGGGCTTGAGCAATCAGGGCGGACCTGTGCTGATATTTTGTCAAGGCCTGATACACTTGGGCTTGAGCAATCAGGGCGGAACTGTGCTCCGGAGAGTAAATATGAGCAAGTCATAATAACCGAACTCCAAAATCAACACCTCTCATTCGAACTCCAACATCAATACATCATAAGCAAATAAGTTCACCCAGACACCAGAACCAATAAAGATCCCGAGTTGTTGAATAGGGTCTCACTGCCGAGATTCCACGCCCGAGCTGTCATAATATGGGCTTACTGCAAGATTGCATGCCCGAGCTTTCATAATAGGGGCTTACTGCAAGTTTGCATGCCCGAACTATCATAATAGGGACTTACTGCAGATTGCATGCCTGAGCTGTCATAATAGGGGCTTACTGCAAGATTGCATGCCCGAGCTGGGGATCCTATCCTGAAATAATAATAAAATAGCACTGCACAAATTTATATGTACGAAATTCAAATATCAATTGGACAGGAAATATCTTAATTAAGGCATAGCGATTAAAGCGTCCAAGTTGAGTTTGATTGCTAAGGTCTAGCTGATGGCTGAGGTGGCCGAGCTACGGTGGATGAGAAGAGCTCATTGTAGAGGCCGAGCTGATGTGGATGAGGCCAAGCTGTCATGGATGAGGCCGAGCTGGGCGAGGTTTCCGAGCTGAGGCCGAGCTGGGGCCGATGTGGCCGAGCTTGGGCCGATGAGGCGAGCTCATTGTAGAGGCCGAGCTGGTGTGGATGAAGCCGAGCTGGCATGGATGAGGCCGAGCTTACTGTTGAGGCCGAACTGGGAGAGGTTTCCGAGCTGAGGCCCAGCTGGGCCGAGGTGGCCGAGCTTGGGCCGATGAGGCGAGCTCATTGTAGAGGCCGAGATGATGTGGATGAGGCCGAGCTGGCATGGATGAGGCCGAGCTCACTATTGAGGCCGAGCTAGGTGAGGTTTCCGAGCTGAGGCCGAGCTGGGGCCGAGGTGGCCAAGCTTGGGCCGATGAGGCGAGCTCATTGTATAGGCCGAGCTGATGTGGATGAGGCCGAGCTCACATGGATGAGGCCGAACTCACTGTTGAGGCCGAGCTGGGTGAGGTGGCTGAGCTGAGGTGGCTCGACGTGAGGTAATGATTTGATCTGTGTCACTCTTAATCAGCTCCCTGCAACAACAACTCCTATCGCCCCAAAAACCAAATGCTAAAGCAGTTCCATTCTCCAAAATTTGTGGTCAGCTAGGGGGAAGAGGTATCCCCAGAGATCTGAGGCCTGATGTAGCATCACGAGAATCATTACACCGGCGTTTCTTCGAGTGCAACCCAAAAGCATAGCAACTTTCATACAAGGCCGCACCCCAATAACCAAAACCTTTCCCCCTTTTATCAAACCCGTCCCCGCCGCTTACCAAAGGTTTTTCATCTCCAGAACTTAGAAAACCCATCTCCCAACAGAGATGCAACCCTCAAGCCATCCTTCTCCTCCCATATCTCAACGCCTTGAGCTCACGTTCCAACAGACGGCGCCAATTGTTACCTGGAGTTTTGGTAGGGTAGACGTGTACTTCTTCCAAGCACAAAACAATATACAAAAAGTAAATGAGACCAGATTTTTTACGTGAAAAACCCCAAAATATGAGGAAAAACCACGGGACCTAGTCCGCTATAAATTTCACTATAAACAAGTGTGTTATTTACAGTGTCTTATTTACAAGAAATGAGCTAAGAAATGAAATGGTGAAGGGGGAAGACCTCGGCTGCTGCTTGTTCTTGAGGAGGAAGGAGACATGCTCTATTTTCCCCCCAAGAAAGAGGTGTTGGCCTTCCCCATGCCCTCTCAACCCTCATGCATGCTCTCTCACGGAAAATCTGTCCCTTGCTTGGTGAGAGTTATCTGGTATTTATATGAGAATGAAGGAGACAACCTGTAGCTACCTACCCAAGGTTTAGGGGACATTGTCTGATGCTGAAGGCTGTGGTCAGAGTCCCAATGATGGGGACCACAGACAACTATTGCACTCTTTGTACGATTTCTGCGGCTTTTAAGATATTATTTGTATACGGAGATATGTTATGTGCCTCTGATTTATGAGATCACTCCTCAGGTGTAGATCTTCCTGGAGGCAGACCTGGGGTGGCCAAGGTGGAGGTCATCCACGCGGCCGAGCTGGGATGGCCGAGGTGGAGATCTTCCTGAGGCCAAGCTGGGGTGGACGAGGTAGAGATCTTCCTGAGGCCGAGCTGAGTTGGCCGAGGTGGAGATCTTCTTGAGGCCGAGCTGGGGGTTGCCGAGGTGGAATCTTCCTGGAGGCAGACCTGGGGGTGGCCGAGGTGGAGGTCATCCTCGAGGCCGACCTGGGGTGGCCAAGGTGGAGGTCATCCACGCGGCCGAGCTGGGGTGGCCGAGGTGGAGATTTTCCTGAGGCCGAGCTGGGGTGGCCAAGGTGGATATCTTCCTGAGGCCGAGCTGGGGTGGCCGAGGTGGAGATCATCCTGAGCCAACCTAGGGGTGGCCATGGTAGAGGTCTTGCCCAAGTCAGGTCTTGCAGAGTCCATACTTTTACCAGGGTAACAATATTATATAAATTACAAGAAAAGAGATTACATTTATTTGATGACATCGAGACCAGTTATCCCTCGAGTCCAAACAACCTGACCAGATCTAAAATCCTAACATCAGTGCTAGTTTGGTGTTGGTGTTTCTTCAACGAGAAATATGTGGTTTAGACGATATGTATTGTGTGATGACTAAAATTTAATTAATGTGATGGTTATGGGATAACTATGTGGAGTTATTGTTTGACTTTTAGAATCGTTTTTGAAATAAATCATGTATGGTGGAACTTCGAAATTGAGTCATGATTTTAATTGAACAATGGTTGAAATGGATTATGTGAATTAACCCGGAGATTGAGCAATTTAATTGTGAAGTTGAAGTAATAAAGAAAGCATGAATTAGAGGTTGAATATACATGTTGATTACAGTTTGATGAATGAATTTTATGTTATTAAACTACTTAAGGCATGGAATGCCTCATTTACCACACAACTTCACACACTACACCATAACACACACTAAATCCCTATCATTCTCCCCAAAACTTTCATTTCTCCTTCTTCAAAAATATCTTGGATTTGGCTTGCTTTTGTCTTGGTTATTTGGGATTGGAAGAGTAAGGGAGTAAAGGTATGAATTTTTTGAGTTGAATTATGCTGGTTTTGGTTGACATATTAAATTAGTGAATTATGGTAAAAATGGGTATGTTGTAGTAGTATGGAATCGAGATGTTATTATTGTGTTTTAAGGTGTTTTGAGGTATTGTAGTTGAGGAAGGAGTAAAATATTTTGTGGTATGTGTATTGGAGGGGGGTTTATGCTTGAAAATGGAGTTTTCTCGCGAAACCAGAGCCTCACGATCGATCGCAAGGCAATGCCCGATTGATCGTGCGAGTGCGTGCCCAAGATGGGTGATGGGTTCTCACGATCGATCACGAGCCAATACGCGATTGATCGCGAGAGGGCGAAACTTGAAATTTTTATTTTGAGCTCGCAATCGATCGCGGGCTGTGGCCGATCGATCGCGAGCTGTGAAATGTTGAAATTAATTTGTTAAGTGTTTGGATTTTGGAATGTGGTATTTTATAGTAGATTATAATGATGATTTCTACATGCTAAGGAAGCCATGAACAATGAAATTAAGGTTGCATGGAATGAACCTTAGAAGCGAACATGCTACTTTATTGAATGAGTTGATCACTCGTAGTAATAAGAGATAAAATGTGATGGTTTGAGTAGACACGGAATACGATAAATTATAAATGAGTTCTGATATGATGAGATTGTTGAGGGTTATTACAAAGATGTTATTGAATTGGTGTTCGTTTTAGATATGTACGAGCCTCCGGATGTCGAGGATATCTAAATCACGTTGTCGACCTTAAGGTACGTGTGACATACAAGCATAGGTAAATATATTATTGTTTCGTGAAATGAATAATATATTCGTGTTGTCATTGAATTAGTACGTAGAGACGTACAAGTATTGAATGTAACTTTTGAGTAATATATTGACAAAGTGTTGAGAGCACCAATGAATTGTGTTATGATTTCTTGTGATGCCGCTATCGAGCGTGCTATGAATTGTGGTGCCGTCGCTGTTGAGCGAGAGATGTGACATGATGAGTTATGACTAATAAATTGATACTGAGATGTATTTGATTTCTATAAATCGTTATCATATTTTAATTTATTGTCGATTGTGGAACTGACGGTTTTGAGTATTGGTATAGCAAATCATTCTTGTGATGATTTAATTGACTTTGGAATTGATGATTTTGGATGTTGTAAGAATAGGAACAACCTAAGAGATCTCTAATGGTTGTGGTATACTCAGTGAGTATTTGCTTAATTACAGCATTACATTCTGTAAATTATGAATTGTTTATATGATTATATTGAGATTATGTCGTTGGTATGATCACCACATGTGTGAAGACCCAATAAATTGCGCAAATCCAACAAAATAAGGTATATTGCATAAGCCAGTATAATTAGTAAATAAATTTTTATTCCATGCCAAAAAAAAATATATAACATAATTATTTAGTTAGCTAGTTTTCAAATACTTAATATATGATTATCTAAGATACCAAATAATTGATAGACAATTATCTAACATACAAAATATTTGATAGATAAATTCATGTTATAAAAATAATAATGAGTTAATTATTTAGATTTGGAAAGAATAATAGAATATTAGCCAGATTATAAAATATGTGATAGATAACCTTTTTAAAATTTAAAATAATTAAGAGATACACTATAGTTAGCAAAACCATAAAAAATTGCACAAAATCCTAACCAAATTTACACGAATATCACATAGTCAATCTATATAATTTAGTTTACAAAAATAAGAAGATATGATATGATATGATTGATTATCTAGAATCTTCCTTAATAGCTGCAACCTATTTAATTAAGAATTGTGGGGCTTAATGCTAGCCTTGATTTTACCAAAATTCCTTACATTCCCGTGAGAAAAAATTACACCCTTTCTTAGAATAAAATTTCGAGCACCTTTCAACATTTAAGGAAGATGATTGCTTGTGTTTTCACACCCTAAATCTTTCAAACACGTCTACAATCGCAGTAAGTGGGCTTTGTTATATATATTTGTTTCAATTTTGATAATCATATGTATGTTTTAAATTTTCAATCAATGATGTGAATTATGTTAAAATTATACAATTATGTTATATGGCCCAATGTGGGTAATTATATTACATGGCTCGATGGGAGCAAGTATATTACATGACCCAATGGGGGTAAATATATGGCTCAATGGGAGCAATTATATTACAAGGTCTAATGTGGACAATATTATGTTACATGGCTCGATGTGAGCAATTATATTAATTTATATTATGATGTATTTGTATTGGTTTATGATCTGATTATGAATTGTGCTTTGTGTACATCTAACCCAGCATATCAATGTTTATCATGGAGGATAAATATTTTGCTATGAATCTGCCGAAAAGCCAACACAAAAACACTAAATTCGTAATCCAAGCATATCAATCCAATTGCACGCCTTGATGCACGACCTGTTGTACATAATTACGATATGTAAATATATAATATATGTTAATCTTAAAACTTTCTATAGATAAAATATTTCCAAATATAGAAACTTCACTAAAGTGGGGAGCTTTCAAAAATTAAAATCATCTCATGAACATCAAACACATCAACTTGAGCATTTAACATCTAAGCCCAAATTCTCATTGGCAGATCGGTGACTGGTTACATGGGACCCTGTGAGGCTCAAGTGAGCTATTCTATCCTCCTCACTGTCAGTAGAGGAGTCTGTAATTACCTCCTATTCGGATTTTAAGTCTGTCCATTTGCTTTTGTTCTCTTCAGCAACAAGGACCTCGTGATCTCTCTTCTTCTTGAATGACCTCATGTCATCCCTCGAAGTCTTCTTTTTCTCGTCCTTCTTGGGCTTGTTGCAATCAACAATGAAATGCCTAGGCTTTCCATAGTTATAGCAGACTTGCTCTCTATCTGCAAGATCACTTCGAGACTTGTATTTCTTTCGAGTCCGATTGTTTTTCATCGTGAATCTGTTGAACTTCTTCACAAATAAGGTCATTGTATTTGTCCTTATTTGTTCATCAGTCTTCTCTGGTACAAGCGTAGACTCTGCTGCAGCAAAGGCTTTGGTTTGCTGGCTGGTAATGGTTCTTCTTTGATCCGAATGCCCATCTCAAACTTGTAGGCTTTAAGATCAGCAAAGAGATCATGCAGTTCAAGCTTGTCGGGGTCTCTGGATTCCCTCATTGCAATCATTTTCACATCTCATTCTCTGGGCAGCCTCTCATTACTTTGGGTGTCAGCTTTGTTGCAATAATCTTTGCCTAGAGAGTTTAGCTCAATAACGAGGCTGCTAATCTCTAATCAAATTCATCTAGTATTTCTCCAGCTTTCATCTTCATAATCTCAAATTTCTGGAGAGCAGCAGTGAGCTTGTTTTCTTTGATCTGATCATTGCCTTCACACAGCTGAGTAAGATTGTTATGGTGTCGGTGTTTCTTCAACGAGAAATATGAGGAATTACTTTGCCTACATTTAGAAAACATAGGAATTATATAAATGCCATTTTTAGAAGCAATTTTCCCCTTGTAAATGCGCAGTTATTTGCCTTTTGTTTCAAGATTTTATTTTCTTCTTCTTGATAAAGTCCATATTGTAAGAGGAAATATGAGAAGGAATTCCATTTTCTTGTCTCTACAATTATATTCCAAAGCAGTAAAAGTTGGAGAAAAAAACCACACCCTAAATTCAGTGGTGGATTTTCACCATTCTCTTTTGGTAGAGAATATAACACACAAGTGCGTACATAAGAATAGCAAGGAAACCATGCTTAATCTTAGAGCAACAAATCTAGTATACAAAGTAAATAATATTCATTGTGGAGAGAGATGCTTCACAAATCTTGATTTTTACCAGTGCTAACCTGAAACTTCTTGATCACCAGTTTACCACCCATTTATTATTATTAATTTAATATGTGAACACATGAATTTTAGCTTGGCATCCATTTAAATTGAACCGAGCTATGTTATATTTGGTTAATTTGATGTTGCCCTGAGACCTTCATGATTCTTGATGTGAAATATTCTAAATTAATGGTCGATATTCTCCCGATGTACTATCACTGGAGTTAGCATCAAGTTTTCCTTTATATTGGTCGAGATAACCCTCGTGTAACATACATTATTAGATTACAATCCAAATTAAATAATGATGAGCTCACCATGAGCCAATAAAGCTTGCAACGTGAGCTACAGAGTGTTTTTATCTAGTGCAAAACATATGATTAACCTTTATGATTTTTCCAAAAAAGTTAATCTTTGCCCCCAAAAATTTAAAATTTTCTCCTCTCTAGTCTAGTTTTATCTTTGGCTTTTACAAATTAAATTATTAGTAAAGCCTTATATCCAATTTTAGACGATTGCAATGATCAGTTTAATCTCAAATTAATTTAGCTAGTTATGGTGTCAGTGTTTCTTCAACGAGAAATACGTGGTTTAGATGGGTGATGTCATATGATGAATCAGTTTCTTTGATAAAATCCAGTGCAAGTGATCGCTATTTATTTAAACAGAAAAATTCCACAACAGGCAATTTTATACCGCAATTGCACAGTGTCAAGTTTTTGTATACTGATATGAAAGTAGGGATGTCATACCCACAGAGACAACAATTACCAAAGTTAATTTGCCTAACTATATTTAGCCTAAGATTATTGATTGAAATTTAATTAAAATAAACCTAGAAAATTAGTCAAACCAGACAAGCTAGCGATGAAAAGCGACAAAAATGAATAGAGACGGATATCAAGACTTCGGTTCACCCATGTAATTCCCCATAACAAATTCTACGTTCTAAGGTGACGAGTTTTCATATGTTATCCAATATACTTTGGTCAAGCTATATTGAACCTAGTATTAAAATGTAACAAGTCAATGGTCATGCACTCATTTAACATTCAATATTGCATATGCTCTATGAAAACTTCTAGCTTACGATCTTGGTTGATCTATAGATATCACATGTATGCTAGATTTTACGTAGTCAGTTTCAATCTAAAACCCACGGTATGAATTATCTTATCAAATTATAATATTGTATGGTTAACATCAATTATAATTACTAACAGCAATTCAAAGGTAGCTAATCCTTGAAAAAGCATTAAAGACATAATCATAATCAAAGAATGGTAGGAAAATCAATCAAAAACTCATACTTGAATCATGGGTTCATACAAGGGATCCTCTAGTCTTGATATTTAAATTAGCCAACTACCATCATTAAATATGAATTCAAAAACTTGTTTAACAACAAATCCAACATTCCAAATCCAAAAATAAACAACAATCAAGAGTTTAGAAATACTAAAGATGCTAGGCGTAGACTCCTTGGTTCATTGCGTCATCCCCTCTCTTCGATTCCAGCTTGCTCTTCAATGGCTTGAATTTAATGAAGGTGGAGGTTGTGTTTTAGGGTATAAAACTTAGCAAAAGTCCTCTAAAGTCGTCCAAGTCCATCCTTTTATAGTGGGGGAAGAGTTAACCAATTTTTGGACACAAAATACCCAATAAGGAAACAAAATCTCGATTTTTTCGCGTCTGATGATCGATCGTGGTGAATTACCGATCGATCGCCAAAATATTCTGCCTTTTACTTTTTAAAATCTGAATATCCGTGATCGATCGTGAGAAAATGCCGATCGATCGCCAAAATATTCTGGACGAGCGCGATCGATCGCGAGAAATGCCGATCGATCGCCAAAATATTCTGGACGAGCGCGATCGATCGCGAGAAAATGCCGATCGATAACCAAAGCTGAAATTTTGTTGCTCAATTTTTCTAATGCGCGATCGATCGCCAGCTTTAATCTTCTTCAAACTCAAGACTTCTGTCATTCCTTCAATACGTTCGCTAGTTTTGGTCATTTTTCATCATTATTTGCTCATTTCCTCCACTTTTATGCACTTGGTCCTAGATTCATGAAATCAACGAAAATATACCAGAAATCGTAAAATCGTCCAAGAATCCATATAAAAACACCTAAAATTCATAGCAAAATAAGTGTAAAAATCACACTTATCAGCAAAACGTCGAGCAAGAGATATCCCAAACAAAAAACCCCGAACACAAGTTGCCCAAAGAACAGCAATACCTGCTTGGCATACTGGTCAAAGGGTAGCAAAAGACCGGGACATAAGTGACAAATCAACCGGGGCAAACGAACGTGCAATAATGGAGCGTGGATTTCTCGAACACGTCTTGATCCAATAGCGCCATGACCATAGGAGATCGTGTTCCAGATATCTCGCATGCCAACTACCAGGATCAAGACTATAAATACACATGGATAGTTATATTGAGGGGGGTTGAACTTTCCAGGTAAGAAAAGACTCCGAAGAGAGCGTGTGATTTTAGTCTGTGCGATCTTTCATTATTATGCTTTTTTGAAAGTTCTTATTATGCGCCAATTCCTGTAAATCCATACAATATTATAGTGAAGATGTATATTGGACTAGGTCCCGTGGTTTTTCCTTCGATTTGGAGGTTTTCCACGTAAAAACTATGGTGTCCTTCATTATTTTCCACAACACATCTGTTCTACCGAACAAGGAAAATAGCGAATCACATCATTGGCGCCGTCTGTGGGAACATCAAGCTAAGACGTTGAAGAAGAAGAATCCTTACAAATTAAGGAATGAGAAATATGACAAGAAGTAAGGGTCACGGACAGAGTTCAAGGAGGTATATCCTAAATTCACCTTCATATTCGTCCCCATTACATGAAGAAGAGGAAGATGACATGGAATCAGCCCATAACGTTTCTCAAGCCAATCCCCAAGCATTTCCCAATATGGGAATGCCAATGGAGCAATTTACTGAGGTAATTGCAAAAACTGTAGGGGAAGTCATGAAGCAATTTATGACCCCACCCCAGCAAGGAAGGACAAGTAAAGAAGAAGATATGGCTTCTTCAGAAAAACAGGAAGATGAGACTAAGAAGGTTGATGACCTCTCCAATCAAATAGGAGATAAAGTAACAAAACTCTGCATCATCATATGGAGGATCTAAAAGATGAGTTGTAGCAGATGCGCAACAAGATGGAGGGGCGCATCTACTCAGTACGGAGGAACACACCGTTTGCTCCTGAGGTTAATTTACGAACCTTAAATGTGGAAAATTATGATGGTAGCGTAGATTCTGAGGAGTATTTATCGCGATTTGAGAATGCTTCACTCCTTCACCAACTTATAGATGGGGTGAAGTGTAGGGTTTTTCTTACTACCCTAGAAAGAGCAGATCTTGGTTCAATCAATTGCCACCAGGGATCATAGATACATTCTCAAAGTTCAGCTCGCTGTTCTTTCATCAATTCGTGAGCAGTAGAAGTTGCAAGAGAACAACCCTCAGCCAGTTCGGGCTTAAACAACTGGAAAAAGAGTCTCTTCGGGACATCCTAAAAAGATTCAATCAAGTATGTCTCGATGTTCCTCACGTCATAGCGGAGATACTCATCAGCGCCTTTACTCAAGGGCTACGAGAAGGAGATCTGTTCAGATCACTAGCCAAAAAATCGCCATTTGACTACGACGAGTTGCTGGGAAGGGCTTCTAAGTGTATCAACTTGGAAGAAGCCCAGAAGATGAAACAAAGAAAAGATGTGAAATCTGGATGAGCCAAGCCAGAGGGATAAACACCTAGAATAGCCGAAAAAGAGTTTCGAGCAATACCTCCCGATGAGACATCTCAGAGAGGTGGCCATGAATCAAAGAGGACTGAAGAGAGGTAGAAGAGGACATTTCCGAGGAGGACCCTTCCGAGGAGTATATAGCCAAGGAAGATGAACAAATAGATCTTGTGGAAGAAAGGAACCCAATGATGGACCAGTTTTCAATAATCCTCCCACTTTGAATAATACAAATCCTGGAAGAGGAGCACCCAAGCCAGTACCATTGGTGATTAGAGGAGAGAGGCATGAAGATAATGACGTCCAAGCGGTGGGCGAACTCGCCCCGCTCAACATTCCAAATCGAAGGACCATACATATGATTTCTGGAGGAGTGTCCGGAGGGGATTCTAACTGAGCAAGAAAGAGTTTGCTTGGAAACTACATGTTATGTCAATCACACCAGATAACGCCCCAGTAGGGCCGTCCATAGCCTTTGGACCTGAGGATCTACAAGGGGTGCAATTTCCCCATGATTATGCATTAGTTATATCAGCCACAATAGCCAACTATAATGTGCAAAGAATTTTTATTGAAACTAGAAGCTCGGCCAACGTGCTTTTCTTAAACACTATGGCCCAAATGGAGTTGAGAAGCATGCCCATGCAAAGGGTAAATATTTCATTGTATGGATTTGTTGGAGAAGTCGTAAGTCCGATATGGCAAGTTTCATTGCCAGTCACGATGGGAGAGGAACCGAGGACGTAGACAAAGATGATTAATTTTCTGGTGGTGAACGCCCTTCTTCATATAACATAATTTGGGGACGACCATCCCTGAGTGCATTTCAAGCAGTGGCATACACCTACCATTTGACGATGAAATTCACTGTGGGTGAAGAGGTCGGACAAGTTCGAGAAAATAAAAGCTTCCTCGAGGAAGTGTTATGTTCAGAAGTTGAAGCATGAAAAGTTGAAAAAGAAAGAGGACGAGAACCTAGAAGCTCATGGTAAAAGAAGGAGAGATGAGGATGAGATGGCCGAGGAGAGAATAGCCCCAGTTGAAGAATTTTTCACTATTGAATTGGGTCACCCGACTAAAACAACAAAAGTGGGTTCCAAGTTGGAAACAAAGTTGAAGGAGAAAGTAATTGAATGTTTGAACAGGAATGTGGACGTATTCGCATGGAGTACCACCGACTTGACTGGAGTATCGCCGGAGGTCGCTGAGCATCACCTCAATGTTGAGCCTGATGCTTGGGCCATTAAGTAGAAGAGAAGACATTTCGAACCAGATTAAGATGTCATCATTGCTCAGCAGTGGGTGAATTGTTGAAAGCTATTCATATCAGGGAAATCAGTTTCCCACCATGTCTCTTGAATGTGACTCTTATGCCAAATCAGGAGACAAATGACGAATGTGTGTAGATTTCCGAGATGTGAAAAAGGCATGTTCCAAAGACTCCACCGGCGGACATGAACTACTATGCCTGATGTATGCGTACCAGGGACATCATCAGATCCCTCTGGCCCGAGAAGATCAACCTAAAGTCATCTTTGTCACGACATGAGGAACTTTTTATTACGTGGTTATGCCCTTCGGACTAAAGAACGTAGGAACCACTTATCAAAGATTGATGTATAAGATATTCAAGGATCAGATTGGCGGAACGTAGAAGTGTATGTAGTTGATGTTCTCATTAAAAGTAAGAGAGCATTGGATTTGGTCTGCGATATGGAGGAATTATTTGGCACCTTGCGGAAATTTGGCATGAAATAAAATCCTGTTAAATGCACATTGGAATACAGTGAAAAATTTCTAGGGCACATGGTTACTGAAAGGGGTGTGGAATCTAACCCCGAGAAGATAAGGGCAATTCAAGAGATGAATCATCCTCGGACCTTGAACGTAGTGCATAGATTAGTAGGACAAATAGCTGATTTGAGTAGGTTCATATCCCGATCAGCTGATCAGAGCCTACCATTCTTCAAAGCGCTAACGCAAGGAGCTCGATTCGAGTGGAATGATCAATGCCAAAAGGCTTTTGAGGACTTGAAGAAGTATCTATCTGAGTTTCCGTTGATGAACAAACATGAGCACAATGAGACTCTCCTCATTTATTTATCTGTGGCTTAGGAGGTCATTAGCTCAGTCTTAGTCAAAGAAAAAGTGGGCAACATCTACCAGTGTATTATGTAAGCCGAGCATTAGAAGGAGGGAACAAAGATACCCCGAGGTTGAAAAGTTGGTAGTGACAGGTACCCCACTGGGAAAGTTATCCAAAGCAGAAATATCTGGAAGAATGGTGAAATGTGCTACTGATCTCAGTGAGTTCGACCTTACATACCAACCCCGAACTACCATCAAAGATCAAGCCTTATCATATTTTCTAGTGGACATGGCCCATATGCCCGAGGAAAAAGAACGGAGTTTTTATGTTGATGGATCCGCTACTCAGCTCCGAAGTGGTGCTGACGTAGTTCCTTTTAGTCCCGAAGGGGAGGAGATAAAGGTAGCCATCCATTTTCATTCCTCAAACAATGAAGCTGAATTCAAGGCTCTTATTTTGGGGATCTTAAACCCACTTGACAAATAGGTTCATAGGTAGCAGTATTTATAGACTTCATGCTCGTGGTACAACAAGTGAATGTTGTATATAAAGTTTAAGAAGAAAAGCTGAAAAAATACGTTGAAGCTGCTCGGGCACTGATGAGTAAGTTTCGAGAAGTAAAATTGACGCAAGTCCCACGATAGAAGAATAACCGAGCAGATGAATTGGCTAAACTGGATAGTTCAATTCATGAGTGGAAAAACATGTGCGTGCTGGTACAAGAGCTCGTAATCTCTCATATATATTTCAATAGTATAATGAGTCTTAAGCCATGCATCATGGGAGATTGGAGAGAACATATCATTAAATTTTTGAAAAGAAATGACATCCCCTCTGATCCGAGAGAAGCAACTCGATGGGAATCGGTTCGTGTTGGGAAACTATTCAAGAAGGGTTTCTCGGTTCCTTTTTTACATTTTGCTTCTAACCAAGAAGGTGAATACCAGTTGAAAGAAATTCATAAAAGTTGTTGTGGGAACCACCTTGGTGCAATCGTGCTATACCAAAAGGCAAACCGAGATGGATATTATTAGCCTATCATGAAGACAGATGCCGAGGACATCATCGGAAAATGCAATAATTGCCAGAAGTATGCCAATTTATCGCATGTACCAGCGGAAGTTCTTAGTAGCAGCGTCACTTCTTGTCCCGTTGATCAATGGGGAATGGATATTGTGGGACCTTTTCCCCCATCAACTGGACAAAGGAAGTTTCTTCGGTAAAATCCCGTGCAAGCGCCGAGCAAGAGATATCCTGAACAAAACGCCCGGAACACAAGTTGCCCGAAGAACAACAATACCTACTCGACATACTGGTCAACGGGTAGAGGAAGACCCGGACATAACTGACAAATAAACCGGCACAAACGAACTTGCAATAATGGAGCGTGGATTTCTCGGACGCGTCTTGATCAAGTAGCACCACGATCAGAGGAGATCGTGTTCTGGCTTTTTTGCCTACCAACTACCAGGATCAACACTATAAATACAAAACGATAGTCTCATTGAGGGGGGTTGAACTTTTCAGGCAAGAAGAGACTTCGAAGAGATCGTGTGATGTTAGTCTGTTCGATCTTTCATTCTTATGCTTTTTTGAAAGTTCTTATTATGAGACCGAGTCCTGTAAATCCATACAATATTATAGTGACGATTTATACTGGACTAGGTCCCGTGGGTTTTCCTTCAATTTGGAGGTTTTCCACGTAAAAATTGTGGTGTCCTTCATTTATTTTCCGCAAAACATCATTCTACCGGAAAATAGTGAATCACATCAACGGGTATGTATTGTTTGTCGTATCTCTATAAGAGACTAGAGCAATATATTTATAGAGCAATGAATTACTAATGGGATTTGGGTACATCTAGCCCATCATATCAATATTTGTGTTGCAGTGTAAATAATATGCTATTAATCTCTCACTAGCTCAAAAGCCAACACAAAAACGCTAAATTTGTAACCCATGCATATCAATCCAATTGAACGACTTAATGCCCAACCGTTGTACTTAATTATGATATATAAATATATCATATATGTTAATCTTAGAATTTTCTATAGATAAAACATTTCCAAATATTGAAACTTCCCTAAAGTGGGGAACTTTCAAAAGTTAAACTCATCTCATGAACATCAATCACAGTAACTTGAGCATTTAACATTTAAGCCCAAATTCTCATTGGCAGATCGGTGGCCGGTTACTTCGGACCCTGTGAGGCTCAAGTGAGTTATTTCATCCTCGTCACTATCGATAGAGGAGTCTGTAGTTGCCTCTGATTCGGATTCTGAGTCTGCCCATTTGCTTTTGTTCTCTTAAGCAACAAGGACCTTGTGATCTCTCTTCTTCTTGAATGACCTTGTGTCATCCCTCGAAGTCTTCTTTTTTCTCGTCCTTCTTGGGCTTGTTGCAATCAGCAGTGAAATTCCTAGGCTTTCCATAGTTATAGCAGACTTGCTCTTTGTCTGCTACATCACTTTGAGACTTGTATTTCTTTCGAGTTCGATTGTTTTTCATCATGAATCCATTGAACTTCTTCGCAAATAAGGACATTGCATATGTCCTTATTTGTTCAGTAGTTTTTTATGCTGCAGACGTAGACTCTGCTGCAGCAACGGTTTTGGTTTGCTGGCTGGTAATGGTTCTTCGTCGATCCAAATGCCCAGCTCTAACTCGTAGGCTTTAAGATCAGCAAAGAGATCATGTCGTTCAAGCTTGTTGGGGTCTTTGGATTCCCTCATTGCAATCGTCTTCACATCCCATTCTCTGGCCAGTCCTCTCGTTACTTTGAGTGTCAGGTTTGTTGTTATAATATTTGCCTAGAGAGTTTAGCTCAATAACGAGGCTGCTAAATCTCTCATCAAATTCATCTAGTATTTCTCGACTTTCATCTTCATAATCTCAAATATATGTAGAGCAGCGGTGAACTTGTTTTCTTTGGTCTGGTCATTGCCGTCATACAGCTGAGTAAGTTTCTCTCAAATCACCTTTGCTCGGGTTCTCAATATAAACAGGGTAGACAGACCACTTGAAATGAAGTGCTGAAAAGGAATGTTTGTCCTGATAGAACAACTGGGTCTATGGAAATGAATTAAGCTGCAGAAAGTAAATAGACACACGATTTTTATGGAAGTTCGAAGCTTAAACTTCTACGTATCATCTTCTTTCATTTCCGTAAGGTATTCACTAGAAGATTTGGCTTATACAACACAACGATACAAGCCCACTTATACCAAGTTCACTCTTAATGGTCTAAACTCATAGCACACTCTTCTCAGTCAGAACTCGTCTGATGAATACAATATTTTGCACTCTCTTTTACAAAATACAATACTTGTATTGAGTGCTTCTGTGCAGCTTGATGAACCTTTACTGTTCGGATATGGAAGTGAGATGTGCTGCTTTGATGTGATGTGGTGCTTCAATAAATTTGTCAGAGGTTTTTGTTGCAGCAATGTTGAATGTTGATTCAAAAATATGTAAAAGGAAGATCTCTGCATCAGTCCGACTCGAGCCTATTTATAGTTGAGCACTGCGGCATAAATATCTCATCATTTGTCTCCTTGGTACAACCTATTGGTTGTCGTATAAGCAGACATTCTCTTTGTCTTTTTGTCAAATCCGTTAACAACGGCTAGTTAAATCTAACATTCGTTGAGCTCTGCAGAATAGTACAGTTGCACTTTGCTAATTTGCTTCCAAACTTTGCTATATATTGAAATATGCTGGCCAAGAACTTTGATAGTTTAGATTTATCTGTCAAATGGGCTCAGTTGGTCTGGACTAATGGGCTCGGCTTGTCTACATTTCGCGATTGATCTTTTGGAACAATTTCGGAATGATATTATCATGAATACTCCTGACCCGACAGAAGTCATTTCAAGAGGATGGCAACCATTTGTGATGCAGCAATATTCAATAAAGGAAAATCTGATGGTTTTGGAGTCATAGCTAGAGATTATAAAGGGATGTGTTTAGCTTGGCGTAGTAAACACTACGTCTACCCAACAACACCTGAAATGGCGGAAACTTTGGCGATAAGAGTTGGAATCGAATTGGCACGGCAGAATAGATGGAATTGAATCCTGATTGAAAGTGATTTTTGACCGTAATTCAAGCAATCACTTCAAAAGATGATAATATATCATTAGTTGGGCCTATTATCACAGACATACAGAATATGATGAGAGAATTCACGGAAGCTCAGATTCAACATGTTTGCAGAAATGAAAATAGTGCAGCACATCTTCTAGCACAAAAAACATTAGTATCAACTTTTGGTTTATCTAATTTTCCAGATTTTATTCATCATATTGTAACCATCAAAACTTCTTGTTGATTAATGAATATCGTTTAATTCTATAAAAAAATATTAAATATTCCAACATATGGAATTGTGGCATGTTTATCGCAATGCGACACGTCCAAGCCTCAGTGTGAACATGATTTTCAAGTAAAAAATATATTGATTGCAACAGTTAAAATTACTCTGTCAGGTTTGTCAAACGCAAATAAGGTCGAGAGCATGAAGCTTCACCTGTTGCCAAAGTAGGCCAATAAGTATCCATAGTGGGGTCCACCAAACATTGTGTAAGCTCAAGTTGGGATACTATAACATAAGAAGTTGATGTATTTTAATGGTTTATTTAATGCAATCTATATATATAGGATGTCGATATGTATCGAAGATTATATCGTTTGTCACCACTCAAGATCACCAAGTATGTTAGATCATACACTGTATCTTGAGTGGGGTCGAGATTGACCATCAAGACTTGGACAAAGACAAGATTTCCAAAATCAAGTATGGTGACTCTATGCTTGGGAGCGCATATTTTTATTTATTTTTGGATATGGCGGAGGGGAGTTTTGTAAACATGTTTTGGGGAGTGCAGGTTTCATTACAAATTCATCCGCTTCGCGTTACTTTGTCATTGATTAATAATAGCCGCTTCTAGAGAATTGGTCATATTTTCAAATTTAACATTATTAGAAGAATATTGTAATTAAGATTGCTACATTATTGGTGTCCTCGAAGAAATTCAACATGATTAGATCAATTCATTTATTTTTTAGTTGAATAAAATTAAGACCTTTGAAAGATAATTTGTGGGGTTCAGTTAAAACAAATTAAATATACGATTAGTTTTACATTTATTGAAATAAATAATATAGAATTTCTTAGGAACATGACCATCTTATTATAATTTTCCAGATAATCAAATATACATCAATTTTACATTTCATCTATAATTTTCCTAATATTTGTTCGAAAAAATTAGGAACATGACCATAGTATTATAATTGTGGCAAAGAAACAAAAGATATTTTATTGGCTACAAGATTTTTAGCCCATTGTGGCCTATATAATCCAGTCACTCTCAACTACGTCAAAAATATTAAAAATTCAAATTTGATATTTATAATTTTAAATCTCAATCGAACCATCATCTCGTTATTACAAATCAATATTCAAAACATAATTACTATAAACTCGTAAATATTTCCCTCTACGTTTATAACCATTATCTTGTTATTTTAGATCAGATATTCAGAACATAACTATTATAAATTCACCCATATTTCCCTCTACGTTTAATCCTTCTCATCCTATAACCATTTTAACAAAAATAATACCAAATTTTATTAAGAGTCTAGTAACCATTTTTGTTAAAAAAAATGGCTTTTGTGGACCTATCTTTAATTAAATTTATTTATGTGTGATTATTTTTATTAAATTTAATTTTTTTGTGACTATATTTGATTAGTACATAAAGTTTAAGATTATACTATGATTATAAATGCCCTTTTTTTGAGGTCATATTTCTACTTTCTTCTTTCTCGAAAAATAAATTCTCTTTCGCGGTTTTTTATTTGATTTATATTGACAGTGTAACCAAACGAAACTTTACAAGGAATTCTTGCTTTTCATGTATACTGCATTAGGGATGGCAATGGGTCGGGTCTGGGATGGGTTTGGCCAATCTCAGGACCCGCCCCACCTCAAAAAAAAAAAATCCATGACCCGCCCCGCCCCGCCAACAGGACAAGCTGATAAACCACCTACAGTTGAACAAGCACCTACAAGTCGAAAATGTAGAACTAATTTTTTTTTTTAATAATTCATATGTATAGGGGCGGGTCCGGGTTGGGTCCAGCCAATCCCAGGACCCGACCCGCCTCATAAACCCGTTGACCGGGTCCAGACCCGCCCGGGACCCGTTTGACCGGGTTTAGACCCGTCCCAAACGGGACGAGTTCAATACGGGTCCGGGTGTAGACGCGTCCAATTGTCATCCCTATACTACATACACATTAAATTGGTGTAAACTACAAAATATAATACAAACCAGAATTGATTCTATATTCCAATATACTTATTTCCATAATAAATTATATTTTCCACGTATGACTTGTCTTCTAGAATAAATATGCCTTCTAAGACAACGAGTGTATTCAAGCCAATGATACTCTTGTTACCAGGGACGAACTTATATGGGGAATGAATGTAGGGGTGTAAACGAATCGAATCGAGTCGAGTATACAGAAAATTTTAAGGTTCGAATTTGGCTCGGAATAGTTATATTCGAGTTCGAGTTCGATTCGAAGTTCGAATAGTTTAAAAATTTGGCTCGAGTTCGGCTCGAATCAAAGTTCGAGTTCAAGTTCGGCTCGAAAACGTTTGAACATGTTCGCGAGCTATTCGAATTATTGCTCGAAAATAAATACACGAAAGGTTCGAAATATATTTATTTAATATATAATTATATTATATTAATAAAATATTAAAGTTCGTGAGCGGCTCGCGAACTATCGAACAAAGTAATTTGGCTCGAGTTCGGTTCGAAAAAAGTTCGAACATGTTCGAGTTCGGCTCGAATTCGAGAATTTCGAATTCGAATCAAATATTTATCGAGCCGGCTCAAAAATTCGTGAACATGTTCGATTCGTTTACACCCCTAAATAAATGGGCAGCACCATCCCCTAATTTTTTTTTTTTATAATATTATATTTTTACCCCGAAGTTGTATAAACCTATATTTTTACCCTTATAAAAAAAAGTCTACACATTTGCTCCCTAAATTTTTGGTTAGATTCACGTGCGCTTGTTATCCTCATGTTTTACACTACCATACGATATTTTGTTCGATAACAGTTTAAGGATGTGTTTTCAATTATTTATTCAAAGCATTTCTACATTGTTTTTGCTTGAAGTTGTAAAAAGTTATTTTTAATCAAAAATATTAAGTGTTTACTCTTAAAATAAAATAAAAACAGCTTAATAAACTTTAATTAATTACAAGATTGCCACCAAACAACTTAAAGCAGTCAAAATCATGTCATAACATGATTCTCTGCTTCTGTTTTTTTCTGCTTATCTTTAGAGAAGTAATAACAGAAACAAGAAAATAAAACACTCAAAATTCTTGTTTTTTTTTGTTTGAAAACCAAATAAGAAGATTGTAAAATTATTTGTGAAGACCCACTAAAGACTTTAGATTTGTGGGAAAATATTTTTGGCGAAGACGTAAGGAACCCGGAGGGATATAATAGTAGCCCCCACATGTGTCTTCAACGAACGACACGTGCCTGCCGACAGCAAATAAATAAAAAAAGCAGTTGCCATTGTCAACACGCCTGCGCTTCCTATTGGTTTACTATACTTTAGCCCATTCTGGATTTTCCCTGGGCCGAGCCCCGGAGGGCCCCAATTATTCCCGAGCTCTCCGCAGGGTCCAAAAAAGTTTGATTGGACTTGTAGGCCCCCACTCTTTCTGGCAGTTGACTTGCCTACAGCTTATGTGCATTTCACCGCTGAGCTAAATCACATTAAAAAAAATTAAGTTCGATAATGAAATTCAAATTCTTTGGCTTCAAGACTATTCACAAAATTAAATTCAATATTTTTTTCGCAAAAAGATTTTTCTAGAAAAGTAATAAATTACCACCATGTGGTTTGAAAATATGCATTTTATTCATGTGGTTTGAAAATAGGCATTTGACCTCATGTGGTTTATGAAAATAGATATTTTAACCCCTTATAGTTTGTGAATAAATGTGAAATACACCCTATACATAGGAGGTAAATTATCTATTTTGTAAACTAAATGGGGTAAATGCATATTTTCACAAACCAAATAGGGGTAAAATGCCTATTTTCAAACCACCGGGTGATAAACTGCATGTAAACCATTGGGGTAAAATGCATATTTTCAAATCACGTAGGGGTAATCCACCTATTTGGGAAACCATAGGGGGTAATGTAAGGCCTAGCCGTCAAGAGTCAAATTAACAGTCTCAATTGGTAATTGAATATCCAAAGATAGCATAATAATAATAGAATACAAATCAAATACATGTGTTGTTAATATTAATCCTTTTCCGGTTACAAAATTTCATTGATCAAAAGTAAAATAGCTATGATGTTTAGACCATATCGTACCATTTTAGATCTTCTACGTTCATCGTCTACTGACGTCCCTAGTTGATTCGGTTCTATGTCTGGTTTCCTTAAAAAGGTTCTCGTTAGTGTCCTTCCTTGTCACAAGCCCCTACATCATCAAAAGAATTTGGGTCATTTGAAATGACTCGGTCGAATAATTCCGGCCTCAAACCCTTGATGAAGTGCCTCATTTTGGCATGGCTGCTTATGGCAATGTGTGGTACGACCTCAGTAATGAAGAATACCGGAGGGCATAGTCTGCTACTGACATTGTTCCATGTTTCAGATTGGCGAACTCATCCTCCTTACTCCGCCTTGCAGCCGCTGAGAAATAGCGATGAATAGTTCCCAGTCAATAGTATGTCCCTGAGCTTTCATTTTTGTCATCGTTGGTTTCCACCACATGGACGCTTTCTTAGCCAATTGGAATTCTGCTAACCTTAACCATGTAGTATGGGCACAAGGTGCTGCCACGAAAATCTGTTCCATTCTTTCTAACAATTCCTCGGCTTGTTCTCCTGATTCGGTCCCTTCTAAACGAGGTGGGTGGAAATTCAGAAATTGTGTCAAACCCAGTTCCCCTGGTAGTAGTGGTTGCACAACAGGCATCGGACCACCGATTGATGGTGGTAGATGGGTTGTTTGTCTAATACTGGCACTAACATTGATGCGCATCGCATCCCCCACATCTTCTCGACGGTTTTCAATTTCTCTAGCTGCCATACTGCAACATGAGGGTTAACAATAACACACAATAACACACAATAACAATTCACAAATAGTAATTCACTTTACTCACCTTACTAGGTACTAAAATCGAACATAACATTTACTCATGCGCAGTTGAATAGGTATTTAGTTCATTCACTACCCTTCACTCGTTTTAACAGTCTCAATTGGTAATTGAATATCCAAAGATAGCATAATAATAATAGAATACAAATCAAATACAGGTGTTGTTAATATTAATCCGTTTCCGGTTACAAAATTTCACTGATCAAAAGTAAAATAGCTATGATGTTTAGACCCTATCGTTCCATTTTAGATCTTCTACGTTCATCGTCTACTGACGTCCCTAGTTGATTCAGTTCTATGTCTGGTTTCCTCAAAAAGGTTCTCGTTAGTGTCCTTCCTTGTCACAAGCCCCTACAGGAACAACCCCAAAACCATGATGATATATATACAACATCCTCAAGCATTAATCAAATGAAAGCAATCATTAAACATTATGTAAATTGCAAAGATACTTCATGTGTCCAATGATTGGAAAATTCTCCTGGATAGTTCTTGTTCATATAACTCATTTCCATATTGTTAGAAAGCTACATCATTAACGCGTTTCTAAAGTCTATTCCGAAAGTCATGACATTTAACGAATATAACAATTTTCTTTTCGATAAAACCCAATATTTACGGCACACATCGCTTCGAACTATCAACCGCATATATAATATTCATCGCTTCGACATGACAACGGCATTATCATCGCTTCGACGTGACAGCGGCATATATCATCGCTTCGACACGACAGCGGCATTATCATCGCTGCGACATGACAGCGGCATATATTATATTTTCATCGCTACGATAAGACAGCGACAAGATGCCAATTGCGTTATATATAATTTGCACAATATTGCACACACATGTACATCATACTATCGAAATATGGTATGTCTCTACGTACCTTGCTTGTCAAAATGAACGAGGGAACGTAAGATTATCCCCTCCTTTGATCCGCACCTTGTGGAGGCTCTACACATGTCCAACAATTCAATATTAGTAGCCATAAGAGATCTCATCTGAAAAGTATATTGAAATAATAATTTTCCAATTTTTCAAGCTTCGCGATCGATCGCTCCAAGGCTCGCGATCGTTCGCCAGCTTTACAAAAATTTGAGAAATGCTACTGGAGACAAGCGATCGATCTCGTTTTCTTTAGCGATCGATCGCACGTTCGACCGATTGATCGCTCACTTTTGGCGATCGATCGATGTACTATTCATCATTGCTCAAAAATAATCTGTAGAGGCGTGATCGATCGCTCCATGTCAGCGATCGATCGCTACCCTGTTTTCAGCCAAAAATGGTGATTCAACTTCATAATTCCCATCAACACTACTATACACATTAACTCACTAATAGGAGCTTAACAAAACAGATTTAAACATCTTTAAACAAGTTAACAACAAGTAAGGATCTACCCATCAAAATCCATCTATCCTAACAACCATAATCTATCATATATACAACCATAACTAAAAGTTCTTCCTACACCTTTAACCTTTACATTTAATGCAATAGCTCCAAGCTTTGAAGCAAGATTCAAACTTCCAAGCCTACTTGAAATGGTGAGAAGAAGAGAGAAGAGGATAATGGTTGAAAGGTGTAGAGATTTGTGTGTGAAAAAGTGTGCATGTATGTGTTTTTGCTTGGTAAGGCTTCCTTTTAACAACTCTTTATTTAACAATTCATTAGTTAAAACAAGGCATGCTAATTATTTATTTGCAACAAATAAATTGAATTCTTGGATCCTCAAATCATATGGTCTTGTAATTTCAGATAATTAACCACACCCGGTTCATTGCTAAACCGAGTTTACATAATATTGTAAATAATTCTTTGATTACCTAGTGATTCATTATCGAGTATCACAGGTAATCTGCCAAAAAAAAACCCAAACTCAATATAAAATATTGACAATGTTTATTATAATATTATAATATATATGTCAACGGACGTCCAGATTTAGAATATACATTGTCAAGAATAAGTCATTAGAAATATCCTGATGAAAACTCTCTTATGCTTGAGCCATCAAAGAGGATTTTAACGTAAAAAAAGTTGAAGGGTGAGAGGTTATGTATGTATTGTGCGTTTGTAGAAGAGATCTCAAGAGCATGATTTTTATACCCCGAGGGTAAATTTATCTGGTTTTTCTTATTTGGTATTGGTAAGGATCTTCCGGATTTTTAGTGTTGGAAATTAAGTATAGATGAGTTCAAAAATCGAAAAAAAAAAACGGAAAAAGGTTGCATGAACACGCCACCTGTTCTTTCAGGAAGGTTTTGAGGCAGAAAGGGAGGCGCGCCTCTGAACGTTTTGTGATGGGTTTTTGCACCCTTTGACATTTGGCTGTGATTTTTCGTGAATTGGTGCTTCCAAATGACATCCTTTGGTGATATCTCTTGGTCAAGTATAAATAGAACAATCCTTGAACGAAATAAACACACTTTTGCAAGATCAAATTCAAATTTTGAGACCAAAATTTGTGCAATCGTCATCATTCCTTCACTGTTTCAAGTTGAGTCTCTTTAAACCTTCGTGGTTTAAGAACTTGTGATTTGAAGTGTTTCTATCACGAATAGTCGTTATATCTTGTGAAAAGTTATAACTGATGGTATATGACTGATCAGTTCCGGGTCAAAACTAGTAGGAATAAGATGATCTATTCAGAACTGATCAATTCAAAATGAAGGATCAAAACAGGACTAACCAGTTCAAACTAATCAACTTTATTGATGTAAGGTCAACTAATAGTTCTCTGCAGATTATTTGCTCTACTAATCTCCTATACAGATCTGCAATGTTCCATAAATTGAAATTAGCTCCACAAATCTGTTCTATAGATCTGATTGGTGCTACAACTTAGAAACTATTCTACAGATCTATCTACTCAGTTAATTGGTCCTACAAGTTAGTCTGCCCAACTTATCTATTTACTCAGTTGGTTGGTTCCAAAAAGGCCTTTCACTAATGGACTGATCTATTCTACATAACATATATGGTCTATAGATCTTAAATCAGTCCAACTGGTGTTTTTCTACCAACCAGTGGTTCTGCCCATCGAACCTGGTCTGCTCTGATGCAACTTAAATGTCACGCCCCAAGACCTGGACAGATGACACATGTGTTTCTTTCAAATTAAAAAAACTCAAAACAACAAGCCTCAGATACAATATCAAATAAACCAGTATTTTTATTCCATAAACAAGATTGTATTGTCTTCACAACAGGACTGATAATTAAGTAATACTGATTTACAAACTGGTCTTAAATGAAAAAACATAACGAACGTAAGCTAATAAAACTCATCTAAACATCAGTAGTTGTTGACTCATTGGCAGCAACAGTTCAGCATCCCCAAAATTGGTATTGTTTTTCATCTTCTACTTCGTATCCATTATTGTCTTGGGAGTGGAGGTAAGGGGTGAGTGTTTCGATAAACACTCAGCAAATGAAGGCCAATCGAACATGATAAAACATATATATATACATATATATATACAATCATAAAGCTTTAAACAGATCTTTAATAAAATAGATATCGAAACTGAGCCGAAAGATTTATTGCTCTCATTACAGCCAAAAACGATATGCTCACCTAAAGCAATAACATAACATGTAACACACATCGGAACTGAACACACCAAAGAACATATTTAGTATAACAACTGCTACATGTTAAATAGGTGGCTCGTGTATGTGTAGCTGATCACACTTTATTTAAACAATAAATTTCCAGTTATATTTGATGTATTCGCAAGTGCATGGTTGTCAAGT
Source organism: Haberlea rhodopensis (assembly GCA_907163345.1). NCBI lineage: Eukaryota > Viridiplantae > Streptophyta > Magnoliopsida > Lamiales > Gesneriaceae > Haberlea > Haberlea rhodopensis. Next base: position 4,361,892 of record CAJQUN010000033.1, on the reverse strand, counting down.
TTTAGTATAGAAAAAGGAGAACATGTTGTCGATCCACACGGACTAGTAGTAAGTACTAAATTTAATTAGCTTAATTATATTTAACATACGGTTAATGAGTGAATATTTGTGATGATCAGGGATTAGAGATGTTAATCCTGGAGTGTTAATAACCCCTAAAGTTGTTTTACGTGGCAATTGGAGTTTAATCGAGGTGTTGGGCCTTCCGGGCTCGTCTATTTGAGTAGTTGGGATCGTTGGACCCCGAGGTTGAGATCGTATTCTCATTTCGGTGAAAACCTATGAGTTGGGTTTTTAGTGTGACTCAGAATCTCGGGTGCTTGGTGTGGGCACCAGTAGGGGGTTTTTGAGTTAGAGAGAGAATTTTTGAAAACAGATGATTTTTAATGAATCATGATGTATTTGTGGGGCTATTAGTATTTCGGGGTATTTTTGCTATAAATACCAGTTGAACCGAGATTTTTATTATTGGAAGCCATTTCCCCACCTTCCCTCTCTCTCCTCACCCGCGCGCCCCTTTCCCGATCCAGTTGACCCCCGCGCACAAAAGGCCTTCGCCCGCCGCCGTCCGGCGCGTGCCACCCGACGTTGGATTCGTCTCTTCCAGGCGCTCCTATCCATACCATCAATTTGAAGTTTGGTCGCGATTTGAGCTCGGATTTCTGCAGAAAGCGCTAGGGTTCGTCACTGGATTCTGTTCGATTTTTGGGGCTCGATTTTGGTACGTTTTTGGGGCTGTTTTTGGGGCGTTTTTGTGCTACTTTTGGGTCGAATATTTCACACTTTGTGATTCATAAATTTGTTGCCAATTGGTTCGAATTTTGGTGTTCCTTGTTTCGAAAATCTTGTTGATTTTTGGATAGATTCTTATGTTTCACATGGTCCAGCTTTTGAGTCTCCTTGGTGATGCATTGTGGTTCGAATTCTTGCTGTTGGCTCACGGGTTAGGGTTCGAAAATTGGGGTTTTGGCATGTGGGGCGATTATTCATGTTGTTGATTGATTAATTCATGTTTAGATGAATTATGGTGTTTAATTGGGTTCGATTTGTGTTGTGAAGGTTCGAAAATTTGTGGGGAATTCTTGAGTAATTTTCGATATTGGTTTATTGTCGTGTGTTGACAATATTTTTTGAGGGTTATGGGTGTGCTTGAGCATGGGTTGCATGTTCGTAATTAATTGTGAATTAATTTATCGTGTTAGCACATCGTTCCTCGGAGCATGGAACTCGAGCAAGGTTTGGCTCGGACTTCGGAGATTTAAGGTACGTGCGACGTACGAGCATTACTTTATATGAGAGCATTTGTGAAATGCATAATGTATATTGACTTCATCGATGGTTGTGCGCATGGCTATATTTATGTGTTGATATATATGGGGTACTGGGCCTATATGACTATTGTACGGCATTTGAGATGCCTGAGAATGATCGTGGGATCATGTACTCATTATAAGACATGTGAGATGTCTAGGTATAATGGAAAATTGGTAAAATAAATGCTAGGCATTTGAGCTATCTATGATTGATAGCGAAATTGAGAAATCAGTACTAGATATTGAGATATCTATATTTGTATGTATAATGAACTTGGAATCATTGATTATTGATACTTGAGAATCAGGCATGCTATGAGTTAAATCAATGTGTTGATTTACTGATTTATGAGATTTGATGAGTTTGATGATTGTGAGAACAGGGACAGTACACGGAATCCCGGATGAGGATGTTGCCATCCAGGGAGTATCATTTAAAATTCATTAATATTTACTTGTGTTGTAAATTATGAATTTCATTATTGTGATTATGAGATTTTGTGTATTGGTATGCTCACCCCGTTGGGGGCTGTCTCTGTTGGGGCAGGTGAACAGGTGCATCGATGGCTGTGGAGCTGGGCTCGAGCTGTTGATTGGATGCACTCACAGGATCGTGGTACCAGGGCTTGATGGAGCACGGTATCGTATAGAGTACTTATATACACCCGAGGTTTATATACACATTTATGATGCTCGCTTGTGAGCATGGATATTCTTGTATATGGGTTGTATATAAAGGCATGAGCCTTTCTCTCTTTCATTATATGTTGCATGCAATTGTGGTAGAATTGCTAATGATATGAGAGTCGTTAGTGTATTATGTGGGTGTTGAGACCCACTTTTGTCGTCTTATGTGTGGTGTCTTCCCTGGCTGGGAATTTACTTTGTGTTCAGTATTCTGTTGGGTATTGTGTATTCCCTGGCCGGGAATTATATTATATGATGTGCTTTTGTTTTGGGATAGCTCAATTTACGGGGAGGCTCTGCCCAAATTTTTATAAAAGTCCACAATGTGAAAAGTGGCAAAATGGGGATGGTAATGGGCAACTCTATGAGTCTATATGTTAGTAGAGATGATCTTATAACGTTGAATATTAAAGGAATTTTGTAAGCATCATTTGAGCTTCCCGATGACTTTTTATTGAAAGCATGTGCCACACATAATGGTTAATACACTAATTAAGGGTTAAGGGCTTGGGGTCCTTACATTAGTGGTATCAGAGCAGTGGTTAGCTCTTTGGGGCTGTTGAGGGCCTGGAACATGCTGATAGGGATGAGTAGCACATATTTATGCATGATAGTAGTTAGTGTGGTGTGACACAACTATTTTGCTTATGTGCATTTGTGATATGTGATCATAGTGAAACGATTATATGTCATGACATCTATAGAATCATAATATAACTTGTTGATTATGATTGTGAGTTGTGACACAGGGACAACCAAGTGGAGCATTTTGAAATGCATTGGGATACAGGAAGTACTTTGTACTCATAGTTTATGCATTTACTCATTATAATCATATTGTGTGGAATATGGATTATCGTATGCTCACGGTTTGGAATTGTTCCTGTAGGAACACTATGACGTGGAAAGGCTAAGGCCATGGTTGAAAAGACACGAAACGGTAACCTGCATTTTATACATCCTGGAATTATGCATTGTGGTTGCATGTATACATGTAGTGATGATTTTAATGCTTTGCCGCCAAATGTTGAAGCGAGGGGTGGGAGTACCGCATGTCGCATTTGAGCGAGGTGCATTAAAATACACTCATGATGATGTATGTTGGTATATGGATTATGCTTTGTGATGCAGGTATGGATGAAATACTTGGTGAATATCCCATGAGTCATTGTTATGGATGAGTGATGATTTTAAATGCTTGCCGCTATTTATTATTTTTGTGCCGCTAAAATGTGAAGCGAGGGGTGGGAGCGCCGCATGTCACATTGAAGCGTGGTTAGCATATGAGGCGAGGAAAGAATATTTGCCGCTAAAATGTGAGGCGAGGGGTGGGAGTACCGCATGTCCATTTAAGCGAGGTTATTCTATGCCGCCTATATGTGAAGCGAGGGGTGGGAGTACCGCATGTTTTTACTTGAGCGAGGGGCATTAAAATACACTACCGTGACAATGACTAGGGATCGGCTATATTGACTGGCGATGGTTCTTGCCGCCATGTATATTGATAGCGATGGTTCATGCCGCTATATTGACTGGCGATGGTGCGATGGTTCTTGCCGCCATGTATATTGATAGCGATGGTTCATGCCGCTATATTGACTGGCGATGGTTCTTGCCGCCATGTATATTGATAGAGATGGTTCATGCCGCTATATTGACTGGCGATGGTTCTTGCCGCCATGTATATTGATAGCGATGGTTCATGCCGCTATATTGACTGGCGATGGTTCTTGCCGCCATGTATATTGATAGCGATGGTTCATGCCGCTATATTGACTGGCGATGGTTCTTGCCGCCATGTATATTGATAGCGATGGTTCATGCTGCTATATTGACTGGCGATGGTTCTTGCCGCCATGGATATTGATAGCGATGGTTTATTCCGCTATATTGACTGGCGATGGTTCTTGCCGCCATGTATATGGATAGCGATGGTTCATTCCGCTATATTGATTGGCGATGGTTCTTGCCGCCGGATATATTGCTAGCGATGCCTCTTTCCGCTATTATGTGGACGATGATTCATTCTCAGGTGTAGAGCGAGGTTTCATGCCACTTATTATATGACGAGGTATCATGCCGTCGATTCTATAGCGATGGATTGTGCCGCTATGTGCTCAGCACAGGATTTTGCCGCCTTCGAGCGATGGGTGCTGACTACGTACTATTATCGAGCGACGGAGACAGGTATGCCGCTATATTGATAGCGATGAGGTATGGCATATTACTTGTGTTAGCATTATTGTGGATACTATGTGTTGCTATATATATGCCATGTGTTTGACGATGAGATTATGGATGTCGTGTATTGCCATGTACCGTCGTATGTTTGACGATGTTAGTTGGATGTCATATGTTGACATATGCCGTCACGGGATGACGATGACATAGTTGATGTTCTATGTAGACGTGTGGCGTCGTTTTGATGATTAATACATTTATGTTATGTATTTGGTTATATGGTTTGAGTGCCTTGGTGGGCACATGGTAGTGTCTGAGTCACTAGTTGACGAGACCATTATGCCGAGCAAGTTGCTCGAGGAACTATTGGGTGCGCCGTATAGGAATTATACCGCAGCACATATTCGAAGTATATATTTGTCGAGCAATGATACCCTTGGGTATGCTCGTTGGTTTGGCTAGGGCCAAGTGATTGGTGGTAAGAGTAGTCATTGAGGAAACTACTCGCTTGTGTTGTGATGTAGGGTAGACATGGTTGCACCCACCCTGAGGGTGTGGGATAAGTCTTAACGGATTATGATTGCATCATAAGTGAGCAAGGACACCGGGTTGTCCATTGTGCTTGGTATTTTAGAGATATGCTGGGCGATGACCCACAACTCTAATAATTTGTACGGTATGGTATACCGGATTGGGACGTGTGTCACGTCGATAAGCTGGTACGAGCCTATGGAGACAGTGCTTTGCTAGCCAGATATCGTGGTAATGATATAGTGTGATTGTTGGAGCCATGATACTGCACGATGGAACCGAGTTTGGTGAATCGTATGATGATACGATGAAAGCTTTTGGCAGGCTTTTGATTGTCCCTTTGTAGCATGATGTTGAGGCATGTGACACCCCATGAGAACGTTTATACGTCTATTGTTTTGAGGGATTTGTCTGGGGCAGCTCATAATGTTGGAGCACTAACAAGAGAGTCATCAGGTCGTTATTGACTCGATCTGAGGGAACCCGTACATTTGGGATGCAATGGGTGTTATTGTATCCAGTTTTCCGAACAGTGGTTCGAGACTTGTGGATCTCGAGTTCGAAGGCACTCCCCTTGTGGGGAAGGAGGTAGTATTATACCCATTTGGAAATCTTTGAAAGATTCGGTAAGTTGGTACGTGTAGTGTTGATTTTGGGAATCACACCGTGTTGTTGATCGTCGATTATCGTTCTCCACTGGGTAGGGAATGACTCAGAATTGATAGTTGTGTTTGGGGCTTAGGGGTATGTTGTAGATACCCGAGCCAAGTGCATTGAATATGCATGTGATGTCAGTGCTTATGCAGGTATACCGGTGAGTATACGGATGCCAGTTATTGATTTCCTTCTTGTCAAGCATAGAGTTATGCTACTTTTGGATGGTTAAATCTCTGATGAGAGATATGGAACACCTTGAGATTGGGAATCTCCATGGCACGATGATTATGAGGGATAATCATGAAGTTAGTTGACTTCCCTTGAGGAGGGATTATCTTGTGTGGGTTGAGATGTTCCCTGGTTGGTGTTTCCCTTCGAGTTATACGATAGCCTTCCCAAGTTTGGATTGTTAAATCCTAGGATTGCCAAGGGATGGCAGGAATTCAGATTGGTTGGGTGTCGCTGCCGACTCAAGCGTTGAGGATGCAATGAGTTTATTGCATGTCCTTTCAGAATTTGAACTCTATGGAGTCTCGATGGTTTGTTTATGATCAGGATGTGATCCTTGGAATATCCGGAGGTGGGTGTCTTGTGAGATGTCTTCTGTGTGAATCTGTGGCCGTGAGTTGCCCAAATTGAGTTGCAATGATGCGACTGCTCATTCGATGGAGGAGGTTTGAAAGTGGAAATCAGGTTTGGTATGTGTGCACCGTGGTATGCTAATGTATCCCTCGTAACGTTGTATGTTAGACATCGTGAGTCATGATAAAGATATCATTGGACGATATCTACGATGGAATCGGGAGCGATTCGAATCCTTGCAGTTTCAGTTGCCTAACTGCTTTTGGATTATTAGCGTTGAGTGGTGCTGACGCTCTTTGATGTTATGATGGATTTGGAAGTCTATTCCACACCAGAGATTGACACGAGGTCAACGCTCTCACGGTTGAGGTGTCATTCAGGGTGCGTTCTTACTAGTTGTATTAGAACTGAGGATGACTGTCTGATTTACAGTCGTAAGTATTGGTTGTTTTGCAGTCATGAGGGACTGACTTTTGGGATGAACCGCATCGAGGTATGTTTTGCCTCTTGGGTGATATGTTGGTTTTGGTATGTCGCTCTGTTTCAGAGTTCGATGTGAGATAAGTATTCTCGAGGTTTTTAAGACGATTCTGATATGGTCAGAAATCGAGGTTATGACTTCTTGTAGTTGTGTAGCCCGGGTGTTACGTGATACACCGGTGCTAATTTCGAGGACGAAATTCTTTTAGTGGGGGATATTGTGATGACCAGGGATTAGAGATGTTAATCCCGGAGTGTTAATAACCCCTAAAGTTGTTTTACGTGGCAATTGGAGTTTAATCGAGGTGTTGGGCCTTCCGGGCTCGTCTATTTGAGTAGTTGGGATCGTTGGACCCCGAGGTTGAGATCGTATTCTCATTTCGGTGAAAACCTGTGAGTTGGGTTTTTAGTGTGACTCAGAATCTCGGGTGCTTGGTGTGGGCACCGGTAGGGGATTTTTGAGTTAGAGAGAGAATTTTTGAAAACAGATGATTTTTAATGAATCATGATGTATTTGTGGGGCTATTAGTATTTCGGGGTATTTTTGCTATAAATACCAGTTGAACCGAGATTTTTATTATTGGAAGCCATTTTCCCCACCTTCCCTCTCTCTCCTCACCCGCGCGCCCCTTTCCCGATCCAGTTGACCCCCGCGCACAAAAGGCCTTCGCCCGCCGCCGTCCGGCCGCCGTTCGGCGCGTGCCACCCGCCGTTGGATTCGTCTCTTCCAGGCGCTCCTATCCATACCATCAATTTGAAGTTTGGTCGCGATTTGAGCTCGGATTTCTGCAGAAAGCGCTAGGGTTCGTCACTGGATTCTGTTCGATTTTTGGGGCTCGATTTTGGTACGTTTTTGGGGCTGTTCTTTGGGTGTTTTTGGGGCGTTTTTGTGCTGCTTTTGGGTCGAATATTTCACACTTTGTGATTCATAAATTTGTTGCCAATTGGTTCGAATTTTGGTGTTCCTTGTTTCGAAAATCTTGTTGATTTTTGGATAGATTCTTATGCTTCACATGGTCCAGCTTTTGAGTCTCCTTGGTGATGCATTGTGGTTCGAATTCTTGCTGTTGGCTCACGGGTTAGGGTTCGAAAATTGGGGTTTTGGCATGTGGGGCGATTATTCATGTTGTCGATTGATTAATTCATGTTTAGATGAATTATGGTGTTTAATTGGGTTCGATTTGTGTTGTGAAGGTTCGAAAATTTGTGGGGAATTCTTGAGCAATTTTCGATATTGGTTTATTGTCGTGTGTTGACAATATTTTTTGAGGGTTATGGGTGTGCTTGAGCATGGGTTGCATGTTCGTAATTAATTGTGAATTAATTTATCGTGTTAGCACATCGTTCCTCGGAGCATGGAACTCGAGCAAGGTTTGGCTCGGACTTCGGAGATTTAAGGTACGTGCGACGTACGAGCATTACTTTATATGAGAGCATTTGTGAAATGCATAATGTATATTGACTTCATCGATGGTTGTGCGCATGGCTATATTTATGTGTTGATATATATGGGGTACTGGGCCTATATGACTATTGTACGGCATTTGAGATGCCTGAGAATGATCGTGGGATCATGTACTCATTATAAGACATGTGAGATGTCTAGGTATAATGGAAAATTGGTAAAATAAATGCTAGGCATTTGAGCTATCTATGATTGATAGCGAAATTGAGAAATCAGTACTAGATATTGAGTTATCTATATTTGTATGTATAATGAACTTGGAATCATTGATTATTGATACTTGAGAATCAGGCATGCTATGAGTTAAATCAATGTGTTGATTTACTGATTTATGAGATTTGATGAGTTTGATGATTGTGAGAACAGGGACAGTACACGGAATCCCGGATGAGGATGTTGCCATCCAGGGAGTATCATTTAAAATTCATTAATATTTACTTGTGTTGTAAATTATGAATTTCATTATTGTGATTATGAGATTTTGTGTATTGGTATGCTCACCCCGTTGGGGGCTGTCTCTGTTGGGGCAGGTGAACAGGTGCATCGATGGCTGTGGAGCTGGGCTCGAGCTGTTGATTGGATGCACTCACAGGATCGTGGTACCAGGGCTTGATGGAGCACGGTATCGTATAGAGTACTTATATACACCCGAGGTTTATATACACATTTATGATGCTCGCTTGTGAGCATGGATATTCTTGTATATGGGTTGTATATAAAGGCATGAGCCTTTCTCTCTTTCATTATATGTTGCATGCAATTGTGGTAGAATTGCTAATGATATGAGAGTCGTTAGTGTATTATGTGGGTGTTGAGACCCACTTTTGTCGTCTTATGTGTGGTGTCTTCCCTGGCTGGGAATTTACTTTGTGTTCAGTATTCTGTTGGGTATTGTGTATTCCCTGGCCGGGAATTATATTATATGATGTGCTTTTGTTTTGGGATAGCTCAATTTACGGGGAGCCTCTGCCCAAATTTTTATAAAAGTCCACAATGTGAAAATTGGCAAAATGGGGATGGTAATGGGCAACTCTATGAGTCTATATGTTAGTAGCGATGATCTTATAACGTTGAATATTAAAGGAATTTTGTAAGCATCATTTGAGCTTCCCGATTGACTTTTTATTGAAAGCATGTGCCACACATAATGGTTAATACACTAATTAAGGGTTAAGGGCTTGGGGTCCTTACAATATTATCTTAAGTAAAAACCCAACCAAGAAATCAAAACCCAATCAAACAAGCACGCAATAGACGAAGGAATTCAATATAGAAGATTTATCAAGACTTAGGTTCACCTATGTAATCTCCTAAAATCTTCTTATCAGCATCGATTTATTATCCATACAATTCTAGGGTGACGAGTTTTCCAAATTTATTCCATATACTCTCTCGAGCTATATTCAACCTAATATTAAATTGCAGTAAGGCACTCTCCTGCACTTATTTAACAACTCAATATAACATTATGATCTATGTATCACACGTGTATTTGATCTCTCGATATTAATCTGAAATCCACGGTACAATTTACTAGTTCGTATTATAGTATCATCTCTCGATCTCAATTATAATAACTAAAATCTATTCAATGAATGATCAATCCTTGAAAGCATTAAGAAAATAAATCATGCACAAAGATTATATGGAATCAATCAAAAACTAATAATTAAATTAAAGGTTCAAACATAAGATCCCCTCATCTTGATAAAACAATCTTAGCCTAGAATCATATTAAAAGAACGATGTCTAATAATGTATTCAATCATAAACAACATCAAAATCAAAAAATCAATAAAGCAAAAGTTCAGAAAATACTAATAAACTTGTGGTGTTGACTCCATGCATCGTTCATCTTCCGTCTCTTAGTTGCTCCTTGCTTGGCGGCTTGAAGATGGAGAGGAGGTTGATGTCTAGGGTAGAAATATGGTCCAATATTACTTTAGGTCATGTTGTGCTTTAAATAGTGGAGGAGGGAAGTAGTTTCTTTGTGGAACTCAAACTCTTCAAAATGTATTTTTTTTCCAGAAATTCTCGCCTATCAATCGATCGCTATATTGGCTACCGATCGATTGGTAATTCCCCAATTTTAATCCTCCAGTTTCATCATTTACCGATCGATCGGTACTTGTTTACTGATTGATCGGTAATTCCTTGAACTTGTTGCTCATGTTTCGACATTTACCGATCGATCGGTAAGCGTTTACTGATTGATCGGTAATTCCTTGAATTTGTTGCTCATGTTTCGACATTTATCGATCGATCGGTAAGAAGCCATCAATCGATCGGTGGACCTTTTTCCTTCCAAACATGAGATTTCATCGTTTCTTTCGACCGATTAGCTCATTTGAGTCCTTTCTCATCGTTTTTAGCTCATTTCCTTTACCTCCATGCACTTCGACCTTGATTCCTGAAACATACAAAAACAACAAAAAACATAATACAATCCATGAATCAATATAAAAAGCATATAAAATCCTAGAAATATAAGTGTAAAAATCGTACTTATCAATTCTCCCAAACTTATCACTTGATCGCCATCAAGCAAGAATGAGAATCAAAATATAGAGTTCATTCTCAATATTTCAAAAAATTAATTTGCAACTCAAATATATAGCTCATAAACGTCACTTACACACAAACAAGAATCCATCCAAAAACCATACAAGATGTTTTTCTCATAAGCCAAGACACATTTAAAAAGCGGAATACGTGAATATGTTATTGTCAATCTCAAGTTTCATGGATATCTCCTACATCAAATTATGTTTATCAAATCAAATTCAAGATTATTGTCGAGCACCGCATATGCTTATTTTTCTTGCACTTCTCCATTAATGTAGTTACTCCTTAGACTTGGAGCAAAAAAACTTTACAAACTTGTAAGTGTATGGCCTATTTGTTGGCTACCAAAAAAAAGAAGAAGATAGGGATAAGCAAATAACAGAGTATAATGTAAATTTCACATTTTAGCATAACTCCAACTCCCCCCTTTTTTTCTTTTCAATTGATAACCACTGGCTTCATTAGATTTTACCAAAGGTGATTGATATAAGCACTCTACATGGATCATCATCACATGATTGACCTAAGACTCCAACTATGCCTTTCTTCTTCTTCTTTTTTTCAGTATGCATTTCATTTTTTCTTTATAATAGCTCAGAATATAGCATGTGATTTGTAATAATAGCTCAAAATCACATAAATACGATTTCAAAACAATAAGCCCATTTATTGTATTGAAGCGTGTTTGAACGAAGATACTAACAAAGCCTCTCATTCTTCCTTGTTTGAAGATTCTCGAAACTTAGTGTGTGTGTGTGTGTGAATTTTGTGTTGCAGAGTTGTTGTGTAATCCTTGCTTGGGAATCATTGTGTATTTATAGGGGTAAAATTCCGGGAATTACAACTTTCCACCTCCCCCATTTATTTTTTCCATTATCTCACGTCAATGCCACCTCCTTAAATTTTTGTAACTGTAGCATTCCTTGCTATTGTTTTTAACTGATGGTAAGTAGTGTGTTGACTAAGTCTAATGAAACTGAGTGGCAAGTTAAGCTGATTGCGTAGGTAGAGCTGATGGTTTGCTCCAAAAGTTGAGTTGATTGAGCTTCCTCTACAGGTAGAGCTGATGGAACATTTTTCACAAGCCGATGGATTTCAGGTCTTCGTCGGTTGAGCTGATAGAGATCATTATAAGTTGACTTGATGGTTAGTATCAGTTCTGCTCACAGAACTATATTGGTTTCGACAACAAGTCTACAAATGGGTATTGATTCGAATGATGGGATCGTCTCTCCCTAGAATCGATCTGATTATGTCTTAGGACTGATCTGGTGAGACCGGCATAATTGGATCTTCATAGTAAATATCTGCTAGACGAGAGATTAACTAGCTTCCCCAGCAGACTATTTCTCATAAAGGGGATGATATGGTCATCTTATGTGGCAATAAGTTGTTACCAGGATATCCTATATAATTTTAATGTTGTTTAAAATTGTGGATTTTTGGTTGGATAATCTGATATTATTTGAAGAAAAAAACCCAACAATTTCTGTTGCGTTTTTGGACAGGTTTCTAGTAAAAGAAAGGATCACGGAGGAGGGACGGGGACTACCTTTTGTTCTAAATTAAAGACATGGACCCATTTGCAAAAAATTAAATTCCATTGCTTTTGATGAATTTTTCTATTTTTTCTTTTAATAATAAAAATATTTGTGAAATTATCCTAAATTTTTAATACGTAGTAGACATATAAAATATTTTTTTCATTTTATAATTATATATAAATACATAATTTTATAATAAAATATCTTGTTATAGACTTAAAAACTTTTAGAATTATCATATTCTCGAATACAAATATTTAGCCATCAGAATCTATCTTTTTAAGAGCTCATCGGCCTAACCAGGATGGGTAAGAGCTCATAACTTACTTTGGACAGACTCGAGTTCGAGCCGTTTGATGCAAAAAAAAATTATTTAGCTCATCACCTCCAAAAAAAAAAAAAAACAAAATCTATCATTTGAAGGTTATTATGGCGGGAACTATTCGACATGAAGAGTGGGCTCTAAAGCAAAATTCATGAAGAGTGGGCTCTTAAGCTTATTTTGCCTACTTCACTTATTGGTGCAAGTCAGAAAACGTAGAGAGTTTCAAAAGAAAACGTGATTGGTTTTGGAATATAATCATGTAAAAAATTCAATCAGTGGGTCAACAGTTTGTTCAATTCATTTAAATACTCTCGACTTACATGAGTAAATAAAGTCTTAACAGATTGCATGTTTATAATTTGGCCTTACACTAAATTCTATAAATAATTTTCGCATGGAAATTAACACCCAACTTTATGACTCCTCCTCATCCATTCAATGGTGAATCTAAAACAACAGTTCAGAGGGAAAATAATAATAAAATATAAAATGAGAGCAAAATTTTTTTTTATAAGGGGTCAAAATATAATTTTAAGAGAGGCACGATGTAATTTTGAGGGAAAAATGTAATTTTTAATGGAAAAAATAATTTTTGAGGTCAAAATGCAATTTGTTTAAAAAGTTTAAGATAACAATTTTTTTTTTGAGGGAACGCGGCTACCCACAATCAACCACATAGGTTAGCCCCTGCATCCAGGTTCCCAGTTTGATATGGACGGATGCGACAAAAATAGAATTGTTGGGCGCAGGAGTGTAAAAAAAATTAATCAAACCAAATTAGATGTTTTGAGCTCGAGCTTTTGAAACTCAAATAGATATTTTTTGCTCGAATTCGAGTTCGACTCGAAAGATTCGAACATGTTGACGAACTCTTCGAATTTATTGCTCGAAAATAAATTTCTCGAAAGGCTAGAAATATATTTATTTAATACATAATTATACTATATTAATAAAATATTAAAACTCGTGAGCCGCTTGCAAAGTACAGAACAAAAGAACTTTGGCTCGAATTTTGCTCGAAAATTGTGATGCCCGGGGATTAATGGTATTAATCCTGGTGTGGTAATAATCCTTAATGGATTTTTAATTGTGGCAATTAGGAATTAATTGCGGTTTTGGGTCTCTCGAGGTTGTTAAATCGGGCATTTGGGATCGTTGGATCCAAAGGTTGAGATTGTATTCTCATTTTGGTGAAAAAACCTATGAGTTGGGTTTTTGGTGGGACTTGGAGTCCGGGGTGCTTTATGTTGAGGCTGGTATGGGATTTGATGTTGGAGAGAGAGTTTTTGAAAACAGATGATTTTTAATGAATCATGATGTATTTGTGAGGGTATTGTTGAGCATTTTTACTATATATACCAGATGGATTCAAGATTCCGTCATTTTTTCCAGAATCATCTCTCTCTCATCGCTCTCTTCCCTTTCTCTCTCCCCGCTTTACCCCAAAACCCTTCCCCTCCTTTCCCCTTCAACAAAATCGTTGGGAACACGATTTAGGGGCCGGATTTTTTGAAGAAAAGCTGGTAATCTCATTCTCCTCTCTTTTAGCTTCGATTTGATTGTAATTTTGTTGGACTTGGTTGAGTTTTTGGTTTGGGTTGGTTTGGGTGACTTTGGTGAAAATCATAAAAATCTTTTGGGTTTGTTTTAATTCGAGTTTAACACCCTTGTTGGAGGTTTTTGTGTGTAGATTTGTTGTGGATTTGAGTTGGGAGGAGTTGGGGTGTGATTGGTGAAGGTTTTTGTAAGGCCCCAACCCCTTAACTCGTCATTGGTACATTTATGACGCCCTATGAGTATAAAAAAATTTCGTTCTTTAAAAGAATCATTACATGCTTCACATATTCTCCATGACATAAATAATAACAGCATGGAATGATCACTTCTACCAGCAATAAAACTCAAGGTTCACCCATTATCATTACCATTGCACCACTTTTACATTGTGGGTTTTTATAATAATTTGGGCAGAGTCTCACCATAAATTGAGCTATCCGAAAATGAAACAATCACAAAATAACTCCCAGCCAGGGAAAAACACAATACTTAAAAGAAACCAAAACCCTAAGTAAGTTCTCGGCCAGGGAAAACACCATACTATGAAGACATCAAAAGTGGGCTTCAACACCCTTATACAGTCCATATGCATGCTTCCAGTTGCTCACATACGAGCAACAAATAAATGGATATCAATCTAACTGAATAAATAACGTATACTATTTACCCACACTCATATACGCTTCTGGAAGCGGCATAATCCAACAAAGCTCGAACTAATATCCCAAAATAGCTTAGTACCTGTTGTACCTGTTTCAACAGAAACAGCCCCCACACGGGTGAGCATACCCCATCACAATACTCATACTCATAACAATGCTTAATGGTTATAATGAGATCATAATATCACAATTAAGATTATTGAAAATCTATATGAAGATGTACTCCCTGTAAAGTTTTGAATCCATAGCTTTCCACGAACTGTCCCTTTTCAATCTCACACACTTTCATAACAACAAGTTCAGTATCGTTATTCACATTATGATACTTATCAACACGATAAATTCAATACAACTAGAATCTAGTATATATGCTTAATCATGAATAATTCCATGATTCAGATAATCCTTCCTACCAGTCTATCTCATTGTCAATATTCACATTGATCATGCCCAAGGCATCGTTACCCAACTTCGTATACTCGGATCACGTACAACTACGTATCCCCCTCAGATCACATACAATTACGTATCTCCCATATCACATATATGTGCATATTCATTTCTTTACTCATATATTCGGATTACATACAATTGCGTAACCACCATACTGCATATGTCAAACTCAACACACAATCATTACATTCAACGATACATGATATACGAATATGTCATTATTTCATAGTATATATATATATATACCTGCTCGTACATCACTACGTACCTTATAATCTGTGTTTACCGTCAAGTCATTCTCTTTGATGTCCGAGAGCTCAAGAAGGCTCTACATAAACTTAAAGGTATAAGGGTTATCTCATAACCAATATTTGATGCATAAAATATCATAATAATTCATAAATTATGCCCATAATATCACATAATCCAACCACCCAACAACAAAACTCAATTTAGCCAATTAACATGTTCCAAATATCCCAACCAACACCGAAGTGATTCAAACCAAGACATGAAAGAAAGGATCCATGTAGATACGAGATTCTACCCTTTAAATCCAATTCCCTTAATCACAACATAAAGTCATTCATTTGTATAAATTCAACTTAAACAAATTAAATATGCATTGAGTTTCAATATAAAACTCATATGATGTCTTCAAGCATATACATCACCACAATCTTTATTCCAAGTTATAACTCACACTACCATGTGTCTAACCCATTTATTCACACACTACACATGTTCCAAGTTAAAAGGATCTCAAACTAAAGCCAATACAATCTTAAACACTAACATGATATAATTCCAAAAGTAGGCTTTCATACTAAACATTTAATATAGCTTTTGGCCACACTTGAACTCCACTTAAGCATTATATCAAACACCATATAGGCACGATTTCAGCACAAAAACAGTCTAAAAAATCGAGCTACCACAACCAGATTTTCGAAGTACATTGGGGCAGATTTTTCAAACCAAAATGCAACAGATTTTTGAACCAAGAATAGCCTAAAATTCAAACCAAAATAGCAGGCCAATTTCGAACCCAAACAGCAAGAATAAGTTGATCAAAGTAGCAAAAATTCGAAACCAATACTGCACAAATTCGAACCATGGCAGGTGATTTTCGATCAACAACCAAAGCACACATTTTCGAGCCAAAACTTAGCAATAAATCATCTGCATAGTCATCAAAACATGAATAGTAACTTTCTCGACAGGAAAAATGAAGTAACAACAACTTTCCTTCCCAAAATCGATCCAAAGTGCATCAAAAACTCTAGAAATCGAAGAACAAGAAGGAATAATGACCAAGGTAGTGTATAGCATCTTACCCACACCAATCTTCAAGAGAAATCGAGTTCAATCTTGCCAAAATCGCCGATAAGCGTGAGGGAGGAGAAAGTTGGCGTGAGGGAGGAGAAAGTTGGCGTGAGTTTAGTGTCTGTAGGAAGTTTTAGTGTGTGTTTTAACCCTCAAGTCATTCTTCTTATACATAGCTCACTAATTAATATGCAAACATCTCTTTTTAAATTTAAATCAAGATACATGCTTTTCCCGTAATTTATTTATTCCAATTCCGGGCCAGAATTATATTCTCATGAATTTAAAGAATTTCTTTGAATTTAATTAACATTATAATACAATCCCGGAATCATTTGTCCAATTTCCGGTCCAAACATCCGATACTCAAAAATTAAATCCCTAGATATCATAAAAATATCGTAATTAAATCCATTTGACAATTAATAATTATTCCTGACATCACAGTTTTAAGCTTTTAAAAATGGTGGATTTCGTGTTGCAGGACGGAGCGATCGATCGCCCGCTGGCAGTAGGCTTTTCAGCAAGGTAGCGATCGATCGCCACTTTTGAGCGATCGATCGCCACTTTTGAGCGATCGATCGCCTCGCGCCAGTAAGGTCTGGAGATCGATCGCTATATCGAGCGATCGATCGCCAAGGGGCTAGTGATCGATCGCCCGGTATAGCGATCGATCGCCAGCAGGGGTTTTGTGGTTTTCTTGTTTCTTTTCGTGGGATTTTGGATTTGCGACTTAAATGATAGGCTTCCGGGGCAATGTTCACATTCCAATGGGAATGCTAGACTTTTAAAATGGTTTGGTTGGAGCCAAGTTAAATTAAACGGAATTCTCGGTTGAGTTTTTGTCTATCTTTTAAACGTTTTAATTGGAATATTTTTGGGCATTATGCATGCCTAGCCGGGGCTTTTATTTTGGTAATCGTCATGGATTGACGATGGGTTTTGAGGTTGCAAACGTGCGTAGGCACGTGATTGCAAGCTTATTTTTGATTGTGAGTTATTTATGGGTTTTAGCACATATTTCTCGGGACATGGAACTCAAGCAAGGTTTGGCTTGGACTACGGAAACTTAAGATACGTGTAACGTACAAGCATGACCTTAATTATATTATTGCAATTATTGTGCATGAGATAGATGAAAGGTAAGGGTTATTAGTCGATACTTAATATATTATGTCTTGCATAAATTGGTTAATGGAAACGGGACTGGGTTGTGTTATGTTGATTGGTCTTATGCAATGTATGGTGCCACTTTGGAGCGAGCAATTGTCGTGAAGTGGTCGCTATGGAGCGAACATCGGTAAGTGATACCGCTACTTTTGAGTGAGCGAGGAAATGTGGCTTTTGACTAGATATCTAGGATATCTGTATTTATTCCCCTATTGATATTGAATTGGATCAGGACATAGTTAATCAGTGTAATGATTAACTGGATATTTAGAATTTGATGATTTTGGTTGTTTTGAGAACATGGACAATACAGTGGGATCCCGGATGAGGATGATGCTATCCAAGGAGTATCATTTAAATTCTTGGCAATTACATTGTTGTAATTTACGAATTATATAATTGTGATTATTGGTTTGGTGTTATGGGTATGCTCACCCCGTGTGGGGGCTGTCTCTGTTGGGGCAGGTGAAATAGGTACAACAGTAGCTCTGGAGCTGTGATCGAGCTATGGATTGGAGGTGATTCCAGGATCGAGGTACCGGAGCTCATGTGGAGCTGGATATTGTGTATGCCCTTTTTATACATTACGTACATATAAGTTTATTCGATGCTCGTGTGTGAGCAATAATTATGTGTATATGGGTTGTATAAAAAGGCATGGACCTTTCTCTTTTCATTATATGTGTGAGCAATCAACTAGGGAATTGCTAGATGAATTGAGATTGTGATTAGTGTATTACATAGGTGCATGATGTGTTGAATGGTCTTAATTTAGGAAATCGGATATTGCATGGAATGGAATAGATGAAGCAAGAAAATTTTATAGGTGGCATTGTGTGTCACGTTTACATGTAGTTTCCCTTTACACGTGATTGAATGCACCAAATGCATGGCTTAATGCACTAATTGTGGGTTAAGGGAACGGGGGCCCTTACATTAGTGGTATCAGAGCAGTGGTTGCTCTTTGGGGCTGTTAAGGGCCTAGGAACTTGTTGATAGGAATTGGTAGCACATATTTATACATGATGGTATTAGTGTTGTGTGACACAACTAATTGCTTATGTGCTTTTACGGTATGAAAAGTGGTATTACTGATCATTGTGGTTGCAGGAATCGTGTAAAATGCGATGGGATGGCATTAATGGTAATGTCTGGCACTCCATGTATTATGTGCTAAGGGATCTGATTTTGTAGGAAAATCAGGAAATGGTAAATGTGATATGCTGTCTAAGGACAGGGATGGTTGACAACAGACAGTGGGATATTGTGGTATGATTTTAATTGTTATTGAATATACAATGTGTTACTTTAGCGTCCTACTATGGGTATATCATCAGCGTTGGATCATAATATTTGCCGCTGTCATGTCGAAGCGATGTACATGCCGCTGTCATTGTCGAAGCGAGGGATATTATTGAGCCGCCGTTATGACATAGTAGGATTTGTGAACTGTTGTATTAACCTTGATGCAGGTATATGGAGCTAGTGGAATATCCGGTGGTTGTTATATACGAGCGAGGGAGGTACTTGCCACTGTCATATGAAGAGATGTTAATATGATATTTGCCGCTGTCATGTCGAAGTGATGTACATGCCGCTGTCATTATCGAAGCGAGGGATATCATATGATGCCGATATATGTCGAAGCAAGGGGTCCTAAAATTCCGCTGTTATAACAAGACCGGAACAGCCACATTATCGATATTTGAGCGACGCGATCGGGAACAAAGTGCTGCATGTAATGTGAGCCACCTCTTGGGTCCGAAAGGAACAAAGTGCTACATGCATGTGAGTACCTCTTGAGTCCTTGATCTGTTCCGCTGATTCAGTTGGCGATGGTTCATGCCGCCAGGTATATTGATAGCGATGTCTCATTCCGCTATATTGATTGGCGATGGTTCATGCCGCCGGGTACATGTGTAGCGATGCCTCTTTCCGCTATGTCATTGGCGATGGTTCATGCCGCCAAGTATATCGAGCGATGGTTCATGCCGCTGTATTATTGGCGATTGTTCATGCCTCCAGGTATATCGAGCGATGGTTCATGTCGCTGTATTATTGGCGATGGTTCATGCCGCCAGGCATATCGGTTCATGCCGCTGTATTATTGGCGATGATTATTCCGCCAGGTGCGTGTATAGAGATGTCATTTCCGCTATGTTATTAGCGATGGTTCATGCCGCCGGACATGTGTTTAGCAATGGTACGTTCCGCCATGGCGATGGTTCTTGCCGCTGATTATATATATAGCGACGTTCCGCTATTCTGTTGATGATGGTTCGTACCCGGATATGCATAGCAAGGCTCATGCTGCTGACTGTGTGACGAGGGATCATGCCGTCAATTTTGTAGCGATGGATTATGCCGCTAGGTACACAACACGTGATTATGCCATCCTCGAGCGACGGGTGCTGATTGCATATTGCTATTGAGCGACGGAGACAGGTAGACCGCTACTTTGTTAGAAAGGAATGGAGGTATATTACTGTTTCTTTAGTATTGTTCTAGAGGCCATGTGTTTTGGCATGTGCCGTCACGGGTTGGCGTTGTTGTATTGAGTATTATGTGTTTTGGCATGTATCGTCACGGTTGACGATGTAGTTGTAGTTGTTGTATGTTGCCATGTACCGTCACTAGTTGACGATGAATTGAATGTCATGTGTCGGCATTACCGTCACGAGATGACGGCATAGTGGATGTTTTATGTACGAGTAACGTCGTTGCGTTAAATAATACAATTGTATAGACCTTTTTTTGTGGTATATTTTGAGGTGCCGATGTTGGGCACAAGGTGGTGCCTACGTCACCGGTTGACGTGACCCTTATGCCGAGCAAGTTTGCTCGATCAAGGACTGGATGTGCTATACATGTGTGTATACCGCAACGTGTGTTGAAGTATTTATGTTACGAGTAGTGGTACCTTTTGTTGTACTCGTCGGGATGGTCTTGGGCCAAGTGATTGGCGATAGGAGTAGTCGTTGAGGAAACTACTCGCTTTTGTCGATGTGACGTGTGGTGGACATGGTCACGCCCACCCTTGAGGGTGTGGGGTAGGTTCTAATGGATTAGGATGGCTTCGTGGTTGAGCAAGGACACCGAGATGTCCTTTGTGCATTGGTATTAGAGAAATATTGGGTGATGACCCACACTCTAATGGATATGACGGTATGGTATACCGGGAGGGAACGTGTGCTGCGTTGGTAGGTTTGGTTAAAACCTAAGGAGGCAGCAATTTTGCTTGCCACGTGTTGCGCAGTGCTATGATGGACTTGTTGTAGCCGTTATGTTGCTCGTTGGGGTCGAGTTTGGTAAATCGTACGGTGATACGATGATGTTTATGGTGGACTCTAGCAGTCACCATTATACATGAGGTTGAGGTTGGGAATACTTCACGGAATGGTTGTGCGCTTTTGTTGTGGGACTTGTCTGGGGACAGCTCAATTTTGTTGGGGTGCCAACAAGAGTGTCAACAAGTCATTGTTAACTCGATCTGGGAATCCATGAAGTTGGGATGCATTGGGAGACATGATCGAATTGTGGATTATAGTAAGTAGTTTGGCACTACTTCGTTGCTCGTATCTCTCGGCGAGATGTGGTGTTTACTGTCATGGAGACAGATGATGTTGTTTGGAGGTTGATCGTAGATCAGCCATAGTGAGCATTACTAGTGTTGAACTAGGTAATTGCTTTATATTTCTGTGTGACGCACGAAGAGACGACTCTAGGGAGACGCTTGGGTTTGTGAAATTCTATGGTGCTAGTACCTAGCGTCGTTGGTATGGGTAATCGTTGTGTTTGCGGTTTTGTTTCGGCAATAGTGGCTAGAGCGAACTATTCTGAACCATTGTGTGTTTACTGGTTTCGGGATGTATGTCGTTGTAGGTATATCCATGTTTTCCGAACGGTGGTTCGAGGTTGGTGGGTCATGGGAGCATGACACTTTCCTTGTGAGGAAAGAGGTATTGGTATACCTATTGGGAATCTTTAATAGATTCGTTGAGTGTTGTGTGGTGTTGATTTTTGGGATCACACTGGGTGTGGTTGGTTCGTCGATCATCGTTCTCCTTTGAGTGAGAATAACTGGGGTTTGTCAATTGTATGTGGGGTTCATGAGTGTATTTGAGGATACCCTAGCCGGGTATATTGTGTATGCATCATGTTTAGGTACTTAGGCATGTATACCGGCGTGTATACGGATGCCAACGTACTGGTTCTTGTCGAGCGGGGTTAATATACTATGCTCGGACGAATGAATCTCTGATGAGAGATTTGGGACGCCTTGAGATTGGAAATCTCAATAGCACAATGTATTCTGAGGGATAGTCGTGAGGTCCGGTTGACTTCCCCTGAGGAGGGATTGTCGTGTTTGGGACCATGGTAATCCTTGCTGGTTAGTTTGATAGCCTCCCTGTGTTAGGATTGTTGAATCCTAGGGTAAGCGAGGGATGGCCAGGATTCGGATTTGTTTAATGTCGTGGTTGACACATGTGGCGGGAATGCAATTGATTGTCTTGCATGACCTCTGTGGAACTTCAGACCTTGTGGAGTCTCGATAGTGTGTTTGGACCAAGATGTGATTTCTTGGAACACACCGGTGTAAACATCTTCTGAGATGTGTTTTGTGTGGATCGGTGACCGTGGGTTACCCGATCCGTGTTACAAGTGGTGCAACTACTCCTTTGGAGGAGATGGGGGTGGAAAGCGGAAACCGGGTTTACTGTGAGTATACTGTTGTATGCTAGTAGTCCCCATCATAACGATGCGTGTTAAGCATCGTGGGCAAGTGATGGAAATATCTTGGGGAGATATCTATGTCATGACCAAGGAGGACATGGTTAATTTGCAGTCGTAGTAGACTGACTTCTGGGATGACTTGCATCGAGGTATGTTGTTATCTTTTGGGTTTTATATTGGTTTTGGAGGTTTGCTCTATTTTAGAGCTTGGTGCGAGATTGATGTCCTCGCAGTTGATAATTCGATTCTGGTGTGGTCCAGAATCGGGGTTGTGGTTTTGTTTTGTTTTGTGTAGCCTTGGTGTTACGTGGAGTACACCAGTGCAAATTTCGAGGATGAAATTTTTATTAGTGGGGGATAATTGTGATGCCCGGGGATTAATGTTGTTAATCCCGGTGTGGTAATAATCTTTAATGGATTTTTAATTGTGGCAATTAGGAATTAATTGCGGTTTTGGGTCTCCCGAGGTTGTTAAATCGGGCATTTGCGATCGTTGGATCCAAAGGTTGAGATTGTATTCTCATTTTGGTGAAAAATCTATGAGTTGGGTTTTTGGTGGGACTTGGAGTCCGGGGTGCTTTATGTTGGGGCTGGTATGGGGATTTGATGTTGGAGAGAGAGTTTTTGAAAACAGATGATTTTTAATGAATCATGATGTATTTGTGAGGGTTTGTTATTTTTGAGCATTTTTGCTATATATACCAGATGGACTCGGGATTCCGTCATTTTTCCCGGAATCATCTCTCTCATCGCTCTCTTCCCTTTCTCTCTCCCCGCTTTACCCCAAAACCCTTCCCCTCCTTTCCCCTTCAACAAAATCGTTGGGAACACGATTTAGGGGCCGGATTTTTTGAAGAAAAGCTAGTAATCTCATTCTCCTCTCTTTTAGCTTCGATTTGATTGTAATTTTGTTGGATTTGGTTGAGTTTTGGGTTTGGGTTGGTTTGGGCGATTTTGGTGAAAATCATAAAAATCTTTTGGGTTTGTTTTAATTCGAGTTTAACACCCTTGTTGGAGGTTCTTGTGCGTAGATTTGTTGTGGATTTGAGTTGGGAGGAGTTGGGGTGTGATTGGTGAATGTTTTAAACTTTTAAAAATGGTGGATTTCGTGTTGCAGGACGTAGCGATCGATCGCCCGCTGGCAGTAGGCTTTTAAGCAAGGTAGCGATCGATCGCCACTTTTGAGCGATCGATCGCCTTGCGCCAGTAACGTCTGGCGATCGATCGCTATATCGAGCGATCGATCGCCAGCAGGGGTTTTGTGGTTTTCTTGTTTTTTTTCGTGGGATTTTGGATTTGCGACTTAAATGGTCGGCTTTCGGGGCAATGTTCACATTCCAATGGGAATGCTAGACTTTTAAAATGGTTTGGTTGGAGCCAAGTTAAATTAAACGGAACTCTCGGTTGAGTTTTTGGCTATCTTTTAAACGTTTTAATTGGAATATTTTTGGGTATTATGCATGCCTAGCCGGGGGCTTTTATTTTGGTAATCGTCATGGATTGACGATGGGTTTTGAGGTTGCGAACGTGCGTGGGCACGTGATTGCATGCTTATTTTTTGATTGTGAGTTATTTATGGGTTTTAGCACATATTTCTCGGGACATGGAACTCAAGCAAGGTTTGGCTTGGACTACAGAAACTTAAGGTACGTGTAACGTACGAGCATGACCTTAATTATATTATTGCAATTATTGTGCATGAGATAGATGAATGGTAAGGGTTATTAGTCGATGCTTAGTATATTGTGTCTTGCATAAATTGGTTAATGGAAATGGGAGTGGGTTGTGTTATGTTGATTGGTCTTATGCAATGTATGGTGCCACTTTGGAGCGAGCAATTGTCGTGAAGTGGTCGCTATGGAGCGAACATCGGTAAGTGATATCGCTACTTTTGAGTGAGCGAGGAAATGTGGCTTTTGACTAGATATCTAGGATATCTGTATTTATTCCCCTATTGATATTGAATTGGATAAGGACATAGTTAATCAGTGTAATGATTAACTGGATATTTGGAATTTGATGATTTTGGTTGTTTTGAGAACAGGGATAATACAATGGGATCCCGGATGAGGATGATGCCATCCAGGGAGTATCATTTAAATTCTTGGCAATTACATTGTTGTAATTTAGGAATTATATAATTGTAATTATTGGTTTGGTGGTATGGGTATGCTCACCCCGTGTGGGGGCTGTCTCTGTTGGGGCAGGTGAAATATGTACAACGGTAGCTCTGGAGCTGTGATCGTGCTATGGATTGGAGGTGATTCCAGGATCGAGGTACCGGAGCTCATGTGGAGCTGGATATTGTGAATGCCTTTTTTATACATTACGTACACATAAGTTTATTCGATGCTCGTGTGTGAGCAATAATTATGTGTATATGGGTTGTATAAAAAGGCATGGACCTTTCTCTTTTCATTATATGTGAGTAATCAACTAGAGAATTGCTAGATGAATTGAGATTGTGATTAGTGTATTACATAGGTGCATGATGTGTTGAATGGTCTTAATTTGGGAAATCGGATATTGCATGGAATGGAATAGATGAAGCAAGAAAATTTTATAGGTGGTATTGTGTGCCACGTTTACATTTAGTTTCCCTTTACACGTGATGCATGACTTAATACACTAATTGTGGGTTAAGGGCACGGGGGCCCTTACATTAATAATTTGAACATGTTTGACTTTGACTCGAATTCGCTAATCTTGAATATGGATAAAATATTTTCCGATCCAGCTGGAAAAGCTCGTAAATCGGCTCAATTCATTTGCACCCTTAATTGGGAATAATACTTACGTATGCGAAAAATCGGACAATACTGAATCAAATTTCTTCCTATAAATTTTCAAATATTGCAACGTTCCATGTAGTTGATATGTCAATAACTAGGGATACTTGTAAACAAGGTATATGCCCCATTTGCCCTTTAGAGGGCCATCTCATGTTTTGGTGGCTAAAATACATTCCTATTTATCTTGCACTCTTTTCATACTTCCATTTAATATAGAGGATTGATGTCGAGTCTTCAAGTTAAGAGTTACAATCTTTTTAATTAACTTACAACCTTTTTGTTGTCTCTTTCTTATTGAAGAGAAAAGAGAAATTTTAATAAAAAAACTACACTTGTTGGTCACATAAAAGACTTAAATAATTTGTTTTGATGCTTAAATATGTATACAATATCGTATGTAATAAGATGCTTAAATATGTTCAGAAAAAAAAAAATACGATGCTTAAAAACTGGCAGGATCAAAATAACCACATAGGATGATATTAAAAAATTGAGTACTATTTATCAAACACAGATTAGATACCTATTTTTGTTTTTTAATGATGAACGAATTCGCAACCGTTACTCTTGGAATACACACTGGATAAACCCACGGGTTGCCGCAATTGCCTACACATCATGCCAACCAGATAAACCATACTAGGCAAGCCCGATGCGACATGCTCAAAACGAGAAAGTGTTGACACAGGAATTCGAATTCATGACTTTATGATCTCGAGTTCACCATACTCCACCAACTCGGATACCCTTTTTTGGGCTATTAGATAACTAAATTGCATCTACACACAAAGATTCACATGGTATATAATATTATACAATTTGAATTTAACTCTTTATTTGTAGCTCTCCAAGTTAATATAATTATAATTTCCTATGCTCTTTATTTGCATTTCCTACTTAATTTAACCCATCAATACAAGAACAAGCCTTTTAAATATTACATTTTAGATACTTGTATTCATTACTGAAACAAAGATTTATAATTAATAATTTACTGTTATATAGGGTGCACAACTTTGTAATAATTTACTGTTATATAGGGTGCACAACTTTGTAATAATTTCCACTAAAGATAGATTGCACAAAACAAATCACCCATAATTTCTACATGCCCTTTTATGCTTTAAATTTAATTATGGTGCCCAATATTTTGATTTACATGTGGGTTACATTTATCGAGGATTATATTTAAATTAACATTAAATAAATTATTTTGATTTACACGTTGGCATAATTTTTGAACGTGATGTTAATGTTGCATAGATTGTATTAATTAAGTAACAGCCATTAGTGCTGTTAGTCAAAATGTCATTGATTTATT
Organism: Haberlea rhodopensis; assembly: GCA_907163345.1. Lineage (NCBI taxonomy): Eukaryota > Viridiplantae > Streptophyta > Magnoliopsida > Lamiales > Gesneriaceae > Haberlea > Haberlea rhodopensis. The sequence goes on along the minus strand of CAJQUN010000033.1, from coordinate 4,335,547 downwards.
AGTTGAGGAACTTAAGGATCATACCATTTTTTATGGGTTAACTAGAAGTAACTAGTAAGATTCTGATCAAATAATTTATGTTATTTATAAATATTTTTTAGTTGGTAGCTAACCTTGCTGATTTTTTAGTTTTGATGTTTATAAAACTTGTTCATTATATTACCTGAGTCCAGCTGAGGACTACTAGACTTTGGGAGAGATCTCCTCCAAATCACTTGTGAGGACTCGTTCCTAATCAAGTGTTTAATTATCAAACACTGATTATTTATTTGTAAACAGCGGAAGATTATTTAAATATTCTGCCAACAAGTGGCTTTAAAAATTTCAGCATGACCTCCCCGCACTAGGGACATACCAAAAAAAATGAAATTTGATATTTGATAATTACAACATTTATCTATAAAATGTGATATTTGATTTGATGCAATACAATGTAATGCAATGCATGAAAGGTACAAATCATCTCGGGATAGCCAACGTCCGGAATCCAAGGAATAACTATCAAATATCTCAAGCTCGAGCTAGGATGGTGACACACGTTGTGATATCCCCGAAATAATTAATTGCAATTTGGGCATTAATTGTGTTTGTATGATTAATTATGGTGGTAATTAATTAGGTGCTGGATTTATTTATCATGTTGAAATGCTTAGTCACATGGTAGGCGTGACCGGGAATGCATTTCGGGGTACTTGTAATGCATGTTGGATAATTTGGTGTTTTAATGACTTACATGTGTTGGTAGTCATTTATTGGGAAGCATGCATTTATTTGAGATTGTGGAGCATTGTGGTGTTATGCTTTTAAAATATCATGTTGGAGTATTTTATACACCATGGTATTATAGAATGCACTCTATTTTAAATAACCCACTTTTATACCCCAAAACCCCCACCATACCTTCACTCTTACTTTTAACTTTCCCAAAATATCACCTCCCAAACCCTTCCTCTCTTATTTTCGAGTTTGAGCTTAGGGGTGAAGAGAATCCTTCCAAAAACCTTGATTTGTGGAGTTTATTGGGAGATTTGAAGTCCCCAAGAGGTATGGATACCTCATTGTTGATTTTGTAGTGTTTTATTTGAGTTTGAAATGGTTTTGAAGGGTTTTGAAATGGGTTTGTTGGGGTTGGTATTATTTTGGTTGAATGTTGAATTTTTGAGATGTTTAAAGTATATATGGAAGATTTTTAGTGGTTTGGTATGGTTGGTATTTTTATATTTGAGTTTGTTTGAGTTAGGGAAGGAGATGGGTGAATAGTGCCCGAAAATCGGGTGTGCAGGACTCGGCGATCGATCGGCGCCTTCCACCGATCGATCGCGAGTTGCAGGGGTGAAGGCAGTAGCCTTCAGCGATCGATCTCGAGTTTGGCGCGGTCGATCGACGATGTCGCGATCGATCGGCGCAAACTCGGCGATCGATCGCGAATTGGAAGATTTTGTTTGGCGAGGCAGTGTAGTCTCGCGATCGATCGGGGCTATATGGCGATCGATCGCGAGACACCAAAATTGGTGTTTTTGGATATTTTTGTGGGATTTTTGGTATTGGACTATTATTGGGTTCTAATATTGATTTGTGTGAATGTGTAGAACCATCCCAGGTGGCGACACAGCCAAGGAATTGAAGTCCTACCACATCCTACTTTTTGGAAAGGTACGTAGAAGACGTACGGGCACCCAACGTTACATGTATCTAATATACTCATTGTTTATGCATTATGGATGCGAGTATATGTGGAATTATGCATTGTGGATGCAAATACATGTTGAATTATGTCACGCCCCGAGACCGGGATCTATAACACCGGCGTTGATTCCAAATACAATTGAAAATCAACAAGCCTCATAGTACAGAATTTAATACAACCAGTCTATTTAATCCATAAACATAAATGTTTTACAACTGAAAATAAAACCATAACTTAAATCTTAACAGAGTTTAGCGGAAGCATAATTATGTAAAATCTTGAAATAATTGCGGTAGATCACCAACCCCAAAAGTTGTGTTGTTCTGCATCTTCGGTATCTGTCTCACTTTTATCTGGGGAGGGGATGTAAGGGGTGAGTGTTCTGGTTGGCACTCAGTAAGCGGGGGCCAATCGAATATGCCAAAAACATATACTTATACAGATTTCAAAACAGATTTCAAAACATAAACTGATACAGATAACATAATTTTGCTCCTTTGAGCCATACTAAAAGCATCATATTAGAACACATGTCATATACTTATCAAATTAGATCGATCTACATAACATAAGGATTATAGAGGTGGCTCCTACGAATTCAAGAGGTGGCTCCCGTACGTATAGCACTTTGCCCCATCGGTTCAAGAGGTGGCTCACACGTACGTAGCACGTTGCTTCACATGGCACTTATCTCCCGATATTCAGAATTTTCATGACATCATAATTTTTAAAATAGTTCACATATTCGACTGTATTTTTCATAAGCATTCATATGTTATCAAAACGAAAAGATAATATAACAAAAGCCCACTTACCTGGTGATTCTTTAAACTTGAATGAGTATGGATCTACAACCTTCAAACATCAACTTCTTTCCTTGCTAGAATATTTGATATTTTGAGAGTATCTTGAGAGTATTTCCTTTAAACTTTTTGTGTTTCTACTAATGAATCTAGCTTGGTATTTATAGAAGTTTTTCAAGAAAATATGTAAGCAATGACATCAAGTTAATATTATGTAATCAATGACATCAACTTAATATTATGTAATCAATGACATCAACTTAATATTATGTAAGCAATGATGTTTTTAAGGATAGTTTGATTACCTAAATTCAATGTATCATGTTGTGGTATCATGTTGTGGTAAGGTGGTTGCAAGTGGTGATCATCACATTCTTCCCTCCTTATGAGGAGTTTCGTCCTCGAAACTTGAAGCAGCTTGATCTTGGAATAGATAGGGATATTTTTCTCGCATTTTCTCTTCTGGTTCCCAAGTGGCTTCTCTCTCTGTATGGTTCGACCATTGAACTTTGATATATGGAATGGTCCTTCGTCTCAGTACTTGATCCTTTGAGTCTATGATTCGGATCGGAATTTCTTCATACTTCAGGGTTTCGTTCAAGTTTCCTTGATTACTAAAGGTTCTGCTTCGAGTACATGATTTGGATCAGCAGTGCACTTTCTTAACTGTGATACGTGGAATACATTATGAATTCTTGAGAGGCTTGGCGGTAGTGCTATTCTATAAGCTAGAGTTCCCACTTTCTCTAAGATTTCAAATGGTCCAACATATCTTGGTCTTAGCTTTCCTGCTTTGTCAAATCGGATGACTCCTTTCATTGGTGAGACCTTTACATAAACCTTGTCGCCAATCTCGAATTCTAACGGTCTTCGTTTCATATCAGCCCAACTTTTTTGTCGATTTTGAGCTGCCTTGAGCCTATCTCGAATGATTGTCACTTTGTCGATTGTGGTCTGTACAAGCTCAGGTCCGGTGATAGCTTTTTCTCCAATTTCATCCCAATATAACGGTGATCGACATTTTCGCCCATAGAGTGCTTCGTATGGTGCCATTCCAATGCTGCTATGATAACTATTGTTGTAGGCGAACTCGGTCAGAGGCAAGAGCTCACTCCAGTTTGCACTGAAATCTATGGTACAAGCTCTTAACATATCCTCGAGGGTTTGGATTGTCCTCTCTGTTTGGCCATCGGTTTGTGGGTGATAGGCCGTGCTAAGAGTTACCTTAGTTCACATAGCTTGTTGAAAACTATTCCAGAAGCGTGACACGAATCTTGGATCTCTATCGGATACGATACTTATCGGGACTCCATGAAGTCGCACAATATTATCCATGTATAGGGTCGCCAGTTTATCCAAGTTATAATTCATACGGACTGTGAGGAAATGTGCAGATTTTGTGAGTCTATCCACAATTACCCATATACCGTCATGACTTTGTTGAGACTTTGGCAATCCTACTACAAAGTCCATGGAGATATGTTCCCACTTCCAATCCGGAATTTCAAGAAGTTGAAGTAATCCTCCTGGCCTTCGATGTTCAGCTTTAATTTGCTGACAAACTAAGCATCTAGCGACAAATTCCGCAACATCTTTCTTCATTCCATTCCACCAGAAGCTTTCTTTGAGGTCTTTGTACATCTTTGTGCTTCCAGGATGGATGGAGAACTTTGATTTATGTGTCGTAATCATCACTTCTCGTCTAAGGTCCTTCACATTTGGCACACATAACCTTCTTTTCATCCATAAAGTTCCATCGTTGTCTGTCGTGAAATCCGGAAATTTTCCTTCCTTAACTTGTTCTTTCAGTTTAGTTAGGCTGGGATCCTGACTTTGCTCTAACTTTATCATTTCTCGGAGGCAGGGATAAGCTGAAAGAGATGCTATCATCTTCCCTGTGCCCTTCCGACTTAGTGCGTCTGCGACCTTATTTGCTTTCCCTGGATGGTAGCTTATCGTAAGGTCATAGTCCTTCAATAGTTCTATCCATCGTCTTTGCCTCATATTTAATTCCTTCTGGGTGAACAAATACTTGAGACTCTGATGATCCGTGAAAATTTCACACTTGGCACCGTAAAGGTAATGCCTCCATATTTTCAAGGCAAAAACTACGGCTGCTAACTTAAGGTCATGCGTAGGGTAGTTTTGTTCATACGGTTTAAGTTGCCTTGATGCATAGGCAATCACTCTCCCTTCTTGCATGAGCACACATCCTAGACCTTCTTTTGATGCATCGCTGTAGATGGTAAAACCCATATTCTCAGTTGGCAATACCAATACAGGTGTAGATGCAAGCTTCTTCTTCAAAGTCTCGAAACTCTTCTCAGACTCCTTACTCCATATGAATTTGGAGTTCTTTTGTGTGAGTTTTGTAAGGGGTATGGCTATCGAGGAAAATCCTTCAACAAATTTTCGATAATAGCCAGCTAGCCCTAAGAAACTTTGAATTTCCGTAACAGTCTTTGGTCTTGGCCAGTCCATAATTGCTTCCACTTTCTTAGGATCTACAGACACGCCTGCTTCAGAGATGATATGCCCTAAGAAGGCAACGTTGTCTAGCCAAAATTCGCATTTCTTGAACTTGGCAAATAGTTCTTTCTCTCTTAAGGTCTGTAGAGTAAGACGAAGATGTTCCTCGTGTTTCTCTTTACTCGGTGAATAGACCAGAATGTCATCTATGAACACTACCACGAACTTGTCCAGGAATGGCTTGAATACTCGATTCATCAAGTCCATGAATGCGGCTGGAGCATTCGTCAAACCAAATGGCATTACTGTGAACTCGTAATGCCCATATCTTGTTCGGAAGGCAGTCTTCGAAATATCTCCTGCCTTAATCTTGAGCTGATGATAGCCCGATCTTAGATCAAGTTTAGAAAAGACTTTAGCTCCCTTGAGTTGATCGAATAGGTCGTCTATCCTTGGGAGAGGATATCTATTTTTGATTGTGATCTTATTTAATTCTCTGTAATCGATACACAATCTCATACTCCCGTCTTTCTTTTTTACAAATAGTACTGGAGCTCCCCATGGAGATGAACTTGGTCTGATGTGCTTCTTGTCCAAGAGTTCTTGCAGTTGTTCTTTTAGCTCTTTCAATTCAGCTGGAGCCATTCGATATGGTGCCTTCGAAATGGATGCAGCGCCTGGCACCAAGTTAATCTCAAACTCTATTTCACGATCCGGGACTAATCCGGGGAGATCATTTGGAAAAACATCCGGAAATTCTTGTGCTACCAGAATATCTTCTAGTCTGAGTTCAGCTCCTTCCGTGACTTTGTTTATCATGGCTAGGTAAATTCTCTCACCGCTTTTCATGGCTTTCCAAGTTTGAGAAGCAGATAAAAGAACTTTACGCTCTTTTGTATTGCCACAATATATGATTTCTTCTTGGTCTGGTGCTCGTAGTTTGACTTTCTTATTATGGCAGTCAACTAAGGCGTGGTGTTTAGATAACCAATCCATTCCTAGGATAGCATCAAACTCCACCATGTTGAGTTGAATCAGATCGGTGTTGAACTTTTTGTCACTTATATGAATGTTGCAACCTCGATGAATACTATGTGTTTCCAAGGTTTTGTTAGCAGGAGTTGCTACTCTATATGGTTCACTAAGTATGTCAGGAATAAATTTTAACTTCTTAGCGAACCTCTTAGATATAAATGAGTGCGTAGCACCACAATCAAACAGCACATAAGCAGGCAATTTGTTGATTAAGACAGTACCTGCCACAACGTCATTGGCATTATTCGCCTCATTCTGTGTCATGGCAAACACCCTGGCATTGGGTTTGTTTGGAGGGATGCCATTGCCTGCTCCAGTCCCCTTCTTCTCAATCTCAGGGCAATTAGCAATTCTATGTCCAAACTGCCCACATCGGAAGCAAGCACCACTTTGTCTACGACATTCCCCAGTATGTGCAAGATTACAGATTGGGCACTTTGGGAATTCTTTGTTGTTTGGGGTAGATGTAGATCCCCTTTGTTGATTATGAAACTGATTTGGCCGTTTGAACTTCTGGCCATTGTTAGAGGGCTGATGAGGGAGAGGTCGTTTGCACTTGAACTCTTCTTCTCGGCGATGTATGTCAGACTCGGCCTTGATGGCTGCTCCCATCACATCCTCAAAGTTGATGGTATCCAACACTGCTAATGCTGATTGGATCCGACTGTTCAGACCCTTCTTGAAACGGTGTAGCTTTAAGTCATCATCTGCCATAATGGTTGGGGCGTAAGTCTCAAGAGAATGGAATTTTGAGGAATACTCTACCACTGACATTCCTGGAGTTTGTGTCAGGTTATCAAATTCCTCCAACTTTTGGAGTTTAATGGCTGCTGGGAAGTATTGTTTTAGAAATGCACCACGGAACCTTTGCCAAGTGATTGGTCCGGTCACTTCCATCGAGGGTGACATACTATCCCACCACTTATTTGCATCGTCAACAAGAAATGGCGATGTAACTTCCACTTTGATTTCTTGAGGCACTTCCAGTAGTCTATGATGTTTCTCTACTTCTTTCAGCCAGTGCTGAGCCACTTCTGGTTTTGAGTTACCATCGAATGTTGACATTCGATTCTTGCGAAGAGACTCATAATGATATTTTATCTCATGCGGCTGAGGCTGAGGCTGTGGTTGTGCCTGATTAGCAATTGGGTTAATAATCCCCTGAAGAGTAGTGGCTACTATGGTAGCTATGGTCATGAAGTCTTCACGACTTAAACCCGTTTTTGGAGATTGTGGTGGAACTTGGCTTCCTCCAGCTTCATTGTCATTATTGCGTGGAAATCCATATCGTGGGTTGCGGTTGTTACGGGGTGGTCGTCCAGCCATGTCCTACAAATTCACACATTTGTAATTTTGGTCCAAAAGTAATTCTCCCACATCGAGTCATTCATCAATCCAAGCCTTAATTTTATTATAAATAATGGCTTGATGCTGAGTTGAAAATCACACCTCTAAAATCTTCTTTGTTATCATTTAGTGTTTGGTTTCAGTAATTACTACTGAGACTGAACTTTTTAGTCTAAAGTTTGGCTAGAAGCAAGGGTGGTTCATCTGGACGAGGGCGAGCTTCAAGACATGTCTGAAGAAACCCCAATGTTTTTAATTTTGTATTTTATTTTGCAGTTTATTGTGTTTTCATGTATGTTGGTGATGTCGTTTGGAAATTTAATTTTATTTATCATGAGTTTATTTCTTTTTGTATTGTGGATCAGATATGTAATATTTTGAATTAATTATCCAGTTTGTAATGATAATTATATAAAAGAAATAAAGGTTCCACACCGCTAATATTGCAGTTATAATTTACACTCCTCTAAATTTATGTTAATAAAGATTGTCGATTTGCAAAACGTTAATAGCTTAAAAATATTGAAGAAATTTGCAAAGTTTAAGGTCATTCTTACAAGCGAAATTATATGGTTATCATATAGATTTGTCAATGAGAAATGAGTTTAAAAATAAAGTTGTGAAGAGAATACGCTAAAAGAAAGTTTTGAAAAAAAAACATATAACACTAATATCTAAAAGTTTAGTTTATTCTTATTAACCAAAAATTTATATAAAACAGAACATGAAATATCATAATCTTGGTGTATCTTGAAAAAACAAAATTATGTTTAAGTGATTGAGAAATCGAATGATAAATCTCAAGCTTTTTCTAGGCTAATGGGTGCAAAAATTACGATTCAAAATTCTGTCAATCCGGATCTGGAAATTCAAATTTGGCCAAGGGATTTTAATGAGCATTATGTGGGTATCATAAACCCAGAATTAATTTGAAAATGGTGTTCGAATTTGAGAGAAATCAAAGCTCAAAGTTTTCGAAATTTAAGGGTTCTATAGCGTGAATTTTGAATCAAAATTGAGCATGTTACTTTGTTTGTCAGAAAGATATGACAGAGGGCTGTTATTGCCCATATCATGGCGAATATAAACACGAAGTTAATTAAGATTTGGCGTTCGAATGGTCGAGCAATTTATCAAATAAAGTTTCACCAGTTAGGGTTAGGGTTCTTCAATGCTCGGTTTCGATCGATCGATTGGACATCTTCCGGTAGTTGGAACTTGGAAATTGTCGAGGGCTTTCGTACTAGAGTTGATTCCGGTTTCAGTGATAAGCCCGATTGGACCATCGGTGGTCGGAGACGGCGCATCGAAAAAATGACGTCTTTTTCATGCGCGAGTTGTAATCGGCGATTTGGCCGGGAAATCGTAGTCCGTTCGGTTCGATTCTTGTTGTAGCATCTTCGTCTCGTTGAGGCGTTCATGGTTACGGGTCTACTTTCAGGTAAGGAGCGGCGACGGCGGCGGCGATAGGCAGTAGGGAATTTCAGTTTTTTTTTTTTTTTTTTAAACTGTCATTTTGATCCCCCAAACTGATTTTTTAGATTTAATCAGTTGGTCATTGGATCCGGGATTCATATTCCGGTTAATTTGTATCAACCAGAAATGTTTTCCCAGCAGGATTATGGAACCTGGTTTAGCTCTGATACCACTTAAATGTCACGCCCCGAGACCGGGATCGATAACACCGGCGTTGATTCCAAATACAATTGAAAATCAACAAGCCTCATAGTACAGAATTTAATACAACCAGTCTATTTAATCCATAAACATAAATGTTTTACAACTGAAAATAAAACCATAACTTAAATCTTAACAGAGTTTAGCGGAAGCATAATTATGTAAAATCTTGAAATAATTGCGGTAGATCACCAACCCCAAAAGTTGTGTTGTTCTGCATCTTTGGTATCTGTCTCACTTTTATCTGGGGAGGGGATGTAAGGGGTGAGTGTTCTGGTTGGCACTCAGTAAGCGGGGGCCAATCGAATATGCCAAAAACATATACTTATACAGATTTCAAAACAGATTTCAAAACATATACTGATACAGATAACATAATTTTGCTCCTTTGAGCCATACTAAAAGCATCATATTAGAACACATGTCATATACTTATCAAATTAGATCGATCTACATAACATAAGGATTATAGAGGTGGCTCCTAAGAATTCAAGAGGTGGCTCCCGTACGTATAGCACTTTGCCCCATCGGTTCAAGAGGTGGCTCACACGTACGTAGCACGTTGCTTCGCATAGCACTTATCTCCCGATATTCAGAATTTTCATGACATCATAATTTTTTAAATAGTTCACATATTCGACTGTTTTTTTCATAAGCATTCATATGTTATCAAAACGAAAGGATAATATAACAAAAGCCCACTTACCTGGTGATTCTTTAAACTTGAATGAGTATGGATCTACAACCTTCAAACATCAACTTCTTTCCTTGCTAGAATATTTGATATTTTGAGAGTATCTTGAGAGTATTTCCTTTAAACTTTTTGTGTTTCTACTAATGAATCTAGCTTGGTATTTATAGAAGTTTTTCAAGAAAATATGTAAGCAATGACATCAAGTTAATATTATGTAATCAATGACATCAACTTAATATTATGTAACCAATGACATCAATTTAATATTATGTAATCAATGACATCAACTTAATATTATGTAAGCAATGATGTTTTTAAGGATAGTTTGATTACCTAAATTCAATGTATCATGTTGTGGTAAGGTGGTTGCAAGTGGTGATCATCACAAATTATACATGATGATTGTATATGCATATGATGGTTATTGGTGCACATCCCATGAGTCGTGGTCATCCCTTGATGATTTTAATGCTTGCCGCTATTTGATTTGTTGCCGCTAAATGTGAAGCGAGGGGTGGGAGCGCCGCATGTCACATTTGAGCGTGGTTATCATATAGGGCGAGGAAAGAATATTTGCCGCTCAATGTGAAGCGAGGGGTGGGAGCGCCGCATGTCCATTGAAGCGAGGTAATTCTATGCCGCCTATATGTCAATAAGCCAGGGGCATTAAAATACATTGTGATGGACAGACTAGGGATTGGTGACTGGTATTTGGTATTGATGAGATGGTATTATGTCATGACATGTGTGGACCATTAAATAATCTATTGATTATACTCATGAGTTATGGTACAGGGACAACCAAACTAGAAGCGTTTGAAATGCATGGGAAAACAGGAAGGGTTTTATTGTGATTTATGCATTTACGCTTTATATTCATATTGTGTTGAATATGAATGTTATCATTGCTCATGTTTGGGGGTTATCCTTGTAGGTACTTTTGGCATGATATAAAGGGGCTAAAGCGGGTTGAGGCAGTGAGCTTGTGAAGAGCACTTTTGGTAGATGAATGACATGATTTCTTTTGTATAGTGTCTACTCTAGGAGTAGTGTAAAGCTATAGTAAATACATTCATTTGATTGGGAATGTAACTAATCCATTGATAGTCCTTATTTTGGCATGTAATTCTTAAAGCTCATAGTCTCAACACGATTATTTTACTCTGATAATCTTCATTGGCTCTAATTATGCCTTAATTCGTACTTAAGGAACTAGGGTCCTTACACACGTCGCCCCGTCGGGCCATCGAGGTCTCCAAACATCATACAATGGGCGATGGTGACACACTCGGTGCTATAGGATCTACTGAGCCCGATGCGTCCAAGCATCCCCGTGTCTGAGCGACGTCGGCACACTCTGCGCTACAGTTACTAAACTGAGCCAACTACGATGTGTCCATCATCCTCACGACACCATAACAAAGATCTCAATAAGACTCATATGGCTATCAAAGAAACGATAGATCAACGTGTATGCCATGCATTGATGTATGTACGTAAAAATGATGTATGCTAACAAAACATTTATTTTCATACATCGAATGCTAAATAATGCATGCCATGAATGCTCCATAATTCAATTAAAACCACGTAGCCAAGTAATAACACAGTAATAACACGTAATTCAAATAATTTCAGCTAATCATGTATCAGACAATACAGATACATGTCGTATTACCAATTGCAACATACCTTATCCTCGTTGTTCAATTGATGAATCGAGATTATATGGTGCAAGGGTTCCATCTACACCTCCAATAAATTACATATGCTTCAGTAATGAACTCTTAAATCACTCTTACTCAAGATTAAATATATAAATTTGGCCACCATTAATTATGCATCATTGTAGTTTGGATTAGAACCAATTTCCAATTCCTAGTAACCAAGCTGTATTATTTTTAAGGTTGGTAGCTTCTTATGATACTATTTAATCACAAAATAAGATCAAGAGAGAAAGTGTACTAAGGACTCATTATCATTCATTAAACGTGTCATTTACGACATATTCCCATTTAGGTTGAATTTAATCAAGTTAATGTTAACTATTCCAATTAAAAAGCCTTAGGTAATTTAAGTGATAATCACTCTAACTTAGCAATAAATCCTATAAAATATTTTCATAATGGTAACAGCTGAATTGAAATCCACAATAACGGAAAATGAATTACTAACTTTGACCATTAATAACTAAAACTGTATATTAAGTTCTAATCAACAATCATAGACCTACTGAATCAGTTTAGAAGAATTAGTTTGTTGTAACCAAAGTATCTCCACCATCACCACACATACATGCCCTTTATAGAGTTGATTCAATACTATGGTTACAGTATATATATATATATATCTAAACTGTATAATTACCATAGTTATTCCAAATCCTAATTTAAAAGCATTAATTGTGTTTATTGAATGCAGGCTGGAACGACACTAAGGGCCAACAAAATTTTGAAAACAGAAGAAAGCCATACCTTATTTCATCCAACAATTTAAAGCTCAATTTGAAGGCTAAAAAAATTCAAACTAAAAAAATCTGGAAAAGTCAAACTCGCTCAAGAAAATGGCATTGAAAAATACATGCAATTCTTCATGTCTAATTAATCAAGCTAAAACATGATTAAACTGGGTTAAATCGATCAAGGGAAGGAATTAAGAACTTTTCACCCACATGCAAGAATTCCATCGGTATTTCCCCAAACATGCATCGACAAATTCGAATCAAATAACTCAAAATTGTAGGGAAGTAACGATTAAGGAGTAAGGGAGGATTATCTAAGCAAAAATCTGAAGAAAATCGCATAAAATCAGATGAGGCCTAGTTTTCGAACTTCTTTGCTTCTTGGCAAAATCCGATGAAATCAGCTACCCAAACCTCCAATTCGTGGTATGGAAACATGCACCGCTAAGAGAGGAAGGTGAGGATAGGTCGGACGCACCCAGAGGTGGCTAGACGAGGCAGGCACGGAGCTTTTCTGGGCGGAGGTTGGACGCGAGCGGGAGAAGGGAAAAGAGAGAAAGTTACGGCTTTAATTCTGAAACCCGGTGTGTGTGCGTGAGTTTATGTGTTTAGTGTGTGTAGCGTTAAGTGTAAATACAACACACCAATAAATTTATTCCAGTCCAGTTATGTACATCGGAGTGTCGCCGGTGTACTGATATAAAATTTAGAGTTGATACTTGAGATTTATATCAACTACTATAACACAAAATTAAATTCTTCATTTTAATAATTTAATATTATCGGAGCTTATTTTACCATTTAAAAAATATGTCATGTTCTGATTAAATTGTCAGTTGACATTCATATTGTCAATTTCACATCTAATTAATCAATTCTAAATTAGTTATTAATTAATTCATAAATTATATTTATATAACATTATTTCTCCCCCACTTAAACCGATTTTGTCCTCGAAATCTCAAACATAGATACATATCAACGCTGAAAACAACATATGGATCAGAATACACGACATGATATAGTGATACAATGGAACTGGTATATATCCTTACGATCCAAAATGCAAACAAGATGTTTGACACAAATGATCAAGTCCAAACTCATCAGACTGAAAGACGTGATAGATTCACTTACTATATTCTCAACATAGCAACATGAAGAAAAATACATCGCGTGTGACCGATAAAGCTTGTGACAATGCTAATCTATAGGCAAGATTTCCAACTCGATCTCGGATCTTGCACAACCAATGTAACAAGGTGATAGTTTGTCTCGCATGCCAAAACGATTATGGTTTCTAAAGGAGAAATTTTCAGAAGAACACGTTCTCCTTACTGAAATTCTATGGGTCGTCTTCGTTTAGAAGCATAACTAGCTTGACGATCCTGCGCGACCATCATCCGCTATCTGAACAACTGAATCCTATTATTTTTTTCTCGTATAATATCAGGTCCAGTCAACTGGTTTTTCACCGATTTCTTTTCAGGCTAGAGGCGAGCTACAACGTCTCTTCCAAAGGTTAGGATATCGAACGTAAGCTCGTTTGCTAGTTATTAATATAGGAACTTCGATTTACGGCGAAGCTTCATGATGAGTCTTATTGAGATCATTGTTATGGTGTCGTGAGGATGATGGGCACATCGCTAGTTGGCACAGTTTAGTAACTATAGCGCCGAGTGTGTCGGCGTCGCTCAGACACGGGGATGCTTGGACGCATCGGGCTCAGTAGATCCTATAGCATCGAGTGTGCCGCCATCACCCATTGTAGGATGGTTGGAGACCTCGATGGCCCGACGGGGCGACGTGTGTCTCCATCCTCGCTCGAGCTTGAGACATTTGATAGTTATTCCTTGTATTCCGGGCGTTTGCTATCCCCAGATGATTTGTACATTTCATTTGCGTTAATTGCATTGCATCACATTGATCGCTCTTATTTTAAACAATTAATTCCAATCCAGCGATTTTAGACCGCACGTGCACGGTATCAAGTTTTAGTATCGATAGGAAGAATACGGATTGTCGAACCCACAAGGTCTAACAAGCAATTACCAAATAAGATTTCTTTTAACTATATTTAACCTACGGTAATTAATCAATAATTAAACTAATCTAATCCAACCAAAACAATCGACGATCAAGAGAAAAATCCACAAGAAAGAATTATCAAGACAATTATTCACCTAACCCAACTCTTACAATTCTTTTCTTCATACATCTCTAAGGTGACGGGTTTTCCGAATTTATTCAATATACTCTCTCGAGCTATATTAAGTCTAACATCAAATTGCAACAAGTAACTCTCGTTCACTTAATTAACAATTTAATATTGAATACGCTTTATGAAAACCACTAACTTTAGATTAAACAACCCAAAGCTATCACGCGTATGTGATTTTATCTCTCGATCTCAATCTTTAACACAAGGCATGAATTACTATATCGTATTTTAATTTCATCTCTCGGTCTCAATTATAATAAAATATCATTCAAAGGTGATCAATCCTTCAAAAGCATTAAAACTAATAACACATGCTCATAGAGGATGTATGGATTCAATCTCAAAATCAATAGGGAAAACTATGTTATTGATATTTCTCAATCATCAAAAACACAACAAATTCAATAATAATCCAAAACAATAATCGAAAAGTAAAATCAAACCCCAAGTCGACTTCTTCGTTGATTCTCGATCCTTCCTCGCTTCTTTCTCGATCGTGCTCCTCGATTCTCTTGTTGGCTTGTTCCAATTCCTAGGATGAAGATGTGATGTTGGATGAAGGTGATATGGAGTATGGAGGTATGGAGGCTATTCCTAGGTTAAAAAGTCTGATTTTGGTTGTTATTTTCGTGTATATATATCAAGGAATAAGAATCAAGGACTTCCCTCTTGGACTCAAACTCTATAAGGAATTTATTTTTCAGAAAATTCTTTCGGCCGATCGATCGAGACCGACTGCTCGATCGATCGCCAATGTTCTGCCACCGCCGATCGATCAAGAGTTGGGTCTCGATCGATCGGCCCTTTATATATATTTTTTATTTTCTTTTGATTTTTTCTTCCTTTCCCGGCTTTGACGCATTCGCTCGATTTGGTCATTTTTCATCATTTTTGGCTCATTTCCTATACTTTTATGCATTTCAACATTGATTCCTGAAATATAAAAATATATACCATAAACCGTAAAATAATCCAAGAATCAACACGAAAACATATACATATCATAGCATAAAAACGCGTAATATTCAACCCTATCAACTCCCCCAAACTTATCACTTAATCGTCATCGATTAAGCATTAAAATCATAAGGTAGGGTTCATTCTTGATATTTGAAACAATTATTTCATGACTTGCTTATTCTCAGAAATCTCATGCACATATTCAAAAGTTTACAAGACATGTTTTCTCCTATTTCAGCAACACATCTCAAAATCGGAACGTGTGTGTGTGCTCATTTCAATCTCAAGTATCATGCACATATTCAAGATCAAATCATGTTAATCAACTCAAAGTCAAGATTATCATCAAGCATCAAATAGGCCTATTTTCAAACAACTTCTCCACTAATGATAGTTACTCTCTAGACTTGGATCAAAAGGACTTTTTAAGCTGGTAATGTAAGGCCTTTGGTGTTGATTTTTCAAGAAAAGATAGGATATCACAAAGTAGAGAGTATAATCATGTAATGTTCATATTTGTAGCACAAAATTGAGCTTATCTTCTTTTTCTTTTATAGTCTTGGCCACTTTGGGTCTTATTTAATCATTTTTTTTCTCAAGGCTTTATATCTATCCTTTTCTTTTCTCATTCATCAATTTTTTTCAACACTAAGCTCATCAAAGTATAGCAATTTGTGTGCATCTAATGAGAATCATTATACTCCCTTAGGGTAAAGATGAAAATATTTAATTTAGGCTCAAGTATGAGGGTATAGTGAGTTTGCCAAAGAATGTTGAATGGGGGCTAATAGTATGTTAAACATACTCCATTCTTTTATCAATTAGGCTCAAATTAGGGAACTAGATATTGATATAAACATGGTAAGCTTGAAAGGCTCAAACGATCCAAAAATCGCCTAAATCATTTCCAAGTCTAGTTCATAACTATAAAATTTCGCCTCAAAGTGTCATCATCAAATAAGTTCTAGGATAACTCTAAGATGCTCAAGACAAATCATCAAGTTCACAACAATTATCACTATTCAACATGCAATCCACAAGATCATGACTCATTGTGCTCAATATATTCCTCATTCTTGACATGCTAACTCAAAACAGGATATTCATGTACAAGTCTAACAATCATTAAAATTCAAGTTCATATGCATAGTGAGATCAAAATCCTCATTGAATATCCACTACTATAATTCATTCTTTTCTCAAGTTTGAACTCATAAAAAAAAAATTTACTCATAATAATCGGACGATTCAAGTGTCATTTAAGCATACAACATGTGGTTAAAACAAATAAAGCATGCAAACCACTCCCCCAAACTTAAATCAAACATTGCCCTCAATGTTCAAATGAATCAAAAGGGACAAAGTAAACTCCCCTGACCAAGATGCTTGCATGAGGTTTGAGGAAGATTTGCTTTGAAAGCTCCACTGTTGTAGGGGTTCATCTCTCCAACTGAGTACCTAGCATGAGAAGAATGCAAATGGTAAAATATTTGACTCGAGAGATAAACAAACTAAAATGCAAAAACTAAAAAATAAAACAAAACTAAATAACAAAAGGATACGCTTGGGTTGCCTCCCAAGAAGCACTGATTTCTATTCGACGGCTTGACCATCAGAAGTCACCATCAAAGAGCGGCTGCCGCCCATAGTAAGTATCGTATGATACCACTAATGGGTCTTCATTCAGTATGCCCTCAAGATTGGCAAGACTATAACAGTGTAAGCTCGCTGCTCCAACAACTTTCTTCATGAAATGGTAGGCATGGGAGAATGATTCTCGACTTGGCATTGTATCTTCGAGGATGTAGTGCGGTGAAGTTGGCATCGATGGAAAATATGGATCCACATATGGCATAGAACATGTCTCCATCGATGGGCTCAAATCGGAATCTTCGAAAGTCTCTTCCTTCTCCAACATCACACTCGACTCATCTTCACATGGGAACTCCTCGGATGACATCTCTGAAGTAATCTCAATCTCTTGAAGAGGCTCAAGTTCCCTTGACTCTTCCACACTAGTAGGATCACTCCCCAAAACTTGGTTGGTTGAGTGATCGTCATCATATAACCAAACACGATTTGTCGCCTCTTGATTTGTAGCCCTCATCTCTTCCTCTTGACAGCTAGTTGAAATTGTTTCCATGAGGACCGCCATTTGCTGCTCCAGGTGACGCATAGAGTTGGTTTGGCACTCCAAATTGTTCTCAGTTGATGCCATGAAGCTTGCTAAGGTATCCTCTAACTGAGTCGTGACGTTTGCAGAACTATCACGATTGCAGAACTATCTCTCCTCTCTTCGCGATGTTCAAACGGTTGTGGAGTATCAATATGGTAGTGAGGCTCCGGTGGGTATTGGTGACTCCGACCTTATAGTGAAGGATCACAATGCCAGTGATGATCGAAGTCCGCCATATCATTGAACAGGTGCACCACACTGTCCTCATCTCTATTGACCAAGGGACTCCCAGTCATCAGTGCTCCGCTCAATACCCATTCTTGTGTCTGTGCATCCAGCCCTTTGAAAAAATATTGCATGAGAGTATAGTTCAAAAAATTGTGATACCGGAACATGTTGGCCAATTCATTGAATCTCTCCCAAACAGCGTAGAACGGCTCAAAACGTTGTTGGGCAAAGCTTGTGAAGGCTTGTTGATGTAGCATCTCCAAGTACCTCACAAGACAAACAAAACAAAACCAAAATATAATTTAAATCTTTTTTTTTTTCGATAATTTAGAAAACAAAACAAAAACAATGGTTAAATTACAGTCAAAGAAGCTAGTATGATATTACTAAAGTTAGTCCCCGGCAACGGCGCCAAAACTTGATCGCTCTTATTTTAAACAATTAATTCCAATCTAGCGATTTTAGTCCGCAAGTGCACAGTGTCAAGTTTTAGTATGGATAGGAAGAATACGGATTGTCGAACCCACAGGGACTAACAAACAATTACCAAATAAGATTTCTTTTAACTATATTTAACCTACGATAATTAATCAATAAATAAACTAATCCAATCCAACCAAAACAATCGATGATCACGAGAAAAATCCAAAAGAAAGAATTATCAAGATAATTATTCACCTAACCCAACTCTTACAATTCTTTTCTTCATACATCTCAAAGGTGACGGGTTTTCCGAATTTATTCAATATACTCTCTCGAGCTATATTAAGTCTAACATCAAATTGCAGCAAGTAACTCTAGTTCACTTAATTAACAATTTAATATTGAATACGCTATATGAAAACCACTAACTTTAGATTAAACAACCCAAAGCTATCACTCGTATGTGATTTTATCTCTCGATCTCAATCTTTAACACACGGAATGAATTACTATATCGTATTATAATAAAATATCATTCAAAGGTGATCAATCCTTCAAAAGCATTAAAACCAATAACACATGCTCATAGAGGATGTATGAATTCAATCTCAAAATCAATAGGAAAACTATGTTATTGATATTTCTCAATAATCAAAAATACAACAAATCCACTAATAATTCAAAACAATAATCTAAAAGTAAAAGCAAACTCCCAAGTCGACTTCTTCGTTGATTCTCGGTCCTTCCTCGCTTCTTTCTCGACCATGCTCCTCGATTCTCTTGTTGGCTTGTTCCAATTCCTAGGATGAAGAGTGATGGTGGATGAAGGTGATATGGAGTATGGAGGTGTGGAGGCTATTCCTAGGTTAAAAAGTCTGATTTTGGTTGTTATTTTCGTGTATATATATCAAGGAATAAGAATCAAGGACTTCCCTCTTGGACCCAAACTCTATAAGGAATTTATTTTTCAGAAAATTCCTTCGGCCGATCGATCGAGACTGACTGCTCGATCGATCGCCAATGTTCTGCCATCGTCAATCGATCGAGAGTTGGGTCTCGATCGATCGGCCCTTTATTTTTTTTATTTTCTTTTGATTTTTTCTTCCTTTCCCGGCTTTGACGCGTTCGCTCGATTTGGTCCTTTTTCATCATTTTTGGCTAATTTCCTTTACTTTTAGGCATTTCAACATTGATTCCTGAAATATAGAAATATATACCATAAACTATAAAATAATCCAAGAATCAACACGAAAATATATACATATCATAGCATAAAAACGCGTAATATTCAACCCTATCACACATCATATATCATATTTTATAGATACATGTTGTAATTACTTGATACTTTCATGTTGGGCTTTAGCTCACCCCCAAGGGGGCTGCTGTTGTCTTTGTGTGTGGACAATGACAGGTATTACAAGTAATCAGGATCCCAAAAAGGGAACACTCGTCTTACCTTGAGGTTGTTTCTTTTGTCTCTTTCCCAGTCGTAGGATAGTTAAATTATACCAGGATGTGTTCTGGATCGTATGATTATGTAAATTGAGTTTATTTTAGTTCAGTCTTGAATATTCGGTGTTTACTCACTGCTGATGATATTATGTAAATATTTGAATGAAATGTGTGCTGGAGACTTATTGTACATGCTATAGTATGATGTAAATATTTTTAGTCCGGATTATGTGTTGGTTGACTATGATGCATGCTATAGTATTATGTATTTACTTTATGTACTGGGAATATTATTATGGTGCTTTGATTTTTTTTTTTGTATGTCCCTCGTGCGGGGAGGTCGTGCCGAAATTTTTAGAGCCACTTGTTGGCAGAATATTTAAATATTCTTCCACTGTTTACAAATAAATAATCACTGTGTGATAATTAAACATTTGATTAGGAACGAGCCCTCATAGGTTGTATCAGAGCATAAACTGGGAATGCTCTAGTCTTGAGTCTTGTGTACACTTTGAATAGGCACGAATGAACATGTGCATATGTATTTGAAACTTATTTGACCTATTTGCTCTTACATGAATTGGAGTGAAATAGTTGATGTCGGTATGTGATTTATATTTGAGTATGCTGAGTTGGGTCGTATTGATATTGACCACGATATCGATACAATACTGTATATGTTTTATAAAACTTAGTAGGGAAAGAGTTTACACTCGAACACCTACAAAACCTGTCATTATTGAATGAATACTACATTAGATTGAATAAATGAAGAGTATGCATATCATATGAGACATTCAAACTGTTTTATGCAATTTTAATGAGTAAGATATCTTTGAGCAATGAAGTTGCTCTGGAACCTGTTGAGAATAACATGGTTGAATGAGTTATGAGATAAATTATGAATGAGAGTCCTTGGATGTGATTGAGATATCTCCAGGACATATAGAGCCATTTAGATTTCGGCATTGAGATGCTGGAACAGAATGAGATATGGCTATATCGGAATGAGATTTGAGTATGATATTTTTACAAAAAGTAAAAAGAATGAACTAATAAATATGTTGTATGAAATCCTAGTTAGATACTAGTTTTGATAACATGGAATATAAGTGTAATATTGTCACCAAGAATGAGTCATATAGAAGCATCATAACATGTTGGGAAAATACTACTGTGTAAGATATAGATCGAGAGCTTTTGGGAAGCCTTATCTTTCGGATAAATTCCCATGTATCTCAAAATTTTGAAATGAAATTTAATGATGATATGACTATTTTGAGCTATGATCGAATCTACAGAAGATTATTTTCATTAAGTAGTTCGATGTTAATTGACTAACATGAATATGTGGAATTTTATGGCATGATGTCTGAGTTGAAATTCTTTCTACGTTGCGGTACTTCATAACTTGACTGAGATGAAGTAATAAATTAGGAGTAATGACTTAGCTTGTAATTTATTCGAAATCTTAGTTTTAAGAATGATTGAGCTTCTAAGTTGTTGATAACATAGATGTAGCACAAATGTTGTGACTAATCAACATACATAATAAGAGACTGTACAGATGTACATACGAACATGATTTAAACCAGGCTCAAAATAATTAATAAATACTAAAAACGATTCAATACAGACTTAGCGTAAATTTACCATAGAATCCGTTTTCAAGTAAAGTTGAATTTTCTGAAAATTTAGAAGTGGTACGAACCCATACCCGGAAGTCATGCTGATGCAGTGTTGTACACGAATCTGTGCTCGGAACTATACATGGATCTCAGGTTGACTGGAGTAATAATTTTGGGTATATTAAAGAATAGAAATTGTATGGACCAGGATATTAACTCTGTTTAGACTTTCTGCATTATGGTACTACTTTGAGAAAAAAATTTAGTCAGGTAAAACTTTCGAAGATACTTCCAATGAGATTTGTAAGCATATCGATATAGAGACCCCGACTCGGTATTGAATTTAGACAGTTGAATAATGATTGTCTTTTGTTAAGGATTTACCTGATTCAATATTTTTTCGGACAATTCTGTATGTCTACTAGAAGATCTGTACTCTGAATAGTAGCCGGTGTCAACCAAGATCTGCCTAAATCTATCTTGTGTACTCGACATATGAGTATGTCATACGAGTCTTATAATTCTTGATCTTTTCTTGAACTCGATGAGTCAAATCTTTTGACAAACTCTAATCGAATTGTAATTATTTCGAGATGAATCTAAGATGTGTTGAATATCTGAAACGAATATCTTAGATGAATTTTGATCAATCCATCCAACCTGAATATGGATTGCACATGATGGTAATCTTTCTATCGTGTAATTTTAGCGGGATACTCATATTGACCTTTCTCATTGATAGCGAAGAATATGAATATATCACGTCTCTTATGTGATTAACTCAAACAAGTTAGTTATTTCTTAGATCAGACGAGGGTAACTTCGGTTCCTTGATTTAACACCGAATCTGTTTTTGTCATTGCTTCTGACACAAAAGAAAATATGACGTATCTGTAATCAAAATCTCAGTTTCCTATCAGGAAACGATTATGTATGCCAAGCTATCCAAATGGAAATTTTGGATGATCGAAGTGATACTCTTGGGCCACATCATTTCTCGACGTAGAATTTATGTTGATTCAACCAAGGTCGAAGTATTGTTAAACTGGATAAGACCTATCAATGTTCATGAGGTCCAATGTTTTATGGTTTAGCGGGATTCCAAGTGTCGATTTATCTGAAGGTTTTGTTTTTGAAAAATAGCTAAATCTATTATTCAACTGACACAGAAAAGTTGAAAATGTATTTGGTCAGATGAGTATGAATATTTTTTTCTTGAGATCCTGTATATAGTTTTGATCTGGTCAAATGTTTTGTTTTAAACAATTTGACGTCATTATTTATATGGGGAAAATTTGTTTTTATTCGGACCACAAAACTTAAAATATCTATCATTTCAATCCGATCTGAATACGAGGCAACGCAAGTTGATGAATCTTTTGAAGGATTACGATGGTGAAACTCAAATGGCGCTACGGCTGTCTCCAGTCGTAAAGTCTACGAGTCTATTCTAGCTTATATTCATAGCACCAAGTGCATGCTAATAGTTCTGCATCTGACTGAACTTTTCACTCATACCAGAAATTCTATCATTGTCTCAGCATTTCAAGTTGAGTCGGAATTTATTCTAAACATCAGAATTGTCTAACGAATTGATGTTCAAACGTAGAAATCTTAAGAACGTGTATCTATAGGACATCCTTTTAGTTTTCAAATATCATCTGATCGTTTTTACGCCTTAATGATTGATGAATTGTTCCTGGTAATTCTGATCTGGCCTCTGTACTTATTCGTGAAGTACATAACTGTGAAGACATTATTTACCCTAAAGACGAAAGATGCATATTATTATGAGACATCAATTCTGATGGAGATATATGAGATAATACATATTGATACATTGTCAAATGTTGAGGTTGTCGACAGTTTTAAACCAAATGAATAAACTCGGAAGGTTACTTCATGGCTTTGAAAGTCCCCAATGGGCTTGAGAACATATGGCTAAGGATTTTGTGACACGTTCCTCGATCACCCAGAGATTGTGATGTTGTTTTGAACATTATTGACCTGTTTCCTAAGTCTGCACTCTTCTTTCCTTACGAGCGGACTTATATGTATACGAATATGACCGTTGTTTATCGAGGATATGTTACGTAATGTTGCGAATGATTTTAACTTTGAAGGGATATGAGTAACAAAGAAACGATAGCTCAACGTGTATGTCATGCATCGGTGTATGTATGTAAAAATGATGTGTGTTAACAAAACTTTTATTTTCATACATCGAATGCTAAATCATGATGCCATGAATGCTCCATAATTCAGTTAAAACCATGTAGCAAAGTAATAACACGTAATTCACATAATTTCAGCTAATCATGTATCAAATGATACAAATACATGTCGTATATTACCGATTGCAACATACCTTATCTTCGTTGTTCAATTGATGAATCGAGATTATATGGTGCAAGGGTTCCATCTACACCCCCAATGAATTACATATGCTTGAGTAATTAACTCTTAAATCACTCTTACTCAAGATGACATACATAAATTTGGCCATCATTAATTCTACATCATTGTAGTATGGATTAGAACCAATTTCCAATTCCTAGTAACCAAGCTTTATTATTATTTTTAAGGTTGGTAGTTTCCTATGATACTATTTAATCACAAAATAAGATCAAGAGAGAAAGTGTACTAAGGACTCATTATCATTCATTAAACGTGTCATTTACGACATATTCCCATTTAGGTTGAATTTAATCAAGTTAATGTTAACTATTCCAATTAAAAAGCCTTAGGTAATTTAAGTGATAATCACTCTAACTTAGCAATAAATCCTACCAAATATTTTCATAATGGTAACAGCTGAATTGAAATCCCCAATAACTGAAAATGAATTTGACCATTAATAACTAAAACAGTATATTAAGATAAACAATAATAGACCTACTGAATCAGTTTAGAAGAATTAGTTTGTTGTAACCAAAGTATCAACACCATCATCACACATACATGCCTTTTACAGAGTTGATTGAATA
Source organism: Haberlea rhodopensis (assembly GCA_907163345.1). Classification (NCBI taxonomy): domain Eukaryota; kingdom Viridiplantae; phylum Streptophyta; class Magnoliopsida; order Lamiales; family Gesneriaceae; genus Haberlea; species Haberlea rhodopensis. Next base: position 4,311,296 of record CAJQUN010000033.1, on the reverse strand, counting down.
CTGTGGTTATAGTATATATATATATATCTAAACTATATAATTACCATTGTTTTTCCAAATCCTAATTTAAAAGCCTTAATTGTGTTTATTGCATGCAGGCTGGAACGACACTAAGGGCCAACAAAATTTGAAAACAGAAGAAAGACATACCTTATTTCATCCAACAATTTAAAACTCAATTTGAAGGCTAAAAACATTCGAACTAACATATCTCAAAAAATCAAACTCACTCAAGAAAATGGCACTGAAAAATACATGCAGTTCTTCATGTCTAATTAATCAAGCTAAAACATGATTAAACTGGGTTAATCGATCAAGGGAAGTAACTAAGAACTTTTCACCAACATGCAAGAATTCCATAGGTATTTCCCCAAGCATGCATTGACAAATTCGAACCAAATTAACTCAAAATTGTAGGGAAGTAACGATTAAGGAGTAAGGGAGGATTACCTAAGCAAAATCTGAAGAAAATCGCATAAAATCAGATGAGCCCTAGTTTTCGAACTTCTTTGCTTCTTGGCAAAATCCGATGAAATCAGCTACCCAAACCTCCAATTCGTGGTATGGAAATGTGTGCCGCTGAGTAGTAAGGTGAGGATAGGTCGGACGCACCAGGAGGTGGCTAGTCGGCTGCAGGCGCGGAGCTTTTCTGGGCGGAGGTTGAACGCCAGCGTGAGAAGGGAAAAGAGAGAAAGCTATGGCTTTAATTCTGAAACCCGGTGTGTGTGTGTGCGTGAGTTTATGTGTTTAGTGTGTGTAGCGTTAAGTGTAAATACAACACACCAATAATTTTATTCCAGTCCAGTTATGTACATCGGAGTGTCGTCGTTGTACTGATATAAAATTTACAGATGATACTTGGGATTTATATCCACTACTAAATTCTTCTTTTTAATAATTTATTTTTAAAATATTATCGGAGCTTATTTTACCATTTCAAAAATATGTCATGTTCCGATTAAATTGTCAGATGATATTCATATTGTCAATTTCACATCTAATTAATTAATTTCAAATTAATTATTAATTAATTCATAAATTATATTTAATTAACATTAATCAAATCTCAGTGCCTTACATAACTAGTATAGCTCGAAATCGTGAGCTCTGCCCTTCCTCTCTAACTATCCAAGGGATTGAATGGTAGAGGGGATGCGAGGTCTCGATCCTAATGTGGTGTTTAATCATCACACAATGGTTAATTAACGTAAACAACGGAAGATTTATTTCAAATTTATTGTCAAATGGCCCTAAACAATTTTTGTTTTTAGGTGATACATATATAATGATACCAAAAATATATATATTTGTGTATTCCAGTCACAGGCAATACACATTCATTAATCAATATAACACTTAGAGTCTTTGAAAATGTTATATGTCGAATACAACATACACGGGGCATACCCCGGTAAAATTATTTTCTTAAAAGTAGAGTAATACTACTGGGAAAAGAAAACCGTGTATAAACCTGAGCTCGTTCATCACGGAGCTCAGAACATTGTCCTCCTGCAAACCATGTCATGCCCGAACAACAAAAGACACGACAGTCCCCACAAAGGGAATCAGTACCCCAGTACGAGAAATAAAAAAATCATGTCAAGAATGACAAAGTATCATGCAATACATACCATGTATAAATCCGATGCTTGAATGGGTACAAAGAAACGAATATCAAGAGACCAAAATCGGAGTCCAAAGGAAGGTATCATCAATCAATATCAAGCTCGAGCCGAGGGTGGTGACACACACACATTGCGCTAGGAGAATCATCCTGTGATGTGCCCATCATCCCTCATGTCTAGGTCCGGTGACAACACGGGTGACTACAGTTGCTACCTAAACTGTCTGTCATCGCCGTGCCCACCGTCCCTGTAAGGACCCCAAGCCCTTAACCCTTAATTAGTGTATTAACCACTATGTGCGGCACATGCTTTCAATAAAAAGCCAATCGGGAAGCTCAGATGATACTTTACCATTGAATGGCAATTACAAAATTTCTTTAATATTCAACATTAAGATCATCTCTACCCGCAATTAGACTCCCATGTTCGCCCTTTAACACCCCCATTACACCACTTTTGCATTGTGGGTTTTTATAAAAATTTGGGCAGAGTCTCCCCATAAATTGAGCTATCCCAAAACAAAAGCACATCACATAAAATAATTCCCGGCCAGGGAATACACAATACTCAACAGAATACTGAACACAAAGTAAATTCCCAGCCAGGGAAGACACCACACATAAGACGGCAAAAGTGGGTTTCAACACCCCCATAACACTAACGACTCTCATATCATTAGCAATTCTACCACAATTGCATGCAACATATAATGAAAGAGAGAAAGGCTCATGCCTTTATATACAACCCATATACAAGAATATCCGTGCTCACATGCGAGCATCATAAATGTGTATGTAAATCTCGGGTGTATATAAGTACTCTATACGATACCGTGCTCCATCAAGCCCTGGTACCACGATCCTATGAGTACATCCAATCAACGGCTCGAGCTCAGCTCCACAGCCATCGATGCACCTGTTCACCTGCCCCAACAGAGACAGCCCCCAACGGGGTGAGCATACCAATACACAAAATCTCATAATCACAATAATGAAATTCATAATTTACAACACAAGTAAATATTAATGAATTTTAAATGATACTCCCTGGATGGCAACATCCTCATCCGGGGTTCCGTGTACTGTCCCTGTTCTCACAATCATCAAACTCATCAAATCTCATAAATCAGTAAATCAACACATTGATTTAACTCATAGCATGCCTGATTCTCAAGTATCAATAATTAATGATTCCAAATTCATTATACATGCAAACATAGATATCTCGATATCTAATACTGATTTTCAACTTTGCTACCAATCACAGATAGCTCAAATGCCTAGCATTTATTTTACAAATTCTCTATTTCACTTAGACATCTCACATGTCTTTCAACGAATACATGATCCCACGATCATTCTCAGGCATCTCAAATGCCCTACCCTTTATTTTACAAATTCTCATTTATACTTAGACATCTCACATGTCTTACAATAGTCACATAAACCCAGTACCCCATACCTCTTATAAGGTCATACTACTATAGTATTATGCACACTTGTGGCAGCGATATCAAGACTAGGTCGTTCCATAGTCATATCGACACACACACACATATATATATATATATATATATATATATATATATATATATATATATATATATATATATATATATATATATAGCCATACCCACAACCATCTAATGCAATTACAACACATTACGCATTTCACAATTGCTATCACATAAAGTAATGCTCGTACGTCGCACGTACCTTAAATCTCCGAAGTCCGAGCCAAACCTTGCTCGAGTTCCATGTCCCGAGGAACGATGTGCTAACACGATAAATTAATTCACAATTAATTACGAACATGCAACCCATGCTCAAGCACACCCATAACCCTTATATAGAAAATTATTGTCAACCCACGACAATTAACCATTATCGAAAATTGCTCAAGAACACCCCACAAATTTTCGAACCTTCACAACACAAATCGAACCCAAACTAAACATCATAATACATCTAAAACATGTAATAAATCTATCAATAGCAAGGACCATCACCCCTTGCCAAAAACCCCCAAAAATTCGAACTCAAACCCCTCAAACAGCAAGAAATTCGAACCAAAAGCCAAGCAATTTTCGAACCAAAACCTCACTCAAACAGCATGAAAATCGAATCAATTGGCAACCAATTTCTTTGAACCACAAAGCAAGAAATTTTCGACCCAAACTAAGCACCAAAACGCCCCAAAAACACTGGAAGAAAAGCCCCAAAAATCGTACCAAAATCGAGCCACAAAATCGGACAGAAATCCAGTTCGAACCCTAGCGCTTTTCTGGCAAATCCGAACGCGATTCTCAACGAAACTTCAAATTGTTGGTATGGGGAGGAGCGCCTGGAAGAGACGAAGCTGGCGGCGGGTCGGACGCGCCGAACGGCGGCCGGACGGCGGCGGGCGCGGCGCTTGAAGTGGCGAGGGTCGCACAGATCGGGAAAGCTACGCGGGGAAGAGAGAGGGTGACGGGAAAATGTGGGGAAAAAATGGCTCCGATAATTAAAATCTCGGGTTCAATTGGTATTTATAGCAAAAATACCCCAAAATACTAATAGCCCCACAAATACATCATGATTCATTATAAATCATCTGTTTTCAAAAATTCTCTCTCTAACTCAAAAACCCCCTACCGGTGCCCACACCAAGCACCCGAGATTCTGAGTCACACTAAAAACCCAACTCATAGGTTTTCACCGAAATGAGAATACGATCTCAACCTCGGGATCCAACAATCCCAACTACCCAAATAAACGAGCCCAGAAGGCCCAACACCGCGATTAAACTCCAAATCGCCACGTAAAACAACTTTACGGGTTATTAACACTCCGGGATTAACATCCCTAATCTCTGGTCATCACAATATCCCCCACTAAAAGAATTTCGTCCTCGAAATTAGCACCGGTGTATCACCTAACACCCGGGCTACACCACAACATGAAGCCATAACCTCGATTCTTGACCATATCAGAATCGTATAAAAAAAAAAGCGCAAGGGTACCTACCTCGCACCAACTCTAAAACAAGGCGACTTACCAAAACCAACACCAACTTATCACCCAAGAGACAAAACGTACCTCGATGCGGTTCATCCCAAAAGTCAGTCCCTCATGACTGCAAAACAACCAATACTTACGACCGTAGATCGGACAGCCATCCTTCGTTCTAATACCACTAGTAAGAACGCATCATGAATGACACCTCAACCGTGAGAACGTTGACTTCGTGTCAAACTCTGGAGTGGAATAGACTTCCAAATCCATCATAACGTCAAAGAGCGTCAGTACCACTCAACGCTAACAACCCAAAAGCAGTTAGTCAACTGAAACTGCAAGTATTCGAATTGTTCCTGATTCCATCGTAGATATCATTCAAAGACATCTCTATCATGACTCACGATGTCTAACATACATCGTTACGAGGGAAACATTAGCATACCACGGTGTACACATACCAAGTCTGGTTTCCACTTCCAAACCTCATCCATCAAATGAGCAGTCGCATCATTGTAACTCAATTTGGGCAACTCACGGCCACAGATTCACACAAAAGACATCTCACAAGATGTCCACCTCCGGATATTCCAAGAATCACATCCTGATCATAAATAAACCATTGAGACTCCACAGAGTTCAAATCCTGAAAGGACATGCAATAAATTGCATCCTCAACGCTTGTGTCGACAGCGACACCCAATAAATCCGAATTCCTGCCATCCCTTGATAATCCTAGGATTTAACAATCCAAACTTGGGAAGGCTATCGCATAACTCGGAGGAAACACCAACAAGGAAACACCTCAACCCTCACAAGATAATCCCTCCTCAAAGGGAGTCAACCAACTCCACGATTGTTTCTCATAATTATAGTGCCGTGGAGATTCCCAATCTCAAGGTGTTCCATATCTCTCATCAGAGACTTAACCATCCAAAAATAGCATACTCTATGCTTGACAAAAGGAAATCGATAACTGGTATCCGTACACTCACCGGTATACCTGCCTAAGCACTGACATCACATGCATACTCAATGCACTTGGCTCGGGTATCTACAACATGCCCCTAAGCCCCCAAACACAACTGTCAATTCTGAGTCACTCCCTACTCAGTGGAGGATGAAAATCGACGATCAACAACACGGCGTGATTCCCAAAGTCAACACCACACGTACCAACTTACCGAATCCTTCAAAGATTCCCAAATAGGTATAATACTACCTCCTTCCCCACAAGGGAAGTGCTATCGAACTCAAGATCCACCAGTCTCGAACCACCGTTCGGAAAAACTGGATACAATAACACCCATTGCATCCCAAATGCACAGATTCCCCAGATCGAGTCAACAACGACTTGATGACTCTCTTGTTGGTACTTCAACCTTATGAGCTGTCCCGGACAAGTCTCACCGAGATTTAACATCAACGTATACACGTTTCAGTGAGGCATGCACAACCTCAACCTCAAATGACGTGGTGACTACTAGAGTCCACCACAATCCACATCGTATCACCTTACGATTTGCCAAACTTGATTCCAACGAGCAGTATCATGGCTCCAACAATCACACTATATCATTCCCCCAATATCTGGCTAGCAAAGCGTTGTCTCCATAGGCTCAATCAAGCCCACCAACAAACCATATGTTCCATCTCGATATGCCATACCGTACAAACCGTTAGAGTAATGGGTCATCGCCCAACATATCTCTAAAATACCAAGCACAATGGACAACCCGGTGTCCTTGCTCACTTATGATACAATCATAGTCCGTTAAAACTTATCCCACACCCTCAGGGTGGGTGTAACCATGTCTACCCTACGTCACAACACAAGCGAGTAGTTTCCTCAATGACTACTCTTACCACCAATCACTTGGCCTAAGCCAAACCAGCGAGTATACCCAAGGGTATCATCACTCGAACAATAGGTCTCGTCAACTAGTGACCCAAACTCTATCATGTGCTCATCATCGGCACTCAAACCATACAACCTAATACATAACATAAATGTATTAATCATCAAAACGACGCTACACGTCTACATAGAACATCCACCATGTCATTGTCATCCCGTGACGGTACCTGTCAACATATGACTTTGAAACAATATTGCCGACTCGTAACGGTATATGTCGATACACGACATCTATAATCTAATCGTCAAACACATGACAATATAAGTAAATCAACACATGATATCCACAATAGTGCTAAATAAACAGTAATATGCCATACCTCATTGCTAACAATATAGCGGCATACCTGACTCAGTCATCCAACAGTGGTACGCAATCAGCACCCATCGCTCGTAGGTGGCGTAATCCAACGTCATGTGCATAGCGGCATAACCCGTCGCTATAGAATCAGGGGCATAATCCCTCGTCATAGAGTCAGCGGCATAAAACCTCGCTATAGACATCTGGCGGCATGAACCATCGCCCTAGATGTAGCGGAATGTACAATCGCTATGAATACCTGGCGGCATAAGTCATCGCCAATCAATATAGCGGAATGAGGCATCGCTATCAGTATACATGCGGCATAAATCATCGCCAATAGAATAGCGGAATGAGACATCGCTATCAATATATCCGGCGGCAAGAACCATCGCCAATCAATATAGCGGAATGAACCATCGCTATCAATACATATGGCGGAATGAACCATCACCAATCAATATAGCGGCATGAACCATCGCTATCAATACATATGGCGGAATGAACCATCGCCAATCAATATAGCGGAATGAGGCATCGCTATCAGTATACATGCGGCATAAATCATCGCCAATAGAATAGCGGAATGAGACATCGCTATCAATATATCCGGCGGCAAGAACCATCGCCAATCAATATAGCGGAATGAACCATCGCTATCAATACATATGGCGGAATGAACCATCGCCAATCAATATAGCGGCATGAACCATCGCTATCAATACATATGGCGGAATGAACCATCGCCAATCAATATAGCGGCATGAACCATCGCTATCAATACATATGGCGGAATGAACCATCGCCAATCAATATAGCGGCATGAACCATCGCTATCAATATATCCGACGGAATGAACCATCGCCAATCAATATAGCGGCATAAACCATCGCTATCGATATATATAATGTGGTTGTTCCGGTCCTGTTATAGCAGCGGAATTTTAGGACCCCTCGCTTCGACATATAGCGGCATCATATGATATCCCTCACTTGGCAGCGGCATGTTACCTCGCTTAGACATGACAGCGGCAAATATCATATTACCATCGCTTCATATGACAGCGGCAAGTACCTCCCTCGCTCGAATATAACAACTACCGGAACTCCCACTAGCTCCATGTACCTGCATCCAGGTTAATACCACAGTTCACAATATAATGATCAATATCACTTTTCAGTTATAACCACAATATTCCACAATAATCACAATATTCCACTTTAATCATTAGAATTGTGACTGTTCCGGTCCCAATACAACAGCGGAATTTTAGGACCCCTCGCTTCGACAATGACAGCGGCATGTTACCTCGCTCAGTCATGACAGCGGCAAGTACCTCCCTCGCTCGGAGATAAAGGCTACCGGAACATTCATCAATTCTACCACAATAATCAAGCACAACAGTTGATTCCATTATCACAATATATCACTAACATTTCACATATATCATCACATGTAAGGGTTCACTAACCATGATATGTCACATATATCATCACATGTAAGGGTTCACTAACCATGATATGCATAATCAAATGTGTAACACGTTTTACCGTCCGAAGCCCGTACGTCTCACCTTTCCTGATTTTCCTACAAAATCAGATCCCTTAACACATAATGCATGAAGGGCCAGACATCACCATTAATGCCATCCCATCTCATGCTACACGATTCCTGCAATCACACTGATTAGCAACACCACTTTTCATATTATAAAAAGCACATAAACAACTAGTTGTGTCATACAACATTAATGCCATCATGCATAAATATGTGTTATCAATAACTTCCTAGGCCCTTAACAGCCCAAAGAGCTAACCTGGCTCTGATACCACTAATGTAAGGACCCCAAGCCCTTAACCCTTAATTAGTGTATTAACCACTATGTGTGGCACATGCTTTCAATAAAAAGCCAATCGGGAAGCTCAGATGATACTTTACCATTGAATGGCAATTACAAAATTTCTTTAATATTCAACATTAAGATCATCTCTACCCGCAATTAGACTCCCATGTTCGCCCTTTAACACCCCCATTACACCACTTTTGCATTGTGGGTTTTTATAAAAATTTGGGCAGAGTCTCCCCATAAATTGAGCTATCCCAAAACAAAAGCACATCACATAAAATAATTCCCGGCCAGGGAATACACAATACTCAACAGAATACTGAACACAAAGTAAATTCCCAGCCAGGGAAGACACCACACATAAGACGACAAAAGTGGGTTTCAACACCCACATAACACACTAACGACTCTCATATCATTAGCAATTCTACCACAATTGCATGCAACATATAATGAAAGAGAGAAAGGTTCATGGCTTTATATACAACCCATATACAAGAATATCCGTGCTCACATGCGAGCATCATAAATGTGTATGTAAATCTCGGGTGTATATAAGTACTCTATACGATACCGTGCTCCATCAAGCCCTGGTACCACGATCCTATGAGTACATCCAATCAACAGCTCGAGCTCAGCTCCACAGCCATCGATGCACCTGTTCACCTGCCCCAACAGAGACAGCCCCCAACGGGGTGAGCATACCAATACACAAAATCTCATAATCACAATAATGAAATTCATAATTTACAACTCAAGTAAATATTAATGAATTTTAAATGATACTCCCTGGATGGCAACATCCTCATCCGGGGTTCCGTGTACTGTCCCTGTTCTCACAATCATCAAACTCATCAAATCTCATAAATCAGTAAATCAACACATTGATTTAACTCATAGCATGCCTGATTCTCAAGTATCAATAATTAATGATTCCAAATTCATTATACATGCAAACATAGATATCTCGATATCTAATACTGATTTTCAACTTTGCTACCAATCACAGATAGCTCAAATGCCTAGCATTTATTTTACAAATTCTCTATTTCACTTAGACATCTCACATGTCTTTCAACGAATACATGATCCCACGATCATTCTCAGGCATCTCAAATGCCCTACCCTTTATTTTACAAATTCTCATTTATACTTAGACATCTCACATGTCTTACAATAGTCACATAAACCCAGTACCCCATACCTCTTATAAGGTCATACTACTCTAGTATTACGCACACTTGTGGCAGCGATATCAAGACTAGGTCGTTCCATAGTCATATCGACACACATATATATATATATATATATATATATATATATAGCCATACCCACAACCATCTAATGCAATTACAACACATTACGCATTTCACAATTGCTATCACATAAAGTAATGCTCGTACGTCGCACGTACCTTAAATCTCCGAAGTCCGAGCCAAACCTTGCTCGATTTCCATGTCCCGAGGAACGATGTGCTAACACGATAAATTAATTCACAATTAATTACGAACATGCAACCCATGCTCAAGCACACCCATAACCCTTATATAGAAAATTATTGTCAACCCACGACAATTAACCATTATCGATAATTGCTCAAGAACACCCCACAAATTTTCGAACCTTCACAACACAAATCGAACCCAAACTAAACATCATAATACATCTAAAACATGTAATAAATCTATCAATAGCAAGGACCATCACCCCTTGCCAAAAACCCCCAAAAATTCGAACTCAAACCCCTCAAACAGCAAGAAATTCGAACCAAAACCTCACTCAAACAGCATGAAAATCGAATCAATTGGCAACCAATTTCTTTGAACCACAAAGCAAGAAATTTTCGACCCAAACTAAGCACCAAAACGCCCCAAAAACACTGGAAGAAAAGCCCCAAACATCGTACCAAAATCGAGCCACAAAATCGGACAGAAATCCAGTTTGAACCCTAGCGCTTTTCTGGCAAATCCGAACGCGATTCTCAACGAAACTTCAAATTGTTGGTATGGGGAGGAGCGCCTGGAAGAGACGAAGCTGGCGGCGGGTTGGACGCGCCGAACGGCGGCCGGACTGCGGCGGGCGCGGCGCTTGAAGTGGCGGGGGTCGCACAGATCGGGAAAGCTACGCGGGTAAGAGAGAGGGTGACGGGAAAATGTGGGGAAAAAATGGCTCCGATAATTAAAATCTCGGGTTCAATTGGTATTTATAGCAAAAGTACCCCAAAATACTAATAGCCCCACAAATACATCATGATTCATTATAAATCATCTGTTTTCAAAAATTCTCTCTCTAACTCAAAAACCCCCTACCGGTGCCCACACCAAGCACCCGAGATTCTGAGTCACACTAAAAACCCAACTCACAGGTTTTCACCGAAATGAGAATACGATCTCAACCTCGGGATCCAACAATCCCAACTACCCAAATAAACGAGCCCAGAAGGCCCAACACCGCGATTAAACTCCAAATCGCCACGTAAAACAACTTTACGGGTTATTAACACTCCGGGATTAACATCCCTAATCTCTGGTCATCACAGTCCCCATGACACTATAGATCTCAATCATAATCAAAGGGTATCAAGGAAATAGAAGATCCAATATGATATGCCCAATGAATCATCTATGCATGCATGTGGCATATGCAACTCAATTTTGTCATGCAATCTCATATGAAAGTCAATATAATTCATATAATCCACATAAGAAATCAAATATCTCATATCAATCAAGTAATGTCATATAAGATAGTACATTAGCATCATTACACGTCTTTGCCAGACGTCATGATAAAACACATTTCAACGTACCTCAGACCAAAGCTAATCTACTGAGTACTCCTCGAATCAAAACCGGAATCTATTAACCTGGTCATGTAAATTCCAAAATGACACTAAGTGTTCAAGTAGTGCATTGAATCAAATTCAACTTCTAAGTATTGATAGCGATTTTCTTAAATTTTAAGCCTGACCCATTTTCGTAGAAAAATCACTATATACAACATCAAAATGACTCAATTCTAGTGCTTAAAGTTCAAAAACTCAAAGTACTATATTTCATATATTATGATGTCAAGTTGGTTCCTCCATCTGTAAGGGGTTTGAACACTAAAAACATAGCATTTAAAAATCTGTTTTTCAGCTTGAGCAGTTCTAGTAAAAATACTATACTTTTCGTTTGAAATCCAAATTGAGTTATTTTAGTTGCAAATTACATACAACGTGAAGCCCTACAATTACTATTTCTAGATATTTTCACGAATTCCTAGCCAAAAATGCCCAGGAATCCGAAGAACACACTGCATGGGTATTTTCGCTCACATCCAGAGTTCAGAATGAGCACTATTAGTATAAAATTCGTAACTCTTTCAATATGAGTCCAAAATAATTTTTTTTAAATTGAAGAGAATTTAAAGATCTACAACTTTCATTGAAGACTGACATCAAATTCAAAGCATAATTTTCCCAGAAACTCGAAAAATACACTGCATGCAACATGCATGAACATGCAGAATCCAGAATGTGCACTATTAGTAAAATTGACATAACTCTTTCATATGAGCTCCAAATCGCATGCATTGTTTTTTTTAAACTGCATAAAATTTGATTATCTACAACTTTTATTCACGGCTCAAACTCATATTCGAAGGTTAGCAATGTCGAAAGTACGAACTCAAAATCTTTAAGTTTCTACCTATATTTCGACTCTAAACAAATAATTCAAAGTAAATTTAGTTTGAAAAAGAATCATTCCCTTGTAGATTCAATAAATCATTCACCAAGCTAAATCAAGACTCCATCTTTGAAGTTCCTTGAGTATCTTGCTCCTTACCTCACTTCCTCTTCAAATTTGGTGTTGCATGTTGAATTGGACCAAAATTTTCTATGGCAATTTTGATGGTGTTTTTGAAAAAGAGGAGAGGAGATGGTGAGGAAGATGATGAAAAAAATAATGGCTAAACTTTGCTTGTTTTAAAGATAGTGGGGCGACACCCCCAATGTCTCAACCCATTTTTTTTTTCATTTTTTTAAAGTTAAGTGGTCTATGTGTCTCATTACAATAATTAATTGTCTCTTGCATGGCAGTATGCTATGTAAAAAAATTATATGTATTCATGTGTATTTTGATATATTTTATCTTGATTAAAAGTAAGATGTTGTGTATTTTGATGTATTTTATCTTGATTAAAAATAAGGTGTCTCAAAAAAAGAATTGCTAAACTTAGCTTGTTTTAAAGATAGTGGGGTGACACCCCAATGTCAACCCATTTTTTTTTCCATTTTGTTAAAGTTCAGTGGTCCATGTGCCTCATTACAATAATTAATTGTCTCTTGCATGGCAGTAGGCTATGTAAATAAAATATATGTATTCATGTGTATTTTGATGTATTTTATCTTGATTAAAAATAAGGTGTTGTGATCCGAAACACCTTAATTCGAATTCTTAGATTTTAATCACCCGGGTTTGCTAACTTGTGGTTAATCATAATTAATTAGCAACAAGGCCTTAAACTTCTTCCCCTCTGAAAATGATTTCTTCCTCGAAATCGCAAAACTGAGTATAAATCAACATATATCCCATTCGGCTGCTCACAACATTTACTAGTAATCATCACTACTATGCATGGGATATCACGAATATCTCAAACCACTGAGACCATTCTTGTCTCAATGTAGCCTCTCCTTTCCCATGTCTTTCTTCTGTGCCATGTCAACTCCATTAAACTAATACCAACTGATATAATCTCGTTTTGCTCAATACTTTCTCGTACTAGTTCTAAATTTGATTGACAGTAATGTCTATTTCAAACTCATCAAGTTAAATGAGATGTCTCAGTCTCATTCATAGATACTTAAGAATCATCATGTATCAGTGACAACAATTGTGGTAGTGTCAACGATATACCACTGAACCAAACTTCTCTATGACTTCACAAGGTTCAAAATATCGAGGCAACATCGTACCTTACCTAACAAATAGTATCGATCAACGTAAATGTAATATCTTCAGATTTACCTGATTCTCAACTTGAAATTCTAATGATATATTTCTCTTGTTGGCATAGCAAACCTACTTACTTTAAGCCAATTTCATTCATTTTCGTAGAAATTTATCGTTCCTAGCATTTACTCAGCAATCTTAAGTTGTTCCAAAGATTCCTTACCAATCATATCAGCGATCGGCAAATTCTGGCTCTATAAAACCTCAACCGATGCCATCCCGATAGTTGTCTGGAACTTAAATTATAGGAAAAATTCTACTAGTGAATAGTGATTTCTGTCAGTTACCACTAAATTCATCACTATTGTGATACCCGGGATTTATTAGTGTTAATCTCGGTGTGGTAATAATCCTTAAAGGATTTTAATTGTGGCAATTATGAATTAATTGCGGTTTCGGGACTCTCGGGGATTTTAAACCCGATTTTTGGAGTCGTTGGATCCATGGGATGAGATTGTATTCTCATCGTGGTGATAACCTTGGAATTTGGTTTTGGTGGGACCTGGGGCCCGGAGTACTTTGTACTGGGGCTGGTAATGGAATTTGAGTTGGAGAGATAATTGTTGAAAAATGATATTTAATGAGTCATGATGAATTTGTGGAGGAGTCGGTATTTTGGAGCTTTGGAGCTATATATACCAAATAGACTCGGTATTCCGTCATTACACGAAATCTCCTCCCTCTCTCCCCTTTCTTCCCAGTGATCCCCACCCCCCTTCCTCCCCCTTTTTGGAAATTTTGGAAATGTCGGGATTTTGAGATCGAGGCTTAAGTGGCCCGTTTCCGGGGCAATGTCTACATTCCAATGAGAATATTATACTTTTAAAATGGATTGGTTGGAGCCAAAGTTCATAAAACGGAATTCTCGGTTGAGTTTTTAGCTATCTTTTAAACATATAAAATGGAATATTTTGGGTATTATGCATGCTTAACCGGGGGGCTTTTATTTTGGTAATCGTCATGGATAGACGATAGGTTTGGAAGTTGTGAACGTGCTTGGGCACGTGATTGCATGCCTATGTTTAATTGAGAGTTATTTGCATGTTAGCACTTAACTCATCGGGTCGTGGGACTCAGGCAAGGTTGGACTCAAACTACGGAATCATAAGTTATGTATGACGTATGAGCATAGCCCTTTTATATAATTGCAATTATTGAGTGTTTGGTACACTATATTGCAATAAATGTATATGAAAATGCATGGTTTATGGTAATTGCTGCAATGGTTATATATGCATTGAGAATCATATGGTGCCGCTTTTGAGCGAGCAATAATTAGGATGTCGTCGCCTTTGAGCGAACATCGGTTATGACGCCACTGCTGTTGAGCATGCATGGGAATGAAATGCCACTATTGTAGAGCGAGAAATGGAATAGCACTATGGAACCAAAAGTGAGATATATGGAATATCTGTAATCATTGTTTAATGATTTGATGCTATTGATTATGATATCGGTATATGGTTAATGGATAGGTTAATCAATGTAATGGTCAACTGGCATTTGGGAATTTGATGGTTTCAGTGTTTTGAGAACAGGGACAGTACAGGAAACCCCGGATGAGGATGATGCCATCCAGGGAGTATATTTTGTATTTCATAGCATTTACATTGTTGTAAATTATGAATTGTATTATTGTGGTTATTGGATTTGGGATATTAGTATGCTCACCCCGTGTGGGGGTTGTCTCTGTTGGGGCAGGTAATTAGGTACATCGATGGCTTTGGAGTGAGCTCGAGCTATGGAATGGAGGTGATTCCAGGGATCGAAGTACCAGTGATGTTATTGAGCACGACGCTTTATACATTTGATACACATATACTTATTCGATGCTCGCATGTGAGCACTATTATGTGTACATGGTATTTATAAAAAGGCAAGGTCCTTTCTCTCTTCATTTGTGAGTGGTATGCAATTATCTATTGAATTGCTAAATTAATTGAGAATATGTTAGTGTATTATATTGGTGCATGATATGCATGTGAACTTGGTTGGGGAAACTAGACATTATATGGAATAATGTAAAGAATTTTTATATGAGGCATGAATGGCTATGATGATAAGTGATTTCTCCCCCACATGTATGATTGTATGCACTAATGGCATGTATTAATACACTAATAACAGATTAAGGGCACGGGGGTCCTTACATTAGTGGTATCAGAGCAGTGGTTTGCTCTTCGGGGCTGTTGAGGGCCTGGAACATGCTGATTTGAATGGGTAGCACATATTTATGCATGATAGTAGTTAGTGTTGTGTGACACAACTATTTTGCTTATGTGCATTTATGATATGTGATCATAGTGGAACAATTATATGTCATGACATCTATGGAATCATAATATAACCTGTTGATTATGAATGTGAGTTGTGGCACATGGACAACCAAAGGGAGCATTTTGAAATGCATTGGGATACAGGAAGTACCTTGTACTCATAGTTTAGGCATTTACTCATTATAATCTTATTGTGGTGAATATGGATTATCATATGCTCATGGTTTGGGATTGTTCCTGTAGGGACGCTATGACACGAAAGGCTAAGGCCAGGGTTGAAAGACACGAAATGGTAACCTGCATTTTATATACATCATGGATTATGCATGTGGTTGCATGTATATATCGTAGTGATGATTTTAATGCTTTGCCGCTGTCACTTGAAGCGATGATAGAACACTTGCCGCTGTCATGACAAGCGAGGTGCATTAAAATACACTCATTGTGGTTGTATATATTGGAGTGATGATTTTAATGCTTTGCCGCTGTCACTTGAAGCGATGATAGAATACTTGCCACTGTCATGACAAGCGAGGTGCATTAAAAATACACTCATGGTGATGTATATTGGAATATGGTATATGCATTGTATTGCAGGTATAGAGGGAATACTTGGAGAATATCCCATGAGTCGTTGTTATGGATGAGTGATGATTTTAAATGCTTTGCCGCTGTCACTTGATGCGATGATAGAATACTTGCCACTGTCATATCGTAGCGAGGAAAGAATATTTGCCGCCAAATGTTGAAGCGAGGGTATTGCCGCATGTCGCATTTGGGCGAGGTTATTCGATGCTGCTGATATGTCGAAGCGAGGGGTATTAGTGCCGTAGTCATGACAAGCGAGGTGCATTAAAATACACTACCGTAACAAGACTAGGGATCCGCTATTCTATTGGCGATGTTTCATGCCGCCGGGTATTATATAGCGATGGTTCATTCCGTTATTCTATTGGCGATGGTTTATGCCGCCGGGTATTATATAGCGATGGTTCATTCCGCTATTCTATTGGCGATGGTTCATGCCGCCGGGTATTATATAGCAATGGTACATTCCGCTACATCCATTGGCGATGGTTCATGCCGCCGGGTATTATATATAGCGACGGTGCATTCCGCTACATCTATGGCGATGGTTCATACCGCCGGGTATCATATAGCGATGGGTCATTCCGCTACCTCTTTGGCGATGGTTCATACCGCCGAATATTTATAGCGATGTTTTATGCCGCTGACTCTATGGCGAGAGATCATGCCGCGGATTCTATAGCGATGGGTTATACCGCTATGTGTGTAACACTGGATTACACCACCTACGAGCGATGGGTGCTGATTGCGTGTCACTGTTGGACGTCGGAGACAGGTATGCCACTATTATTAGCGATGAGGTATGGCATATTACTGTTTATTAGCATTATTGTGATGGTATGCTTTGATGTACATATAATGTCATGTGTTTGACGATGAGGCTGTGGATGTCGTGTTTCGACATATACCATCACGAGTTGACGATGTTATTTTGAATGTCATATGTTGACAGGTACTGTCATGGGATGACGACGACATAGTGGATGTCTATGTAGACGCATAGCGTCGTTTCGATGATTAATACGTTTATGTATATATATTTACTCGTATGGTTTGAGTGCTGATGGCGAGTACATGGTAGTGTCTGGGTCACTGGTTGACGAGACCATTATGCCGAGCAGGTCGCTCGATGAATCATTGGGTGCGTCGTACTGGAAGTGTACCGCAGCACATAATTGAGGTAACTATTTTACGAGTAGTTGTACCTTTGGGCATACTCGTTGGTATGGCTATGGCCAAGTGACTGGTAAAAGGAGTAGTTGTCAAGGAAACTACTTGCTCATGCCATTCTGACATGTGGTGGACATGATCACACCACCCCTGAGGGTGTGGGATAAATCCTACGGAATTAGGATTGCTTCGTGGTTGAGCAAGGACACCGGGATGTCCTTTTGTGCATTGGTATTAGAGAAATATTGGGTGATGACCCACTACTCTAATGGTTATTATGGTATGGTGTACCGAGATGGGACGAACAATACGTTGGTGGGCTTGGTATAAGCCTATGGGGCAGCGTTTTGCTAGCCAGGTATTGTAGCAGTGTTATAGTGTGCTTGTTATGGCGATTATACTGCACGTTGGGACCGAGTTCAGTGAATTGTATGATGATACGATGAGGGCTTATGTCAGAATCTTGTAGTCTCCATGTGGCATGATGTTTGAGATAGGGAATACCTCAGGGGGAACGTTTTTACGTTTATCGTTTTGAGGGGCTTGTACTTGGACAGCTCAATTTTGTTGGTTGTACCAACACGAGTGTCAACAGGTCGTTGTTAACTCTAGTTGAGCATCCTTGCATATGGAATGCAACGGGAGTCACGATTGGATTTGTGGGATATAGCTAGTGTGGTAACACTACTATATTGATTTTATCTCTTGGGGAGATTTGGATTGTACTGTCATGGAGACAGCTGGTATTGGTTGAGGGTTTATTGTGAATCAACCGGGGTAAGCCCTACTAGTGTGGACTAGGTGATGGCTTCGTACTTACAGTGGGACGTTCGAGGAAACGTCTCCGGGGTAATGCTTGAGACTGTGGAGTACTATGACATTAGTACAGGGCATCATTAGTTTGAGTATACATGATGTATACGGGTTTTGAGTTGGTAATAGTGGCTTTGATGCACTATTCTGAACCAGTTGCGTATTTTTGGTTCCGTGATATGTTTTGATAAATATATCCAGGCTTCCGAACGGTGGTTCGAGGTTGGAGGGTCATGAGTTTATGAAATTTTCCTTGTGAAGTAGGTAGTATTTATCTACCGATTGGGAATATTTGGGAGATTCATGAGACGGTTTGTGAGGTGTTGATGTTGGAATCACGCCATTGACCGTTTATCTGTCAATCATTATTCTCTGCGAGGTGAGAATAGCTAGGGATTGACAATTGGTTTTGGGACTTTGGATATGATTGGAGAAACCCGAGTCTATTGCATGGAGTACGTTTGTTTTGGTGAATCTCTGTGAGAAATTGTGGCACCTTGAGATTGGTAATCTCGATGGCACGATGTATTATGAGGAATAATCGTGAGGTCCGGTTGACTTCCCCTGAGGAGGGATTGCTGTGTTTTGGGACCATAGTAATTCTTGCTGGTCAATTTGATAGCCTCCCTGTTTTAGGATTGTTGAATCCCAGGATGAACGAGGGATGGCCAGGATTCGGATTTGTTTAGTGTCGTGATTGACACGTGTGGCGAGAATACAATTGATTGTTCTTGCATGTCCTTTCGAGAACTTGAGACTTTGTAGAGTCTCGATATTGTGTTTGGACCAAGATGTGATTTCTTGGAACACACGGATGTAGACATCTTTGGAGATGTGTTTTGTGTCTACTGGTGACCGTGAGTTGTCCGATCTCGTTGCAAGTGGTGCAACTACTCCTCTATTGGAGATGGATTGGAAATTGGGAACCGGACTTAAGTACATTGTAGTGTACTAGTGGTTTTCTTGGCAACGACGTGTGATTAACATCGTAAGCTGAATCGTGGAGATATCATCGAGACGATATCTATTTTGGAATCACGAATGATTCATTTGAATTGCAGTTAGGTCTGGCTGACTGCTTTTGAGATGGTTGGCATCGGGGAATGCTGACGTCTTTCTTTGAGTTTGTGATGGTTTGGGAGGTTTACTCCATTCCAGATTTTGGTGCGAGGTCGGTGTCCTCGCGGTTGGAATGTCGTTCGTGATATGTTCATGATTCGACGATGTAGATCCGTTTGGATTATGTGGTTTCGGCAATACGTGGAGTACGCCGTGCAAATTTTGAGGACGAAATTTTATTATTGGGGGATAATTGTGATACCCGGGAATTATTAGTGTTAATCTCGGTGTGGTAATAATCCTTAAAGGGTTTTAACTGTGGCAATTATGAATTAATTACGGTTTCGGGACTCTCAGGGATTTTAAACCCGATTTTTGGAGTCGTTGGATCCAAGGGATGAGATTGTATTCTCATCGTGGTGATAACCTTGGAATTTGGTTTTGGTGGTACCTGGGGCCCGGAGTACTTTGTACTGAGGCTGGTAATGGAATTTGAGTTGGAGAGATAATTGTTGAAAACAAATGATATTTAATGAGTCATGATGTATTTGGGGAGGAGTCGGTATTTTGGAGCTTTGGAGCTATATATACCAAATAGACTCGGTATTCCGTCATTACACGAAATATCTTCCCTCTCTCCCCTATCTTCCCAGCGATCCCCACCCCCCTTCCTCCCCCTTTTCTCCCTTGATGAAAAATTAATGGTTGCTCGACTTGGGAGCCGTATTTCTCAGAGATAATAAGGTATTATTCATTCCCTCGCATTTATCTTCGATTTGATAGTGGTATTGTGGTGTTTGGGAAGGATTTGTGTTGGGTTAAAGAAAATGGTTTTTAAAGATTTTTGGGTGTTGTATTTTGGGGTTGATTTATAGACCCTTGTTAAGGGTTTATGTTGTATGGGGTGTGAGGATTGTTGTTGGGGAAGATTTGGCAAGAAAAATGCCATTTTTGGTTGTTACAGGTCGAGGCGATCGATCCCTAGGGCGGGGCGATCGATCGCCGCGACATTGATAAAATTTTGTGGAAGATGAACAGTGAGGCTATACTCAAAGGAGGCGATCGATCGCCATGGGGCAGTAGCCAAAATTGTTGAGAGGCGACCGATCGCCTGGAAATGAGGCGATCGATCGTCCATGCCTTCCTGCGAGGTGATCAATCACCTAGGGCGAAGCGATCGCCGCCCGTAAGGTTTAGTTTTTTTTTGGAAATTTTGGAAATGTCGGGATTTTGAGATCGAGGTTTAAGTGGCCCGTTTCCGGGGCAATGTCTACATTCCAATGAGAATGTTATACTTTTAAAATGGATTGGTTGGAGCCAAAGTTCATAAAACGGAATTCTCGGTTGAGTTTTTGGCTATCTTTTAAACATATAAAATGAAATATTTTGGGTATTATGCATGCTTAGCCGGGGGGCTTTTATTTTGGTAATCGTCATGGATAGACGATAGGTTTGGAAGTTGTGAACGTGCTTGGGCACGTGATTGCATGCCTATGTTTAATTGGGAGTTATTTGCATGTTAGCACTTAACTCATCGGGTCGTGGGACTCAGGCAAGGTTGGACTCAAACTACGGAATCATAAGGTACGTATGACGTACGAGCATAGCCCTTTTATATAATTGCAATTATTGAGTGCTTGGTACACTGTATTGCAATAAATGTATATGAAAATGCATGGTTTATGGTAATTGCTACAATGGTTATATATGCATTGAGAATCATATGGTGCCGCTTTTGAGCGAGCAATAATTAGGATGTCGTCACCTTTGAGCGAACATCGGTTATGACACCACTGCTGTTGAGCATGCGTGGGAATGAAATGCCGCTATTGTAGAGCGAGCAATGGAATAGAACTATGGAACCAAAAGTGAGATATATGGAATATCTGTAATCATTGTTTAATGATTTGATGCTATTGATTAGGATATCGGTATATGGTTAATGGATATGTTAATCAATGTAATGGTCAACTGACTTTTGGGAATTTGATGGTTTCAGTGTTTTGAGAACAGGGACAGTACAGGAAACCCCGGATGAGGATGATACCATACAGGGAGTATATTTTGTATTTCATAGCATTTACATTGTTGTAAATTATGAATTGTATTATTGTGATTATTGGATTTGGGATATTGGTATGCTCACCCCGTGTGGGGGCTGTCTCTGTTGGGGCAGGTAATTAGGTACATCGATGGCTTTGGAGTTGAGCTCGAGCTATGGAATGGAGGTGATTCCAGGGATCGAAGTACCAGTGATGGTATTGAGCACGCCGTTTTATACATTTGATACACATATACTTATTCGATGCTCGCATGTGAGCACTATTATGTGTGCATGGTATGTATAAAAAGGCAAGGGCCTTTCTCTCTTCAATTGTGAGTGGTATGCAATTATCTATTGAATTGCTAAATGAACTGAGAATATGTTAGTGTATTATATTGGTGCATGATATGCATGTGAACTTTGTTGGGGAAACTAGACATTATATGGAATAATGTAAAGAATTTTTATATGAGGCATGAATGGCTATGATGATAAGTGATTTCTCCCCCACATGTATGGTTGTATGCACTAATGGCATGGATTAATACACTAATAATGGATTAAGGGCACTGGGGTCCTTACAACTATTAATTGGGACATAGCTTTCAAAGTCTGGATAATTCTCTCAGTTTGTCCATCAGTCTGGGTATAATAAGCAATACTCATTGCTAACTTAGTACACAAGACAATCTCTGAAGATGGTTTTCGAATTTGGATATTATCCTTGGATCTCTATCAGATACAATTGTTACAGAAACTTACTTTAACTAAACCACATTATCCACATCTTAAACATGTCGCTTTCTCATAGGCATACAGACACCGTCATATGAAATCAATATCTTGTATTGAATAATCAATCAACTCTGATTCAACTTGTTTCACAAATTCTATTTGATATAAACAATATGCCACAAAATTCCGAAATTTCTTTCTTCATACCATCCCATCAGAAATAGGATATCATGAATAATACATCTCATCATTCCCTAACAATATCATCTATAGTGTGCCTTCTACAGTAATACTTATTTCGAATCAATAGGATTCGATGCTATTTACTGATTGTTCAATCGCAACCCACCACTAAATGGCATACCAAGATCTAGTTGGTTGATGAGACAGAACCAATTTCTTCAATCAATATCTGTATGAGCCTGTCCTTCGAGTCTCTCTGATCTTCAAAATCAGATGTGACTCAAAAACATTGATGTTACCATTGCATCTTGCACTTTTCGGTTCAGCGCATCTGCTACTAGTTTCACTTTCCTTGATTGATATTGACTATCAGAGTCAAATTCTTTAATAAATCTAGTCATCGCTTTTATATCATGTTCAACTCTGACTGAATAATAGATATTTTAAACTCCTAAATTAAGAGTATATCATGAATTGTTCGCCATACAGATAACGTTGCCACATCTTCAAGGAAAAAATAATGGCTCCAAGCTTGAGTTCTGAACAGGATATCATGATTCTTTCATAAAAGCCTGTAAGCTGGCCAAACTCATAAAACTTCGTATCTTGAGTACACTGGTTGGTCTTGGCCAAATTATTACTACCTCCACTTTACTGGGATCAACAGGTATCTGGTGAGCTGGTATCACCTATCCCAAAACAACACTCGATTCAATCAAGATGTATATTTCGATAACTTGATATACAATTTGAGCTTCACGAAGCGTCTGAAGAACCAATCGTAAATGTTCTGTGTGGTTCCTTCTGGATCTCGAATACATAGTATACCACTGATGAATATTATCACAATTCCGCCCAAAAAATTACGGAATACGCTATTCATCAAATTCATAAACTCTACTGATATAGTTATCAGACCACACGACATTACCAAAAATTCAAAATGCTTATATCTGGTTTGACCAAATGCTTAGAGGAAATTTTCCCTTCTGACTCAAACTGATGGTAACCATATTTAAAATCCTTCTTCTTATACATCGAAGTTTTTTACAACTGATCAAATACTTCTCGATCTTAGGCAGTTGGTATTTATTCTTGACAATAGCCCGGTTCAACTGCCTTTAGTCGTACACATCTTCATAATACCATCTTCATTCTTCACGAACAGCACTGACGTTGACATACTCAGATATATGTACCTTTATTGAGGATATTCTGTAACTATTCTTCTAAATTTGTCAACTCTGCTGATGCCATTCCGTACAGTACTATCGATATCAAATCTATTCCTTGGCATCAAAGAATAGTTAAAATCGATTTTCTTCTCTAGTGAAAATTCTATTATTTCCTCGGGAAAATCTTGGTAAGTTTTCTTACCAATAGGATATCAATCAACCTCGACTCTTCCTGATCAGCATTCAAATATCCCTCATTTTCCAAGTATCACAACCACAATATTCTCATAGTTGATACTATTAGTATCTTAGCTTGCTAGTCGTGGCTATAAACATTTCATTTGAAGCCACAATAAGGTAGAAAATTCATTACACCCTGAAATCAACTTACAATATCTCAAAATTTATCAAAGTATACATGCCCTCTATATAAATCAAAAGCATATATCAGCAACACCATTAAATTCAAATCCACGATACTATCATCAAACTGTAAGATACAATTCACTATTATATGTATGTATATGTATAGTATAATCATCATGACTGGTGTAAACAGGAAATCAAAAATAACTATCAGGTATTACCTCTGGTCTACAGGTAGCTAACTGGTCCTGGAACTGGTTGGTCGAAAAGAATAACCACTCTGATATCTACCTCTAGCTCAGGGTATTTGTTGTTATGGCTGCATCTGTTCCTGAGCACGAAACAAATATGTTCTGGCTGGCCACAATCGATATTAGTTCCTCTTATTCTTTCACATGGATCAGAAGATACATACGTCCCCAGTGACCTCGAAAGATCTGGTATCCTACAATCTCTTAGCTCCTCTAGAATTGCTAGAGCTGGATGAACTGGAGTGATACTTCTGAAACTTTTCTAGGACTACTTGGATTATTCCAAATGACAGTCACTTCATTAACATTTAATCCAGTCCTAGTTACTTTGCACCACATCGGTGTCTTATCCTTCAGCCGAAACACTTCTAATTCTAATCTCTTCGCTAGTGAATAACTATCGAGATTAAGCACATACTTCCATTTCTCAAGTCCACCATAATCAATTATCATTTTCCATGTAATCAACATGGCTTTCTCATAAACATCATTTCCCGTGTCGAAAAGAGGGAAAACTCATCTTCCAGCACTACCATTACTCTAGATACTCTCATCTAGAAGAGTTCATATTGTAGTATTTATTCATAGTTCGGACACATAAACTTGAACTGAATTACAACAGTCCCCATACTAAGTCCTCATTCAAACCAATTCTAGTTGTTTCTGACAACAACTATACTCTATTCTTCAATTGAAATATCACTAATTTCAATATCCTCAAGTTCTTCGAACTCAAATCTCGATGGCAATCGACAAAATTCATGTTAAGTAATTCTAGTGCCATCCCACTTGTAAGGACCCTAGTTCCTTAAGTGTGGATTTAGGTACAATAAGAACTAAGCATGCATAATCAGAGTATAAAAATTTCGTGTTGATACCCGAGCTATTAAGATTACAGTGCCAAAATAAATTCCAAAAGGATTAATTACATTCCCAAACAATGAATGTAATCATATACCTTTACACTACTCCTAGAGCAGATACTATACAAAAGAATCCTGATCTGCTATACCAAAAGCACTCCTCACTAGCTCTCGCATCAACCCGTCCTTAGCCCTTCCTGCCAAAATGTACCTACAGGAACAACCACATACTCATGAGCATGTAACAAACCATATTCACAATAATATGATTGTAATATAGAAATGCATAAGCCATAATTATAAGTCACTTCCTGTATTTAATACATTTAATGCTCCCATTGGTTGTCCCTGTACCACAATCATCATCATTAGATTATAACACCAATAATGTATGTCATGACATGCACCAATTTCCATCAATACCAATATCATATTTCCAAGTCTTATTATATCAGTGGCATAATACCCCTCGCGTTAACATGACAACGAAAATACCCCTCTCTTAGACAATACCAACGGCAATAATACCCCTCGCTATAATATGACAGCGGTCGTGTTCTTTGTTGGGATATGCCCTAAGACATGTCATTGGATGATTGTTTTGACATACAATGTTTATGATTTTATGAATGACAATTCATTATTATATATTATTCGTTTAAATGTGCAATGTGAATTAATATATATATATGTTAATGTCCTTAGAATAATATTGTATTATTCTTAAACATTGTCCCTAGTCAAGTATTATCATGAATCAGGATAATGATAATACATAGAGACTAGTATGTATTGATTGATGAATTGTTCATTGATATGAGATATCAAATCAACACATGGGTACATGTTAGAGAACGATGTACTGGACAGACCCACCATGAGAATGCAACATGGATAGTTATATGATTGTCATGTGCAATTCTCATAGTGATAATAATGTATGTAATCCTTACGACTTGTGATCATCAGAGATCCCAACATAAGGAGTTATGTATCTTGATATTGTCAAACGTTACCCGTAACAGGGTAAACTATAAAGGCGACTATTGGATACACTACAAATTATGTAGAGGGATGTTGACTGATCGAGATAGGATTTGTCCCTCCTATATAACAGCAGAAGTGTTTGGCCCTTGATCAAGTGAGAACTAAAATGCATGGCCATGCTCGAATGAGTCGATATGAGATATCGAGCTTATTCGTTTATTCTAGTTCTACTTGGGGATCAAGAAATAAAGATTGAATATACGAGTATGACTATTCCATGACTCGTGTTCAATCTAAACACAAAGGACAAAGGGATTAAGTTACATGGTTAATATTATCACAAGTTCTAAAGGTTATGTCGAGTCATTGACATTCTTGTAATTTGGGTAGCCTTGATGTGTTGCTAGACACCGCTCTTTGCTTGTAACGTAAAATTTTATGTCACTGCCAATATTACAAGATCCTATCGGGTCGCACAAAAGATTAAATCGATTAAGGAAATTAAATTCATTGGATGAATTAATTAATTAAGAAGAGTCTTAATTAAATGATTATAAGGATTTAATTAAATCATGGGTTTGGGCCCATGAGGCTTTAAGAAAGCCTTTAATTAAATCATATATAATTTGATATCAAGGTGATTAATTGTTTTAATCCAACACTTCATATCATAAAACCTACACAAAGCATACGGCCGCCTCTTCTCAAGGTGCTCTCGGTTTTCTTGATAGCCGAAGATTGCTCTTGGTGTTTTGTGCCATCTTTCGATTGTGAATCGAGTGTGCTTCTTGTTCCGGTCTAAGAACGAGTCTAGCAACTTGTTCTTAGACTATCCCTTCTCCCGATTTGATCGTGTGGATACCGCTGAGGCAAAACTTGATAAGTTTTGCTAGTGACTCGAAGAAGGCGTTGGACGTGGTGCTGCTTTGTGGAATCTGCTCAAACACGCTACAAGGGTGAGACCTTTGTTCCTTTATCCGATATGAACCCCTATGTATAGATCCGGTGTCTTGTAATCCATAAAAATTTTATTCCGCTGCGTTGCTATGCATGATGGATTACTCATGTTCTTCGCTTCATATTACGGCAAATATTCTCTCATCGCTACTAAATGACAGCGGCAAGTATTAACATCGCTACGTCACTGGCGGCAAGTATTCTTCATCACTGGAATATAATCTCGACTTTCAATCAATGCACCAATGCATCCAATGAGTGTATGCAACCATAATGCATAACCAATTTCATGTATGCAACCACAATGCATAACCAATGTATGTATGCAACCACAATGTATAGTCCAACAAATATATGCAACCAAAATGCATAATCCAATACGTAAAAATACGTTTTACCGTCCGATGCCTGTACGTCTCACTACGTACCTTTGTACCAAAATGTGGTGTGTCGTGGGACTTTATCTTCTAGGCTGTGTGGTCACCTGGATGGTTCTACACATTCACACAAACCAATATTAGAAGTCAATAATAGTCTGACACCAAAGATCCCACAAAAATAACCAAAAACACATAATTTGGCATATCGCGATCGATCGCGAGATGCTACTGCCTCGATACCCAAAATTTACCATTCCGCGATCGATCGCTAAAAACATGCCGATCGATCACGGACTTCGCCGATCATTCGCGCGAACTCGCGATCGATCGCGGAAAGCGCGCACCCTGGTGCTCGCGATCGATCCGGAGAATGGCCCGATCGATCACGGAAGCGTGCACTTCGCGATTTTTGTCCACTATTCACCATTCTTCTTCCCCAATCCAATTTCTTCAAAACTCTCCCAACCAATAACAACAAAACTTCACAAACCAACAATAAAACCCCAACAACCAACAAAACCAACATATATCTTACCATAAAAGCCATAACCCAGCCAACCACAACATATACCCAAACAAACCCATTTTAAATCCTTAAATCACAAAGCCAAAACAACGCCAAACACTTTCATATATTAATTGGAGGATCCCTAACCACTTTGCTCCAAAAGCTAGCAAGAAAACAAGTTTAAAAAAGTTTCTCCACCTCTTCCCTTGGCCAAAACGTGAGTGGTGGGTTTGGGGAAGGGTTGGGGAAAGTTGAAGACAAATGAGGGGTTTGAGAGAAAATGAGGGAAGTGTTGGGGAGTTGGGGTATAAGTGCTGGGGGTGAAATAACATGTACCCCGATAATTAGCATGATGTATAAAATATTCCCAACATGATATTTTAAAAGCATTTTCCAGAAATGTACCAAAACTCCAATTAAAATATGCTTTAACCAAAATAATTACTAAGCATCACAATTAAACCATGATAACACCCAAATTCCCAACATGCATCAAATGCAACTCGAAATGCATTACTAGGTCATACCACCATGTGACTAAGCATTCCACCATAATAATTAAGTCCAACACTAAATTAATTAACACCATAAATACCACATAAACATAATTAATGCCCAAATACACAAAATCATTTCGCGGATATCACAATACTCCCCTACTTATAAGATTTCGTCCTCGATGCACTTACCAATCCAGAACTAAACATAAATATCATACCAGAAAATAGTTTCGGGTAGTGCTGCAGCATATGCCGCTCCGTCTCCCACGTGGCCTCCTCGACACCCCTGCAATCCCATTGAACCTTGACCATCGGTATCACCTTGTTCCGAAGTTTGCGATCAGCTCTATCCACAATCCTGACTGGCCGCTCTACGTAACATATCAGAATCCAACTGTACCTCAGAAGGCTGCAACACATGTGACGGATACGGCTCATACTTCCGCAGCATAGATACATGGAGCACGTCATGAATACCAGACAATGACGGTGGCAAAGCCAAACGGTAAGCCAAGGTACCAACGCGTTGTAAGATCTCAAACGGTCCTATATACCTCGGAGACAATTTTCCGCGCATACCAAAGCATACTACGCCTCTGAAAGGCGAGATCTTCAAGCAGACCTTATCTCCCAATTGGAATTCCAACGGTCGTCGCCGTTTATTTGCATAGGTTGCCTGCCTATCCTGGGCTGCCTTCATTTTCTGTCGGATAACCTTTATCTTTTCCTCCATCTCCCGAATCAATTCGGGTCCTCGAACTGATTTACTAGTCAAATCATCCCAGTATAATGGTGACCTACAACGTCGACCATATAGAGCCTCGAATGGAGCCTTCTGAATACTCGCATGATAGCTATTGTTGTATGAGAACTCTACCAAGGCCAATGAATCTTACCAAGAAGTATCAAATTCCAACACACATGCCCGCAACATGTCCTCGAGCGTCTGTATAGTACGCTCGGTCTGACCGTCCGTCTGGGGATGATATTCCGTGCTCAATCTTACTTCAGCACCCAAAGCTGACTGAAGACCTCCCCAAAAGTGAGATGTAAACCGTGGATCTCGGCCAGACACAATAGAAACTGGAATTCCGTGCAGTCTCACTATATCTATGACATACAACTGAGACATCCTCAAGTACATGAATGTCATATTGTACGGAATGAAATGAGCCACTTTGGTCAATCTATCCACAATCACCCAAATGGCATCAAAACCAGAAGTAGTCCTCGGCAAGTGGGTCACAAAGTCCATGGATATGTGCTCCCACTTCCATTATGGTATCTCCAAGTTCCTAAGCTTGCCACCAGGCCTATGCCTCTCTGCCTTAACCTACTGACAGATTAAACACCTCTTGACAAAAGTGATAACATCACGCTTCATCCTCTTCCACCAAAATTGATCACAAAGATCCCTGTACATCTTCCTCCCGCCTGGATGGATACTAAGCCTGCTGCTATGAGCTCGCTGTAATATCCCTCTACACAACTCCGGCGTACTCGGGACTATCCAACTGTTACCGAGCCTCAAGGAACCATCCTCAGCCACTCTGAATTTTGATGGCTGTCCATGAAGTACCAACGATGACCATCTCTGAATCTCATCATCTGCCTTCTGGGCTATCCTGATATTCTCACAAATGTCCGGCTCTGCAAATAAAGTCGATACCCGTACCGGCGATGCATCCAAATCAAAACAATAGCCCAGATGACAGTAGGAAGTCATCATAGCCGATAAATGTATGGCGTCCTCAGCAGTACTCTACAATTTCCGACTCAAGGCGTCTGCTGTCAAGTTTGCTTTCCCAGGATGGTACTCTATTTCACAATCATAGTCCTTGAATAAATCTATCCATCTCCTCTGCCTCATATTCAGCTCCGCCTGAGTAAACAAGAACTTCAGGCTCTTGTGATCCTTATAAATGGTAAACGACGTACCATATAAATAATGCCGCCAAATCTTCAAGGCAAAAATAATAGCCGTCAGCTCCAAATCATGAACTGGATATCTGGTCTCATGCGGCTTCAACTGCCTCGATGCATAAGCTACCGCATGCTTATCCTGCATCAGTACACATCCCAAGCCCTGTAGTGATGCATCAGTGTATAGAAAAACCTCTTGTTCTCCGTGGGAATCACTAACACAGGCGCTGTCGTCAGCCGGTGCTTCAATTCTTGGAAGCTCTGCTCACAAGCCTCAGACCAATAGAATGGTACTTCCTTTTGAGTCAACTGTGTCAGAGGCTTAGCAATCTTAGAAAATCCTTCGACGAAGCGTCGATAATATCAGGCCAAACCGAGGAAGCTCCGTATCTCGGGCACAAAAGTGGGCGCAGACCACTCCATTACTGCCTTCACCTTCCTGGGATCCACTGATATCCCACAGCTAGAGATAACATGCCCTAAAAACACCACACTGCTCAACCAGAATTCACAATTGCTAAGCTTGGAAAATAACTGATTATCTCTGAGGATCTGGAGCACTGTCCGTAAGTGTCTCACGCGCTCCTCCTCACTCCGAGAGTAGATGAGTATGTCGTCAATAAATACTATAACGAACTGGTTAAGATATGGTTGGAACACCCGGTTCATCAAACTCATAAAGACAGCTAGGGCGTTCGTCACGCCGAACGGCATAACCAAGAACTAGTAGTGCCCATACCCAGTCCGGAATGCTGTCTTCTGAACATCCTCCTCCCTGACCCGTATCTGATGGTATCCTGACCTCAAATCAATCTTGATATATAGCTTTGTACCCTGCAACTGATCAAATAAGTCATCAATCCT
The DNA here is from genome assembly GCA_907163345.1 of Haberlea rhodopensis. NCBI lineage: Eukaryota > Viridiplantae > Streptophyta > Magnoliopsida > Lamiales > Gesneriaceae > Haberlea > Haberlea rhodopensis. Next base: position 4,279,971 of record CAJQUN010000033.1, on the reverse strand, counting down.
TGGTAGAGGATATTTGTTCTTCATTGTTGCCTTATTCAGTTGCCGGTAATCGATGCATAAACGCATCGAACCAAGACGATACGCTAAGGCGTATATAACCTTTGTCAAGAAGTTCCTGTAACTGCTCCTTCAATTCCCTTAACTCCGCCGGTGCCATCCTATAAGGGGCACGAGAAATAGCGGACATTCCTGGTAGCAATGCAATCCCAAACTCGACTTCTCTAGTCGGCGAAAACCCTGGGATTTCTTCCGAAAATACATCAGCAAATTCTGCTACCACCGGTACATCCTCAACCCTCAACTTTTTATTCTTTCCTGCCACATCCACGGCATAAATAAGATAGCCCGTGTGTCCACGTTCCAATAATCGGGACATTTTGACCTTCGATATCAACGAAATCTTCGCACAAGAACCGTCCCCATAGAAAGTCCACTGAATCCCCATATTAGATCAGAACCTCGACGTTCTCTATCGGCAACAACTGCCTGATATCTTTTCAGTACATCGATGCCCACAATGCAATCGAAGTCCAGCATACCCAACACAATCAAATATGCCTTCAACTCATTGCCCTCAAAATAAATGAGGCTGTCGGCAAGAAACTAATCAGCAACAACACTCTTCCCATTGGGTGTCGAGACCATAAGAGGCGTGGGTAACGGAGACGTGCGCATAAGATGTCTCTCCACAAAATTCGCAGACACAAAGGAATGTGAGGCACCTGTATCTATCAAAATAAGAGCGAGGTACGTAAACAAAAGACACGTACCATCTATAACTTCCTCTGTAGCCGCCGCATCCTGCTCCCTCGTCAAAGCATACACCTGTCATTGAGGTGGCCCCATCGCCTGACCTCCCAACTGTCGAGACACCACCGGTTTCCTCTACTGCACTGACCAACTAGTAAACCTCCCTCTGCCTCCTCTAAGATCTACCTGACCATCACTATTCTGATAGAATCGAGATATGTGGCCCATTTTGCCACATTTGTAACAAGTCATACAGTCACACATGTGATGTGGTCCTCCACAGAAGTGACATTTCACTACTCCACTCCTACTTACTTGTGTTTGCCCTCTATTGGTAGGTGCACTACCCCTCCGGTTATCAACTCGCCTGCCACCAAAACGAGAAGAAGAAGGAGGCCCACGAGGTTTAAATGATTCTCCTCGCGGCCTCAGATTATTAGATACCGGCCTCGGTGGTGGGACTTGTGGGTGTACAACGTCCGAGTAAGCACTTACTCCTATCTCCGCCAGTTCCGCTCTAGTAAGAGCATCATCAAAAGATGTGAGGTTGTTGGAGATAACCCGATCAAATAGTTCTGGCCTCAATCCCTTCAAGAAATGCCTCATCTTGGCATGCCCATTTGTAGCGATATGAGGAACATACCTCAACAGCGATGAATAATGCATGGCATAGTCCGATACAGTCATGCTTCCTTGCTTCAGATTCATGAATTCATCCTCTTTCATCTGCCTAGCAGCAGCAGAAAAGTACCGGTTTAGAAATCGGGTTCTGAATAAAGTCCAGTCTATCAACATGCCCTGAACCCTCAGCTCCATCACTGTCGTCTACCACCACATGGAAGATTTCTTAGTCAATTGGAATTCTGCTAGCCTTAACCAAGCCGTCCTAGCACAAGGCGCAGACACAAATATTTGCTCCATTCTTTCTAGCCATTCCTCAGCTTCCTCCCCTGTCTCTGTCCCCTCAAATCTTGGCAGATGGAAAGTCAGAAATTGCGTCAAACTTAGCTCCCAGGCAATAACAACTGTGCTATCGGTTCCACGCCCACAGCCGGTGGCGGTAAAGGATTCGTCTGAGCAATACTTGCATTCACACTTCCTACATCGCCCACCTCCTCATTGAGGTCCCCAAGTTTATGGCCGCAATGCTGTAATATACGGGTTAACAACAATTTCAAAACAATACATATGCTACACCGTTAGATAACATGAATGACAATAAGCATGCTAGTATAACAATTTTATACACCAATATGCACCACATGCATAAACATGCTAATTATAAACACCTAGCCAACCTGTTCCTAAGGCTACCATTCACTCATTCCCGGGTTCTCTAACCACTGCTCTGATACCACTAATGTAAGGACCCTAGTTCCTTAAGTGTGGATTTAGGTACAATAAGAACTGAGCATCCATAATCAGAGTATAAAAATTTCGTGTTGATGCCCGAGCTATTAAGATTACAGTGCCAAAATAAAATTCCAAAAGGATTAATTACATTCCCAAAAAATGAATGTTAATTATATAGCTTTACACTACTCCTAAAGCAGAGACTATACAAAAGAATCATGATCTGCTATACCAAAAGCACTCCTCACTAGCTCACGCATCAACCCGTCCTTAGCCATTCCTGCCAAAACGTACCTACAGAAACAACCCCATACTCATGAGCATGTAACAAACCATATTCACAATAATATGATTGTAATATATAAATGCATAAGCCATAATTATAAGTCACTTCCTGTATTTAATACATTTAATGCTCCCATTGGTTGTCCTTGTACCACAATCGTCATCAATAGATTATAACACCAATAATGTATATCATGACATGCACCAATTCCATCAATACCAATATCCAGTTTCCAAGTCTTATTATATCAGTGGTATAATACCCATCGCGTTAACATGACAGCGAAAATCCCCCTCGCTTAGACAATACCAGCGGCAATAATATCCCTCGCTATAATATGACAGCGTCGTATTCTTCGCTTCATATTAGCGGCAAATATTCTCTCATCGCTACGGTATGACAGCGGCAAGTATTCACATCGCTACGCCATTGGCGGCAAGTATTCTTCATCACTGGAATATAATCTCGACTTACAATCACGTGCACCAATGCATCCAATGAGTGTATGCAACCATAATGCATAACCAGTTTCATGTATGCAACCACACTGCATAACCAATTTCATGTATTCAACCACAATGCATAACCAATGTATGTATGCAACCACAATGCATAGTCCAACAAATATATGCAACCAAAATGCATAATCTAATACGTAAAAATACGTTTTACCGCCCGATGCCTGTACGTCTCACTACATACCTTTGTACCAAAATGTGCTGTGTCGTGGAACTTTATCTACTATGCTGTGTGGCTACCTGAGATGGTTCTACACATTCACACAAACCAATATTAGAAGCCAATAATAGTCCGATACCAAAGATCCCACAAAATAACCAAAAACACATAATTTGGCTTCTCGCGATCGATCGCCAATAGGCCCCGATCGATCGCGAGATGCTACTGCCTCGATACCTAAAATTTACCATTCGACGATCGATCGCTGAAAACATGCCGATCGATCGTGGACTTCGCCGATCGATCGCGCGAACTCGCGTTCGATCGTGGAAAACCTCTGCCGCACACCCTGGTGCTCGCGATCGATCGGGAGAATGCCCCGATCGATCGCGGAAGCCTGCACTTCGCGATTTGTGTCCACTCTTCACCTTTCTTCTTCCCCAATCCAATTTCTTCAAAACTCTCCCAACCAATAACAACAAAACCTCACAAACCAACAATAAAACACCAACAACCAACAAAACAACATATATCTTACCATAAAAGCCATAACCCAACCAACCACAACATATACACAAACAAACCCATTTTAAATCCTTAAATCACAAACCCAAAACAACACCAAACACTTTCATATATTAAAATGGAGGATTCCTTACCACTTTGCTCCAAAAGCTAGCAAGAAAACAAGTTTAGCAAAGTTTCTCCTCCTCTTCCCTTGGCCAAAACGTGAGTGGTGGGTTTGGGGAAGGGTTTGGGGAAAGTTGAAGACAAATGAGGGGTTTGAGAGAAAATGAGGGAAGTGTTGGGGAGTTGGAGTATAAGTGTTGGGGGTAAAATAACATGTACCCCGATAATTAGCATGATGTATAGAATATTCCTAACATGATATTTTAAAAGCATTTTCCAGAAATGTACCAAAACTCCAATTAAAATATGCTTTAACCAAAATAATTACTAACCATCACAATTAAACCATGATAACACCCAAATTCCCAACATGCATCAAATGCACCCCGAAATGCATTACCAGGTCACGCCACCATGTGACTAAGCATTCCACCATAATAATTAATTCCAACACTAAATTAATTAACACCATAAATACCACATAAACATAATTAATGCCTAAATACGTAAAATCATTTCGAGGATATCACACCACTAATCACAAGGATTAAGTCTCAAAGTGATATATAAAATTCCCAATAATGAACGCATTGTCCTAAGTTTTAATTCAGTTATCAGTTTACAGTGCCTACAGGTACGATAAATAGCTATTAAAGTCTATATCACTGCTACATGTCCAAACACTAACTGTCTATCATGAAATCAAAACATCGTATATGTAAATCTCAAGTCATAGATGTTATTATCACTTACTCTACATCATCATCCAATCAGCAACTGTCAGTGCTAACAGATAAAATTCTCAAATTCTCTAGGTTATATGCAACTCAGTAATTATAATACTCAGAGATATGACATCTAGTTGTCTTTAGCAATCCATTACATGTCTAAAATCTCATTACCTAACATATAATCATAGCAGGTAAAAGCATATAAAATCACATAGTCAAATACATGGACAAACAATTCATTAGTGTCTAGACTCAGTATCATAACTCTAATTCGAGCATATCACAGATTACTCTGATACCAAATGTGATGGCCCGATCCTAATGTGGTGTTTAATCATCACACAATGATTAATTAACGTAAACAACTTAATATTTATTTCAAATTTATTGTCAAATGGCCATAAATTTTTTTTGCTTTTAGGTGATACATAAATAATGATACCACTATATATATATATATATATTTATTTATTTATTTACGTATTCCATTCACAGACAATACATCATTCATTAATCAACATAACACTTAGAGTCTTTGAAAATGTTATAAGTCAAATACAACATACACGGGGCATATCCCGGTAAATTTATTTTCTTAAAAGTAGAGTAATAATACTGGAAAAAGAAAACCGTGCATAAACCTGAGCTCAATCATCACGAAGCTCGGTTATCTCTAGATGCAACACCGTAAGCATCAGAACATTGTCCTCCTACAAACCCTGTCAGGCCCGAACAACAAAAGACATGACATCCCTCACAAGTGGGTCAATACCCCAGTACGATAAATAAATAAATCATGTCAAGAATGACAAAGTATCATGCAATGCGTACCATGTATAATTGTGATGCATGAATGGGTACAAAGAATCGAATATCAAGATACAAAAATCGAAGTCCAAAGGAAGGTATCATCAATCAATATCAAGCTCGAGTAGAGGGTGGCGACACACACACATTGCGCTAGGAGAATCATCATGTGTTGTGCCCATCATCCCTCATGTCTAGGTTCGGCGCCAACATGTGTGACTACAGTTGCTACCTAAACTGACTGTCATCGTCTTGCCCATCGTCCCATGACACTATAGATCTCAATCATAATCAAAGGGTATCAAGGAAATAGAAGAGCCAATATGATATGCCCAATGAATCATCTATGCATCATGTGACTTATGCAACTCAATATGTCATGCGATCTCATACAAAAGTCAATATAATTCATATAATCCACATAAGAAATCAAAATATAAATCAAGTAATGTCATATAAGATCATACATTAGCATCATTACAAGTCTTTGCCAGACGTCATGATAAAACTCATTTCAACGTACCTCAGACCAAAGTTAATCTACCGAGTACTCCTCGAATCAACCCTGGAATCTATTAACCTGGTCATGTAAATTCCAAAATGACACTAAGGGTTCAAGTAATGCATTGAATCAAATTCAACTTCTAAGTACTGACCCTTAGCAATTTTCTTAAATTTTCAGCATGACCCATTTTCGTAGAAAAATCACTATAAATTCATACAACGTCAAAACGACTCGATTTTAGTGCTCAAAGTTAAAAAAACGCAAAGTACTATATTTCATATATTATGATGTCAAGCTAGTTCCATCTGTAAGGGTTTGAACACTAAAAACGTATCATTAAAAAATCTGTTTTCCAGCTTGAGCAGTTCTAGTAAAAACACTGTAACGTTTTCGTTTAAAATCCAAATTGAGTAATTCTATTGGCAAATTACAGCCAACTTGAAGCAATACAATTCCTATTTCTAGATATTTTTCGGAATCCCTAGCCAAAAATGCTCAGGAATCCGAAGAACACACTGCATGGGTATTTTCGCCCACATGCAGAGTTCAGAATGAATACTATTAGTATAAAATTCGTAACTCTTTCAATATAAGTCCGAAATAAGTCTTCTTTTTTATAAAAAAAAAAAAATTTGAAGAGAATTTAAAGATCTACAACTTTCATTTGAAGACCGACATCAAATTCAAAGCATAATTTTCCCAGAAACTCGAAAAACACACTGCATGCAACATGCATGAACATGCAGAGTCCAGAATGTACACTATTAGTAAAATCGACATAACTCTTTCATCTGAGCTCCAAATCGCATGCATGTTTTTTTTAAAACCGTATAAAATTTGATTATCTACAACTTTTATTCACAGATCAAAGACATATTCGAAGGTTAGAAATGTCGAAAGTATGAAATACAGGCTGTCAGAAACATTTTGTTCTACAGATTCTGTTTTGACAAAATGAACTCGAATAATTTCAAGTTTCTACCTAGATTTTCGACTATAAACAAACAATTCCAAGTGAATTTAGTTTGAAAAAGAGTCATACCCTTGTAGATTCAAGAAATCATTCGTCAAGCTAAATCAAGACTCCATCTTTGAAGTTCCTTGAGTATCTTGCTCCTTACCCCACTACCTCTTCAAATTTGGTGTTGCATGTTGAATTGGACCAACATTTCTATGGCAATTTTGATGGTGTTTTTTGAAAAAGAGGAGAGGATATGGTGAGAAAGATGATGAAAAAAGAATGGCTGAACTTTGCTTGTTTTAAAGATAGTGGGGCGACACCCCCAAAGCCCCAACCCATTTGTTTTCCATTTTTTTAAAGTTAAGTGGTCCATGTGTCCCATTACAATAATTAATTGTCTCTTGCATGGCACTAGGCTATGTAAAAATATATATATATATGTATTCATGTGTATTTTGATGTATTTTATCTTGATTAAAAATAAGGTGTTGTTATCCGGAATACCTTAATTCGAATTCTCAACTTTTAATCACTCGGGTTTCCTAACTCGTGGTTAATCATAATTTATTAGCAACGGGTGGGGGGAACTAATCTACGTCAGGACATCAAAATGGCCATGAGAGCTTAATAATGATAAGCAAGTTGATCGACTAGAGGATTTAAATCCAACCTATCTCATTGAACAAAAGAAAATCGTTGAGTATTCAATTCAACTAATACATTTGAGACTAAGTAATCAACATAATAGAAGTAACAAAGACTAGGCTAGTGATCATCAGCAATGCACCAAATGAGTTACCACCAGCAAGCTCTTATAATCAGAAGGATTAACAGCAGGTCACAGAACAGCTGAGTTGCGGAATGACAACAAAGTTAATATGGCTGTTGGAAAGATAGAAAAAGTACAACAAGGAATAGATACGACACATACATCTTCCAATGGGCATATCAATAAACTAACGGATATATGAAAGAGAGAGAGAGAGAGAGAGATTATTGAATATCAGCTTAGTAGATAACGCACCTCAATTATAGATACAATCACTTAATAAAATATCTGATCAATACATGATCATTTGTGCGATGCAAATACTCTATTTCTTGTACCAAATGAGATAAGTTGTTAAGAGTGATTTGTAAAATGTTACATATTGTTTCATATTATACAACCCATTTAGATAAAGATCACTTTTATGGTATAAACTTCTTGTTTCACAATATCCACAGCTGAGGTCATCTTACAGCTTGGAAATTACAAACTCAATTTTGGCGCATAGTCACAAATTGTTACAAATACACTCTTTTCAATAGTAAAAAACAATAACAAAACGTGTTAGTGTAAAGATCGATTAGAGCAATGAAATGCTCTAATCAATTGGTACAAAGATCATTAAATGAGCAGATATGACTTTTCCACTATGCAAAAGAAGATTCTTGAATAAGCTGATTTGGCTTGAGTGTAGGTTCTTCTCTTTCAGATAGATTCTGATAAAGTTGCACTTGATTAGTGAAAATTGTTCACTCTAATTCAGTCACCGACACCCATTATTGAATGTTGGGTCTTCTTTAAATACTCCAAGAAATGCAATTGATCATATCTGACAAACTCTGAAACTTTGAAACACGGTAACAACTAGTTTGTCAGCGACAGTGTCTTATTTAAATTCAAATCTGCACTGATATACCCGGCTGATCTCATCGTTTCTAAAAGATGACTTCCTTAAGTAATCGGTCTTGAATAGATAGCGCTGCTGACCTGATAGCTTAGAGTCACTCGGTTGAGTATTCAGGAAGACTTATCGGTTCTGCTTATGACTGATGAACATCGGTTATGCTTGGGGTTTCTTGGGTGCACCCGGTGTTTGGTGCACCCAAGACACATGTATATCTATACATACATATAGATACACATGTATGTGTCTTGAGTGCACCAAACACCGGGTGCACCCAAGACAGACTCGTTATGCTTGTTGTTCATCAATTGATTCTTCAACAACCGATCTTGCAGATTTGATGAATCAAAACTTAATATCCAACAAATCAGATTCGCCGAATCCAAAAATTGCATCGTTACAACTAGCTATACATTTTAATAAAGTGGTAAGCGTTTGATCATATATTTATGTCTGACCTTTTACATGCTTTAATATATCGAGTTACATATTATTACAACTAGCTATATCTTTTAGTAAAACGACAAATACATGTTTTATATATTTTTTATTATTGTAAAATTCTAGTTAAATATTATCAATATAGTTTATAATTTGGGCAAACTAGGCTAACATCCACAAAGACATTCTCAACTTAGCAATCAGCCTATGTGTCAAAAAAAATTATTTTAACTCCCTGACTCAATTTTTATTTTTAAGGTCCTCACCATAGACATAAGTTTACATAAATACCCTCAATGTGAGGTCTTTTCATCATTTTGCATTATATTTATTTTTTTTCTCCTTTCTCTCCCATTACATTAAAACGATAGTTCTATTTGAATCTGAGAAATCCCTACTACATAAGATATACATATTAATAGAAAACTTTTAATTTTTTAGAAAGTATTATAGTCGATATGAAACATATATAATTTTGGTACAAGTTACACATGAAATTGGTATGAAACATATACTATTTTTGGTATTTATTACAAATGAAGTTGGTATGAAACATATAGAATTTGGTACTAGTTACACATGAAGTTGGTATGAAACATATACAACATTGGTACTAGTTACACATGAAATTGGTATAAAAGATATATTATATTCAGTACTTATTACACGTGAAGTTGGTATGAAACCTATATAATTTTGGTACAACATACATATAAAATTCGTATGAAACCTAAATAATTTTGGTACTAATTATGAATGAAATTGGTAGGAAAACTATGCTATTTTCGGTACTTATTACATATGAAATTGATATGAAATCTTTATAATTTTGGTATTAGTTACACATGAAATTGGTATGAAACATATACAATTTTTGGCAAAATTTACATGTGAAATTTGTATGAAACCTATAATATTTTCAGTACTTATTGCACGTGACGTTAGTATGAAACACATATAATTTTGGACTAGTTACACATGAAGTTGGTATGAAACCTATACAATTTTGGTACTAGTTACACATGAAATTGGTACGAAACATATACTATATTCGGTACTTATTGCACGTGAAGTTGGTATGAAACCTATACAATTTCGATATAACATATACATAAAATTCGTATGAAATCTATATAATTTTGATACTAATTACGAATGAAATTGGTACGAAACCTATAATATTTTAGGTACTTACTACATATGAAATTGATATGAAATCTTTATAATTTTGGTATTAGTTACACATAAAATTGGTATGAAACCTATACAATTTGGGCACAATTTACACGTGAAATTTGTATGAAACCTATGATATTTTCTGTACTTATTACACGTGAAGTTGGTATGAAACACATATAATTTTGGTACTAGTTACACAAGAAGTTGATATGAAACCTATACAATTTTGGTACTAGTTACACATGAAATTGGTATGAAACATATACTATATTTGGTAATTATTATGCGTGAAGTTGGTATGAAACCTAGATAATTTTGGTACTAAGCATGCATAAAATTTGTATGAAACCTGTATAATTTTGGTATTAATTACGAATGAAACTGGTATGAAACCTATACTATTTTTTGCACTTATTACATATGAAATTGGTATGAAATCTTTATAATTTTGGTATTAGTTACACATGAGATTGGTATGTAACCTATACAATTTTGGCATAATTTACACGTGAAATTTGTATAAACCTATAATATTTTCTGTACTTATTACACGTGAAATATAATTTTGGTACTAGTTACACAAGAAAATTAGTATGAAATATATACTATATTCGGTACTTATTACACGTGAAATTGATATGAAAACTATATAATTTCGGTACTAAGCATAAAATTGGTATGAAACCTATATAATTTTTGTACTAATTCCGAATGAAATTTGTACGAAATAATATATACTAGTATTGATACTTATTAAATATGAAATTTGTATGAAATCTTTACAATTCTGGTACTAGTTACACATGAAATTGGTATGAAACCTATACAATTTTGGTACAAGTTACACATGAAATTGGTATGAAACTTATACTATTTTTGTACTTGTTATACGTGAAAGTTGGTATGAAACATATACAATTTTGGTACTAGTTACACGTGAAGTCGGTATGAAACATATACATATTCGTTACTTAATACACGTGAAGTTGGTATGGAATCTATACAATTTCAGTACTAAGAATGCATAAAATTGGTATGAAACCTATATAATTTTGGTACTAATTATGAATGAAATTGGTACGAGACATATACTATTTTCGGTACTTATTACACGTGAAGTTGGTATAAAACTTATACTATTTTCTGTACTTATTACACGTGAAGTTGGTATGCAACATATACAATTTTGGTACTTATTACACTTGAAGTTGGTATAAAATATATACAATTTTGATACTAGTTACATGTGAAATTGGTATGAAACCTATATTATACACAAAATATATACAATTTCTAAATTCCATTAATAATTCTTCTTGTTGAACAATACACAAAATTATCATTCCAAAATTAATGGAAATTGTTCACCTTCATTCAGAATGCTAAGTTTGACAGAGGGTACAATATTATGATTCTTTGAAAAAAAAAAACAGATGCAAGTGGGAAGACTAACGACGCATCTCTTCATCTTCAACGTCATCCGATGAAAAAAAGCACTTGATGCTTTCGATTTATGTTTCCGTTTTAAGTCAACAAAAATATGCTACAGATCCAATCTTCTCCAAATATATGAAATGCCCACTTCGAAGATTTGGAATTTTTGCAGAAAAATGAGATGTTAACAAAGGAAAATCCAATCTTTTCCGGATATCTCAAAAACCCATATCTATAAATTTAATAATTTAGCAAATTATCTTCTTCCCACGCCAAAAATATCGATCTTTCCGCATAAATCTAAATTCCCCACTTTCAGATACAGAAACTCATATTTCAAGGGTAATGTTTTCTATTATCCTCAATTCAGAAACTCTCTTTCAGAGTAATAACAAAAAAAATTAACAATAATTTGAAGGAAACCGAAAGAGAGATCGATAAGGTTTGATTCAAAAGAACCCAACCCTGAATGTGAGCTTGTGGGAAAACAGTAAGAAATCTTGTATACGATTATTTGCTTCAAATCAAAAAAGGGTAAATTAGTGAATTTATCCTAACAGGGAGCTCAAACAAATAAAAAGTGTGGAAGAGGAACTGACCACATACATTTCTTGACACAGAGACTGAGGGTAGATTTAAGATTGAGCTTGGGTATTTTATATGATTTTGCCTTTATATTTATCCAAACCATAGCTTCTTCATAAAACTTTCATATTTAATACCAGGTAATTAATTTTATTTTTGTTTTACATAAACGAACTCAGTAGTTAATCGTTACATCTGTACTACTTTCAGATTCGAGTGCTATCCATTTAAATCAAAGATAATTGCAAATAACTCCAGTATCTATTAAATGAACGGTTAAAATTTCAAGCACTCGAGTATACTTTCCCTGAGTTATTGACTTTCTAGGACCACAGTTCATTTGATTCTTAAAGTCATTGACCAATGAACATGGACATGGGGTCCTTTAGCTACCTATGAAGATGATGCTTAATTCAAATTTTTTTTATATAAAAAATGATTTATTTTAATATAAACCAATAATTATATCATTTCAAAATTGTACTTTTTTTCTTATATATATATGTAACAATAACTACATCTACATCATTTAAAATGTATATAACTCACTATATTTGGTAGAATAAAAAATGAGTTTAAACTTGGATTTTAAAATTCCGTCAAATACCAATTTCATTTTAAAATTTCAATATTTCAATTACTTAAATAATATTTTAATTCAGAATCTCACCAAAATTCCATGTTACCAAAAGCTGGTTCTTATATTCGGTTCTAACTTCTTGTTAGTCAAATAGTTTATCAAATTTTAATAATAATTTTTTTTTTCAATTCGAAATTTTTCAAACTAAATTATGAAATTAAGTAAGTATGATGGTAGTTGGACCCGCCTCCCTTGGCATTTAAATGACTCTATCTTCAAACTCTACCATCCACCACAAAATATACCAAGATTTTTAGGAATATATTGTAGAAATATAATGAGACAAGACAAAAGATAATTCAATAATGAAGAAGGGGACCTCCTTCCCCCGCCACCCTCTTAATACCATTTAATTTTAGATAAGAAAAAATAGCTAAAACACGTAATAAAATAAAATTATCATCATAATTTTTACTCTATATATTATTAATTGAATTTTTCATTATCATGCAATTATTAAAATGTCATTTTTTCTTTTAAGTAAAACCTATGTTGCACCGATACTCCAAAAAATTTTGCGGTCAAGTATCGGATACTTCTGGGATACGGATACACGCGGATACGGCACCGATACGTATCGGATACGCCACGTGGCGTATCCGAGGATAAAAAATAAGTTTTTATTTCGGATACGGTCAAGATACGCCGTTGACCGTATCCGACACGGGTACGATACGGGAACTTTCGAATTTTTTTAAAAAAATAGGGTTGAAATTGTAATTAAAATTAAATTATTTAACTAAATCCCTATTTCCTAACCACTTTAATGTGTTTATGTCGATTATATGTTTGAAATTTTTAGATGTCCTGGATTAATATTTTACCATTTGTCGTGAAGTTGGTGAGTTTGCAACTTTATTCTGATTTTTAATGTGTTTAATGTTGATTATATGCTTGAAACTTGATTTATTACAAATATTATTAATTAATTATATATATATATATAAATAAATTAATAAAATTTGCCGTATCCGGACGTATCGTATCCTACAAATTTTGAAAATCCCGTGCAGTCGTACCCGTATCTGTGTATCCACGTATCCGCGTATTCGTATCCGTGCAACATAGAGTAAAACGAATAGAAAAACGACACCAAGGCTTGCCCTATTGGTTGACTATTTCCCAAATTTGGGAGTGATTCATGTTCGAGCCTTATTAAAATCAATCCAATCCCCGTTGATAATAATAATAATAATAAAATGAATAGAAAAAGATCCAATATGTTCATAAGCGTCATCCTACGGAATTCTATAGTAATTTCATACATTTAGATATATGTTATGTTTCATAAATAATAAAGATTATCTATTCATATGTATTATTTTCCTATATGCATAATATAAGAGTTTGAAATCCTTACTATTTGGTTTATGATATGGGATGACCGGAGATGCAAATGTGTATTATGACTGATCAAAAATTGATAGATATAAGTAATTTGGTGTATAAATTGACTGTAAGTTGAGCAATCAGTCATTATCTTATCAACTATACCGAATGTTACCTTAAAGTATAAGATATTTCGAGCATTTTGTCGAAACCATTTATCCAAAGGCTGGAATTTTAGGAGCTAATTTAAAAAAAATAATCATATTTTGATACGCCTTCATATGTAAACCAGAGGATTCACGTTCGGATTTGATATCTAAGTCGACACACACATGTGCGTTGGTGGAAAATTATTTAAAAAACATGAATTAAGATTTAAGACCAACTTAATAAAACATACTTTATTTTGTATTTAAATAGTTTAAAGGTGTCTTATGAATTGCTTATTTAAAATATTTCTATGTTGTTTTTGCTTAATGTTGAAAAAAGTTGATTTCAAACGAAAACTTAGAGTGTATATATTACAATAAAAAATAAACTTACTAAACATCAACAAAATTGTCACCGTTCTCTTAAAACAATCATAATCATCTCATGACTCACTTCTACTTTTTTTTAGAGGAGAAATAGTAGAAATAAGAAAATAAAACACTCAAAATCATCTGAAAAACATATAAAATACTTATCAAAAGCAATTCAAAACATATCTCGATTCCGTACTTCCAATAAAACAAATGTTTCTCTGGATTTGAGCTAAGGTGATACTTTAATATACCTAATGATGAACACATTTCAATTTCAAATTAATATCCTTAAAATGAATTTCACATGTTTATTATATTCTGTAATCAATGTAATTGTTTCACGAGCAATCTTTTGGTATATTTTCGGAGATAATCTAGAGTTACTTGTAGTCAAGCGTGATAAATAAAATAAAAGAAGACATGGTAGCACTGTTACGAAATTGTCAAACCACAACTGTACAACAAATATAAAAACCCACGCGGTTCGGGTGGGTGCGGGTGGCGGCGGATGCTGGTGGTTAGCAGATCAAATAGAATCAATTACAATTAGTGCATTTTTACAAGTTCTTAAACTAAGATATTTACTGTCGATGATAATAAAACAAAACTAAAATTAAATAAAATAAAAGAGCAATATAAAGCAATAAAAAATTAAAATCATGTGAACAAAAAATTATATGAAGCATAATTATAAAATCCTTGAATATCAAAGATAATTAAAACAATAGATCATCAATCATATCACCGTCATTCTCAAAATTATATTTATATATACTCAAATCATATACTAAAACTGAAACTGAAAATGTTATCT
Source organism: Haberlea rhodopensis (assembly GCA_907163345.1). NCBI lineage: Eukaryota > Viridiplantae > Streptophyta > Magnoliopsida > Lamiales > Gesneriaceae > Haberlea > Haberlea rhodopensis. The sequence goes on along the minus strand of CAJQUN010000033.1, from coordinate 4,264,651 downwards.
CACGATACGAACAGAAAGATAACAAATTAAAGTATCAAAATCTTCCACCATCAATTGATATACCAATAACTTTAAATATTTACTTGTACAAGGAAAACGACAATTCAAAAAAAAAAAAATTTCTTCTTAATATAAGATCAAGTTCCCCATATAAAAAAATATTTTTTGTTATTACAAAGAGTCATAATAAAAGAACTTAAAACTACTGTTTCTCAATGAATCAATTTTTTTTAATCGACGGAATAATTTATAGTAAAAAGATAAGTACAAGTTATAATCTAAATAATACACAAGAAATTAGCAAACTGAAATGTGGGCGGGTTGGGTGGGTAGGCCGGTGGAGGTGCAACAATCCACTCCCCGCCCACATAAATGCGGGTTGCTTAATTTTTCGACTGCATCACTTTTTTTTCGAAACTTAAGACTTACGGATACGAGTGGGTGAGTGCGGGTTGGGCGGGTGGGTTGGGTTGTTCGGTTTTTGTGTACACCCCTAGAATCCCTTTTGGTTTTTTTAAATATGCAGTTTACCCACTGTGGTTTAAAAATAGGCAAGTGGTTTATGAAAATAGGAGTTTATCTTCCGTGTATGTTATATTTTGCATACCACGGTGTAAAATGCATATTTTAAAAACCATAGGACGTTAAACTATATATTTACCAAACAATGAGTAAAATGTCTATTAAAGAAAACACAGAAAGAAAAACGTCTATTTACAAACTATATATGAGTAAAATGCTTATTATCGATATCAAAGGAAAGTTAATTACCACTAGCTCAACAAAACGTGTAGGCTGTTGATTTAAAAAAAAAACATGATATATGATTTGGCCAAAATCCTAACCCTAGCTTTATTTATATTTATTTCAGATCTTTTGTGATTCAAATCATAGTTGTCTTAACAAGCTAATTATTTGGACAATAAATTTTCACATGATATTTACAGTACAAGGCTGATTTTTACTTGGCCTCAGTAATCTTTAGTGGGAATGGGACGTTACCTCGTTATTCAGTTGTTTGTATGTGTAAGTATATGTGTATGTATATCTTCTGACACACTTTGATAATGGCGTTTTCATACATCAATCTTAGCAACACAAATCCCCCATCTTTTTCACTCTGCAAAGTTTCCAAATCTTTTATTTCTTTCTTTCTTCGGAAGCTGCAGCATCAATTGATTTGAAAGGGAGAGAGCCAGATCACTGAAATTCAATCCCCTTGTTTCGGTCCATTCGCAGGTACATCACATAAAATACAGAGAAAAATTAAAGAAAGAAACAAATTACACGTCATACACACACCAATAATCAAGAGCATATATATATATATGTATATGCTTTTCTTGAAGAACTCTTTATATAATTTAATTTATTTTCTAAAATTTTAGAAAGAAAAATAGTGAAATTAAAGTGTGGATAAATGAGTGAATAAAGATGATCATCTTTTTCCCTGACTTTTAATCCCCATCTCTCTCTCATCAAATTCTTTCTTTACTTACCTATTACTGGGAGAGACTTTGCAGAGATTGTAGAGTAAATGCTTTGGAGTCTGACATACAATTGAGTTGATGGGACTCATTATATATATAGATCAAACATATATATACATATATATCTATGCGCACGTAGCTATTTTGCAGCTAGTTCATAACTTTATTAGATCTGTCGAAAAAACGCTTGGTCCTCTGCAGATGTAGGCGCATGTTTCAGTGTTTTTTCTCCATATTTCTTCAGCTCGTGAAGATGGTTTTTGTTTGCTAAAGTTTTGGTTTCACTTTGAGAAGATAGAGAAGATGGAGCACGTGTACAATCAGATTTCCATCACACCAGGTGCTAATAATATTAAGCGAACCAATCCCTTACTTTCTCAATCAATCTTTCCTTAATTTTATATATATATATATATATATATATATATATCTATCTATATATATATATCTAGATATGTCATTATTTATATATATATCTATATGTGTGTATATATTTTTATTTATATTTACGGAGTTAAAATTTATATATTGTTTTCTACAAAGAAAAAGGGTATCTGTCTTTACAAGGACTTCTTGATTTGGATATGGTATTATATTTGGAGATGATGATTATTTTATACTTGTATGGACTTTTGAATTTCTTGAATTCCAGGCTTTTTAATTCCCTGGGTAATATAATCATTTGTTATCTTCATCTTCTTCGAGTTTTCATCCGACCATTCTTGAATTTTAATGTACATCTCTGATCTCTGTGTGAATTCTTAGTGATTGGATGTGAAATGGAAGAAAGTGATTTCCCTTTTTTTTTTCTTTCTTTCTTTTTTCCAGCTTGATTGAAGGGATAATAATTTAAGAAGTGGTATTGTATATCTTCCAAGATTTACATATATGGCTACGTACTTTCATGGAAACACAGAAATCCAAGGAAGTAGCGATGGATTACAAACCCTGATTTTCATGAATCCTACATACATCGGATTTTCTGACAACCATTCGCCACAGCCACCCGACACCAGCGGCAACTTCGGACTCCTCAACTCCAATTCATCAGCAAATACTCTTCACCTCCCCCACGCGCAGCCGCCTCAGAACCAACATTTTGTCGGCATCCCTTTCCATGGCGCCAGTACTTCGGCTGCCAGAACGCAAGTTCACAACCGGCATGACTTGTCGTCCCCCCTCCATGTCCAGGGTTTCCTCCCACGGGCGCACTACAATCTTTTCAACCAGACAATGGACCTCGCGGCAGCGAATGATGTCTCACGCGTCCAGCAAGGGCTGTCCTTGAGCCTTTCTTCTCAGCAACCGTCGTCGAGATACGGGTCTTTCACCGCCGTCTCACAGCCTGGGGAGAATGATGTTAAGGTTTCGGGAGGATCCACTTCTCTGTCTTCCGGAGTTTCTAACGGCGGGAATGGAGTGCAGAATGTGATCTTGAATTCTAAATACTTGAAAGCTGCGCAAGAACTTCTTGATGATGTTGTTAAGGTTGGGAAAGGAGCGAAGAGTACAGCTGAATTACCAGCTGGAAAACAGCCAAAGAAAAATGGAGAGTCCGCCGCAGCGGCGGCTGAAAGTGGAGAAGAGGGCAGTGAAAGTCGTGGAGCTGATCTCAGCACAGCAGAGAGACAGCAAATGCAGATGAAGAAAGCAAAGCTTGTTAACATGCTTGAAGAGGTAAGCTTTTACCCCGGACAGCCATGTTTTCTTTTAAATTAATTTTTCAACTCTAAACAAAAAAAATCAATTGAAAAAAACCTAGTTTTTAATCAAAAATCTGGAATTTATGTTTGCTCAAGAGTCGGACTTGAAAGAGACTCATGTCTGATGTCTTTTTCATATCAGATGCTTCCTTTTACTCGGCCCTGTTTTAATAATCTAAAAGAATGTTTTTTTTTTTATTTTCTTCAAGGTCGAGCAAAGATACAGACAATACCATCATCAGATGCAGGTGGTAATATCTTGGTTTGAACAAGTAGCCCGAATTGGTTCTGCTAAAACTTACACAGCTCTGGCTTTGCAAACAATTTCGAAGCAATTTCGATGCCTGAAAGATGCAATCTTGGGCCAAATCCGAGCCTCAAGCAAAACCTTAGGTGAAGAAGATAGTTTTGTAGGGAAAATCGAAGGCTCCAGGCTGAAATATGTGGATAATCAGATTCGGCAGCAGAGAGCCTTGCAGCAATTGGGAATGATCCAGCACAATGCTTGGAGACCCCAACGAGGATTGCCCGAACGATCTGTTTCGGTTCTTCGTGCCTGGCTTTTCGAACATTTCCTCCACCCGTAAGTTATAATTTTACAAAAGTTTTCCTTTCTTATTTGAACGCTTATATGTCATGAGACTGAATGTTGAAGATGCATGTTGGATTCAGTTATCCCAAGGATTCAGATAAGCTCATGCTTGCCAAACAGACAGGGCTTACCAGGAGTCAGGTAAAAACATAGTCTGTGTCCATTCTTAATAATCAAAATTCCTGTTAAAATTTGCAAAAATCTTGAAGTAGAGTTTTTCAAATTCAGGTCTCGAATTGGTTCATCAATGCTCGAGTTCGACTTTGGAAGCCGATGGTGGAGGAAATGTACATGGAAGAGATCAAGGAACAGGAAAAAAATGGATCAGATGATATATCTAGCAAAATCGAACCAAAAGAAGATTCGACCTTGAAATCCAATGCTCCACAAGCCAAAAATCCAGTCATACTCTATCAGAATCAAAATTTGACCTCAAAACAAAAAAATCCCATTAATCACACCACTGCTGCGTCACTCTCAATATCCCCCGCTGTAATGCCCTCTCCTGGATTCAAGAGCAATCCCGGCTTCTTCCTCGTTGGATCATCATCCCGAATCGGAACCACTACTCAAGGAAGTCCAAAGAAACCACGCAATGCAGACATATTGCATTCCCTAGGCACATTTATGGGCGAGCCTACGAATTTCAGTGCAGGCTTTGACTCGTTTCCAATAGGGGAGCTCGGGACGTTTGGGAACGATCAAATACATGCACCATATTCGGGGAATGGTGTATCTCTCACTTTAGGTCTCCCACATTCCCACCGAAACTTTCTGCCGAATCAAAGTATACAACTCGGAAGAGGCATTGAAATAGGCGAATCAAATGATTTTAGCAGCATGAATAGCAATCCAAATTCTTACAAACTCAACCATTGTGTGTGAAAGCATCGACGTTCAGAGCCCAAGAAGTTCGCTACGAAGCTGTTGCCTGAGTTTGTAACTTATCGGATCGATGGGTTTGATACATATTCTTCACTGTTTTCATCCCTTTTGATAACTAAGAAGAAAGGGCATGATAATGCAGATAAGAAAGATACATATGGTGTATATATATATATATACACACACATTTGATCAGGAGAACCATTTGAGTTCTTTTGGATAGTTTAGGATTTTGGAGGATATATGATTGGGGAATGTATATTAATATGTTATATTTAGATGACTGTGATTACATAAATATTAATATGTTATATTTAGATGACTGTGATTACATAAATATTGAAAAACTAACGATTTTAGGTGTTATAAAGAATAGAGCGTAATGCTTGTAAGTCTGTAAAATGTTAATGAATTCTATATCCTGCTATGCAAGACAAGACTTATGTTATATAGGGATAAAATTTGTATGGATCTGATGTGGACTACATCTATGGATTAATTCAATATAATCTGTCTAAAATGTTTAGTATGTTAGTGTATGTATTTTTATTTAAAAGATGCTATGTTTTAATATTGAGTTGGTGTATACGTGAGACCAAAATCGGATTCATACAAATATTTCCCATTACATAACACGTCAAATGTTAGATATATATTAACCCAAAGTAACATGTTTTAAGTGTGACTCGACTCAATTCTGCGAGAGCAACATTGTGAGGCCTAGAAAATTCCATGGGAGGCATTTTTGCCCCCATGGTCTTGTCTAGATGAGGAAAAGTATTTGCAAATGCAACATATTCCACAAGATTATGGCAAAAATCTTAGTGCAATGCTTCTAATTGCTTGAAAATTCGTACAAAGATAATCAAATGAAGCACATGATATATTCACATATAGATGAGTGGATAAATCTACCATATGAGGTAGTCAATGTTTGTCATTGAGAAAGTCCTTTAGTGATTGCAACAATGTTTTCATTAGTACATTTTTTTGATATCTAGGCTGGCTCCATGGACATAGGTGGTTGGACCGAACTATGTTAAATTACTTGTGTTTTCATTGTTTACTTTCTGTTTTGATAATGTGTAATTGGATGGATTAATAAACAAGGGTAAATAATTTAAAGGGGAAATTGCAAATAGGTGTTGTTTACAGAAACTTATTACAAATAAATCTGCAAAAAAAAAAAACTTCTTACCAAAAAATACACTTAAGAGAAAATTATATTCACATAAGTCCAATTTTTTAACTATTGGTTTGAAAAGGTATTTTTTAGTTACCAAAATACCCTTCAGTTGAAAACATCATAAACCTAATTTCAGATCTTTATTTTCTTTCTCATCCCGTCGCCCCACACCTTAAATTTTCTGCTAAAATTTTCCGGCGATTCTCAGATCATTATTTTCTTCATCATCTCGTCAGCTCATCTAGTCGCTTCATCCCTACAAAGTATTTGCTAAAATGTTATGTACATGAAATATGTTTGAATCGAATCATCTAAATTTTCGTATCATTTGGAATCTTTTTGAATCGAAGAAGATCTCGAACTAGTCTGCAATATAATTTTCGGATCTGCTATGCGCATTTCATCGTGTGTGTGTGTATACTGTGTGTGTATGTGAATTATAAATTTGAATACCGATGCTAAATTATAGATATCGAAAGTCTGTTGGCATGTTTTTTTTTTTTGACTGATGCATATGGATGAAGAAGTAAGGTATGCATTGGTGTCCGTGCTTGTTTGCTCATTTTCAAAATTTACAGTTTGACAGCAAGATGTTGCAACGAAGAAGATGACACAGAGAAAAAATAACTGGTGCACGAAAATTATAAAAAGTAACTGGTGCACGAAAATATAACATTGGTGCACGAAAATCATAAAAAGTAATTGGTGCACGAAAATCATAAAATGTAACTGATGCACGAAAATACGAAAATATAACCTTGGTGCACGAAAATCATAAAAAAATAACTGGTGCACGAAAATGATAAAAAAGTAACTGGTGCACGAAAATTATAAAAAAATAACTGGTGCACGAAAAAATATAACATTGGTGCACGAAATATAACACTGGTGCACTAAAATATAACACTGATGCACGAAAATACAACACTGGTGCACGAAAATATAACATTGGTGCACTAAAATATAACACTGATGCACGAAAATACAACACTGGTGCACTAACTTTGTGTAAATTTTCGTGCATCAGTAGCTGATTTTAATTTTCGTGCATCAGTTACTGATTTTTCGTGCATCAGTTACTGATTTTCAATCTTTTCATGCACCAGTTACTTTAAATAATTTCGTGCACCAGTTATTTTTTATAATTTTCGTGCACCAATTAATTTTTCGCTGGGTCATCTTCTTCGTTGCAAGTTTCAGACTGTAAATTCTGAAAATGAGCAAAGAAGCATAGACATCAATGCATAATAACTAAAAAAACCATAAATAAATAAATATATATATATAAAAAAATCTGGAACATAATGATGAAACGAAAAATCGAAGAGATGAAGAGAAAAAACTGTAAGAAACCGTAATTGACGAGAGAGATTTACGAGGAGATTTGAATCGCAGTTGTGAAAGAGATCGAACGAAATGCTGAAAGTAAGATATTGAATTTTTTTAGATTGCCGTATTTTCTTATTAAGGGCACTTTTGTCATTTTAACCTAAAGTTGACTTAAATGATTGCAAGTTTTTTTCCTGGACTAGGATGAATAAAGTTTTACAATTGAGTACCGACCTGAACTTTCCCCTTATTTAAAATCGGATTTTATAAGCAGTTCATTTTTCTAATGCGATATTGGGCCAAAAACCTTGATTGCTATGGGTGCAAAACACTTCACACTTATGTCTTCATACGAGTTTGGCAATTAGACGTATAACATTATTTAGAATGTTCACGAAGATATAACTGCTGTGAAGGTGACAAAGCTTCAAAATATTCCCACTAGATTTGGAGAATTGAGGATGCTAGTGATAGCAAATTTAAATGCAAACTTATGTGACATGGCCAGTGAAGTGTCTGCTCTTGTGAAAAAAATATTTAGGACATGAATAAAATTGTTTGTTGCAAACATTTGAGAAAAAAATTAAGCAAAGGGACCACATTAGAGTTTCAAGCACTTGCCAAAAGTTGATGTGTCTGGGTAGAACCATAATCCACACAAAATGTGACAAATGTGACTTTATTTACTTTTATTTATTCGGTTTGTTTCTCTCAATATTTTCACTTTAGCCCACCATGGTTAAAACTTTTGGTTTGTAAAAGCCATACCCACCGATTAGGTATCGAAATTCCCCCCCAATTCTAGTCTTAATTTTAGTTGAATTTCAAATTCTTTTTATCAACTCTATACAATACTCAATATCTTACTTTGAATATTCTAACTCTATACCGGATTGTCAAAGATAAGCTTACTTCATGCTCTATCGTGTTAAGTCCTCCATTATTTTTCTCATATCCATTAGTATGAATTAATTGTGACATTGTTTCTAATGTAATTAATCAAATGTTACTAATTTGTCGAAGTAGTGTTAATTTGTTTGTTTGTCATGTTTTGTTATGTATGAATCAAACGTACAATGGTCAGAGGGGCTATTGACCAGGGGCGACTGGCCCATGGGCATGAGGTGGCCCAGGGGCGACCGAGTTTGTATTATACCTTTGTTTTGAATGAAAACAATGTTGTTCATTGATTCGAAACATTTGGGAATCCGTAAAATTAAATCATTAAAAACAATGTTGCATTTGTAATTTTAAACATTAAAATGAAAGCGAGAAGGGTTTATACTTAAATATTATCAAATTTAGTACCAAAATTTACATGAATCTTACAACTTTTTAGCAATTCAAACACATGAACTCAAAACCAGTTTTCCAGTAATTGAAGTACCGTAAACTTAATTATGAACTCGATTTAGCTAGGCTAATATAATACCGATTCTTGATTTGAACCATGATAGTTTGATTACGCTTGTAGAAATATAGTCAAACATTTTTTGATGACTGAGATAGAACTGACTGAGTGGTGAATTAAATATGTTAAAATAATCACAACTACTTTGCAAAGGGGTCGTCTAATTTGTCCACCCCTTTGTATCCCCATTGCGAAGGGGCGGCCAAGGTCACCCTTTGTGTGGTTCTCCTTTGTCAAGGGGCGACCGAGACTTGTTCAAGATCGGATCTTAGAATGTTGGGCGTGGCTTCGTTGGTGTGTCCTAGATTCCTCCAGATTTGGTTTTCATTGATAGTGATTTCAATCTCTTCTTCACGACCCATTTTATATTTCTATTCTTTTCGAGTTCATCTTCGTTTACTTTCAGCTTCCAGTTCCTTCGTTATACTTCATTTCTATCCTCACTTTTTCCACATACATTTGGTTTTTGTGCAAAAATCATATCAATATTGATGGATGATTTGAAAATAAAAGGTAACGAAATGAGCTTAACATACATGTCGGAAGACGAGTCTACCCATTTCCATTAATTGCTGGTGGATTTGAAGCGTTATATCTTCACCTAATTGAAAGATATAGAAATAGAGTACCCGAATCTTTCTTCTTGAAGCTGCGAAGACTGGTTTTTTCCATCCCCTAGAAATGAAGCTGCGAAGACTAGTTTTTTTGTGAGGACCCGTTCCTAATCAAGTGTTTAATTATCACACAATGATTATTTATTTGTAAACAACAGAAGATTATTTAAAAGTCATGCCATCAAGTGGCTCTAAAAATTTCGGCATGACCTCCCCGCACGAGAGACATACCAAAAAAAAATGAAAAGCACAATAATCATATCCCAGTTGCAGCAAGCAAAAACGTAATACTATAGCATGCATCATAGGCACTCAGCACATAATCCGTACTAAAAATATTTACATCATACCATAGCATGCACAAAAAGTCTCCAGCACACATTTCATACTTAAAATATTTACATAATACCATCAACAGTAAAGGAACCTCAAACATTCACAATTAATCAAGACTGGACGGAAATAAACTTCATTTACATATTTCTACTATCCAGGACACACCATGGTATACTTAACTATCCTACGACTGGGATAGACAAAAGAAAACAACCTCCGGTAAGACTCCCAGCGGGCATTCCCTCTTTGGAATCCTCATCACCTGTAATACCTTCCATTGCCCACACACAAAGACAACAACAGTCCCCTAGGGGGTGAACCAAAGCCCAATATGAAACTATCAAGTAATTACAACATGCATCTATAAAATGTGATATATGATGTAATGCAGTGCAATGTAATGCAATGCATGTAATGTACAATGGATCGAAATCTCAAGATACCAAAATTCGGAGTCCAAAGAAAGGTATCTTCAATCAATATCAAGCTCGAGGAGAGGGTGACAACACACACACTTTGAGCTAGGAGAATCATCCTGTGCTGTGCTCGTCATCCCTCGTGTCTAGGTCCGGTAGCAACGCTAGTGACTACAGTTACTACCTAAACTGCCTGCCATCGCCGTGCTCGTCGTCCTCGACATTCAGAGTAAGTCAACACAGTCATCATCATGGATCAAAGAAGTAGATAGATCAATATGATATGCCCATGTGTATGTCATATATCGATGTATATTTAACAAAATGTTGTGTTAACAAAACATTTATTTTCATACATCGGTATGCCAATCATGAATGTTGTGAATGCTCATAATTAAATTAAAATCACATAGCCAAGTAGCTTCACATAGCCAAGTAGTCACGTAATTCACGTTAGTTCAGCAATACATAAATCAATAATACAGATACCTGTCGTATGTTACCGATCGCAACATACCTATTTCTTTCTTTTCTAAAGAGTGAATGTCGTCCTTGTAGCTCGTGGAGCTCCAGTGTCATAGTTAATCTATCAAATTCATACAACACCATTTCATCACTTCTTTATCACTTAAGTTACCTCAACATACATATGAGTTATTCTTTAACTTGAGGAGTCTAATCAGAGCTAAACTATGTAAGATAGAAGTATTTTGATTCTCATGTTCATTTTTACTATTTCTTCAGTAGTTCTAGAGTTATTAAGATGTCTAATCATCGTTAATATCCTAATACCACATCAAACTAACAAATTGTCTACTAACTTACGCATGCACACATAGCAGTTATCGTCCAAGCTAATCACTGTGCGATATTTACCAAGATTCGGCATGTAAGACAATCTACACTAAAGAGTGATATTTGAGCATCAACAATTTAGAACTCAACCAAAAATGCCTTTGAGATTACATGCAATCCATTCACGTAAGATTCATCAATCTAAAGTATGATCTAAATGAATTATTAGTTGACTAACTATGAATTTAGAATATTCACCCCAAAACCATGAAATCCGTGACATTTCCCATTTTCAACAAACAACCAGACAACTTGAAAAATCTGTACAATCCTCCAACACAAGGTTAATCAGGCTAAAACATGATTTAAAAACCTTTACTCCCACATGCATGAAATTCAAATCCTATACCCGCCAATACATCGGCAAAATCGAACTAAGTTCAACATGCAATGCAAGATTTCCACTACATTAAATTTCCAAAAATATCACAATCACTCTATTCTGTCTAGATAACTTCAAAAGCATCAAAATCAAGAGATATCAATGCTGGAAATTTGAACTCATCTTGATATATGTTCGTGAACAGTAATCGCGACCTTGCATGCACGATTCCGGCGATCCACAGCGGCGGAAGGGGCGGAGACCGGATGGGAAACCTTGTTCTAGGTGAGGGGAAGAGATTAGACAATAATAATCAAACTAATACAAGACATAAACGAAGAAATCGAACAAAATATCGAAGAACCCTTACTTACACGGACTCGCTGTTTTCTGGAGAAATCTGATGCACTCCGCGACGTAAACCTCAAACTGATTGTACAGAAACGTGCGCCGGTGAGTGGGCTACACGGTGGCATGTCGAGCTCGTCGAACGGAGGTCGAACGGCGGCAGGCACGAGCTTTTTCCAGGCGAAGGTCAGACACAACGGAAACAGAGGAAGGAAGAAGAGGGAATCGGGTTCTATGTGCGTGAGTTTACACTTTGTGTGTGAAAATTGAGGTGAACACATTTTAATATATGTGTTTCCAGTCAGTTTATACATCAGAGTGTCGTCGGTGTACTGATATATTAAATATACAGACAACACTTGGAATTTATATCCACTAATATACTCACAAAATTAAATTCTTCATTTTAATAATTTATCTTTAAAATATTATCAGAGTTTATTTTACCATTCAAAATATGTCATGTTACGATTAAATTGTCAGTTGACATTTATATTGTCAATTTCACATCTAATTAATTAATTCTGAAATTATATTTAATTATTATTAATCAAAGATAGGGGCCTTACACTTCTCCCCCACTTAAACAGATTTCGTCTGCGAAAGCACAAACATAAATCCAGCTCAGCGCTGAGAACAACATAAGGATCAGAATACACGGCAGGATATATTTAACACAATGGTAAAGGTATATATCTTTACGATCCAAAATGCGAACAAGATGGTTAATATGAATGATCCAACCCAATCTCATCAAGCTGAAAGACATGATAGAATCAACAATATATTCGCAACGAGCAACATGAAGAAAGATACATCAGGAGTGACAGATAAAGCCGGTGACAATGCCAATCTATAGGCAAGATTTCCAATTTGATTTCGTATCTTGTACGACCAACATAACAAGGTGACACTTTGCCTCGCATGCCCAAAAGATTAGTGTCTCTAACGGAGAGATTTTCAGAAACATATGATCACCTATCTGAAATTCTATGGGTCGTTTTCATTTAGAAGCATAACTAGCTTGACGATCCTGGGCAGCCATCATCCGCTATCTGAACAATTGAATCTTATCATTCGTTTCTCGTATTTATCAAGTCCAGTCACTGGTGTTTCACCGATTTCTTTCCAGGCTATTTCAGGCTAAAGGCGATCTACAACGTCTCTTCCAAAAGGTTTTAAAAGATGTCAAACCTAAGCTCGTTTGGTAGTTATGAATATAGGAACTTTGACTAACGGCAAAGCTTCATGCTCTTCAACGTTCAAATCATTCGCCACAGTACGTAGCATATCCTTGATAAACAACAGGGTCATAGTCGTATACGAATCTCGTAAGGAACACAAAGTGCAGACTTAGGAAGGAAATCAATAATGTTCAAACTGCATCACAATCTCTGGGTCTCGAGGAATATGGGTCACAAAATCCTTAGCCATACGTTCTCAATCCCTTTGGGACTTTCAAAGCCATGAAGCAACCCTCTAAGTTTTATTCATTTGGTTTAAGCGGCTGACAATCTCCACATTTGAAAATAAAATCAATAATCTTCTTATCTCATACATCTCCATCAGAACTGAGGTCTCAGAATCATATGCATCTTTCATCATCAGGGTGAATACTCTCTTCACAATTATGCACTTCTCGAATAATTTCAGAGGTCAAAATCAGAATTATCAGGAACAACTTATGAATCATTAAGTCGTGTAAACTATCCGTAAGTATCTGAAAGCAAGATGGATGTTATGAAGATGCGAGTTCTAAAGATTTCTGAGTTTGAACATCAATTCGTTAGGCTTATCTGATGTTTAGAATAAATCTTGACTCATCTTGAAATGCTGAGACAAGGATAGAATTTCTGGTATGATTGAAAAGCTCAGTCGAATGTATACATATCAGAATGTACTTGGTGCTACGAATAGAAGCTAGAATAGACTCGCGGGCTTACGACTAAGGACAACCGTCGACATTCATTCGCCTAGGATGATATTGAGCTTCACCATCGCGATCCTTCAAAAGATTCATCAACCTGTGTTGCCTCGTATTCAGATCGGAATAGATATTTTAAGTTCTTGTGGTCCGAATAAAAACAAATTTCCCCCGTATAATTAAACGACGCCGAATTTTTAAAACAAAACATTTGTTACCAGTTCAAAACTATAACAGGGTCTCAAGAAAACAATTTCATACTCATCTGACCAAATACATTTTCAACTTTTCTGTGTCAGTTGAGTAATATGTTTAACCATTTTTCAAAAAACAAAACCTTTCGATAACTCGACATTGGGAATCCCGCTAAACCATATAACATCGGACCTCATGAATATTGGTAGGTCTTAGCCAGTTTCATAGGACTTGGACCTTAGTTGAATTAACAGAAATGCTATGTCGAGAAATGACGTGACCCAAAAGTATCACTTCGATCATCCAAAATTTCTATTTGGATAGCTTGGCAAATAGAATCATTTCTTAATAGGAAATTGGGATATCGATTTTACATCTGGCCTAATTCATGTGGTGTCATAATGAATGACAAAAACAAATTCGGTGATTAATTCAAAGAATCAAAGTTACGCTTGTCTGATCAGAGAAATATCCGATTCGCTTGAGTTAATCGCATAAAAGATGTGAGATCCTCATATTCTTCACTATCGATGGGAAAGGTCAATCCCGCTAAATAACATGATAGAAAGATTACCATGATGTGCAATCCACATTGAGGCTGGACAGATTGATCAGAAATATTTTACGTATGGAATCTGAGATATCTGTTTCGGATATTAAACACACCTATTTTCATCGCGAAAGACTTTACAATTCGATCAAGAATTTGTCAAAGGATTCGACTCATCAAGTCCATGAAATCCTCTTGAAGGTGATGGCTCTCCCAATGGTATGCTGCTATTCAGAGGTGAGAAGAACCCTATTTATGATGCAAAAACTCCCTTTTAGAGTGATTCCAATGAGTCCACCAAATCTGGTACCAAAAATAACAAATCTCTTTAAAAAGGTAATTTTTTTCGTGCAGGACTCTGTATAGATCGCTTCGTTTAAGGCGATGGATCTCTTCAACTTTATCTCTATGGCGATCGATCGCGTCATGATATGCGATCGGTCGCATAAGTGTTCTGCCCCGATGCAATCGATCTCTTGGTTTAGGGCGATCGATCGGCTACTCGCATGAATTTTTTCTCGCTTCATTGCCTGGTAGCGATCGATCTCTTGTTTTAAGGCGATCGATCGCCTGCATCAATTTCTCCAACTCACTCATTTTCAACTTCTTTCCCAATGCCTTGACTTGTCTCGTCCCAGTTTTACCTTCCAGTCCATAAAATGGGGTTTTTCAGGTATTTCTTGCACTTTCACTGGTTTCATGGAAGTATACAAAAACACAACCAAAAGTGTAAAATCATCCAAGAATCACTATAAAAATGCAAGAAATATATGCAAATATAAGTGTAAAAATGACACTTGTCAACAACCCCCACACGGGGTGAGAATACCAATAACACAATATCAATATCATGAATCTCGCAATTAATAATTTACAGAATATAAAGCTGCAAATTCAAAAATTACTCCCTGTATGTATCGATACCATATGGGATCTCCAATGTTGTTCATATTCTCACAATAACCAAAATCATTAAACTCCAAGATCAGTTAATCATTACATTGATTAACTATACTCATACTCAAACCGTCAATTCCATAATCAATCTTAGCTAAATCATTACAATAATGATTTATAGAAATCTAATATATCTCAATTAACGATTCCATAATCTCATCACATCGTACCACATCGCTCGCTCAACAACGACGACATTCTAACCTCTCGCACTCTCAACAGCGGCGGCATGATGACCAATGCTCGCTCAACAGCGACATCATCATACTCATTGCTCGCTCAACAACGATATCTCCATAATTTATAACACATACCATTAATATATCTAACCATGCTCATACGTCATACGTACCTTATAATCCAATAACAAGAGTCAATTATTGCCTTTCCCCCGAGATCCAATTGATTATTCACTATACACAATTAATTACTTAAGATCAATTAAAATCACACAACCACATGCTAAGCATGTACTCAATCTCCAAATACATCATCCAAACATGATTATTAATCACAATTACAGGACTCTGTATACTACTCAAGGCATCCCATTTTATTCTACGTTCAATGAGTCATCGATTAACTCAAACGAGTAGTACATCTTACGAAAGTTCAATTCAAGCCACTCCAGTTAAATGTGTAACATTTTCATTGGAAATGTAGAATTCAACATCAAAAGCTACCATAAATATCACATCTCCAAAATCCCAACATTTAACAAATTTTTCAAAAAAAAAAAAAAACATGGTCTGCGATCGATCTCCATTTTCTCCTAATCGATCGCGAGAACTTACTGCCAAAAATATTCTTCTGCGATCGATCGCCGCTCAACGCCGATCGATTGTCAAAATCCACTGCCTCCTCGTAATCGATCGCCGACTTCTCGCGATCGATTACGAGCATTGTTAATCGTCACCAATTTTCAGCAATATGTCGCGATTGATCGGCGCCAACGATTCGATTGATCGCGACCTACGATTTTCCGAATTTATTTTTGTTTCAGTGGAGTTTTTCAAACCCATACTCAGATCAAACACAGCCAATACCTCAAAAAGTCATTAAAAACACCAAATACAACACTTTAAAAATTCTACAAAATCTCCCAAAACTTAAACCCACCTCTATACTCAACCAAATTCAACAAAAATACAATAAAAACTTTGATAAGGGAGAGAGGAAGAAGATTACAAAGAAATCTTTGAGAAATCTCGCTCCGAAATCGAGCCTTGCTCGATTCTTCGTTGCTTGGGAGAAAGGGGGAAGGGGAATAAGCTGGGCGGAAAGAGAGAGAAGGCGTGGAGGAGAGAGGGAAGTGAAGTGGATAATGGTTGAACACCGAGTCCACTTGGTATATATAATACCAAGGCTCCAAAATACCGAGTTTCAATTAGTCGTACCAAAATTCTTTAATAATCATATGTGTTCAATAATTATCTCCCACTCACTCAATACATCGCAAAACTCAATGAGAATAAAATATCAATCATTGGATCCAACAACCCGAGACCGGACTAACACCTTCGGGAGTCTAAATACCGCAATTATCTCATAATTACCCAATTAAATCAATTAAGGGTTATAATCACTCCGGGATTAACATATTTAATTTTCGGATATCACAAAATCAATCCAGCAATCCCCTCTTCAACCATATCACATACGGTATACAAATTGATATAGTGGCAACACCGAGCGAACTATACCACATCGTCGCATCATCATTGCGATCTATCTTATATAATCGATATAGTGACAACATCAAGCCTACTATAACCCAACGTCACATCATCATTGCGACCCATTGTATATAATCGATATGGTAGCAACATCAAGCCTACCATACCCCAACTTCGCATCATCATCACGACACATCGTATATAATCGATATAGTGGCAACACCAAGCCTACTATATGCAGTCGTCACTCCCTACTACTGTGACATAATCAACAACAACAACAATAATAATAACATGTAACTCATTCCACCGACCCTCAACATCAGTGTTCATTTACAATCATCGATATATCATAATAAACATCAATATGAATATCAATACATGCTCGTACGTCAACACACACCTAGTAGTCGATACTAATATTAGGCTATTCCTAGCGTCACGAGGCTTGTGAAGTATCTATAGCAATTTAACAACTCAATATCAGCGCATGATAATACAATCAACATTTAATTACAGACACTACTCAAAATTTCAATAGCCTCAAAATAAATCCATCAAATTATAAAACATCATCAGCCGTGCTTTTCAACTAACATTATTACAGCTTGGGATATGTAAAACACAACAAGAATTTATTTAAATTCATTTCCCCAAAATCTGCTAATTATTCAAAAATTCAAAACTTAATCAACCGTTTTGACTAAAACTAAACATACAGATCTGCTCAGCATTCACCAACAATCAATATTTCACCATTTTTAACTATCACCATATAAATTGGCTAAATAAAAAGTAACACCAAAATACGAAATATTAGTGTCAGACAGTAGCCCTTACCTTGATGATTCCGAAAATATAATTTATGTCACCAAAACCCAGACAAGTCGAACGTAATCATTTTTCTTATAAAAGTGAAACCCACGTGCGTCGTTCTCCGCTTCTGAAGAATTTATGTAATTCAAATTCTACTATACTATATTTTTATATATGATATATAATATTAAATCGAGACGCATTACGATGCAAATAAATATGTTTATTATAGTTGTCTTTTGCCTTATCTAACTACGTTTTTAACTAATCTCGTCAACATGAAAGTTTTAGTTCTTTCTTTTATCTTCACGTGACGTATTGAATCGCCTAAGTTTGACATCATAATAAAAAGTTATGACCAAAATATTAAATCATATTACCATAAATATTTTATTATGGTTACATTATCCATCTACTATTTAGTTGGAACCAAGCTAACGTCATAATTATCAATTATAATTTTGGTTTTTTTTTTCAGGCATCACAATTCTACCCACCTTTAACGAATTTTGACCTCGGAATTCAACTCAGCAACAAATGCAAATAAAAATATCAATATGCATACCATCAAATAAGTCGGGGTAGACTCCATAATATATCGCTCAGTCTCCCAAGTTGTATCCTCGACATCTCGTCTCTCCCACTGAACTGTTACCGTCAGTATTACTTACTACAAAGTTTTGTTCTGCTTGATCCAAAATACAAATAGGGCGTTCAACATAAGACAAATCAAGACCCAATTATACCTTTAATGGTTGTAATACATGTGAATGATTTGGCTCATACTTCCGCAGCATAGATACATGAAATATGTAAGGACCCCCGTGCCCTTAACCCATTATTAGTGTATTAATCCAAGCATTTAGTGCATGTAATCAAACATGTAGGGGAAAAAACCCACTTATCATCATAGCAAATCATGCCATTAATAAAATTCTTTACATTATTCCATATAATGTCTAGTTTTCCCCAACCAAGTCCACATACATGCCATGCACCATTATAATACACTAACATATTCTCAGTTCAGTTAGCAATTCAATAAATAATCGTGCAACTCATAAATGAAGAGAGAAAGGCCCTTGCCTTTTTATACATGCCATATACACATAATAGTGCTCACATGCGAGCATCAAATAGGTATGTGTGTATCAAATGTATAAAATACGATGCTCAATACCGTCACTGGTATTTTGATCCCTGGAAGCACCTCTAATCCATAGCTCGAGCTCATCTTCAAAGCCATCGATGTACCTAATCAGCTGCCCCAACAGAGACAGCCTACACACGAGGTGAGCATACCAATATCCCAATCCAATAATCACAATAATACAATTCATAATTTACAAAAATGTAAATGCTATGAAATATAAAAGTTGCTCCCTGGATGGTATCATCATCATCCGGGATTCCCTATACTGTCCCTGTTCTCAAAATAACTGAAACCATCAAATTCCCAAATGACACTTAATCATTAAATTGATTAACAAATCCATTTGCTACATACCGATAACATAATCAATAACATCAAATCATTAAACAGTGATTACAGATATTCCATATATCTCACTTATGGTTCCATAGTTCTATTTCATTGCTCGCTCTACAATAGCGACATTTCATTCTCACGCATGCTCAACAGCAGTGGCGTCATAACCGATGTTCGCTCAAAGGCGGCAACATCCCAACCATTGCTCGCTCAAAAGCGGCACCATATAATTCCCAATGCATATATATCCATTTGTATCAATTACCATAAACCATGTATTTCAATATACATTTATTGCTAATACCGTATACCATGCATTTCCATGTACATTTATTGCAATACAGTGTACCGTGCACTCAACAATTACAACTATAATAAAGGGCTATGCTCGTACGTCATACGTACCTTATATTCCCGTAGTTCGAATCCAATCTTGCCTTGGTCCCGTGACCGATGGATTATGTGCTAAACACGATTAATAATCCATAATTAAAATCAAGCACGCAACCATGTGCCCAAGCATGCTCACAAACCCCAAATATATCGTCGATCGATGACGATTAACCATTTTAAAAGACCCCGGGCGAAGCATGCATCGAAAACTCAACACGAAATAATTCTCCAAAAACAGGCACTGGCGATCAATCGCATCACCCCAGGCGATCAATCGCCTCGCGAAAATAGGCACAGGCGATCGATCGCTTCTTTCCAAGCGATCGGTCGCCTCTCAGTGTATTTGGCCACTGCCTCATGGCGATCGATCGCTTCCTTTGAGGCGGTCGATCGCCTCACTATTCATCTTCCAAAAAATTTCAACAACGTCTTGGCGATCGATCGCCCCGCCCTAGGGATCTATCGCCTTGACCTGTAACAGCCAAAAATGGCGTTTTCTTGCAAAATCTTCCCCAACAATCCTCACACCCCATACAACATAAATCCTTAACATGGGGTTATAAATCAACCCCAAAACCCAACCACCCAAAAATCTTTAAAAACCAATTTCATAAACCCAACTCAAATCCTTCCCAAACACCACAATACCATACTCAAATCGAAGGCAAATGCGAGGGAATGGATAATACCTTATTATCTTCGAGAAATTTGGCTCCCAAGTCGAGCAACCATCGATTTTTCATCAAGGGTGAAAAGGGGGAGGAAGAGGGGTGGGGATCGCTGGGGAGAGAGTGGAGAGAGAGAGGAGATTTCGTGCAATGACAGAACACTGAGTCCAATTGGTATATATAGCTCCAAAGCTCCAAAATACCGACTCCTCCACAAATACATCATGATTAATTAAATATCATCTGTTTTCAAAAATTATCTCTCCAACTCAAATTCCAATACCAGCCCCAGTACAAAGTACTCCGGACCCCAGATCCCACCAAAGACCAAATTCCAAGGTTACCACCACGATGAGAATACAAGCTCATCCATTGGATCCAACGACTCCAAATACCGGATTTAAAATCCCCGGGAGTCCAATACCGCAATTAATTCATAATTGCCACAATTACAATCCATTAAGGGATGTATCTGGCAACAACTCGATTCCAAACTCTACCTCATGGACAGGTGGAAAGCCTGGAATCTCATCAGGAAATACATCAGTAAACTAAGCAACCACAGGTATATCCTGCATTCTCACTTCTTCATTCTTTTCAGTAACATCAACTGCGTAAATAAGGTATCCATTGTTTGCCTTCTCCAACAACATTTACATCCTGACAGCAGATACTAATGGAATCCGTGGATGAGAACCCTGCCCATAGAATGTCCACTGCTCTCCCTGCTCAGACTCAAAGTTCACTATCTGCTGATAACAATCAACAGTAGCCCGATATTTTCGCAGAATATCAATACCCACAATACCATCAAAATCAAGTATATCAAGAGTAATCAAAGCAACCCGTATATCATTGCCCTCATATTAGATAATACAATTTGATACCATTGATGTAACTAACATATCTTTCCAAGTGGGTGGCGAGACAGATAGAGGTGTAAGCAAGGGAGACAAGCTCATATTATGCAGCATAACGTATCTCATTGAAATAAAGGAAGGGGAAGCACCCATATCAATAAGAATAAAAGCAGGGTAAGAACATAAATAACACTTACCCACTATCATATCATCTCGTGCTTCCTCTGCCTGCTCCCTACTCAATGCATATACCTGCCCCTGAGGTGGCCCAGACCCCCGTCCTCATGTCTGTCCTCCAGGTGGTCGAGGTGCAAACCGCTGTTGCTGAACCGTCCTCTCCGAAGAACTACCTCTGCCGGATCTAGAATCATGCCGACTACCACCACTCGGACACTGTCTCGACATATGGCGAAAGCCCCCACACTCATAACAAGTAATATCAGTCTGAGTAATCTCGTACTAGATGAGGTCCTCTACATCGATAACATCTCAGCTCTTGGGACCCACTACCTCGTCCCTGACCAGAATGGGAATCACCACTATGACCTCCAGTACAATGTGAATCAAAGCGTCGTTTTCCAGATGATGATCCAGATGATGATGACAAACCTTTCAGGAATTTAAAGGTCTCACCCCGAGGTCACAAATATTCCCTACTCGACCGCTGTGATTGTGTCGGAGTACCATAAGCTTATACTACAATTTCTGCTAATTCTGCTCGCTCCAATGCATCCTCGAACGACACATGTTTATTTGACAACACAAGATCATACACTTCCACCCTCAATCCCTGAATAAAATGTCGCATCTTGGCATGAGGACTTATAACTACACATGACACATATTTCAGTAGAGAAGAATACTGAAATGCATAATCTGATACAAACAAATTTCCCTGCTTCAGATTTTCAAATTCTCTCTTTTTTATGTCTATCAGCCATAAGAAATACATGTCTAGAAAACGTGTGCGAAATGCATCCCAATAAATGTATATCCCTGAGCAATCAATGCAGTCTCAGTCATCTTCCACCACATATATACTTTTCTAGAAAGTTGGAATTCTGCCAAACGGAGCCAAGCTGATTTAGCACACGGAGCTATAATAAGAATTTGTTCTATTCATCTAACCATTCTTCTGCTTGCTCCCCATATTCTGTCACCTCAAAACATCGGAGTATGATAGCTGCTAAACTATGACACACTCAACTCACCCGGCAATAATAGATGTTATGCTGGTTCTTGAGCCATAAGAATGGGTGGTGGCAAGGGATTCACTTGTCCAGCCGTACTACGAATACTGACTATGTCCCCAATTTCTTCTCCATGTTGTCCTGGTTCCCTAGTTGCCATGACATTTAACAATTATAATCCAGTATTAAATCAATCACATTCGTAACAACACACACACAACTAGTGGTTAATCAATCACATCAATATAACATCGAGACACACCAATGCATAGACATGCGCAAGTAATTATCACCATAAAACTCCCATGACCCAATCTCAAACTCTTAACCATCCCAGACAACTAACCTCTGCTTTGATACCAACAAATGTGGTGCCCCAAACGTCACCACGTAAATAGACAAATATGACGTCATTTGTATAAAACTTTTGGCATAATCTCCTCGTAATTGGACTACCCAACAACAAACAGTGTGACATATATAATTCCACAAAAAATATATGATGTCTACCCAGCTTAAATATGACATTAGTCACATGCACCAACACAGGATAACAAAAGCATATGGTAATACATTCATGCATATACAAATATACACAAGCTCACAGGCGAGCCACAATTATTTTAACCATAAGTATTATCCTATTCAACTTTATTTTAAGTGACAAATGACTTATACATCTCAAACTCAACAGCTCCTAGTTATGTCCCAACTCTAACGTTTGGGCATGATACCTGTTTCAACAGAAACAACCCCCAAAATGGTTGAGCACACACCAACAATAATAACAGCATAATCGTAACCATATAATATCAACAATATAAAATACTGAAACGTCAATAATCATCATATGCAAATTCCCTGACTGTCTCTGTAACTCAATCTCCCAACATCAAATCGATCAATCAATCAATCATCACTTCAACCATATCACATCCGATACACAAATTGATATAGTGGCAATATCGAGCCAATATATCACATCG
Source organism: Haberlea rhodopensis (assembly GCA_907163345.1). Taxonomy (NCBI): domain Eukaryota; kingdom Viridiplantae; phylum Streptophyta; class Magnoliopsida; order Lamiales; family Gesneriaceae; genus Haberlea; species Haberlea rhodopensis. The sequence continues at coordinate 4,241,460 of CAJQUN010000033.1, read as the reverse complement.
TCGCATCATCATTGCGACCCATCGTATATATAATCGATATAGTGGCAACATCAATCCTACTATACCCCAACGTCGTATCATCATTGCGACCCACATATATAATCGATATAGGGCAACACCAACCCTACTATACCCCAACGTTGCATCATCATCAAGACACATCATATATAATCGATATAGTGGCAGCACCAAGCCTACTATATCCAATCTTCACTCCCCTACTACTGTGACACAATCAACAACAACAATAATAATAAAAAATACGTCACTCATTCCAGCAAACCTCAACATCAGTGTTCATTTACAATCATTGACATATCATAATCAACATCAATATGAATATCAATACATGCTCGTACATTAACATGTACCTAGTAGTCGATCCTTATTATTAGGCTATTCCTAGCGTCCCGAGGCTTGTGAAGTATCTATAGCAATTTAACAACTCAATATTAGCGCATGATAATAACATCAACATTTAATTACAGAAACTACTCACATTTCAATAGCCTCAAGATAAATCCATCGAAATTATAAAACATCACCAACTGCGCTTTTCAACTAACATTATTACAGCTTGGGATATGTAAAACACAACAAGAATTTATTTAAATTCATTTCCCCAAAATCTGATCATTATTCAGAAATTCAAAACTTAATCATTTAACTGTTTTGACTACCTAAACATACCGATGTGTTCAACATGCACCAATATAATATTAGTTAGATAATATTAAATTGACACGCATTACGATGCCGATAAATATGTTTATTCCAGCTGCCTTTTATCTTATCTAACTATGTTTTTAGCTAATCTCGTCAACATAAAAGTTATAATATTAAATCATATTACTATAAATAATTGATTCTGGGTATATTATACATCTACTATTCAGTTGGACCCAAGCTTATGTTATAATTATCAATTATAATTTTTATGTTTTTTTCAGGCATCGCAACAGCCATTATCTTTACATTGAAGATTTGGCGGCATTATTTATATGGTACGTCGTTTACCATATATACTGATCATAAGAACCTGAAGTTTTTGTTCACTAAGGCCGATTTAAATATGAGGCAAAGGATATGGAATGACCTATTGAAATATTATGATTGTGAAATTGAGTACCATCCAGGTCGAGCCAATTTGACAGCTGATGATTTGAGTCGAAAGGTTAAGTATACTGCTGAAGATGTCAGTCATTTGTCAGCTTTGATGGCTTCCTACTGCCAGTTGGGATATGATTTTGTTGTGCCTGCATCGCCTTTTCAAGTGTCAGTGTTATTACCGAAACCTGACATATTTGAGAATATAATGAGGGCTCAAAGGACAGACGATGAAGATAAAGATGGATAGCATTGGTCTCTCAAGGACAATCATCTAACTTTAAGTTGGCAGAGGACAATGGTTTGAAAAATTTGGTAAGCAATGGGTTGTTCGTGGGACCTTTGGACTACACCAAGAGATCTTGTTGCGAGCTCACTACAGTAAATTCATTATACATCCAGGTGTGATCGCTTTTATTTTAAACAGTTATTTCTCAGTGTAGCGATTCTATACCGCAAGTGCACGGTGTCAAGTTTTAGTATAATGGTTAAAAAGTAAGGATTATCGTACCCACATGGACTAGTAGTAATTACCACGTTTGATTAGAATTACTAGATTTAACCTACGATTATGGAATGATTATCAAACTAAATTGACTTAAACACAAAAATTAACCTAAGGAGCAGTGATGGATAATTGAAGAGAAATTATAAACGAATTATCAAGACGTCGGTTCACCAATGTAATCCCCCAAAAGTTGTCTATTAATTAAGATTCAAAATTCTATGTTCAAGGGTGACGGGTTTTCCTATTTCATTCGTTATACCTTGGTACGGTTATAACAAGTCTAGCATTAATCTACAATAAACCACTCCCGTGTCTTTATTGAATGATTAATACCGAAAAATGTTTTGTGAAAACTACTAGCCTTCGATTTTGGTAAATCTATTGCTATCACACGTGTGCTAGATTTTACTTGGTCCGTCTCAACCTAAAACCCACGGCCTTTTTTAAAAAAAATTTATGTTCAAGGCGATCGATCGCCTCATATGATGCGATCGATCGCCTGAGTCTAGTAGCTTTTGGCGATTTTTGCTTAGCGAGGCGATCAATCTCCTAAAAGAAAGAGATCGATCGCCTGCTTCCAGTAAAAAACTATATTTTTTTTTGAGTCTCATCTTCTTTTGGCAAGCAATTTCCTACAAAGAAGACAATTTAAAGAGTCAATCACCAAACCAACATCAAGAAAATTACCTACTAAATCAAAAACGAAGGAGAGAAGAAAAAATAGTTCTTGATTTATAGTCCCAAGCTGGACTTATTACCAACATCGCTTTAACGGTTCGGAGTATGTGGATTGGTGTCATCCATGTTGCAGTGCCTTAACCGCTGATCATTTACCACGTAAGTGCCTAGAATAGGATCACTTACCTTAATTGCTCCATGAGCATAGACGGTAGTTACCATAAATGGTCCAACCCATGACGTCTTTCGCTTGCTTTGGAAAATGCGAGGTCGTGGCGTTTTATGCAATTGCACTGTCTCTCCCTTCATGAATGTCCTTTTCTCCTTGAGTTTCTTAGCCTTTTTTGACTTTACCATGTCATGGTTCTTGCCTTCTTTAGGCTCTAGCTAGGACTCCACTTCCACCTCATTAGTACCTTGCACCACATCAACAAGCAAAGTGTCAATCATGTTAACTTTTAGATAATCATGCTCGTTGTGTGCGTGTGTTGAAGATTTGAACATATTGAATGTAACCCAATCCTCTCCTACACGGAGGATCAACTTCCCTTCTTCAACATCAATGATGGTTGTTCTAGTAGCCAAGAATGGGCGTCCCAGGATCAATGGCATTCTCACATCCTCCTCCATATCCAAACTAGAAAATCCATCGGGAAGGTGAATTGATCTATCTTTACTGGCACATCTTCAATGATTCCTAGTGGGTAGGTGATAGACTTGTCCGTCATTTGCAACACTACCCTTGTGGGCTTTGGCTCTCCCAATCCAAGTCTCCTAAAAACAGATAAAGACATCAAGTTCACACTAGCACCCAAATCACATAATGATTTAATAGAAGAAATAGGCCCAACAGTGCAAGGAATAGAGAAACTCCCTAGATCTTTTAACTTCATGGCCGATTTCTTTTGCACCATAGCACTACATTCCTCAGTCAAAAAGACAGCCTCGTGCTCTCCCAATTTCTGCTTCTTAGACAACATTTTCTTTAAGAATTTGGCATAATTAGGCATTTCTCGTAATGCATAAATAAATGGTATATCGATATGAAAATTCTTAAGCATGTCTAAAAAATTGACAAAATTTGAATCAACCTTTGCCCTATTAATTGCTGCAGGGAATAGGAGAGGAATGTGTACCTTTTCTTGTGGTGCGATCGGTATAGTGGCTCCAATGGACTTACCCTTGTTGCACGGTTGCTATTTCTCCTCTTGCTTCATTGAAATCTTTTCCGTTTCCTTCTCGGCACCAAGTTCCTTTCCACTCCTCAAGGTCACGGCATTGGCTTGCTCCCTTGGATTCTTCTCGGTGTCACTCGGCAGAGTTCCTTGTGCTCTTCCGGCCAAGATGGTTGCCAATTGTCCGACTTGAGTTTCCAAATTCTTGATAGATGCATCTTGGTTATTCATCCTGGTCTCAGTAGATGATATAAACTTGACAAGTAATTCCTCCATGCTCGGCTTTGGTTGGTAACCCGGTTGTGGTTGGGGGTGGTTCAAAACATTCTTTTGGCCGGACCAAGAGAAGTTTGGATGATTCCTCCACGGTTGGTTATAGTTGTTGGATTAAGAATTACCCTGTTGTGGCCTGTTTCCTACAAAGTTAGCATTTCAGTAGATTGCACAAAAGGATTACCTGCCTGACATTCCGTGCTCTGATGGTTGCCTCCACACAAATCACATATGACCACTTGAGCTTGCATCACTGTCATGCTCAATCCATCCATTTTCTTATTCAACGCCTCCAATTGAGCTTTTATTGCTGTTACCTCATCAACTTGATGCAACCCAATCAATCTCTTGGGCACATTCCTTTCGGACTGCCACTGGTAACTGTTGGATGCCATCTCTTCCAAGAGTGTATACGCTTCCTCAGGTGACTTTCTCATAATGGTCCTCGTGCTGCTTCATCAATCATGGATCTATTAGCAGAAAATAAACCATTGTAAAATGTTTGTACCTGAAGCCAAATCGGAAGGCCATGATGTGGGCATCTTCGAAGTAGATCCTTGAAGCGCTCCCAAGCTTCATACAGTGTCTCCGGATCATGTTGCATGAATGTGGTGATATCACTGCGCATCTTAGTTGTCTTGGAAAGGGGAAAGTATTTTGATAGAAAGGCTTGAGCCATCCCCTCCAAGTAGTGATTGACCCTGCAGGCAATGAATTCAACCAGCTCTTAGCTTTATCATTTAAAGAAAAGGGAAAGAGTCGTAACCTGATGGCATCGTCAGTGACGCCATTGTGCTTGAACGTGTCACATATCTCCAAAAAGTTGGAGATATGAGCATTAGGATCATCAGTAGGCGATCCTCTGAACTGCACATAATGTTGAATCATCTGAATTATGGCAGGCTTGATCTCAAAGTTATTAGCCTGAATCCTTGGTCTAGTGATGCTAGACATGGTGCCTTGAAAAGATGGTTGTGCATAGTCCATCATGGATCTTGTAATTGGCTCTTCTTTGTTGTTTCCAGTACCATTCTGTTGCGAAAAATCCTTTACCGCAAGCGCACGGTAGTCAAGTTTTAGTATAAAAAGATGTCGAACCCACAGAGATTGAATAAATAGTTAAATCTAAGTACTGAATTAAAATAATCTTTGCTTTATTTAGAGAATCGAATAGTTGAGTGTTATGCGAATAATAAAAATAAATTAACTAACGATGACCATACTGAGTTGAAAAGAAATCAATTGGAGACGAATCTAGGAGTACGATTTCACTTGTTCATCCACTACACTTATCATTCCTTGATTCCATGTTATGGATTTCCTAGTTTACTAGCCGAGAATTCTTATTTGTTTCTACTCCCTCTCCCGATTGTTAAGCATAAGTAATTATCTAACATCAATCTTGATATCCCTATCTAAGATCAATTATCAAACAATTGTAAAAGCACAGTAATTCTTTTAACGAGTTCTATGGAGTTATAGGCCTCTCGAACAATATAACTACCACGATATGAATTCCTTCTTTCCTATTCACAACCCCCTCTCCCGAGTGATAGATCACGAATATAACATCATTCAATCCATGACCAGTAGATTAAAAGCATTAAGAACAGGAAAACATAAATAAATCATACGAAAATCCAAATACTTCAATCAATTCATAACAAACGTAGTTTCAAAACAAGCTACATCGTCTCCTAGAAAATAAAATTAGCTCATGCTAGAAGTATTTAAACTGACATGTTTAAATAACCCATAAAAACTGATAAAAAGTTAGAGATACAAAACAAATTGGACGCTATTCTTCGATCTCCGATGAACGCCGTCGTCTCGTGATGAAATCTCTACTTTTTGCTCCGAGCCGTCGTCGTTATTTTCTCCTTTCTTCAACCCTAGCCTCCTTCTCTCCAGGAATGTGTGTCTAAGTCTGAATAATCCCTTGTGCCTTGCTCAATCCCCTTTTAAATCCCGTGCATCAAATTAAGGAAAGCAGTCCAAAATTTCCAAAATTCATCAGGCGTAATGACGCCTCCAAACTGGCGTAACTACGCCAGTCGATGTGTCAAAAAGTGTGGCTTCCCACGTGACTGGCGTAATTACGCCTACAAAGTGGCGTCTTTACGCCTGAATAAAATCACAAACCCGTAGCTTAGGCGTAGTTATGCCTAAATGAGGCGTAAAATCCTTCAAAATCTGATTTGTCGTGGCTTAGGCGTCTTTACGCCTCAAAACAGGCGTAATTACGCCTGTTGCAATGATTGAAAGTGTAGATTTTTGACTTCAATCCATCCTTTCTTTCCGTCATTTGTACCCTTTTAGTCCACAAAACATGTAATTACCTGGATTCCTACAAAACAACACAGAACAAAACCAAAATCGTACTTCTGATCGAAAACTAGCACTAAACCATGCAAAATAAGAAGAAATATAAGTGTATAAAATACACTTATCAAACCCCCTAAACTTAAACTTTTGCTAGTCCCGAGCAAAACAACAACAAAAACAAATCAAAACATAACTGACACAAAAAGACACACAAAACAAAGTTGTAAAACATTCCAATTGTGTAGGCCTCAGAAGTATTCAAACATGCATATCATTTCTCAAGAATTCTCAAGTGTGTGTGTGTTACCATTTCCATTTAATCATTAACTCAAATCGCTATTTACTCACACAAATCAATAGGACTTTGCAAGGTATAGGTTCAAATTGTATTGTTCAAAAACAGAGTGTAGCTTTGATAAATGCTAACAATGCATCAAGACTAGGTAATGAGATGCTCATATGTGAATGTCAAAACCATGATTATTACAAGTGTTTCTTGAGTGTCATAGGTTCACTATTCATAACCTTCTCCACTAGTATATTAGACAAATGTGGCTTGGTCAATAGGTCTTAATAAGCTTGTAACGTTAGGCTTTGGATCATGGCTTCAATAAAAGGAAAGGATATTCAAAGCAAGAGAGTAAGTTGAAATTATAATCAATTTGCGCATTCTCATCCCGCTTTTGATTCCTTCTATTGATAATTCATCAATTTTCTTTTCTTTTCAGTTCATCATCTTTCTCATCCTCTTCATCATTCACCTCATGATTTTTCTCTTTTTTCATTGTTACTCCACTTCTAATTTTCAACTAAGATCATAGGAGCTATTTGAACTTTTAAAGCGCAATAGAAGCTTACTCCCTCGAGGGTGGGAAACAGTGTATAAGCTATCAACAAGGTGGTTGATGTGGTATCTTGAAACGATGGCGAATGGGGTTATTCATGTGCCTAAACACATGCCATTCGATTTGTATTAAGCTCAAAAGGGTAACTAAAGATAAAATGATGTCATTTGATGGCTTCAAAGGCTCAAACGATCAAAAAAATTGCCTAAATCATTCCTAAGCCACATATGTCTGTATTTCACCTCAAATGTTACTATAGTAAGTTCTATACTACTCTCAATTCACAAATAACTTACATGATTTGGCCAATATGCTCAGATTGCATCTGAAAACCATGGTAATATCAGAAAAAAAATTTGAATGAGATTCTAAAAGGTATTGCAAACAATTCAATTCTCATTCTTTTATACTTAAGCTCAAAGGGGCTACTATGGCAAATTTCTATCAATGAATCAAGGCCCAAATTATCAAGAATTGCCTATATCATTTTTATGTTCGTTCAAATCATCATTGATTAATCAAATGGTCATGGTCTCTAGTGCATGAATATGTGAGAACTCAAGAGCAACGTGAAAAGATGAAAATTTTAAAATTTTCCACAAGTCAACTCAATTTTTCATCATTGGCCTCACCTGACTCATAATACAACTTATGACACTCAAAACTCAACAGACTCTAAATCAAGACAAACCAAACAAAATAAGGAAAACAAACAAACAAAAACAACATAAATCCAAGTAGTTTGAAACAGTTCAAAGTACCCCCCTAAACTTAGAAATGTGCATTGTCCTCAATGCATACACATGAAGAAAGAAATAGAACGATGCACATACCTAAGCGATGACCGTCATTGGTCATCGTCATCCATATCGTCGGGGGGCGGGTGTGGAAAGGTGATGGCTGGAAAGTTGGCGGCTGTGGAAACGCTCGATGAGGAAACTCCTGAGCGAGGGCGGATGTGAAGTCCACGACAAAGTTCATGTAGGTGTCTTGGCGCTGCTGGAACGCCTCTTGGCGCTGCATGTATGCCTCATGACTTTGGTAGAAATTGGCCCATTGATTAGCTTGAGCCGCTACACTTTGCTCCAAATCTGTGAGTCGGTGAACAAGAGTGGGAAGGTCCGGGAGTGGTTCAGATTCAGTCGGTTGTGGCCCATTGGAGTCGCCGGCTTGGCTAGAAGATGGGGGCGTCGCCTTCGAGCATGTCTAGTAAATATTATTGGCTTCTGAATCTTTAGTCTCTCTTCTTCAGGGCCCCATTGCACCTCCGCATAGTAGCAGAGATCAGTAATAAGCATGGGGTGTGGGAAGCCAAAATTGTTGCCCCCCTGCAAGCAAACTCGATATAATACTGGAGAAGAAGCCCCAAATCGATAGACATCCCAGTCATAATAGCATATAGCAATAACGCTCTGTCCTTGGTGACATCGGTGGCATGAAGAGCCGGCTTAAGGCGTACCTTGATGAAGGCGAACCATAAATTCTCGGTGGCTTTAAGTGCCGAGGCTTGAAAATTGATGAATTTGTCTTGATTCATTCTCCATCGGGCATTGGGGCCACACAACCTCAAAATTACTTCATTATAGTCAATGGTTCCTTTGACAAAGGTGGTGTACTCATCATCATCCACATCATGTATCTCAAAAAGCGTATTGATTGTGTGGCGGTCAAACGCCACCATATGTCCACGAACCAAGACCTTAAACTCCTCATGGCGCACAGAGAGGTTGGCATAAAATTCCCTGACGATCGGTTGCACGGCATCATTAGGCTCCTTTTATAAATTCACCCCACCCACGAGCTATTGCATTTTGGATGATGGGGGTGTCGGGGCTCCGCTAAGTCAAACCCACGCTCGCTAATCCAAGGCCGAGCTAATTCTATCTTATAATTGGCCTCAGCATCCACATTCCAGAATTTTTGGGTGTCAAAAGACCCATATGAAGCGACGGGTTCTTTTCCTTTGGAAGTGCTCCCCTTTGGCTTCTTGTTGGATGCCATTTATACTTCCAATCAACCAACGCAACAATAACCCAACTTGGCTAAAGCACTCCCACAACAACACTCCAATACCACAATTCACAAAAATTCTCACCCCAATTCAACTTCACAACAATTATCACATTCACTTCAACTCCACATCTATATACCACAAAATATGTCCATCTTTTCTTGCACAATCTCAATAATCATTAAGGAATAATACTTACCCAACCTTAGATGACGAAATTTTGATTTTGTTGGCTAAGCAAGACCACCTCGTTGCAACCCCCTAAACTTGCTTCCTTGCACGAATGGACTCCAAAATCCTGCAATTAATCGACAAAAATATGGACATTAGAGGTTGGATAGCTTAATTAAGAGAGATTGAAGAGAAAAGGTTGGGAATTGAAGAATTGAGGGAAAGAGGCGTGAGTTAGGGTTGGAGGAGATGAAGAAATTCTGAAAAATGGCTGCAGAATCAAACTAAAAATACGCGAGGCGTAATTACGCCTGTTGAGAGGCGTAATTACGCCTAGTGTTCGGCCTTTTAATTTTTTTAAAAAAATGGTAGGCGTAACTACCCCAAAAACAGGCGTAGTTACGCCTACGCTACTGCATTTCATTATTTTTCAAAAATTTGACAGGTGTAATTACCCCTAAAAGAGGCGTAGTTACGCCTGTGCTACGGCATTTCAAAAACAAATTTTTTTGTGGCGTATTTACGCCTATAAAAGGCGTAAATACGCCTCCCTTTTTTTTAATGAAATAAAATAAACAAAAATAAAGGATACAGAATTTGGGTTGCCTCCCAAAAAGCGCTTAGTTTATAGTCCTCAGCCCGACTGTCTGCCATTCCTTCACTTAGGCTCGCTCAAATGAACCTGGTCCACGTCTCTTACTTCTTCCCCAAAATATTCTTCAAACGCTGCCCATTTGCTTGAAATGTGTGACCATCCTCGCATTTCAATTCAATTGCTCCATATGGGGTCACTTTCTCAATAGTGAATGGCCCAGACCATCGTGACTTCAACTTTCCTGGAAATAGTCGGAGACGAGAGTTATAAAGAAGCACTTTCTGACCAGGAATGAACTCTCTTCTCACGATATGCTTGTCATGCCAATTCTTCGTTCGCTCCTTGTAAATTTTAGCATTTTCGTACGCTTCATTACGAAACTCATCCATCTCAGTGGGCTGTAGCAACCGTTGCTCACCCGCAGCCTTCAAATCAAAGTTCAGCTTCTTTATGGCCCAGAAAGCCCGATGCTCCAACTCTACCGGTAAGTAGCATGCTTTCCCAAAGACTAAACGATATGGGGACATCCCTATGGGAGTTTTGAATGCAGTTCGGTATGCCCATAATGCATCATCCAATTTCAGAGCCCATTCCTTTCGGTTAATACTGACCGTCTTTTCAAGAATTAGCTTAATGTCTCGGTTAGAAATTTCAGCTTCGCCATTAGTCTGTGGATGATAAGCCAATGCAATCTTATGCCTCACAGTGTATTTCGTCATCAAAGCACTGAAGATCTTGTTACAGAAGTGGGTCCCTTCATCACTTACAATCGATCTCGGAGTGCCAAACCTTGTAAAGATGTTCTTTTGCACAAACTTAACCACGGCATGAGCGTCATTAGTTGATGTGGCAATCACTTCAACCCACTTAGAAACATAGTCCACTGCTAGCAAAATATATGACTGCCCACAAGATGGTAGAAAGGGGCCCATGAAATCAATACCCCATACATCGAAAATTTCTAATTCCAAGATATTTGTCAACGGCATCTCATGGCGTTTACAAATATTACCAATGCGTTGACAACGATCACACGTCTTCACCAAAGTATAACTGTCTCGATGTAGCTCTGGCCAATAGAAACCCGATTGAAGCACTTTTGCTGCCGTCCTTGATGCTCCAAAATGTCCTCCATAAGGTGTGGAGTGACACTTTTCTAGAATCTCTCTTGATTCCTAGTACATACCTCAAAGAGATGTTCATCAGGAAAGTTCTCTTGTATGACTCCATGATCCATTTGATCCTCCAACTCCAAACGAGATAAGTGATCTGCTACTTGATTTTCACTGCCCTTTTTATCCAAGATCTCGAAATCAAACTCTTGTAGCAACAAGATCCATCGAATCAACCGGGGTTTCGCATCCTTCTTGGCAAAAAGATAACGAATAGCTGCATGATATGTGTAAACTATGACCTTTGTCCCGATCAGATATGCTCTAAACTTGTCGAATGCAAACACCACAGCTAGCATCTCTTTCTCGGTGGTTGTGTAATTCTGTTGAGCTCCATCAAGAGTTCTACTTGCATAGTAAATCGCCCTAAAAATCTTGTCTCTCTTTTGCTCCAATACGGCTCCCACAGCATAGTCGTTGGCATCACACATTAAAACAAATGGCTCCTTCCAATCCGGCACTATGATAATCGGTGCTGATATAAGAGCTTTCTTTAGCCTGTTAAATGCCTGCAAACACAAATCATCAAAGACAAAAGGTGAGTCTTTTTCTAACAAATTACACAAGGGCTTAGCTATTTTAGAAAAATCTTTAATAAAACGGCGATAAAACCCGGCATGTCCAAGGAAGCTCCTAATAGCCTTCTCATTGTTCGGAGGTGGAAGCTTCTCAATTGCAACCACTTTTGCTCTATCCACTTCAAGTCCTTGAGATGACACCTTATGGCCAAGGACAATACCCTCTTGCACCATAAAGTGGCATTTCTCCCAATTTAACACGGGGTTCTTTTCTCTGCAGCGCTGTAACACAAGAGATAGGTTACGCAAACAATGGTCAAAAGAGGAACCAAATACCGAAAAGTCGTACATGAAGACTTCAAGGATCTCCTCCACCATAGCTGAAAATATCACCATCATGCACCGTTGAAAGGTAGCAGGTGCGTTGCATAAATCAAAAGGCATTCTTCTAAACGTAAAAGTGCCATATGGACAGGTAAACATTGTCTTCTTTTGATCTTCGGGATCTATGGCAATTTGATTGTACCCTGAATAGCCATCTAAGAAACAGTAATAACAATAACCGGCTAACCTGTCGAGCATCTGATCAATAAATGGAAGAGGGAAGTGGTCCTTCCTTGTGGCCTTGTTGAGTTTCCTATAGTCAATGCAAACTCGCCACCCCGTCACAGTTCGAGTTGAGATCAACTCATTATTTTCATTTCTTACCACTGTCATCCCTCATTTCTTTGGCACAACCTGTACTGGGGAAACCCATGTACTATCTGAAATAGCATAAATAATCCCAGCATTTAACAATTTAAGCACTTCTGCTTTTACTACCTCCTTCATTGCTGGATTTAACCGCCTTTGATGATCAATGGAGGGAACGAAGGAATCCTCCATAAGTATTTTATGCATGCATAAAGACGGGATAATCCCCTTGATATCAGAAATCGACCAACCTAAAGCAGATTTAAATGTCCTCAATACACGTAATAATTTATCTTTCTCTAAAGAACAAAGAGATGAAGATATAATTACCGGGTATGTCGAATTCTCACCCAAGAAGGCATAAGTAAGGTGGGCCGGTAGTTCTTTCAATTCCGAGCTCGCCTTCGTATCTTCTTTGACTGATGTATCTCGTACATCTTCCTCTTTTCTAGCAGTGTTGTTCTCCTTAGGCAAGCTCTTAAGTGCTTCCACTTGCTCAGCAAGATCAGATTCAGTTGCATCTACTTGCATAATGGAGTTGACCATGCAATTCTCCAATGGATCCTCGGGTATTTCTCCTACTTCAAAGTTATGCACACATGAGTCAATAACATCCAAAAACTTGCAACTACTTACCTCGCCAGGTCCCTTGAGAGCCTTGTAAATATTGAACATGACTTCTTCGCCTCCAACTCTCAAGGATAATTCTTCTCTTTGGACATCGATAAGTGCCCTGCCTGTTGCTAAGAATGGTCTCCCCAAAATTAATGGAACATCTCCATCTTCCTCCATGTCTAGAATCACAAAATCTGCAGGGAAAATAAATTTGTCCACCTTCACAAGCACATCTTCAATTATCCCTCTATGACATGTGAGAGACCTATCCGCCAATTGCAATGTGATTGTAGTAGGCTTTACTTCACCAAGCCCTAAACTCCTGAAAATAGATAAAGGTATTAAATTAATACTTGCACCTAAATCACATAATGCCTTATTGAATGTAGAACTACCAATAATACAAGGAATAGTAAAACTCCCCGGATCTTTCAATTTTTGTGGTAGCTTCTTTTGGAGGATTGCACTACATTCTTCTGTGAGATTCACGGTTTCAAATTCCTCAAGCTTCCTCTTCCGTGCCATTATGTCATTCATAAACTTTGTATGATTATGCATTTGTTGCAACGCCTCGGCAAAAGGAATATTTATGTGGATTTTCTTGAAAATCTCCAAGAATTTGGCAAACTGGTCATCTATAGCCTTTTCCGGAAACGTTGAGGATATGGAAGTGTAGGCTTGAACATAGGAATCTTTTCCGATAGTTTGTCTTGCTTCTCCTTTTCAACTTCCTTAGGGGTTTCAACCTGAATTTGAGTCTCCTCAACAGATGGCTCATCAACATGTGCTGGTTCTACATCCCCAAGTTCCTTACCACTTCTCAATGACACGGCCTTGCACTGCTCCTTTGGGTTCACTTCGGTGTTGCTAGGAAATGTCCCTCTTTGTTGGTTGTTCATGGCATTAGCAAGCTGCCCAATTTGCACCTCAAGAGACTTCATTATAGCACCCATGTTGTTCATGTGACCCGCAATCATATCAAGCCTCGACTCATTCTTCTCAAGCCTCATTGCTGAACTTTGAACAAAATTACCCACCAAATCTTCAAGTGATGGTTTACCTTCATTCTTTTGTGGAGCATATCCAGTTGGTGGAGTCAGAGCATTATTGTTGTTAGCATATGAGAGCTTATCATTATTGCGGAACCCTAATTGATACGGATTGCTTCGGTAGTTGTTATTGTTGTTGGGATACCGATTGTTTATGAACTGAGCTTGTCCTTGGTCTGCTTCCCTTGACAACTCCATTCCAGCTGCAGCTGCCACTGATTCAATAGTAGGTTGTGCTCCTTGCTTGGTCAGAGCTGCTACCTGCGTGGTTAGTGCAGACAATTGTGCAGTAAGAGTACTAAAATGATCAACCTCATACATACCTATGGGTTTCCTTGCCATGGCTCGCTCATTGGGCCACTGGAAGCTGTTGGCTGACATCTCCTCAAGTAGTTCAAAAGCAGCATCTGCAGTCTTAGAAAATAGTGTTCCTCCTGCTGCAGCATCCACAATGATCCTAGTTGGACCATTCAACCCATTGTAAAATAACTGAATCTGCACCCAGTTTTCATAGTTGTGTTGTCGGCACCTCCTCAATAAATCCTTGAATCGCTCCCATGCCTCATATAGTTGTTCAGAATCAATTTGTCTGAACGAACTGATTTCGGTTCTCAGTTGAGCTGACTTAGCTGGTGGGAAGAACTTCGAGAGAAATTTCGATGCCATTTCCGGCCATGTACAAATACCACCAATTGGAAGAGATTGTTGGCAACTCCTTGCATGGTCCCTAAGAGAGAAAGGGAACAATCGCAGTCTCACAGTATCTTCTGGAACACCATTCATCTTTACAATATCAGTTATCTCCAAAAATATCCTCAAATGCAAGTTGGGGTCTTCAACATGGGAACCACCAAACTGATTCTGTTGCACCATACTTATCAATGCCGGCTTGAGTTCAAAGTTGTTGGCATTGATAGTCTGGCGAGCTATCCCAGAGTAATTGTTGTTAACCAATGGTTTGAAATGATCTCTGATCGCCATTTGAGGTTCAACAAGTTGTTGTGGAGGTGGTTCGTTGTTGTCTCTATTTGCAGCCATTCCTATCAATTCCTCCCTTCTCGTTGTTCTCAGTCTTCTTGCAGTTCTCTCGATCTCAGGATCAAACATCAACGATTAAGGAGTAGTGTACTTTCGCATGCACTGCAAAATTTCAGAAAAGACAAAAATCAATCCAAAATGAAAAGGAATAAAAGCTCTAAATTAAAACGAAGATAAATTGGTACAGTATCAGATTGTACTAAATAAATCAATCCCCGGCAACGGCGCCAAAAACTTGTTGCGAAAAATCCTTTACCGCAAGCGCACGGTAGTCAAGTTTTAGTATAAAAAGATGTCGAACCCACAGAGGTTGAATAAATAGTTAAATCTAAGTACTGAATTAAAATAATCTTTGCTTTATTTAGAGAATCGAATAGTTGAGTGTTATGCGAATAATAAAAATCAATTAACTAATGATCAAATAATGAGTTGAAAAGAAATCAATTGGAGACGAATCTAGGAGTACGATTTCACTTGTTCATCCACTACACTTATCATTCCTTGATTTTTATGTTATGGATTTCCTAGTTTACTAGCCGAGAATTCTTATTTGTTTCTACTCCCTCTCCCGAGTGTTAAGCAGAAGTAATTATCTAACATCAATCTTGATATCTGTAAGGCCCCAACCCCTAAACTCGTCATTAGTTCATTTATGACGTCGTATGTGTATAAATTTTTCATTTTCTTTTCATTCTTTAAAAAGAAAGATTACATGTTTCCCATAATCCCATGACATAAATAATGTTCAACATTATATGTTCATCTCTACCAACAAATAGTCTCAAAGATTTCGCCCAATACCATACCCATTACACCACTTTTTACATTGTGGGTTATTTTATAAAAATTTGGGCAGAGTCTCCCTATAAAATGAGCTATCCGAAAATAAAACACATCACATAACATAACTCCCGACCAGGGACAACACAATACTAAACAGAATACAGAAACACTAAGTAAATTCTTAGCCAGGGAAGACACCACACTAATAAGACAACAAAAGTGGGTTTCAACACCCTTATACAGTCCATATACAGATACAAGTGCTCACAGAAGAGCAACGAATAATGGATACTCATCCGGATGCATAATTAATATATTTACCAACAGCTCAACCTCGTATATCGGCTAAATCTCATACTATGCTTCTGGAAGCATCATCCAACAAGGTTCGAGCCTAGCACTCCAAGGCAGCATCGTACTTGTTATACCTGTTTTAACAGAAACTGCCCCCACACAGGGTGAGCACACTCCCACTCAATATTCAATCACAAATCAACATACAAAGTCATAATGTAATAATTTAGATTATTAAAAACTCATAAAATATACTCCCTGTACAATTCCGAATTTGTATAGCTTCCACACACTGTTCCTGTTTCAAACTCACGCACCTTCATAATGTCAATTTTAGTATTATCACTGAAAATGTGATACTCAACAACGCTTATGAATTCAATACAATGACAATATATTATTTATGCTCAAACATAAATAGTTCAACATCAATGTAAACATGGTTATCCCAATGTAAACCTGGTTACCCCACTATCTCATATCGCTCATGCCCACGGCATCACTACTCAACAAGTAAAATCGGATCACGTACCACTACGTGTCCCCCATAACTCGTATATGAAACTCAATTATTAAAGTTTACCTGAATCATCATATTAAAAATTGCATGTATACATGAATGTATAGATACTAGATATACCTGCTCGTACGTCACCACGTACCTTATAGTAGACAACATGAACAAGCTATCATCAACGTCCGAAGTCTCCTGTAGAGTCTATATCGAATATCAATTCAATATTAGCTCGAATCAAAGCAATTCATAACCATCATATATTTCTTACTTTCATATTCATATCATAAATCCATAACTCAATATTATGAATCAAATCATAATCAATACTTTGGATGCACACATCCTCACATTAATCATGATATATCATTGGTAATTCAAAACCCCATTTCTCCCATCATCCGCTACATCACACACATGATGCAGGATACACCATAGGTGCAAGATCACGCCCAACTCACATAGTAGTTCACTAGACACACCAGTTCAACAGAGGGAAAGGAAGTGCAAGGGTGTATGCATAATAACATCCAACTAGTGTCTAACTAAAACAATCCAATTAAGCCAATTAACATGTTCCAAACATTCAAACCCACACCGAGGTGATTCAAACAAAGACATGAAAGAAGAATCCATGTTTATAAGATATTCCATAATTTATATCAAATTCCCTTAATCATAACATAAGATCATTTATTGCTTTAAATTCAACTCTAAATAAATTAAAGATGCATTGGTTTTATAATTCTTGATTTAGAACTCACTACTAAGAGTAGTAATTCAATAAAGTGACATAAGTCAACAATACATGTCATGATACACATTCAAGCATATACATCACCATAAACTCTATTCCATGTCAACACATACTAGCATGTATCTAACCCATTTATTTACACACTACACATACTTCCAAAGATAACACATCTCGCACCATAGTCCAACTCCCACCAACACTATTACCATGGTTACAAGCCATAGAAGTTAATTATTTTCACCACCTACAACAAGGCTTAGACCCACACTTGAATCTCATTTAAGCATATTCACAAACACCTTCCATGCATGATTTTAGTCTTCATCTTTTAACCAACAATAATACTAAGCCAAGACATAATTTAACAATTTATTCTCAACAATCAACATTCATTAAAGTGAGTTATAATTAGACCCCTAACAATTCATAGCATATATATATACTCCAATACATATAATTATAGGCATAGAACCTCCAAACATGTAATCATCACTTAGATACCAAACTACAAGTTGGAACCACATACCAACATGTAAGAATCAAAGCATAAAGCCTTACAACACCCACTAACACATGTATAACACACACCCACACACCTAGCAGCACACGCACATGCACACACAGTACACACACGCCCACATAGTACACGACCCACACCATACACAGATGCACCATTCCATTTAATTCACACAAAACCAACCAAGATATCACCTTCAAGTCCAAAAATCGAACCACAATAGCAAACCCTTCCAAAATGCTAGTAAAAATCGAACCAAAGCTTCATCAAAATTCGAGGGACAGGGGAATAACGACTGAAGGATGAGGAGGATTACCCACAAAAATATTGGAAGAAATCGCCCCAAAATCGGATGAATTCGGAAATTCGGACCGCTGCGCTTCCTTGCAAGATCCGGACGCAATCCGTGACGAAACTTCAGGTTCTTGGTATGGAAAGTTGCGCCTAGAAGAGACGAAGACGATGGTGGTTCGGACGCGTCGGAAGGAGGTCCGACGGCCGCCGGAGCAGGGCTTTTAGCGGCGAGGGTCAGATGCGAACGGGAAGAGAAAAAGAGGGAAGAGAGTTCGGATCTGATGTGTGTGCGTTTACACACTTTTAGTGTGTGAAAATAGGCTGAAAACATTTTAATATAAATGTATTTCCAATCCAGTTATGTACATCGGGGTGTCACCGATGCACTTTTAAATTAAATTTACAATTACCAATCGGGATTTATAATCTCCTAGAACGCAAATTAATTCTTCATTTTAATTAACTTATCTCTCTCTAAAATATTATTGGAGTATATTTTACAATCTCAAAATATTTTATGATCCGATTAACTTGTCAGTTGACCTTCACTTGATCAATTCCACTTCTAATTAATTAATTCTAAAATTAATTATCAATAAAATCCAAATCATATTTAATCCAATAAATGATTATTAATAAATCTGGACATCACAATTCTCCCTAAAATATAAAATTTCGCCCTCGAAATTTCATCGCATGCTTACCATAAAAGCTTACGTACCCTCGAATTCTTATTTGTTTCTACTCCCTCTCCCGAGTGTTAAGCAGAAGTAATTATCTAACATCAATCTTGATATCCCTATCTAAGATCAATTATCAAACAATTGTAAAAGCACAGTAATTCCTTTAACGACTTCTATGGAGTTATAGGCCTCTCGAACAATATAACTACCACGATATGAATTCCTTCTTTCCTATTCACAACCCCCTCTCCCGAGTGATAGATCACGAATATAACATCATTCAATCCATGGCCAGTAGATTAAAAGCATTAAGAACAGGAAAACATAAATAAATCATATGGAAATCCAAATACTTCAATCAATTCATAACAAGCGTAGTTTCAAAACAAGCTACATCGTCTCCTAAAAAATAAAATTAGCTCATGCTAGAAGTATTTAAACACATAGACATGTTTAAATAACCCATAAAAAACTGATAAAAAGTTAGAGATACAAAACAAATTGGACGCTATTCTTCGATCTCCGATGAACGCCGTCGTCTCGTGATGAAATCTCTACTTTTTGCTCCGAGCCGTCGTCGCTATTTTCTCCTTTCTTCAACCCTAGCCTCATTCTCTCCAGGAATGTGTGTCTAAGTCTGAATAATCCCTTGTGCCTTGCTCAATCCCCCTTTTAAATCCCGTGCATCAAATTAAGGAAAGCAGTCCAAAATTTCCAAAATTCATCAGGCGTAATGACGCCTCCAAACTGGCGTAACTACGCCTGTCGATGTGTCAAAAAGTGTGGCTTCCCACGTGACTGGCGTAATTACGCCTACAAAGTGGCGTCTTTACACCTGAATAAAATCACAAAGCCGTAGCTTAGGCGTAGTTACGCCTAAATGAGGCATAGTTATGCCTCATGAAATCCTTCAAAATCTGATTTGCCGTGGCTTAGGCGTCTTTACGCCTCAAAACAGGCGTAATTACGCCTGTTGCAATGATTGAAAGTGTAGATTTTTGACTTCAATCCATCCTTTCTTTCCGTCATTTGTACCCTTTTAGTCCACAAAACATGTAATTACCTGGATTCCTGCAAAACAACGCAGAACAAAACCAAAAGCGTAATTCTGATCGAAAACTAGCACTAAACCATGCAAAATAAGAAGAAATATAAGTGTATAAAATACACTTATCACATTCCCTCGATTATTCTCGGCCATCTCTCTAGTTTCTTTCCGAAGTCTTCTGCAAGTTCGTTCAATCTCTAAGTCAAGTGGCTCTAGTATAGGTCTGTCACTTCGTAGCATGCAGTTCAAAGACAACTCCCTGCAAAATTCAACACAACGAAGGAACAACATTAGTGAAATCGTATAAACCGTAATAAAAGTAAAAATAAAAAAATTATGGCCAAATTATAGTCAACTAATCTCCTATGATATTACTTAAACTAGTCCCCGGGAACGGCGCCAAAAACTTGATCGCTTTTATTTTAAACAATTATTTCTCAGTGTAGCGATTCTATACCGCAAGTGCACGGTGTCAAGTTTTAGTATAATGGTTTAAAAGTAAGGATTGTCGTACCCACAGGGACTAGTAGTAATTACCACGTTCGATTAGAATTACTATATTTAGCCTACGATTATGGAATGATTATCAAACTAAATTGACTTAAACACAAAAATTAACCTAAGCAGCAGTGATGGATAATTGAAGAGAAATTATAAACGAATTATCAAGACGTTGGTTCACCCATGTAATCCCCCAAAAGTTGTCTATTAATTAAGATTCAAAATTATATGTTCTAGGTTGACGAGTTTTCCTATTTCATTCGTTATACCTTGGTCCGGTTATAACAAGTCTAGCATTAATCTACAATAAACCACTCCCGTGTCTTTATTGAATGATTAATACCGAAAAACGTTTTGCGAAAAATACTAACCTTCGATTTTGGTAAATCTATTGCTATCACACGTGTGCTAGATTTTACTTGGTCCGTCTCAACCTAAAACCAACGGCCTAATTTACTACGTCGTATCGTAATCTCCCATGGTCAATTCAATTACGATTTCCAATATCATGCAAAAGGTAGCTAATCTTTTACAAGCATTAAAAACATAAATTATGCGCAAAGATCATAGAAATCAAATCAAAACCATTAATTAAATCAAGGGTTCAAACATGGGATCCCATATGTCTTAATAAACAAACTTAGCCTAGCATATTAACGGAAAAAACAACGTTTTATAACATCTAACAACATTACAAACATTGAAAATCGAAAATAAAACTAAAGTAAGGTTCAGAAATACTAATAAACACTCGATGTGAAATCGTGCGTCGATCCGATGTTCCCGTCTTTATCTGCGTTGCTTTGAATCCTCTTGAAGGTGATTTCTCTTCCAATGATAGGCTGCCTCTTCAGAGCTGAAAGAACCCCCTTTTTGACCTAAAAACTCCAATTTATATGCTCATTCACGAGCCCAAGAAGTCTGGTACCAAAAATAGCCCAAAACTTAATTAAGGATTTTTTTCTCGTTTGGGACTCTGCGTGCGATTTATCGCTTCTTTTGTGGCAATCTATCGCCTTCAACCTTTTCTCATCGGCGATCGGTCTCTTGTGATAGGCGATCGATCGCCTGTGTGTTCTGCCCCGAGACAATCGATCGCCTGGTTTGTTGTGATCGATCACCTCTTGCTTCAAACTTCCCATCACCTTTCTGGCTTCAGGCGATCGATCTCGTGGTGCATGCGATCGATCGCCTATTGCTTTCATCATCTTTTTGAGCTTTTTCACTTCTTTTCCCATGGCTTGCCTCGTCTTGTCACAATTTCACCTTCCAATCCATAAAATGGGGTTTTTCCAGTATTTCTTGCACTTCTACTGGATTCCTGGAAATATAACAAAACACAACCAAAAGTATAAAATCTTCCAAGAATCACTAAAAAAATTGCAAGAAATATATGCAATTATAAGTGTAAAAATGACACTTATCAAGGTGACATGAAAATATATAAAGATTTGTGTGATCAATTTTGGTGGAAACAGATGAAGCGGGATGTAATTGAGTTTGTGAAGAAATGTTTGATCTGTCAGCAAGTGAAAACAGGAAGCTAGAGGCCTGGAGGTGAATTGAAGAGTTTAGAAATACCCAAGTGGAAATGGAAACACATATCTATGGATTTTGTGACACATTTGCCAAGAACTCATGCAAGATTTGATGCTATTTGGGTAATTGTTGATCGACCGACAAAGTTTGATCTTTTATACAATACAATATGACTTTTTCATACTTAAGGATGGCAGAACTAAACATCCGAGATATAGTGAGGTTGCATGGAATTCCGACTTCTATAGTTTCTGATCGAGATCCGAGATTTACTTCCCACTCCTGGGAAGTTTTACAGTCAGCTATGGTCACATAAGTAAGGCTTACTACATCATATCATCCCCAAACATATGGTCAGACAAAACATACCATACAAACACTCGAGGATATGTTGCGTTCTTGTGTGTAGGAATTTGACACTACGTGGCAAGACTCAATAGCTTTAGTGGAGTTTTCATATAACAATAGCTATCAGACAAGCATTCACATGGATCCATTTGAGGCCTTGTATGGTCGACTTGTAGATCTCCATTATACTGAGATAACGTAGATCGAGTATTAGTTGGAGGACCAGATTTGATTAAGGAAATGGAAGCTAAAGTGATAAGGCATAGGATAAAAGCAGCTCAAGATAGACATGCCGCTTATGCCAATAAACGACGTCTACCATTGGAATTTCAAGTTGGTGACATGGTGTTTCTGAAAATATCACCCTTCAAGTATGTTGTGTGATTTGGAATGTGAGGAAAACTGTCACCGAGGTACATTGGTCCTTATGAAGTTTTCCAACGTATTGGTACTTTGGCTTACCGTCTGGCTTTGCCTCCATCGTTATCGGGGATTCACGATGTGTTTCATGTATCGATGTTGAGAAAGTACGAAGCAGATCCGTCTCATGTATTGCAGCCTTCAGAAGTTCAGTTAAATTCTGATATATCATATGTTGAACGACCAATTAAGATTTTGGATCGAGCAGATTGCAGACTTAGAAGCAAATTAATACCGATGGTTAAAGTTTAGTGGGAAAGGATGGGAGTCGAGGAGGCCACGTGGGAGACAGAGCAACATATGATGTAGCATTCCCCGGAACTATTCTCTGGTATTTGTAATTGTGTTATGATTGAATGTTTTGGGTAAGTATATTAAATTTCGAGGTCAAATTGATTCATGTTAGTTTTGGTTGAAATATTGAATTATTGAGTTTTTGTAAAATGCGTTTGTTGTAGTGCGTAGCTTGATGATGATATTGTTGTGTGTTAAAGTGTTATGGGGTGTTGTGTTGAAGGTTGGGTGTAATATTGTGAAGGATGTCTATGGGATGAGGTTTGTGCATAAAAATGTTGGTTTTCGCATGCACAGGATCACACGATCGATGGGCAGAAGAGCCGCGATCGATCGCGCGATATTCAAAACAAATTTGGACGAAGAACAATGTCGCGATCGATTGCGTGATTCTTTGTGATCGATCGTGCCGAGCAGTAACTTTGTGCCAAGGATTGAACAATTCATGATCTGTAAGGACCCCCGTGCCCTTAACCCTTTATTAGTGTATTAACCTAGACACTTAGTGCATGCAATCATATATGTAGGGGAAAACCCACTTATCACCATCAAATCATGCCAATAATAAAATTTCTTTACATTATTCCATATAATGTTTAATTTTCCCCAACCAAGTCCAGATACATATCATGCACTATTATAATACACTAACATGTTCTCAGTTCATTTAGCAATTCAATAAATAATTGCATGCAACACATAAATGAAATGAGAAAGGCCATTGCCTTCTTTATACAACTCATATACACATCATAGTGCTCACATGCGAGCATCAAATAAGTATATGTGTATCAAATGTATAAAACATTGTGCTCAATACAGTCGCTGGTACTTCGATCCCTGGAAGCACCTCCATTCCATAGCTCGAGCTCAACTCCAAAGCCATCGATGTACCTAATAACCTGCCCCAACAGAGACAGCCCCCACACGGGGTGAGCAGACCAATATCCCAGATCCAATAAACACAATATACAATTCATAATTTACAAGAATGTAAATGCTATGAAGTATAAAAGATGCTCCCTGGATGGTATCATCCTCATCCGGGATTCCATGTACTGTCCCTGTTCTCAAAATAACTGAAACCATCAAATTCCCAAATGCCAGTTAGTCATTACATTGATTAACAAATCCATTTGCCACATACCGATATCATAATCAATATATCAAATCATTAAACAATGATTACAGATATTCTAAATGGTAAGCCTATGGACGCTCGAGTAACACTTGTAATGAATATGATTTGACATGCACACACACATCTCATTGCCTTGATATGATGCATTGTTTATTGTTTGTCAAATTTATACTTTTTCTATGAACAATGCAATTGAACCTATACCTAGCAAAGTCCTATTGATTTGAGTTATTAAAGTTTGCTTTGAGTTAATGGTTAAAGGGAAGTGGTTACACACACACTTGATAACTTTTGAGTAAAGCGATATGCATACTTTACTTGAAATCTTAAACCGTTGATCTTGAGGCCAATTTGTAATACATCATTTCATTACTTGAGTTACTAGTTTGTTTGTCTTTCTTCTTTATTTTTATTTCTTATTCTTTTCTATTTCTATTTTTCTCGGGACTAGCAAAAGTTTAAGTTTGGGGGGATTTCATAAGTGCAAATTTGCACTTATATTTTGTTCTCTTTTACTTGAATTTTATGTTTGTATTTGAGTGAAATTATGGTTTTGTTCTTGTTTTTGTTGTTTTAAAGGAATCCAAAAAATGTGATATTTTATGATGAAAAGTGCATAGAAGTGAAATGACTCAAATTAAAGATGAAAAAAATTCCAAAGTTGAAAGTCAAAGATAAAATAATGCAGATTTTACTGTAGCAACACCGCATTTTCGGTGCCCCAGAGCCATGCTTGTTGAAAAAAATTTTGAGACACATTTTTGGGCAGCTCAACGCCAGTTTTAGGCTTCCCAACGACTACCGGGGACGGAGGACCATCTTCTAATTCATTTGATTTACTTTTACCTTATGTTTTTGATAATTAAGAACATGTCTATGTATTTCTTTAATTTATTAATGAACAAATTTTATATTCTAGAGATAGACATAGTTTGATTTGAAACTGTGCCGATGATTATTTAATGAATATAATTAGGTTTTTAATATAATTTATTTGTGATTCCTGATTTGAATGTGTTTCATTTAACTGATCACTAATTGAATCATTATATTTATTTAGAATCTATCACTCGGGAGATGGGATTTTGAATAGGACCGTAGGAATTTACATCGTTGATATTTATATAGTCGACAAGCGTATAACTCCATTGGAGCCTTACAAAAATCATTGTGCTATTTAAGTTGTTTGATAACTAATATTATATTGACATATCAAGATTATTATTTAATTGTAATTTCTATTGAACACTCGGAAGATGTAATAGAATAACATAGGATTCTTGGCTAATAAAGTAGAAGAACAAGACATAGTGGATAGTTAAGTGAAGTCGAACCTCTACAATCCATTCTCATTGGTTTTCTCCATTTAAATCTTCATCCTTTTAGTTTATTTTAATTACTTAGTTAATTCACTTGATTGATTATCTAGATAAAGTTAGACTATTCTAAATACAGTACTTGGTATAAACTTAGTTTTCATTCCCCGTGAGTTCGACATCCGTACTTAAATTTATATATTAAAACTTGACACCATACACTTGCGGTGGGAAATCACACATTAAGTTCCTATCGTAAGATGATATTGGCTGGAGTGAGTTAGTACAAAGAGTTGTATTCATAAAATCTTATAGTGGAATCCTTCTATTCGGTGGAATAATGATAGATGTAGAAGGATTAAGCCTTCGAACTTCCATAAACAAATATACGTGCATATTTACTTTCTGTCAGTTTATCTTTACATTTTATTACTTTGTTTAATCAGTTTAGACTAGGTTAGTTTGATTTACTTTCGCTTGGTTTCTTTTAACCAAACACGATCTAATCTCTCAATGCAAATAATAATTTAAGGACACAAATATTGAAGCTCACTTGACTACAATTAGGTAGGTGGACTGATCTACCCTTCATTGTGGTGCCTAACAAGTGGTATCATAGCATTTTACTCACCCCACATATTTACCCATCAAATTTAATATTAGTTACCAAAAAGTTTTATATAACATGCACTGCAAACACTATGTTTTAGAAAATAATATCAAATACAGCTTTTCATCTCTTGATACCATTCTCAAAATACTTTCTCGAAACATTTCTACTAAACATAAACACTAACAAACATTGTCAAGGGCTTGCCATCACTACTAAAAAAAACCTCCTAATTTGATGTTTTTATTATCACACTATTAAATAAGTATTCAAATCATACTATTACCACACAAATTAAAATCAAGTCACTAAGGGTCCATTTGATAGAGAAATTTGAAGCCATATATTTCAAATCTATTTGATTGTTTGGATAAAATTATATTGTGTGGAATTCACATACACTACACCTAAGATGAATATCATTTCAATTCTATTATTCAAACTACTCTTCAAATCAAATTATTTTCTTTTAAATCAATTCCATCGATGGATTTGGTGTTTCTTTTTCCTAAAAACTTAAACCGACTCTTTTTTCTTTTTTTCCTCACACTCTTTCACCTACTCTCCCCTCCTCTAAACATCTCCGAAACACGGAAAGTTCATTCCAGTTCCCTTTGGGCTGATCCAGTCTTCATTCAAGCGACTATAAGACGCAAAAAATCCAGACTTGGAAAGTGAAGTCAGGTCTATCGACTTGGAAAAATGAAGGTAAAGTTTCCGATATGATTCTTCTATATATCCTAATACATCGATTAACGATGGATTAGCAATGGAAACTGTAGATAAATGCACAAAAATTGAATATTTCAGGGTTGTCTCTTGTTATTTGACATATATAAAAGTATTTTTCATAAAAATTTTTTCCAATTTTTTTTTGAATTGGTGCAAGATGCTCAAGAGAATCGAACTGTAATTGTTTGAAATCATTCTATTCAAATCTCGGATATTTTGTTGTTACAAACCCTAAATGATGTCGTCGGCAGCTAGTTGATATTTCATTTTTAGTTGTTTCAAAATGTCTGTTAGTTTTTGGAAGAGTGGTGCTGATATCTAACTCCTCTTTTGTCTGCATGCCACCAATCAGATATGTCTTGTTTCCAAGAATTATTATTTTGTCCTGAACCATTTTCTCTTCTTATACACAACTTCTGTTTCTACCATATCAGTCCCGATTGCTTGATTTTAAGTGGCATGGGATTATTGCCACTGAATATCTTATTGCACTTGGTCCTTATATGGTAATTATGTAAAAATTATTGCAGTTAGGAGCTGTTGTTGCTTGATCCGAGGAACCCTTCTATCTCTAACAAGGTTATATGCCGCTTTTTTGCAGTTAAAGTACTCTCAGTTGCATATTACTTATTTTTTTCAAGAACTCCTCTTCTTTGAATCTAGTAGAGTGCTTAAAATCCTTTAAAGTTGACAGCTTTTAGCATGAGTTCCTATCTGCTAAGGTTTCCAGGATCCTATTAACAAGATTCTCTATTTTGACAAGAACTCCTTTTCTATCTTCTTTTTGCTTTTCTATGGCAAGGCTGAGTGAGATTATATATTCTGAAGCAAAAATTGTTCAGATAGCTGTCCAGATGAACCTTGGATGGCCGATGGGAAAGGACTTACTCCAAGAGCATCTGAACTTCTACCTAAATGATAAGATGTGACAATACTCTATACAAGCCACTACAGGCATCCCTCCATCCTAAGGGTTATTCCTTGCAAGAATTTCTCTGCCTTCATAGACATTTACTGCCTTTGTTGAGGGCACTCATTATTTTGTATGAGTTTTAATGAGATTATTAAGATTATACTTAGGAGAAATTGACAAAGAAGGTTACTGGTAGCAATTATCGCGTACGCCCAAATTAATCATTCTCAAGTTAATCGCAATAAATATATAGTAGCGTGAGTAGGGATCGATCCCACGAGGAAGAACGAATTTTGTGTTAATTAGTGCAAACGAAATTTAAGGGGGTTTTGAAAATGAATTAATTATGATGCAAAAATCTAAGAAAACTATGAATTAACTAATATGCAAGATTAAAATAAGAGTGATTAGATTATGAGAGGAAAACGATTCTTGGCTTTTGGTCGACTTTACAATTGGGTTTATTATCTTAATCATCAATTCTCACAAAGATTCAATTTGCATATGAATATTCGCCTTGGAAAATTAGTTCATATCTCACCGTAGTTACGTAGCCCACACGTTCTATTCTATCACTTATCAATCAACTAATCCAAATACACGTGCTTAAGATTAAAAGATCATAGATTCATAAACTAGTAAGACAAACGAAACTAGACAATATAATCCACTCGTCTATATGTAATCTAGTTTAATGTTTTCCCTAAGGAGTAGCAATTCATATGCGCAAAATTATTAATATAGTTACTTCATCTAACAAGCATTAGATTGCATGCACAATTATTAGCTGAGCAATCAAATAATTAGACACAACAATCCTATCAATCAAGTATAGAAAAACAATCAATACTCATTCCAAAATTGATTAAAAAGCACATGAATTTCATATAAAAATAAATCCCAATGTATTGTCTTTCTTAACCAAGAATCACAAAACTAGTTTAGCCACTCATGACTAATGCAAAACAATCAAAATTAAATAAAAGAAACATAAAAGAAATACAAACTTGGCAAACTATCTAGATCTGGACTTGTCGAGGTTGTCACGCCCGCCTTTGCTTCGATCTTCGTATCGTGCCTTTGAACTATGATGAACTAGATGCTAGATATCTATGAAAGCATGTAAAAGTATGTAAAAAGAGCTCTCAAAAGGTCTAATGGTCGAGGGGTATTTATAGGAGAAAGAGGAAAGGGCTAGAGTCCTTGTATGATGGAAAGAAACCAAGCCTTTTACTTTTGCTTGAACTCCTCTGGCAATCGATCGCAGTTGTCTGGCGATCGATCGCCAGAACTTACTTTTTTTATTTTTCAGAATTTTTTCACTCGCGATCGATCGGAAAAATGTGGCGATCGATCGGAAAAATGTGGCGATCGATCTCCAATTGTTTCTACCTCAAACCTTGTCTCGCGGCGATCGATCGCGGAAAAGTGCCAATCGATCGCCGAGACTTAATTTTTGGTGCTCGAATTTTCTCGTTTGACGATCGATCGGGGCTTTTTGGCAATCAATCACGGCTCCTTATTCACTTTTACGCATTTTTCTTGGTCTATTTTAATCTATTGTCAACTCCAATGCATTTTTTGATCTTTATTTATCGTTATTAGCTCGATTTCTTCGATTCCACCTACATTTACACAAATGTAAGATTAGGTAGCATATGTATCATTTATCTATCAAAACATACCAAATCGTAGACAATTAAGTGCAATAGATATGTCTATTTCTAATCACATCAAACTCCCCCATACTTTGACTTTACTCGTCCTCGAGCAAATCAGATCAAAATTATCTCTTTTTGTTGGCTCATAGCATCATAACAAACTAACTCGTCCTCACTTTAATGTCTCAACAATTTTAAACATGCATAGCAATGAAAGGAGGTGAAAAGTTAACAGTGGAACAAGTTCAATCCCTAAACATCTCATACTCAACAAAACAGCGAACGTGCGTGTGTGGTCGTAAACAAGTGTTATGTACAAATTATAGATTCAATAAATGTAAACTCACAATAGTTCAAGTTGTACATTAACACAAGTATAAGCTCACTTGCATACTCTTCTCCACTATCTTAGCTAAGTAGGTCTTATTAGCTTGTAGCTTGGCCCTAGGTATTGGCTTATGAAAGAAATGGTAAGGTGAATCAAACAAGAGAGTATGGTGATATGCACAATTAAAAGCTTCTCTTTTTGCATTATTTTTTAAACCTTTTTCAATTTTTTTTCAAGGTTTAACTCAATTATTTTCTTCTTGTGCCTTGGCCCCCCTTGAGTCATATTTTTCTATTCTTTTCAAGGCATCACTCTTTCTTTCATGCATTCCATTCTTTTAACAATAAAGTTTTCAATCATATGAGTTTTTGATAACAAGTGCATGTGAACGAAACACTCCATACTGCCTTCAAAGGTATGGATAAAATTATTTTAGGCTTATTAGGGAAGGATAATAAGCTATTCAAAGAATGTTGAATGGTGGTTGTTTGTATGCTTAGCATACAACCATTCGTTTACATTAAAGCTCAAAAATGGGTATTAGGGATAATTTTATTTACATGGTAAGCTTGAAAGGCTCAAACACATCAAAGATTGCATATATCACTTTCATGTTCGCAAGTAGTCACATATGCCTTAAAGAGCATGTAGTTAAGTTCTAGCATGTATCAGAGACTTCCTAAGACTATCATAAAGTTCACACAATCTTCACTACGCTATGCACCTTCACAAGTTATGACATATCGTGCTCAAAGTATTCAACTACTATGTCATAGCATAATTTGTATTAGAGTTCAAAGTGTTCTAAGGTTAACAATTCACATATGTTCAAAAACATGCATGTCATCAATTAGGTTTCATCATTGGCTAGTGATTCTAAGCATGCGTTCATTACTAACTATGAGTTCAATTTTTTTTAAATTTTTAAATTTTTTTTTAATAAAATGAAGGCAATAACACACCACTAATCTCCCTCATACTTAAATCTTACATTGTACCCAATGTAAGTGAAAATTGTAAGGAAAGAGAAAAGTTAAACTAAGAAAGCAATAAACATAGAAGGGAAAAAGTAACTCCTCTTGGGTTGCCTCCCAAGCAGCGCCTCTGTTTAACGTCGGTGGCCCGACGCCAGTCCACGGATCACGTGATTCTTGGTGGATCTTCAAGATCCACTGTTATGGACCAAAGTTTAGCTAGACCAATCCAAGAACCAGGTGGGCCAATCAATATGGCCCAAGGAGTGAAGCCCATGATTGGCCAATCAATATGGCCCAAGGGCCAATCAATAATGCACGTGTTCATGATGAGAGAGGAGAGTTAGTTACACTAACTGCATGGCAGGGAATAAGAGTGCAGGGGAGGCGAGAATAGGCAGACTAGAATTTACGTGAGAATTGGGTGTGCGAGCGAGAGCTTGGGCCGGTGATTTATTCCCGGAGTAAAAGTTAGCTACTGTGTGGTTCTTATTTTCCTTTGTAAGTTCCTTTGAGTTCTTCATTACATTTTGGTATATTTTTCAGAGATTGTTGCGTTTGATCTCTTCTTGCTTGTGTATTCTGTGCGTGGTTGTTTTTTGGCTAATAACAATTGGTGGACCTCAACGAACCTCAAGGAAACACGGTAATGGCTTCGAATCGAGCTAATGCTAAATTAGACACGTTGGAACAATTGGTCATGACGACGAAAAATTTTGGGAATGGAAACTAGGAATGGAACGATGATGATGAGTCAGGAGAAGAAATT
The DNA here is from genome assembly GCA_907163345.1 of Haberlea rhodopensis. Lineage (NCBI taxonomy): Eukaryota > Viridiplantae > Streptophyta > Magnoliopsida > Lamiales > Gesneriaceae > Haberlea > Haberlea rhodopensis. The sequence goes on along the minus strand of CAJQUN010000033.1, from coordinate 4,210,251 downwards.
AAAACACTCACCAACACAGTGGGAACCTTAGTGGAATTCATGAAGGCGAAGAACAAATGGCCGGAAGATGAGAAAGGGTCGAGAGGGGTAGGGAAGAACAGACATCAAGAGACGACGAAGGTGGCATGTCGGGGGGTGAGTTTGAGGAGGAAGTTGGGGATGGAAGTTGGATAATGGGGAAAGGCCCAACCACAGAAAAACAACAGTCGTGTGTTGGGTACCATGATTGAGAAAAATCAGAAAATTTCACAGAGGGCAGGTGGGCGTAGGAAGGAGGGCGGTGGATCACTGGCGGTCGTCAGTAGGTACCGTGGGTCAGGGATGGTTGGAAGAGGGGCTGGAAAGAGGCGGACATTTTGGGTTGACAAAGATGCAGAAATCTGGTTTCCAATGATGGTAAAAAAGCTACTAGGTTTCAGATTGGAACAACTTACCAAAGAATTAACTGAACGTTACAGCGGATGGAAGGCCGTACACCCGTATATTGCTTCGTCGGTGGAAGAGGGGAGGATGAACAGGCTTCACATCGCACAGGAGAGGTGGATAAACCTTGAGTGTGTTGAAGATGAGAAATCAGATATGGGCTATCATTTTATTGAGCTCACAAAAGAATATTGTACAATAGGTGTCCAAGGCCCAATTGCCAATATAAGAACTAAAGTTCTATGTCGTGAAATTAAAGTTGCTGAAGGCAACAAGATTTTCCACCGCAGCCATGGGGGAACTGGGCTAGGCTTAAAGTGGGCGGATGATGGCTGCCGGCAGTGGTGGGTTCGCCGGCGCGCGGCGGTACAGGCGAGCTGTCGGTGGGTGACAGACATCATGGGCAGCAACTGATCGTTGAGGAATTACGGTTCAAAAATGCTGAAATCATGAATTGTGGGGTGAAATTGTCGGGTCAACGTACAGAGTCTAATGTTTTTTTCCTTCAATTCACGTTGTGAACAGCTCAGGCTACTGAGATTAAGACTAGGGCTGGAGAAACCGTTGGCCAAGATATTCATTGGGCCCAAATAAATAGAAGGGGCCATGAACATCAATGGAAATTTGGGTTTGCGTCAAAAATTACATGCAATTGGGGAGATGGAATCGGACGATGTAAGGTGGCTGGTGGGTTGCCACGTTGTGAGTCATCTGAGAAAGATTTCAGGAATACTGCTGATGGCCGGTAGGAGGTCGGAAACTGCAGCGGCGACTGATAGTGGTATTGGCGGCATGACTAGCTCTATTTCGAAGCTTACGACGTGGGTTGATGAGGTTAGTGTGCTATATTGTTTGTTTATGCATGAGGCGGTTTGGAAAATTGATGGGGATATACATGAGTATTGGATTGAAAAAGGGATAATGCGGCAAAGAATGGATGTGGGTTTCCTAGTCGGAATTCTTTGTGTGTTCAATGATGTATGCGGTAGTGTAAAGATTTATGAATATAGGAAAATATATAATCTTGGAAATGTTGTTTATGTGTGTACCGAATTGGTTGACTTTTCCGGGAAATGTGGTTTGGTGGAAGCAAGTCATGTGTTTGATGGAATGCCTAAAAGAGAGTTAGTGGCTGGGCATGCTTTGGGTGCATGCTTTGGGTGCATGCTTTGGGTTACACGGGCGGTGTTTGGATGTGATGTAGTTGGTGCATGTACTTGTTTCAAATCTACAAAGAAAGTTCAGGGCTGAATCAATTTCTATAAAGAACTCTACTAAGGAGACAACTTTGATTAAAGCATACGGGGCATGGGTGAAATTGCTATGGTTGCTAGAATTTAATAAAACAGTCAGCATATTGAGACGGGAGTTGAAGAGTGTCATCCTGATTTACTGTCTTTGGTAACGAGTACTGGGCTCTCGATTTTGAGATAATTGTCTTTGATGTTGGGTGAGAACATGCGGCACTTACAGAAGATCAAGTTTCAAGTCTCAGCCTTGAGGACAAGACTGATTTTCAAGAGGACGGTATTGTTATGGACCAAAGTTTAGCAAGACCAATCCAGGAACCAGGTGGGCCGATCAATATGGCCCAAGGAGTTAAGCCCATGATTGAGAGGAATGCACGTGTTCATGATGAGAGAGGAGAGTTAGTTACACTAACTGCATGGCAGGGAATAAAAGTGTAAGGGAGGCGAGGGAATAGGCAGACTAGAATTTACATGAGAATTGGGTGTGCAAGCGAGATCTTGGGCCGGTGAATTTATTCCCGGAGTAAAAGTTAGCTACTATGTGTTTCTTATTTTCCTTTGTAATTTCCTTCGAGTTCTTCAGTATATTTTTCAGAGATTGTTGCGTTTGATCTCTTCTTGCTTGTATATTCTGTGCGTGGTTGTTTTTGGCTCATAACATCCACCTTCTCAACAGTTTCTTGTGGAATGCCTTCGTGATAATGCTCAAGTTTGTGGCCATTCACCAAAATGTCTTTGTTGTGTCCATGCTTTGTATTTCCACTGCACCATGATGGAAAACAGAGGTAACTATAAATGGACCATGCCAACGAGAACGCAACTTATCGGGGGATAGACGAATGCGAGAATGGTAGATGATGACTTTTTAACCAACTTCATATGCTTTCCTCGAGATCATCTTGTCATGAAATGTCTTCGTCTTTTCTTTATAGATCCTTGTGCTCTTATATGCCTCGTTGGGGACTCCTCCAATTCTTACAATTGCAGCTTTTTTGCTCTCCACACTCATCCATTTCCATGTTGAACTTCTTGATAGCCCAATAGGCTCTATGCTCCAGTTCTACAGGAAGATGACAAGGTTTACCAAAAATTATTCTATATGGAGACATACATATTGGCGTCTTGTATGCAGTCCTATAGGCCCAGAGTGTGTCATCCAATCTCAAGTTCCAATCCTTCATAGTAGTGTTTACTGTCTTTTCTAAGATGTACTTGATTCCTCTATTGGACACCTCAGCTTGCCCACTTGTTTGGGGGGTGGTAGGCGGTGGATACCTTGTGTGTAACATGGTATTTCTTGAGTAAGCTCTCCACTCTCCTATTGCAAAAGTGCGTGCCCCGATCACTAATAATTGCTCGTTGGACTCCAAACCTAGAGAAGATGTTAAGCTTTATAAACCCTGTAACCACTTAAGAATCATCAGTCCAGGTGGCTATTGCTTCCACCCATTTCGACACATAATCCACAACAAGTAGTATATATATGTTATCGGGAAATGTCCCATGAAGTCGATGCCCCATACATCCAAGATTTCGCAGATAAGTATGGGTTGTTGGGGCATCTCTTTCCGTTGGGATATGTTACCTGTCTTTTGGCATTCAGTACATGATTTGCAATAAAAATATGCATCTCGAAAAAGGATGGCCAAAAGAAACCACAGTCTAATACCTTCCTTGTCGTCCTCTTAGCGCCAAAATGACATCATACTGCATATGAATGGCAAAGGTTAAGTATAGGCATTACCTCATTTCCAGGTATGCAATGTCGAATCACTTGGTCAGCACAATATTTCCATACGTAAGGGTCGTCCCAAGAGTAGTACTTTGCGTCGCTCCTAATCTTTGCTTTTTGAGCCCTACTCAAATTGGTAGGAAGAGTATTAGTAACTAAAAAATTCACGATGTTGGCATACCATGGTAACAGCCGCATGTGGCGAAGAGATGTTCATCCGAAAATTCTTCCTTTAAGCACGGTTTATCCTCTATGTGAGTTAAGCGGCTTAAATGATCCGCTATTTTGTTTTCCGTTCCTCGCTTGTCTTTAATCTCCACGTCGAATTCACTCAAGAGCAAGATCCGTTTTATTAGCCTTGGTTTTGCCTCTTTCTTCGTCATCAAGTAACGAAGAGTTGCATGGTCATAATAAACAACAATTGTAGCCCAAACAAATAAGAAGTGAATTTTTCTAAAGCGAAAAAAAACAGCTAGTAGCTCCTTTTCAGTAGTAGAATATTTTCGTTGGTCATCATTTAAGGTCATGGATGCATAGCAGATGGCATGAGAGATATTTCCAACCTTTTGGCCCAAACGACGCCTACTGCATAGTCGTTTGCATCACACATGATCTCAAATGGCTTACTCCAGTCAGGTGGCTGGATGATGGTTGCGGATGTCAAGGATTCCTTCAATGTGTCAAATACAGTCTTGCATGCCTCATCAAACTCGAATGCCACTTCCTTTTGTAATAATTTGCACAATGGTGACGCAATCTTGGTGAAGTCCTTGATGTATCTTTTATAGAAACCTGCATGGCCAAGAAAGGAACGCACATCCCACACACAAATAGGGTAGGGTAGAGATTGAATAATGTCAATTTTAGTTTTATCTACCTCCATACCTTTTGATGAAACAATGTGACCCAACACTATACCTTGTTCCACCATAAAATGACATTTTCATAAATGAGCACAAGGTTAGTGTCTATACAACGCTTAAGGACAAGTGTCGAGTTAGTTAGACAAGCATTGAATGGGTCAGCATAAACAGTAAAGTCATCCATGAAGACCTCTAATATAAGCTCAGTGTATTCGAAAAATATACTAACCATACATCGTTCAAAAGTGGCCGGTGAGCGAACGTTCCAAAGGGGCATGTAAACGTTGTCTTTTTCTTGATCTTCCGGTGCGATAGCAATCTGAAAATAACCAGAATATCCATCAAGAAATAAATAATCAAAGTGACATGCTAACCTTTCAAGCATTTGATCAATGAAGGGTAAGGGGAAATGATCCTTGCGGCTCACGGCATTCAGCTTTCGATAGTCGATGCAAACTCTCCATCCATTTTGAATGTGGGTGGTGACCAATTCATTATATTTGTTTTTCACCACTGTGATGCCAGTCTTCTTTGGAACTACTTGGATTGGGCTCACCCATTGACTATCAGAAATGGGGTATATCACTCCAACGGCAAAAAGCTTGAGGATCTCTTCTTTCACTACCTCCATCATTGGTGGGTTGAGTTTTCTTTGCGGTTGGCGTGTAGGCTTACTTTCATCTTCAAATAGGATCCTATGCATGCATGTAGAGGGACTGATTCCCTATGGTCCACCCTATGGCGGTTTTGTGGTCCTTGAGTACTTGAATGAGTTCCTTCTCTTTGTCATCTCCCAACTTGCTAGAGATAATTATCGGTAGTGTATCTCCTTCTCCAAGAAATACATATTTTAGGTGGCTTGGTAATAGCTTTAAGTCAACGGTGGGTGCCTGCGATACGGAAGGTAGCGGCCTAGTGTTAGAAATGGGTAATGAAATAAATGAAACATTACCTTTTATCTCGGATGTGGTATCCAAGGTGGTGACGTTTTCCTCCACATTTCTCCAAGTGTCTTCTTCAAGACGAGTGAGATGGGTGGTGAGGGATACCTCCAATTTTTTTTTACCTATGAGCTCAATAATCAATAATATCGATAGAATAAACAGTATCATCATCGTCACAAGGATATTTCATGGCGTCATGTATATTGAATGTAACGACCTCGCCATCATATTTCATAGTGAGTGTGCCACTATGAACGTCTATCTTAGTCTTGGAACTTTTCAAGAATGGTCTCCCTAACAATATTGGACTACTACTGTCACCTTTTGCCATTTCAAGCACATAAAATCAGCGGGGAAGACCAAATCATTTACTTGCACCAATACATCTTCTAGAATTCCCTTAGGGTATGCATTAGACATATCCGCTAATTAGACAACCACCCTAATTTCACTTAAAGGTCCTAGATTTAATGAAGCATAAAGAGAATATGGCATGACATTTATTGATGCTCCTAAAATCTTGTAAGGCCCCAACCCCTTAACTCGTCATTAGTGCATTTATGACGTCATATGTGTATAAAAAAAATTCATTCTTTAACAGAATCATTACATCCTTCACATATTTCCATGACTTAAATAATACTCAGCAATAAGACTCAAGGTTCACCCATTATCATCACCATTGCACCACTTTTACATTGTGGGTTTTTATAAAAATTTGGGCAGAGTCTCCCCATAAATTGAGTTATCCCAAAATACAACACATCACCAAAAATAATTCTCAGCCAGGGAAAAACACGATACTAAAAGAAATCAAAACCATAAGTAAGTTCCCAGCCAGGGAAGTCACCATACTAAGAAGATATAAAAAGTGGACTTCAACACCAATATACAGTCCATATATACGACTACAAGTGCTCACATACGAGCAACAAATAATGAATACCCATCTAGTTGCATAAATAATGTATACCATTTACCCAATCTCATTCTACACTTCAGGAAGCAATATTGTCCAACCAAGCTCGATCTTGTTACGCCAAAATAACTTTGTAGCTGTAATACTTGTTTCAACAGAAACAGCCCCCACACAGGGTGAGCATACCAACATCACACTACCCATATCATAACAATACATAAAGATCATGATAAGATCATAATATTACAATTCAAGAGTATTGAAAATCTATAAAATATACTCCCTGTAAAGTTCTGAATCTGTATAGCTTCCACGCAATGTTCATGTTTCAAACTTACACGCTTTCATAATATCAAGTTTAGTATCGTCACTGAGAATATGATACTCAACCACACGATGAATTCAATATAACAAGAATCTATTATTTATGCTCAATCATAAATAATTACATACCAATGCAGTTCTGTCTATCAATCTATCACTCGACACTTTCTCACACTGGTCATGCTAAAGGCATCCATACCCAACTCCATGTCCGGACCACGTACATTCACATATTCGTTCCCTTATATTCAGTCATCACAATTATTCACATATTCGTTCCTTTATATTCAGTCATCACAATTATTCACATATTCGTTCCCTTATATTCAGTCATCACAATTCAACAATTTATGATTACCGGAATATGAAATAATTCATATTATACATGCTTGTACGTCACCACGTACCTTATAATTACTAATCAATGTCAGGCTACACCTTCATGCGGAGGCTCGTGGTGAAGCTACAATAATTCACAATTCAATGTCAATAATTGACAACTCAATAAGGTGCTTTATTAATTAAGTCCCAACAATCAATACCATTCCTCTTGCCACCAATAATTCTAGTTCGTAAGATTCACTCGACATCCCCATACATCTAGCTACAAATATTCTACTCATACTTGGAATTATAAATTCACATACGCAGTAAGAACCTACAACAAGCATGAATAGTGTGCGGTTATACGTGAAAGTCGAAGTAGCCTTACTACCATAGTAATGGCTCACCAATACATGCCCCACAACATCCACAAAGATTGAGCCAGTTGTTCTTAAAATATTTTTTTGCATAATTGAACCTCAATCTGACTCTAAATTGAAATATAAAAGTGAAATGGAGCTCATAGAAACAAGATACCAATTTAAACACAACAACAATGTCTAACGATGTAGTTCTATCTTCAAGCTACAGCAAATACACACATATATGCTGGAGTTCATACACACGTATATATAGTAGGATACACGTGCACATTCACGCACACGACAACAATTATACACACACCCACACATGCTGAATATACACACATTCAGCAGATTTTTCTCACACACTAGAGCATACTGGACACACACACAGTGGCTAAATGCACGCACACTCAACGTTCAACGCACACAACCACTATAGGCAAACATACACCCACACTAATGATTCAAAATCCCCCTAAACAGAAATAAATATTCCTTTGTAGCAAGTAACGAAGATTGACAGTAAAATCCTTCCCAAAAAGTAGCAGAAATCGGACACTAACATAAGAAATCAAGAAAATATACAACCCTCCAATACAAGATTAATCAAGCTAAATGTAAAACAAATGGGACAATAACCAATTAAACAAGGGCTATGAACTTCCTGGAATTCGGTAAGAAAAACTTATCCCAAAACTTCAAAACAGAAGCATAAAACGCAAACCAAGGCTGGGGTGTTCATGGGAAAAGGACGATCAGGGAGTGATGCAAATTTATACGTACCAACCTTGGCAAATCGCTCGAAAATCCTGCTGAAAATGTTGGTGGTTCTCGTCGCTTGACAGAACAGGAGATGGGAGAAGGTGAAGGAGGCGTGAAGTCGATGTGTGTGGGAAGTGAGAGGGGGAGTTTGCTTTTCTATCCTACCCTAGATTAAATCCCCATCATTCAACTTCATTTCTTCTCAATACTAGGTTCAATCTCCACCCTTCAATTTCTATCTCATCCCTTGATTAATATTTCAATTAAATTTCAACTCAAATAATATATAAGGAATTCCCACGAATTTAATTTACACCACAAGTTCAACCCGGAATTATTTAATCCAACCCGAACAAAATCCGATACCAAAGAATTAATTCCCGACACATCATATAAATATCATAATTAAATTCATTTGACAATTAATAATTATTCCGGACATCACAATTCTAGCATGGCTTTTTCTAGGCGTGTATCACCAATTGTTTATGGGATAGTGAACATGCATGGGTCCTTGCACTTGGTGGGGATCTTCCTTTGAATGACTGCTGATATATTTTCCCCCAACTCTACTTGTTGGCATCCTTTTAGCTTTTGCTTCCTCTTGGCGGTGCATAATTCCTTCAAGAACTTTGTAGTGGGGTACTTGCTTGATAGCATCCAACAACGTAATGTTCATTTTGCATCTTCGGAATGTTCATTTCGCAGTTATAAATTCTTTGATTCTCTCATCCTTCCTATTTTCCTTCAAAGCAAGAGGAAAATGGGCTTCGGTTTTATATTCAAAAGATGGAGGAGACTTACCACGAGGTTCCTCATCTTTCATAGATTCTTTTCCCTTTGGCTCAAGTTCTTTTTTCTTCTCTTGTGTGGTATGAGGGGTTTCCAACTTCTCAGATTCTTCAAATTCCTTTCCACTTCTTAGCTTAATGGCGCTTGCATTCTTTCTTGGGTTCATCACTAGCTGTGAAGGTAATTTATGGGATCCTTGAGCTTCCAAACGATTAAGGTTGGTTGCAAGTTGTCCCACTTCAGTATTTAAACTTTGAATGCTTGCCTGCATTTCCTATTGAAATTTAGTAACATTATGAGCAAAGTCTTGAACAATATTCTCAAGTCTACCAGTAGTAGTAGGAAATTGAGAATTTTGTGGTGGCCTCTGGAATTGTGGTCGCTAGGGTGGCGGATTAGACTGCATCTGTGGTTCCGCTTGATTCCCATATCTCAGGTTTGGACGATCCTGTCATACTGGATTGTAGGTGTTAGAAAAAGGATCATATCTCCTTTGTGGCTGCCCCCAGAAATCCATCCGCGACATTTGCTTGCTCATTTGGTGTCTCTTGAAGTGAGGGGCATGCATATGTTGTATGGCTCATCTCTAAGCAAATCCCACATGGCTTAACATTTTGCCCATTCTCACCTGTCATTTGTCGCACAAGAGAGGTTAAGCTAATAAGTTGTTCAAGGTTAGATATGTTTACCTCCTTATGTCATTTGGGTGTGTGGTCATGCCGAGTGCTTCAGAATTGTGGCGAGTTAGCAGCCATGTTTGCAACTAAATTTCTTGCATCCTCCGGTGTTTTGTCAATAAAAGCACCTCCACTTGCAGCATCTCCTAGGTTCCTATCACAAGAAAGAAGACCCACATAAAAGTATTGAATAAGGAGATGTTCACTTATCTGATGTTGTGGGCAGCTTGCACACAACTTCTTGAAGCGTTCCCAATATTCATGAAGTGATTCTCCATGGTGTTGCTTGATTCCATAAATCTCCTTCCTTACATTTGTAGCTCTATATGCTGGCAAGTATTTCTCCAAAAAAGTCTGTTTTAGCTCGTTCCACGTAGTGATAGATCCGGAGGGTAGGTAGAATAACCAATCCTTGGCAGCAACATAAGGCTCGTAGTTTAATTTGCTCCTCCGTTACTCAAGGCGGTTTCATGGTAGTGCAGACTACATGAAACTCCATCAAGTGCTTGTGGGGATTCTCACCTGCAAGGCCATGGAAAGAGCGTAAGAGATGTATTAATCCAGATCTTAATTCAAAATTAATATTAGTTGATAAAGCAGGGAAAGTGATGCAGAGGGGCTGCTGATCCAAGGTATGATTCGCTATGACTTTGGTTCTCCGCCATTGTTATTGTCTCCTCTTCCTCAAATTGAGAGTCAATATCGGATTGAAATTCCTCTGTTGTGCCTCGATTTTCTCTTCTCCTTTGGTGCAAAGTCCTCTCGATCTCATAATCATAGGTGAATTCTTTATAATTAGATGACTGACTTGCACGCATGAACAAACCAGAGTAATAATAATAAAAAAAATTTAACACAAAATAAATGTTGCCTTTCCCGGCAACGGCGCCAAAATTTGGTAGCGTTTATCGCGTACGCCCAAATTAACCCTTCTCAAGTTAATAGCAATAAGTATGTAGTAGCGTGAGTAGAGATCAATCCAATGAGGAAGAATGAATTTTGTGTTAATTAGTGCAAACGAAATTAAAGGGGGTTGAAAATGAATTAACTATGATGCAAAAATCTAAGAAATTATGAATTAACTAATATGCAATATTAAAATAAGAGTGATTAGATTATGAGAGAAAAGCGATTCTTGGCTTTTGGCCGACTTTACAATTGGGTTTATTATCTTAATCATCAATTCTCACAAAGATTCAATTTGCATATGAATATTTGCCTTGGGAAATTAATTCCTATCTCACATTAATTGTAGTTAGGCAGCCCACACGTTCTATTCTAAACCTTATCAATCAATTAATCCAAATACAAGCGATTAAGATTAAAAGATGATAGATTCATAAACTAGTAAGGCAAACGAAGCTAGATAAGGAGTAACAATTTCACACGCGCAAAATTATTAATCTTAGTTGCTTCATCTAACAAGCATTAGATTGCATGCACAATTAATTAGACAGAACAATTTTATCAATCAAGTATAGAAAACAATCAATACTCATTCCAAAATTGATTAGAAAGCACGTGAATTTCATAAGAAAAATAAATCTCAATGTACTGTCTTCCTTAACCAAGAATCACAAAACTAGTTTAGACACTCATGACTAATGCAAAACAATCAAAATTAAATAAAAACAACATAAAAGAAACACAAACTAGGCAAACTATGTAGATCTTCACTTGTCGAGGTTGTCACACCCGCCTTTGCTTCGATCTTTGTATTGTGCCTTTGAACTATGATGAACTAGATGCTAGATATCTACGAAAGCATGTAAAAGTATGTAAAAAGAGCTCTCAAAAGGTCTTATGGTCGAGGGATATTTATAGGAGGAGGAGGAAGGGGCTAGAGTCCTTGTATGATGGAAAGAAAACATGTAAGGCCTCGCTACCTTAAGTGATGATTAAAAGCATAAGGAGAGCTAAACATGCATAAATCAGAGTATATGGTTCATGTTGATGCCTTGAGCTTAAGGATTACAGTACCAAAAATAAAATTCCAAAAATGATTAATTACATTCCCGCAAAATGAATGTTAAGACTATAGCTTTACACTACCCCTAGAGTAGAGACTATACAAAATAATCATGTCCTTCTATACCGATATCACTCCTTACAAAGCTCACCGCATCAACCCGGTCTTTAGCCCTCCGTGCCAAAATCTCCTACAGGAACAACCCCGAAACCATGAGCATATAATAAACCATATCCACATCAACATGATATGATTATGATATAAAAATACGTAACCGTAAATACAAATCACTTCCTGTATTTTATGCATTTAAAAGCTCCCTTTGGTTGTCCCTGTATCACATTCATAATCAACAGATTATAATACCATTAATAAATGTCATGACATATTTCCATTCCATTAATACCGATAACCATTTTCCAGTCTTATTATATCAGTGGCATAATGCCCCTCGCATTGACATGACAGCGGCATTAATACCCCTCACTTCGACATACCAGCGGCATTAATATCCCTCGCTATAATATGACAGCAGCATTTACCATCGCTTCGACATATTAGCGGCAATTATATTCTATCATTGCTACGAGATGACAGCGGCAAGTATTCTATCATCGCTTCGACATGAAGGCGGCAAGCATTCTTCATCACTGGAATATAACCTCGACTTATAATAACATGCACCAATGCATCCAATATATACATGCAACCATAATGCATAACCCAATTGTAAATTACATTTTACCGTCTGATGCTCGTACGTCTCACTACGTACCTTTCTTCCAAAATATGGAATATGGTAGGACTTTATCTCCTTTGTTGTGGTGCCACCTGGGAAGGCTCTATACAATCACACAATCCAATATTAGAAGCCAAATAACAGTTCAATACCAAAATCCCATCAATTTAACCAAAATCCAATATTACTCAATTCCATGCCTCGCGATCGATCGCGAGGTGCCCAAAATTTGGCATCAAATCGCTGCCCTACTCGATCGATCGAGAAGCCTCACCGATCAATCGAGAAGCCTTTTGCTCGATCGATCCAGGAGACATATCGTCCCAAATATTTTCCCTACCTCGCACAATCGATCGAGAGCTCCGCTCGATCGATCGCCGAGCTCTGTATTTGCGAGGAAACACCATTTTTTGTGCATAAACCTCAAGTTAAACCAACATCCATCACAAACCAACAAACCTCCTCAACCCATCACACCATAAACTCCATTATACTACCATACAACAACACAAAATCCAACTTCAACAAAACACATCAAAACATGCCATCTTCCCCCAAAATATAAACTCAAACCTCAACTAAAACATGCCCAACACTTAACATACAAGACTCTTACCACTTTGGCTTCAACTCTTGCAAGTTTCCAAGCAATTAATATTTCAAGATTCCCTCCTTCCCTTAGCTAGATGAGGCGATTTTTAGAGATGAAAAGGGGGAGAAAGATTGAGTGATGGTTAGAATGAGTGGTGATGGTTTAAAGTAGGGGCATGGGTGTGTATGTGTTAGCAGATTCAAAGAAATGGTGTCCAATTGCTTAGCATGATGTATTACAATATCCCTACTTGACATTTTAAAGGTATTTACTAATAAGTGCACCATGTCCCCAATTAAACATGCTTTCCAAAAAAATTAACACCCACCTCAAATAAACCATGTCAAAACCCAATTTCCACAACATGCATCACATGCACCGTGAAATGTACTACCAGGTCATGCCCACCGCATAATTATACATTTCACCACCATAATTAATTTACACCATAATAATCACATAAACATAATTAATGGCCCAAATGCACATAATTATTTCAAGGATATCACGATACTCCCATACTTAGAAGATTTTGCCCTCGAAATCCGCATGCACTTACCAATCCGAAACAAAACATAAATCACATACTAGAAAACAGTTTCGGGTAGTGATGCACCATATGTCGCTCCGTCTCCCACGTGGCCTCCTTGACGCCCCTGCGATCCCACTGACCTTGACCATTGGTATCACTTTGTTCCGAAGTCTGCGATCTGCTCGTTCTAGAAATCTAACCGGTCGTTCCACGTAGGACACATCAGAATCCAACTGAACCTCTGAAGGCTGCAACACATGTGACGGATCTGGCTCATACTTCCGCAACATAGATACATGGAATATGTCATGAATACCAGACAATGACGGTGGCAAAGCCAGACGGTAAGCCAAAGTACCAATGCGCTGTAAGATCTCATACGGTCCAACATACCTCAGATATAGTTTCCCGGGCATTCCAAACCGTACCACACCTCTGAAAGGTGAGATCTTCAAAAAGACCATATCTCCCAACTGTAATTCTAACGGTCGCCGCCGTTTATTCGCATAGGCTGCCTGCCTATCCTGAGCTGCCTTCATTTTCTTCCGGATTACCTTTATTTTCTCTTCCATTTGCGGGACTAATTTCGGTCCTCTAACCGATTTACTGACCAAGTCATCCCAGTACAATGGTGACCTACAACGTCGACCATAAAGGGCCTCAAAGGTTCCATCTGAATACTTGTCTGATAGCTATTGTTGTACGAGAATTCTAACAATGCCATTTAATCCTGCCACGGAGTATCAAACTCCAACTCACAAGCCCTCAACACAGTCTGACCATCTGTTTGGGGATGGTACGTCATGCTCACCATTTCCCAAAGCCAACTCGAGACCTTCCCAAAAATGAGACGTGAACCGCGGGTCTCGATCAGACACAATAGAAACTGGGATCCCGTGCAATCTCACCACATCCCGGATATACAACTGGGACATCCTCAAGTATGTGAAGGTCATACTAGATGGAATAAAGTGAGCCACCTTCGTCAGCCTACCCACGATCACCCAAATCGCATCAAACCCCAAAGCAGTCATCGGCAAGTGGGTCACGAAGTCTATGGATATGTGTTTCCACTTCCATTTAGGTATATCCAAGCTTTTCAGCTCACCACCAGGCCTCTGTCTCTCTGCCTTTACTTGTTGACAGACCAAACATCTCTTAACGAATGCTATTACATCTCGTTTCATCCGTTTCCACCAAAATTGGTCACATAGATCCTTATACATCTTTCTCCCGCCTGGGTGGATACTAAGTCTGCTGCTATGAGCTCGCTGTAAGATCCCTTGACGCAACTCTGGCATATTCGGAACTACCCAATGGTTACCAAGTCTCAAAGAATCGTCTTCAGCCACTCTGAACTTCGATGGCTGTCCAAGAAGTACAAATGCTAACCATCTCTGAATCTCATTGTCTGTCTTCTGAGCTCTCCTGATATTCTCAAAAATATATGGCTCTGCTAATAATGTTAATACATGTACCGGTGATGCAGATCCATCGAAGTCGTAGCCTAGATGACAGTAGGAAGTCATCATAGCAGATAAATGCATGACGTCCTCTGCAGTACACTTCACTTTCCGACTCAAGGCGTCTGCTGTAAAGTTCACCTTTCCGGGATGGTACTCTATCTCGCAATCATAGTCCTTGAGCAAATTCATCCATCTCCTCTGCCTCATATTTAGCTCCGCCTGAGTAAATAAGAACTTCAGGCTCTTATGGTACATATATATGGTAAACGAAGTACCAAACAAGTAATGCCACCAAATCTTCAAGGCAAAAATGATAGCTGCCAACTCCAAGTCATGAACTGGATATCTGGTCTCATGCGACTTCAGTTGTCTCGAAGCATAAGCTACCGCATGCTTATCCTGCATTAGCACATATCCCAAACCCTGTAGTGATGCATCAGTATATAGAACAAACCTCTTGTTCTCCGTGGGAATCACCAACACGGGTGCAGTCGTCAACCGGTGCTTCAACTCTTGAAAGCTCTGCTCACAAGCCTCAGACCAATAGAATGGTACCCCTTTCTGAGTCAACTGTGCCAACGGCTTAGCAATCTTCGAGAATCCCTCAACAAAGCGTCGATAATATCCGGCTTACCCAAGAAAGCTCTGGATCTCGGGTACAAAAGTAGGCGCAGACCATTTCATCACTGCCTCTACTCTCCTGGGATCCACTGATATCCCATCGCTAGAGATGACATGCCCCAGAAACACTATACTGTCCAAACGGAATTCACACTTACTGAGTTTGGCAAACAACTGATTATCTCTGAGAATCTGAAGTACTGTACGCAGGTGTCTCACGTGATCCACCTCACTCCGAGAATAGATAAGAATGTCGTCGATGAATACAATGACGAACTGATCAAGATACGGTTGGAACACCGGTTCATCAGACTCATAAAGACAGCCGGGACGTTTGTCACTCCAAACAACATAACCACGAACTCGTAGTGCCCATACCGAGTCTGAAATGCTGTCTTCTGAACATCCTCCTCTCTGACCCGAATCTGATGGTACCTAGACCTCAAGTCAATCTTGGAATAAAGTTTCGTACCCTGCAACTGATCAAACAGATCGTCAATTCGTGGAAGAGGATACTTGTTGTGATGCCTGAAACAGCCATATCAGTTATAATCGATAATTACTACGTAAGCATGGGGTCCAATTGAATATTCGATGGATAATGTGCCTAGAATAATTATTTATGGTTATATGATTTACTATTTTGGCCATAACTTTTTAATATGATGTCGAAATTAGGCGATTCAATAGGCCACGTGAAGATAAAAGAAAGAGCTACAACTTTCATGTTGACACGAGTAATTGAAAATGTAGTTAGATAGAGCAAAAGGCAGCTGGAATAAACGTAACTATCTATATCGTAATACGTGTCCATTTATTATTCTTTATTTAATAGTATATTATATATATATAAGAGATATGTACGTGAATTGTGAATTCACAATTCAGAATTCACGTACAAGTGATCGAGAGGAACGCAGTAGGGTTAAGAACTGCAAACAAAAATCATTACGTTTGATTCACTCGAGCTGTGGTGAAATAACTTACATATTCGGAATCAGTGAGGTAAGAGCTACAATCCGACACTAATATTTCATATTTTGGTGTTAGTTTTTTATTTTGCCATTGTATATAGTGGTAGTTAAAAATGGTGTATTATTGCCTATTGTTGAATTCTAAATACACCGGTATGTTTAGTTTTAATCAAAACTGTTAAATGATCGAGTTTTGAATTTTTGAAGAATTAGCAGATTTTGATATTTGGGGGAAATAATTCTAAATGAATTATTGTTGTGTAGTAAATATACAGGCATGCATAATTTCAGGTGAAAAGTATAACTGATGGAGTTTCATAATTTAGATGAATTGATTACGATCAGGGCTATTTAAATTGTGATTAGAAGTTGTATCTATAAGTTGATATTTTGTAATGAGCTAATCTTGAGTTGTTAAATTAATATAGATACTTCACGAGCCTTGGGACGTCAAGAATAGCCTAATCTTTATTATCGACTATCAGGTACGTGTTGATGTACGAGCATGTATTGATATTTATATTGATGTTGTTATAATATAACGATGATGGTAAATGCATGATGATGTTGAGGGTTGCTGAAATGGACGATATGTTGTTATTAGTGTTGTTGATTGTGTCGCAGTAGTAGTGGAGCGACGATGGGATATAGTAGGCTTGGTGTTGCCACTATATCGATTATTTACGATGGGTCGCAAGGATGATACGACGATGGGGTATAGTAGGCTTGGTGTTGCCACTAAATCGATTATTTACGATGGGTCGCAATGATGATGCGACGATGGGGTATAGTTGTCTCGCTGTTGCCACTATATCGATTTGCACATCAGTTGTGATATGGTTGAGATGTTGATTGATGGATTATGATTTGATGTTGGAGAATGGTATTACAGAAACAGTCAAGAAATCTTCGTATTATTCCTATTGATTTCAGGGAGTATTTCTGTTAGATTTCCAGCATGTTATATTGTTGATAGACTACTGTATGTTTATGTTGTTATAATTGCTGGTGTTTTATGCTCACCCATTTTTGGGGGCTGTTTCTGTTGAAACATGTATCAGGCTTAGACGTTAGAGTTGGAGGCATGATTAGGAGCTGTTGAGTCTGAGATGTCTAAGTCCTTGTCACATACACTGAAGTTGTCATAGGATAATACATATGTTTCAACTAGTTGTGGCTCGCATGTGAGCTTGTTTATATTTGTATAATTGGTTATCATGTGTTGATGCATGTGACTTATATCATATTTAAATTGGGTAGACATCATATATTTTGTGAACTTATATATGTCATGTTGTGTGTTGTTGGGAGGTCCAATTACGGGGAGATTATGTCAAATTTTTTTACACAAATGACGTCATGTGTTGTCTATTTACGTGGTGACGTTTGGGGCGCCACATTTGTTGGTATCAGAGCAGCGGTTAGTTGTCTGGGATGGTTAGGAGTTTGGGGTTGTGTTATGGGTGTGGGATGGCAATAGTTACTTGAGTATGTCTTTGCATTGGTGTGTCCCGGAGTTATATTGATGTGATGGATTGAACACTAGTTATGTGTGTGTTGATACAAAGAATGTGATTTATTTAATACTGGATGCTACTTGTTAAATGATATGTTTAACAATTGAATTTCCAGTATGGCAGCTAGAGAACCAGGACAACAGGGAGAAGAAATTGGGGACACAATCAATATTAGTAGTACAGTTGGGCAGGTAAATCCTTTGCCAACACCACCTCTTATGGCTCAAGCATCAACAGAACATCTATTATTGCCGGGTGAGTTGAGTTTAGCACAGTTTAGCAGTTATCATCCGCCTATGTTTGAGGGGACAGAATCTGGGGAGCAAGCAGAAGAATGGTTAGAAAGAATAGAACAGATTCTTATTGATAAGTGTGATTTTTACACTTATATTGCTACAAATGTATATGTATTTTACTATGATTCTTGGACAATATTATGCGTTTTCGTGTTGTTTTATGTATGTTCCTGGAATACAGGTCCAAATGCATAAAAGTGACGGAATTAAGCTTAAAATGATAAAAAAAACCAAACCGAGCACAACCGGATATTATTGGACATGGATGAAATATTTGTATTATAATATATGATATTAAGAGGATAAACATGAACGTGCAGTAGATAAGTGAGGTGAGAAGCAACTTACGGAAGAAGAATAAAAATAAAGACACACACAGATGGGAACAGATTGAGAGGGGGACGGATACGTAGGGATCAGACCAAAATATTGGAGTCCGAGAGGTTTAAAAAAGGTGGTGTGCAGATTGAAAATAAGATTAACGAGAGCAGAAAGAAAAAATAAAACAGACGTGAACGAGAAGGAGAGTGAGCAAACAGATAATAAGATTATAAGATTCTGTAGTGCAGAATTCGGAGGAGAAGAGTGAGGGAGGAGACGAGAGTTTACGGCTAAGAACAGAAGGAGAAGCAACGCACAAAAGGATTTTACGTGAATAAATTAGAGCAGGTAGACGTGAGTTGGAGGAGAGATCAGAAGGAAAGGATCGAAGATATTGAGGGTGAGCGAGCAACGTAATACAGATACAGATACAAGGGAGAGTTTACGGGAGATTAATCTGAGAAAGATTGTTGAGAGATGCAGAGAGATCAGGAGGAAGAAGAGCACTTCAACGTGAAGGATCATTCACGTAGTGAATAGAAGGGTGAAAACTCACGTACGTACAAAGCAGACAGCAAAGTCTGAGACAAGAATTCACTCACGGCAGCAACGTAGAAGAAGTTCACGTAAATTCTGTGTGGGATTTGCACGGAAACAGCAAGGAGTTGAAGTAGATGCACGTACAGTGAAGCAAAGCATCGAGAGAAAGAGCTACGGTCGACGACGCGATTCAACATCGCTAGTTTATACGTATTTCTAAACTTTGTTTGTTCCTATTTACTTTCTTTATGCTTTTGATGTCGAAAAACATGATTTTGCATTTGATTTTGAATATGTTGCTAGGCTAAGTTTGTTGACAAGACTTAGGGGATCCTATGTTATGAACTCATGATTTAATTTGAATGTTTTGATTGATTCTTATATATCTATGTGTTTAGATAATTGTTCTTCATGCTTTTAAGGGTTTGGCCATCCTTGAATAATATTAAATTGCAATTGAATTGACCATAGGATATTGTGATTTGATAAAGTGATCTTTGCCCTGGGTTTTAGGTTGAGACGGACCAAGTAAAATCTAGCACACGTGTGATAGCAATAGATTTACCAAAATCGAAGGCTAGAAGTTTTCATAGATCGATTTACAATATTAATTCTTCAATAAGGGTACGAGAGTGGCTTATTGTTACGTTAGTATTAGATTTGTTATAGCCGGACCAAGGTATAGCAAGTGAATTAGGAAAACTCGTCACCTTAGATTGTTTGAATTAATTCTTAACTAATAGGCGAATTGTGGGGGATTACATAGGTGAACCGAAAGTCTTGATAATTGTCTCTATTGATTTCATTCTCATTCTCTATCGTTTGTTTGGATTTATTATTGAGTTGATTAGTTAAATTAGTTAATTAGTTATAACCAATTTTCGTAGGCTAAATATAGTTAAACTAGTGGAGTTTGGTACTTATTTCCTAGTCCTCGTGGGTTACACTCATACTTATATGGGTCTTAGTAGACTTACCTTTGTCGCGTGTTTGCACCTCTTCTTGCTTGATGTCCGCCTCGCCTCTTAACTCAACTTGTACATCCTTCTTCTCAGCGACCTCCTTTCCACTTCTTAACGTGATTGCATGGGCTTGCTCCCTAGGGTTAGTCTCAGTGTCACTAGGTAGTGATCCTTGTGCTCGGTTTAGTCCTTTTTATCATTTTAAGCTTAATTCTTCCACTTTTATGCATTTGGACCTGGATTCCTGAAATATACAAATATAAACCAAAACGCGTAATATATTCCAGGAATCACTACAAAAACGTCTCTAATATTATATCAAATTAAGTGTAAAAATCACACTTATCACTTATTACAGCTCCATGTGCTAAATCAGCTTGGCTTCGTTTGGCGGAATTCCAACTTTCTAGAAAAGTGTTTATGTGGCGGAATTCCAACTTATCACTTATTACAGCTCCATGTGCTAAATCAGCTTGGCTTCGTTTGGCGGAATTCCAACTTTCTAGAAAAGTGTTTATGTGGTGGAAGATGACTGAGACTGCATTGATAGCTCAGGGATCTACAGTAGATTGGGATGCATTCCGGACACGTTTTCTAGACCGGTATTTCTCTATGGCTGCTAGACAGAGAAAAGAGAGAGAATTTGAAACTTTGAAGCAGGGAAACTTGTTTGTATCAGAGTATGCATTTCAGTATTCTTCCTTACTGAAATATGTGCCGCATATAGCTACTAGTGCTCATGCCAAGATGCGACACTTTATTCAGGGGTTGAGGATGGAAATATATGATCGAGTGCTGTCAAATAAACCTGTATCGTTCGAGGATGCATTGGAGTGAGCAGAATTAGCAGAAATCGTAGTACAAGCTTATGGTACTCCGACACAATCACAGCGGACGAGTAGGGAATATTTGCGACCTCGGGGGGAGACATTTAAATTCCAGAAAGGTTCTTCATCATCGTCTTCGTCATCTGGACAACGACGTTTTGATTCACGTCGTACTGGAGGTCGTAGTGGTGATTCCCCTTCTGGCCAGGGACGAGGTAGTGGGTCCCAAGAGCTGAGATGTTATCGATGTGGAGGACCTCATTTGGTCCGAGTGTGGAGGCATTGGCCATATGGCGAGACAGTGTCCGAGCCGTGGTAGTCGACATGATTCAAGATCTGGCAGAGGTAGTTCATCCAGAGGTAGTTCGTCGGAGAGTACGGTTCAGCCGCAGCGGTTTATACCTCGACCACTGGGAGGACAGACACGAGGACGGGGTTCTGGACCACCTCAGGGGCAGGTATATGCATTGATGAGGGAACAAGCAGAGGAAGCACGAGATGATGTGATCGTGGGTAAGTGTTATTTGTGTTCTTATCCTGCTTTTATTCTTATTGATACGGGTGCTTCCCCTTCTTTTATTTCGTTGAGATATGTCATGCTGCATCATATGAGCTCGTCTCCCTTGTCTACACCTCTATCTGTCTTGACACCCACTGGGAAAGATATGATAGTTACATCAATGGTACCAAATTGTATGATCTCATATGAGGGCAATGAATTACGGGCTGATTTGATTGTTCTTGATATACTTGATTTTGACGGAATTGTGGGTATTGACATTCTGTGGAAATATCGGGCTACTGTTGATTGTTATCAGCGGACAGTGCATTTTGAGCCAGAGCAAGGAGAGTGGTGGACATTCTATGGGCAGGGTTCTCGTCCACGAATTCCATTAGTATCTGCTGTCGGAATGTCCAGGTTATTGGAGCGTGGAAACGATGGATATCTTATTTATGCAGTTGATGTTACTGAAAAGAGAGAGGAAGTGAGAATAGAGGATATACTTGTGGTTGCGGAGTTTACTGATGTATTTCCTGATGAGATTCCAGGATTTCCACCGGTTCGTGAGGTGGAGTTTGGAATCGAGTTATTGCCCGGCACATCCCCTCTTTCACGTACACCATATAGGATGGCACCAGCAGAATTGAGGGAACTGAAAACTCAATTACAAGATCTTCTTGAAAAGTGATATATACGTCCTAGTGTATCGCCTTGGGGTGCTCCGCTCCTATTTGTTAGAAAGAAAGATGGTTCAATGCGATTGTGTATTGACTACAAGCAGTTGAATAAGGTAACGATAAAGAATAAATATCCCCTTCCACGTATTGATGATTTATTTAATCAGTTGCAAGGAACATCAATTTATTCAAAGATAGATTTAAGATCTGGATATCATCAGATAAGGGTTAGGGAGGATATAAAGAAGACAGCTTTTCGAACCAGATACGGACATTACGAGTTTCTGGTCATGCCTTTTGGATTAACAAACACTCCAGCTATATTCACGAGTTTGATGAACCGGGTATTTCAGCCTTATCTTGATCAGTTTGTTATTGTGTTCATTGATGATATTCTTATATATTCGAGAAGTGAGGAGGAGCACGTAAGGCATTTACGTGTCGTATTACAAATTCTTCGAGATAAGCAATTGTATGCTAAACTCAGTAAATGTGATTTTTGGTTGGATAGGGTGGTCTTTCTTGGTCACGTGATATCAAAAGATGGAATCTCAGTTGATCCAAAGAAGGTGGAGGCAGTGGTACAGTGGTCTGCGCCTACTTCAGTACCTGAGATTAGAAGTTTTCTCGGTTTAGCAGGTTATTATCGTCGATTTATCAAGGAATTTTCAAAGATTGCATAAACAATGACACAATTGACTCGAAAAGGGGTGCAATTTCAGTGGTCTGAAGCATATGACCAGAGTTTCCAAGAACTAAAACACCGATTGACGACTGCTCCAGTGTTGACCATTCCAAAAGAAAATGAAAGGTTTGCTGTTTATTCTGATGCATCATTACAGGGTTTAGGTTGTGTTTTGATGCAAGATCACCATGTCGTGGCATATGCCTCGAGACAACTGAAACCCCATGAGACGAGGTATCCAGTACATGACTTGGAGCTGGCAGCTGATAGGCTTAGATTTTAAGTGTTTTTAGCTGTAATTTCTTCCCATTTTTCGTACTTTTTCCTGGATGATATTATGCTTTTTGGTGTTTATTTGTTTGTTTCAGGAAAATAGGTCGGAAGTGGAAGAAATGAGCTAAAATGAAGAAAACGGGCGAAATCGAGGCGAAAAAGAGATCAAATGAAGAAGTTGGATTTTTCGAAGTCTCGATCGATCGAGATTTATTCTCGATCGATCGAGCCAGGCAGAAAGTTGAGCAGCGAATTGATCAAAGAGTCGATCGTTCGAGATTATTTCTCGATCGATCGATCCAGGCAGAAACTTCAGCAACAATTTTCGATCGATCGGAAGGAAAATCTCGATCGATCGAACCGGGCAGAGAGTTTTAACAGCTGACGTGAACAGTGCACCGATCGATCGAACATGAATCTCGATCGATCGATACGCAAAATCTGGAAAATCTTATCTTCCAAATTTGAATTGATTCTCGGTGGCTTTATTTAGGGATCATTTTCCATATGATAAAAGGGGGATCTTAGAGAGGAGAAGGACCGATTTTTACAACCCTAAACCCTAGTAGCCGCCGAAGGAGATCCCGGAGCAAGCCTTCTTCTCTGTTCTTCGTCCGAGCTTGAGCAAACCGATTCCGGAGTGCAAGGAGGAGCAAGAGAAGAAATCACGGTGCAACGCACGGATTCATCCGTCGTTTATCGTATTTCTAAACTTTGATTTCTTTGATTTTCAGTTCCATTTGATGTTTTTGAGGTCGAGAGACAATTAAACATCTTGTGTAATTGATTTGAATTAAATCTAGTTTATTTTATTGAGATTTAGTATCATTGTGTTTGATTTATTGATTCAATTGTGTTTGAGTGCGATTTTTTATGTTCATGAATTAATTGCCTAATAAGATTAAAGCCTAGCTAACTTTGATTGAATCTGAGAGTTATAACCGAGATCGAGAGATAACGTTATAGCACGCTCTAATAATTCATTATGTATGTTTAAGATTGAGATCGAGAGATAAAATCACATACGTGAACACTTTGAATCGTGAGATTGAGAGTAACGAGGTTTTGAAGATTTATGCAATATCGAAATAGTAAATAAGTGAACGAGAGTTACTTATTCTAGTTTGATATTAGTTTCTTTACAGCTTGAGAGAGTGTTTAGAATATTCATTGAAAACCTTTCACCTTAAGAATCAATTGTTTAGTAATTGATTAGTCAAATGAATCAATAAAGATAGCACAGTTGAGCGAAGACCTTGATAAATTTCTCGAGCGAGATTCCTTTGCATATCCGGAACCCAAGTCATTTTGTTTATTCTTGTTTCTTTTGTTTTATTTTGATTTAATTTTGCAGTAGTTAATAATTCCATCTTTAATCGTAGGCTAAATGTAATTTTATTAATCTTATTTGGTACTTATACGTTAGTCCCTATGGATTCGATAACCCTTACTTTCAATTAAACTATACTAAAACTTGACAATCGTGCACTTGCGGTTTAGCATCGCGTTACAATCTAAATTTTGATGTATCTACATCTCCAGTTCAGGTATCGGCTCCTTTAGCTGAACCTGATATTTTTGGACGTATTCATGAAGCGCAGGGAACAGATGAGGAGGTTCAGCGGTGGAAAAGATTAGTTTTACAAGGGCAGGAGTCTCGTTTCAGGATAGCAGATGATGATAGTTTGCGATTACAAGATCGATGCGTAGTTCCTAATACACCTGAATTACGCCAAGGATTGCTACAACGTGCTCATTGTAGCAGGTATTCTATTCATCCTGGTGGTAAAAAGATGTATAGGGATTTACGTTCACAATTTTGGTGGAAGAGGATGAAACAAGATGTAACTGATTTTGTACGAAATTGTCTGGATTGCCAGCAAATAAAAGCTGAAAGACGAAAACCAGGAGGTGAGTTGAGGAGTTTGGAAGTACCAACTTGGAAATGGGAACATATATCGATGGATTTTGTGACCCATTTGCCAAGAACTGGTCCAGGATATGATGCTATTTGGGTTGTGATTGATCGATTAACAAAAGTTGCTCATTTTATACCCTGTAGTATGCATTATACTTATGTGAAGATGGCACAACTGTATGTCAGGGATATAGTGAGATTACATGGTATTCCTATATCTATTATTTCTGATCGAGATCCCAGATTTACTTCACATTTCTGGGAGGGATTACAGATTGCGATGGGGACACAAGTGAGATTGAGTACAGCATATCATCCACAGACTAACAGCCAAACTGAGCGTACCATACAGACTTTAGAGGATATGTTACGTGCATATGTTATGGATTTTGAAACTACTTGGCCTGAATCAATACCACTGGTAGAGTTTGCATATAATAACAGTTATCAAACAACTATTCAGATGGCCCCATTTGAGGCATTGTATGGGCAACGTTGTCGGTATCCACTATGTTGGGACGATACTGATAGGGCAGCTGTTGGTGGACCTGAGATGATCCAAGAAATGGAAGCTAAAGTTAAATTAATCCAAACAACGAATTAAAGCAGCTCAGAACAGACATGCTGCATATTCAAACAAACGACGTCGACCCTTGGAATTTCAGGTTGGTGATCATGTGTTTCTGAAAGTGTCACCTTTCCGTGGAACAGTGTGATTTGGTATGCGGGGAAAATTATCACCGAGATATGTTGGTCCGTATGAGATATTAGAACGGATTGGTAGTGTGGCTTATCGATTAGCTCTACCTCCATCTTTATCTGGTATTCATGATGTTTTTCATGTATCTATGCTGCGGAAGTTTGAGCCAGGTCCTTCACATGTATTAGAGCCGTTAGAGGTACAGCTGGATCCTGATTTATCTTATGTTGAACGCCCTATTTGTATTCTGGATCGAGCAGAACAAAAACTGCGTAGTAAAGTAATAACGATGGTAAAAGTTCAGTGGGAGAGACGAGGTGTTGAGGAGGCAACTTGGGAGACGGAGCGATATATGAGGGAGCTCTACCCCGACTTATTTTGATGGTATGTGCATTGATATTGTTTTATTTACATCTGTTGCTGAGTTGAATTTCGGGGTCGAAGTTCGTTAAAGGTGGGTAGAATTGTGATGCCTGAAACAGCCATAACAGTTATAATCGATAATTACTACGTAAGCATGTGGTCCTATTGAATATTCGATGGATAATGTGCCCAGAATAATTATTTATGGTTATATGATTTACTATTTTGGCCATAACTTTTTAATATGATGTCAAAATTAGGCGATTCAATAGGCCACGTGAAGATAAAAGAAAGAGCTACAACTTTCATGATGACACGAGTAATTGAAAATGTAGTTAGATAGAGCAAAAGACAGCTGGAATAAACGTAATTATCTATATCGTAGTACGTCTCCATTTATTATTCTTTATTTAATATTATATTATATATATATATATAAGAGATATGTACGTGAATTGTGAATTCACAATTCAGAATTCACGTACAAGTGATCGAGAGGAACGCGGTAGGGTTAAGAACTGCAAACAAGAATCATTACGTTTGATTCACTCGAGCTGTGGTGAAATAAATTACGTATTCGGAATCAGTGAGCTAAGAGCTACAATCCGACACTAATATTTCATATTTTGGTGTTAGTTTTTTATTTAGCCATTGTATATAGTGGTAGTTAAAAATGGTGTATTATTGCCTATTGTTGAATTCTAAACACACCGGTATATTTAGTTTTAATCAAAACTGTTAAATGATCGAGTTTTGAATTTTTGAAGAATTAGCAGATTTTGATATTTGGGGGAAATAAGTCTAAATGAATTATTGTTGTGTAGTAAATATACAGACATGCATAATTTCAGGTGAAAAGTATAACTGATGGAGTTTCATAATTTAGATGAATTGATTACGATCAGGGCTATTTAAATTGTGATTAGAAGTTGTATCTATAAGTTGATATTTTGTAATGAGCTAATCTTGAGTTGTTAAATTAATATAGATACTTCACGAGCCTCGGGACGTCAAGAATACCCTAATCTTTATTATCGACTATCAGGTACGTGTTGATGTACGAGCATGTATTGATATTTATATTGATGTTATAATATAACGATGATGGTAAATGCATGATGATGTTGAGGGTTGCTGAAATGAACGATATGTTGTTATTAGTGTTGTTGATTGTGTCGCAGTAGTAGGGGAGCGACGATGGGGTATAGTAGGCTTGGTGTTGCCACTATATCGATTATTTACGATGGGTCGCAATGATGATGCGACGATGGGGTATAGTTGGCTCGCTGTTGCCACTATATCGATTTGCACATCAGTTGTGATATGGTTGAGATACTGATTGATGGATTATGATTTGATGTTGGAGAATGGTATTACAGAAACAGTCAAGAAATCTTCGTATTATTCCTATTGATTTCAGGGAGTATTTCTGTTAGATTTCCAGCATGTTATATTGTTGATAGACTACTGTATGTTTATGTTGTTATAATTGCTGGTGTTTTATGCTCACCCATTTTTGGGGGCTGTTTCTGTTGAAACAGGTATCAGGCTTAGACGTTAGAGTTGGAGGCATGATTAGGAGCTGTTGAGTCTGAGATGTCTAAGTCCTTGTCACAGAAGTTGTCATAGGATAATACATATGTTTCAACTAGTTGTGGCTCGCATGTGAGCTTGTTTATATTTGTATAATTGGTTATCATGTGTTGATGCATGTGACTTATATCATATTTAAATTGGGTAGACATCATATATTTTGTGAACTTATATATGTCATGTTGTGTGTTGTTGGGAGGTCCAATTACGGGGAGATTATGTCAAATTTATTTACACAAATGACGTCATGTGTTGTCTGTTTACGTGGTGACGTTTGGGGTGCCACACTTGTTCTTTACCGTCGCCTTATTCAATTGCCAGTAATCGATGCACAAACACATCGAACCATCTTTCTTCTTGACAAACAAAACCGGTGCACCCCAAGGCGATACGCTAGGGCGTATGTATCCCTTATAGAGAAGTTCCTATAAATGAACCTTCAGTTCCCTTACATCCACTGGTGCCATTCTATAAGGGGCACGAGAAATAGCGGACGTTCCTGGTAACAACTCAATCTCAAACTCGACTTCTCTACCCGGCGAAAACCCTGGAATTTCCTCTGAAAACACGTCGGCAAACTCCGCAACTACGGGTATCTCCTCAATCCTCAATTCCTTCTTCTTTTCGGCCATATCCATGGCATAAATAAGATAACATGTATGTCCACGTTCCAATAACCATGACATTTTAACAGCTGATATCAGCGGAATCTTCGGACGAGAACCGCTCCCATAAAAGGTCCACTGAATCCCTTGATCAGATCGGAAACGAACCATTCTCTGCCGGCAATCAACCACTGCTTGATATATGTTCAGTACATCGATGCGCACAATGCAATCGAAATCTGACATACCCAGAACAATCAAATCCGTCTTTAGATCATTGCCCTCAAAATAAATGAGGCAGTCAGAAAGTAACCGGTCAGCAATCACATTCTTTCCAGTGGATGTCAAGACCATAAGAGGCATGGGCGACGGAGACAGGCACATAAGATGTCTCCCCCATGAAATTCGCAGACAGAAAGGAATGTGAGGCACCTGTATCTATCAAAATAAAAGCGGGGTAAGTAAATAAATGACACGTACCAGCAATCACTTCTTCTGGAGCCGCCGCAGCCTGCTCCCTAGTCAACGCATAAACCTGCCCTTGAGGTGGCCCCATCGCCTGACCTCCCGACTGTCGAGGCATCATTGGTTGCCTCTGTTGTACTGTCCCACCCGTAAATCTCCCCTGCCTTCCCTGAGGTCTAACTGTACATAACGACTCTGACAATGCCGAGCAATGTGGCCCATCTTGCCACTTTTATAACAAGTCGTACAGTCACGCATCACGTGCGGTCCTCCATAGAAATGACATTTTACTTCTCCGATCCTACTTGCTTGAGTTGATCCTCTATTAGTCGGTGCATTGTTCCTCCGATCCCCTTGTCTCCGGTTATCAATTCGCCTTCCACTAAACCGAGAAGAAGAAGAAGAAGAAGACCCACAAGGTTTAAATGATTCTCCTCGCGGTCTCAGGCTATCAAATGAGGGCCTTTGTGGTGGGACTTGCGGGGGTACAACATCTGTGTAAGCATCAACTCCAATATCTGCTAGTTCTGCTCTTATAAGAGCATCATCAAAGGAGCTGGGGGATTGTTGGAGATAGCCCGATTAAACAGTTCAGGCTTCAAGCCTTTCAGAAATTGCCGCATCTTGGCATGTCCATTAGTAGCAATGTGAGGGACGTACCTCAACAGTGATGAGTACTGCACAGCATAGTCCGAAACAGTCATGTTACCCTGCTTCAAATTGGTGAACTCGTCTTCCTTCATCTGCCTAGCAGCCGCAGAAAAGTACCGGTTCAGAAATCGGGTCCTAAATAAACGCCAGTCCACCAATATCCCTTGAGCTCTTAACTCCATAACAATCGTCTTCCACCACATGGAAGATTTCTTGGCCAACTGATATTCTGCTAGCCTCAACCAGGCAGTCTTAGCACAGGGTGCAGACATAAAGATCTGCTCAATCCTCTCCAGCCATTCTTCTGCTTCCTCCCCAGACTCAGTCCCCTCAAATCGAGGTGGATGGAAGGTCAAAAACTATGTCATACTCAGTTCTCCGGGTAATAGTAGCTACGCTATCGGTTCCACACCCACAGTCGGCGGCGGTAGAGGATTAGTCTGAGCAATACTAGCATTTACACTCTCTACATCACCCACCTCCTCATTGAGGTGCTCAGGATTTCTGGCTGCCATGCTGTAATACAGGGGTTAATAGCAATAAACCAGAAATAATTCATATATTACACCGTTAGTCAATATGAGAAGCAGTGTCACAAGCACGATAGTATAATGCACATATACTCAAATATGCATTTGGCAACTTGTGTTTGCAAAAATTGAGAGTGAGATGTAGTTCCCAGATGTAAGTGTAACCTCATCTGGTGGAGTATGTTAGGAGTTTAGGCCTTAATTGTGACATTGGTCGAAGTGAGTTTGTACAATGAGTTTGTATAAATCAAAGTCTTCTAGTATATATTCTTTCATTCGGTGGAAGAACGGGAGACATAAAAGGTTTACACCACCTTCGACTTTCAGAAACAAATCTATGTGCATTCACTTATCTGTTTGTTTATTTCAAATGTTTTTTCTCTGATTTTATTACTTTGTTCAATCAGTTATGGAGCATGTTAGTTTTAGTGTTTTCCACTTAGTTTCTTAAACCAAAGCCGATCTAATCTCTCGGCGCAAACACCTCAAGGAGTAGATCTATTGCATCTCAGTTTTCTGGACTCAGCTGGTTTGATTGACCGCCCTCGAGATTCATCATAACAAGTGGTTTCAGAGCAGTAGACTCGACCCACTTGTTGCCGAAGAACTTAAAACTTGGATACATGTATCGTCTCAAAATATTTTGAGATGACATCGTAGAATTAATCACTTGCAGCCTTACCAAAATCTATAATTAGTGATAATGGTGCAAATCAAATATTTTAAACTGCACATAGTTCAAGAGTCACGTTTCAATCACTCTTTTAAGGGTAAAAGGCAAAAAACACCCATTTGTTATAGTAAATATGCACGAAACTCTCATTTATTAACAAAATAAGCAAAAACCAACTATGTTTTCTTAAACTCGGCGTGAATCTCCTATGTGTTACAATAAATATGCATGAAACCCCCCGTGTTAGCAAAATAGGCAAAAAAACCCCTATGTTCTCTTAAACTCGGCATGAAATACAACTATGTTAATAAAAAGGCAAAAAAGCTCCTATCTTTTTTGGAAACCTTGCACGGAACCCCGTGTTAAACAAAATAGGCAAAAAAAAAACCTCTATAGTTTCGTAAATCCTACACAAAACCCTCCCGATTGTTTAATATGCTCTCCAATTCTCCATCTATTTTATTTTCTTCTTTTCTTTAATGATTTGGTCTTTGTAAGGACCCTAATCCTTAAGTGCGGAAAGAAGGCATAATAGAGCTAATAACAATGATCAGAGTATAATAAACAAGTGGAGTCTATGAGCTTAAGCATTACATGCCAAAAATAAGGACTACCAAAAGGATTAATTACATTCCCATCAAATGAATGTGTTCACTATAGTTTTACGCTACTCCTAGAGTAGGCACTATACAAAAGAATCCTGTCCTTTCATCTACCAAAGATGCTCTTGAAGCTCACTATCTCAACCCGTTCAAGCCCTTCTATCATGCCAAAAAGGTACCTACAAGGACAACCCCCAAACATGAGCAATAATAATCATTCATATTTAACACAATATGAAGATAAAGCGTAAATGCATAATCATAATAAAACACTTCCTGTTTTCCCCATGCATTTCAAACGCTTCCCGTTTGGTTGTCCCTGTACCATAACTCATGAGTATAATCAACAGATTATTTTTAATGGTCTAAACATGTCATGACATATACCAACTGATCAATAACCAATACTGATCCCCAATCCCTAGTCTGTCCATCACAATGTATTTTAATGCCCATCGCTTATTTACATATAGACGGCATAGGATAACCTCGCTTCAATGGACTGCGGGACTCCCACCCCTCGCCTCTCATTGAGCGGCAAATACCCTTTCCTCGTCCTATATGATAACCACGCTCAAATGTGACATGCGGCGCTCCCACCCCTCGCTTCACATTTAGCGGAACCAAACCAAATAGCGGCAAGCATTAAAATCATCAAGGGATGACCACGACTCATGGGATGTGCACCAATAATCATATGCATCTATTAAACATCATGCATAACATGTATTTGCATCCACTATGCAATACCACATATATACTTGCATCCACAATGCATAAACAATAAGTATATAAGATACATGTACCGCTGGGGTGCCCGTACGTCCACTACGTACCTTTCCAAAAGTGGAATTGGTCCGGCTTCAATTCCTCGGTTGTGTTGCTACCTGGGATGGTTCTACACAATCACACAACCCCATATTAGAAGCCAAATAATAGCCAAATACCAAAAATTTGACAAAATAAACCATTTTCCAAAATTCCACAGGCGGCGATCGATCGCTTCCCATAGGCGATCGATCGCCTCAAAATTTACACAGCGGCGATCGGTCGCCCCAAACATGGCGATCGATCGCCATTCCTTTGAAAAACCTACTGCCTCTCGGCGATCGGTCGCCTCATAACAGGCGATCGATCGCCTAACCCGAAATTTTGGTACTGCCTTGCGGCGATCGATCGCCCCATTTCAGGCGGTCGATCGCCTCGCACAGACTCGCGATTTTTCACCATTTTTGCATACCAAAACCTTCCAATCCATCCCAATACTCAAACCAACCAACCAACAACATAAATATTAACATGAACCACCAAAACATACTTCAAAACAAGTATAAATCCAACCTTTAAACAAACCCACAACAACCCAACAAAGCCCATTTTAAAACCATTCAAAATCAAACCAAACTCAAACAAAACCTTACAAAATTAAAGCATGAGGTACCCATACCTCTTGGGGACCTCAAATCACCCAATATGCTCCACAAATCAAGATTTTTGAAAGGTTTCTCCTCAACCCTAGGCTTGAGCTCGAAAATTGGGAGGGGAAGGGTTTGTGGATTTGATTTGGTAAAGTAAGAGTGAGGTTGAAAGAGTGGGGTTGGATATTAAAATGTGAGTTTATTAAAATGATACCCAAAAGAATTTCCATGGTGTATAAAACACCCCAACATGATATTTTTCAAAGCATTTACTCAAAATGCACCATAATATCAATTAACACATGATTTCTAATAAATTGCTAACCAAGGCAAATAATCATGCTTCCAATAATGTTTATCCAACATGCACCACATGCACCCTAAAATGCAATCCCGGGTCACCCCTAACCACATGACCATGCATTTCCATAAGGTAAATAAATACCAAAACATAATCAATTACCACATAATTAACCATGTAAACACAATTAAAGCCAAATAGCAATTAACCATTTCGGGGATGTCACAATACTCCCCTACTTATAAGATTTCGTCCTCGAAATCACATGCACTTACCCCAACAGAAACTAAACATAAACTCATACCAGAGAATAGTTCCGGGTAGTGCTGCACCATATGCTGCTCCGTCTCCCACGTAGCCTCCTCGACACCCCTGCGATCCCACTGAACTTTGATCATCGGTATCACTTTGTTCCGAAGTATACGGTCTGCTCTGTCCAGAATTCTAACAGGCCGTTCTACATAAGATACATCTGACTCTAACTGAACTTTGGAAGGCTGTAACACGTGAGACGGATCCGGCTCATACTTTCGCAGCATCGATACATGAAACACATCATGTATCCCAGATAAAGAAGGCGGCAAAGCCAGTCGGTAAGCCAATGTGCCAATGCGCTGCAAGATCTCGTACGGTCCAACATACCTCGGAGACAGTTTCCCGCGCATCCCAAATCGCACAACGCCTCTGAAAGGCGAGATCTTCAAAAAGACCTTATCTCCCAACTGAAATTCCAACGGTCTCCGCCGTTTATTTGCATAAGCAGCCTGTCTGTCCTGAGCCGCTTTCATTTTCTGCCTTATTGTCTTTATCTTTTCTTCCATTTCCCGAATCAACTCCGGTCCTCCGACCGATTTGCGGTCCAAATCATCCCAACATAAGGGTGATCTACACCGTCTGCCATAAAGAGCTTCAAACGGAGCCATCTGAATACTCGTCTGGTAGCTATTGTTATACGAAAACTCTACCAAAGGCACTGAATCCTGCCAAGAGGCATCGAACTCCAAAACACAAGCTCTTAACATGTCCTCGAGCGTCTGAATAGTGCGCTCAGTCTGGCCATCCGTCTGAGGATGATAAGCAGTGCTCAATCGGACTTCAGTTCCCAAGGCTGACTGAAGACCTTCCCAGAAGTGAGATGTGAATCGCGGATCTCGATCTGACACTATGGAAACGGGGATCCCATGCAATCTCACCACATCTCTAATATACAACTGCGCCATCCTCACAAATGTGAAAGTCATGCTATAGGGAATAAAGTGGGCTACCTTAGTCAATCTGTCCACAATCACCCAAATAGCATCAAAGCCTGAAGCACTCCTCGGCAAATGAGTCACGAAGTCCATGGAAATGTGCTCCCACTTCCACTTCGGTATCTCCAAGCTCCTCAATTCGCCGCCAGGTCTCTGCCTCTCTGCCTTAACCTGCTGGCAGATCAGACACCTCTTCACAAAAGCGACGACATCAGACTTCATTCTCTTCCACCAAAACTGACCACGCAGATCTCTGTACATCTTCTTCCCGCCTGGGTGGATGCTAAGTCTGCTACTGTGAGCTCGCTCCAAGATTCCCTTACGCAACTCCGGCGTACTCGGAACTACCCAGCGGTTACCCAATCTCAAAGATCCGTCGTCGGCCACTCTGAACTTCGTCGGCTGACCAAGATGCACTATAGACAACCATCTCTGAACCTCAGCATCTGATCTCTGAGCTCTCCTGATGTTCTCATAAATATCTGGCTCAGCTAATAAGGTAGAGACATACACTGGTGATGCATCTATATCAAAATCATAGCCGAGATGGCAATAGGAGGTCATCATAGCCGACAATTGGATGACGTCCTCAGCAGAACTCCTCACTTTCCGGCTCAAGGCGTCCGCTGTCAAATTGGCTTTCCCGGGATGGTACTCTATCTCACAGTCATAGTCCTTGAGTAGGTCCATCCATCTCCTCTGTCTCATGTTCAGCTCCGCCTGAGTGAATAGAAACTTGAGGCTCTTGTGATCCGTGTATATGGTGAACGACGTACCATATAAGTAATGTCTCCAGATCTTCAGGGCGAAGATGATAGCCGCCAATTCCAAGTCATGAACTGGATATCTGGTCTCATGCGGCTTCAACTGCCTCGATGCATAAGCTACCACATGCTTATCTTGCATCAGAACACATCCAAGGCCCTGCAGTGATGCATCAGTAAACAGAACAAATCTGGAGTTCTCCGTCGGGATCACTAACACTGGCGCCGTCGTCAACCGGTGCTTCAACTCCTGGAAGCTCTCCTCACAAGCTTCTGACCAAAAGAAAGGTACACCCTTCTGAGTCAACTGAGTCAGCGGCTTGGCAATCTTCGAAAAGCCCTCAACAAAGCGCCGATAATACCCGGCCAAGCCCAGAAAACTCCGGATCTCAGGCACAGAAGTGGGGGCAGCCCACTCCATCACGGCCTCAATCTTCTTGGGATCTACAGATATTCCGCTGCTCGATATAACATGCCCCAGAAACACTACACTGCTCAGCCATCGCACTTACTGAGCTTAGCATACAACTGATGCTCTCTGAGAATCTGAAGCACTGTCCTCAAGTGTTTCACATGATCTTCCTCGCTCCGGGAGTAGATAAGAATGTCGTCAATAAACACGATGACGAACTGATCAAGATACTGCTGAAACACTCTGTTCATCAGACTCATGAAGACTGCTGGAGCATTCGTCACACCGAACGGCATCACTAAGAACTCATAATGCCCGTATCGTGTCCGGAATGCTGTCTTCTGCACATCATCCTCTCTGACCCGAATCTGATGATACCCGGACCTCAAATCAATCTTGCTATACACCCTGGTACCTTGCAACTGATCAAACAAATCGTCAATCCTTGGAAGAGGATACTTGTTCTTCACTGTAGCCTTATTCAGTTGCCGGTAATCGATGCACAACCGCATCGAACCGTCCTTCTTCTTCACAAAGAGAACTGGTGCGCCCCATGGCGACACGCTCGGGCGTACATATCCCTTGTCCAAGAGATCCTGCAACTGTTCTTTCAACTCTCTCAACTCAGCCGGTGCCATCCTATAAGGTGCACGAGAGATAGCGGATGTCCCTGGCAACAGCTCGATCCCAAACTCGACTTCCCTAGCCGGTGGGAATCCTGGGATCTCTTCTGGGAATACATCAGCAAACTCTGCTACCACTGGCACATCCTCAACTTTCAATTCTTTATTCATCCCTGACGTGTCCACGGCATAAATGAGATAGCCCGTGTTTCCACGTTCCAACAGTTGAGTCATCTTGATCGCTGAAATCAACGGAATCTTTGCACGAGAACCGTTGCCATAGAAGGTCCACTGACTGCCCAACTCAGGTCTGAACTTCACTGTCCTCTGTCGGCAATCTACCACTGCCTGATATCTGTTCAGAACATCAATTCCCAAGATGCAGTCAAAGTCTGACATACCCAACACAATCAAGTCTGATCTCAATTCGTTGCCCTCAAAATAAATGAGGCAGTCTTCCATAAACTGATCAGCAACAACATTCCTTCCAGTGGGTGTCGAGACAAGGAGAGGCGTGGGTAAAGAAGACGTGCGCATATGGTGTCTTTCCACAAAACCCACCGATACAAAAGAATGGGAGGCACCTGTGTTGATCAAAATAAAAGCAGGGTACGTAAATAAATGACACGTACCGGCGATCACCTCCTCTGGGGCTGCCTGGGCCTGCTCCCTGGTCAGTGCATATACCTGCCCCTGGGGTGGTCCTACTGTCTGACCCCCCGATGGTCGAGGCCCAAACTGCTGCCTCTGCTGCACTGTCCGGTCATCAAATCTCGGCCTGTTACCCTGATACTCTGACTGTCCTCCCCGAGTGGGGCAATACCGAGCTATGTGGCCCATCTTGCCACAGCTAAAACAGGCAGGGCACTTGTTTGAAGAATGTGGCCCTCCACAATTGTTGCACCTTGGCTCTCCCGGCCTATCCCCTTGTGAAGATCCTCTATTGGCGGACCAATTGCCTCTCTTGTTATCCTGCTTCTGTCCAAAGTGTTTCTTTCCACCATATCGCGAAGATGAAGAGGCACCACGGGGCTTAAATGGCTCACTCCGAGGCCTCAAACTGTCACTAGTCTGCCTCTGTTGCGGTACCGGTGGTGGCATGGCGTAAGCTCCCACTCCTAGCTCAGCAAGCTCCGCTCTTGTGAGAGCATCATCAAAAGAAGTTGGGTTATTTGTGATAACCCGGTCATAGAGCTCCGGTCGCAACCCTTTCATAAAGTTCCTCATCTTAGCGTGTCCACTGGTGGCAATGTGGGGAACGTACCTCAGCAATGAAGAGTACCGTGTGGCATAGTCTGCCACTGTCATGTTCCCCTGCCTCAGACTTGTAAATTCATCCTCCTTTGTCTGTCTTGCTGCTGCGGAGAAGTACCGGTTCAAAAACCTCGTCCTGAAGAGTGTCCAATCAATCACAGCACCCAGTGCTCTCATTTCCATTACTGTGCTCCTCCACCACATCAGAGGTTTCTTGGCTAATTGGAACTCCGCTAGCCTCAGCCAAGCTGTCACAGCACAAGGAGCCGATACGAAGATCTGCTCAAGTCTTTTCAACCACTCTTCAGCCTCTTCTCCGGACTCTGTCCCCTCAAACCGGGGCGGATGGTAAGACAGAAATTGCGTCAAGCTAATCTCACCCGGTAGCAGTAACTGAACCACTGGTTCCATTCCCACAGCCGGTGGAGGTAGAGGGTTTGTCTGTCCAATACTAGCATTCATGCTCCCCATATCACCGACCTCCTCATTAGCAGCCATGCTGTAACACAAATGTTAACAACAATTCCAAAGCAATGCATGTTATACCGTTAGATAACAGGAGTGATATAAGCATGTTAGTATAACAGGATATACAAAATATGCACTACATGCATAAACATGCTTCAAATGTAAGCACCTAGCCAAACATGCTAAGGCTACCCTTCACTCGTTCCCGGGTTCTCTAACCACTGCTCTGATACCACTAATGTAAGGACCCTAATCCTTAAGTGCGGAAAGAAGGCATAATAGAGCTAATAACAATGATCAGAGTATAATAAACAAGTGGAGTCTATGAGCTTAAGCATTACATGCCAAAAATAAGGACTACCAAAAGGATTAATTACATTCCCATCAAATGAATGTGTTCACTATAGTTTTACGCTACTCCTAGAGTAGGCACTATACAAAAGAATCCTGTCCTTTCATCTACCAAAGATGCTCTTGAAGCTCACTATCTCAACCCGTTCAAGCCCTTCTATCATGCCAAAAAGGTACCTACAAGGACAACCCCCAAACATGAGCAATAATAATCATTCATATTTAACACAATATGAAGATAAAGCGTAAATGCATAATCATAATAAAACACTTCCTGTTTTCCCCATGCATTTCAAACGCTTCCCGTTTGGTTGTCCCTGTACCATAACTCATGAGTATAATCAACAGATTATTTTTAATGGTCTAAACATGTCATGACATATACCAACTGATCAATAACCAATACTGATCCCCAATCCCTAGTCTGTCCATCACAATGTATTTTAATGCCCATCGCTTATTTACATATAGACGGCATAGGATAACCTCGCTTCAATGGACTGCGGGACTCCCACCCCTCGCCTCTCATTGAGCGGCAAATACCCTTTCCTCGTCCTATATGATAACCACGCTCAAATGTGACATGCGGCGCTCCCACCCCTCGCTTCACATTTAGCGGAACCAAACCAAATAGCGGCAAGCATTAAAATCATCAAGGGATGACCACGACTCATGGGATGTGCACCAATAATCATATGCATCTATTAAACATCATGCATAACATGTATTTGCATCCACTATGCAATACCACATATATACTTGCATCCACAATGCATAAACAATAAGTATATAAGATACATGTACCGCTGGGGTGCCCGTACGTCCACTACGTACCTTTCCAAAAGTGGAATTGGTCCGGCTTCAATTCCTCGGTTGTGTTGCTACCTGGGATGGTTCTACACAATCACACAACCCCATATTAGAAGCCAAATAATAGCCAAATACCAAAAATTTGACAAAATAAACCATTTTCCAAAATTCCACAGGCGGCGATCGATCGCTTCCCATAGGCGATCGATCGCCTCAAAATTTACACAGCGGCGATCGGTCGCCCCAAACATGGCGATCGATCGCCATTCCTTTGAAAAACCTACTGCCTCTCGGCGATCGGTCGCCTCATAACAGGCGATCGATCGCCTAACCCGAAATTTTGGTACTGCCTTGCGGCGATCGATCGCCCCATTTCAGGCGGTCGATCGCCTCGCACAGACTCGCGATTTTTCACCATTTTTGCATACCAAAACCTTCCAATCCATCCCAATACTCAAACCAACCAACCAACAACATAAATATTAACATGAACCACCAAAACATACTTCAAAACAAGTATAAATCCAACCTTTAAACAAACCCACAACAACCCAACAAAGCCCATTTTAAAACCATTCAAAATCAAACCAAACTCAAACAAAACCTTACAAAATTAAAGCATGAGGTACCCATACCTCTTGGGGACCTCAAATCACCCAATATGCTCCACAAATCAAGATTTTTGAAAGGTTTCTCCTCAACCCTAGGCTTGAGCTCGAAAATTGGGAGGGGAAGGGTTTGTGGATTTGATTTGGTAAAGTAAGAGTGAGGTTGAAAGAGTGGGGTTGGATATTAAAATGTGAGTTTATTAAAATGATACCCAAAAGAATTTCCATGGTGTATAAAACACCCCAACATGATATTTTTCAAAGCATTTACTCAAAATGCACCATAATATCAATTAACACATGATTTCTAATAAATTGCTAACCAAGGCAAATAATCATGCTTCCAATAATGTTTATCCAACATGCACCACATGCACCCTAAAATGCAATCCCGGGTCACCCCTAACCACATGACCATGCATTTCCATAAGGTAAATAAATACCAAAACATAATCAATTACCACATAATTAACCATGTAAACACAATTAAAGCCAAATAGCAATTAACCATTTCGGGGATGTCACAATACTCCCCTACTTATAAGATTTCGTCCTCGAAATCACATGCACTTACCCCAACAGAAACTAAACATAAACTCATACCAGAGAATAGTTCCGGGTAGTGCTGCACCATATGCTGCTCCGTCTCCCACGTAGCCTCCTCGACACCCCTGCGATCCCACTGAACTTTGATCATCGGTATCACTTTGTTCCGAAGTATACGGTCTGCTCTGTCCAGAATTCTAACAGGCCGTTCTACATAAGATACATCTGACTCTAACTGAACTTTGGAAGGCTGTAACACGTGAGACGGATCCGGCTCATACTTTCGCAGCATCGATACATGAAACACATCATGTATCCCAGATAAAGAAGGCGGCAAAGCCAGTCGGTAAGCCAATGTGCCAATGCGCTGCAAGATCTCGTACGGTCCAACATACCTCGGAGACAGTTTCCCGCGCATCCCAAATCGCACAACGCCTCTGAAAGGCGAGATCTTCAAATATTTATTTATAATCTATTTCAAAATATTATTTAAAAGAAAAATTCAAATATTATTTATAATCTATTTCAAAATACACCACAAAAGTATTTATTTAAAATTCTGAATATTGTTCGTTTTAAAATTAAAAGAACAAATCATTACGGAAAAGAAGAAAATAATATAGATGCAGAAAATTGGAGAGCATATTAAACAATCGGGTGGGTTTTGTGTAGGATTTATGAAAATAGAGGGTGTTTTTTTTTATCATTTTGTTTAACACGGGGTTCCATGCAAGGTTTCAAAAAGAGGGGTTTTTTTTTTTGCCTTTTTTATAAGACAAATGAGTTTCATGTCGAGTTTAAGAAAACATAAGATTTTTTTTTGCCTATTTTGTTAACACATGAGTTTTCATGCATATTTACTATAACACAGGGGGATTCATGCCGAGTTTAAGAAAACACAGGGGGTTTTTTTTTGCTTATCTTGTTAACACAGGGGAGTTTCGTGCATATTTACTGTAACACATTGGTGTTTTTTGCTTTTTACCCCTCTTTTAATAAGGACAATTGTTTCTCCAACAACAAAGATAAATTATTAAAAAATAAATACATATAAATTTTTCTAATCAATCTTCATATTTCAAAATTTTTTAAAATTATAATTCATATTTATGCTTATACTATTTGTAGGATTAAGCGTTTGCCGCTTTACCAAAAGCTATAGTTGATGGTAACAATGCAACTCAAATCTTTTAAACTGTATAGCAGCACAAACACCACTTTTCGATCGATCACACAACAAGGACAATTGTTGTGTTCTAACAATCCCCCTCCCAATAATTGCACTCCTTGCAACTCATGAGAATCGAACACGTGACCTTGGCTCTGATACCAATTGTAGGATCAAGTGCTTGCCAATTTACCAAAACCTAGCTGATGGTAACAGTGCAACTCAAATCTTTTAAATTGTATAGCAGCACAATCATCACATTTCGATCGATCACACATCAATGACAATTGTTGTACCACAACACTATTTATCACTCAGACCTTCCGGCGAGGTTAGTCTGCAAGTTATCCGACTCCTTCAGAAACCGCACAGCACAACCTTAATTCGTTTCTATCTTAAGGCGTAGAGTATAACCATATATAAAAATATTTTAAAGAAATCTGAGAGATACATGGGCAAAAGCCTTCGTTTTATTCTAGAAATACTTAAAATATTTATCCTAGGAGGAGACTAAT
Organism: Haberlea rhodopensis; assembly: GCA_907163345.1. Lineage (NCBI taxonomy): Eukaryota > Viridiplantae > Streptophyta > Magnoliopsida > Lamiales > Gesneriaceae > Haberlea > Haberlea rhodopensis. The sequence goes on along the minus strand of CAJQUN010000033.1, from coordinate 4,168,795 downwards.
GAGGCTGGACTCGAAACACATATCCAGGCTAAATTGGAAACTGAAATATTACAAAGAGAAAGAAAATTACCATGCTATGAAAGATGATCAGATTACAGCTTGTGTAAGGACCCCCGTGCCCTTAACCCGTTATTAGTGTATTAACCCTTGTCATTAGTGCATAAAATCATGTTATCAAGGGGAAAGAGATTACATGCAACTCTAGCATGAAATACCATTTATAAAATTCCTTTACATTATTCGTATAATGTCTAAACTTTCCCCAACATAATCCATAAACATAACATGCACCTTTATACATACACTAACATGCTCTCGATTCTTTTTGCAATTCATGATTAATTGCATGAAACACAAGTGAAAAGAGAAAGGCCCTTGCCTTCTTTATACAATCCATATACACATGACACTGCTCACATGCGAGCATCGAATAAGCATACGTGTATCTAATGTATAAAGTATCATGCTCAATACCGCCGCTGGTACCTCGATCCTGGAAGCACCTCAAATCCACAGCTCGAGCTCAACTCCAAGCCATCGATGTACCTAATAACCTGCCCCAACAGAGACAGCCCCCACACGGGGTGAGCATACCAATATCCCAAATCCAATAATCACAATAACACAATACATAATTTACGAAAATGTAAATGCTATGAAATATAAAGGATGCTCCCTGGATGGTATCATCCGGGATCCCTGCACTGTCCCTATTCTCAAAATAACTGAAACCATCAAATTCCCCAAATACCAGTTAATCATTACATTGATTAACAAATTCATTTGCCACATGCTGATATCATAATCAATAATATCAAATCATTAAACAATGATTACAAGTATTCCATATATCTCACTTATGGTTCCATTGTCCTATTTCATTGCTCGCTCTACAATACCGTCATTTCATTCTCACGCATGCTCAACAGCAGTGGCGTCCCAACCGAAGTTCGCTCAAAGGTGACAACATCTCAATCATTGCTCTCTCAAAAGCGGCACCATATAATTCCCGATGCACATATATTCATTTGTAGCAATTACCGTAAACCATGCATTTCGATAACCGTTCATTGCTAATACCATATACTATGCATTTCCATATACATTCATTGCAATACAGTGTACCATGCACTCAACAATTACAATTATAATAAAGGGCTATGCTCGTTTCTTATATGTACCTTATAATTCCGTAGTTCAAGTCCAACATTGCCTGAGTCCCACGACCCAATGAGTTAACATGCAAATAACTCTCAATTAAACATAGGTATGCAATCACGTGCCCAAGCACGTTCACAACTTCCAAACTTATCGTCCATCCATGATGATTACCAAAATAAAAGCTCCCCGGCTAAGAAGGCATAATACCCAAAATATTCCAATTTATGAGTTTAAATGATAGCCAAAAACTCAACAGAGAATTCCGTTTTATTAAACTTGGCTCCAACCAATCCATTTTAAAAGTATAGCATTCCCATTGGAATGTAGACAACCGGCCATTTAAATCCCAAGTTCAAAATTCCAAGTTTTTAAAACAAATAGTGAAAAATCACTATTCAGCAAGCCGCGATCGATCTCCATTTACGCGCGATCGATCGCCGTTCCTCACTGTCGGGCAGAACGAGCCCGCGATCGATCGCCATGTCTTGGCGATCGATCGCCAAACACCTCACAGTCGATCGCCAAGAAGCCGCGATCGATCACCGCACTGTTTATCTCCCACAAATTTCCAACTGCTTGTCGCGATCGATCGGCGCTCCTCGGCGATCGATCACGACCTGCGATTTCCGAAAAACTCAAGCTTCCATGGTGTTTTTGACACCCTAACTCAAAACCAACACTCCTAACTTACTCAACACCTCCAATACACCATTTAAACTCAATAACTCTAAAAACAACATTTTAGATTTTTAACCAGAACCCACAAATCTCAAATCTAACCCAAAACTTGACCTACAAGCACAGTACCATAATCAAATCGAAGCCAAAGGTGAGGAGAGGAAGATTACCAGCTTTTCTTCTAGAAATCGGGCTCCCAAGACGAGTCCCCATCGATTTGTTCCCAAGACAATAGAGGGGAAGGGTTTGGGTGAGAGAGAGGAGTGAGGAGAGGAGCGAGGGAAGAGATTCCGTATAATGACGGAATACCGAGTCCATTTGGTATATATAGCACCAAGACTCCGAAATACCAATACTTCCACAACTACATCATGGTTCATTAAAAATCATCTGTTTTCAATAATTATCTCTTCAACTCAAATTCCATTACCAGCTCCAGTACAAAGTACTCCGGACCCCAGATTCCACCAAAAACCAAATCCCAAGGTTATCGCCACGATGAGAATACAATCTCATCCCTTGGATCCAACAACTCCAAAAATCAGATTTAAAATCCCCGAGAGTCCCGAAACCACAATTAATTCATAATTGCCACAATTAAAATTCTTTAAGGATTATTACTACACCGGGATTAACACCATAAATCCCCGGGCATCACAATTATCCCCCACTGATAAAATTTCATCCTCGAAATTTGCACGGCGTACTCCACGTATTGCCGAGATTACAAAAATCCAAACGGGTTCACATCGTCGAATCATGAACATGTCATGAACGACACACCAACCGCGAGGATACCGACCTCGCACCAAAACCCGGAATGGAATAAACCTCCCAAACCATTACAACCGCAACAGAACGTCAGCATACCCCAATGCTAACCGTCTCAAAAGCAGCAAGCCAACCCTAACTGCAATTCAAACGAATCATTCGTGATTCCAAAATAGATATCGCCTCGATGATATCTTTTCGATTTAGCCTACGATGTTAAATCTACCTCGTTTCCAAGGAAAACACCGATACACACCCGTGTACCTAAACTACATCCAGCTTCCACTTTCCAGATCCATCTCCATCAAAGGAGTAGTTGCACTACTTTGCAACACGGATTGGGCAACAACACGGCCACCGATCAACACAAAACACATCTCCAAAGATGTCTACATTCGAGTGTTCCAAGAATCATATATTGGTCCAAACACACTATCGAGACTCCACAAGGTCTCAAGTTCTCGAAAGGGCATGCAAGAACAATCAATTGCATTCCCGCCACACGTGTCAACTACGACACTTAACCAATCTGAATTCTGGCCATCCCTCGTTTACCCTAGGATTCAACAATCCTAACACAGGGAGGCTATCAAATTAACCAGCAAGAATTACCATGGTCCCAAAACACGGCAATCCCTCCTCAGGGGAAGTCAATCGGATCTCACGATTATTCCTCAGAATACATTGTGCCATCGAGATTACCAATCTCAAGGTGCCACAATCTCTCACCAGAGATTCGCCAAACCAAGCGTACTAGTCCAATGCTCAACAAGGAACAAATAAAGTTGGCATTCGTATACACACATCGGTACACATGCCTAAGCACCAATATAACATGCATACTCAATTCAATAGACTCGGGTATCTCCAAACATACCCAAAGTCCAAAAATCCACTGTCAATCTCAAGTTATTCTCACCTCGCGGAGAACAATGATTGACAGACCAAGGACCAATGGTGTGATCCCAACATCAACACCACACAAGCCGACTCATTGAATCTCCCAACGATTCCCAATCGGTAGGTATAACAATACCGCTTTTCTCTCAAGGAAAAAAAATATCATGTACAATGACCTTCCAACTTCGAACCACCATTCGGAAAACTGGGTATATTTATACCAAAATATATATCGGAACCAACAAAATACATGACTGGTTCAGAATAGTGCATCCCTGCAACTATTACCAATCCGAAACCCGTATACTCAACGTATACTCATTCTAACAATGCTCTGTACTAATACCATAGTACTACACAATCCTTGAGCATCTCTCCAGAGACGCCTCCTCGAACGTCTCGCCGGAAGTACGAAGCCATCACCTAGTCCAACACTAGTAGGGCTTACCCCGGTTGATTTACAATCAACCCTCAACCAATACCTGTTGTCTCCATAATAGTACAATCAAAATCTCTCCAAGAGATATAATCAATATAGTAGTGTCACCCCACTAGCTATATCCCACAATTCCAATTGTGTCCCCCGTTGCATTCCATATGCAAAGATGCTCAATCAGAGCTAGTAACGACTTGTTGACACTCATGTTGGTATTCCCAGCAAAATTGAGATGTCCCAGTACAAGTCCCTCAAAAAATTTGACGTATAAACGTCCCGGTGAGGTATTCCCTGCCTCAATCATCATGCCACAAGGAGACTACAAGAGTCTACCATAAACCCTCATCGTATCACCATAAGATTCACCAAACTCGGTTCCAACGTGCAGTATAATGGTTCCAACAAGCACACTATATCACTGCCACGATATCTGGCTAGCAAATCGCTGCCTCTGCCTCCGTAGGCTTATACCAAGCCTACCAACGCATCATACGATCCACTCGGTATACCATACCGTAACATCCATTTAGAGTAGTGGGTCATCACCCAATGTTAGGATCGGGGTAGTGTTTAGAAGGGGGGTTGAATAAACACTAGATTCAATTTGAATTTTGCTCGGGTTAACTGCCGACTATAAGTACTGCAGTAGCTTCTTAATATAAAGTGTAAGGCCTCTCTACCTTAACAGTGAAATAAGCAAGTAAACAGGGCTAAACATTCATTAAAGATAAGTTATGGTTCCGGTTGTAGCCTTGAGCTTAACAAGATTACATGCCAAAATTAAAATTCTATGAGCTCAATGAATGTTAATACTATAGATTTACACTACTCTAGAGTAGAGACTATACAAAATCCTGTATCCTAATTCACAATGCTCCTCGAAGCTCACTGCATCAACCCCGCCCATAGCCCTCCTAGTCAAAAAGATGTACCTACAGGAACAACTCACCATGAGCATATACATCACCATTCAACACAATTCAACATAATAATATAAATAAGCGCATGAGACGATTAATAATTATGCTCCCTGATTTATCACATTGGCACATTTTCATTGTTGTTCCTGTTTCATAAACTCATGCACAAAATCATTAGTTCACATCATAGTGATCGATACCACATTCCAATTATAATCACAATATTTCACATTAATTACTTAGAATTGTGACTGTTCCGGTCCCAATACAACAGCGGAATTTTAGGACCCCTCGCTTCGACATATAGCGGCATCATATGATATCCCTCGCTTCGACAATGACAGCGGCATGTTACTTCGCTTAGACATGACAGCGGCAAATATCATACTACCATCGCTTCATATGACAGCGGCAAGTACCTCCCTCGCTCGGAGATAAAGGCTATCGGAACATTCATCAATTTCCACACAATAATCAAACACAATAATTGATCCCATTATCACGATATAACACTATCATTTCACATATTCCATCACATATAAGGACTCACTATCCACGATATACATAATCAAAAGCGTAACACGTTTTACCGTCCGTTGCCCGTACGTCTCACTACGTACCTTAGTTTCAAAAGTGGAGAAGTTGTATAACTTTATCTCCTTGATGTCGTTGGCACCTGGGATGGTTCAACACAACCATACAAATCAACATTAGAAGCTAAACAATAGCCAAATACCAAAAATTCATCAAAATTCAACATTTGCCACATTTTAAACAGCGGCGATCGATCGCTGCACGAGGCGATCGATCGCCTCACTTTTGCCCTGCGGCGATCGATCGCTTCATTTGAGGCGATCGATCGCCTGTTGCGCAAAATGGCTACTGGCCATCGGCGATCGATCGCGCCATTAGAGGCGATCGATCGCCTACACTCGTTTTGCCCACTGCCACTCGGCGATCGATCGCTGCATTTGTAGCGATCGATCGCCACAACCAGAAGTCGCGATTTTCATCATTTTTGTACCAAAATTTTCCCAACTCCCACAACACTTATACCAACAAACTCAAAACACAAAAACACTAAAAACCTTCATCAAACATCATCAAAACACCAAAAAATCTAACATCCCACCAAAAATCACACCAACCCAAACAAACTCATTTCAAAACCCTTTAAAACCCTTCCAAAATCAAACCATACTCTACAAAAACAACAAGGAGTGATATATACACATCCTAGGTCTTAAATCTTACCAAGAATCACAAGAGTGAAGCTTTTGCAAGAACTTCCTTCCCACTTTGAAGCCAAAAACGAGATTGAAGGGAAAAAGAGGGTTTGGGAAATGATTTGGGGATTTAGAGTGAAAAGGGGAAATGTGATATAAAAGTAGTGGGGGTAAGGGTTAAAAGCTTTTAATAAACTTGTATCCCAACAATTAACATGATTTATTTTATACCCCAACATGGTATTTTAAAAGTATTACACCACAATGTGCCAAAATTCCAATTAAATGCATGATACACCAAATAGTTAACCACCAACACATTTGAGCCATTTAAAACACCCAACACCCAACATGCATGACATTCACCCTGAAATGTTCTACCGGGTCACGCCCCCTTGCGATTAAGCATTCCCACATGATACTTAAATTCTCACACATAAATCAATTATCACCATAATTAATCATATGAACATAATTAATGTCTTAATTACAATTAATAAATTTCGGGGCATAACATAAAGCAAGTCAGCAGACACTGATTATAATGCGGAAGACGTCTGCAGGACTTGTGAGAAATAAAACTGAGTAGTAAGTAAGCAATAAGTAAATGACAAAAATATTTTTTCTGGAAGTTCGAAGCACAACGCTTCTACGTCTCACATTCTTCCTTTGCATGAATGTTTCACTAGAAGACTTGGTTTACACTTTACAGTATACAACATTCTTAGGCTCTCACACAGCTTAGCCTAAACTCCTAGCAATCACAACTTCTTAATTTGATTACAAAAGATTCTAAGACACTCTCACAAAATAAACTTTTTAGCTTCAAGTGTTCTTGAGCAGCAGACTTCAGTTGAGGATAATCTGTCACAGATACAGTAGTACTGCTTGTCTGCTCTTGCTGAATCTTCAGAGAATATCAGTGAGATGATTATTCTTTTTGCGTTGAGGTGTTTCTCTTTGTTTGAATAGATCGTTCAGCTAACCTCTTCATTCTTTGTTTGGACGTATTTATAAGCTCAGTGGTCCAACGACAGCTTTTCTGTATTAGGAAGATATCAGTTTTCCAAATTCAGATTGTCTTCTTTCTTATTTTGTTAAGCAACGGCTCTTTTATTCTGTCGCCAATGGTGGCGGAGATATAGCAGGGTGCGCCGCTCTGTTGTACCTTTGTCAGAGAATGTTGTACTTATTTTGTCTCGTTGCTTAGTGCTCTTACTGGATGGTTAGACTTCTGCTGGCCTTCTTTGTTCAACTGGTCGTTCGTCCTTTTGTAATCAGTAGATGTCTTTGTTCAATGTGAGACTATCCGGTAGATGTTTGTCCAATGGATGTCCATCCGGTTGATGTTCCTTCGGTAGATGTCTGTCCAGTTGATGTCCATTCAGTTGATGTTCATCCGGTTGATGTTTATCCGGTTGATTTTCATCCGGTTGATGTTTGTCCTGTTGATGTCCATCCAGTTGATGTTCATCACCCGGTAGGTCTTTGATACCCGGTAGGTGTCTTTGTATCCAGTTGATGTTCATCACCCGGTAGTTGTCAGTGTCCAGTTGAAGTTTGTCACCCGGTAAGTGTCTGTCACTCGGTAGGTATCTTTGTATCCAGTTGATGTCCATCACCCGGTAGATGTCAGTGTCCAGTTGATGTCCATCACCCGGTAGGTGTCAGTGTCCAGTTGAAGTTTGTCACCACTAAAACTTAGAAATGTTTTCCCAACAATTTCCCCCTTTTTGGTGATGACAAAACTTAGTACTGGAGACTCTTGCTTGATCAAATATGAACAGCAACTCCTGTTTAAGACTTAGAGACAAAACAAATGTAGACTTTGCAAGAATAAATAAGCAGATTACAAGAAGTATTCAAACTGAGCCAATGAATGAATATCATTTTTATATAAAATGAATTCTGATTACATAATACAGCTTACAAATTACATCAATATTACAATGATTACAATGAACATTACAATGATTACAATAAATAAATTACAAGTCATTTAGCATACCTATTTTTACAATCTACCCAAATAGAGAAACATAGCGAGTATGGAATTATTCGAGCTGGCTAGTTTCAGGGTTATAGACAAAGGGAGGGGGAGAGAAAGTACATACAGAAAATCTTAGAACAGAGAAAGGCCTAGAAAGAGTCCATTATCTTCAAGGTAGTCCTCTATTCATTTGGCAAGATCTCTGTCTTCAATAATGAGAATACTCTATCTCTGTCTTCCCCCTTTTTGTCATCAGCACCCAGGCATCTGTTGTTCAAAATTCCAGGCTGGTGGAGAGCAACAGAACTGGATCAAGAAGAAAGAGCTAGCAGAGGTGGGTTAGATAAGTAATCAACCCATGTAGGGTTGATTTAGATAAGTAATAAACCCATGAATTTGTAAAAACAGTTGCAAGACTAGTAAGAATTTTAGTTAACATGTGCATGATGGATGAGTTGAGTTAAAGAACTTAGCATGTTATTTATAGCGAAAAATGAGCAAGTTGTAGTTTGAAGTGTCAGATCATGCACAAGAAAAAAATTCAGATAAAGATAGAGATGAAATGACAATTCGTTGTATATAAAAAAACAGATAATTATAAATACAAAAAGACAAGAAAGGTTACTGTTTGCCCCCAAGACAATGCGAGGAGTAGTCACGGGTGGAGGGTGGAGTGTCACCCTGAGTTTGTCAGGAGCTATGGGACCTTTGCTGAGAGGGAGGCCTGGACCGACTGGATGCTCCGGCTGCAGCAGATGTGCGTTGAGCTAGATGCTGGTCTCTTTGGTGTTGAGGAGCAGGTCTGCTGGACTCTGGCGATCTTCTAACAGTTTGAGGTGCAGCGGGTAGGCTATTGCTTAAGTCTTGAATCTGTGAAGCAAAAGCTGCCTGCATAGTGACCAGTTGATCTGATAATGTTTTCTTAGCGTCTTCTATCTTATCTTCAAGAGCCAGTGCGGTGGCAGCATGAAGATTTTCATTTTCCTGGGTGATATGAAGACGAGCCTGCTCTATCTGAGAGAGTGATTCTGCAAATGCATCCACAACAAAATTCTGAAGCCTGGTCACAGTAGTCGTTAGATTGTTGATGTCCCGATAGACATTCTAGAATTGAGAGTCAGTGTGATGCTGCTGATTCCCAAAGATAAGAGCCGCAGAGCGTTCGTCCTGTTTGAGCGTGTTAACGTCACTTGCTAGTGCAGAGATGGCGTTGGACAGATGCACCAGCTGATCAGCAATATTAGTTGACCCTTCCAAAGAAATATGCGTTGGAAAGTCAAAGAAATCTTCAGGAGGATCTTGGGCCAGAGATTGATCCAGATCAGTTGTTGGAGTCTCTACAGTAGGAGTGAGAACGCTTGTATAACCCTCAAGACCAGCAATGGTCGGTAAAGCAGTGGTTTCAATTATTGGTGCAGTAGGTGCGTCGGCAGCAATGACAACCAGGCTGGTAACAGCTTGTTCCAGCCCAGCTGCAGACGACTGGGTGTGGTCAGCAGAATGTGAGGAGGACTCGCTGGGTTCATTATTACCAGAGGAGATGGTAGCTTGATGAACCACAGTCTGAATCATTGTTTCAACATTCTCTTGATCAACGACCATCAGCTGTAGATCAGGTGCAGGAGTTGGAGCGGATGAGAGGAGCGGATCAGTGGTAGAGTTGATCTCTAGTTCAGTAGAAGCTGTCTCCAAACCAGTTGGCGCAGTACTTGCGTATCTGGAAACATCAGAGCAGGAGTGGAGACCACTTGATATGCGGAGATCATGAAGAGCATGCTCAGCCATATCCAGCTAGAGTCCTAGTGCATTCAGAACCACTCTATCATGATTCGCTGTTCCAGAATCACTATTGAATTGCTCAACTCGGGAAAGAACAAGAGCTTCAAGTTCTCTCACATAAGTCATCATGCGGAAGAGATCTCGTAGCTTCAAACTCTTTTCCGTGTCTTGGACCTGAAGACAAGCCAAAATGAGGCTCTCATCTTCCCGGACTTGGTCAAAAATTTGAGGGAAGTCATCGAAGCGAACGTTGATGCGCGCCTTCACCCATCGATCAAAAATGTCAAGCTGCAGATTCAGCTTGGTTTCAACTTCATCCATTACCATTTGTATCTCGAAGGCTACAGGGGTGGTCACCGGTGCCATAAGTCCTTTTCCCTTTCCAGTGGTGGTGTCCTTGGGATGACAGTAAGGACAGTTGGACTTTGGTTGCCTGAAGCTGATTGAGCCAGGAGCTTGTTGGGTGCTCATCAGTTTGGAGGATTGTTCAGGTGGAGCCACTGGTGCAGCAGTTACCATAGCCATTGAAACAGCTGAGGCAGTAGGTTCCTCCGAAGGAGCATGTTCAGGACTTGCCGCCCTGCCAGTGATGACTACTGCTGGAACTGCTGAGGAGATGGTATCAGTGGCAGTAATGACTATCTTTTGAAGAGCAGGAGGAGCCCCTTTTCTGGTCCTGGGCTTCTTAGGAGGAGGAGATGACTCAGCGGATTCAGATATTGTCTGTTCAATTGCTTACAGTTTGAGCTGTTCGGCGCTTTGCCAGACCAACCTCTCTGCCAATCCTTTGCCGGTGAATCTGGAGATATTTGGCAGTGATAAGTTTGCCTAGATGAAGTTTGCAGAGGGCCCCTGTCTTAATGTTCTTGCTATCAAAAAGACTGCTTAGTGGTAGGGCAAAACCCGATTGACCCTTTCCTGAAACGACGAGACCAGTAAGAACTTGAAATAGTACAACCGACCAGTTGACTTCCAAGCCTTTGAAGATGGCGCTCATGACGTCAATTTTTTCTGGAGTGATGATATCAAAAGATCCGGCTTTACACAGTAGCCCCGTGGAAATAACATCCGCCAGTTGACGGAAATGGCTCTTCATTAAAACTTTCTTGAATGGAGGACGTCGGAGACGATCGTTAGAGTCAGAGAATATGATGCGCATCTCTTCCCTGACATCCACTGGAATGGTGGAGAAATCAATAAGTCCTGTGGAGGGAAGACAAAGGTGAGTGGCAAATTTGAGTTGGGTGATGGTAACCAGTTGACCGGAGATGGATGCCACCACGGAGCCATCGACAACTTAGCAGTAGCGAAGAACTCGTGTAAGTCTTCCTTGTAGAAAGTTGGAGCCTGGCTGAGGATTACTAGAAGTCCCGATGTATCCAACTTGTGAAATAATTCCTTTGTATCTTTATCAGATGTTGTGGAGATTGAGTGAAAATCCACATGTACGGCATTTGTGATGAAACTTGGCTGAATATTCTTCGACATTTTTGATGAATATGCAGAAAAGCAGCAACATCCTGTTGAATAAAATTTCTGGGAGGGAAGTTAACGTAGTAATTTTTGGAAAAGATAAGAGTAAGAAACAAAATAATATTAATGGCGGTTAAAGAGAAAAGTAGATGTAACGTCGTACTGTAGATGAGCGGACACATGGGTACGTGGCGATCATCTAACGATTGAAAAGATTTTAGCAAATAAATAAAAGGACAGGATTTGGGCGGGAGTGAAGTAGTTTATTTTTACATAAAAGTAAATTTGAATTCCGACGTTCCATTAGGTTAATGGTTACCGAAGGTTATTTTTGTCAAAGCATATTTGGTAAAGTCTACTGGTATGTAGGGTCTGACTGGTAAGGAACATCTACTGGTATGTAGAGTCCTACTGGTACATATGCACCTACTGCAGCAGGCCATAGTTTTACCAGCTGAGCTTAAATAACCAAGATAAAATTCTAACTGAAATTCCCCCTTAATTCATGCGATTTACTGAGTAATTCCCCCTGAATTCATTATCCTTATAAATATAATCAAGGATTGATTTCAATTAAACCAAGAATATTGCGAAAGTAGGAAAACTTAGCTTCCGGTAGGGGTTTTGTGAAAATGTCTGCTGCATGTTGTTCGGTAGATATATACTCCAGCCGAATTTCTTTCTTCATAACATGATCTCTGATAAAATGATGACGGATGTCAATATGTTTAGTGCGAGTATGAAGAACTGGGTTGTATGTAATGGCTATGGCAGACGTATTATCACAAAATATGGGTGCCTCAGTGGATTCAATTCCATAATCTCTCAGTTGTTGCTGAATCCAGAGCAGTTTAGCACAGCAGCTTCCAGCAGCAAGGTATTCTGCCTCTGCAGTAGATGTTGCTATAGATGTCTGCTTCTTACAACCCCATGATATCAATCGATCACCAAGAAATTGACAATATCCACTGGTGCTTTTTCTGTCAATTTTGCATCCAGCGTAGTCAGCATCTGTATATCCAATAAGGTTAAAAGTTGAGTCTCTTGGATACCATAGACCGACATTCTCAGTGCCTTTCAGATATTTGAGGATTCTTTTGACAGCAATGAAGTGTGACTGCTTGGGATTTGCTTGAAACCGAGCGCACATACAAACTGCAAACATGATGTCTGGTCGACTGGCCGTCAAATAAAGTAAAGATCTGATAATGCCTCGATACATTGTAACTTCGACTGGTATTCCTGAATTATCCAAGTCGAGTTTGGCAGATGAGCTCATTGGTGTGGCGGCAGCTGAGCTGGTACTCATTCCATATTTCTTCAGCAGTTCTTTAGTATATTTAGACTAATTTATCACAATTCCTTCACTGGATTGCTTGACTTGCCATCCTAAGAAAAATGATAATTCTCCCATCATGCTCATCTCAAATTGATCCTGCATAATTTTAGAAAATCTTTCGCACAGTTTTGAGTTAGTACTGCCGAAAATAATATCATCAACATAAATTTGAACAAGCAGAGTATGATCACCCTTTGTAAACTTGAAAAGGGTCTTGTCCACCGTGCCAATGGTAAAGTTATACTCAGTCAAATATTTTGATAAAGTTTCATACCATGCACGGGGAGCTTGCTTCAAACCATACAATGCTTTATTTAGACGAAAAACATAGGAAGGCTGCTGAGGGCTTTGAAATCCAGGAGGTTGTTCAACGTAAACTTCTTCCTGGAGTTTGCCGTTAAGGAACGCACTCTTAACATCCATCTGATAGACTTTAAAGTCTTTAAAAGCAGCAAATGCAAGAAATATGCGAATTGCTTCTAGTCGAGCTCCTGTCTGTAGCCCTGTGCGACTAATCTTGCTTTATTTCTGACGACTGTTCCATTTTCATCTAATTTATTCCTAAATACCCATTTGGTACCTATTATATTGTGATGTTGTGGTCGTTGTACTAAATACCATACTTTGTTTCGCTCAAACTGATTTAGTTCTTCCTGCATCGCTTCTACCCAGCTTGGGTCTAACATAGCATCATCAATCTTCTTAGGTTCTAAGTGAGATGTGCAGCATGAAGAAATTCATTAATCATCTGTCCTCTAGTGCGTAGAGGAGCTACAAGGTTACCTAAGACCTGCTCGGGAGGATGATCCTTCATCCACCGGAGCGGAGGTCCAAGAGGATTGAGCTCTTCATTTGACTGAACATGAGTGGGTAGCTCAGAAGATCTGATAGACACATCCTTTTCATTTGTTCCTTCTACTGCAGCAGGAGTATGATCAACAGTGTCATCGTCAGCTGGATGCAGTGCTTGTTGGCCAGCAGACTCATCTGTTTGAGCTTCAGGAACTTCTGGTTCTAAGGAGCAGTCAGTCCTGCTTCTGTAATTTATCTCATCATCAACATTTTCATCAATATAAGTGCTTTCCAGTCGATTGCTCAAATTGTTGATTTGCAGATTAGATACAGTACAGTCAGTAGGTTCATCAAATTTTACATGCACAGATTCTTCTACAGCAAGAGTTCTATTATTAAATACTCTGAAGGCTTTACTAACTGTAGAATATCCAAGAAATATTCCTGCATCGGATTTGGCATCAAAAGCGGTGAGATGAGTGTTTCCATTGTTATGTATAAAGCATTTGCAACCAAACACATGGAAATAAGAAATATTTGGCTTACTGCCATTCCAGATCTCATAAGGGGTTTTATTTGCTCGCTTATTAATCATGGATTTGTTCTGCGTATAACATGTTGTGTTGACAGCTTCTGCCCAAAATCTCTGCGATATTTCTGATTCTGCAAGCATAGTTCACGTAGCTTCTTTCAAAGTGCGGTTCCTATGCTCAGCAACTCCGTTTTGTTGAGGAGTTCTAGCAGCAGAGTATTCGTGTTTAATACCAAGGTCATCTAGATATGATTCAAGTGAATGATTGGTAAACTCAGTACCTTTATCACTGCGAATTCTATCTATCCCACACGATTTCTCATTTTGGAGTCTTTTCAGTAGTTTGATCAGCTTTGGAGTAGCCTGATCTTTGCCACTTAGGAACAGGACCCACGTAAAACGAGTGTAATCGTCTATTAACACTAGGGTATACTTCATTCCCCATAGACTTGTTACTGGTATAAGACCAAATAGATCCATATGCAGCAACTCTAGGCACCGAGAAGAAGATTTACTCCCTTTGTTCTTAAAGGAGGATCTGATTTGCTTACCAAGCTGGCATGCTGCACAGATCTTGTCTTTTGAGAACTCTATATGAGGCAGTCCAATGACTAGATCCAGTTTACGCAGACTGGCAATAGTTTTAAAGTTTAAGTGACTCAAACGTTTGTGCCAAAGCCAATTTTTGGAAGTATTCATGGCAGCAAAACAAGTAGAGGAGGTAGACTGGTTAAGGTTCCAATCAATTTTATAAGTGTTCTCATGCCTTCTTCCTACAAGTAATACACTGCCATCAGTAGATTTGATTGTGCATGAGTGCAGGTTGAATTCTACAGAGTGACCATTGTAACAGAGTTGACTGATGCTAATGAGGTTATAACATAAATTTTCAACCAACAGAATGTTTTTAATAATAATGTTACCGTAGATAATCTTACCCTTACCCACGGTTCTACCTTTCGCGTTGTCTCCAAAAGTTATTCTTGGTCCGGTGGTGTCCACCAATTCAGACAATAAGTTTCCTGTCATATGTCTAGAACATCCACTGTCCAGAAACCACTCTGAGCTCCGAACTAGATGACTTCTAGATTTCTGCAATTAAAGCGACAGTATGATTGGTACCCAACCCTACTTGGGTCAAGACAGGATTAGTCCTTTCGGGACCCACACTTGTATAACCCTGAGCTGTTTGGGTTTGTGTGTGTCCTGAAATGTGTGTGCATTATATGATAAGGATGTTCTTGGGTGATATGTGCTATACTGAGTGTATGCATGTTGTTTAGGTTTTTGGTTTCTGTTTGGAAGCATATATCTCTTTTGGACAGGCATACAATTATGATACCAGTTAGGTTTTACCTCGCGAGTGGCCTGACCAGTGGGTTTATGTTTATTTCTAAACTTTTGCCCCTGTCTAGCTTTCTCTTCTGGCTCCACATAACCGATACCTTTGTGTGATGCCCGTTCCTTGAAGAGTATTGGCTCAACAGATTCCTTAACCAACTCATTTGGTTCATATACTGTGCTTGCTTGATTTAACAAAATTCATAGTTTGAATCTTGTTTCTTTCTAGACACACTTGAGATTTGATGCCGGATGAATTACTATCATTGTTAGAGTAGCCTATGCCGTTTAGATCACCAGCAAGCCTTATTGACTCAAGCATTTCATCTTTCCTGGCAGTAGATGCATTCCATGTGCGAACCAGCTTACTGAGTTTCTGATGTGCACATGTTGCATCATCCCTTTCTTTCTCGAGCTGACTTACTTTATCCCTCAAGCTTTTCAACTCAATTGATTGTTCACAATCACATTCGTTGTTCTGCTATTTTGTTGGGACTAGTTGTTCAGTCTTGTAGTTCTCGAAGGATTCGTACAACATCTGATACTCATTTATCACGTCCTGTAACGCATTTGTGAGCTCAATATGTGTGAATTCAGAAAGATTAGGATCATTTACCTCACAGTCGTCGTTGGCCATTAGACAATGAACTTCTTCATCTTCAGTGTCACTGGATGAGCTGGAAGAATTTTCTGATTCTGATTCTGAGTCAGCCCATTTGTTCTTGTTTTCTTCCGCCACCAGTACTTTTTGTTCTCTGTCTCTTCTGGATGATCTTCTATTCTCTTTTGACTTTCTATAATCTTTGGATCCTTTCTTTTGATCATCCTTCTTCGATTTAGGACAGTCAGCAATAAAATGTCCTGGCTTAAGACAGTTAAAGCATACACGATCATCTTCATCTGATTTATTTTTGAAGCTCTGTCTTCTTGGGTATGATTGATAGGTCTTCTGGCTCTTCTTCATAAACTTTCCAAATTTTTTTACAAATAGCACCATTGCATCGTTGCATATTTTTTCAGGGGTCATCTCTGTTGTGATAGGTGGAGCTTCAGATGCAGTAAGAGCTTTGGTTGGTTGACTGGTGCTGGGTTCATCTTCAATCCGAATACCTAGTTCGAACTCATAAGCTTTTAAGTCAGCAAATAAGTCGTGTAGGTTTATCTTGTTTAGATCTTTGGATTCTCTCATAGCAATCGTTTTTACATCCCATTCTCTTGGGAGACCTCTCATGACTTTTAGAGTGACTTCCCTGTTGGATAGATCTTTACCAAGGCTATTGAGTTCATTTATGATTCTAGTTACTCTCTCATCGTATTCGCTGAGAGTTTCTCCGGACATCACTTTGATGTTTTCAAACTTCTGTAGGGCAACAGTGAGCTTGTTTTCCTTGGTTTGATCATTTCCTTTGCATAGCTGAGCAATCTTTTCCCAGATGTCCTTTGCAGTGGGACACATTTTGATCTTGTTGAACATATTTTTGTCCAGAGTTTTGAACAGTATGTCTTTCGCCACATTGTCCAGATTTGCCTTTTTCTTTTCTTCATTTCTCCAGAAGGATCTATCATTCTCGACCATCTGAGGTTCACCACCAGAAATGGCAGTTGTTGTGTTGACTTTCAAGATCTTCTTTGGTCCATCAGTGATGACGAACCACATGTCATCATCTTGGGCACTTAGATGTGCTTGCATACGAATTCTCCAATCATCATATTCATCCTTCTTGAACATTCGAATCTTGTTGAATGAGGCCATCAGTTTTTGGTAATATCTCAAGATTGAGAACACCTAAGCTCTGATACCACTTGTTAGGATCAGGGGAGTGTTTAGAAGGGGGGGGTTGAATAAACACTAGATTCAATTTGAATTTTGCTCGGGTTAACTGCAGACTGTTAAGTACTGCAGTAGCTTCTCAATATAAAGCAAGTCAGCAGACACTGATTATAGTGCGGAAGACGTCTGCAGGACTTGTGAGAAATAAAACTGAGTAGTAAGTAAGCAATAAGTAAATGACAAAAATATTTTTTCTGGAAGTTCGAAGCACAACGCTTCTACGTCTCACATTCTTCCTTTGCATGAATGTTTCACTAGAAGACTTGGTTTACACTTTACAGTATACAACATTCTTAGGCTCTCACACAGCTTAGCCTAAACTCCTAGCAATCACAACTTCTTAATTTGATTACAAAAGATTCTAAGACACTCTCACAAAATAAACTTTTTAGCTTCAAGTGTTCTTGAGCAGCAGACTTCAGTTGAGGATAATCTGTCACAGATACAGTAGTACTGCTTGTCTGCTCTTGCTGAATCTTCAGAGAATATCAGTGAGATGATTATTCTTTTTGCGTTGAGGTGTTTCTCTTTGTTTGAATAGATCGTTCAGCTAACCTCTTCATTCTTTGTTTGGACGTATTTATAAGCTCAGTGGTCCAACGACAGCTTTTCTGTATTAGGAAGATATCAGTTTTCCAAATTCAGATTGTCTTCTTTCCTATTTTGTTAAGCAACGGCTCTTTTATTCTGACGCCAATGGTGGCGGAGATATAGCAGGGTGCGCCGCTCTGTTGTACCTTTGTCAGAGAATGTTGTACTTATTTTGTCTCGTTGCTTAGTGCTCTTACTGGATGGTTAGACTTCTGCTGGCCTTCTTTGTTCAACTGGTCGTTCGTCCTTTTGTAATCAGTAGATGTCTTTGTTCAATGTGAGACTATCCGGTAGATGTTTGTCCAGTGGATGTCCATTCGGTTGATGTTCATCCGGTAGATGTCTGTCCAGTTGATGTCCATTCAGTTGATGTTCATCCGGTTGATGTTCATCCGGTTGATGTATGTCCGGTTGATGTTCATCCAGTTGATGTTCATCACCCGGTAGGTCTTTGATACCCGGTAGGTGTCTTTGTATCCAGTTGATGTTCATCACCCGGTAGGTGTCAGTGTCCAATTGAAGTTTGTCACCCGGTAAGTGTCTGTCACCCGGTAGGTGTCTTTGTATCCAGTTGATGTCCATCACTCGGTAGGTGTCAGTGTCCAGTTGATGTCCATCACCCGGTAGGTGTCAGTGTCCAGTTGAAGTTTGTCACCACTAAAACTTAGAAATGTTTTCCAAACACCAAATATATCTCTAAAACACCAAGCACTACGGACATCCCAGTGTCCTTACTCAACCACAAAGAAATCCTAATTCCGTAGGATTTATTCCACACTCTCAGGGATGAATGTGATCATGTCCACCACATGTCACCTCGGTATAAGCAGTAGTTTCCTCAACAACTACTCCTATTACCAGACACTTGGCCATAGCCATTCCAACGAGTATACCCAAAGGTACCACTACTCGTAAAATATATACTTCAAATATGTACTGCGGTACACTTCCTGTACGGCGTACCCAATAATTCTTCGAGCAACCTGCTCGGCATAATGGTCTCGTCAACTAGTGACCCAGACACTACCACGTGCTCACCATTGGCACTCAAACCATACTACTAAATACATATACATAATGTATTATTCATCGAAACGACGCTACGCGTCTAGATAGACATCCACTATGTCATTATCATCCCGTGACGGTACCTGTCAACATATGACACCCAAAATGACATCGTCAACTCGTGACGATACATGTCGACACAGGACATGCATAATCTCATCGTTAAGCACATGACGGTATAAGTATATCAACGCACGTCATCCACAATAATGCTAATAGAACAGTAATATGACATACCTCATCGGTAACAAGATAGCGGCATACCTATCTCCGTCGTCCAACAGTGGTACGCAAGCAGCACACATCGCTTGTAGGTGGCGTAATCCAGTGCTACGTACATAGCTGTATAACCCATCGCTATAGAATCAGCGGCATGATCCCACGCCATAGAGTCAGCGGCATAAAACATCGCTATAGATATCCGGCTGTATGAACCATCGCCATAGATGTAGTGGAATGACCCGTCGCTATATAATACCCGGCGGCATGAACCATCGCCAATAGATGTAGCAGAATGTACCATTGCTATGAATACCCGGCGGCATAAACCATCACCAATAGAATAGCGGAATGAACCATTGCTATGAATACCTGGCGGCATAAACCAAATCCAATAGAATAGCGGAATGAACCATCGCTATGAATAACCGGCGGCATAAACCATCGCCAATAGAATAGCGGAATGAACCATCGCTATGAATACCTGGCGGCATAAACCATCGCCAATAGAATAACGGAATGAACCATCGCTATGAATACCCGGTGGCATAAACCATCGCCAATAGAATAGCGGAATGAACCATCGCTATGAATACCCGGCGGTATAAACCATCACCAATAGAATAGCATAATGAACCATCGCTATGAATACCCGGCGGCATGAACCATCGCCAATAGAATAGCGGAATGAACCATCGCTATGAATACCCGGTGGCATGAACCATCGCCAATAGAATAGCGGAATGTACCATCGCTAATAGATGTAGCCGATCCCTAGTCTTGTCATAGTAGTGTATTTTAATGCACCTCGCTTGTCATGACCGCGGCACTAATAACCCTTGCTTCGACATATCAGCGGCATCGAATAACCTCGCTCAAATGCGACATGCGGCAATACCCAACATTTGGCGGTAAATATTCTTTCCTCGCTACGATATGACAGCGGCAAGTATTCTATCATCGTGTCAAGTGACAGCGGCAAAGCATTTAAAATCATCACTCATCCATAACAACAACTCATGGGATATTCACCAAGCCTTCCATCTATACCTGCAACACAATGCATATTCCATATCCCAATATACATCACCATTAGTGTATTTTAATGTACCTCGCTTCAAATGTGACATGCGGCAATACCCTCACTTCAACATTTAGCGACAAAGCATTAAAATCATCACTCCAATATATACAACCACAATGAGTGTATTTTAATGCACCTCGCTCAAATGTGACATGCAGCAATACCCTCCTTCAACATTTAGCGGCAAAGCATTAAAATCATCACTCCAATATATGTTAACCATAATGCATAATCCATAATCCAATATACATCGCCATGAGTGTATTTTAATGCACCTCGCTCAAATGTGACATGCGGCAATACCCTCGCTTCAACATTTAGCGGCAAAGCATTAAAATCTACATGCAACCACGATGCAAAATCCATGATGTATATAAAATGCAGGTTCCGTTTCGTGTCTTTCAGCCCTAGCATTAGCCCTTCATGTCATAGCGTCCCTACAAGAACAATCTCAACCATGAGCATATAATAATCCATATTTACCACAATATGATTATAATGAGTAAGTACATAAAGTGCATAAACCATGAGTACAAAGTACTTCATGTATCCCAATGCATTTCAAAATGCTCCATTCGGTTGTTCCTGTGCTACAACTCACAATCATAATCAACAGATTATATTATGATCCCATAGATGTCATGACATATAATTGTTCCACTATGATCACATATCATAAATGCACATAAGCAAAATAGTTGTGCCACACAACACTAACTACCATCATGCATAAGTATGTGCTTCTCATTCCCATTAACATGTTCCTAGGCCCTCAACAGCCCCAAAGAGCAAACCACTGCTCTGATACCACTAATGTAAGGACCCCCGTGCCCTTAACCCGTTATTAGTGTATTAACCCTTGTCATTAGTGAATACAATCATGTTATCAAGGGGAAAGAGATTACATGCAACTCTAGCATGAAATACCATTTATAAAATTCATTTACATTATTCGTATAATGTCTAAACTTTCCCCAACATAATCCATAAACATAACATGCACCTTTATACATACACTAGCATGCTCTCAATTCATTTTGCAATTCATGATTAATTGCATGCAACACATAAATGAAAAGAGAAAGGCCCTTGCATTCTTTATACAATCCATATACACATGACACTGCTCACATGCGAGCATCGAATAAGTATATGTGTATCTAATGTATAAAGTATCATGCTCAATACCATCGCTGGTACCTCGATCCTGGAAGCACCACAAATCCACAGCTCGAGCTCAACTCCAAGCCATCGATGTACCTAATAACCTGCCCCAACAGAGACAACCCCACACGGGGTGAGCATACAAATATCCCAAATCCAATAATCACAATAACACAATTCATAATTTACAAAATGTAAATGCTATGAAATATAAAGGATGCTCACTGGATGGTATCATCCTCATCCGGGATTCCCTGCACTGTCCATGTTCTCAAAATAATTGAAACCATCAAATTCCCCAAATACCAGTTAATCATTACATTGATGAACAAATTCATTTGCCACATACTGATATCATAATCAATAATATCAAATCATTAAACAATGATTACAAGTATTCCATATATCTCACTTATGGTTCCATAGTCCTATTTCATTGCTCGCTCTACAATAGCGGCATTTCATTCTCACGCATGCTCAACAGCAGTGGCGTCCCAACCGATGTTCGCTCAAAGGCGACAACATCTCAATCATTGCTCGCTCAAAAGCGGCACCATATAAGTCCCAATGCACATATATTCATTTGTAGCAATTACCGTAAACCATGAATTTCGATATCCGTTTATTGCTAATATCATATACTATGCATTTCCATATATATTCATTGCAATACAGTGTACCATGCACTCAACAATTGCAATTATAATAAAGGGCTATGCTCGTTTCTTATACGTACCTTATAATTCCGTAGTTCGAGTCCAACCTTGCCTGAGTCCCACGACCCGATGAGTTAAGTGCTAACATGCAAATAACTCTCAAATAAACATAGGTATGCAATCACGTGCCCAAGCACGTTCACAAATTCCAAACTTGTCGATCCAAAGGATGCTGGAAAGATATGCAAGCTACAACGATCCATTTATGGATTGAAGCAAGCATCTCGGAGTTGGAATCTTCGTTTTGATGATGCAATCAAAGAGTTTGGTTTTATCAAAAACATAGATGAACCTTGTGTCTACAAGAAGGTCAGTGGGAGCGTAATCATTTTCCTAGTGTTGTATGTAGATGACATACTTCTCATTGGGAATGATATCCCTGCCTTACAATCTGTAAAGATTTGGCTAGGGAACTGCTTTTCGATGAAAGACTTGGGAGAAGCCACCTATGTATTAGGAATCAAGATCTATAGAGATAGATCAAGACGGCTTCTTGTCCTAAGTCAAAGTACATACATAGACAAAGTGCTTAAAAGGTTTAGCATGCAAGAATCAAAGAAAGGATTCGTGCCTATGACACATGGTATATATCTCTCGAAGGAACAGTGTCCCTCAACACCAGATGAGAGACAATGCATGAGTAAGATTCCATATGCGTCAGCTATTGGATCTATCATGTATGCCATGATACGTACTCGTCCCGATGTATCGTATGCTTTGAGCATGACGAGCAGATATCAAGTTGATTTCTGAACTTGGAGTGGTGCCTAGCATTAAAGATCCGATAGAACTCTATTGTGACAACAATGGAGCGATCGCATTGGCTAAGGAACCTAGATCTCACCAAAGATCCAAGCACATACTTCGGCGCTTTCATTTCATTCGAGAAATCGTTGAAAAATGAGATGTTAAAATATGCAAAGTACCAACAGATGATAATGTATCTGACCCATTGACGAAGCCACTGTCACAGCAGAAGCATGATCGTCATACTAGATCTCTAGGCATTAGGTATATGTCTGAGTGGTCTTAGTGCAAGTGGGAGATTTGTTGGGATATGCCCTAAGACATATCATTAGATGATTGTTTATGACATACAATGTAATATGATTTTATGAAATGGCAATTCATTATTATATATTATTCGATTAACTGTGCAATGTGAATTAATATATATGTTAATGTCCTTAGAATAATATTGTATTATTCTTAAAGTTGTCCCTAGTCAAGTATTATCATGAATAGGGATAATGATAATACGTAGAGACTAGTATGTGTTGATTGATGAATTGTTCATTGATATGAGATATCAAATCAACACATGGGTGCATGTTAGAGAACGATGTACTGGACAGACCCACCATGAGAATGCTACATGGATAGTTATATGAGTGTCATAAGCAATTCTCATAGTGGTAATAATGTATGTAATCCTTACGACTTGTGATCATCAGAGATCCCAACATAAGGAGTTATGTATCTTGATATTGTCAAACGTTACCCGTCACAGGGTAAACTATAAAGGCGACTATTGGATACACTACGAATTATGTAGAGGGATGTTGACTGATCGAGATAGGATTTGTCCCTCCTATATAACAGGAGAAGTGTTTGGCCCTTGATCAAGTGAGAACTAAAATGCATGGCCATGCTCGAATGAGTCGATATGTGATATCGAGCTTATTTGTTTATTCTAGTTCTACTTGGGGATCAAGAAATAAAGATTGAATATACGAGTATGACTATTCCATGACTCGTGTTCAATCTAAACACAAAGGACAAAGGGATTAAGTTACATGGTTAATATTATCACAAGTTCTAAAGGTTATGTCGAGTCATTGACATTCTTGTAATTTGGGTAGCATTGATGTGTTGCTAGATACCGCTCAATGCTTGCGACATAAAATGAGATTTTATGTCACTACCAACATTACAAGATCCTATCGGGTCGCATAAAAGATTAAATCGATAAGGGAAATTAAATTCATTGGATGAATTAATTAATTAAGAAGAGTCTTAATTAAAAGGATTATAAGGATTTAATTAAATCATGGGTTTGGGCCCATGAGGCTTTAAGAAAGCCTTAAACCTTAATTAAATCTTATAATATAAATACAAGGTTATGATTAATTGTTAAATACAATTCATATCATTCCAACCTAATTTTTGAAGCACACGGCCGCACCACCTTGCTTGCTCTCGGTTTTTCATAGCCGAAGAGAATTCAAGGAAATTCCGTGCCATCTTTCGATTTAGAATCGAGTGTGTTTCTTGTTCCGATTTAAGAACTTGTCTAGCAACTTGTTCTTAAACTATCCCTTCAATCGATTTGATCGTGTGGATACCGTTGAGGCAAAACTTGACAAGTTTTGCTAGTGACTCGAAGGAGACGTTGGACGTGGTGCTGCTCCGTGAAATCTGCTCAAACACGCTACAAGGGTGAGACTTTTGTAAACCTTCATCCGATATGAATCCCTATGTATAGATCCACGGTTTAGTAATCCAAAATTTTATTATTCCGCTGCGTTCCATGCTTGTTGGATTACTTACAAAACCAAATCCCAAGTTATCACCACGATGAGAATACAATCTCATCCCTTGGATCCAACGACTCCAAAAATCGGATTTAAAATCCCCGAGAGTCCCGAAACCGCAATTAATTCATAATTGGCACAATTAAAATCCTTTAAGGATTATTACCACACTGGGATTAACACCATAAATCCCCGGGCATCACAGCTTGGAGGTTATAATATTTAATTCTGAGAAAACTATGGATAATTTTTTATGTCCGTAGCTTCCTCAATGCCTGGCCTTATATAGGCATGAATCCGGACTTCAAAATCGGATTCCAAATTCTTGTTCAATGTTAAGTGTACCCGTGAGTGCGACTTTATCTCATGTCTAGCATTTTTTGTCTGAGCGTGCCAACTTTTTTCTCGTGAGTGCTGACGTTTTTTTCTTGGTGCACCATACCTTTTTCGTGAGTGGTCCATTATTTTGTCTGAGTGCTTTTAATGGTCCACGCCTTTTTCCTTTGTCGGGGAATCTTTACATTATTGGTTTGTGGGGTCCCAGAGCCTTAGAAAAACGTGCCATCCTGTCAGCAAGTCTTTTTTCTTTTCCTGCCTCTGATCTGTCGGGTTTGGATCGGAATCCTTTCCCGAATTCTGGTTCTTTCTGATCCGAGCATTCTTGGCAAATTCGATCTTTCCATCGGCCAATATGTGCCATGTTGCAGAATTTTCGGTAAGTTTCTTTGCTTGTCGGAATCTTGTTCTCCCAAATAATTCTTCGTTTTGCTTCGAAGAGCTCTTCGGCAAATCATGTTGTTGTTCCTGTCATGGAATTCAGCATGAAGGTTCCACTGGCTGAATTTTGAAAGAACTTGACCGAGTATTTGACTTTGTCCATTTCTGTTAGGCAAACCCAAAGACCCCATGCTCGTCTAGTTGAAACTTCGTGTTTAGTGATGACCCCAACTAACACTAGTGCTTCCTCTGATAGCGTCGTTTTAATATTTTTTAAGGTGTTCCCATCTGGTCGTATGAGCTTCAATAATGCCTTTCTTTGCTGGTTCTGGAGCGGTACTGAAGAAATATAACTCCAAGATATCTCCTCGATCCAAATGTGGATTATTGGCCCATGTCTTGTGAACAGCTTCTCTGATCCACTTTGATAATTTGGAGATTTCAGAGAATGCTGGTGCAACCATATGAACTGAAGCTAGAGCTCCGAATTATACCATTCTTGTACCTTGTTTGGATGGCTACCTGGTTTCATCCAAACCCTCGATATTTTTTGGAGATATCAATAATTGTTTTGTCTGGGTTGATACCCCGTCTAGTAATCAGTTTCTCCCAAGTGCGTTGGTAAATCCTGCATAGGAGAAGAAACTAAATCCTCGTTAATTTGAACCCAAGAAGTGACTGTCTGTGGCCTAAATTTCAACTCTCCCTCTTTTACTCCAGAGGTGCTGGGTTGACTTGAAGGTTCAGATTGTGATGACACATGGCCTTCAACATTCGGTACAGCTTGTACATCCTTAAGAAATACATCATTTGTAGCACATGTGACAGGGGTATGTGAATCCCTTACCCCTGTGTTAGATGAGTCCCATTTTCTAAACACCCCCTATTTGCACCGTTCAAGATGCGGCTTGGAGAATAGGCCCATTCAAGACTTCGAACAAGTGTTCTTGGGCCCGAAGGCAAACTCGTATAAGATCGAAAACTAAGTCCCGGTCTGCCTGTTATAGTCGTCCTGCGACCTCATCATTGAGACAAATAGACCAAAATCTCGTACATGATCTCCAGGTTTTCCCTGAGATGCCTAACTTGTTTGAGGGTATCGCTAGCAATGTGTCCCTCCATCTCGTGATAAGAAACATTTTTATCAGATTTCACAATGACAATATCATAATCATAATATTGACATTCAGTTTGCCATCTTAAAAGTTTAGCCTTTTCTGGTTTTGATTCAATTTTATTTTTCAGAAAAGACTTAACATTAGTATTATCTATTTTCAAGATAAATTTCTTTGCGAGTAAAAATAATGGTCATTTTTTAAAAGTCTTTCGAACTGCAAATAACTCATTCTCGTTGATGTGCCATCTGATAACTTCGCTGATGTCAAATAGACCGCTGCATATTTGCATGTCACTTCTCCATCTAGTGTGGCCTTCATAAGTACCGCAACCCAGCAATGATCACTGCCATCTGTGTATAATACCAGTTCATCTCCGTCTTATGGAATTGTAAGTTTGGTAGTTGCCTGCAAACTCTTTAAGTTGTTTGACAGTTTGTCTGGGATCTTCATTCCACTTGAACTTAACATCTTTTTTGAGTAGTGGACTGAACACCTTCCCGTGGTTTGCTAGGTTGTTGATGAACATCCCAGCGAAATTAACTCCCAGAAAACTCTGAAGTTTCTTTAAATCCTTGAGGTCATCCAGATATCCTTGTACTTTCTCAACAATATGATTCTGCAGGATGATTCTAGATTCGTCGATCTCAATTCCAACGAACTCAATCTATCTTGTGGCAATTACTGACTTCCTTTCAGAGAGCACTAATCCTTACTTGTAACAAACATCTGAAAAGATTTCCAAATGTTTAAGATGATCTTTCATATTTCTTGACGCAATGAGAATGTCGTCAATATACACGAACATGAAGTTGAAGTAATCCTTGAAAAGATTATCCATCTTCCTTTGATATATCTGGGAAATATTTGTCAATCCCATTGGCATAACAATCCAGATGTAGTGTCCTTACGGTATGGAAAATCCTATGATTTTTCTGCTAGCTTCCTCCATCTTAATCCGGTAAAATCAAGACTTACAATCGAACTTAGAAAACACCTTGGCAATTTTGATGCTATTTACCAAATGTTCTCTGCTTTGGATAAAATATCCATAGAACTCCAAGATTTTGTTGGTCCCTTTATAGTTGATTACTAATCTTGGGTTTCCTCGTTTAACTTCTCCATGATTCCGAACTAGAAATCCCGGACTGCTATATGGAGAAATACCTGATGAGATTAACTTAAGGTCAAGATGTTCCTTAAGTATTATCTGCATGTCCATCCGATCTCCCATATTCATGGGGATTGGTTTGAATATGACGAACTCATTTTCTTTTCGACTTTCACCTTCAAAGTGGCTTTGAGCTCATTCTTGTTCCGCCATGTCAGGGGATCCTTGTTGTAGTTCCTCTTAATCTTCTTTTTCGCATCCTATAGAGTGATTTGATCTTTGAGGGTAGTTTTAGGTTGTGGAACTTCATCTTGTAATGCCTTTTTCAGTAACAACAGGGTTTCTCGAGTAACTTCTTCCTCATCATGTTCTCCGAAAGACGTCGTATTAACACAGTCAAAAGTTTGAGAATTCTTTTCACTGGGACCTTGTTGTCGAAACTCTTCACCAAATTTCAGTTGATCCTTCATCTTTGGGTGTCAAAGTTTTCCTTCATCACCACGCTTGATGCGAAAACTAATGGGGAATTTTCTGTCAAACGCCTCACTTAGTCGCTGAACAATAATCTGATGATCACAAAAGGTTGTGAAAATAAGCTTCCTTGTCTCGTTCTCCTGTGTAAACCGCTTGAATGTGTGTAGGAAATTGTTTCCTAGCAGTAGATCAACTCACGTATCATGGAAATAAAAAGGTGGACCGCCTACTCCGTCGATTATTATTTTCGCCGCTTGGACTCCTTCATTAAGAATAAGAATCCGCTTGGAAAAATCTCTTCCGGCATTTGCTTGTAATTTTTCGCCAACTTCATTAGGGAAGATGTCTCGTTTGGCAATGCATATTCCAGCTGAATCAATATAAGCTACAAAATATTCTGCTCGATATTTCTAATATAACATACCGACTGAGATTTATATTGAGAATGGATTGGTGGTCATCGGATTATGTATCATTTAACTTCCACCTTGATTTCCATTACATCCCGCAATCTTTCCCAAGGTTTGTGTTCATCAAGAAACTCAATCCCAAGAATAAGTTGTTCTGGGATCATACCTACAGTCTGCAATTGTTAGATCAATTTCACCAATTTGAAGGTTTCCTTGATACCTACCAACTATAGGTTGTTGCAAATAATATAGGACATCGCAATGGAAGATATTGTTCTTCTCAGCCATGTAGAAGATTATATGTACTTCTCTCCAGCTTTTGGGCATTTCAGCATTCCTGTTGTTTTGAATACATCATGGATTTTCTGAATCCTGCTCAAGACGGCTTCTGTTTTTCCCCGGGATAGTTACTGATCATCCTATCCTGTTGGAAAGACATTTTTCTTGGCTCGATCATAAGACTCATGCTTCTGTTCAAAATAGGCTGGTCTTGTATCCTCATGTCAATCTCTCCATTCATCGGAGTATTAATAATATCCGACAACACTGCTTTTGCAAATCTTCGAAGATTCTAGGGACTTCGATGAATTCCTTTATCAAGAATACTTCTGAATAACGAGTATTTGAGAGTGCATAAGACACCATGTAGGTAAACGAGTAAGGCATATTCCCTTCTTTCATCAAATCACTTCTTTTAAAATCTTGATGAAGAGTAAGAACCTTGTTGAAGTCTTGATCTCCCAAATTGTATGCTATTCTGGTATAATGTTGAAGGCCATCTTTCCAGCATACAAGTTCCATGCAATTGCTCCCAAGCAAGAATCTTTAAGATTCGGGATTCTCTTGTCAAAGATCGCCAAATTAAGTGGCGAATCAATTCCTTCCTTGAAAGTAGCCTTGATGATAACTCTAATGACCCCAATATGAATCCATGAGAGCGTATTAGCAACTTCTCTTTTGACCTTGTTCTTAATTTCCTGAATTTCGTTATAGGGGATTAAATGCATCTCAATTTGGTTTCCCGTGAATTCCATCGGGATCGCAAATTCTCTTGTTGTCACTTATGGATAATCTGATGCTTCCTGCTTCGAAGACCAATCATATCCATAGCTTTTTTCATTGCTCCAATTGTAAATCCATCTTACATATGAAGCTTTGGCTCTTCTTTCATGATCCTCATAAGAGTTTATGAGAAACAGTGGTATGAGAGAAAAAACTCGACGGCTCTTCTCTGATCACGTGTTGAAGGGACTCTTCTTCACTCTGATTTTGAACTGGATTAACCTCCATTATCAGAATAGATCTCTTCTTCATAGATGCTTTCATCTAAGAGGATATCCTCAAATAGATACACCTGCACCAAATCCTAGAAATAAACAGCATCTTCAAACTCCTTTGTAAGGACCCAACCCCTTAACTCGTCATTAGTGCAATTATGACGTCATATGAGTATAAAAAAAAATTCATTCTTTAAAAGAATCATTACATGGTTCACATATTCTCCATGACATAAATAATACTCATCAATAAGACTCAAGGTTCACCCATTATCATCACCATTGCACCACTTTTATATTGTGGATTTTTATAAAAATTTGGGCAGAGTCTCCCCATAAATTGAGCTATCCCAAAGTAAACACATCACCAAAAATAATTCTCAGCCAGGGAAAAACATGATACTAAAATAAATCAAAACCATAAGTAAGTTTCCAGCCATGGAAGTCACCATACTAAGAAGATATAAAAAGTGGACTTCAACACCAATATACAGTCCATATACACGACTCTAAGTGCTCACATACGAGCAACAAATAATGAATACCCATCTAGTTACATAAATAATGTTTACCATTTACCCAATCTCATTCTACGCTTCAGGAAGCAATATTGTCCAACCAAGCTCGAGCTTGCTACACCAAAATAACTTTGTAGTTGTAGTACCTGTTTCAACAGAAACAGTTCCCACACAAGGTGAGCATACCAACATCATAATACTCATATCATAACAATGCATACAGATCATGATACGATCATAATATCACAATTTACAATTATTGAAAATCTATAAAATTGTACTCCCTGTACAATTCTGAATCTGTATAGCTTCCACGCACTGTTCCTGTTTCAAAACTCACACTTTCATAACATCAAGTTCAGTATCGTTATTTAAACATGATACTCATTATCACGATAAATTCAATACAACCAAATTCTATTATTTATGCTGAATCATAAACAATTTCATATCGCACCTGATCCTGCCTATCAATCTATCTCATTCTCGACATTTTCTCATATTGATCATGCCCCAGGCATCAATACTCAGCTCGTACTCGGATCACGTATATATACGTATCCCTCATACCACACATATATACATATTCATATTTTTGGATCACGTACAATTATGTATCCACCATACCACATATGTCATACTCAACACACATATACATTTCTTACGTTCCATCATGACATTTAATAATTCATGAATATATGAATATGTAATTACTTCATAATATGTATACATGCTCGTACGTCACTACGTACCTCATCACTGGAATTTCAAATTGAGCTATCCTCCTTTTCTTCCAGGGATCTTGGATTGCTCTGAGAAGGTCCAACAACTCAATATAAGCATCAATAATTCAATAAAGTAATGAATCAATCACTATTGCACAGTAAGGCACACAAATCATGTATATTCATCGATATACATGCTAGAACCCATGTCTACATGTATATACAACTCTTATGCACTCGCTAATGCATATTTAAACACGCACACAACACAAGCTCAAGCACGCAGTGGAGCATAAACGCACCGACAGTAGCATTTCAGCAGCCTAAATTCCTCAATATAAATGTTTAAATCCAACTAGAACACAATCAGGCTATGGGCCATAAGAGGTAGCTTTTCTCCATATCATTTGCAAGATTTTTAGTCAATTCACTAACACCATTAAATCATATTTTAAACACCATTTCAGCACCATTTCAAGTTCACCAACCACCCTAAAACTTGGCCATAACAACCTCAAAAAAAAACATACACTTCAAGACAAGCTTTTAACACTATAATGGCATATTTTTGGAGCATCATTAAAAATGTTTTATGAGCTAATGAAAACAGTAAGTCCAAGCTCTAAACAGCACAAAAAAATCGATCTATCAGCAACATAAAGACTCGACTTATGTACAGCAGGAAATGGAACCACAATGACAGCCTAAATTCGAACCAAATGACAGCCTACAAATTTCGGTGCAAAATAGGAGTACAATTCAAATTATAAGCAACAAGAAATCATGCCAAATTGTAGCAGAAATTTTGAACAACAGACAAGAATTTCGAACCCAAAATAGCAACAATCGAACCACAACAGCATCATATTTTCGAACTCAACAGTAGGAGCTACACACACACATACACATAGCAGAAACGCACGCACACACGCACACAGAATGCGCCCACACACACACTCATGAACCAAGAACTTCCAGCAACATAAATTCGGCTAAAATTGAGCAAGATTTATGGATGACAACAGATAACCAACAACACTCCTTGTTTTCACCAAATCCCGCGCCAAACGACCCACATGTTGAAAAAAATTCGAAATGCAAGAGAGTCAACAACTAAGGAAAATCGTTCAGAATCATAGCCACACCAACCTGACAAAAATCGTTGTTGAAGCGACGACGAAGTCGTCTATGGCGCGAGGAACAGCGCACGGCATGGAGGGAAATGGGGAAGGAGAAGTCGTCTACTGCGATTCTCATTGCTAAAGCCCACTCATCAATCTTCTCGATTTTTAAAATCCAAGATATCCATGTTGAGCATAAGTCCGTATGACGAGGCATTCTTTGATCTACATCTGGTGATGGATTGTGTGACCCCGAAACTTTCCTGTGGTGTAAGTTGAGGAATACCGCCAACTTGATTTGTTTTAAAGTCTACGAGATTCAATCCCGCAAACGAATCGGCAAGATCAGGCAGATCTTCCAGGTTGATTCTTTCCATTACTTTGTAGGAAGTACTGGATCTCCTCGTAGGACTGCAATCATTTTTTCAGTATCTGTCAAAGGCCTTCGGACCTCATCCGCTTTCCATTTTTTATGTGAAAGGGGTTCCGTTCCATAGGACGATGGTAACCAACCTCATTTTCTTCTTCCTGTAGGACTTGGTCGTGACTCCAACTATTTGACTCGGGTTTGAACATTTCGAAGGTTTTCAAGAATTTCCTTCTGATGTTTAATCATGATTTCCATCTGACTTTTGTTTTGACGGATCTGTGCAAGGACATAGTATTGTAAATATCCATAACATTGCACCGTCTTCTGAATCTCTCTAAGATCTTGAGATATCTTAGAAGTATCCAGCTCGATTTCATGAAAGGTTGGTTCTCCCATCCTAATTGTTTGTTCCGAACCCTGTTGGATCATTGGGGTTTGGAATCATGTTGTTGTGTTCATGATAGTCTTCAGCCTGAGCCTTGGATAACTCGAACTGAAGTTGAGGTTCATCCTGTAAAGGTTCACCGCTATCATCTCCAGTTGTTGATACTGGTTAATGCTAGCTGGGCTAGCACCGACTTCTTGTAAGATTTTTCATTTCTGGTTGAAGCCTTAAGCTTCGGCCATAATTTAGTTCTTCCAATTTTTGGAAGTACCACCTGTATGAGTAACACTTCAAACATTCGTTCTGATCCATATTCTCGTGTATTGTCTCCCCCGTTAAAGGATAATATTAATATTCAAAATATTATTTTAGTATTTTCAAAATAATCCTAGGCTCTGATACCATTTTAAGCATCACGGCTTAAAATACGCAAAACGTGCTTAGAATAAGCAAAACATGCCAAAATCTTAAACATAAGAGTAATTTGATATTATTTAAAAAGATTTCTATCTCCAGAGAGTAATTAAAAATGATAAGATGAAAAGGGGTAGGAATATTTGAATAACTTTTAGGTGGGGAGTAAAAAGAAATTCTAATTTTTGCTTGTTTTTCACTTGCAGGCATTAATTTACTTGTCAATACATCGGAAAAACTGATTAGACTTCTTTGTATAATTAATCTTTATTTGGGGATAAAAATCATTCGGTGCAGTGTCAGACACTTCTCGGACACTGACACTTATCGGACACTCATCGGACACGTGTCGGACACGCCACGTGGCGTGTCCATTATTTTATTAATAAAATAAAATCAGACACCTGTATCGGACAATCCCCTCAAAATCGGACACCCGTGTCGGACATGGCTGATGGGCGTGTCATAGCCGTGTCCGACACAGAAATGTCACTTTTGGGTGATAATAGTACAATTTAAAAAAATTTTGGCTAAAATAAAATTTAGAGGTATTACTTAAACTCTATTTAATTGAAATAATATAAATTTGTTGTTAGTATGAGTGATACTATGATGATTTCAGTAACATACATTTATATATATTATTTTTGAATTTGGTAAGAATACTTTTGGTGTTATATTTTATTTGGACGTGTTTGCTAAACTCTATATTAATTAAAGTAATATGTATTTGGTAACGTATGAGTGATATTATGATGATTCCAGTGACATTCATTTATTTATATGTTTCTTGAATTTGGTAAGAATATTTTTGTTAATTTTACATGGTTTTAGAATTTAAAAAATGTGAATTTATAGTATTTGTAATATATCACTAGCGGAGTTTGACAGTTAATACCCATAAAGTTTGAATTTGAATTTCGAGTAGTAGCGAATGAATTGATATTCAATATACGAAACACGAGATATGAATTTTATTTCAGCTGCTTACACAGACCTATTGTTACTCTCCTCCTCCTTTTTTCTTGTTTGGAACTGATATAGTTAATACCCATAAAGTTTGAATTTGAATTTCGAGTAGTAGTGAATGAACTGAAACTGAATATACGAAACACGTCTTCATAAATATATACAAATATAGCATTACTGATTACTCGAGCTCGTTTCGTGGCAATTTAGGCATGGTTAAAAGGTTAAGATTTGGGGTAATAAAATTATCTGCGACCCATATTTGATTATATTTTTAAATAAATATAAAATTATTTAGTAACTTTATTATAAAATTAATTTATACTTAACATGCGGGAACCACGTGGTACGATCAGGGGCGAATCTAGGAAATTTATCGAGGGGGGGCAAAATTATTTACATAAAAATTAAAAAAAAAGTTCATAATAAACATATAAGTTTAAAGATTGTAGGTAAAAATCAATAGATAAATAATTCTAATGTGATTATTTCAAGAAAGAAACTTGCTTGATTTCAAAAAGTAGTACACTAATAATACAATTATTACACTAATAATACAGGAAATTTATCGAGGGGGGGCAAAATTATTTACATAAAAATTAAAAAAAAAGTTCATAATAAACATATAAGTTTAAAGATTGTAGGTAAAAATCAATAGATAAATAATTCTAATGTGATTATTTCAAGAAAGAAACTTGCTTGATTTCAAAAAGTAGTACACTAATAATACAATTATTACACTAATAATACAATTATTACAATGTTCGATTCATTGATATTCAAGGAAAGACCTTGCTCGATTTTAAGAAAGACGAGAGCAAATTCTTTATATGTTTAAAAGACCTATTTCTGGGAGAGAATTATAAGAGGAGGCAAGTGAGTACTTTGTTGTGAATTTTTTTGGGTAATTTATTGATATTTTATATTTGTTAATTAGTGAATTACAAATTATTAAATTGCTACATGTTATTCTGGATTGGAAGGAAAGAAACGGTAAATTTGCATTATTTTGTACCGAGAAATCATTGTTTTACAAATAATAAAAATTATTGTGAATGTTTAACCATGTTTACTAATGAAAATAAAATAGGAAAATAACAAAATAAAATAAAAGGGATGAGGAAAATAATAAAAGAAAATAAAATAGGAAGGTCCCACATATTGGAACTTTTCCCAACAAGATTCGAACATTGTTGGTTGAATGAGGATTTCAAACACTAGCCCTCACCACTAGTTCAACGCACATCTGTGATAAAATTACAGCAAACATATATTATAACAAATTCTTTTGGAGGGGGGCAGCTGCCCCCCTCACTTACAAGTAAATTCGCCCCTGGGTACGATAGCTATTGTATATAATATAGGAACATTTTTTAAAACATATAATGTATATGTAAAAATAGTTAATTTCAACTGTTGATGTATAATATTTATCAAGAGCACCATAAAATGGTCGATTTGACGACACATCAAAGAGACCCATCAAAGAGACCACTATAGAGGCTTGTATCGTTATTACCCTTGAGACAATATCGCTATAGAGAATGTTCTTGTATAACATATAATTAGTTTTCATGAATCACGAGCACAGAACGGTGCCACTTAATTTATTATGTGTATTAAAAGACATTATTATGTAAATATATTGATTGATATGTAAACTAATTATGCTTGGGAAACATGACATTATTTTATAACTTTGAGAGGATTTGAATCCACGAATCTCTCCTATTATTATCAACCAATTCATCAAAAAGTAAACACAAATTATAGTTTATTTAAAGGATTTTTTTGCTAAACTTATTTTAAATAGCTAAAGATATGTTTGAGGAGTTTATAGGTTGTAACATCTTTTTTAAAACATAAATAAAAAAAAAAACAAATCAGCTATTTAGCTGTTTGAGGAATAAAATAAAATAATTGAGCTTAAATCTTTTTACCATCATAATTACAAAATGGATATTATATTATGAAAATAATGCAAATATATTGTTGGACTTATGTCATCAAACTTTGAGAGGATATATTTGGGAGATAATAAGGTTTGTGGATATATTTTGATATTTTTAAATATTAATTAAGATCTTAAATAAATCAGCATGACTAAATGTTTTTTTAAAAGCAATGCAAAATATTAATCAACTTGTTTTAACACCTTATAGGCTCTTTAAAGTTTTTTTTTATCAAGGGATTTAAAGTTGTATTTACCAAGACTCGAAACCGAGTTTGTGTCCAAATGGACCAGGTGATAACCAAAGCGAAAATCCGTTAGTGTCAAACACTTTTTGAGAGTTCATAATATCTTAAACAGTTCATAAGCTATTTTAAAAAGTAATTTCTAACTTACATCATAGAATATTGTTAATTGAACAAATTCAAGACCCGAAACTCCAAATGAATCTAAAGTTGAACCGAAACTACGTCTATCAAGGTCTTCTGCATAATTAAGTTAAGTCAGTCTTATAATTATGAACTCGATTTAGATAATATTGGTTTATAAACATTATTCTTAATTCCAAAATGTGGTAAACTCCTTTCAATTAATTTTGTTTTTAATTTTGTATATAAATACATTATATGATGCATGGTACACAAATTTAATCTTGTTACGTGCTGCTCAGTTGGATGGATTGCTGGCAATCCAAATGTTCTCGCGGCTTAATTTGTTGTCGTTTGAAAATCAATAACAAAACGTTGAGTGCGCATTGGAATTTTTACAAACATAACCATGATGAGCGAGCTCACCTGGATTGAAATAAATTATTTGTTGTTTTTATTGGAGTCAGTGACAATTTACTCATTTGGTATTGATAATAATCATTCAATCATGATGCGATTTGTAAATAAACAGTTTACACTGATTTAGTTTAAAAATAAGCATTTTACCCACTGGTTTTTAAAATAGGAAGTTTACCTTATGGTTTGCAGAACATAGCGCATTACCCCTACATAGAGAGTGTATTTTGTACATATTCACAAATCACATGGGGTAAACTGCTTATTTTCAAACCATAGCGATGTAAACTGTCTATTTGAAAATTCATAGAGGGTTCTGTTGCCAAAAACCAGTTGTTATTGGCAATCACGATGAGCGAGAAAACAATAACCATTATTATATTTGAACATAATTCTAACAAACATGTGATTATTTAAAAAAAATTAATTTAGAACAACAAAATTAAAAATTATGGTTTAAAATAAAATAGAAACAACAAGGTATGATGCCAAAGTTTTCAATTTTGTTTTCATAACATATTTCATTAGTGATGGCAACGGGGCGGGTTTGGGACGGGTTTGGCCAATCCCAGGACCCGCCCCGCTACACATAAAACCCATACTCGCCCCGCCCCGCAAACAAATTTTTTTTTTATAAAAAAAAAATTTGGTAGAAATTAATTTTGAAACACAAAAATTGAGTTTTGAGATTGAATTTAATGTTTTCCTCTAGTAAATATTTATAATAAGTATCGTAAAACTATCTTTAAACTATCAAATATTTATTATTTAGTTTTCATTCCATTCACATGAATTTTGATATTAAATTAAACAATAACACATTATTGTACAATCAAAGAAGTGAAATGTATATTCAATATTAATTTAAAAAAAAAAATTAAAAATGCATAGCGGGGCGGGTGCGGGACGGGTTCGGCCAATCCCAGGACCCGCCCCACCCCGCTTCCAAACCCGGTTGAAGCGGGTTTGGACCCGCCCCGGCGGGTCGGG
The DNA here is from genome assembly GCA_907163345.1 of Haberlea rhodopensis. Classification (NCBI taxonomy): domain Eukaryota; kingdom Viridiplantae; phylum Streptophyta; class Magnoliopsida; order Lamiales; family Gesneriaceae; genus Haberlea; species Haberlea rhodopensis. The sequence goes on along the minus strand of CAJQUN010000033.1, from coordinate 4,130,918 downwards.
TTCAATACGGGTCCGGGTTTGGACTCGCCCCGGCGGGTCGGGTTCAATACGGGTCCGGGTTTGGACCCGCCCCATTGCCATCCCTATATTTCATAGCTATCAAGTCTAAAATGCAAAAAAAAAAAAAACTTTAGTAATCTTAATTCAATTAGTAATATAAAAATTAGAGTTGCTGAAAGAAAGAATTTGTAAATAGTTTTCATAATATTAATTTTGTAAAGTTGAGGATCAATAATTCAAATATGGCATCGTTGGGGGGTGGTGGGGGGGGGATTGGCGGGATAAATTTGGAAAAAGAGAAACATAGGTAAGAATAAGATTTGAGAAATTATAATTTTGTCCGTAGATGATTGCTTGATCGATATACACGTCATATAATTTCTTACGGGATTAAACGAATCTTATATGCTCAAATATTGATTATGAATCCTATGTTATCGATGACGAAGATATTTTCTTTGATATTACAGGAGGACAAACAGTGTCTGATATACAAATATGTTTCTGGTGTTTCAAGTGAACAATCATTAACAATCTCTTCATCACATACTGCAGTTACAACTGCTGTGAAATGTGAAGATTCGAAATTTCGGTCTAACAAATTACGTGTTACCGAAATAATATTGAAAAGTAAATAAAAATAATAGATTACATTATGGATGGATTGAATTATATTATCCAATCTTGTGGACTTTTAATCACATATTTAAGTTTATAACTTATTAGAGTTGTGTAATAAATAATACATAGGTTATATGATTTTAGCTTGTAAACTTTTAAATAATTTAAAGTTGTAGATATTTAAGAAACCATTGAAAATAATATTAATAATAATAACTAATCTTAAATCTTGCAATGAATAGATAAAAGTTAGACACTATAATTCCTACATTAATCCTACATAAAAAGGCACCAATGAGCCTCCATTTTGAAAGTACATAATTAACTCAGTCAATGGACTTGTCAAATTCTTATCATTAGTTATTCAATGACATTTAAGTATTTAACCCAAACCTTGCCACTATTCAATCACATTCAACCACCATTCAATCCCATATAATGATACTAATGGTTTGCTTAAATCATGACATTAGATGCCAAAGTTTTGTAATTGTGTTTGCTCAAATTATGAGAGGTGATGACCATTCATTAACCCATTCAATTACATCAATAATATCATAATTATCATAATGCCATCCAATTATTATTTACCTACAATCTTGTCAATAAAAAAAAGGCTAAAGAAATGGATCTACAATTAATTTCCCTACAATAAAAACACACAGCATTCCATACCAAGAAAATACTAACCAAGCAAGACACCATTTTGTTTTTAAAATACACGTACATATACTTACACTTTATGACCTACCTTAATTCTTGTAATTGAAAGACAAAAGTTATGGGATTGACATCCCTACACTAACCTACATAAAACCACCACATGCCTTAAACAAAGGAAGGAGAAAACTCTACTCTATCATCATCATCATCTTTTCAAAACCACACACAGTACACACACTATTTTCGAAAATGCAAGGAAGGAAGGACATGATATTCATCATTTCTCAACACGGATCTCTTTAGCACGCTTTGGTTATTCAACAAGTTAGTGGGTTTTTGCTACAATTCCATTTCGTTTTCAAAACTATATTGATGTCATATGAAATATTGATTTTCTCGGGTAAAATCCCCCGAAGAACCGAACAAGTCTTTTACCGAACAGGAGGACACCGAACAGATAGCACCGAACATTGTTTTACTGAACAGAAAAACACCGAACAGAACAGCTGCTAAACCCTCATTGGTTTTCTGGTCAAAGACTAGCGGAAGACCCGGAGATAACCAACAAATAACCGGCGTGGATAAACGTGCTGTAATGAGGCGCGGAATTCTCGGACACGTTTGGCTCCAGTTAAGCCACGATCAGAGGACATCGTGTTTCGGATCTCCCGCGAACCAATCACTGGGAACAGCCCTATAAATACCCGCAGATGGTTTCATAGTAAGGGGTTTTGAATTTTTCTATACAAAAAGACTCCGAAGAGAGCAAATTTACTTATGTTCGGTCATTTTCATTATTTTTCTGGGATTTTTCTATAAGTCTCCGGGCAATTGCAAATTGTGTTCCAGGAGTCCTGTAATCAAGAAAAAGTGTGATAGTGAAACTTATACTAGACAAGGTCCCGTGGTTTTTCTCTCAATTGAGGGTTTCCACGTAAAAATCTTGGTGTGTTCATCTTTATTTTTCGTTAACACTTCATTCTACCAAATACCTAAAATAACGGTTCACATCATATATATATGTTTAAACTTTCGATTGAACATCAAATATGAATAATATGTTTTATATCTAACAAGTATGTGACATGATTATGAATGAAATGACTTTGCAGAGCCACCTTTTGAATCAAATAAGTCGTTATGTGAATATGTGGAATTTATGTGTTTATGAGTAAGAAATGTGTTTATATGCCTAGATCTATGTGATTTGACAAAGAAATATTTAAAGGATTTTTGCTACGAATATATGTATTTTTACCATGTTCAATGGGCCCTACTTGCTGCGAATATATATATAATAGAAGACTAGTATTTTTTATTTGTGCGAGGTTGCAAGAATGGTCGATCACAACTCACTCTCCAACTGTGCTGATGGTCTTATGGACATAGTTTGCAGTATCGTATCGAAACGGCCGTTCCGGAATCGGAACGACGACCACCGCCACAAAGTTCCGGCTTGTGAAGAGGGTTGCATTGTAACGATGTTATACAACCAAAAATCACCGATAAATCGGTTTTACGAAGTTGGAACGGCGGTTTCGCGGAGTTGGAACGGCCGATCTGTTTGTTTCTGTGAAAAAAAATTTTGAGCGTGTATTTGTGTCGAAGAGTGTTGAAGAAGTGTGTGAGGTATTTAAAAATAATATAAATTCAAAAAAAAATTCAAAAAAATGGTAAAAACAAATGTTACAAACTTGCTTTAAGAAACGTGAGACGACTCTGTGCACGTTTCGTACTTTAGTTTTTTAATTTTGTATTCACATTTATTTTTTAAAAAATATTTGGTTGAATATATTTTTTTAAAGAAATTAAAGTAAGGAAGGTGCACAATTATTTATGTTACTTGAAAGAGTAGATAATATTTAGTCATTTTATAAATGAGTTGAAAACTTAACTAATTAAAAATTAAATAAAAATATTTTATTTAGTTTGGTCATTTTATTTTTTATTAATGTTATGATTTGAAAGTAAATAATTTTGATATAATTATAAAAATTATATTATATATTGAGGATAAATGCATGTTTAATAAAATGTACATAAGATTTAGAAAAAAAAATTAAGTTGATATTTTCTTAAAATAATCTTTTTAAATATTATTTATGAATTAAAGAAGATGAAAAATAATTTTTTTTTCAAAATATTCAATTTTTTTGATTTTGTAAATAATATTTTTAAGAAATTCGTGTCGTGACCGTTCCGTTAAATGTCATTGGAACTGAAACGATGATTTTTTTTATAATGATTTATATATTTTAATTTTATTATTAATGTTATTTATATTTTTTCTGAGTTTTACTAATTTTTTGATTTTTTAATATTTTAAAACTTTTATTTATTATACACCAATTTTTTTCAATGTCATGAATTGTGATGAAAGGACCGTAAACATTTGATATATATTGAGCATAAAATGTATATTTTAATAATATATATATTTATAATATAACTTATTTCTTCAAAATAATCTATTTACATGTTCATATCGATTTACATATTTTTAAATATTTGCTGAAAATATTCAATTTTTTATTTTTAATATTATTTTAAAAAAATCCTCGCCGTGACCGTTCTGTAAAATGTCATTGGAACTGGAACAAGATCTCCGTTCCGGACACCGTTCCCGCAACGGTGAACGATGCTTATGGATGGCCGTCATGGGCTCTACTGCTATTACCATTTCGAACAACTATTTCACTCATCACAACCACCAGATTAGCCTATAATTATGAAATGATTTTTCTTGAAATATCATGGTCAATCATAGGGGTGTTCATCGGTTCAGTTTCAAATCAAACCGAACCGAAATTTTTGAAATTCTAAAATCGAAAACCGAACCAAATTGTTCGGTTCGATTTCGATTTTAACCGAAATTTTTCGGTTTGGTTCGGTTTCGGTTAAACCGTAGTTTTTTTTATGAAAACAATTTTTAAATATATATATTTTTTAATTTGAATTTTGAAATTGGATGGCTGATCGAAAGAAAATTCAACATAAATATAAATACTAATACATCATACATTGGACTCAAAATGTTTTTAACATTTTAATTCAAAAGTTTTAATATTATTTTGAAGTTATTTATACTAAAAAGTCGAGTTTAAAATAGACAACAAAATAAAAGATATTATACTTGAAAATAATAGTTAAATTACTAGTTTTTATTCATGTGATCACGAAAGAAACCATTAAAAAATATTTATTACCATTTCAATTTTTTTTAAAAAAATTTAAAAAAATTAAATTTTTTTAAAAGTTCGGTTTTCGGTTTAGTTTGGTTAACCGAACCCTATAACCGAAAACCGAACTTTTGTTTTAAAAAATTGAAAACCGAACCGAAATTTTTTTAGCATTAGCACTAATTAAAACTTAAACTAATTTAAATTTTTTAGTATTTTATATCATATATTTTTAAAAATTTAAATTTTTTTTTAAAAAACTCAGTTAGTCAACATTATATTTTAACTATTAATCAAATTGATAGATTAACCAAACAACGTAAATGAAATAGATGAATGTATTTTAATGAATCAATAATATAATTACATATATAAAGAGTTTTATTCAAATTTGTACGATAATGTCTGATATAATTCAAAATTTTCTAGAATGTTTTATATCTATCTGTTTGAATATAAATGATTTTAAATAAATGTTATTTCATCGGCATGTTTATATATATATTTTTTATAAAAATGATTCATTTTAAATCAATTCGACTACTCCAATTTCAAGAAACGGTAGATCAATTCAAATGGATAAAAAAACTAATTAATGTAATTAATTTTTATCAATATAAAATAAGATAAAAAACTATACGTACCAATAAAACAAAAGAACAATAATTACGAGTCTCCAATCTATTGAGTCTAAATCTAAATTGAAATACAGATGTAATTGAAATTTTATGAAGTGGTGTACAAACTCGGACCATCATAAAGTCGTAGCCACCATAATCGTCATAAGCATCTACAACCACACCATCGTCTGGTTTGCGAACATGCATCAGCTGTTTTTCTTTCATTCGGTCGCCTGCCCACAAGGGGGCGGCCGTCCCGCACAAGGGACGATCGAATCTACTAGATGATGAGGTTATTGTAATTAAGAAACTAGAATTTCCTCAATGCATTTGTGTTTGCGGCAACTATTATTGCAATCGAGGGGTTGTTTGCGGCAACAGAGTTTGTGTTTATGTCCGTCGCTGGAGTGTAGGCAGCGGTGGATTGTGGTTTTGGTTCACAGCTAAAAATGAGATTGATGAAGCTGAAAATGAATTTAAACGATGAAGGATCTAATATATATATTCTCATTTAAAATTCCCGCTGTCTGAAAATTAAGGGGGCTGTGAAAATTTCAATTATCACCTAACTATGGTAGAGCTAGACGTAGCCAAATAAAATTTAAAATAAAAGGAAAAGCATGGGAAAGAGAAATTTGTTGGGGGAAAAATTGTTCTAACACGTGTCAAGTTCTAATTTGACCAAAACACAAAAGTAAAAAAATTAAAAAGCAAATAAGAAATGGACACACGTCAGATGTAGAAGGGTTGAGGGTGTTGGCCTTAATGCCAGCATAAATGAAACCCACATAGCCATACTAGGCAGATATGACCAGCTGATGTTGCTAGAAATATACACATTTAGTGGATTTAATTGTCAATGATTAGGTATGTTTTGATTGTTAATTTGATGTATATGTTATTTAATCGAATTATTGTGTGAATGTAGGTGGGTTCGAATAAATCGAGCTAACAATGGCGAATAAGGACCAATAAATATATTGGAGATGATAAGGGACCAAAGTAGACCAAGAAAATGAGTGAAAAGTGAATGAGGAGTGTGATCAATCATTGGAAAAGGACTATCGATCGCCAATATACGAGAATTCAAGCAACAAAAAATTCATCATCGCGATTGATCGGTACAATTCGGCGATCGATCGCTAGGTAAAGAATTTTGAAAAAAAATGTTCGAAGAACCACGATCAATCGCGGGATGATGGCTGATCGATCGCCAGCATGGTCCGAGAAATACAAGGAAACTTGATTTTTGTCATCTTTAGCAGATTTTGACCTATCTTTCAGCCTCCCCTACCATATAACTCGAAAATTCAGACTTTAGGAGGATTATTCAGACACTCGACGTTAGTTAGAATTTTTCTCTCGACTTTAGAAGAAGAACTTGAAGATTCAAAGGCACGAAGACGGAAGCGACGCTCCGGAATCGTGCTACTCTTTAATAATATTTTATTTTGCTTTGTTTATGCTTTTTACATTGGATTTTTGTAGTTTTGATTTAGTCATGTGTGGCTGAACACTTTGATTATTAGTTAAAGACGGCGATACATCAAAGGGGGGATAGACTAACTACACTATCACGACCAACTATCCCCAACCCTTTAGAGCATATTAGAGCATATTCAAAAAATTACTTTATCTTGGGTGGATAGCGGGAATCGAACCCGCATCTTCTCCTTGGCAAAGAGTTGGAGTTTATGATTCTCGTGAGTTTAAGTGCTTATTTGCTGATTTTCATTGAGTATCAATTATTTTTCTGATTTTATTGCTATGATTGTTGTGTTTAATTATTAGATTGATCACCTAATTATTATTCATACAATCTAATGCTGAATTAGATATCAAATACGGAATCATTTGATATCTCTAATTATGAAGCAACTAAGATTAATAAATTTACGCTCGCGAGTTTGTTAAATTCTTAGGAAAAACGCTTGACTAAATTAAACATAGATGTTCCAAATTATGCTGTTTAGCTTCATCGATCTCACTAGTTTTTATGCTATCATCGATTTCAATCTTAATCGCTTGTATTTTGATTGATTGTTTGATAAGGGTTAAACTAGAACGCTTGGACTACTTAACTAAATAAGGTGAGATATGAATTTAATTATTGAATTGAATGTCCAGCGATGAATATTCATATGAAAGATGATTCTTATGTGAAGATCAAAAATCGAGATAGTAAACCCAAATTGTAAAGTCGATCGAAAGCCAAGAATCACTCTTTTCTCATAATTTAATTCATCTTAGTTTAATCTTGCATATTAGTTTATTCATAGTTTTCTTAGATTTTGCATCATAGTAGTAATTTAATTGATTTCAAAATCTCTCTTTACTTTGTTTTGCTTAAATTAACACAAAGATACACCATTTTTCGTGGGATCGATTCCTACTCACGCTATTACATTCTTTACTGTTATTAACTTGAGAGAATTAATTTGGGTGTACGTGATAAGTGACATCTTTGCACTTATATTTGCATATGTTTCTTGACATTTTTATAGTGATTCTTGGACGATTTTACACTTTTGGTTGTGTTTTTGTATATTCCAGGAATCCAGTGAAAGTACAAGAATTTCCCGAAAAACCCCATTTGATGGATTGAAAGGTGGAAATGGAACAAAACAAGCCAAGACATTGGAAAGAAGGTGAAAAGAGTTGAGTTGGGAAATTTTTTGAAGTAGGAGATCGATCTAAGAAGAAGAAATCGATCGCTTCATTACGCAAACAAACACTACCAAATTTTGGTGCGTTGTCAGGGAAGGCATTGTTTATTTTTGTGTTAATTTTTTTACTATTCTACACTGCTGCTCTGGTTTGTTCATGAGTACAAGTGAATACTCAGATTAAGAACATTATTTTCAATACGATCCTGAAATCGTGAGGACACTACATAGGAGAAGAAGAGAAGCTAGGAGATTTGAAGAGGACAAAGAGAGGAACACGATGGTAGCAAATCAAAGTCTTAGACAGCTAGCAAATCCTACCTTGGATCAGCAGCCCCTCTGCATCACTTTCCCCGCTCTTGCTACTAATGTTAATTTTGAGTTGAAATATGGATTGATTCACTTATTGACTAATTTTCATGAACTTGCAGGGGAGGATCCACATAAACATTTGATGGAGTTTCACTTGGTTTGCACTACCATGAAGGCGGCTAGAGCAACTGAGGAACAAATCAAGCTACAGTCTTTTCCTTTCTCCTTAAAGGACGCTGCTAAGGACTGTTTGTTTTACCTACCTCCCGGATCTATAACCACATGGACCGATTTGCATAGAATCTTCCTTGAGAAATAATTCTAGCATCAAGAGCTACGAACATAAGAAAAGAGATTTATGAGATCAAACAATACCAAGAGGAGTAATTTCATTAGTATTGGGAGCAGTTCAAGAAGTTGTGTGCAAGCAAGCTGACCACAACACCATATACGTGAACACATTTTGATTCAATACTTTTATGAGGATCTCCTTCTATTCAAAGGAATCTAGTGGATGCTGTTAGTGGATGAACTTTTGTTGACACCACACCGGAGGAGGCAAGGAACTTGATAGCAAATATGGCTGCCAACTCCCAACAATTTGGAACAGCTCGACATGGGTAGGCGCCAAGGACGCAACACGAGGTAAATGTATCCAACCTTGAACTACAACTGACTGAGTTTACCTCTCTTGTGCTTAATATTGCAGGAGGTAATGTGCTAAAGCAAAACCATGTGGAATCTGTCTGGCCGAGAATCACTCTACTGATAGGACACCTGCTGAGCACGTGAACACAACAGGTGGTTTTCCGAGGCAACCACAAAGGAAATACGAACCACCATCGAGCAATTACAAGCAAGGTTGGAGGGAACATCCGAACCAGAGCTATGGACATCCATCAATGCAACATAATCTACCGCCCTACAGACCGCCATTTCGGAGGTCTCAACAACCTCCAATTCCTGCCACTGACGACATGTTAGAAAGCATTGTTAAAGTTATTGCAGAAAATACTTTGCAATTTCAACAGGAGACGAGAGTGTCCCACCACTTCCTGTATACAAAGTTGAACCCCAATTCCCCCTTGCATTAAGATAAATTGGAAGGACAATGGCATCAAGGGGCTTTATGAGACGTTTTGATGGTGCGAGGTAAACACTCCATTACATGATGCTATTAAGAAAGTACCTCCTAAGGAAGTGTGGAAAGAGGGAAGAAGTAGAAAACTTAAAGGGTGCCATAAGATTGAACTATGTGAGAATGTTTCTGCGGTAATCCAAATAAACATTCCCATGATAAGGACCCTAAGATGTTTTCTATCCCCTATGTGATTGGAAACACTAGGATTGTTAAGGTCATGTTAGATTTAGGAGCATCCATCAATGTCATGCCATATTCAATCTACACTAAATTGAAACTTGGACCTATGAAACGAAATGGTACTGTAATCCAACTAGCTGATAGGTCCACTGTTCTTCATAGGGGAGTAGTAGAGGATATACTTGTACAAGTAGAGAAATTGGTTTTCTCTGCTGATTTCTATGTCCTAGACATGAAAAACGGTGATACTTATAGCCCCATCATACTAGGGAGATCATTCTTGAAAACCTCTAAGCCTATAATATATGTCAATAGTGGAATTTTAACTATGGAGTTTGATGGTGAGATTGCAAAATTAAATCTATGATTACATTAAAACTCATGAACACACTAGTTGCACGATTGACATCACTATAAACTTGCCAAAGGATGATTTGATTTTGAATTTGAATTTGAAGATTTGTATGAGATAATGAAGGCCTTGTTGACGAAGGAGGTTCGGATTCAAGTCTTTTTGATAGTTTTCATACTATTGCTACTTTATCTACTCATTATACTGCTAACCCTCTCCCTTTTCACTTCCAGGATCCTACTGCTGAAAAGAAATACCCTCATGATCGACCACACACAGTCAACAAAGGATGTAGGAGGAACAAGCCAAGAAAGTGATCTCTCCAAGAAGTTCAAGGTAAGGCAAGTCATCTCCCTGTTGAACTTGAGCATAAAGCATATTAGGCTATTACATGAATGAATTTTCATTGTCATGTGGCAGGTGAGAAGCGACTCTTAAAACTGAATGAGATGGAGGAATTTAGGAATCAAGCATATGAGAATGCCAAGATTTACAAGGAGAAAACTAAGAAGTGACATGATTCTCGTATCCAAAGGAGGGAATTCCATGAAGGAGACATGGTACTCTTGTTCAATTCCATACTACGACACTTCCCAGATAAACTATGATCTCGTTGATCGGACCATTCAGAATCTCCAAAGTGTACCCTTTTAAGCAATTGAGGTTAAAGATCATATAAGGAGTACATTCACACTCAATAGACAGCGGTTGAAGCACTATCATGTGGATGGAGAAGTCAATTTTTGCACCACTGTTCACTACCTTGACAACTGAGGAAAATAGGTTACAGTCTATCTTGGGATTATAAATCAAGAACTACCTCTTATTCCCTTATTTTAGTTAGTTTTTTTAAATTTTTTAAATTAGTTGTTTTATTACTTTGGTTGTATACTCTTGGTGTTGAAAGATTATTTTGAATATTGAGGATCTCACTATACAAGGATGGTCGGAATTCATCCCTACAACAACAGAATTTGGCGAATCACACTTCCTTAGTCCTCATGCAAGCATCTTGATCAGGGAAGTTTATTGTTTTACCTTAGATTCTGTTAAACATAGTGGACAATGATTGTTTCCTTTTAAGTTTGGGGAGTGGCTTGCATGCTTAGTTATATTTAGTGTTAATCTGCATGTTGTGTACTAAAAAGAGAACTTGAATCGTCTGATGATGAGCTAAATTTTTTTTAATGAGTTCAAACTTGAGAAAATAATGAATTATAGTAGCGACTTTAGTTTATGATTAAATTGATCTCACTTTGCATCTCAATTTGAGTCATGAAAATTATTTTTGAAAATGAATGTGAATATCATATGTTGAGTAGCTTGTCAAGATTGAGAAATAGCACATGTCAAGTCATGATCTTTGTGGATTGCGTGTTGAATAGTGAATTTTTTTTGTGAACTATGATTTGTCTTGAGCATCTTAGAGTACTTTAGAACTTACTTGGGAACACATTGAAGCAAACTTTTATAGTTACAAACTTGACTTGGAATTCATCTAGGCGATCTTTTGAACATTTGAGTCTTTCAAGCCTATCTGGTCTATATCATTCTCTAGTGTCCCACTTTGAGTCTTATTGAAAAAGAATGGTGCATTTATTGCATACAATTAGGCTCATTCGACATTTATTGACAAACTCATTATCCTACCCTTTTATGAGCTAAATTGAAATTTTATCCTACCCTAAGAGATTATAATGAATCTCATTTGATGCATATAAATTTTCATATTTTGATGAGCTTAAAGAAAAATACCATGGATAAGATGAAAGAAAAGAAAAAAGAAGTGTTTCACAATAAGGGCACACAAGAAAAAAAAAGAAAAAAGAAAGTGTTGAAATAGCCTTGAGAGAAAACAAAATGAAACACAAAGGGGTCAATGCTAGAAAAAAGAGAAGAGAAGTTCAATATGTGCTAATACATGAACTTTATATTTATACTATCTGTTTTGAATTTCCTATTTTTTCTTTGAAGCCAACACCTAGGCCTTACGTTACAAGCTTAAAAGACTTTTGATCCAAGTCTAGAAACTACATTAGTGGAGAAGTGTTTGAAAGTAAGCTTATGAGGTGCTCAACGATGATATTGACTTCGAGTTTATTAGCATTATTTGATCTAGGAGATATGCATGAAACTTGAGATTGACAATAGCACCCACACAAGTTCCGATTTTGTGATTTTTTGCTTGGTTAATGAGAAAACACATCTTGATTTTAATGCTTGTTAGAGGACGATCAAGTGATAAGTTTTGGGGAGTTGATAAGTGTCCATATTTAGCACTTATATTCTATGTTTTCTCGTTATATTTCATAATGATTCTTTTTACGTTTATTGGTATTAATTTAGATGTTTCAGGAATCTTTGTCAAAATACGACGAAGTGAAGAAAAGAAGCCGAATAATGATGGAAAGTGCATATAAATGGAGAAGACCCAATTTGAAGCTGAAAGTGAAAATCATACACCAGGGGTCGAATGCAGCACATGATCTTGATTATTAAGCATGCCACATTACTCTCATCAAGCATCACACCTACATCACAACCTTGAAGGAACCGCACGAAGGCTGAAGGAACACGTGGAGGAACATGAACCAATCATTGAGATTTTCTATTCCTTGATTCACTATTTTACTTTCATGAATTCAAACATTAGTTTTTGCTTTTGTTTAAGTTTTATTAAGTAGATTTATTTAGACTAAGGGCACGGTAGGGCCGATACATGTTGTCTTTCTTGGTTTGATTTTAATTCAAGTTTATTATTATTTCAATTTGACGTCGTTTATCATGTGTGCATTTAATCTGTCCAATTAAATTACATACTTGTTGGTTAATCTAAACCGAAAGACGATAGGTTGATAATTGCTTCACTACATCAATCATTATATAGTAAAATCGACTAGAAATATAATTCGGTTTCTATATGCGACTTTAGATTTAAATTCTGAAATTCCATAGCAACTAATGCGGTCAGATCTAATTAAATTTAATTAGAAATAACTGGACTTTTAGATTTAATTAGGTTTATTAACTCGAGAAATCATTTAATAAATAGGATAAGAGATTTGTCGTGAATTGGATACTTAGTTAATTGGATTTTAATTTAGACACGTGGAAATAACTTGGCTCGGTGTCGTTGTGCGCCTTGGTCGTTTTTTACAAATTTGAATTTCCTTCAAAGTAATCATCCTTGTCGTAACTGTGATTCTTGCTATTTTTAGATAATTAGTTATATATATATATCCATCATTTTATTATAATTACCCTAGATTAAGAAAACAATTCATGTTCTAGGAGTTAACGTTGATATCTGTGGGTATGACTTGGATTAAATTCGATTATATTATAACTTGACCTAGTACATTTGCTAGTTTTCCAAACCAAAATCATTGGTCACTAGCTCAAATGACCGTAGCTTTGTTCAACATTCTTGTAAACAACATACAAGCTATTTCTATAACATACAAGCTATTTCTATACCTCAATCTTTGCAGCACAATTAATTATTAGATTACAAGAAACCAAGTATTTTACCGACATTTTATCAAACAATTCCCAAGCATACTCGTACCCATCTTTCGATTTCATATTCCCACGAATCATTGTGTTCTAGAGATCCAATCCCTCATTTTCATTGGCATAAATCAAAAAATTTATGAGCTAAGAACACCATCCCATGAGGAACGTGGAGGCTGCAATCCTAATGTGAAAACAAATTTTTTTATTTTATTTTAAAAAACCAATATCATCAAATCATAATATATGGTTCAAACTTAAGAATGACTGATCAATTTACCAAATCATGAAACTAGAGAATACAAAACTCACATTAGAATATAATATGAGCTCAAAATTCGTCAAAAACTTCAATCCCTCCTGAAAATTTAATGTCATGATAACAACTCTATGAACATTAATTTAGTGAGAAATATAAGAAAATTTGAAGCAAAAGAGGTCTATCGATTTTGTCCTTCGTTTTTTTTTTGCGAAAAATGAAATCTAATTCATCTATTGAGTGGGAATAAATCTTGAATTGTAAGTAGTTATTCCTTATTTTAAATGAGTTTATCCAAAATTGATTATCGTAAAATTATTATTATATAATTAGACAAACGGTATATCAGTTCCCTTATTTTATTAATTTTTTGACCGCAGGTTTCTTCTCTCCCTTTCATGGTCCAGGTAACTAAACCCTAGCAGTATCTCTGATTGCTCCCACCTGATTCAATTGGATTCACTTCAATTCGGGACGGAGCATAGGAAAATATGGGTCGGACCGAGCCCTACGTGCTCTATGCCCACACATTCGTTCACCCGCATCTTGATGAATACGTCGACGAGGTATGCTTCGCCTATTACCCTCCCTAATTCTCAGTTTTTTTTTTGGGTGCATTGATTGTTTGGTATAATTCAACCTAAGAGCATTTTTTGGACATTGAATATGAAAATTGTTGGTTTTCTGGATTTGTTCTTTAATCGAAATTGTGCTTTCACTGATTTGGATGAAGGTAAACAGTGCTAATTAAGTGTTTTTTGGATGCTGTGATGTTTCGAGTATGTTTTTGTTCCTATTTGTTCCACGCAGCTTATGCCTACATTCTGGTTTCACGATATGCTAGAGGTGTTGTAATAAAAGCAAATTCGTAGCAGTTGGTGATAAATTATATTTAGGTTATACACGTTTTTATATTTTCTGGTCGATATAACAACCCAAGCTGCTGATTAGCGCATGATAATTTAGAGCAGCAGGAATGTGAATAAACATTAGCGCTACCTTTAGATAAAGGCACTTGCACTGTACTTTTGGAAGAGCTAGCTTTCTTGATCTGGCTTTGCCAAGTTCTTTCTGCTAATCTTCTTTATTCCTATTTTGGGAAGTATTGGAATCCGAGTTCAAACAGTTTGCCTAGTTAAGTTAGCAACCATATAAAGACCGAAACTCCAGATTCCAGTTAGATGCCTCACGGTTTCTGGGCTTATGGTGGCACGTTGGAGGTTCTGTAGCGTGTCTTGATCATCATTGGGCTAAACCTTTTGTGTGGAGTAGGAATCATTTGTTTGTATTTTCTTCCTTGGATGATCAAATATTAAATTTTAATTTATAGTTGATGTTAATTTATAATAAAACTGGAGTTGCCTTAGAGTTCGGGTGGAGGTGGGGAAAGGTGGACACTCAAGTTTGTATTATTGAATCTATGGGAAGTTTGTGAATATACATACCTTTACGATAATCAGTAGTCTGATCAATGGCATGAAATGTCCAATTAAGTTGCTCAGAAAGCCGGGAGAAATTTTTGCCATGATTTTCATATGAATCCAAAAACTGATACCGAATACAAAACTAGTTCAAATCATTAGGTTATGTTACTTATCCATTCGATTTGCTGTGATTTACTAATCCTATGTATTATGTCTATCTTAACGTTGAATAAAAATCTTTAAACAGTTCTTCCAATTCTTATGTCCATCGTAGGTGTTATTTTCAGAGCCTGTTGTTATCACTGCTTGTGAGTTTCTTGAGCAGAATGCTGCATCACTTTGTTCTGCGGTGAAACTCATTGGGTAAGGTGGATATCTGCATGTTCATATCTTTATATTTAGTGAATGTGTAGCTTATTACGTGAGATGGGTGGCTTCTCAACTATGTCCCTCCAGAACCTATGCTCCAAGGCTGTTCTTGTTTTGTTCTTTGCTCAAAATTTCCTTTTTCTGGTGAACTTTTCCAGTTTATGTGTGATTCTTGTTCTGGTAAGTAATTTAATCAATCTTATTTGGTTTTCTTTATGTAAAGGGCCACTTCACCACCATCATTCGCTTTAGAGGTTTTCATCCAATGTGAAGGAGAGACGAGATTTCGGCGGCTATGCATGCCTTGTTTGTATTCTCATTCATCATCAAATGTACTTGAAGTTGAGGTGCTGAATTTATATTTTCCTTTCTTTTGTTCTCTGTTACTTAAAACAATACAAATACCCATTCTATTTATTGTTGCTTTTAAGTCATTTTGTTTGTTTTCTGTTCATAATACCTTGTTATAAAACAGGTTTAAGGAAATTTTATTGCAGGATAGTTGATAATTGCATATAATTTTGCCATTGGGTTGTGTAATCTGCGGTTACTTGCAGTGTTTGTTGTGTTTATGGGAAGTTTCCGTAGTTGTTTGACTTGAAGATTTTTGTATTTTATTAGTGTTTATTCTGATATATGCATTTGATAATGCAATAATTCATGATAGGCTTTGGTTACCAATCATTTGGTCGTGAGAGGTAGCTACCGCAGCCTTAGCATGGTCATATACGGGAACACCGCTGAAGATCTAGGCCAGTTTAACATTGAAGTAGATTTGGATAACTCTTTGATAGACACAGTTTGTGCTATCGAGGGAAACCTAGAAGACTTGCCTCCTGCGTTTCGTTCTACAAAACTGACAAATAAGGAACTTGTATTTCCCTTGAATATATTAAGTACAGCAGTTGTTGCATCGGATGTTCCTCTTGAATTAAGGCGATTTCTACAACTAGTTCTCAAAATTTTTGACTCTAAGAACCTTGGTGGAGCAGCTGATAAAGTTCTCAATTCCTTGTTATCAGTGGCCTCATCTTATCAAACTATTGATCTGAATCAACTTAGAATTGAGGGATCAATACATGATGGAGACACTCATCACATCCTTGCTGATACAGTAAAGGAACTCTTAGATGTTGATAAAATGCTTCAGATTCTATCTGGAAATCCGTATACTGAATCATCAGCTGAAAGCTTGTTTCTCGAGTCTGAGGCACGTGCCCCTACTTCCAAAGAATTGTTGGATATCGTACAAGAACACTTTGATTTTTGTGGCAATCCTGGAAATGTGGGATACCAACATCTTTCACAGGTAGCTGGAAACTATGTTGTTTATGACCTTGTTGTAGCCGTTTACAAATTCTCAATTTCAATGAGACCAGCGATATTGTTTCAGTATCATATCTTCCTTTTTATTTCTCTGCTTCATTAAATGATTTATGTTATTAGAATTGATTGTAGATGTGATTTGTTTTCAGAATATGAATACAATTCTGTGGTTGAGTGTGGCTCGTATGCTGTGCTCTAGTGGGGAGAGCTGCTCCTACTTTGTTAAGTGTGGAGGCATGAAGCAGCTGGGACATGTTTTTACTCACAATATACAAAATTCTACTACTCTTACTCTATTATTTCTTGAAGTCATTGAACAGACCACTCAACATTCAATCGGATGTGAAGGTTTCCTTGGATGGTGGCCTCGGGAAAATAAAAGCATACCATCTGGCATCAGTGATGGTTACAATCAGTTGTTGAAGTTGTTGTTGAAGAATCAGAGGCATGATGTTGCGTCCCTTTCGACATACATACTTCATAGGATGCGTTTTTATGAAGTTGCTTGTAGATATGAGGTACATCTGCTGCACTTTGCTACCATGCTTGTGATTAACAGATGTATGGAATTTTCTTTATGTGGGTCACTTACTCTGTTGAGTACAGCTCTATGTCCATAGCGACAATTAATTTCCTACTCTGAATATAAATTTATTAATATGATTGGTCTTCTTGGTTTGCTTGCAATATTTTAAGTTTATGATGATGGTGGTTTGGCTTTGAATAGATTAAATCTTTATGACATCCAAGTATGGCACAGTGAGCCATTGAAACTGGAATTACGGAGTACTGTTGCTTGCTGAAGAGTAAATGTTGGCTGTGTGTTCACTACTGTGAGCAATAACGAGAGCAAGACACTTCATTAACCTCACTTTATTTATGTATTTTTCTATGATGTCTGTTCTCTACAGTGAGCATTACTATGAGCAAGATATTGTATTTGAACATACTCTATATATTGTCCTATCTGCGCCGCAAAGTGATTATAATCTCTTAACTTGCAGTTCACTTTACTGTCCATCTTGGGAGGTATATCTGCTGCCGGCGAGGTTCCAAATTTTACTGTAGACATGCTTACCTGTGTTAATGTGCAACTCAAGACACTGTTGGTTAGTGTTTTGTTCTTCCCGCTACTTTTGAATCCGAGACCATTGTCACTGATGACTTATTTATTACTTTGCTTCGTGGATATCTTTGTGTTAAACTAGCATATGAATGCTTCTCTCTGAATACACATTTATCATAGCAGAAATTGATAAAGTTGAGTGGTCCAATTGACGATCCTTCTCCAATGGCTACTGCGAGCAGATCTTTCCTTTTCGATGCTGGAGTATTAACATATAAAGCAACCAGTGGTTTGATTAATTTGTCGAATTGTTGCTTTTCAAATGTGGACATTGACTCACATTTGCTTTCCCTATTGAAGGTATACTGATATTAAGTTCTGTATAACCAACAAAGGCAATATTTAATTTTAATATCTCTAAATGGAAGCTCTGTTATCTTTTAGTTGCAAATTTACTTCTCTTGCTCACCTTTCTCCACCTTACGATTGTTTTGTTTCTTTGTTTACCGTACTAAAGTGATATTGTATTATTGCTAACTCTTCATCTTTATCCTTGATCTATTTAAGTTTGTTTGTACTCTGTTTTCTTCAATATCTTTTTTCAAAATAAAATATTTTGTTTTACTTCTTTTATTCACTTGTTCTTCGAGCAGGAGAGGGGTTTCCTTCCATTGTCAGCTGCATTGCTGTCATCTTCTATTTTGCGATCTGAAAAAGGACAAGCAGTCGACTTGTTAGTGGACATTGTAATGCATATTGAAGCAATAATCCTTTCACTCTTATTTTGTCGTTCAGGTTTAATGTCCATACATTTGTCACATTACATACCTTAATGTTGTTGAATCCTGTCATTCATGCTTACTACTTTTCTCAGGACTGGCTTTCCTGCTAAATGAGCCTGATGTTTTCTCGACGGTTATGTTCTCATTGCGTGGTACTGATGATTTTCAGAAGGAAGACTCCATATCCCTTCGCTATGCGACTATGTTGATATCCAAGGGTTTTTTTTGCCTGCCCAGGGATGTTGGTCTCATTGCTGAGATGCATGCAAGGGCCGTAAGTTCTGTTTTTCAATGGTTTTCTTTACCGCTACTATTTAAATGTTTAGGCCCATTATGATTTTCGTTCTTCTAACACTAGCTTTTATTCAAGTTGCTATTTGTTCTTCACTTAAAGTTTTCTTGTTCTCTAATTTGATTTACAGCTTCTTTTCATGACTATTGGAATTTATTCTTTTGCATCTTGTCCAGGTAATTGCTGTAGATAGCTTATGTGAGTTGACTCCAAATACTGAAGAATTTCTATGGATGCTGTGGGATCTTTGCCGCCTCTCTTGGTATGACCTTGCCGTACTGTTTTTTTCTTGGAGTTGGACGTGGACCGTTGTTAGTTTGGAGATGTCTTCAGGCATTTGGTTTACGTTTCCGGTGTGTTACAGGTCTGAGTGTGGACGCCAGGCGCTGCTGGCTCTGGTAAATTTCCCAGAGGTATAATTACTTAGTTTTTCAGGCCATCATCTGTAATCAATGGTCCTATCTTATTTTATTTATTCGCATGACAGCTGTTAAAGTATATCTCACTTATCTATTTATTGATGACAAGCCTTTCTTTTTAGTTATCTATATGGAAATCTTATCTGTTTAAATCTAAAGATTATCAATAAGCTTTGTCATTGAGTAAATTTCTGCATTTTCTTAGTAATGTTGCTTATGTCATTGCCAGTATTCTTTTGTTCTACATATGAAGCACATATATTTTGTTTCTGATGCAGGTTCTTGCCGTTTTAATGACTGCTTTGCATTGTGGAGTGGAGCTTGATCCAGTTTCTTTGAACACCGGTACCTCAGCAACATGACTTGTTCTTTGTGGTATTTTGATTATATTCGTCTTTTTCTGTTCTTATGAGTGAGAAAATTCTTAACTTACAGGTTTATCACCCTTACGCCTTGCAATCTTTCACTCTGCGGCTGAGATATTTGAAGTTATTGTTACTGATTCTACATCAAATTCTTTGACATCATGGATAGACCATGCAAAGGAACTTCACAGGGCACTGCATTCCTCTTCCCCAGGCTCTAACATGAAAGATGCTCCTGCGCGGCTTCTTGAATGGATAGATGCTAGTGTAGTTTACCATAAAACTGGGGCTATTGGACTCTTAAAGTATGCTGCTTTTTTGGCTTCCGGAGGAGATGCTCACATGGCGTCAAATAGTGTTCTGGCATCTGACATGATGGATGCTGACAATGTTGTCGGAGACTCTTCCAGTGGTTCTGATGGTAATGTTGTTGATAATCTAATTGGAAAACGTATTACTGAGAAGGATTTTCCTGGTGTCATTCTACGTGATTCGGCAGTTGCGCAGCTTACTACAGCATTTCGAATTTTATCATTTATTTCCGATGATCTGGTGAGTGAATTCTTTTTAGCTTCAGTGCTATTTTGTAGTTACTGAAACCAAGCTATCTAATCCTTATTTTATTGATGAAGGCTGTCGCTGCTGCTCTCTATGATGAAGGTTCCGTGATGGTTATTCATGCAGTTTTGATCAATTGTAAACTCATGCTTGAGAGGTCATCCAATATATATGGTCAGTGTATTTTATGCTTTTGATTTGTAATTGCAAATCCTGCCAACATCTAAACCTTCCAAAAGCATCATTTGTCGAAGGATTGATACCCATCATATCACAAGGAGTTATATTGTAGTCACCTTGAAATTGTTTCCCGCAGCCAGACGCAAAATTTTTTATTATCTATTTCTATAATTACAAACTGCTGTTCCATTTACTTGGAAATGGTACAAACACACATGCCACTTGATGCACATGTTTCTCTTAATGGGCAATCATTTTGTAGTTATGGTTTTATGTACTAAATTGCTAAAGCAACCAAGTATTTTTTGATTTTTTTTGGGGAAGGGGGTTGTTGGATAAGTCTAACTGTTGTCCTGCTTCTTACTTAGAGTTGTATGGAGAGATTTTATTGTGTTCGACTTTCATTACACTGCATAGTTTTTAAGTCTATTCACAATTTCTTGTCTTGAGTAGATTATCTTGTTGATGAGGGTATAGAGGGCAATTCAACTTCTGATCTGCTCCTGGAACGTAGTCGTGAGAAGAGCCTGTTTGATCTGCTGATCCCATCTTTGGTCTTGCTTATCAATCTGTTGCAGAAGTTAAAGGTATGTTGCTACCTTCCAGTAGAGTACTTATATGTGCCTGGATTTGTTCAGGAAATATTCCATTTTAGGTCCCATGTTAGTATGATATTTCTCGTAGAATTGTTGTTATAAATAACCCATAAAATAATTTGAATAATCTTTCGATTTTACTTACCTTGGTATTTACATTATAACTTGATTCCATCGTCATATCAATTTTCTTGATATTTTCAAATATGCTCAACTGATGAGTGAAGGAAGGAGTAAAATAATAAGCATTGTAAATCTTTCTATCCCGATTGCAGATCCAAAAACCTGACCAGCTCGCTGGTTGAAGCCTCTCTTATTTTGTTGAAGTGTGCATTCAATTGAACTTTGATTCTGCTGGAAAATAGTGCTAGATGAAAGGTTCTCAGGATTGAAAAGTCTAGTTTAGAATGATACATTACCTAAATTTACTTGTTTAATTTAAGAAATCAGTGGCCCATATGATCATGTTCTCAGTAAAGCGTGTTCCAATTTCAGCCGACTTAGATTGATTGGCTTGCTGGCAGATTTTTTACCTTTTTTGAGAAGTTACATGAACATACTTTTATCATTATCGATGAATTCCATTTCCTGTAAAAGAGAAAAAAATTGGTAAAAAGAAAAGAAAAGAAAGTAATGTGATTTTCTACCACTTAAACCGTTATTGATTTTAGAAGAAATTACATCTGTGCTCAAACATTCTGTAAAGTAGGAAGTAAGTGTGTGTCGAAAAGTAGTTCCAAATCCTTTGATATGGCAAGCATTTGAGTGTAGATTTTTTAATTGAAATCTCATTTTGGACTTAACCACATAGGACTTGTACCATTTTTTTTAAATGTTTGCTGGATTGTTTGGCTTCCAGGATTAACAAGTTAAACTGAATTATGCACTTCCTAGATTTACTCATCTACCATCAGGTTTACGCTGCTACCCGACCATATCTATCAAAGACAGACACCAATTTTTCCCTACTAACCAAGTGTTTCCTTATTGCTACATGTCATCACTTGATTTAGTATTTGTTTGCTATTTAGTGTTCTTAACGCATATTTTCTTGATTTTAGGACGTGAAGGAGCAGCACAGGAACACCAAACTAATGAACACACTTTTACAGTTGCACCGTGAAGTGAGGTATCATGAAATTCATTTATTTAATGTCAAAGTATATATGCTAAAATATTCTTGAGCAAATTTTAAATTTGCAGTCCCAAGCTAGCTGCATGTGCTGCAGACTTAACCCATTCTTGCCCTGATTTTGCACTTGGCTTTGGAGCTGTGTGCCATTTGCTTGCATCAGCACTAGCCCATTGGCCAGTTTACGGTTGGACCCCTGGACTTTTCCATTTCCTCATTGACAGTCTTCATGCAACGTCATTATTGGTAATGGGTCCCAAGGAAACCTGCAGCTTACTTTGTCTACTGGTATGTTAACCTTCCAAATGGATCGTTATGTCTGAAGCTGTGTTGGAAAATTGTTTACTTTAGTTTTTAGTAACAGCTTCGAAGAGACAAATCTTAGCTATCTACTGATTCTGCCTCATTTCTTCCACTGAAGAATGATTTATTACCGGATGAAAATATTTGGCTGTGGAAGCATGGAAGGCCGACATTCAGCTTATTGCGAGCCTTGGCTGTGGGGACGTTACTGGGCCCTCTAAAAGAAAAACAGATCAATTGGTATCTAAGGCCTGGACACGCTGAGAAGCTGATAGCTCAATTGGCTCCACAACTTGCAAAACTTGGTGAAATTATTCTACATTGTGCTCTCAGTGTATGTAATCTGATTAATTTTGCTTCTACCTCTTTTGCTTGGTTTGTTTTTGAAGATTTCGGAAAATTTAACTAATATTTTTTTTGTACCTGGACATAGGCTTGCTTGTCTTGTCATATTTTTATAATCTAATCTCATATTGTCATTTATCAGATGTCGATTGTTGTACAAGACATCCTACGCATCTTCATAGTTCGGATAGTGTGCCTAAATATTGATAATGATTCATCATTGCTAAAACCATTATTCTCATGGATCTCTCATCGCGTCTCAGATCCATCGGTATTATCCGATGTGGATACCTACAAGGTTGTGAACAATTCATGTTTATGAAAACATGTGTTCCATGAAACAAATCTCTCCTCTCGTTATTACATTTTCTTAATGTTTTTTTCCAGGTTCACCAATTAGTTAATTTTCTTTGCATCCTATTGGAACATCCAAATGCTAAGGTATTGTTGTATCTTGGAACTTGCCATTGTTGCTTCATTTACTAACCAACATCAATATGACCAGTGAGAGCGTATATTTTCTCTTTATCCAACTCACAGCCGTTATTGCTGAAAGAGGGTGGCTTTCAGATGCTCACAAAAGGGCTTGAAATGTGTATCGAAGCTGCCAATTCTTCTGTTGTGAAACATTCCCCTGAAACCATAGATGTAGCAGAATATGGATTTTCCCCTCTTAGTTGCTGCATACCGATATTCAAATCCATTTCATTAATATATGATGGCCAGACACCTGTTCAACATCCTGGTCCACTGGACAGGTCAGAAACATCACTTTGAATTTGTATTTGATTGCTCCGCTTCTCTACATTTTCTTGGTTATACAGTTGTAATTGTCTTACAAATGTGTCATATCTTTGTTTTTCAGGAATGTTATTGACAATCTTACGGGCGAATCATGTTTCCTATTTTTGGCTTATCTACTTAGATTTTGTATGGTATGTTCACGTTGATGAGTTCATTTTTTTCGTATAACTCATAGTTTTCCAATATTTGCTTGTGTTCTGGATGGTGCGATTGTTCCATGAAAAGGCAGCTCATATGTTGAGATTGAGAAGTGTGCACCATATATCTTATGAATTTAAATATTAAGTTAAATTGATATCGCGTAGACTGATAGATGACCCTTTTTCCGCAATGTATGGAGTTCAGTGCCGTAACAGTTTACCAAGGATTTTGTTCATGGTGCTGGCCACCAAAATTGGCGAAACCTGTTTGACCCATTGTAGATCCAATCCCGATGATTATGGTAGATTTGTTCATGAATCTCCCAAACAAGTTTATAGAATCATAATCGTCTTAATGATGGCTTTACTCCATTGACTGAGTTGTATGTTCAGTCTAACAAAGCTCTAAAACACATTTTACTATTTCTTTTGTTCTCACTCTAAATGTTATAGTGCTAAGATTCTATCTTGAAAAACGGAGCACATGCATTGCTAGTGGAATGATGTTTACAACTATGATAATTTCTTTTAACTCTTTCCAGATTCTTTGCCATGATGTTCTTTCAAAGCTTGTTATCCACATCATTTTTCTCTTCAAAAGTTCTTAATCAAATGATATTTTTGTAAAAGGGGACAGAAATCTCTAGGCAAATTTTTCAGTACTTCATCCATTGTTCTAGAGGAAATGCATTTGCCTGTGGCTTTTAACATGGAAAATCTAGTGTCTTTCTGTCATGTTATATCGTCCAGATTTGTTCGATAATTTTGTTATAGGTTCTTTCCCTTTTCTTTATCTTTTCCCCATGTCAAGAGCTTTCCATTCCTCTGCAGCCCAGAAGTAATAAGCTGTCATGTTCCCTAAA
Organism: Haberlea rhodopensis; assembly: GCA_907163345.1. NCBI lineage: Eukaryota > Viridiplantae > Streptophyta > Magnoliopsida > Lamiales > Gesneriaceae > Haberlea > Haberlea rhodopensis. Next base: position 4,106,448 of record CAJQUN010000033.1, on the reverse strand, counting down.
GCTTGAATTTTGAAATATTTTTTGACATTCCTTGGTCAATACTTTTTTGCATTTCTATCTTGCTCTCCTAGGTGATTTACCTTATCCTTGGATTTATTTTATCCTTTTTCTAATGATTCCCTGAAGATGGAGTCTGTCCTTAACTCCTGGTGCTTAATCGAAATTGATTCTCACATTCCTCAACTAAGGTTCTTGCCTGCTTTGTCTTGCTTATCCAGTTGATAGAGGTTATCCATGACCTTATTAATCCTTTGGTATACTTTTTTCTATTTCCATTTTAATTGTAGATCTTGCCTGTTGGAAAAGAATTGCTTGCTTGCCTGTCAGCGTTCAAAGATATGGGTTCCTCTAGTGAAGGTCAAAGAGCTTTACTGTCTATTTTTGCACACATTCACTCTTCTGCCGCTGAGGATTTTGAGTCTCAAATGAATCATGAAAGCAATGCAAGGTGCGATGTCCTTAACACATCTGAATGGATGGAGAATCCTCCATTGTTATGCTGCTGGAATAATTTGTTGAGGTCAATTTCTTCAAAGCATGTCCCTGCAGTACATGTTGCTGCCGCTATTGATGCACTATCTTTGGGGGCACTAAACTTTTGCATTGATAGAGAAAGGTATGTTTATTACTTGGCTATGTTTTCTGTATTTTTTAGATACATGAAAGATTTATTCTTGAGCTATCTCGATTCCAACACGAGTTAATTTTGAGTTGAATAACATCTGCAACGTCTTACACAAATCATGCTAATTAACGCGAGTATAACATTATTGGATACGTACACTACTAAAATGATTTTTGAGGTACAAAGCCATGACTGTGCTTGAGCCGTTACTTGTTCGAGCTTAGCTTGGGGTCTTCTGAGCTGATAATCTTACAGCTCAAGCTCTGTCAACAATTTTCCTCGTGTAAAAACGTAATATGGTTTTTCTGTTATCGAGTTCTTCATCCAAGTTCAGTAACTCGGTGGTGCACTAGCATGTCTGCAGTCTGATTCAAGAGGATGTTAGTCATCAATTAACTAGAGGCTTTTGTCGATAAGATAGGATTGGAACTAAATTTGAATGTATATTTGATTTTATAGGGAAAGATATCTCAGAGATATCTTAGAGATTTGATTAGTATCTTTTAGATATGATTTGATTTTTTTAACTCTATTTATTAGGACTCTTGGTAGAGGATTATTTTTTACAGATTTTATTGAATAAAATTCAGAGTTTCCTTCTCCCAATTCGGCGGTTTACATGGTATCAGAGCCGTCCGATTTTCGTTCCTGATTTTCATACCAATCATGGCTGGCTCCGGTCCTACACCCTCTTCGTCCAGTAGTAGCGGTCATGTTTCCACAGGCGGTGGCGCAACCCATACTACTGGACTTCTTCTGTCCGATAATTCCCTACACTTCACTATCCACAAATTTAATGGCCGTAATCACCTCGAATGGGCACAATCTGTGCGTCTTGTCATCAATGGTAAGGGCCGGCTTGGCTATCTCACGGGTGAGACCAAACCCCCATCTTCCGATGACTCGAAGTTCAGCCAGTGGCGTTTGGAAAGCTCCATGGTGTTGGCATGGCTAATTAATAGCATGGAACCATAGGTTGGGAAGCCCTTTATGTTCCTTCCCACAACTCACGACGTATGGATCGCTGTTCGTGATACTTACTTTGATTTGGAGAAGTATTCTCAGTTGTATGAACTCACCACTCGTATGTGGCAGATCCAACAGGGTGGTCGCAATGTCACTTCCTATTATAATGAGTTAATGGTGATCTGGCAGGAACTTGATCTACTCGACATGGATGAATGGGAAAACCCCAAAGATAGCACCAGATACAAGAATAAGATTGAATGTAGTCGGGTGTTTGTTTTCCTTGCCTGTCAGATCCCCAGCATTCGCGAAGTCTTCTCGGAAATTCGCCGCGAAGAGGCTAGACGTTGTGATGTTCAAGTGTGATTCACCCACTCCTGCCATCGAGGGGTCTACGATGGTGAGTCGGGACTCCCGCTTCGATCCTGGCCGTAGGGATGGCAAGAAAAGACTGGTATGTGAGAAGTGCAAAAAGCCGTGGCATACCATTGAGACGTGTTGGGAGATTTATGTACGACCACCTCACTTGAAAAAAACCCCGACACTTACAGCAAGCATACCACGGGCAGTCACGCTCTTCAATCCAGTACTATCGACTCTAGCCAGCAAATCTTCATCTGAGTCTCTGCCATTCACTAAGGATCAACTTGATCACGTGTACAAGTTGTTTGGGTCCCAGTCAGCCAAGCCTAATTCCCCTCCTTCATGTTCCTTCGCCCATACATGTATCTCTTGTGCTAATGTGGCTCATTCACCTTCTAACAGCGTTTGGATCTTAGATTCAGGTGCTACAGATCACATGACAGGGTCATCCCTCTTGTTCTCGTCCTATGTCCCGTGTTCTGGGAACCAACGGGTCAAAATAGCCGATGGTTCTCTTGGTCCAGTCGCGGGGAAGGGTTCCATATTTATTTCTTCCGCTTATTCACTTACCAATGTCTTGCATATGCCACGTCTCACTTATAATCTCCTGTCTATTAGTTAACTCACTCATGATCTTAACTGTCGTATTGTGTTTTCCTCATCTCATGTGACTTTCAGGATTTGTTCTCGGGGAAGATGATTGACAGTGCTAGACAAGATCATGGTCTCTACCTCTACAATGTTACCTCACTCCTGGCAGGCCTGGATATTAAGCCTTGTCTTAATTTTGTTTCTTCTTCTAGTAATAATGACATTATGTTATGGCATTGTCGTTTAGGTCATCCGCATATTTCGTATTTACAAAGATTATTTCCCAAGTTTTGCATCGATAAAACGTTACTTTCTAATTCTGTTGTGCCTCTTGTGAATTGGCTAAACACCATCATTCTAGTTTTCCGTCTCGAAAATATAAACCATCGTCTCCGTTAATTCATAATGATGTATGTGGCCCTTGTCAATTCAAACTATCTCACAAACGATGGTTTATAACGTTTATTGATGATCACACTCGGATGACTTGGGTTTTTTTGATCCATAGCAAGTCTGATGTTGGGTTGGTATTTCAAAACTTTTACAAAATGATTCAGACTCAGTTTAATGCCAATATCAAGATCTTCCGCAGTGATAATGGCACCGAATATTTTAATCATATATTAGGGGATTTTTTTACTCAAAATGGCATTGTGCACCAAAGCTCATGCCCCATACACCTCAGCAAAATGGGGTGGCTGAGCGTAAGAATCGCCATCTTCTCGAAGTTGCTCGGGCAAGTAGTTTTCATACTAAGGTTCCAAGTTATCTTTGGGGAGAGGCTGTTCTTACAACAACTTTTTTAATTAACAGATTACCATCTCGAACGCTGAACTTTCAGACCCCCCTCTCTGTGTTTAAGAAATCGTTTCCCACGTCCAGGTTGGTCACTGATATCCCTCTCAATTTTTTTGGAAGTATAGCGTTTGCCCATGTACATGATTCGAGCATTTCAAAACTCTCTCCCAAAGCCATTAAATGCATTTTTGTTGGCTATCCGGCCACCCAGCGTGGATACAAATGCTTTGATCCTTCCGCTAAATTTTTTTTATATCTCTATGGATGTCACCTTCTTTGAAGGCTAGGACTTTCATCTTCTGGGGGACGGTACTCATGAAGATGATTTTTTAAACAATCCAAATTTTCAAATTGAATTTGAAACCTGGGACAATCCTAACAAGTCATCTCTAGGAGACATACACCAGAGACAAGATATTATCTATACCAGGAGGAAAGGTACAAAAAAAGGAGGAGACAATATCTCGCTACCAAACCATGATTTAACTCCAGGACCTAATCCTGAGACAATCGATGAAGTCACAAACATCCCTGAAACTCCAAATCCAGGTACGTATCATTCAATTCCCAACGAAATGGAATTACCTATTGCCAAGAGGAAAGGGGTTCGAACCTGCACAAAGCACCCTCTCTCCAATTTCGTATCATATAAAAATGTTTCACCTTCCTATGCTGCTCTTATCTCTCAAATAGACTCTCTGTTAGTATCTCAAGTACTGTACATGAGGCTCCTGCGATTCCTAAGTGGAAGGAAGCAATTCAAGAAGAGATGAATGCTCTGGAAAAGAACGCCACTTTGGAGAAGGCTGATTTGCCTACTGGTAAGCCTGTTGTAGGATGTAAATGAGTTTTTACTACGAAGTATAACTCTGATGGATCTTTATAGAGATACAAGCTTGCCTAGTCGCCAAGGGATTCACACAAACCTATGGGGTAGATTACAATGACACATTCTCCCCGGTGGCGAAACTCAAAACAGTTCGGGTCATTTTGTCTGTTGCTGCTAACTTAGAGTAGCCACTTATTCAACTTGATGTAAAAAATGCGTTTTGAATGGATAGTTGGAAGAAGAAATATATATGGATCCACCACCTAGTTATACTAATGAATTTGGATCTAAGGTATGCAGGTTGAAGAAGTCTCTCTATGGCCTAAAACAATCTCCTAGAGCGTGGTTTGAAAGGTTCGCAAGACGTGTTAAAAGTCAGGGCTACTCCCAAGGACAATCTGATCACACACTCTCACAAAAAATCAGATTCTAACGAGATATTTGTGTTGATTGTCTATGTTGATGATATTTTATTAACAGGGGATGACACAACAGAGATGAATAGGTTAAAGAAACAGCTGGCAACCGAATTTGAGATGAAAGATTTGGGACAACTGAAATATTTTCTTAGAAATGGAGGTGGCTAGGTCAAAAAGATGAATAACGGTCTCTCAGAGGAAATATATTTTAGATCTCCTTATAGAAATTGGGATGAGTGGATGGAAACCATCAGACACCCCAACCGAGGTCAACAAAAAATTAGGAGATATCAGAGATGGTGTCCCAATTGATACAAGAAGATATCAAATACTAGTTGGGAAGCTAATTTATCTGTCCCACACTCGACCCGACATTGCGTTCGCAGTATGTATGGTAAGCCAGGTTATGCACTCACCATATGCTGAGCATCTTGAAGCTGTATATCGCATCCTGAGGTATCTGAAAGGAACTCCTGGCAAAGGTCTGTTCTTTGAAAAAAATAATAAAAGGAACATAGAGGTATATACTGATGCAGATTGGGCAGGATCAGTCACTGATCGAAGATCTACCACAGACTACTGTGCATTTGTGTGGGTAATTTGGTAACATGGAGAAGCAAGAAGCAGAATGTTGTTGCTAGAAGTAGTGCAGAAGCTAAGTTCAGAGCTATGACTCAAGGGGTGTGGGAGGTAGTGTGGTTAAAAAAAGTGATGGAAGACCTACATAAGACCGTTGACCCTCCAATGAAGCTCTACTGTGATAATAAAGCAGTAATCAATATTGTGCATAATCCTGTTTTACATGAAAGAACCAAGCACATTGACATTGACATTGACAAGCACTTCATCAAAGAAAAGATTGAAGAAGGATTGTTATGCATTCCCTTTGTTTCAAGCTCATTACAAGGTCGCTGATGTTCTAACCAAAGGGTTATCAAAACAAGTCTTTGAAGATCACGTTAGCAAGTTGAGAATGATAGATATTTTCATACCAACTTGAGGGGGAGTGTCGATAAGATATGATTGGAACTAAATTTGAATGTATATTTGATTTTACAGGGAAAGATATCTCAAATATATCTTAGAGATTTGATTAGTATCTTTTAGATATGATTTGATTTTTTTAACTTTATTTATTAGGACTCTTGTAGAGGATTATTTTGTACAGATTTTATTGAATAAAATTCTGAGCTTTCTTCTCCCAATTCAGGCGGATTACAGCTTTCCTTTTAATAAATATTCAAAATCAAGGGCAACTTCTTTTACAAATGAATATTCTGTAACCTATACAAAGCCTTGTGTTTAGATTAGCCTCCCAACATGTGGACTCCACAGCACACACACAACCTAGCACTAACAAGAGTCCAACCACATCAAAGGACAGTGTGTATCAGAGAGACGCATGTGAAATTATAAGAGAACAGGTAAGAATCGTAGTTGTTAATCCAAGTAGAGCTCTAGCTTCTGTATCTTCAATTTGGTAATTATTAAATAAAAGAATTATCTCATATGATATAATCATAAGGAGATATTGTGCTAATCGACGAGACTATTGCACGGGTAAATGCCAAATTGGAGTTATGGAGAGTACCTTGGGATCAAATGATTTTAGATTAAGTAGGTCTAAAACAGAACATCTGGAGTGCAAATTTAGTGGCATCCTTTCGGGATCCCGGTGTTGTAGCACTCGATGGTCAAGAGGTATCTTTGAACACCAAGTTTCGATACCTATGTTCTGTTATCCAAAAGGATGTAGAGATTGATAGTGACGCTAACCACATATTTCAGGCGGGCTGGTTGAAATGGAGAAATGCCACCGAAGTTCTATGCAATCGTAATATCCCGCTGAAGTTGAATGTAAAGTTTTATAGACCCACCATTAGACCTGCAATGTTGTATGTGACAAAACGTTGGGCACTCAATAGAAATTAGATCCAAAAGATGAGTGTGACAGAGATGCATAAGCTTCGTTGGATGTTCGGTAAGACCAGAAGAGAGAAAATAAGGATCGAAGAAATTCGAGTAGAAGTATGTGTAACTTGTATAAAAGAGAAAATGCAAGAAAGTCGCTTACGTTGGTTTGGTCACATACGAAATATGCCCAACAATGCACTTGTGTCGAGTGGAGTTCATGGATTTCGGGCATTTCACGAAAGCAAGCGGACCACCGAAGAAGACATGACTCGAAGTTATACGCAAAGACTTAGAGTTCAAGGGGAGTAAATAATATATTTTGATAGTGCTTGGAGAAGATTGACACACGTGTCCGACCCAACTTGATTATCTTTATTGCTCATGTAGCCTACCCAATTTATTGGGAATATGGTCCATAACTAGAGACCACAACAAATTGGTAACCAGAACCAGTCGTGTAGGGAATCCAGGCAGAGTACAACAATTGAAAGCTTTCATGAAGATGCATCAAGAGGTTATGGCAGCAAACGGTAAAAGGCAGCAAGCTCTGACTAATCATTTGGAGGAGATGTCCGATTATCTATCAACCATGTGCACCAATACTGGTGAGGGCAGCAGTAACCACCGGCGTGATGAGGAAGCGGGTTTCTTGCATGCAATCTCCCTGCCACAATTGGACTTCTCAGAAGCAGTAAAATTTGGGATTTTCACCTGCACAGAACTACAACAATTATTTAAAAAGTTCGAAGGAAACATTGACTGCAGTACAGTTCTCCCAACTCTATCACCATAAGATTTCTGGCCTCCGCCTACTTCCCAAGCCATCTTGGATACATGAATGCAGCACGAGCGCTGGGAATTTCTGGTGCATTGGGAAGGTTTATCACCTGCTGATGCTTCTCGGATGGATGCTGCAGCCATGTGGGCTCGCTTCATGGCCTTTGTGTTTGTCCCCAAACTCTGGCAGAAGTTATGTGATGAGCTCCACGGCCCAAACACAGCCTAGCACTAACAAGTTCAGTGATACACGCATGCATGTGAAATTCAAAGAGAACAGGCTAATTAGGTTATGGAGCACGTTGGGGCTGCTTATTTAAGTGAATTAAAGAGATTATTAGTTTCATATTTTCTTAACTTGCAGATGGTTCAATCAATTTGGTTCTTAACTTTGCAGATAGTTCAATCAATTTGCTCCACAATACCTAGCTTGCTTGACAGAGTTGCCAATTTGATGTCCTAAGTTCATTAAATCACCAATATGTCTCGTATCTTTAGTACCATGCACGACTTATCAAATAAATTTATTACACTGCAAGAAGTTTCAGATAACTGTATGCTACTATTGTGTGCTTATTAAAATTACTGAATGATTAACCTAGATCATTCATTCGGGCTTTTCTTTCAGTCGGCACCACCTTCAATTTCAATCTGATGTGGGAGAAAATTTAACACACTTTGAGAGCAGGATGCTGATATTTATAAAGCAATGATTATACTTGCGGTAATTGTGAACTATTTTTACCATAATGAGGAGCTCTGTTTATGCACATTGTGTCTTAAATAACAATGCTAGAAGACAGTCTCACTGAGCCCTGAGGTCTTATACCTTGTGCTTGCCCTGATGCCTCAAAATCTCTAAGAAAAGAGAGTTTAGTTCATTGATTTTCTCCCTGATGCCTCAAAATCTTTAAGAAAATAGAGTTTAGTTCTTGATTTTCATGGATAACCCATTGGGTGTGTTGGCTGATCTAAGATGATTGTTTGATAACTTATTTTAATACGGGCATGGAGATGCTCGAATCTAGATTGGCTTACAGATGAAAGAGTGATCCAAGGGTATCAAGTTTCTAGTTTCATGGATTACAAGAGCTTCATTTCAGGTGGTTATCAACTTCTCTGTACATCCCAGAAAAATCATTTGTTCTGTAATCATGTTTTCATGCAAAGACAGAGAGCCATCATCTCCCACTCTCTCCTTCTCTACCTCTACAGAGCGTGGACCGTATCCTACAAGATGGACAACTGAAAATATAGTATAAAAGCTGCATTTAATTTTTTCTGCTAGTTTTGCTTACCTCAAATTTAGCCCTGTTATGGAAAGATTATTTTGTCTGATATTATGCTATTCATACATTGCTTTTTTCCTTAGCTTGAATTGGGAAAGGACTTCTGCAATCAAGTACTTTTTTGGAATCAAGAATGAGAATGCTGTTGAAGGTTTCATCGAAGATAGCCTTAAACATATTGAGGACCTCAAAAATTTGATAGGATCAGAGATGAGCAACAAAGCAGTATGCCATAGCCTCCCTTCGTTGTGTCAGGATATATTAGTACTGTCATTCAACTTTTTATTTTCCTGATGAGTTTGCTTTAATTCCTTATTGTGAATATGCAGCTCAAAGAAACTGCAAATTTGTTACTGCTTTTGTTGCAAAAATCTCCTGGCACAGGAGAGGATGATGCTAGAATTGCCAGAGGTTACATTTCATTACTTTCTCCTTCAGTTTCCTCAAGAATACAAAGAGTTGCAGACAGAAGTTCGCAACGGATTCAAGAGTACTGCACAATAGAACTTGGTGACAGGTTTGGTTGGGAATGCCCTGAGAATTTGCGTGATAGACTAACACAGACAGGCCTTCCTGCAAAAAGAAAGATCTCAATGGAGGGGCCAAATAGGCATAGCAGAGTAGACATTTCAGTAACTGAGGCTACTGCCCAAAGTTCATTCTCTAGGGGATCGGTACCTGTTGGCACCCCCACTGGCCCTATTCGTCGGGATAACTTCAGACAACGTAAGCCAAATACTAGTCGGCCTCCTTCTATGCATGTGGATGACTATGTTGCAAGAGAAAGAAATGCTGATGGTACTAATAGTTCTAATGTAATTGCTCTGCCCCGGATAGGAAATTCAAGCGGAAGACCACCATCCATTCACGTGGATGAATTCATGGCCAGACAAAGGGAGCGCCAAAGTGTTGTGGGAATGGCAGGCAGTGATGCAGCAACACAAGTGAAAACTATAGCTTCCCAGAACAGTATTGATGAGGAGAATTCCAGTAAACCTCAGCAGTTGAAGCCCGATCTTGATGATGATCTTCAGGGAATTGATATAGTTTTTGATGGCGAGGAATCTGAACCTGATGATAAACTGCCGTTTCCCCAACCAGATGATAATCTACAGTTACCTGAACCTGTTGTGGTTGAACAACGCTCTCCTCATTCTATAGTGGGGGAGAGTGATATAAATGAAAGTAGTACGTTCTCACGCTTGGGGACTCCATTAGCATCAAACATGAATGAACCTACGCCAAGTGAATTTTCATCAAGAATGTCGGGATCTCGTCCAGGGATGCCATTGACTAGAGAACCAAGTATTACTTCAGATAAGAAGTTTTCTGATCCAGTTACAGGACTCGAAGAGTTTTTCCACTAGAATTCCGGGTGCAAATGTTTCCTCTGAAATAGCTAATAGTTCAGGAGTTGCTGCTTCAGTTCATATGAATATTCCCTCCTCAACAGTATATACTGGTGATTCCTTGATTCCACGTAACTTATATTCCAAAGAAAATCTTCAGCATAGTAGAAATGTTCCTTTAGGCAATTCACAAGTTTTCTATGACTTCGAAATTTCCTTCAAATCAGCCTCCTTTGCCTCCAATGCCACCTCCACCAGTAATGTCTCGGAATTTGGATCCTGCTACGGGCCAATCTTCATCATTTGTCAAGTCTGTAGCTGCTGTGCAGGCTCAGTTTCCACCCGGATTTCATGTAGGAGGAGATCTACTTTTATTTAGATTATTTATTTATTTTTTGAATATTTATTTATTTGTTATTTACTTTTTTGCGTTCTAAACAGTGATTGGATTACTCCATCTATCTATATATTGCAGGTTCAGCTAGAATATGGGACCGTGTCTACAAACAGTTCCTACCCCACCAGCTACGTCAGTCGCCTTACCTCCTTCGAAGTTTGGACGGACATCTCTTTCCTCCCCGGTTTTAACTACTCGACCTCCACCTCTTCCTCCCACACCACCTCCTTACTCGGCCAACGCTTCTGCTTTATCTCTTCATTAAAGAATCCCACTTCTCAATCACCTCAGTATTTTCAAATCGTTGGTAGTGCTGAGTTGCAGCAAATTTCTGTCGCACCAAAAGTTGACAGTGGATTTGTGAACCCTGCAGCATCACGTTCAATGCTCTCTTCTTATCCCACACCTCCTTTAGGGCAACCATTGCTTTACAGGCCTGGTTCCATACCTGCCAATCTTTATGGAAATAATTTAGTTCCACCTCATGGAGACAACTTACCAATTTTCTCGCAGAATCTTCCCATCTCTTTGGCTTCGGTTCACACCATTCCAACTCTCTCTCAGTTGCAACCATTACAGCCACCACATATCCCTCGCCCTCCACCTCAGCATCTCAGACCACCTGTTCCAATTTCGTCACAGTTGGATCATGGCGCACCATCTTTGTCAAAAAGTTCCCCACAAGTGCAACAACAGACATCTCAGGTGCTGCAGCCTCTCCTAGCCTCCCCATCTAATGTGCACTATCAAACCTCACAACAGGAACATTCACCACATATATCACAGCAGCCACAAACGAATCGTTCACAACAATTTCTACAAATGTCAGGGGACCGCATGTCCCAGCAACAAGATCCTGCAATCTCATTACAAGAGTATTTTAAATCACCTGAAGCTATTCAGGTACTTCCATGTAGCGGCACAATTATATTTGCCGCATAAGTTTGGTTAATGTAAATTATGTTTTTGACCATCGAATTTATTTATTGAATTACAGTCCCTTCTGAGCGACCGGGATAAACTCTGCCAACTTCTAGAGCAACATCCAAAGTTGATGCAGATGCTACAGGTTCCACTATTACCGCATTTACAATCTTTCCAGATCATCCTAACATTTAGCTAAAACCTTTGTGCTCTATTGTTTCCGTCTTACAACTCATCTGTTGGACATTCCTGTTTGACCAATTTCTTAATGATTTACCAGGAACGACTGGGTCGACTATAGTCTTATCTCAGTGAAATGATCGATCCTAGCTATTCCTGCGCCTGGGAAACCTGTATTCCTCTGCTCCTTAGTGGCAGCCTCACCTTCCAACTTATTAGTTAGTGCAATACTGAAGTTATATTTTCTTATTCATTAGACTGTAAATGGAATTAGTAGTCATGGGTACCATTTTTAATTGCAGGACAAGTGTAATTTAGTAACTGTTTGTATAATTATTAAATAAAATGTTATGACTAGGTAATCATCTCATTTCTCTCTCTCTAGAAATATAATCAGTCCACCTTGACTCATCACAATTTATGGGTTTCTTACGAAAGCTAATTTTTCTTTCTTTAATACGATAAACAGAAAGGGTTTCATATTTTTTATTTATTTTTAAAATTATGGAATTAATTTTATCTTGTCCATTGAATTGTCATTTTAACCCTTACGACTACGAATACTGTCCACTTAATGGGCTGGTTAATCGGGTCAACGGTTCGATGATCGGACCCGTAACCGGCCCGTCTATAAAGTCGGTTAATGGTTATAATTTCGAACCCTTGAACCTAGAGATTTCAACCGGGCCGGGTGGGGGTGTGCCAACACAACCAGTAAAGCTATAGTATTGGGCGTAAAGCTATGGTATTGGGCCGTGCCAGAATCGCAAAGTTTTTTTTTGTTTTTTTTTTTAAAATTATGGTGAGGTAAATGTTTGTCGATCGATCGCCAAATGTCTAGTTTGGCATAAAAAATGGGCGCTTTACTGATCGATTATTTGCCTAGTCGATCGGTAAAGCCTAACAGTCAGGATTGTGACTGTTACATGCTTTACCGATCGATATTGACGATCGATAAGTGTGAATGGTAGAAAAATGAGCGTACTCAAGAAATGTTTTTTTTTTAAAAAAACATTGTGTTTGATTGTTATAAATAGTGTTTGAGGCTCAGATTATCATCACAATTTGTGGATCCTTTCTCTATTCTCTAAAGCTTTCAATACTCTAATATCTCAATTCTTAATTTGTAAATAAGAATAAGAAACTTTGGCTATCAGTATTTGCCAATACAAGGAAAAGGCAAAATAATTAATAATATTTATTTTTGTTGTTTTATTAGATAATATTGAATAATTGCCGACTCATCTTATATTAATGTGGGTTATGATGATGAAATTGATCACTATCAAAATGAAGAAGAAAATTCATTAAATGTTGAATCATCTACTAGAAAACATCTAGAAAAAAACTAGTAATGTTTGACAATTATTTGATGTCGAAAATGTTGAGGGACATGGTACAAGAACAGTTTGTGAAGAAATGTAAAAATATTATGTATATGCTTCTTCGGGGGCGGGTCATTTAATTAGGCATATGACTAAGCATGATAGAGAATCTAATGATGGTATCCAAATTACTCTTTCAAAATTTCATAAGTGGTGGTAGTAGTAGTTCGAATTTAGGATTTTTCACTTATTTGGTTGAAAGAGATAGGAGAGAGATAACTAAATATATAGTATGGGCGGAGAAACCTTTTCAATGGGGACGGATGCGAAATTCACTAATTATATTAATTTAGGTTTGCAACCTCAACATAAAAGATTTTCAAAAAATACTATTAAATTCATAAGTTTAAATGAATAGAAGCAAGTTTAATTTCTTACTTAGAAATTATTTCTTCAAACATAGAGTTAATCAGTGATATTTGGACAACTTATATGGGCAATGCATCATATATATGTATTACGAGACATTGTATTGACGATAATTGAATGTTAAATAAAAAGAATTTAGGTTTTGCAAAAATTGATGGTCCTAACACGGGAGGAGTTATTTCTAATGCCATTAAGCAAGTAATTAATGAATATAATATTAGTAATAAAATAATCTATTTCTTTTGATAATGCATCTAATAATTTCTCCGCAATTAATGATTTAAAAGCTTATTTGAAACCAATTTTAAATGGTGATCTTTTTCATATTCATTGTACAATTCATATTTTAAATTTGTGCATGTAAGATGAGTTGATACCACTAGAAACTTAGCTATATTTGTTGCATCTGCTTAAGTTAATTCCACAATAATGAAATAGCTCGACATATAATTTTTTATCAAGAAACGACTCAGGTTGCTAACATGACCGAAGCAAAGAATTTAGAGAATAACAAATGAATCGATGCAGTTTGCCACCACCGACCCTATCAAGATGATATTGGGAAAGGAATCAACCATCATTGATTTACTAAATGTTCCCGACCAACAGTAATAAAGGCGGGTTTTGGACTAGATTTTTGAATCTGGAAAAGTTGTACTCTAAAAAAAATGAAATTTTTTGTAGGAAATAGGTATGTATAAACAACATTTTGAAGATGAATGTAATGACGGTTATTCTCCAATTTGAAAGCAATAAAAATCATCCTTCTATTTAATTGATTGAGCCTTGTGGTTTATGACATGATCAATTGGGTTGCGCAAATTATAATTCACTACATAAATTAGTAAAGTTAAATGTATTGTCTTCAATGAACGTTAATTGTTAGGATCGACGTGGGGCAGTTGAGAAGGAGGTTGAATCAGCTGCACAAGCTCACTTTGTATTTTTCATTTTCTTTCTTCTTGCTTCAATCGTGTTAGCAATCTATAACAATTTCTTGATCAAAATCGATCAGTCGAGTAAGTGCGAAGTATGAACTTAAAATGAAATAAGTACCTAATAGATATAAAATATATTAAAGGAGAAAAAAGTAGAAGAAGAGGGGAATAGATGAACAAATGCGATAATTTGATTTGTTTGATCGAAGCTGGTCATATCGAATTTCGACCATTTGCTTAGTCAAAATTTGGTCTACATACAATAAATTGATATTTTGTACACATTTAACCCAATTTCAGAAGAATGCTGATATGGCTCTAGATACGTTAGTAGAGTCCAATGCTATATCAGCAATGTCCAGTACAAAGCCAACATTCAGACGAAATTGGACAAAATGTTTAAAATCTAATTAATTATATTAAGACTGAACTTTGACTAATCATAGGACCAAACCGTTTTTATACCAACTTACGTGATAGTTTTTGATAGTCTCCTCATATTTACAGAAGGAGTACAACTTTATAGTGTATACTTTTAGATGAAGGCACTACACATATATTTTTCTATGGATTCACAGATGCTTTGGCCATCAAACAAGATGAAGAATTACCATATTGTGTAACGATTAAATAAACCTAAACTGAATCACATAATAACTACATTGGTTTACATTGTTATATAAAATTCAAGAAACAAATTATGTACTTAAAACTAAGGTCATTTAAGAATGACAATTAGAATATCGAACTGTAAATCACAAAAAATTACTTTATTACTAATAGCTAGCATGATATTATAGAAGAGAACCCAGCAGCTATTGTTGCAGGATTGTGTTTAATACTTAGATACATGGTTTTGACGTTAATGTTGGAATATCATTTCTAATATGAGCCTATATATGTGATTAATTGTGTATTGTTGTTGTCTTAAGTTTTAGCCCAAATAAAGTGATCTGAATAAAGTTAATAATAAGTTGGGTTATAAACATCTAATATGGTATGTACCTTTAATGTGTAGAGACAATTGTGCTTTTCTATTTGATTGATGGGATTAAATAGAAACTCAATATATAAATAAGGGGTCATGATTCCCGGATCACACCATTGAGTCATTCTAACTGTATCCCGTCAACGGTTAGAGAGCGTGAGAGAAGATTAAAAGACTGCCAAGGCTAATCGTGAAGATCATTGTACTCAAATCTGCGGGAAATATCAACAATTATGGATTCAGGTACGTTCCGTATATTCATCTATATTTCTTAATGGTTTAACATGAGATTCTGGGATTAAGATGATAGTTTTCATATATAAAGTTATTCCAACAAGTGGTATCAGAGCCGCTCATGTCTGAATCATTGAGAATTTATTTTGCTAATAAATTTCTTCATGGATGCTTGAATTGGTATAATTTATGTTGATATATCTTGATCTGGGTTCGATTTTGAGATTAAAATTTGGGAAAATCGAAATTAATTGAAACCCAGGGTTTTAGGGTAGCCGGAATAAGGTACAATCAGCCGTTCCACGAGCGATCTCCGGCGACATAAGGCAAGCCCATCACGAGACGACCGCGAAGGGCAGTCGGAATCCGGGAACCGCTGTGAAACGCCATCGGAAAATCGCGCCTCTTATGGCCGCGCGATTTGTTGATGTTGCGGTCGATTTTTGCCTGATTCCCGGACATTTGGGTTACGGTCTTCATGTAAAACGTCGATTAAGGTGTGACCATCGCGTGGGTGGTGGTAATCGACTGTAGATAGTCCTCAGTTGGTCGGATTTTAGCCCTGAAACTGAGCAATTAGCGCGTGACAAAGAAAAAGAATTTCAGGCCGATTTGGAGACTTTAATCGAAGGGGACATCTCAATTATGATACGGAAATGGTCGACGTAGATTGGCCGTTCGTGGGGAGATTTGGCCGCGTCTACGGCGGTGGCGGCATGTGGTTGTGCTAGGGGTAGGATTGGCAATTAGGGTTTGAATTTGGGAATTTAGGGTTCCAGATTTAAGGCCTTGTTTGGTGTTGATTTTCTGATTCTGAGTTTCAAACGTTAAGGGCCTGTTTGGTTTGGGTTTCTGATTTTGAAAATTTCGAAATTTAGGGATTTTGGCCTTATTTTGGGAATTTCGGTTAAATAAAGGCGCTAAAATATTATTTGCACGAGATCAAATTAACTTAGAAATTATTCATTACTTTATCATTTTTTTGTATATCGATAAAATATTTGGTAATGAATAATTATTAGGCATAAAGAAATTTATTTCTTGTATAAAGATTTTAGCTACACTGATGATTCAATTATATCTTATGTTTGGCCATATTAAAGTAAATTATGGTTTCCTGCTTGTGGAAAATTTGGGTTGCATTAGTATCCTATGTTTCAAATTAATTTGAATTACTTGTCACTTATTGAATTCTGATATTCAAATTGTTTATTTGAGATATATGGATGATGTTAAGCTATAAATAAATTATGTTTAATTCTACGCAAAAATTAATCGGCCCAAAAGAATATTATTTTTTGACCAGACAGTAAACCTAATATATGACTTTAGATTGTTTTTAAGTCTATGCAAGAATTAACCGGCCCAAAAGAAAAGTAACTTTTTGGCTAGACTGTAAACACAATATTTACCTTTAAAGGGTGTCTAAATCTATGTGGAAAATAATCAGCCCAAATGAAGGTAATTTTCTGGCCAGATTGTACACAATATATTTGGCATTATAGTGTGTTTAAATCTATGCGAAAAATAATCGGCCCAAATGAAGGTTACTTTCTGGTCAGATTGTAGAAATAATATTTGGTATTATAGTGTTTTTTTTAAATCTATGCATAAAATAATGGCCCAAAAGAAGGTTATTTTTTGGCTAGATGTAAACATATTTAATTAATGTTATTGTATGCATATGTGAATTATGTCTGGCCCAAAGAAATGTTATAATTTGGCCAAATTACTAACACACATATAAAGATAATTGTGTACATGTAATTTATGCGAATTATAACCGGCCCAAAGGAATGTTATAATTTGGCCAAATTACTAACACATATAAAAGATAATTGTGCGTTTGTGATATATGTGAACTGTGATTGGCCCAAAGGAACCGTTTGACCATACTAGAAATACACGTCATAATAGATATGTGATAATTATAAAGTTTTCCATGTGAACAATAATCGGTCCAAAGAAAGGTTGTTGTTTGACATGATTTATTATCAATATTTGATTACGATGTCGAGAGTACCACTTACAAATTGTTACTTCTGTCCAAAGACTAAATATCAATGTTGTGCTAGGTATATGGGCCCAAACCTACATCTGTATTAATTTATGATTTATTTAAATATACGCATGAATTATGATTTATGTAAGCATTTATTATATTTTGTTACATCATCTTTTATAACTGTCAATGCTAACATCATTTCATTACTTGAAGTTACAAGTTGAAGAAACTGTAAGAGCATGTTATGATATTGCTCAGTTGTGTGATTTTGGACTATCTGCTTACGGAAGATCATCCTGCACCTTCGATCAGTGAAGGTTATGCTGATCAAATGAGTATTTTGAAATGTGAGAGTGATCAAATTGCATGAGTCTGATGATTATGAACACATTGATTTCAGATACCATAAGGGGTGCATTTTCTGATTAAAGTGATGTCAAGAAGTTCCTTACCGAAATACCATATCGTTTTGCTGCCAAACAAAAAGGTCGAGACAAGAACTGTTCTGACTAAGCTTGTCTCAATACGGTACAATCGGATTGGGAACGTTCGGGAGTACATTATGGAAATGTCTAATCTTATGACTAGGCTAAATCATTCGGAGTAGAGTTGTCATAAGACTTACTCATGCATTCGGTCTTGATCTCTTCGTCTGTGCAATTTACTCCATTCAAAATAAAGTTATAATACCCAGAAGGAAAATTGGATTTGATTGAGTTTGTGCAACACATCCTGGATGAGGAGAGATTGAAGGAGTACGTTATGGAAATGTCCAATTTTATGACTAGGCTAAAATCATTCGGAGTAGAGTTGTCGTAAGACATACTCATGCATTTGGTCTTGATCTCCGCGTCTGTGCAATTTACTCCATTCAAAATAAAGTATAATACCCAGAAGGAAAATTGGATTTGAATGAGTTTGTGCAATACATGAGGAGAGTTGAAATAAGATAAGACTGAAAGTGCTCACTTGACATCTATCTATCAGGATAAAGACATCATCAGGAAAGGGAAAAGTATCAATAAGGAAAAGAAAAATTGTAGTCTTTTGGGACTTCACAGCATAAGGAGCAACATAAACAAAATAAGGTGACAACTTGTTTATTTTGCAATAAGGTTAACATGCATGTGAATAAAGATTGTTCCGATACATCAATTAGCGTGTAAAGGAATGCGTTAACTTTGGTTGTTTAGATGTTAATTTAGCCTTAATGCCATGCAAACTTGGTGGGTAGATATAGTTCAAACTACACACATTAATTCACTATGCAAAGTTGTCTAAGGAGCTAGTTGTCAATTGATGGTGAAAGAAACATCTATTTGAGAAATGACAATGAGGCTATTGTGGATGATATTGGTGTTTTACAGCTTTATTTAGAATATTGTTTTCATCAGAATTTTGAAAACACTTATATAATCGTGATGGATGGAATTTGATTTAAGTTTCGTGCTTGAACAAGTCAGGTTTCCTTTGATCATTTGGTAATGGGACTTTCAGGATTTTCCAAGATCCAAATATGACCGGTAATGTTTCCTTGATTGATAAGCTTTATAATTGGACACACAAATGAATCAAATGACAACGAAAGTATGCACGAAAATAATTGTGGCATTGAAGACAAATTAACTATTAAGAAGCCACAAACATTAAAAATACAGTTTATATCATGAATTGAGTTCTAAGTAAAGCAGTTACTAGAATATCATACGAGACGTGGACAATCAAGAACCTAGCATTTGGTATTTGTATGTCTGGGATTGCCCAGCTAAGTTTGGCCTTATAAGCCTAATGAAACAAAACTGGATTTAAGGACTGCCATATGCTTCTTAGCTGGATACTCAGAAAAGTCGATGGACTTTAAGTTTTATGACCCATCGAGTAGATTCTTTTCGAAATGAGGAATGCCAAGTTATCAAGGATGTTGACTTTAGTGGGAGTGAGTGAATAGAGAAAGTCAACTATAAGGGATAATATATTAATGTTCATGTTGTTGCAACTGAACATGTTCGGGTACGTATTCCTGACATTGTTTAGATGCAAATCCGAAGAACCAACAACTGTCGAGATACCTAATTTGCCACAAGCTCATGACAAGCGATTATCTCAACAACCATGAGTGGAAGTGACATTAAGAAAGTCCGCTAGAGAAAGGAGAAAGAACATGAGTTTGTCATGGGTCTGAAAGATGATCCGACATCATTTAGTCAAGTCAAATAATGTTCGAATACTGAAAAGTGGATTGAAGTCATAAATAATGAGATTAAATCGATAAGGACAATGGCATTTGTGACCTAGTCATGCTGCCTAAAGGTGTGAAACCAATTGGTTGTAAATTAGTGTTGAAGACCAAAATGGATTCAAAGGGCGACACTAAAGGTATAAGGCAAGCCTAGTCACCAAAGATTTTACTCAAGAAGGCATTGTAATAAAGAGAAGTTTTCAACGGGTTTTGATGAATGACTGTGATGCCCGAGAATTAATGGTGTTAATCACGGTGTGGTAATGACCCTCAATGGATTTTGTGGCAATTGTGAAATTAATTGCGGTGTTGGGACACCCAAGGATGTTAAATCGGGTATTTGGGATCGTTGGATCCAAATGTTGAGATTGTATTCTCATCGTGGTGAAAAACCTTGGAATTGGGTTTTTGGTGGTATCTGGGGTCCGGGGTACTTTGTATTGGGGCTGGTATTGGAAATTGAGATTGGAGAGATAATTATTGAAACAGATGATTTTTAATGAGTCATTATGTATTTGTAAAGGAATTGATATTTTGGAGCTTTGGTGGTATATATACCAAATGGACTTGGTGTTCCGTCATTGCACGGAATCTCCTCTCTCTCCTCTCTCTCCTCTCTCTCTCACCACGCCCAAATCCATTTCCCTTCCCTTTTCTTCCATTGGAGAAAATGGCTGGAAGCTTGGCTCGGGAGCCGGATTTCTCGAAGAAAAGTTGGTAATCTTCTTACCCTCGTCCTTACCTTCGTTTTGATTATGGTATTGTAGATTTTGGTTAGGTGTTGGGTTGGATTTGGAATTTGGGGATTTTTGGTTAAAAATTCCAAGTTGTGTCTTTGAGGTTTTTATTGGTTTTAAATGGAGTAGTTGGGTGTTGAAGGTGTGGGGGGTGTTGGTTTTGAGTTTGGGTGTGGAAAACACCATTGAATCTCGAGTATTTTCGGAAAATCGGGCTTGGCGCCAATCGATCGCGACGAGATTCTGAAATTTGGTGAAGATGCACAGTGCTGGTGATCGATCGCTAAGTCTCAGCGTTCGATCATGAGGGATTTGGCGGTCGATCGCGGAGACTCGCGAGAGTGTTCTGTTTGGCCACTGGTTTGCGCGATCGATCGCGGCTCGAAGAAGTGGGTTTTTTCGAAATTTTGGAAAATGTCGGGATTTTGGAATCGAGGTTTAATTAGCCAATTTTTGGGGCAATGTCTACATTCCAATGGGAATGCTATACTTTTAAAATGTAGTGGTTGGAGCCAAATTGTAATGAAAATATGGAATTACTCGATTTAGTGATTGGCTAACCTTTGAACATATAAAATAGAATATTTTGGGTATTACGCATGCTTAGCCCGGAGTCTTTTAAATTGGTTAATCTTCATGGATTGACGATTGGTTTGGAGGTTGTGAACGTGCTTGGGCACGTGGTTGCATGCTTGTGTTTAATTGTAAATTATTTATGTGTTAGCACATAATTCATCGGGTCGCGTTGGATTACGGAATCATAAGGCACGTATAATGTACGAGCATAGCCCTTTTACATTATT
Source organism: Haberlea rhodopensis (assembly GCA_907163345.1). Classification (NCBI taxonomy): domain Eukaryota; kingdom Viridiplantae; phylum Streptophyta; class Magnoliopsida; order Lamiales; family Gesneriaceae; genus Haberlea; species Haberlea rhodopensis. Next base: position 4,085,329 of record CAJQUN010000033.1, on the reverse strand, counting down.
GCAACTGTGAAATGCGTGGTTATTTGTATTTGCAATAAATGGATATATATATATATATATATATATATATATATATATATATATATATATATATATATAAATATGGTGCCGCTTTGAGCAAGCAATGATTGGGATGATGTCGCTGTTGAGCGAACATCGGTCATTACGCCGCCGCTATTGAGCTTGCGTGAGATTAAAATGCCGCTATTGTGGAGCGAGCGATGAAATAGAACTATGGAACTATTAGTGAGATATATGGAATATCTGTAATCATTGTTTAATGCGTGAGATTAAAATGCCGCTATTGTGGAGCGAGAGATAAAATAGAACTATGGAACAATTAGTGAGATATATGGAATATCTGTAATCATTGTTTAATGATTTGATTTTATTGATCATGGTATCAATATATGGGGAAGAGATTTGTTAATCAATGTAATGATTAACTGACTTTTGAGAATTTGATGGTTTCGGTTATTTTGAGAACATGAACAACACAGAGGATCCCGGATGAGGATGATGCCATCCAGGGAGTGTCTTTTAATGTTCATAGCCTTTGTGTAAATTATGAATTGTAATATTGTGCTTATTGGATTAGTGGTATTGGTGCTCACCCCGTGTGGGGGCTGTCTCTGTTGGGGCAGATGAATATGTACATCGATGGCTTTGGAGTTGAGCTCGAGTTGCAGATTGGAGGTACTTCCAGGACTGAAGTGCCAGTGACAGTATTGTGTTGGGTACTTTATACATTAAATACACATCCACTCTTTTGATGCTCGCATGTGAGCACTGTTATATGTGTATATGGGTTGTATAAAGGGCGTGGGCCTTTCTCTTTTCATTTATTGGTCGCTTGCAATTATTTACTGAATTGCTAAATGAACTGAGAACATGTTAGTGTATTATAGGGCTGCATGATATGTACGTGGACTTGGTTGGGGGAAAGTGGACATTATGTGGAATAATGTAAGAAATTTTATTATTGGTATGTTATGCTATGGTAGCATGTAGTTCCTTCCCCCTGATTATATGATTGCATGCACTAAATACATGGATAATACACTAATAGCAGGTTAAGGGAACGGGGGTCCTTACATTAGTGGTATCAGAGCAGTGGTTTGCTCTTTGGGGCTGTTGAGGGCCTAAGAACATGCTGATAGGAATGTGTAGCACATATTTATGCATGATGGTAGTTAGTGTTGTGTGACACAGCTATTTGTTTATGTTTTTTTATGATATGGAATGTGGTATTGCTAACAATGGTGGTTGCAGGATCATATGTAATACGATGAGATGAGATTGATGGGAACGGTTAGCACCTGATATAAAAGTGGTTAAAGAATTTGATGTTGTATGAACATCAGAAAATGAGAAACATGATACGCTGTCTAAGGACAGAAATGGTGGATAACAAACAGTGGAATATTCGGGTATGATTTCCATATGATTATGAGATTTCAATTGATATTGAAAATGCAAATGTATTGCAATTAGAGTCCTGCTACGGGTATATCACCAGCGATGGATCATAAAGAGATGGTTAATGCCGCTGTCATATCATAACGAGGGATATTATTTAGCCGCCAATATAACGTAGTAGGATTTGTGGACTGTTGTGTTAACCTTGATGCAGGTGTATGGAAATATTGGTGAGATTATGCGGAATGGGCATCACCTCTTGACTCCAAAGGACAATGTGCACATGTACGGGGTCACCTCTTGGGCCTACGGCACATGTGGCACGTGCATGTGAGTACTTCTTGGACCTGCGGAACAATACATTTCTGATTATGCCGCTGTCATGTCGAAGCGATGATGCCGCTGTCGTGTCTAAGCGATGGTAAATGCTGCTGTCACGTCGAAGCGATGATGCCGCTGTCATGTCAAAGCGATGATACCACCATCATGTCGAAGCGATGATGCCGCTGTCGTGTCGAAGCGATGATACATGCCGCTGTCACGTCGAAGAGATGATGCCGCTATCATGACGTAGCGGCGCGATTGGGAACAAAGTGCTGCATTTAATGTGAGCCACCTCTTGGGTCCGAAAGGAACAAATTGCTACATGAATGTGAGTACCTCTTGAGTCCATGATTATGCCGCTGATTATATGGCGATGATTCTTGCCGCCGATTGTATAGCGATGGTTTATGCCGCTGATTATATGGCGATGGTTCTTGCCGCCGATTGTATAACGATGGTTCATTCCGCTCATCCTATGGCGATGGTTCATGCCGCCGGGTATCTATATAACGATGGTTCATTCCGCTAGTTATATGGCAATGGTTCATGCCCTCGGGTATCTATGTAGCGATGGTTCATTCCGCTAGTTCTATGGCGATGGTTCATGCCGCAGGGTATATATAGCGGTGGTTCATGCCGCCAGATGTATGTAGCGATGTTTCATTCCGTTGATTCTATAGCGATGTTTTATGCTACTGACTCTATAGCGAGGGATCATGCCGCTGATTTTATAGCGATGGGTTATGCCGCTATGTACGTAGCACGGGATTGTGCCGCCCAGGAGCTATGGGTGTTGATTGCGTACCGCAGTTGGACGATGGAGACAAGTATGCTGCTATCTTGTTAGCGATGAGTTATGGTATATTGCTATTTGTTAGCGTTATTTTGGATGTCATATGTTGACATGTACTGTCACGGGATGGCGATGACATATTGGATGTTCTATGTAGACGTGTATCGTCGTTACGATGAATAATAAGCCTGAGTGTGCGTATTTAATCGTATGGTTGAGTGCCGATGGCAGGCACAGGGGGGTACCATTATGGCGAGCGGGTTTGCTCGATGAATAGATGGATGCACTGTTCAGGTGAGTGTACCGCATCATGTATTTGAGGTAAATATTTAACGAGTAGTGGTACCTTTGGGTATACTCGTTGGGATGGCTTTGACCAAGTGATTGGTGGTAGGAGTAGTTATTGAGGAAACTACTTGCATTTATCGATGTGACGTACGGTAGACATGGTCACACCCACACATGGAGTTGTGGAATAAATCCCAATGTATTAGGATTGCTTTGTAGTTGAGTGAGGACACCGAGATGTCCGTTGGTCATTGGTAATGGAGAAATAGTGGGTGATGACCCACTACTCTAATGGATGGTACGGTATGGTATTCCGAGTGGCACGTATGATACATTGGTAGTTTTGGTATAAACCTAAGGAGACAGCAATCTGCTAGCTAGGTATTGTTGCAGTATTATAGTGAGCTTGTTGTAGCCATTATACTGCTCGTTGGAACCGAGTTTGGTGAATCGTATGATGATAAGATGAGGGTTTATAGTGGACTCTTGTAGTCACTGTGTGGCATGAGGTTTGAGGCATGGAATACCTCACGAGAACGTTTATACGTTGATTGTTTTGAGGGATTTGTACTGGGACAACTCAATTTTGTTGGGGTACCAACATGAGTGTCAACAAGTCGTTGTTAGCACTGGTTGAAAAATCCTTGCATATGAAATGCAATGGGGGACGCAATTGGAATTTTGAGATATAGTTAGTGGGGTGACACTACTATATTGTTTGTATCTCTTGAAGAGATTTGGATCATACTGTCTTGGAGACAGCTGGCATCGGTCGAGGGTTGATTGTGAATCAGCCATGGTAAGCATTACTGGTGTTGGACCAGGTGATGGCCTTATCTTTTTTGGTGAGACGTACGGGGAGACGTCTCTGGGGAGATGCTCGAGATTTGTGGAGTATTATGGTATTAGTACAGAGCATCGTTAGATAAGTATACGTTGTGTATACTGATTTCGATTTGGTAATAATAGCATTGATGTACTATTCTAAACCAGTTGTGTATTTATTAGTTCGGGATATATTTTGGTACAAATATATCCAGTTTTTCCGAACGGTGGTTCGAGGTTGGAAGGTCATGGGTTCATGACACTTTCCTTGAGAGGAATGCGGTATTGATATACCTATTGGGAATCTTTTGAGAGATCGAGGAGTCGGTGTGTGTGGCGTTGATGTTGGGATCACACAATTGGTCGTTGGCTCATTGATCATTATTCTCCATTGGGTGAGAATAACAGGGGATTAAGAGTTGTATTTGGGGCTTTTGGGTATGATTGGTGATACCCGAGTTGTTTGCATTGAGTATGCATGTGGTGCTGATACTTAGGCATGTATACGGTGTGGGTATACGAATGCCCGTATTTTGGTACTTATCGAGCATCGGATTAGTATGCTTGGATGGATGAATCTCTGGTGAGAGATTGTCGCACCTTGAGATTGGTAATCTCAATGGCACGATGTATTCTGAAGAATGATCGTGAGATTCAGTCGACTTCCTTTGATGAGGGATTGTTGTATTTTGGAGTAATGGTAGTTCATTCTGAGTAATTTGATAATGTCCCTGTGTTAGGATTGATGAATCATGGGGTAAACGAGGGATGTTCAGGATTGGATCGGTTGGGTGTCATTGTTGACACATGCGATGAGAATGCAATTGATTTTCTTGCATGTCTTTTTGGGAACTTGAGACCTTGTGGAGTCTCGATGGTGTGTTTGGACCAAGATGTGATTTCTTGGAACATACGGATGTAGACATCTTTGAAGATGTGTTTTGTGTTGATCAGTAGCCGTGAGTTACAGGATCCGTGTTGCAAAGAGGTGCAACTGCTCATTTGATGGAGATGGATTTGGGAAGCGGAAATCAGGTGTAGTTTAGTCCACTGTTGTGTACTGGTGGTTTATTTGGACGATGTATGTTTAACATCGTTGGCTAAGTCATAGAGATATCATTGGTGCAATATCTATATTGGAATCACGAATGATTCGTTTGATTAGCAGTTAAGGTTGATCGACTGCTTTTGGATGGTTAGCGTCGGGGTATACTGACGTTCTTTTGAGATGGTGATGATCTGGGAGATTTACTCCATTCCAGGTATTGGTGCGAGGTCAGTGTCCTCGCGGTTGGTGTGTCGTTCGTGATATGTTCATGACTCGACGATGTATATTTGTTTGGATGGTGTGGTCTCGGCGATACGTGAAGTACGCCTGTGCAAATTTTGAGGATGAAATTTTATTAGTGGAGGATAATTGTGATGCCCGGTAATTAACGGTGGTAATCCCGGTGTGGTAATGACCCTCAATGGATTTTAATTGTGGCAATTGTGAAATTAATTGCGGTGTTGGGACACCCGAGGATGTTAAATCGGGTATTTGGGATCGTTGGATCCAAATGTTGAGATTGTATTCTCATCGTGGTGAAAAACCTTGGAATTGGGTTTTTGGTGGTATCTGGGGTCCGGTGTACTTTGTATTGGGGCTGGTATTGGAAATTGAGATTGGAGAGATAATTATTGAAACAAATGATTTTTAATGAGTCATGATGTATTTGTGGGGGAATTGTTATTTTGGAGTTGGTGCTATATATACCAAATGGACTCGGTGTTTCGTCATTGCACGAAATCTCATCTCTCTCTCACCACGCCCAAATCCCATTTCCCTCCCCCTTTTCTTCCATTGGAGAAAATGGCTGGAAGCTTGCATCGGGAGCCGGATTTCTTTTAGAAAAGTTGGTAATCTTCTTCCCCTCGTCCTTACCTTCATTTTGATTATGGTATTGTAGATTTTGGTTAGGTGTTGGGTTGGATTTGGAATTTGGGGATTTTTGGTTAAAAATTCCAAGTTGTGCCTTTGATGTTTTTATTGGTTTTAAATGGAGTAGCTGAGGTGTTGAAGGTGTGGGGGGGTGTTGGTTTTGAGTTTGGGTGAAAAACACCATTGAAGCTCGAGTTTTTCGGAAAATCGCAGGTCGCCGATCGATCACGACGAGATTCTGAAATTTGCTGAAGATGCACAGTGCTGGCGATCGATCGCTAAGTCTCAGCGATCGATCATGAGGGGTTTGGCGATCGATCACGGAGACTCGCGATCGATCGCGAGAGTGTTCTGTTTGGCCACTGGTTTGCGCGATCGATCTCGACGCGGCTCGAAGAAGTGGGTTTTTTCGACATTTTGGAAAATGTCGGGATTTTGGAATCGAGGTTTAATTAGCCGATTTTCGAGGCAATGCCTACATTCCAATGGGAATGCTATACTTTTAAAATGGAGTGGTTGAAGCCAAATTTTAATGAAAATATGGAATTACTCGATTTAGTGATCGGCTAACCTTTGAACATATAAAATGGAATATTTTGGGTATTACGCATGCTTAGCCCGGAGTCTTTTAAAATGGTTAATCGTTATGGATTGACGATATGTTTGGAGGTTGTGAACGTACTTGGGCACGTGGTTGCATGCTTGTGTTTAATTGTAAATTATTTATGTGTTAGCACATAATTCATCGGGTCGCGGGACTCAGTCGATTCGGACTATGGAATCATAAGGTACGTATAATGTACGAGCATAGCCCTTTTACATTATTGCAACTGTAATGCGTGGTTATTTGTATTTGCAATAAATGGATATATATATATATATATATATATATATATATATATATATATATATATATATATATATATGTCGCTGTTGAGTGAACATCGGTCATGACGCCGTCGCTATTGAGCGTGTGTGAGATTAAAATGCCGTATTGGGGAGCGAGCGATGAAATAGAACTATGGAACTATTAGTGAGATATATGGAATATCTGTAATCAATATTTAATGATTTGATTTTATTGATTATGGTATCAGTATATGGGGAAGGGATTTGTTAATCAATGTAATGATTAACTGACTTTTGGGAATTTGATGGTTTCGGTTATTTTGAGAACAGGAACAACACAGGGGATCTCCGGATGAGGATGATGCCATCCAGGGAGTGTATTTTAATATTCATAGCCTTTACACTGTGTAAATTATGAATTGTAATATTGTGCTTATTGGATTGGTGGTATTTGTATGCTCACCCCGTGTGTGGGCTGTCTCTATTGGGGCAGGTGAATAGGTACATTGATGACTTTGGAGTTGAGCTCGAGCTGTTGATTGGAGGTACTTCCATTACTGAAGTACCAGTGACAGTATTGTGTTGGGTACTTTATACATTAAATACACATTCACTCTTTTGATGCTCGCATGTGAGCACTGTTATATGTGTATATGGGTTGTATAAAGGGCGCGGGCCTTCTCTTTTCATTTATTGGTCGCATGCATTTATTTATTGAATTGCTAAATGAACTGAGAACATGTTAGTGTATTATAGGGGTGCATGATATGTACGTGGACTTGGTTGGGGGAAAGTGGACATTATGTGGAATAATGTAAGAAATTTTATTATTGGTATATTATGCTATGGTAGCATGTAGTTCCTTCCCCCTGATTATATGATTGCATGCACTAAATACATGGACTAATGCACTAATAGCGGGTTAAGGGCACTGGGGTCCTTACAATGACTCTTTAGAATCATCATGACACTTGTAGCTCATTTTGATTTGGAGTTCCATTAAGTGGACACAAGCCAACGTTTCTTAATGGTGACATTAGTGAAACAATATACATGGTGCAACCAGAGAACCTTGAATCCAAAGATTCAAAGCACCTTGTATACAAGTTAAAGAAGTCTATTTTTGGTTTAATATTGGTATAGCATCAATTGTATATTATATATGATCAGTTGATAATCTCATTCAGTTTAGAGAAAACATCATTGATTAGTGCATATATGTCAAGTTCTGTGGGAGCAAATTTTTTATTCTGGTGCTTTATGTAAATGTCATTCTACCAGCAACGATATAGGCCTGTATCGATAAAGTGCTAAGTAGATATGGCATGAGTGGTTGTGCATAAGAAGATACAGTTGTTGCTAAGAGTAACAAATTCAGTTTGCTTTAATGCATGCACAAAGTTGTACGCGTCTTGATATTTCGTATGAAATGTTGGACATATATTTAAGAAACCCGATATTGGAATATTAAGTGGGTTATGCAGTATCTAAAAAGAACTAATGATTTTGTGCTTACATATAAGAGATCTGACATTTGGAGATCGTCAGATATTTGGACTCTGAATAAAGCTATGGAATTTTATCACTGGCTTGATCGCTGGGTTGACAAACCATTGAGGATCAATTGTGAAAATCCACTAAGTTATATTCAAAGAACAATCGGAGCTTATTGAAGTCAAACCATATTGACTTAAAGTTTCTGGTTGTGAAGGAAAAATTTAGAGTAATCAGTGTTAATTGAGCGCGTTAGCACAAACTCCATAATCACGGATCCGTTTGCCAAGGGTTTGCCACCCAATGTGTTTTATGGGCATGTCACACACATGAGTGTGGTCAATATAGATAATATGCCTGTATAGTGGGAGTTTGTATTCAGTTTGAGTATTGACTCATTTGACATGATTAAAGTTTCTGTACAGACTAAGGACTAATGTTCGATTACTCCGAGATAAAATGATGACTTTCATTGCGGTTTAGAATCTGGTTTGCGGTTTTGCATTGGTTGAAAGTCTGTTATGCGACTCTTTTGAGTCATTAGGAGGACCAGTTGGAAATATGCATGTTAAGATCACATTACATGTAATTTCCATGCTACACATCCACACTTTATCTATGTCATTTGGTTATATGGATATACGTGACCATTGATGTATCTAGTTACGATCAATGTAACAAATGTCGCTTTGATTCTATATTTGTATTATTGGTGGACGAGATTGTTCAAAGACACTTTTGATAATGATAGCTAAAGTTTGAGCTCATAAAGTTTTACACAATTTTATAAGGTAACATATAGGGCTCAAGTGGGAGATTGTTGGAACATAATTTCTAATATGAGCCTACATATGCAATTAATTGTGTATTGTTGCTATCTTAAATTTTAGCCCAAATAAAGTGATCTGAATAAAGTTAATAAAGTTGGCTATAAGCATCTAATATGGTATGAACCTTAATGTGTAGAGACAACTGAGATTTTCTATTTGATTGATTGGCTTAAATAGAAACCCAATATATAAACAAGGGGTCATAGTCCTCAGATCACACGATTGAGTCATTCTAACTGTATCCCGTCAATGGTTAGAGAGCGTGGGAGAAGATTAAAGGACTCACAAGACTAATCGTGAAGATCATTGTGATCAGATCGGTAGGAATATCAACTATTATGGATTCAGGTACGTTCGTATATTCATCTATATTTCTTAATGATTTAGCATGAGCTTCTGGGATTAAGATGATAATTTTCATCTATAAAGTTATTCCAACAGTTAATTATTACTGTTCTGGAAACCATTTTAGTCGACGACAGCTTATACGTTGTCTTGTGGGGGTAAAAGGGACTGTGTTAGTTGAGAAGTAACTTAATTGATTCAGAAAATTAAGCAAAGTGGAGCAAGGCGTCACACCGTCACTGTCATAGATTATGACAAATATGGTAGCAGAAATCATTGTTGCCGAAACTACCACCAATCCACGGTGATGTTTTGTGGGATAATTATCTTTAATCGCCTTTCTTGAGATCCTCTCAATACTTGGAAGTATGTAATTTGAGGAAGAAATAAGCTCTACTTTAAAATTCTATAACTTGCCCCTCGCAAAAGGATCCGCCTTTCAAGTTATGAGTGAAGTCCGGCTACGGTTATGTTGGTTGGGAGTATGATACGTGATATCGGTCTTGGAGTCATTCCGTAACAGGAACGACAAACATTGCGGTAAAAGGCAGGAAGTTGATGGCAAGTTCAAGGCTAAACGAATGTATAACAATAATACAATTTATTTTTTTATGGATATTGGTGATTTTGCTACCGTTGAGAACAGAATAGTGATCTCGCGGCCGTGGCCATTGCAGTTTTCAATTTTTTTTTATTTTTCATTAAAAATGTGTACAAAGTTTTTTAAATTATGTAAATTGTTTTTTAAAAAAACTATGCAACAGTTGTGATGTCCCCGAAATAATTATTTGCAATTGAACATTAATTATGTTATTATTGTGATGTCCTCGAAATAATTATTTGCCATCGAACATTAATTATGTTATGAGAGGGTTATGGTATTAAATTATTGGGGTTGAATTAATAAATAATATGGTGAAATGCTTAGTCTGCGGTGGGCGTGACATAGTAATACATTTCAGGGTGCATGTGATGCATGTTGAGCATTTGAGTTATGGCATGATTATTGGGGGTGGGTGTTGATTGTTTTGGTAAAGCATGTTTAATTGGAGTTTTGATGTATTTTATTGAATAATGTTATAAAATATCATGTGGGGATATTTTAATACATCATACTAAATACCGGGACACAATTATTTCATTTAGCATGCTTTAGCCACACATTTAACCACTACCACTCATTAAACCACCCTCAACCCATACCCATCTACAGGATGCCCATACCCCCCATTTGACTCTCCCCTCACTCAATCTATATCACTCCTTTTTCCCAAATTTCTTCCTTATTTTCGTCCAGCATTAGGCTAGGAGGTAGGAGGAAGAATCTGCCATTTCAAGGCTTGAAACCTTGCTAAAAGTTGGAGCAAAAAGGGTGAGGAACCATGTTTTGTCTTGGTTTAATGCTTGTTTAAGGAGAGTTATTTTGTTGAGTGAAAATGGCATGTATGGTAGTATTATTGTTGGATTTTGTTGTTGTATAGCTTCATGGTAGTATAATGGAGTATTTTTGTATGTTAAGTTGTTGGGGTATGATGGTTTGTGGTGTGTTTTATGGTAGCCTTGGGATGGTGCTCGAAAATGGTGTTGTTTCCCAATTACAGACTTTGGCGATCGATCGGCGCGTTTTCCCCGGTCGATCGTGAGCACCAGAGTACGAGGCAGAAGCTTTCGGCGATCGATCGTGAGTTTGAGCGATCGATCGGCGAAGACAGCGTTCGATCGGCATGTTTTCAGCGATCGACCGCGGAGTGGAAAATTTTGGGCATTGAGGCAGTAGCATCTCGCGATCGATCGGGGCCCATTGGCGATTGATCACGAGAAGCCAAATTACGTGTTTTAATTATTTATTGTGGGATGTTTGGTATTGGGCTATTATTGACATCTAATATTGGTTTGTGTGATTGTGTAGAACCATCCCAGGTGGCAACACAGCTAAGGAAGTAAAGTCCTACCATATCCTACTTTTGGAAAGGTACGTAGAAGACGTACGGGCACCCAACGGTAACATGTAATTTATATACGCATTGGGATATGCATTGTGGATGCAAGTGTATATTGAATTGTGCATGGTAGATGCAAATACATGTTGATCTATGCATTATGATTGCATATGCGTATGTTGATTGTTTGGTGCACATCCCATGAGTCATGGTTATATTGGAGTGATGATTTTAAGGCTTTGCCTGTCACTTGAAGCGATGATAGAATACTTGGCGCTGTCATATTATAGTGATGAATGAATATTTGCCGCCAAATGTTGAAGCGAGGGTATTGCCGCATGTCGCATTTGAGCAAGGTTATTCAATGCCGCTAATATGTCGAAGCGAGGGGTATTGGTGCCGCTGTCATGACAAGCGAGGTACATTAAAATACACTGTTATAACAGACTAGGGATTGGTAATTGGTGATATGTCATGACATTTGTGAAACCATTGAATAATCCATTGATTATACTCATGAGTTATTATACAGGGACAACCAAAACGGGCGTTTAAAATGCAATTGAGAATATTTACGATTCATGCATTTACGCTTTTTAATTATGCTATGTTTAACATGGATTATTATATGCTCATGATTTGGGGATTATCCTTGTAGGTACATCTTGGCATAAAGGGGCTAAGGTCGGGTTGACGCAGTGAGCTAGCGAGGAGGGATTTTGATTTAGAAGCTGTGATTCTTTTGTATAGTTTCTACTCTAGGAGTAGTGTAAATCTATAGGATTAACATTCATTTTGTTAGGAATGTAATTAATCCATCTGGAAGTAATTATCTTGGCATGTAATCCTTATAGCTTAAGGCCTCAACACGAAATTTTTATACGCTGATAATACACTTTAGCTCTACTTATGTCCCTATTTTGCACTTAAGGAACTAGGATCCTTACATTAGTGGTATCAGAGCAGTGATTAGAGAACCCGGGAATGATTGAAGGGTAGCCTTAACAACTTGTTGGCTAGGAGTTTACATATGAACATGTTTATGCATATGGTGCATATTGGTATATAATTGCTATGCTAACATGCTTTTGTTGTTCATGTTATCTAACGGTGAAATATATGTATTGTTTCTGGAATTGTTGTTAACCCTTGTATTACAGCATGACGACGATAAATTTGGGGAATCTTAATGAGGAGGTGGGCGATGTAGGTAGTGTTAACGCTAGCATTGCTCAGACGAATCCTCTACCGCCACCTGCTGTGGGTGTGGAACCTGTTGTACAACCGTTATTGCCTGGTGAACTGAGTCTTACGCAGTTCCTAACCTTCCATCCACCAAGATTCAAGGGAACTGAGACTGGGGAAGAGGCTGAGGAATGGTTAGAGAGGTTAGAGCAGATCTTTGTGTCGGCACCTTGTGCCAAGACTGCCTGGCTGAGGTTAATGAAATTCCAACTGGCTAAGAAGTCCTCCATGTGGTGGAAGACAACTGTGATGGAGGTGAGAGCTCAAGGGGTACCTATTGATTGGAGCTTGTTCAGAACTCGGTTTTTGAATTGATATTTCTCAGCTGCTGCCAGAGAGCTGAAGGAGGACGAGTTCACCAGCTTGAAACATGGCAGTATGACTGTCTCAGATTATGCCATGCACTACTCGTCACTGTTGAGGTATGTCCCTCACCTTGCTAGCAATGGACATGCCAAGATGAGGCATTTTCTGAAGGGTCTGAGACTAGAGTTATTTGACCAGGTTATCTCCAATAACCCTAGGTCTTTTGATGATGCTCTTACAAGAGCAGAGCTGGCAGAAATCGGAGTTGGGGCCTATGCTGATACTGTACCCCCACATGTGCCACCGCAGAGGTCAGTTGCTGATAGCCTGAGACCACGAGGATAGCAGTTTAAGCCTCGTGGAGCTTCTTCATCTTCTCGATTTAGTGGGAAGAAGTCCTACAACCGAAAACAGGAGAATCAAAAGGGCAATGTACCAACCAACCGGGGGCCAATGCAAGTGAACAGGACAGGGGAACAAGATGTGATAATTGTGGAGGGCCACACTCATAAAACAACTGCCCAGCTTGTTTTAGTTGTGGCAAGATGGGCCACATTTCTCGGTATTGCCCCAGTCGGGGAGGACAGTCGGACTTCAGGATGAATAGACCGAGATTTGATAATATGACAGTGCAGCAGAGGCAGCAGATTATGCCTCGACCATCGGGAGGACAGACAGTGGGACCGCCTCAGGGACAAGTATATGCACTGACCAGAGTGTGTTGGGATATGCCCTAAGACATATCATTAGATGATTGTTTATGACATACAATGTAATATGATTTTATGAAATGGCAATTCATTATTACATATTATTCAATTAACTGCGCAATGTGAATAAATATATATGTTAATGTCCTTAGAATAATATTGTATTATTCTTAAAGATGTCCCTAGTCAAGTATTATCATGAATAGGGATAATGATAATACGTAGAGACTAGTATGTGTTGATTGATGAACTGTTCATTGATATGAGATATCAAATCAACACATGGGTACATGTTAGAGAACGATGTACTGGACAGACCCACCATGAGAATGCTACATGGATAGTTATATGAGTGTCATAAGCAATTCTCATAGTGATAATAATGTATGTAATCCTTACGACTTGTGATCATCAGAGATCCCAACATAAGGAGTTATGTATCTTGATATTGTCAAACGTTACCCGTAATAGGGTAAACTATAAAGGCGACTATTGGATACACTACAAATTATGTAGAGGGATGTTGACTGATCGAGATAGGATTTGTCCCTCCTATATAACAAGAGATGTGTTTGGCCCTTGATCAAGTGAGAACTAAAATGCATGGCCATGCTCGAATGAGTCGATATGAGATATCGAGCTTATTCGTTTATTCTAGTTCTACTTGGGGATCAAGAAATAAAGATTGAATATACGAGTATGACTATTCCATGACTCGTGTTCAATCTAAACACATGGACAAAGGGATTAAGTTACATGGTTAATATTATCACAAGTTCTAAAGGTTATGTCGAGTCATTGACATTCTTGTAATTTGGGTAGCATTGATGTGTTGCTAGATACCGCTCAATGCTTGCGACATAAAATGAGATTTTATGTCACTACCAACATTACAAGATCCTATCGGGTCGCACAGAAGATTAAATCGATAAGGGAAATTAAATTCATGAGATGAATTAAATAATTAAGAGGAGTCTTAATTTATAATTATAAGGATTAAATTAAAATCATGGGCTTAAGCCCATGAGGCTTTATGAAAGCCTTTAATTAAATCATATATAATTTGATTACATGGTGATTAATAAGATTAACACTTGATATCATAACCTAGCCTCCCAAGAAGCCACTCTCGGCCGCCTCTCACATAAACCATCGGCTTCTTCATAGTCGAGTGGTTTTCTTGCGAATTTCGTGCCAACCTTTCGATTTAGAATCGATTGTGCTTCTTTTTCCGGTTTAAGAACGAGTCTAGCAACTTTGTTCTTAAACTATCCCTTCCCGATTTGATCGTGTGGATACCGTAGAGGCAAAACTCGCTAAGTTTTGCTAGTGGCTCGAAGGACTCGTTGGACGTGGTGCTGCTTCGTGGAATCTGCTCAAACACGCTACAAGGGTGAGACTTTTGTAAACCTTTATCCGATATGAACCCCTATGTATAGATCCGCGGTTATAGTAATCCAAATTTTAAATTCCGCTGCGTTGTATGCTTCATGGATTACTTACAGTGGTATCAGAGCCGTGTACAAGGCTCATATCGGATTTATGTGGTTAAATTGTTTTAATCATATTAGGATTATTATTTCATGCTTTTAAAACTGTATAAACATATATGATATGTTAATATCGAGTTTGTGAAAATCATCGTAAAATTGTATTTGATATAATTGGCGAATAATCAAATTAATTGGCCAATGTTTCGGCCACCACCTAGCACAATTGACCCACGACTTAGCCACATGAGGGCTAGGGTTTTCGAACCCTTGGCTCGAGATGGCCTAGTCGTTTTGGCTCATGTTCGTGCATGGAGGTTTCGAGACATGGATGAGTTTTGAACTCTTTGGCTCGATAATGGTTCAAGCATGCATGGATAAGTGGCTTCACCACATGAGAGCTAGGGTTTTCGAACCCTTGGCTCGAGATGGTTGAGCCACCACCGTGCATGACCTGACCATGATTCGTGGCTCAAGAATTCCGGCGTTCGAACAAGTTGGCTCGATGAAAAACTCAAAGTGGTGCACGGCGGCTAGGGTTTGGAACCCTAGCACCGCCGCCGCTCGGTCATGGTTCGGCCATGGGCTAGGGTTTTGAACCCTAGGCCCATAATTGGTCCAGCCGTGTGTTTGGTTGGTTCGAACCATGGTGGTTCGTGGCTTAGTCGCTTAAGTTCGTGGCATGTGATGTCCCGAGCGTACGATAATTTTTCAAAATTCTATTTTACAGTTTTAATTAGAATTAAATTTTAAAATGTTTAGAATTTAATTAATTAAATGTTAAAGCATGTTTTATGTGTTGTTTGAGCATGGTGCATGGTTATAGCCCTTTGACCTATTAGATAGAATTTGTGAATGTTTGTAATTTATAATACGACCTGCGAGTCGTGCCTTCTCTATTTTATTCTAAATGTAATCCCTCCCCTATGTTCCCCTCGAATGTGAATCGAGGAATTCTATATCTTGTAAATAGTGTAGTTTATTTTGTTGATGGTGATCAATGAAGATGGAGCATCAAGCCGGGATGAGGAGGCCATTCACAAATTGGAGCCAAAGGAAGGTGCTTGTGAAGTTACCTTAGGTTGACTCTTAGGATTTTCTCATTGGCTTGAGAAAATCGCTAGTAGGGGCTATAACCATGTCACGTTTAATTATGTATGTTGATGCATGATTTATCTTATGTTTTAGATTGATAATTGTATTACACATATATGTAGATATGTATACAACTATATGTAGTTGACATATTTTAAATTATCAAACTAATCATGAGATCAATAAATCCCTCTAAAATATTAAGTTTTAGATGCCTTCCAAAATTAAAAGTACTCGTCAAAAACTTCGATTGTACATATGTGGGTTTGCCAAAGCAAAGCACTGTGGCAATCTTAGTAAGGCGCAAAAGGATAAAAGTGATATCCGTTATACTTTAAATTGGGTACGACTTAACTAGGTTATCTCAATAGGATTGGGAACTTAGAGGCATGAGTTGGATAATAATTCATTTGATGAATTGAACAAAGTGTTGTTCGTCCAACTATCCAAGAATTACATGTGATGTAATTGACAAAGTGTTGTCTACCTAAATAACCGAGTCTTGGGCGATTAGCCAAAGCTAACTCAAGATTAGGCGAAATATGGATCTTGGCCCACTAAAGGTTTCGAGGGTTGATATTTTTTTAAACAAAATAGTGAGAGTATCATTTAATATAAGACCATATTAAATGAGTAAATCATAAACTTATTTTGCATATTTATATTGTAGATATCCATGGCAACTAACAATACAACAAGCACATTATCACTGCGATCGGTCCTTGAGAAGGACAAATTCAATGGGACAAACTTCCTAGACTGGTATAGGAATCTGAGGATAGTCCTCAAGCAAGAAAAGAAACAATATGTCCTAGAGGAACCCTTACCTGTTGAGGAACCTCCCCTGACGGCTACGAGAGCCGATAAGGATGCTTACAAGAAGCATCAGAACGACGCACTTGATGTTGGCTGCCTTATGCTTGCCACCATGAACTCTAAGCTTCAGAAGCAACATGAGGAAATGGAGGCGTTCGATATGATCGAACACTTAAAGCAATTGTACCAACAGCAAGCTAGACAAGAGAGGTATGACGTCTCTAAAGCGTTGTTCCAGTGCAGGATGGTAGAGGGAAGCCTAGTTGGAACTCATGTGCTCAAGATGATTGGGTACATTGAGAATCTGGAGAAGCTGGGTTTTCCATTGGACCAAGAGTTGGCCACTGATGTGATCTTGCAATCGTTGCCTGAAAGCTTCAGTTAATTTGTAGTAAATTACAATATGACTGACATGGAAAAGACTCTACCACAATTGCTTGGTATGTTGAGAACATATGAAGCAAATACAAAGAAGACTAAGGCCACAAATGTTCTTATTGTGAATAAGGGCAAAGGAAAGGCCAAAGCTAAAGGAAATAAGAAAGCAAAGAAGGTCTTTGTTAAATCTAAGCCAAAGTCTTATGCACTGAAGCCAAAGGGAGGGATAGTAAAGGAAGGGAACTGTTTCCATTGCGGTGAGACCGGCCATTGGAAAAGAAACTGCAAAGTATATCTGGAGGATCTAAAGAAAGGAAGTGTGACTTCCACTTCAGGTATTTTTGTTATAGAAGTCAATTTATCTACTTCTTCATCATGGGTATTAAATACTGGATCTGGATCTCACATATGTGTAAATGTGCAGGACCTCAAAAGGAGTAGATTGTTGGCGAAAGGCGAAGTAGATCTCCGAGTTGGAAATGGAGCAAGAGTTGCTGCATTAGCTATAGGAGATTATTATTTATCTTTGCCTTCTGGTTTATCGCTGATTTTAAAAGACTGTTATTTTGTGCCATCCATTACCAAAAACATTATTTCTATTTCTTGTTTAGACAAGTGTGGATTTTCATTTATGATAAAGGACAACTATTGTTCTATTTATTTAAATGATATGTTTTATGCTAGTGCACAAATGGTGAATGGTCTTTATTTATTAAATCTTGATATGCCTGTCTATAACATAAATACTAAAAGGATTAAAAATAATGATTGTAATCCGACTTATCTCTGGCATTGTCGCTTGGGCCACATAAACGAGAACCGCATATCTAAACTTCATAAGGATGGAGTATTAGATTCATTTGATTTTGAATCATATGAAACATACGAATCTTGTTTAATGGGCAAGATGACTAAAGCCCCTTTCAAGGGACATGTTGAAATGGCAAATGTTTTATTGGGACTAATACATAGTGATGTATGTGGACCAATAAGTACACAAGCTAGAGGTGGTTTTCAATACTTCGTTACATTTACTGATGACCTCAGTAGATATGGGTATGTGTACCTAATGAAGCATAAGCATGAAACCTTTGAAAAGTTCAAAGATTTCAACAATGAAGTACAAAACCAACTTGGCAAAAGTATCAAAATCCTTCGATCTGATCGAGGAGGTGAATACTTAAGCCAAGATGTTCATGACTATCTAAAGGAGTGTCGGATAGTCCCACAACTCACTCCTCCGTATACTCCAAAATGGAATGGTGTATCCGAGAGGAGAAATCGAACCTTGTTAGACATGGTTAGATCAATGATGAGTCGTGCAGATCTTCCGATATCGTTTTGGGGACACGCTCTAGAAACATTGATTTTCTTACTGAACCGTGTTCCATCTAAATCAGTGGAAAAGACACGATATGAGATATGGACTGGGAAGCGTCCTAGTATGTCTTTTATGAAGATTTGGGGTTGTGAGGCTTTCGTTAGACGTCACACCACTAACAAACTTGGACCCAAATATGATAAGTGTTTATTTGTGGGGTATCCTAAGGAAACGAAAGGATACTATTTCTATTATCCCACCGAGAACAAAGTAGTTGTTGCTCGAAAAAATAGAACTTAGTGAAGTTCAACCACAAGAAAACACTGAACCTGAGATTGAGATGGAAACAGAGCAGGCACCGCAAGCTGTTGTGGAAGAAGTACCTGCTCAAGAGACACAAGCCCATCGTAGGTCTGTAAGAGAACACCGGGAGCCACAGAGATATGTTCTTGTGACTCAACAAGGTGACTTACTACTTATTGATGAGGATGAGCCGTCATCTTATCAACAAGCTATAATGGGCACTGATTCTGAGAAATGGCAAGAGGCCATGAAATCTGAGATGGAATCCATGTATGCAAACCAAGTATGGACTTTGGTTGATCCACCTAAAGGGGTACGACCCATAGGGTGCAAATGGATTTTCAAGAAAAAGACCGATATGGATGGTAATGTACAAACCTATAAAGGTCGGCTGGTTGCAAAATGATTCAAACAAATTCATGGTATTGACTATGATGAAACCTTTTCACCAGTGGCCATGGTTAAATCCATAAGGATCTTACTTGCAATAGCTGCATTTCATGATTATGAAATCTGGCAGATGGATGTCAAAACAGCTTTCTTTAATGGAAATCTGCTCGAGGATGTGTATATGACACAACCCGAGGGTTTTGTCGATCCAAAGGATGCTGGAAAGATATGCAAGCTACAACGATCCATTTATGGATTGAAGCAAGCTTCTCGGAGTTGGAATCTTCGTTTTGATGATGCAATCAAAGAGTTTGGTTTTATCAAAAACGTAGATGAACCTTGTGTCTACAAGAAGGTCAGTGGGAGCATAATCATTTTCCTAGTGCTGTATGTAGATGACATACTTCTTATTGGGAATGATATCCCTGCCTTACAATCTGTAAAGATTTGGTTAGGGAATTGCTTTTCGATGAAAGACTTGGGAGAAGCCACCTATGTATTAGGAATCAAGATCTATAGAGATAGATCGAGAAGGCTTCTTGGCCAAAGTGCTTAAAAGGTTTAGCATGTAAGAATCAAAGAAAGGATTCGTGCCTATGACACATGGTATATATCTCTCGAAGGAACAGTGTCCTTCAACACCAGATGAGAGACAACGCATGAGTAAGATTCCATATGCGTCAGCTATTGGATCTATCATGTATGCCATGATATGTACTCGTCCCGATGTATCGTATGCTTTGAGCATGACGAGCAGATATCAAGTTGATCCAGGTGAAGGTCACTGGATTGCAGTCAAGAACATTCTGAAGTACTTGAGAAGGACTAAGGATACATTCTTGATTTATGGAGGTGAGGAAGAGCTCAATGTAATGGGTTACACTGATGCAAGCTTCCAAACCGACAAAGATGATTTTCGATCGCAATCTGGATATGTGTATTGCCTAAATGGAGGTGCTGTGAGCTGGAAGAGTTCAAAGCAAGAGACAGTAGCCGATTCTACAATGGAAGCTGAGTATATTGCTGCCTCGGATGCAGCAAAGGAAGCTGTTTGGATCAGGAAGTTCATTTCTGAACTTTGAGTGGTCCCTAGAATTAAAGATCCGATAGAACTCTATTGTGACAACAATGGAGCGATCGCATTGGCTAAGGAACCTAGATCTCACCAAAGATCCAAGAACATACTTCGGCGCTTTCATTTCATTCGAGAAATCGTTGAAAGGGAGATGTTAAAATATGCAAAGTATCAACAGATGATAATGTATCTGACCCATTGACGAAGCCACTGTCACAGGAGAAGCATGATCGTCATACTAGATCTCTAGGCATTAGGTATATGTCTGAGTGGTCTTAGTGCAAGTGGGAGATTTGTTGGGATATGCCCTAAGACATCATTAGATGATTGTTTATGACATACAATGTAATATGATTTTATGAAATGGCAATTCATTATTATATATTATTCAATTAACTGTGCAATGTGAATAAATATATATATTAATGTCCTTAGAATAATATTGTATTATTCTTAAAGATGTCCCTAGTCAAGTATTATCATGAATAAGGATAATGATAATACGTAGAGACTAGTATGTGTTGATTGATGAACTGTTCATTGATATGAGATATCAAATCAACACATGGGTACATGTTAGAGAACGATGTACTGGACAGACCCACCATGAGAATGCTACATGGATAGTTATATGAGTGTCATAAGCAATTCTCATAGTGATAATAATGTATGTAATCCTTACGACTTGTGATCATCAGAGATCCCAACATAAGGAGTTATGTATCTTGATATTGTCAAACGTTACCCGTAACAGGGTAAACTATAAAGGCGACTATTGGATACACTACGAATTATGTAGAGGGATGTTGACTGATCGAGATAGGATTTGTCCCTCCTATATAACAGGAGATGTGTTTGGCCCTTGATCAAGTGAGAACTAAAATGCATGGCCATGCTCGAATGAGTCGATATGAGATATCGAGCTTATTCGTTTATTCTAGTTCTACTTGGGGATCAAGAAATAAAGATTGAATATACGAGTATGACTATTCCATGACTCGTGTTCAATCTAAACACATGGACAAAGGGATTGAGTTACATGGTTAATATTATCACAAGTTCTAAAGGTTATGTCGAGTCATTGACATTCTTGTAATTTGGGTAGCATTGATGTGTTGCTAGATACCGCTCAATGCTTGAGACATAAAATGAGATTTTATGTCACTACCAACATTACAAGATCCTATTGGGTCGCACAGAAGATTAAATCGATAAGGGAAATTAAATTCATGAGATGAATTAAATAATTAAGAGGAGTCTTAATTAAAAATTATAAGGATTAAATTAAAATCATGGGCTTAAGCCCATGAGGCTTTATGAAAGCCTTTAATTAAATCATATATAATTTGATTACATGGTGATTAATAAGATTAATACTTGATATCATAACCTAGCCTCCCAAGAAGCCACTCTCGGCCGCCTCTCACATAAACCATCGGCTTCTTCATAGTCGAGTGGTTTTCTTGTGAATTTCGTGCCAACCTTTCGATTTAGAATCGAGTGTGCTTCTTGTTCCGGTTTAAGGACGAGTCTAGCAACTTTGTTCTTAAACTATCCCTTCCCGATTTGATCGTGTGGATACCGTAGAGGCAAAACTCGCTAAGTTTTGCTAGTGGCTCGAAGGACTCATTGGACGTGGTGATGCTTCGTGGAATCTGCTCAAACACGCTACAAGGGTGAGACTTTTGTAAACCTTTATCCGATATGAACCCCTATGTATAGATCCGCGGTTAAAGTAATCCAAATTTTAAATTCCGCTGCGTTGTATGCTTCATGGATTACTTACAGAGTGCAGGCCGAGGCAGCCCCAGAGGAGGTAATTGCTGGTACGTGCCATTTATTTACGTACCCTGCTTTTATTTTAATAGACACAGGTGCTTCCCATTCTTTTATATCTACTGAGTTTGTGGAGAGACGTCGTATGTGCCCGTCTCCGTTGCCCACACCTCTTATGGTCTCGACACCCACCGGAAGGAATGTGGTTGCTGATTAATTTCTTGCGGGCTGCCTCATTTATTTTGAGGGCAATGATTTGAAGACTGCTCTGATTGTACTGAATATGGCAGACTTCGATTGTATTGTGGGCATTGATGTGCTGAACAGATATCAGGCCGTGGTTGATTGCCGACAGAGAACTGTTTGCTTCCGATCTGATCAGGGGTTTCAATGGATCTTTTATGGGAATGGTTCTCGTCCGAAGATTCCATTGGTTTCAGCTGTTAAAATGTCACGGTTATTGGAACGTGGCCATACGGGTTACCTGATTGATAGGCTTAGATTTTGAGTGTTTTTAACTGTAATTTCTTCCTACTTTCCGTATTTTTTTCTGGATGATATTATGCCTTTTGGTGTTTATTCGTTTGTTTCAGGAAAATAGATCGGAAGTGGAAGAAATGAGCTTATATGAAGATAACGGGCGAAATCGAGGAAAGAAAGGGTTGAAATGAAGAAGTGAGAATTTCGAAATCTCGATCGATCGAGATTATGTCTCGATCGATCGAGACAGACAGTGCACTGAGAAGATATGAATTTCAAGTCTCGATCGATCGGAACAAATTTCCGATCGATCGAGCGAGGCAGTGACTCCAGAGCAAATTTTATTAAAGTCTCGATCGATCGGTGGAAAATCTCGATCGATCGATCGAGACAGTGAGTTTCAAAAGCTGGCATGAACAGTGCACCGATCGATAGGGAGCAAATCTCGATCGATCGAGACGCGAAATCCTGAAGATTTTATTTTCCTTTTTTATCGTGATTTTGGAGGGTTTTAAGCGGGAGTTGATTCATTCCAAAAAGGGAGAGCATATCAGACAAAATTTCTGAACCAAAGAAGAGCCCTAGCCGCCGCCCAGCCGCCGCCAAGGAGATCCGTTCTTCCAGTTCTTCGCCCGAGCCAAAGCAAATAAATTCCGGAGTGCAAGGAAAGAGCAAGAGAAGAGATTTCGGTGCTACGCACGGATTCATTCCGCCGTTTATCGTATTTCTAGACTTTAATCTATTTCATATTAATTTTCAATTGATGTTTTTGAGGTCGAGAGACGATTAAACTTCGTTTGTATTTGATTTGAAACAATTCTAGTTTATTTTATTGAGATTTAGTATCATTGTGTTTGATATATTGATTCAATTGTGTTTGAGTGTATTGATGTCTATTTTTCATGATTTAATCGATTGTTAAGATCAAAGCCTAGCTAACTTTGATTGATTCTGAGAGTTATAACCGAGATCGAGAGATAACGTTGTAACACGCTCTTTTAATTCATGAAGTATGTTATGATTGAGATCGAGAGATGATATCGCATACGTGAGAACTTGGAATCGAGAGATTTAGAGTTATAAGGTTTGATAATTTATGCAACTTTGAATTAGTAAATAGGTGCACGAGAGTGACTTATTCTAATTTATTGTTAGTTTCTTTACAGCTCGAGAGAGTGTATTGAATAATAGCGAAAACCTTTCACCCTTAGAATCAATTGGTTGATAATTTGCTTATTCAAATGAATCATTAAAGATAACACAGTTGAACGAAGAGCTTGATAAATTTCTTGAGCAACTTACCTTTGCATATCCGGAACCATTCATTTTATTGTTTCTTGTTTAAGTTTCATTTCTTAGTTTAAGTTTGCTTTAGATAATCACATTTGTTAATCGTAGGCTAAATATAATTTTATTAATCTTATTTGGTACTTATACGTTAGTCCCTGTGGATTCGACAACCCGTACTAAATTTTCACTATACTAAAACTTGACAACCGTGCACTTGCGGTAGAATCGCTTCACACTAATCTTTGAAATAAATCTTTTGTTTAAAAATAAAGCGGTCACTGATCTATGCCGTTGATATAGCGGAAAAGAAGAAAGAACTGAGGATCGAGGAAATACCGGTGGTTGCAGAATTTACCAATGTATTCCCGGATGAAATTCTAGGGTTTCCGCCTTGTAGAGATGTCGAGTTTGGAATCGAGTTATTACCGGGGACTTATGCTATTTCTCGAGCCCCTTATAGAATGGCGCCGTCGGAACTGAGGGAACTGAAGGTGCAATTATAGGAACTCCTTGATAAGGGATACATACGCCCGAGTTTATCGCCTTGGGGTGCACCGGTTCTGTTTGTCAAGAAGAAGGACGGTTCGATGAGGTTGTGCATCGATTACCGTCAGTTGAACAAAGCGATGGTTAAAAACAAGTACCCTCTTCCACGGATTGATGATCTGTTTGATCAGTTGCATGGCACGAGACTCTATTCTAAGATTGACTTAAGGTTTGGTTATCATCAGATTCGGGTTAGAGAGGAAGATGTATAGAAGACAGCATTTTGAACTCGATATGGACATTAAGAGTTCTTGGTTATGCCGTTCGGTGTGACGAACGCCCCAGCTGTCTTTATGGGTCTGATGAATCGGGTGTTCCAGCAATATCTTGACCTGTTTGTCATTGTGTTCATTGATGACATACTTATCTATTCTCGGAGTGAGGAGGAACACGTGAATCATTTGCGGACGGTGCTCCAGATCCTCAGAGATAATCAGCTGTTTGCCAAGCTCAGCAAATGTGAATTCTAGTTGAGCAGCGTGGTATTTCTCGATCATGTCATTTCTAGGGATGGGATATCAGTAGATCCCAGGAAGGTAGAGGCGGTGATGGAATGGTCTACACCTACTTCAGTGCCCGAGAGACGGAGCTTTCTTGGTTTGGCCGGATATTACCATCGTTTCGTCGAAGGATTCTCGAAGATTGCCAAGCCACTGACGCAGTTGACTCAAAAGGGAGTACCATTTTATTGGTTTCGGCTTGTGAACAGAGTTTCCAGGAGTTGAAGCACATATTGACATCAGCACCAGTGTTGATGATTCCCACGGAGAACAAGAGATTCGTTCTACATACTGATGCATCACTTCAGGGCTTAGGATGTGTGGTGATGCAAGACAAGCATGTGGTAGCTTATGCATCAAGACAGCTAAAGCCGCATGAAACTAGGTATCCAGTTCATGATTTGGAACTGACGGCTATTGTATTTGCCCTGATGATTTGGCGGCACTACTTGTATGGTACTTTGTTTACCATTTATACAGACCACAAGAGCCT
The DNA here is from genome assembly GCA_907163345.1 of Haberlea rhodopensis. Lineage (NCBI taxonomy): Eukaryota > Viridiplantae > Streptophyta > Magnoliopsida > Lamiales > Gesneriaceae > Haberlea > Haberlea rhodopensis. The sequence goes on along the minus strand of CAJQUN010000033.1, from coordinate 4,060,087 downwards.
AAAGTTGTTCTTTACTCAGGCAGAGCTGAACATGAGACATAGGAGATGGATGGACTTACTCAAAGACTATGATTGTGAGATTGAGTACCATCCTGTGAAAGCTAACTTGACAGCAGACGCCTTGAGCCAAAAAGTAAGGTGTATTGCTGAGGATGTCATGCAAGCCATGATGACCTCCTATTGTTATCTGGGCTATGACTACGATGTGGATGCGTCGCCTGTACGTGTATCGACCTTATTAGCTGAGCCAGATATTTATGAGAGTATCAGGAGAGCTCAGAGATCAGATGAGGAGATACGGAGATGGGTATCATTGGTGCGTCTTGGACAGTCATCAAAGTTCAGGGTGGCTGAAGACGGTTCCTTGAGGCTCGGTAACCGTTGGGTAGTTCCGAGTACACCGGAGTTGCGTCAAGGTTTCCTACAGTGGGCTCATAGCAGCAGGCTTAGTATCCACCCCGGAGGGAGGAAAATTTATAAGGATCTATGTGATCAATTTTGGTGGAAACGGATGAAGCGGGACGTCATCACTTTTGTCAAGAGGTGTTTAATTTGTCAGCAGGTTAAGGCAGAAAGGCAGAGACCTGGTGGTAAGTTGAAGAGCTTAGAGATACCAAAGTGGAAGTGGGAACACATATCCATGGACTTTGTGACCCACTTGCCGAGGACTGTTTCGGGTTTTGATGCTATTTGGGTTGTTGGGAAAACGATTTCTAAAGTTTTGGTAATTACAAACCGGATAACAAAGACCAACTGGATGAAGTCCTACCGGATATTAAAGACCAACTGGATAAAGACTCCTACCGGGTGAAGACATAAACTGGATGCCTACCAACTGGATGGACATCAATAGGATGAAGTCATCAACTGGATAAGTCACCAACTGGATGAAGTCCTACCGGATATTAAAGACCAACTGGATAAAGACTCCTACCGGGTGAAGACATAAACTGGATGCCTACCAACTGGATGGACATCAACCGGATGAAGTCATCAACTGGATAAGTCACCAACTGGATGGACATCAACCGGACAAGACATCAACTGGATAAGTCATCAACGGGATGGACATCAACCGGAAGAAGTCACCAACTGGATGGACATCAACCGGACAAGACATCAACTGGCTAAGACATCAACTGGTTAAGACATCAACTAGATAGACATCAACCGGGTGAAGACATCAACCGTACAAGCTATCAACCGGACAAACGTAAACTGGATGGACATCTACTGGACAACTATCAACTGAATATTATCTCACTGAACAAGGACATCAACTGGCCATAAGTGGATGAACGACCAGTTGAACAAAGAAAACCAGCAGAAGTCTGAGCTTCCAGTTAGAGCACTAAGCAACGAGACAAAATCAGTACAACATTCTCTGACAAAGGTACAACAGAGCGGCGCACCCTGCTATATCTCCGCCACCATTACCGTCAGAGTGAAAAGAGCCGTTGCTTTACAAAATAGGAAAGAAGACAATATGAAATTGGAAAGCTAATCTCTTCCATATACAGAAAGGCTACCGTTGGACATCCAAACCTATAAATACATCCAAGCAGAGAATGAAGAGGTGCTGAGCGATTTCCAACTAAGAGATATACTTCAAAGCAAACAAGAAAGCCAAACTACTGATATTCCAAACGTTCAGCAAAGAGCAGACAAACAGCAAAACTGAATCTGTTATAGATTATTTTCAATTGAAGTCTGCTGCTCAAAAACTCTCTAAGCCAGAAAGTTTATTTTGTAAAGAGTGTCATAGAATCCATTGTAACCAAAAGTTAAGAAGAGTGTGATTGCTAGGAGTTTAGGCCAAGTGTGTTAGTGCCTAAGAAGGTTGTATGCTGTAAAAGTGTAAACCAAGTCTTCTAGTGAATCCTTCCTGCAAAGGAAGAAGGGGAGACGTAGAAGCGTTGTGCTTCGAACTTCCAGAAACAACTCTCTTGTTATTTGTTTATTGCTTTATTACTTCAGTTTTATTCCTCACAAGTTTTGTAGACGTCTTCCGCACTATAATAAGTGTCTACTGACTTGCCTGATATTGAGAAGCAACTGTAATACTTAACAGTTTACAGTTAACCAGAAAAGAAATCAAAATTGTATCTAGTGTTTATTCAACCCCCCTTCTAAACACTACCCCGATCCTAACAAGTGGTATCAGAGCTCAGGTCTTCTCAATCTTGAGAAATTACCATTTACCAAAAACTGATGGCCTCATTCAGCAAGATTCCAATGTTCAAGAAAGACGAATATGATGACTGGAGGATCCGTATGCAAGCACATCTAAGTGCTCAAGATGATGATATGTGGTATGTAATCACTGAAGGACCTTTGAAGATCATGAAAATCAATACAGCTGCTTCTATCACAAGTGGTGATCCACAAATGGTAGAAAAGGAAAGATCTCAATGGTCAAATGAAGACAAGAAAAAAGCAAATCTAGACAACGTTGCTAAGGACATTCTGTTCAAAACTCTGGACAAAAATATGTTCAACAAAATAAAGATGTGCCCTACAGCCAAAGAAATCTGGGAGAAGATTGCTCAACTCTGTGAAGGAAATGATCAAACCAAAGAAAACAAGCTTGCTGTGGCTTTACAGAAGTTTGAGCATATCAAAATGATAAATGGAGAAACTCTCAACGAGTACGATGAAAGAGTGACTGGAATAATCAATGAACTAAACAGTCTGGGTAAGGAGTTACCCAACAGAGAAGTCACTCTCAAAGTAATGAGAGGTCTACCAAGAGAATGGGATGTCAAGACCATTGCTATGAGAGAATCGAAGGACATCAACAAAATAGATCTACATGATCTGTTTGCTGATTTAAAAGCCTATGAATTCGAATTAGGCATTCGGGTTGAAGATGAACCAAGTACCAGTCAACCAACAAAAGCTCTCACTGCATCGGAGTCTCTGCCTACTCCTACAGAAATGACTCCAGAAAAGATGTGTAATGATGCTATGGCAATGTTTGTAAAGAAATTTGGGAAATTCATGAAGAAGAATCGAGATCTTATCAATCATATCCTCGGAGGCAGAGTTCCAAAGGAAATTCAGAAGAAGAAGAACGAGTATGCTTCAACTGCCTCAAACCAGGGCACTTCATTGCGGACTGTCCTAAACCCAAGAAGGATGATCACAAAAGAGGATCCAAGGATTACAGAAAATCCAAAGAAACCAGAAGATCATCCAAAAAGGACAGAGTCTTGATGGCAGAAGAAAGTAAGAGCAAATGGGCTGATTCTGAATCAGAATCAGAAGAGTTAACTAGCTCATCCAGCGAGAGTGAAGACGAGGAAGTCCACTGCTTAATGGCAAATAATGAAAATGAGGTACATGAATCAAACCTATCTGAATTTACACATAGTGAACTTACCAATGCATTGCAGGACATGATAAATGAGTATCGGACGCTATATGAATCTTTTGAAAGCTATAAGACTGAGCACACAACCCAAACTGAAACGCATGAAAACAAGCTTGATTGTGAACAATCAAGGGAGTTGAACTGCCTAAGGAATACAGCCAGTCTCCTAGTGAAGGAAAGAGATGAAGCCAAGAATGCTTACCAGAAACTTAGCAAACTGGTTAGCACTTGGAATGCGTCGACTACGAGAAAGGATGAAATGCTTGAGTCTATAAGGCTTGCTGGTGATTTAACAGGCATAGGCTATAATAGCAATGACAACAGTTCATCTGGTAATGAACCTCAACTGTGTCTAACAAAAGGCAAGGTTCAATCAATGAACTTTGTAAAATCTAGCACAGTATATGACCCTTACGAACTGGTTAAAGAACCTGTTAAAGCAACACTCATCAAGGAACAGGCACAGCACAGAGGTATCGGTTATGTAGAACCACTCAAAGAGGCTAAACCGAGGCAAAAGTTTAGAAATGAACTTAAACCCACTGGTCGAGCAGCTAGAGAGGTTAAACCCAACTGGTACTACAACTGTAAATCTGTCCAGAAGAGGTATATGCTAAATAACAGGAACTACAAACCAAAAGCACATGCATACACATATTATCACACTCCACAGTCAAAATCGTCACCTATATTTATAAATACACACACATTTCAGAACACACACCGACCTAAGTCATTCAGGGTCATACAAGTGTGGGTTCCGAAAGGACTAATCCTACCAGGACCCAAGTAGGATTGGGTACCAATCATTCTATCGCTTTAATTGCAGGAAACTAGAATGCATCCAGTTCGGAGCTCAGAATGGTTTCTGGACAGCGGGTGCTCTAGACATATGACAGGGAATGCGAGCTTATTGTCTGAACTGGTGGACTCCACCGGACCCAGAATAACCTTTGGAGATAACGTGAAAGGTAGAACCGTGGGTAAGGGTAAGATTATCTACGGTAACATCATCATTAAAGATATCCTTTTAGTTGAAAATCTATGCTACAACTTGATTAGCATAAGTCAATTGTGTGACAATGGTCATTCAGTAGAATTCAATCAGCACTCATGCACAATTAAATCTAATGATGGCAGTATATTACTCGTAGGTAGAAGGCATGATAACACATATAAAATTGTTTGGAATCTTAATCAGCCTACCTCTTCTACTTGCTTAGCTGCTCTGAATTCATCCAAAAATTGGCTTTGGCACAAACGGTTGAGTCACTTAAACTTTAAAACTATTGCCAGTCTGCGTAAACTTGATCTAGTTGTTGGACTGCCCCAAATTGAGTTCTCAAAAGACAAGATCTGTGCAGCATGCCAACTTGGTAAGCAAATCAGATCCTCCTTTAAGAACAAAGGGAGTAAATCTTCTTCTCGGTGCCTAGAGTTGCTACATATGGATCTATTTGGTCCTATACCAGTAACAAGTCTAGGGGGAATGAAGTATACTCTAGTGGTAATAGACGATTACACTCGTTTCACGTGGGTCTTGTTCCTAAGTGGCAAAGATCAGGCTACTCCAAAGCTGATCAAATTACTGAAAAGACTCCAAAATGAGAAATCGTGTGGGATAGATAGAATTCGCAGTGATAAAGGTACTGAGTTCACCAATCAATCACTCGAATCATATCTAGATGACCTTGGTATTAAACACGAATACTCTGCAGCTAGAACTCCTCAACAAAACGGAGTTGCTGAGCGTAGGAACCGCACTTTGAAAGAAGCTGCGCGAACTATGCTCGCGGAATCAGAAATATCGCAGAGATTTTGGGCAGAAGCTGTCAACACAGCATGTTATACGCAGAACAGATCAATGATTAATAAGCGAGCAAACAAAACCCCTTATGAGATCTGGAATGGCAGTAAGCCAAATATTTCCTATTTCCATGTGTTTGGTTGCAAATGTTTTATTCACAACAATGGAAAGACTCATCTCACTGCTTTTGATGCCAAATCTGATGCTGGAATATTCCTTGGCTATTCTACAGTTAGTAAGCATTCAGAGTATTTAATAATAGAACTCTTAATGTAGAAGAATCAGTGCATGTAAAATTTGATGAACCTACTGACTGTATACTATCTGATATACAAATCAACAACTTGAGTAATCGACTGGAAAGCACTTACATTGACGAAAATGTTGATGATGAGATTGATTACAGAAGCAGGACTGACTGCTCCTTAGAACCAGAAGTTCCTGAAGCTCAAGCAGAGGAGTCTGCTGGCCAACAAGCACTGCAGCCAGCTTCAAATGAAACAATAGCATCTACCCCTGCTGCAGCAGAAGGAACAAATGAGAAAGATGAGTCAATCAGAACCTCTGATTTGCCTACTCACATCCAGTCAACTGAAGAACTCAATCCTCTTGGACCTTCGCTCCGGTGGAAGAAGGATCATCCACCTGAGCAGGTCATCGGTAACCCTCTTGCTCCTCTACGCACCAGAGGACAAATGATTAATGAATTTCTTCATGCTGCATTCATATCTCATATAGAACCTAAGAAGATTGATGACGCTATATTAGACCCAAGTTGGGTAGAAGCAATGCAGGAAGAACTAAATCAGTTTGAGCGAAACAAAGTATGGTATCTAGTACCACGACCAAAGCATCACACTGTAATTGGCACCAAATGGGTGTTTAGGAATAAATTAGACAAAAACGGTACAGTAATCAGAAATAAGGCAAGATTAGTTGCACAGGGCTACAGACAGGAAGAAGGCATTGATTTCGATGAAACCTTTGCCCCTGTAGCTCGACTAGAAGCAATTCACATATTTCTTGCATTTGCTGCGTTTAAAGACTTTAAAGTCTATCAGATGGATGTTAAGAGTGCATTTCTTAACGGCAAACTCCAGGAAGAAGTCTATGTTGAACAACCTCCTGGATTTGAAAACCATCAGCAGCCATCTCATGTTTTCCGTCTCAATAAAGCCTTGTATGGTCTAAAGCAAGCTCCCCGTGCCTGGTATGAAACTTTATCAAAATATTTGACAGAACACAATTTTATTATTGGCACGGTGGACAAGACCCTTTTTAAATTTACAAAGGGAGATCATACTCTGCTTGTTCAAATTTATGTTGATGATATTATCTTCGGAAGTACTAACAAAATTGTGCGAAAGATTCTCTAAAATTATGCAGGACCAGTTCGAGATGAGCATGATGGGAGAACTATCATTTTTCTTAGGATTGCAAGTCAAGCAATCTAGTGAAGGAATCCTGATAAATCAATCTAAATACACTAAAGAGCTACTGAAGAAATATGGAATGAATACCAGCTCAGCTGCTGCTACACCAATGAGCTCATCTGCCAAACTCGACTTGGATAATTCAGGAATACCAGTCGAAGTTACAATGTATCGAGGCATAATCGGATCTTTACTATATTTGACAGCCAGCCGACCAGATATTATGTTTGCAGTGTGTATGTGCGCCCGGTCTCAAGCAAATCCCAAGCAGTCGCACTTCACTGCAGTTAAAAGGATCCTAAAATATTTGAAAGGCACTGAGAATGTCGGTCTATGGTATCCAAGAGACTCAACCTTCAATCTTATTGGATACTCAGATGCTGACTATGCTGGATGCAAAATTGATAGGAAAAGCACCAGTGGGTATTGTCAATTCCTTGGTGATTGATTGATATCATGGGGTTGCAAGAAACAGACATCCATTGCAACTTCCACTGCAGAAGCAGAGTACCTTGCTGCTGGAAGCTGCTGTGCTCAACTGCTCTGGATTTAGCAACAACTCAGAGACTATGGAATTGAGTCCACAGAGGCTCCTATCTTCTGTGACAATACATCTGCCATTGCCATAACATACAATCCAGTTCTTCATACTCGTACTAAACATATTGACATCCGTCATCATTTTATCAGAGATCATGTCATGAAGAAAGAAATTCGGCTGGAGTATATTTCTACAGAACAACAGGCAGCAGACATCTTCACAAAACCCCTACCGGACGCTAAGTTTTCTTACTTTCGAAATATTCTTGGTTTAATTGAAATTACTTCGTGATTATTTTGTTTGGGTAATGAATTCAGGGGGAATTAGTTAGTTTATGTGCATAAATTTAGGGGGAATTTCTGTTATAATTCTATCATGGTTATTTAAGCTCAGCTGGTAATACAATGGTCAGCTGCAGTAGGTGTATCCGAACCAGTAGGACTCCACATCCAGTGGATGTTTTCCTACCAGTCGAACCCTACATACCAGCTGATGTTACCAAATATGCTTTGACAAAAATAACCCTCGATACTTATTAACCTAATGAACGTCGGAATTCAAAATTACTTTTGTTTAAAAATAAATTATTTCACTCCCGCCTAAATCCTGTCCTTTTATTTATTTGCTAAATCTTTTTAAATCGTTAGATGATCGCCACGTATACATGTGTCCGCTCATCTACAGTACGACGTTACATATACTTTCTTATTCACCGCCATTAGTTTCACTACTCTTCTTCTCCAACAAATCACTGCGATTATTTTTCTCTTTCAGAAAAGCTTACTCTAACAAACTGCTGCTGCTTCTTCCTCTTACTCACTCAAAATGTCGAAGAATGTTCAGCCGAGTTTCATCACCAATGCTATTCACGTCGATTTTCATTCAATATCCACATCCTCTGATGAAGAGACCAAGGAGTTGATACAAAGGCTGGATACCTCCGGACTCCTGGTAATCTTGAGCCAGACCCCCTCTTTTTACAAGAACGAACTACAAGAGTTCTTTGCTACGACCAATGTTGTGGATGACACCGTGGTGGCATCCATCTCTGGACAATCAGTCACCATCACCCAACCAGAATTTGCCACTCACCTGTGCCTACCCTCTACCGGACTCACTGATTGTTTGACTATTCCGGCAGAACTAAGAGAAGAGATGCGTCTCACAGTCTCGGACTCTGTTCATCGCCTTCCACGTCCTCCTTTCCGGAAAGTATTGATGAAGAGTCATTATAGACAACTGGCGGACATAATCTCCAAGGGGCTCCTATGTAAGGCATGATCATTTGATATGATTACCCCTGAAAAGTTTGACGGTATGAGCGCTATATGCAAAGGGTAGATAAACTGGTCAGCTGTGTTATTTCAAATACTGACTAGTCTGGTAGCATCTGGCAAGGGTCAATCAGGTTTTGCTCTCCCACTAAGCAGTCTTTTTGAGAGCAAACACATTAAGACAAGGGCTCTCTCTCACCTTCATCCAGGGAGGCTCATCACTCACAAGTATCTTCAGCTTCATCGCCAACGAAGTGGCAGAGAAGGCGGAGTGACAAAGCGTCGCTTGACTCAGGTAATCAGTGACTCTGAACAGACTGTATCGGAATCCGCTGAGTCTTCTCCCCCTCCTAAGAAGCCCAGAACACGTAAAGCTGCTCCTCAGGCCGCCCGACTGCTAGCCACTGGAGCACTCACTCAGTCCAGACCAACTGCTCAACCAAGATCTCGGAGTCCACGCCAACCGCCTGCCGAAAAACGCGACTATTCCAAACATTGGTTCGGGCGCAAATCGTATCGTTTTCTGACTCCTCCTTTAATTTCTCTTATCTATTTACTGTTTTTGTTGACTTTTTCTTTGTATTTACTGATCCACTTAAATACATTCACATTAATTGCAACCTTTTCATTTCTATAAATAGCGACTCTTGTTTGTTCACAGAACACACATTCACTCAACATGCTTACTTTCAAGCTATTCAAAATTCCATGGTTTTCTGTTAGATCTTTTTCCGCTTCATGGGTTTATTACTTATCTAAATCAACCCCTCATGGGTTGATTACTTATCTAACCCAGCTCTGTTAAGCTTCAGCGCTTTGATCCTGTTCTGGTGCTCCTCATCAGTCAGGAACTACTAACAACAGATGTCTGGGGGCTGATGACAAAAAGGGGGAAGACAGAGATAGACTATTCTCGTTAGGTGAATCCATGAACCATGGAAGCTGCCTGATGAATATACGTATGACTCTTCCCGACCTTCTCTCTGAAACAAGGTAGACCGGCAGAGATAGAGTATTCTTATTAGGTCCTCTCTGAAACAAGGTGGATCGAGCTCTTCCTCTCTGAAATAAGGTGGATCGAGCTCTTCCTCTCTGACACCAGGTGGATCGAAGCTCTCCGGGTCTACAATGCTTGTTTAAAGATTTGTCATGTATCAGCTATATTATGTAAACTAAATTGGTCTTAGATTCTAATCAAGTTATTAGAATTCATCTTTATTCTCTCTCAATTGTCCAGTTTGATTACAACTTGTAATCTGCTTATATTTAATGAAAATTTCTTTTCCATTATGTCTTCAAGTAATTTCAGGATTCTCATCTTATTTACTCCAGTAGGAAATAGATCATTGCTTAGTTTTGTCATCACCAAAAAGGGGGAAATTGTTGGGAAAACGATTTCTAAAGTTTTGGTAATTACAAACCGGATAACAAAGACCAACTGGATGAAGTCCTACCGGATATTAAAGACCAACTGGATAAAGACTCCTACCGGGTGAAGACATAAACTGGATGCCTACCAACTGGATGGACATCAACCGGATGAAGTCATCAACTGAATAAGTCACCAACTGGATGAAGTCCTACCGGATATTAAAGACCAACTGGATAAAGACTCCTACCGGGTGAAGACATAAACTGGATGCCTACCAACTGGATGGACATCAACCGGATGAAGTCATCAACTGGATAAGTCACCAACTGGATGGACATCAACCGGACAAGACATCAACTGGATAAGTCATCAACGGGATGGACATCAACCGGAAGAAGTCACCAACTGGATGGACATCAACCGGACAAGACATCAACTGGCTAAGACATCAACTGGTTAAGACATCAACTAGATAGACATCAACCGGGTGAAGACATCAACCGTACAAGCTATCAACCGGACAAACTTAAACTGGATGGACATCTACTGGACAACTATCAACTGAATAGTCTCTCACTGAACAAGGACATCAACTGGTCATAAGTGGATGAACGACCAGTTGAACAAAGAAAACCAGCAGAAGTCTGAGCTTCCAGTTAGAGCACTAAGCAACGAGACAAAATCAATACAACATTCTCTGACAAAGGTACAACAGAGCGGCGCATCCTGCTATATCTCCGCCACCATTACCGTCAGAGTGAAAAGAGCCGTTGCTTTACAAAATAGGAAAGAAGACAATATGAAATTAGAAAGCTAATCTCTTCCATATACAGAAAGGCTACCGTTGGACATCCAAACCTATAAATACATCCAAGCAGAGAATGAAGAGGCGCTGAGCGATTTCCAACTAAGAGATATACTTCAAAGCAAACAAGAAAGCCAAACTACTGATATTCCAAACGTTCAGCAAAGAGCAGACAAACAGCAAAACTGAATCTGTGATAGATTATTTTCAATTGAAGTCTGCTGCTCAGAAACTCTCTAAGCCAGAAAGTTTATTTTGTAAAGAGTGTCATAGAATCCATTGTAACCAAAAGTTAAGAAGAGTGTGATTGCTAGGAGTTTAGGCCAAGTGTGTTAGTGCCTAAGAAGGTTGTATACTGTAAAAGTGTAAACCAAGTCTTCTAGTGAATCCTTCCTGCAAAGGAAGAAGGGGAGACGTAGAAGCGTTGTGCTTCGAACTTCCAGAAACAACTCTTGTTATTTGTTTATTGCTTTATTACTTCAGTTTTATTCCTCACAAGTTTTGTAGACGTCTTCCGCACTATAATAAGTGTCTACTGACTTGCCTGATATTGAGAAGCAACTGTAATACTTAACAGTTTACAGTTAACTAGAAAAGAAATCAAAATTGTATCTAGTGTTTATTCAACCCCCCCCTTCTAAACACTACCCCGATCCTAACATGGGTGATTGTAGACAGACTGACCAAAGTGTCTCACTTCATTCACTATAGTATGACCTTCACCTATTTAAGGATGGCTCAGCTATATATTTGAGATGTTGTAAGATTGCACGGGATCCCTATTTCTATAGTGTCGGATCGAGATCCACGATTCACATCTCATTTTTGGGAGGACCTTCAGTCAGCTTTGGGAACTGAAGTTAGGTTGAACACTGCTTATCATCCTCAAACGGATGGCCAGACCGAGCGTACTATCCAAACGCTCGAGGACATGTTGAGGGCATGTATATTAGAGTTTGATACTTCATGGCAGGATTCAGTGACCTTGGTAGAGTTCTCGTATAACAATAGCTACCAGGAAAGCATTCAGATGGCTCCTTTTGAGGCCCTTTATGGCAGACGATGTAGATCACCCTTATGTTGGGATGACTTGGATTGTAAATCGATCGGAGGACCAGAATTGGTTCGGGAAATGGAAGAGAAGATAAAGGTGATAAGGCAGAAAATGAAAGCAGCCCAGGAGAGACATACAGCTTATACTAATAAACGACGGCGACCGCTAGAATTTTAGTTGGGAGATAAGGTCTTTTTGAAGACCTCACCTTTTAGAGGTGTTGTACGATTTGGAATGCGCGGGAAATTATCCCCGAGATAAGTTGGGCCGCATGAGATCTTGCAGCGCATTGGCACATTAGCTTACCGACTGGCCTTGCCACCTTCTTTGTCTGGTATACATGATGTGTTCCATGTGTCTATGTTACGGAAGTATGACCTGCATCCGTCACATGTATTGCAGCCTTATGAGGTTCAATTAGAATCCGAAGTATCTTATGTGGAACGGCCTGTTAGAATTCTGGATCGAGCAGACCGCAGACTTCGGAACAAAGTGATACCTATGATTAAAGTTCAGTGGGATCGCAGGGGGTGTCGAGGAGGCCACGTGGGAGACGGAGCAACATATGATGCAGCACTATCCGGAACTATTTTCTGGTATGAATTTATGTCTTGTTTCGTTTTGGTAAATGCATGATGATTTCAAGGACGGCATCTTATAAGTAGGGGAGTATTGCGATGTCCCCGAAATAATTATTTGCAATCAAACATTAATTATGTTATGAGAGGGTTATGGTATTAAATTATTGGGGTTGAATTAATAAATAATATGGTGAAATGCTTAGTCATGCGGTGGGCGTGACCTAGTAATGCATTTCAGGGTGCATGTGATGCATGTTGGGAATTTGTGTTATGGCATTATTATTTGGGGTGCGTGTTGATTGTTTTGGTAAAGCATGTTTAATTGGAGTTTTGATGTATTTTATTGAATAAATGTTATAAAATATCATGTGAGGATATTTTAATACATCATACTAAATACCTGGACACAATTATTCATTTAGCATGCTTTAGCCACACATTTAACCACTACCACTCATTAAACCACCCTCAACCCATATCTGCAGGATGCCCATACCCCCCACTTGACTCTCCCCTCACTCAATCTCTATCACTCCTTTTTCCCCAATTTTCTTCCCTCATTTTCGTCCAGCATTAGGCAAGGAGGTAGGAGGAAGAATCTGCCATTTTCAAGGCTTGAAACCTTGCTAAAAGTTGGAGCAAAAAAGGTGAGGAACCATGTTTTGTCTTGGTTTAATGCTTGTTTAAGGAGAGTTATTTTGTTGAGTGAAAATGGCATGTATGGTAGTATTCTTGTTGGATTTTGTTGTTGTGTAGCTTCATGGTAGTACAATGGAGTATTTTTGTTGTTGGGGTATGATGGTTTGTGGTGTGTTTTATGGTAGCCTTGGGATGGTGCTCGAAAATGGTGTTGTTTCGCGATTACAGACTTTGGCGATCGATCGGCGCATTTTCCCAGATCGATCGCGAGCACCAGAGTACGAGACAGAAGCTTTCGGCGATTGATCGGCATGTTTTCATCGACCGATCGCGGAGTGGAAAATTTTGGGCATTGAGGCAGTAACATCTCGCGATCGATCGGGGCCCATTGGCGATCAATCGCGAGAAGCCAAATTATGTGTTTTAATTATTTATTGTGGGCTTTTTGGTATTGGGCTATTATTGGCATCTAATATTGGTTTGTGTGATTGTGTAGAACCATCCCAGGTGGCAACACAGCCAAGAAAGTAAAGTCCTACCACATCCTACTTTTGGAAAGGTACGTAGAAGACATACGGGCACCCAACGGTAACATGTAATTTATATACGCATTGGGATATGCATTGTGGATGCAAGTGTATATTGAATTGTGCATGGTAGATGCAAATACATGTTGATCTATGCATTATGATTGCATATGCGTATGTTGATTGTTTGATGCACATCCCATGAGTCATGGTTATATTGGAGTGATGATTTTAATGCTTTGCCGCTGTCACTTGAAGCGATGATAGAATACTTGCCGCTGTCATATTATAGCGAGGAATGAATATTTGCCGCCAAATGTTGAAGCGAGGGTATTGCCGCATGTCGCATTTGAGCGAGGTTATTCAATGCCGCTAATATGTCGAAGCGAGGGGTATTGGTGCCCCTGTCATGACAAGCGAGGTGCATTAAAATACACTTTTATAACAGACTAGGGATTGGTAATTGGTGATATGTCATGACATTTGTGAAACCATTGAATAATCTATTGATTATACTCATGAGTTATTATACGGGAACAACCAAAAGTGGATGCAATTGGGAATATTTACGATTCATGCATTTACACTTTTTAATCATGCTATGTTTAACATGGATTATTATATGCTCATGATTTGGGGGTTGTCCTTGTAGGTACATCTTGGCATAAAGGGGCTAAGGTCGGGTTGACGCAGTGAGCTAGCGAGGAGGGCTTTTGATTTAGAAGCTGTGATTCTTTTGTATAGTTTCTACTCTAGGAGTAGTGTAAATCTATAGGATTAACATTCATTTTGTTAGGAATGTAATTAATCCATTTGGAAGTAATTATCTTGGCATGTAACCCTTATAGCTCAAGGCCTCAACACGAAATTTTTATACTCTGATAATACACTTTAGCTCTACTTATGTCCCTATTTTGCACTTAAGGAACTAGGGTCCTTACAACAGTTATGCTAAATGTCAATGGAGCTAGAACAACCCCATCCACGACCGTGTCGATGAACTCTGATTGGGAGGCTTACTACTTTAGCTAGGAAGGAATATGTTTTGATCAGTTTATGATAGATCTAATCTCAGAAAGAGAAAAGTAGAATTGTTATCTATCTATTTATTGATCAAAAAGATCTCTATTTGAATTTCTGTGTACTTTAAACCTTGTAAATTGACTTGTTGAAATAGAAAAAAAGGTTATCTCCCAGCTATGTAGGCGAAATTCACTGAACCATGTTTATGTTTTGTGTTGCATGATTCCTTTTGTGATTCTAACAAGTTCCCTAAAGTTTGTAACTGAAAGGAATCCGATAACAAGCACGCAACGGAATATAAAACAAACTCGGATTCCACCAAGGATCTATACGAAGTGAAGACATTCGGTGTTAAGAGTTTATACCTTTGAAGCATGCTTGAGGAAGACTGTCGGATGTGTTACGTTCACAAGTCATGAGCAAAATGTCAACGTTCTGCTTCTACGGCATCCACAAGATCAAATCGCCTTAAGGGATATTGATGGTTCAATTCCTAGGGTTTGCGACAAATAGTATCCCAACCAGTTAGAAACCCTAGGCCCATCATAATATATATATATATATATATATATATATATATATATATATATATATATATATATATATATATACAATCATACATACATACATACACACACATATATATGGAGGCCCAATAATATATAAAAATTTATATACCGACCCATATACATAACTTCACATTTTCTTTTACTAGGACTCTTCCTAATTTATTTAATTCATCAAACGAATTTAATATCCCTTTATCGTTTTAATCTTTTTGTGTGACCCGTTAGGATCTTGAAACGTTGGCAGTGACATAAATTCTTATTTTTTTGTCATAAGCAATGAGCCGTATCTCGCAACATTTCAAGGCTACTCAAGTTACAAGAATGTCATAGACTCGACATTACCTATTATATATTTATCATATAATTTAATCACTTTGTCCTAGATGTTTAAATTGAACACGAGTTATGGAATGTGTCACATGCGTATAGTTCAGTATTTTACTTCTTGATCGCCGAGTAGACTAGATTTAATAAAATGAGCTCGATATCACATATTGACTCATTCGAGCATGTCCATGCATATTAGTCTCACTCGATCAAGGGTCCAAAAACCACTCCCGTTATATGGAAGAGACAAATCCTATATTGATCACTCAACATCCCTCTACATAATTCATAGTATATCCAGTGATTGTCTTTACAACTTACTCTATTACAGGTAACGTTTAGCTGAATGTTTCAATCTGGTTCGATTCATGATCACATCTGCAAACCTTATCCCGTGGGCCTTAGTACAATATCTAGATATTTAACTCCTTATGTTGGGATCTCTAATTATCACAAGTTGTAAGTATCATATACATAATTATAAATACGAGAATCGCTTATGACTTTCATATAACAATCCATGTAGCATTCTCATAGTGGGTCGGTCAAGTACATAGTTCTCTAACATGTCCCCATATGTTGATTTGATATCTCATATCCATGACTAAAGTCATCAATCAACATATACTAATCTCAATGTATTATTATTATCCTTGTTCATGATAATACTTGACCATCCAATATTTAAGAATAATATATAATTATTCTAAGTACATTATTATATATAAATTCTTATGCAAACAATGAAATAAAATATAATAATGAATTGCCATACAAGAAATATCATAATACAATGTATGCCAAAATCAAATATCTAATGAATGGTATTTAGGGCATATTCCAATAGTAACAAGAATTACTTGATATAACATCGCAATTTCATAACAATTAGCATCGTCTATGGTACTGGACCATCGAGATGGGTTCGATAAAATATAACATCAAGAAGTTTTTTTGCCAAGAACAACTTTGGTTTATAGAGAATCAAGATGTAGGCGATTCTGGTACAACAAAAAGAGAAATAAGATTGCCCTCTCAGATAAATAAAAAGCTGAAATACTGGAGAAGGTGTAGAGGGCAATAATCCAATGCCTTGGTGACAAAGCTCTTCGAGAGGTAGCGAGGGATAAATCATCTGTTGCGATGTGGCTCAAGCTTGAAACCTTGTGTATGATGAAGTCCTTGGTGTGACCCGGATTCTACCAGCTCTACCGACCAATCAGATCAGTTTGGAGTCTCATCGGTTGTGCCAAGTCAGTTCTAAACTGATGTAACTAACATATTCATCAACTGAGCAGATGCTATGAATCGCCTCAACCGATGTTTCTATTAGCTCAACCTATGAGGATAACCATCAGCTCAACATGTCACATACTCAACCTATGCCCAATCTTCCAAGCTGTGGATCAGCTCTACCTAGCAATGCCATCAGCTCTATCTATATGATCCCGCCAGCTCAGCTTATCTAAGCAATCAGCCCAATAGAATTGGTAAACCCCACTAACCCCTCATTTACAAAGAATGGTAATGGAGGCTATGTTCAAAGAATTTTAGGGATTTGACATTGAAGTGAAATAATTGCAGAATTAATGGAGATCATGGGTTGTAACACCTGGACTTTTAACTCTATAAATACCCGAGCATTCCCAAAGGAAAAATTACACAAACTCTGCACCAATCTCGAAAATACACACAGACGCACATTTGCTATTTTGGAGAAGAAGAATGACCCATTTTCGAAGCTTTCTACACCAAAGTTTTGAGATAATTTCTATAAGTGGGTTTTTGAATACTATGATTCATTTTGTATTAAAGTTATACATATGTGTTAAAGTTTAATCCAATACAAGCTATAAGTTCTTAAAATTAAGACAACAAGAAATAGGTGTTTAGGATCAAAGTGCTACGTGTATGAGGACCACCTCTTGAATCTGAGGAGCAAAGTACCACATATACGGGAGCCACCACTTTAACCCATATAAACATATCTGAATTCTTGATGTTAATGGAACCATGTTTTAATTCCGTGCATTCCGAATCTGATATATATGTTCTGCTATGATCGGAAATCTGCTCTGTTAAGTTCTATATGCATTCCGAAATCTATTATGTTACAAAGTTTAGTATATATGTATGTTTTACGATATTTGATTGGCCTCAGTCCTGTTTGCTGGGTTTTTTTCCAAACACTCACCTCTTATGCCCTTTCCGTAGATAAGAACGAGTCAGAGGTAGAAGACAATGGACAATATCATTTTTGGGGATGGTGATCTGCTCCTGGTGACATGAAGTCAACCGCTACTAATATTTAAATTAGTTTCATTATTTTATGCTTCCGTAACGTTTTATGTTTTCAATCAGTTGTAAATCAGTCTTAAAATATCAGTTCAGCTGTAAAGACAATTATATTTTTTTATGGAATGAAAGACTGGTTTGTTTGAGATCTGTATCCAAGGCTTGTTATTTTTGAATGTTTAATTTGGAAATAACGCCAGTGTCATCGATGTATGACTTCAACTTCTAATCTTGCCATTAGTGCATTTATCAAAATCATTAGTGCATACATTATATTGTTAGGAAATTCTCATTACATGCTTCGTACTTATGGCATGACTTTTATAAAAAATTTATAGAATTCCCCATAAACCAATTCTCAACACAACTTAATACACTATGTATTGGAGCGTTTATCGCGTACTCCCAAATTAACCATTCTCAAGTTAATAGCAATAACGAATGTAGTAGCATGAGTAGGGATCGATCCCACGAGGAATGATGCATTTTGTGTTAATCAGTGCAAACCAAATTAAACAGAGGGTATTGAAATTAATTAAAGTACTACTATGCAAAAATACAAAAGTGATGAATTTATGAGAGAAAAACGATTTTTGGCTTTCAGTCGACTTTACAATTGGATTTTATTATCTTAATCATCAATTCTCTTAAAGAATTCGCATATGAATATTAATCTTGGAAACTTAATTCCTATCTCACCTTAATTGAAGTTAGGTAGCCCACACATTCTATTCTAACCATTATCAATCAATTAATCAAACACACGTGATTAAGATTAAAAGATGATAGATTCATAAACTAGTTGGAAAGACGAAGCTAGACAATATAATCCACGCTTCTATATTTAGTCTAGTTGTATTTTTTCCCTAAGAATTTACAATCTCACACGCACAAATTTTTAATCTTAGTGGCTTCATAAAACAAGCTTTAGATTGCATGCACAATTACTAGGTGATCAATCCAATAATTAGACACAACAATCCTATCAATCAAGTATAGAAAAACACAATCAATACTCATACAAAAATTGATAAAAAGCACATGAATTTCATAAGAAAAATAAACCCCAATGTATTGTCTTCCTCAATCAAGAATCAAAAAAGGTGTATAGAAAATCATGGCTAATGCAAACTGTCAAAGTTAAATATAAAAAGCCAAAAAGAAAACAAACTAGGCAAAACAATGTAGATCTTCACTTGTTGAGGTTGTCACACCCGCATTCGTTTCGATCTTCATAGCCGCCTTTGAACTATGATGAACTAGATATGAACTATCTATGAAAAGTATGCAAAAGTATGTGAAAAAAGTCTCCTTTGAGGTCTATGGTCGTGGGTAATTTATAGGAGAAGGGGTGATGGCAAGAGTCCTTGTAGGATGCAAAGAAGTCAAGTCTTTAATTTTTTTCTGGAACTGCCTACCGATAGATTTGTCCGGGCGATCGATCAGTAGCTCTTTTCAATTTTTTTTTCAACTTTCTGCCCTCGCCGATCGATCGCTGGCTAACTCGTGATAGATTGTGAGGTCTTGAATTTTTCAGTCATGGGTATAACAATGCACCGATCGATTGGTCACACTTTTTCAACATATTTTCGATTTTTCCGTCCGTCTTCGATTCCTCTTGATCTCTAATGCATTCCTTGGTCATAATTTCATCATTATTAGCTCCTTCTTTCCAATTTCACCAACATTCAGGTAATTATACGATTAGGCAATAAATGTATCAGTTAGCTATCAAAGCATACCAAATCGTAGACAACTAAACACATTATATGTGTATTTCTAGGCACATCACACTCCCTCATACTTAGTCTTTACTCGACCACGTGTAAATCAGACCCAAAAAAATATTTTGTGGCTCATAGGTTTATTACGAACAAACTTGCTGACCGCTTTATTTTTAAACAAAAGATATTTCAAAGAATAGTGTGAAGCGATTCTACCGCAAGTGCACGGTTGTCAAGTTTTAGTATAGTGAAAATTAAGTACGGGTTGTCGAATCCACAGGGACTAATGTATAAGTACCAAATAAGATTAATAAAATTATATTTAGCCTACGATTAACAAAGGTGATTATCTGAAACCAAACTAAACTAACATCCAACAGATAAACAAGAAATAATAAAATGAGTGGTTCCGGATATGCAAAGGTAAGTTACTCGAGAAATTTACCAAGCTTGTCGTTCAACTATGTTATCTTTAATGATTCAACTGAATTCTCAAAATATCAACCAATTGATTCTAAAGGTGAAAAGTTTTCTCTATTATTCGTTACACTCTCTCGAGCTGTAAAGAAACTAACAATAAATTAGAATAAGTCACTCTCGTGCACCTATTTACTAATTCAAAGTTGCATAAATTATCAAAACCTTATAACTCTAAATCTCTCGATTCCAAGTTCTCACGTATGCGATATCATCTCTCGATCTCAATCGTAACATACATCATAAATTAATGGAGCGTGTTACAACGTTATCTCTCGATCTCGGTTATAACTCTCAGATTCAATCAAAGCTAGCTAGAATTTGATCTACACAAGCAATTAATTTATGAACAATAGCAATCAATGCGCTCAAACACAATTGAATCAGTAATCAAACACAACGAAACTAAAACTCGAATAAAATAAACTAGATTTAATTCAAATCAAATACATAAGAGTTTTATTGTCTCTCGACCTCAAAAACATCAAATGAAATTGAAAATCAAATAAATTGAAGTTTAGAAATACGATAAACGGTGGATGAATCCGTGCGTTGCACCGTGATTTCTTCTCTTGTTCCTTCCTTGCACTCCGGAATGGATTGGCTTGACTTTGGACGACGAACGGAGATTGAATCTCCTTTGGCGGCGTTAGGCGGCGGCTAGGGCTGCTCCTCTTGACCTAATTCACGTCTGGTATGGTGTGTCTTTGAATTGGAAGAGATTTTCCCTTTTATACCTCAAAAAATCATTTCAAAAATGGAAGATAAGATTTTCCCGGATTTGCGTCTCGATCGATCGAGATTGTCGTCCGATCGATCGGTGCACTGTTCATGCCAGCCTTTGAAACTCACTGCCTCGCTCGATCGATCGAGATTTTCTACCGATCGATCGAGACTTTGAAAAAATCAGCTCTGAAGTTTACTGCCTCGCTCGATCGATCGGAAAATTGTTCCGATCGATCGAGACTTGAAAATCTTTTCTTCTCAGCGCACTGTCTGGCTCGACCGATCAAGACATAATCTCGATCGATCGAGATTCCGAAAATCTCATTTCCTAAATTTTAGCTCTTTTTCGCCTCGATTTCGCCCGTTATCTTCATATTAGATCATTTCTTCCACTTCCGATCTATTTTCCTGAAACAAACGAATAAACACCAAAAAGCATAATATCATCCAGGAAAAAATACGGAAAGTAGGAAGAAATTACAGTTAAAAACACTCAAAATCTAAGCCTATCAACTCCCCCAAACTTAGACTTGATTGTCCTCGAGCAAGCAATAAGCTCAAAAAGAAAAGTTAAACTCGATACTAAGCATGAATCATCTTTACAACATACGTAAAAACTCAGAAATCCTACTTACACATCAATAGAAGTCATTCAACATTTAACAAGAAGCAATTCCTCCTAAGTTAAATAATACATCGCAACATCGGAACGTGCGTGTGTGCTATTGTCAAACATGAGTTACATATATATCTTTAAGATCAACACGTGCCATATCAACTCCTAGTCAAGATTACTTTGAATTACTCTACAAATTTACTATCCAGCACTTCTCCACTAATGTAATTATTCCCTAGACTTGGATCAAAAGGTCTTAAAAGCTTATAACGTTAGGCCTTTTGGTGTCGGCTTCAAAGAAAAGGTAGGATGAATTCAAAGAAGAGAGTATAATAAAATCAGTTCAACTATTTTCTCACATAATCATTGAGCTTCTCTTCACATTTTCTAGCCTTGGCCACTTTGGGTCTTATTTAAATTTTCTTTTCAAGGCTTTTTCTCTACATCTTTTCTTTTTCTTTGCTCATTCTTTCGTCCTTTTTGAACTCATTTGCATATAACAATTCTGTGCAATGAATGAGATTCATTATACTCTCCTAGGGATGGATAAAATTGTTCTTTTAGGCTCAAACCAAGGTGGGTATAATGAGTTTTCCAAGAATGCCGAATGGGGGTCTAATCATATGCAATGCATATACCATTCTTTTTCAATAAGGCTCAAAAGGGGACACTAAGGAATAATGTATACCAGGTAGGCTTGAAAGGCTCAAACGGTCCAAAAATTGCCTAAATCATCTCCAAGTCTAGTTCCTAATTATAAATTTCGCCTCAAAGTGCTTTCAACTAAACTGTAGAGTTATCTAAGATACTCAAGACTCATCACAGTTAACACAAATTTTCAATTTAATCAATACATACTTCACTCAATCATGACTCAATAAGTGCTCAAATTATTCCTCAGTTTTGACATATAGTTAACAAAGGATATATACAAACAAGTTAAACATTTCCATGACTCCTATCTAGATGAGGATTAATTTCATCATGTATTACCGTTGCAAATCCAACTCATCATTTCTCAAGAATAACTCATTTTCTAAAAAACAATTTTGTGATAGCACTCAAGGACGGTTCAAGTGACAATTAAGCACTCAACATGCAGATAAAACAAGTTAAACACGCAAGATTAAACACGCAAGCCACTCCCCCAAACTTAACTGAAACATTGTCCTCAATGTTTAAAAGAATCAAAAGGGAAAAAGTAACTCCCCTGATCAAGACGCTTGCATGAGGATTGAGGAAGTTTGGCTTTTGAAAACTCCATTGCTGTAGGGGTTCATCGCTCCACTTGAGTACCTCGCAAAAGAAGGATGCTAAAACAAATCGACAAGAGAGAAAAACAAACTAAATGCAAAATTGAAAATAAAACAAAGCTAAATGCAAAAGGATACACTTGGGTTGCCTCCCAAGAAGCGCTGATTTCTAGTCGTCGGCTTGACCATCAGAAACCACCATCAAAGAGCGGTTGCCGCCCATAGTAGGTATCGTATGATACCATTAATAGGTCTTCATTCAGTATGCCCTCAAGATTGGCCAGATGTCTCCAGTGTAAACTCGTCGCTCCAACAACTTTCGTCATGACATAGTGAGCATGGGAGAATGATTCTTTACTTCACTTCATCTCATATGGGGCGTAGTGCGGTGAAGTTGGTGGCATCGATGGGAAATACGTATCCACATATGGCATATAACATGTCTCCATCGATGGGTGCATATCAAGGTTCTCGAAACTCTCATCCTCCAACATCACTCTTGGCTTGTTTTCCCTTAGGATCTCCTCAGATGACTTTTCCACTGTAGGCTCAATCACTTCCATAGGTTCAACTTCCCTTGATTCTTCCACATGAGTGGGATCACTCCCCCAAACTTGATTGGTTGAGTGATCATCATCATGTACCCAGGCCTGATTTGTAGATCTCGTCTCCTCCTCTTGGCAGCTCATTGAGATGGTTTCTACTAGGATTGCTAATTGCTGCTCTAGATGACGTATATAATTGGTCTGGTTCTCTAAACGCTGCTCAGTTGATGCCATGAGTCTAAATAATATAATCTCTGATTGAGCCGTTCCTTCTACAAAACTATATTTCTTCTCGCCGTGATGCTCAAAGGTTTTGTGCGTATCATTAGGGTAGTGAGGCTCTGGTGGGTATTGGTGACTCCAACCTTGCAAGGAAGGATCAAAATGCCAGTGGTAATCGAAATCCGCCATATCATTGAACAGGTGTAATACACTGTCCTCAACTCTATCAACCAGGGGACTCCCAGTCACCAGTGCTCCTCTGAATACCCATCCTCGTGTCTGTGCATCCAAACCTTTGAAGAAATGTTGCAGAAGAGTATAGTTCGAAAGTTATGATACCTGAATGTGTCTGCCAGTTCATTGAATCTCTCCCACGCCGAATAAAACGGCTCTGAAAATTGTTGGGCAAATCTTGTGAAGACTTGTTGATGAAGCATCACAAGTACCTCGCAAGAATAACAAATAACATACTTGAATAAAATAATATTTTTTTTTTCGAAAATAACAAAAAGAAAAAGAAAACAAAAACGAAATAATAAAAATTGGCTAAATTACAATCAACTAATCTCGTATGATATTATACAGATTAGTCCCCGGCAACGGCGCCAAAAACTTGACCGCTTTATTTTTAAACAAAAGATATTTCAAAGAATAGTGTGAAGCGATTCTACCGCAAGTGCACGGTTGTCAAGTTTTAGTATAGTGAAAATTAAGTACGGGTTGTCGAATCCACAGGGACTAATGTATAAGTACCAAATAAGATTAATAAAATTATATTTAGCCTACGATTAACAAAGGTGATTATCTGAAACCAAACTAAACTAACATCCAACAGATAAACAAGAAATAATAAAATGAGTGGTTCCGGATATGCGAAGGTAAGTTACTCGAGAAATTTACCAAGCTTGTCGTTCAACTATGTTATCTTTAATGATTCAACTGAATTCTCAAAATATCAACCAATTGATTCTAAAGGTGAAAAGTTTTCTCTATTATTCGTTACACTCTCTCGAGCTGTAAAGAAACTAACAATAAATTAGAATAAGTCACTCTCGTGCACCTATTTACTAATTCAAAGTTGCATAAATTATCAAAACCTTATAACTCTAAATCTCTCGATTCCAAGTTCTCACGTATGCGATATCATCTCTCGATCTCAATCGTAACATACATCATAAATTAATGGAGCGTGTTACAACGTTATCTCTCGATCTCGGTTATAACTCTCAGATTCAATCAAAGCTAGCTAGACTTTGATCTACACAAGCAATTAATTTGAACAATAGCAATCAATGCGCTCAAACACAATTGAATCAATAATCAAACACAACGAAACTAAAACTCGAATAAAATAAACTAGATTTAATTCAAATCAAATACATAAGAGTTTTATTGTCTCTCGACCTCAAAAACATCAAATGAAATTGAAAATCAAATAAATTGAAGTTTAGAAATACGATAAACGGTGGATGAATCCGTGCGTTGCACCGTGATTTCTTCTCTTGTTCCTTCCTTGCACTCCGGAATGGATTGGCTTGACTTTGGACGACGAACGGAGATTGAATCTCCTTTGGCGGCGTTAGGCGGCGTCTAGGGCTGCTCCTCTTGACCTAATTCACGTCTGGTATGGTGTGTCTTTGAATTGGAAGAGATTTTCCCTTTTATACCTCAAAAAATCATTTCAAAAATGGAAGATAAGATTTTCCCGGATTTGCGTCTCGATCGATCGAGATTGTCGTCCGATCGATCGGTGCACTGTTCATGCCAGCCTTTGAAACTCACTGCCTCGCTCGATTTATCGAGATTTTTTACCGATCGATCGAGACTTTGAAAAAATCAGCTCTGAAGTTTACTGCCTCGCTCGATCGATCGGAAAATTGTTCCGATCGATCGAGACTTGAAAATCTTTTCTTCTCAGCGCACTGTCTGGCTCGATCGATCGAGACATAATCTCGATCGATCGAGATTCCGAAAATCTCATTTCCTAAATTTTAGCTCTTTTTCACCTCGATTTCGCCCGTTATCTTCATATTAGATCATTTCTTCCACTTCCGATCTATTTTCCTGAAACAAACGAATAAACACCAAAAAGCATAATATCATCCAGGAAAAAATACGGAAAGTAGGAAGAAATTACAGTTAAAAACACTCAAAATCTAAGCCTATCACTTGCCCTCACTTTAGTGCCTCAACAATTTTTAGACATGCATAGTAATGAAAGGCGGTAAAAGGCTAACAATAGAACAAGTTCAATCCCTAGACATTTCATACCCAACAAAGTAGCGAACGTGCGTTTGTGGTCATAAGAAAATGTCATGCACATATTATAGATCCAATCAATGTAAACTTGCAACAGCTCAAGTTATACACTAATACAAGTATACACTCACTTGCACACTCTTCTCAACTATCTTAGCCACTTGCAAACACAAATCAAGTAGGTCTTTATTAGTTTGTAGCTTGGCCTAGGAGTTGGCTATGAAAGAAAGGGTAAAGATGCATCAATCAATAGAGTATAATGATATCCACAATAAAAAACTTCTCTTGCATGATTTTTTTCAAACTTTCTCCATTTTCACACCTTGTATATTTTTGCAAGGCATTCTTTTAATCATTTTTCTCTTTTATGCCTTGGCTCCCATTTGGAGTCGTATTTTTCTATTTTCTCATGGCATTCCCTTTTCTTTCATGCATGTACTTCTTTTGACAATGAAACTCACAAACATTTGATTTAATGATAACAAGTGCATTTGAATGAAATAGATCATACTCCCTTCAAAGGTATGGATAAAGTTCATATTTAGGTTCATTAGGGAAGATGATAACTAGTCAAAGAACGATGAATGATGGTCTTTTTGTATGCTTAGCACACAACCATTCCTTTTGCAATAAAGCTCAAAAGAGGTACTAGAGAAAATTTTGTTTACATGGTAAGTTTGAAAGGCTCAAACACATCAAATATCACCTATATCACTTTCATGTTCGCAAGTAGTCTAGACATTCGTCTCAAAGAACATGTAGTTAAGTTCTAGCATGTATCAGAGACTTCCTAAGACTATCACAAAATTCACACAATCTTTACTACGCTACGCACACTTCACAAGTCATGACAATTTGTGATGTCCGGAAATTACTGTGTTAATCCCGGTGTGGCTATAATCCTTAAAGGATTTTATTTTGTGGCAATTAGGAATTAATTGCGGTTTTGGGTCTCCCGAGGTTGTTAAATCGGGCATTTGGGATCGTTGGATCCAAAGGTTGAGATTGTATTCTCATTTTAGTGGAAAACCTATGAGTTGGGTTTTTGGTGGGACTTGGAGTCCGGGGTGCTTTATGTTGGGGCTGGTAGGGGAATTTGATGTTGGAGAAAGAGCTTTTGAAAACAGATGATTTTTAATGAATCATGATGTATTTGTGGAGGTATTGAGCATTTTTGCTATATATACCAAATGGACTCGGGATTCTGTCATTCGGAATCCATTTCCTCTCCTCTCTCCCCTCTCCTACGATAACCCATCCCCAAACCCTTTTCCCCTTCCTCCTTCAAGGAAAATCGACGGAGGCTCGATTTAGGAGCCGGATTCTTCGAAGATAAGTTGGTAATATCCTTCCCCTCGCTTTTATCTTCGTTTGGATTGTGATTTTGTTGGTTTTGGTTGAGTTTTGGGTTTAGTTTGGTTTGGGTGATTTTGTTGAAAATCTTAAAATCTTTGGGTTTGTTTTATTTTGGGTTGAGCACCCTTGTTGGGGGTCCTTGTGTGTGGATTTGTTGTGGTTTTGAGTTGGGAGGAGTTGGGGTATGATTTGTGGAGGTTTCAAGCTTTTGAAAATGGAGATTTTCGTGTTGCAGGTCTAGCGATCGATCGCCCGCTGGCAGTGGGCTTTTCAGCATTGTGGCGATCGATCGCCACTTTTGAGCGATCGATCGCCTCGCGCCAGTAAGATCTGGCGATCGATCGCCATATCGAACGATCGATCGCCAAGGGGCTAGCGATCGATCGCCCGGTATAGCGATCGATCGCCAGCAGGGGATTTTTGTTTTTCTTGGCTTTTTCGTGGGATTTTGGATTTGCGACTTAAATGGTCGGCTTCCGGGACAATGTTCACATTCCAATGGGAATGCTATGCTTTTAAAATGGATTGGTTGGAGCCAAAGTTAATTAACGGAATTCCCGGTTGAATTCTTGGCTATCTTTTAAACTTGTTAAATGGTATATTTTGGGTATTATGCATGCTTAGCCGGTGGGCTTTTATTTTGGTAATCGTCATGGATTGACGATGGGTTTTGAGGTTGCAAACGTGTGTGGGCACGTGATCGCATGCTTATTCTTGATTGTGAGTTGTTTATGTGTTTTAGCACATATTTCTCGAGGCATGGAACTCAAGCAAGGTTTAGCTTGGACTACGGAGACTTAAGGTACGTATGACGTACGAGCATAGCCTATTATAATGTTGCAACTGTAAAATGCATGGTATGTGATAATGGCATTATATGGACATTGAAATACATGGTATGTGGTATTTGCATAAATGGATATGGAAATGCATGGTATGTGGTATTTGCATAAATGGATATTGAAATGCATGGTATACGGTACTTGCTATAAATGGATAGTGAAATGCATGGTTTATGGTAATTGCGATAAATGGACATTCGTTGGGAATTATATGGTGCCGCTTTTGAGCGAGCAAAGATTGGGATGTTGTCGCCGTTGAGCGACCATCAGTTATGACGCCGTTATTGTTGAGCGTGCGTGGGGTCGAAATGCCGCCATTGTGGAGCGAGCTATGACATAGAAATATGGAGTCAATTGCTAAATATATGTGATATCTGTAGTACTCTATTTTGATGGTTTCATCGCATTTGGTTATGGAACTGGTATAGCAGGAATGGTTTTAGTTGATCAATGAGATGATCAACTGGCTTTTGGGAATTTAATGGTTTGGTTATTTTGAGAACATGGACAATACAGGGGATCCCGGATGAGGGTGTTACCATCCAGGGAGTATCATTTAAATTATGCCATTTACATTCTGTAAATTATGAATTGCAATGTTATGATTATTGGATTGGTGGTATTGGTATGCTCACCCCGTGTGGGGGCTGTCTCTGTTGGGGCAGGTGTTACAGGTGTAGCAGCGGCTTTGGAGTTGAGCTCGGGCTGTTGACTAGAGGTACTTCCAGGATCGAGGTACCAGAGCCGGTTGGATAGGCGCTTAGATCCAGAGCTGAGATCGAGTTGCGCTTAGGAGGTGCTTCCAGGATCGAAGCACCAGTAACGGTATCCGGTAGAGTGTTCTATACATTAGATACACGCTTATTCATTGGGTGCTCTTATGTGAGTACATTTTACGTGTATATGGAATGTATAAATGGGCTACGGCTTCTCTCTGTTCATTTATGGTTTGCATGCAATTAAATGTGGAATTGCTAAATGAACTGAGAGCATGTTAGTGTATTATGAGGGTGCATGTCATATATGTAATCTTGGTTGGGGGATTTGCATATTATGTGGATTGAATGCAAGAAATTTTATGGATCACTAATATGGTGTAGCACTTGCATATGGCTTTTCCCCACGATAGTATGATTATATGCACTAATGGTATAAATTAATACACTAATAAAGGGCACGGGGGTCCTTACACAATTCATGCTCAAAATATTCAACTGCTATGTCAAAGCATAATTTGCATTAGAGTTCAAAGTGTTCCAAGGTCAGCAATTCACCTATGTTCAAAAGTATGCATGCTATCTATAAGGTTTCGTCATGGGCTAGTGATTCAAAACTCTAAGTTCATCATTCACTATGAGCTCCAAAGTTTTTGATTTTTTTGTATTTTTATAATAAAAAAGAAATAACACACTACTAATCCCTCCCACATACTTAACCTTACATTGTCCCCAATGTAAGTCAAAATTGTAAGGAAATAGAAAATTTAAACTAAGAAAATAATAAAAAATAAAAGAAAGGGAAACTAACTCCCATTGGGTTGCCTCTCAAACATCGCCTCTTTTTACGTCGGTGGCCCAACGCCAGTCCATGGATCACGTAATGCTTGGTGGATCTTCAAGGTCCACCTTCTCGACTGCTTCTTGTGGAATACGTTTGTGGTAATGCTTCAGTCTGTGACCGTTCACTGTGAATGTCTGTGTTGTATCTAGGCTTTGTATTTCCACTACACCATGAGGAAAAACAGAGGTAACCATAAATAGACCATGCCAACGAGAACACAACTCACGGGTACAATCGAAGGCGAGAATGGTAGGGAGGACTTTTTGACCAACTTCAAATTCTTTCCTCGAGATCATCTTGTCATGAAATGCCTTCGTTTTTTCTTTACAGATTCTTGAGCTCTCGTATGCCTCATTGCGAATCTCCTCTAACTCTTGCAATTGCAGCTTTCTTTGCTCCCCACTCTCGTTCATTTCCATGTTGAACTTCTTGATAGCCCAACTCTACAAGAAGATGACAAGGTTTACCAAAAATTAGTCTACATGGAGACATAACTATTTGTGATGCTCGGAATAATTTATAATTACTTATTTTATTGTAATTACAATAACTATGAGATAATTACGGAACTAAATTTTTGGGAATTATATTTTGGTCCGGGTGGAATAAATAATTCGGGTCGAACTTGTAATGCAAATTACATTAAGAGGGGTCTGCTTGCAACAATATATTAGTTGATTTAGATTAAAATAATAATTGAAGGGATAAGATGTAATTGCATTTGTATGGTGAGGATTTAGTCTAGGGTTAGACTTAAAATTTCACATACTCCATCCAAGACACATACTAGAAACGATTTTTTCCCTCCCCATCATGCCGCCCACTCCTCCTCACATTGAAGAAACGATTTCAAGTTGGTTCAAGCCTTAATTTCTTGTGCAGGTTTGTGTGGGTTTGAAGCTTCACGATTTCCTAGCTAATTACGCTTCTAATTTTGATTTATGCTCGATTGTTGCTGCGATTTTATGTGCTGATGGGTTAGAAGATGAGTTGTTGTTTTTGGTCAAAATTTATTCTTGCTTGAGTTTTGCTGCTGGTTTTGATTCGAAAATCTGATGCTATTTTGGTTCTAAATGTTGATGTTTTAGGGTTTGAATTCTGCTGCTATTTTGATCCGAATTTAACTGCTGTTTTGGTCAAAATCTGTGATGTTAATCATGCTATTTTTTGGACCGAAATCATTCTGTTGTTAGGGGTCGAATTGTGCTGCTGATTGAATTCGAAATTCTACTGTTATATGTTGAAAATCTTGTTGAAATGAATCAAAAACATGTTATTTATGTTCGAAAATCATCCTATTTTGGCTCATAAATCATGTTGTTCTTGATTGAATTTAGGTGAGGTTTTAGTTGAGAATGTGCAGCTGATTGTTATTGTAATTTGGATGCTGAAAGGGACTGATTATAGCTGCTGAAATGAATCGGTTTAGTTTTCGACTATTGATCGAAAATCCCTGCTGTTTGGGGTTGAATTTAGTTACTGTTTGGCCAAAATTATGCTGCTACTTTGTTATTGAATCGAGCTATTTTATGGATCGAAATGTATTATTAAATTGGTCCAGAAATATAATCATAGTGTAGTTATTTATCGCATTGAGTGTAGTACACTATGAACATGAGTATGTATGAATGTAAGGTTGTGTGCATATGAGCATTGATATTGAATTGATATTGACTCATTGAAATATATGTAGAGCCTTCTCGGACCTCCGGACAAGGAGAAGGGTAACTTGACAACAATTACTGGAAGATAAAGTACGTAGTGACTGATAGGCTTAGATATTACATGTTTTAGCTGTAATTTCTTACCGTTTTTCGTACTTTTTCCTGGATGAAATTACGCTTTTTGGTATTTATTTGCTTGTTTCACGAAAATAGGTCGGAAATGGTAGAAATGAGCTAAAATGAAGAAAACGGGTGAAATCGAGGCGAAAAAGAGAAGAATTCAGATTTTGCAAAGCACCGATCGATCGAGAATATTTCTTGATCGATCGATCTGGGCAGAGAATTCAGCAACAAGATAATCGAAGTGTCGATAGATCGGAACCAAAATTTCAATCGATTGATCGAGGCAGAGAGTTTAAAATGCTGAAATGAACAGTGCACCGATTTTCAGACAATCTTTTCGATCGATCGATACGCGAATTTTTAAAAAATCTTATCTTCCATATTTGATGGATTCTCGGTGGTTTTAAAAAGGGAGATCATTTCCATATAAAAAAAAGAATATCAGAGAGGGAAGGAGCCAAAAATTAGGAGGATAGAACCCTAGTAGCCGCCGAGAAGAACCCGAGGAAAAGCCATCTTCCTCCGTTCTCCGTCCGAGTTTGAGCGAGACATTTCCGGAGTGCAAGGAAGGAGCAAGAGAAGAGATTACGGTGCAACGCACGGATTTGTTCCCACATTTATCGTATTTCTAAACTCTGATTTATTTGATTTTCATATTCATTTGATGTTTTTGAGGTTGAGAGACAATTAAACATCTCATTTATTTGATTTGAAGTGAATTGAGTTTATTTTATCGAGTTTGAGTATAATTGTGTTTGAGTTATTGATTCGAATGTGTTTGAGTGGATTGATTTCTTATTGTTCATGAATTATATGCTTAATGATATCAAAGCCTAGCTAACTTTGATTGAATTTGTGAGTTATAACCGAGATCGAGAGATAACGTTATAATACGCTACAATAATTCATTATGTATGTTTAATATTGAGATCGAGAGATAAAATCACATACGTGAGCACTTTGAATCGAGAGGTTTAGAGTAACTAGGTTTTGAAGATTTTTGCAATATCGGATTAGTAAATAAGTGAACGAGAGTTACTTGTTCTAAGTTGATATTAGTTTCTTTACAGCTCGAGAGAGTGTATTGAATAACAGCGAAAGCCTTTCACCTTAAGAATCGATTGTTTAGTAGTTGCTTATTCAAACGAATCATTGACGAAAACACAGTTGAACGAAGAGCTAGATAAATATCTCGAGCGAAATTCCTTTGCATATCCGGAAACCATTTATTTTATTTATTCTTGTTTTATTTGGGTTCTTTAGTTCTAAATTTGCATTAGTTAATCTCCCCCCTTTTTAATCGTAGGCTAAATATAATTTTACTAGTTTTATTTGGTACTTATACGTTAGTCCCTGTGGATTCGACAACCCTTACTTTCATTTAACTATACTAAAACTTGACACCGTGCACTTACGGTAGAATCGCTACACTGAGAAATAAACTATTTAAAATAATAGCGATCAGTGACGTACGAGCTCACTTAAATACATCCTATGCTGCTATTGTTGAACGTTGTGTCGTTCTAGTGTTTTGGGTCACCATTATGATGTGTGATGTGTATTTTAATATGTGGGTCACCACGGGTACATGCGACGTATTATAATTGTGTTTGGGTCGCCGTGGGTACGTGCGACATATTATAATTCTGTTTGGGTCGCCTGGGTACGTGCGACGTATTATAATTGTGTTTAGGTCGTTGTGGGTACGTGCGATGTATCATTCTTATGTTTGGTCGCCGTGGGTTCGAGCAACGTATTATTATTATGATTGGGTCGCCGTGAATACGAGCGATGTATTATGATTGTATTTGAGTTGCGTTGAATCAAGTGATGTGTATTTATAGTATTTGAGTCACCGTTGAGACGTGCGATGTGTATTTATAACATTTGGGATTTCCGTTGAGCGAGCGATGTTATAATGTGATATAGAGGTCACCGCTGGAGTGTACGGTGTGATATTATGAAAAGTGGATTTTAGACTGGCCTAATTATTGCGATTCTTATGAAAATGATAACTTGTGGAGTTATGAGAACAGGAACAGCTGGTGGAATCTCACATCGCCCGGATATACTCAGGGAGTCGCATTACACCTTGTGAATCATGAATTGCATATCCATTATAATTGTGATTATTATCTTGGTGTACTCACCCGTGGGGGGGCTGTTTCCATAAGTTTCTATGGAAACAGGTAACAGGTCTAGCTTTTGGGAAGCATGAGGAGATAGTATTGAGGCGTATAGAAGAGTGGCAGGATCTAGTTGAGCTAGATGTCCGTAGTGTAATGGTTTAGAATTATTGTCATCATTTCATTGGATTGTAATATTTTGGCTCCTTATTGCTTATAATTATCTCCCTTTTTAGATAATTTCCCTGGCTGGGAATTTATATCTTGTTTTGATTTCTTTTAGTATTGTGTTTTCCCTGGATGAGAATTATTTTTAGTGATGTGTTATATTTTCGGACAGCCCAAATTATGGGAAGACTCTGCCCAAATTTTTATAAAAAGTCATGGGATTATGTGAAGCATGTAATGACTCTTTAAAGAAAAGAAATTTTTTTTACATACACAAATGACGCCATAATTGCATTATTGACGTGTTAGGACGTTGGGGTCTTACACTATTGGCGTCTTATATGCAGTCCTATAGGCCCAGAGTGCGTCATCCAATCTTAAGCTCCGATCTTTGCTATTAGGGTTCACTGTCTTCTCTAAGATGGACTTGATTTCTCTATTGGATACTTCAGCTTGCCCACTTGTTTGGGGTGGTAGTCAGTCGACACCTTGTGTGTCACATGATATTTCTTGAGTAAACTCTCCACCGTCCTATTGCAAAAGTGGGTATCCCGGTCACTTAGATTGCTCGTGGGACTCCAAACCTAGAGAAGATGTTATGCTTTATAAACCTTCCAACCACTTTAGAGTCATCATTTCGGGTGGCTATAGCTTCCACCCCATTTTGAAACATAGTCCACAAAAAGTAGTATATAAATGTTACCAAAAGAATTAGTGAATTGTCCCATACGTCAAAGATTTCACAGATAAGTATGGGTTGTTGGGGGCATCTCTTTCCGTTGGGATATGATACCCGTCTTTTGGGATTCAGTACATGATTTGCTAAAATAATATGCATCTGTAAAAAGAAATGGCCAAAAGAAACCACAGCCTAATACCTTCCTTGACGTCCTCTTAGCTCCAAAGTGCCCTAATACTTCATAT
Organism: Haberlea rhodopensis; assembly: GCA_907163345.1. Lineage (NCBI taxonomy): Eukaryota > Viridiplantae > Streptophyta > Magnoliopsida > Lamiales > Gesneriaceae > Haberlea > Haberlea rhodopensis. The sequence continues at coordinate 4,025,882 of CAJQUN010000033.1, read as the reverse complement.
GAATGGCAATAGTTAAGTATAGGGGTTACCTCATTTCCAGGAATGCAACGCCGAATCACATGGTCAACACAATATTTCCATAAGTAAGGGTCAACCCCAGCGTAGTAGTTTTAGTCGCTCTTAATCTCTGCCTTTTGAGTCCTATTCAAATCGGTAGGAAAAGTATTAGTAACTAAAAATTATTGATGCCATCATACCATGGTAGCACGTCGCGTATGGCAAAGAGTTGTTCCTCCGAAATTTCTTTCTTTAAGCACGGTTTATCATCCATGTGAGTTAAGCGGCTTAAGTGATCCGCAACTTTGTTCTCCGTTCCTCGCTTGTCTTTAACTTCCACGTCGAATTCGCTTAAGAGCAAGATCCATCTTATTAGTCTTGGCTTTGCCTCCTTCTTTGTCATCAAGTAGCGAAGAGCTGCATGGCGAGAATAAACAACAACTTTAGCACCAAGCAAACAAGAATGAAATTTTTCTAAAGCAAAAACAACAGCTAATAGCTCCTTCTCAGTAGTAGAATAATTTTGTTGGGCATCATTCAAGGTCATAGATGCATAGTAGATGCCATGAGAGATCTTTCCAATCCTTTTGCCCAACACGACGCCTACTACATATTCGCTTGCATCACACGTGATCTCAAATGGCTTACTCCAGTACGGAGGCTGGATGATGGGTGTGGCTATGCCAAGGATTCTTTCAAGTTATCAAATTCACTCTTGCTCCTCATCAAACTCGAACACAACTTCCTTTTGCAATAATTTTTGCACAATGGTGATGCAATCTTTGCGAAGTTCTTGATCTATCTTCTATAGAAACCTGCATGGCCAAGAAAGGAACACACATCCCGCACACAAATAGGGTAGGGCAGGGATTGAATAATGTCAATTTTAGCTTTATCTACCTCCATACCTTTGGATGAAACAACGTGACCCAATACTATACCTTGTTCCACCATAAAATGGCATTTTTCAGAATTTAGCACAAGGTTAGTTTCTATACATAGCTTAAGAAAAAGTGTAATGTGAGTTAGACAAGCATTAAATGAATCATGATAGACAATAAACTCATCCATGAATACCTCTAATATGTGCTCAGCGTACTCAGAAAATATACTAATCATACACCGCTGAAAAGTGGCAAGTGCATTGCAAAGTCCAAAGGGCATGCCTCTATAAGCGAAAGTTCCAAAGGGAGATGTGAACGTTTTCTTTTCTTGATCTTCCGGGGCAATAACCTCTCGAGCATTTGATCAATGAAGGGTAAGGGGAAGTGGTCCTTGCGGGTCACTGCATTCAACTTCTGATAGTCGATGCAAACTCTCCATCCATTTTGAATGCATATGGTGACCAATTCATCATCTTTGTTCATCACCACTGTGTTGCCAGTATTCGTTGGAACTACTTGGATCGGGCTAACCCATTGAGTATCAGAGATGTGGTATATCACTCCAACGGCAAGAAGCTTGAGGATCTCTTCTTTCACTTCTTCCATCATCAATGGATTGAGTTTTCTTTGAGGTTGGCGTGTAGGCTTACTTTCGTCTTCAAGTAGGATTCTATGCATGCATGTAGAGGGGCTTATTCCTTTAATGTCAGCAATGGTCTATCCTATGGCTGTTTTGTGCTCCTTGAGCACTTGAACTCCTCCTCCTCTAGTTCATCTCCCAACTTGCTAGAGACAACCACAGGTAGTGTATCTCATTCCCCAAGGAATACATACTTTAGGTGGCTTGGTAATGGCTTCAACTCAACGATGGGTGCCTGCGATACGGAAGGAAGTGACATAGTGTTAGAAATGGATAATGACACAAACAAAACATTACCTTGTATCTCGGATATGGTATCCAAGGTGGTGACGGTGTGCTCCACCTCGTCTCCAGGTGGCAACTCTTCCTCAAGATGGCTGAGTGGGGTGGTGAGTTCTACCTCCAATTCATCTTTACTTGTGAGCTCAAAAGTACCTTGGGACAAGTAATCAATAATATGGATCAAATAAACAGTATCATCATCGTCACAAGGATATTTCATGGCATCATCTATATTAAATTTAACGACCTCGCCATCAAATTCCATAGTGAGTGTGCCACCATGAACATCTATCTTAGTCTTGGAAGTTTTCAAGAAAGGGCTTCCCCAACAATATCTGGCTACTATTGTCACCTTTTTCCATATCAAGCACATAAAAATCAGCGGGAAGACCAACTCATTTACTTGCACCAACACATCTTCTAGAATTCCCATAGGGTATGCATTGGACCTATTTGCTAATTGGACAACCACCCTAGTTTCAAAGAGAATATCATGACATTTATCGATGCTCCTAAATCTAGCATCACTTTCTCTAGGCGTGTATTATCAATCGTGCATGGGATAGTGAACATACCTGGGTCCTTGCACTTGGTGGGGATCTTCTTTTGAACGACTGCTGAGATACTTTCCCCCAACTCTAATTTGTGGCAGCCTTTTAGCTTTGGCTCCCTCTTGGCGGATCACAACTCCTTCAAGAACTTTGCATAGCGGGACCCTTGCTTGATAGCATCCAACAGTGAAATGCTCACCTCGCATCTCCGAAAAGTGTCGTAGAGTTCTTTGATACTTTCATCCTTCCTGTTTTCCTTCAAGGCAAGAGAAAAAGGTGGTTCAATCTTATAGTCAGAAAATAAAGGGGACTTACCTTTTGGTTCCTTGTCTTTACTCTCGAGTTCAGTCTTTTCCTCTCGTGTAGCATGAGGTGTTGCCATCATCTCTGGTTCCTCCAACTCTTTCCTACTTCTTAATTTGATCGCACTTGCATTTTCCCTTGGGTTAACCACTGGTTGTGAATGCAAGTTATGTGATTTTTGAGCAACGATTGAGTGTGGTAGAAAGTTGTCCCACTTGAGTATTCAAGTTTTGTATGCTTGATTTGTCTGGTGTTGAAATTTCAAATTACTACTAGCAAGCTCTTTAACAATATTTTCTACATACTCACCAGGGGTTGGGGTTGGAGCAGCTTGCTGTGGCCTTTTGAATGGTGGTCTATATGGTGGCGGGTTGGACTTCATTTGAGGTTCAGCTTGATTACAATATCTCAAGTTTGGCGGATCCCACAATCTTGGGTTGCAGGTGCTAGAGAAATGGTCATATCTCCTTTGTGGCTATCCTGGAAATCCGCCCACTGCATTTGCTTGCTCATTAGAATGGTTCTTGAAGTGTGGGACACATATCAGTGGGACGACCTGCCATTGCACATATTCTACCTTAGCAGTTTGTCCATTCCCTACTGCTATCTGTTCAACAAGAGAGGTTAAACTTATCAGTTGTTGTTCTAGGCTAGAAACGTTTACCTTGCTATGTCCTTTGGGCGTGTGATCATGTCAAGCACTTCCAAATTGTTGTGAGTTAACAGCCATGTTTGCAACTAAAGCACCTCCAATTGCAACGTCTACTAGGTTCCTATCAATAGAAAGAAGACCCTCATAAATGTATTGAATAAGGAGATGTTCACTTCTATGATGTTGTGGGCAGCTTGCACACAACTTTTTGAAGCGTTCCCAATATTCGTGAAGTGATTCTCCGCGGTGTTGCTTGATCCCATAAATCCCCTTCCTTACATTTGTAGCTCTAGATGATGGGAAGTATTTCTCCAAAAAGGCCCTCTTTAGCTCGTTCCATGTAGTGATAGATCTGGAGGATAGGCAGAATATCAAATCCTTAGTAGCATCCTTCAAAGAGAAAGGAAAGGCTGACAGTATAATTTGCTCCTCCATTACTCCAGACGGTTTCATGGTAGTGTAGACTACGTGAAACTCCATCAGATGTTTGTGGGGATCCTCGCTTGTAAGACCATGGAAAGAAGGAAATAACTGAATTAAACCAGATTTAAGCTCAAAATTTACATTAGTTGCTAGAGTCGGGAAAATGATGCAAAGTGGTTGTTAATCCAAGGCCGGGTTGGCCAGTTGTCTCAAGCTTTGATACTGCCATTGCCACTTTTTCCTCTTCCTCAAATTGATAGTCGGTATATGACTGAGATTCCTTCGTTGTGCCTCGACCTTCTCTTCTCCTTGGTACAAGGTCCTCTCGATCTCAGGATCATATGTGAATTCTCCGCGATTAGATGACTGACTTGCACTCATGAACAAACCGGCATAGCAGTGTAAAATAGTAAAAAATACTAAAGAAAATAAACAATGCCTTCCCGGCAACGACGCCAAAATTTGGTAGAGTTTATCGCTTACTCCCAAATTAACCATTCTCAAGTGAATAGCAATAATGAATGTAGTAGTGTGAGTAGGGATCGATCCCAAGAGGAATGATGAATTTTGTGTTAATCAATGCAACGAAATTTAACAGGGGGTTTTGAAATTAATTAAAGTGATATTTTGCAAAAATAAAATTAGAGTGATTAATTTATGAGAGAAAATCGATTCTTGGCTTTCGGTCGACTTTACATTGGATTTTATTATCTTAATAATCAATTCTCTTAAAGAATTCGCCTATGAATATTCATCTTCAAAACATAATTCCCATCTCACCTTAATCGTAGTTAGGTAACCCACGCGTTCTATTTTAACCCTTATCAATCAATTAATCCAAATACATGCGATTAAGATTAAAAGATGATAGATTCATAAAATAGTGAGAAAGATGAAACTAGACAATATAATCCACGCGTCTAATCTAGTTGAATGTTTTCCCTAAGAATTTAACAATCTCACACGCGCAAAATTATTAATCTTAGTTGCTTCATAAAACAAGCGTTAGATTGCATGTACAATTACTAGGTGATCATTCCAATAATTAGACACAACAATCCTATCAAACAAGTATAAAAAACAATCAATACTCATTCAAAATTGATAAAAAGCACATGAATTTCATAATAAACTCCATTGTATTGTCTTCCTCAACCAAGAATCAAAAAGGTGTTTAGCCACTCATTGCTAATGCAAAACAATAAAAGTTAAATATAAAAAGCATAAAAGAAAACAAACTAGGCAAAACTATGTAGATCTTCACGTGTCGAGGTTGTCACACTCTCCTTCGTGTAGATCTTCATAGCCGCCTTTGAACTATGATGAACTAGATATGAACTATCTATGAAAAGTTTGCAAAAATATGTGAAAAAGTCTCCATTGAGGTCTGATGGTCGTGGGTAATTGATAGGACAATGAGAGATGGAAAGAGTCCTTGTAGGATGCAAAGAAATCACATCTTTAATTTGTCTTGAATTTTTCAGATTTGGGTACGTCAATTCACCGATCGATCGGTCGGACTTTTTAAGCATATGTTCGATTTTTTCGTCATTCTTCAATTCCTCTTGATCTCTAATGCATTCCTTGGTCAGCTCATTCTTTCCAATTTCACCTACATTCAAGTAAGTATACGATGAGACAATAAATGTATCAATTACCTATCAAAGCATACCAAATCGAAGACAATTAAACGCATTATATGCGTCTATTTACAGGCACATCATGTATACACTGCATAATGCACTAATCATATTATCAATTCATTATGCAATTATACTCTTAAATAAATTGCATGCAACACATATATGAAAAGAGACATCTCAAGACATTTATACAAATCATATACACATATCAAAATTGTAAGGACCCCCGTGCCTTTAACCCGTTATTAGTGTATTAAGCCATACCATTAGTGCATATAATCAAACTATCATGGGGAAAACCATATGCAAGTGCAACACCATATGCTATCCAGAAAATTTCTTGCATTTCAATCCACATAATATTCAAATTCCCCAACCAAGATTATTCATATAACATGCACCCTCATAATACACTAACACGCTCTTAGTTCATTTAGCAATTCCGTATTTAATTGCATGCAAATCATAAATGAATCGAGAAGAGCCGTAGCCCATTTATACATTCCATATACACGTAAAATGTACTCACATAAGAGCACCCAATGAACACGCGTGTATCTAATGTATAAAGACTCTACCGGGTACCGTTACTGGCACTTCAATCCTGGAAGCACCTCCCAAGCGCAGCTCGATCTCAACTCTGGATCTATGCACTTATTCAACTAGCTCTAGTACCTCGATCCTGGAAGTACCTCAAATCAACAGCCTGAGCTCAACTCCAAATCTGCTGCTACACCTGTAACACCTGCCCCAACAGAGACAGCCCCCACACGGGGTGAGCATACCAATACCACCAATCCAATTATCATAATATTGCAATTCATAATTTACAGAATGTAAATGCCATAATTTAAATGATACTCTCTGGATGGTAACACCCTCATCCAGGATCCCCTGTATTGTCCCTGTTCTCAAAACAATCAAACTCGTCAAATTCCCAAAGCCAGTTAATCGCCACGTAGATTAACTAATACCGTTCTTTATGCCAGTTCCATAATCAATATGGTAAAATCATTATATAAAAGACCGTAGATCTCACATATAGCTAACCAATGATTCCATGTTCCTATTTCATTGCTCGCTCTACAATAGCGGCATTCTAAACCCCGCGCACGCTCAACAATAGCGGCGTCATAACCGATGGTCGCTCAACGGCGACAGCATCCCAAATCATTACTCGCTCAATAGCGGCACTATATGGTTCCCAATGTAGAATCCATTTGACGCAAATACCATTTATCGTGCATATCGTTATCCATTTATAGCAAGTATCATGCACCATGCATTTCAATACCTATTCGATGCAATTACCACGTGCCACATATTTCAATGTCCATATAATGCAATTATCACACACCATGTGTTCCAATGCCCATTTAATGCAATTATCACATACCATGTGTTCCAATGCCCATTTAATGCAATTATCACAGACTATGCATTTTACAGTTGCAACATTATAATAGGCTATGCTCGTACGTCATACGTACCTTAGAATTCCGTAGTCCATGTCAAGCCTGGCTTGAGTTCCATGCCCCGAGAAACATGTGCTAAAACACATAAATATTTCACAATTAAACATAGGCATGCAATCACGTGCCCTAGTACGATCACAACACCAAATCGTATCGTCAATCCATGACGATAACCAATTATAAAAGTTCTCGGCTAAGTATGTATAATACCCCAAAAATATTGTCGATCCATGACAATTTACCTTTTAAAATAACCCGGGGCGAAGCATGCAAGACACCCAAAAAGAGCCAAGAAACAACAAAAGAGGCACCAACAAACTGGCCATCTTGATCGATCGAAATTTCATCTCGATCGATCGAGAACCACTCTCCAATCGATCGATCAAAATACCGATCGATCGGTCCACTGTTCCAAAGCCACAAAAACATTCTGCCATGCGCGATCGATCGAAAATATTTTCGGATCGATCGAGCAGCCCTGTATACGCGAGAAACCTCCAAGAATGAGCTTCCAACAACACCTTAACTCACATACAACCAAGATCAACCTCCATTCTCAACATTAAACCACAAAACAACCTTAAAATACATCCCCCAAACATAAACAACATGCTGGACCAAGATCCACCCTTTTAACCCTAAAAACAAGCTACAAACTCAACCAAAACTCAACAAAACTTTACAATAATGAAAGCTTACCACTTGAGCTTTAAGTTTTTAGCAAGAACTCCCAAAAAGACCCATTTTTCAAAGCTTTCTCCTCCTCTCTTGTTTCAAAAACGAAAATAGCAGCTTATGGATGAGTGGATGGGGTGTAGGGACCAAAAAGCTGATGGAGAGGAGTGATGGGATGTAAAGGTGTGTGCAAGTGGCTCCCTTGCCATGATATGGGATTTAAATGTTCATCTAAACAAAAGCATGGTGTATATAATACCCCAACATGATATTTTAAAAGCATTTTACCACAATGCATCAAAATCCTTATTAAAATCCTGATTTACCAAAAATAATTATCAATTTCACCATTAAGCCATAATCACCCCTAATTTCCCAACATGCATAACATGCATCCCGAAATGCACCCCAGGTCACCCATACCATGTGATTAAGCATTTTTACCAAGATGATTAATTCCAACACATATATTAATTATCACCGCAAGAATCATATAAACACAATTAATTCCTAATTGCCACAATAAAAAAAAAACATTAAAGATTAATAACCCTCCGGGATTAATACCAATAATCCCAGGACATCACAATTATCCCCCACTAATAAAATTTCGTCCTCGAAATTTGCACCGGTGTACTCCACGTAACACCAGGACTACACAAACAAAACAAAGCCATAACCCCGATTCTGGACCACATTAGAATCGAATTAACAATTGCGAGAACACCAATCTCGCACCAAGCTCTAAAATAGGGCAAACGCCAAAATCAATACAAACCCGAAAGATAACAACATACCTCGATGTGAATCGTCCCAGAAGTCAGTCCGCCACGACTGCAAATCAACCAAATCTCCCTTGGTTCTGACATAGATATCATCCCATGATATCTCCACCACTTGCCCACGACGCTTAACACGCATCGTTATAATGGGGACCACTAGTATACAACAGTATACTCACAGAAAATCCGATTTTGCCTCCTGTCCATCTCCTCCAAAGGAGTAGTTGTACCACTAGCAATCCGGACCGGATTACCCACGGTCATTGATCCACACAAAACACATCACCACAGAAGTCTAAAACAAGGTGTTCCAAGAAATCATATCTTGGTCCTGACACACCATTAAGACTCCACAAAGTCTCAAGTTCCACAGAGGTCATGCAAGACAAACAATTGCATTCCTGCCATACGTGTCAATCCACGACACTAAACAAATCCGAATCCTGGCCATTCCTCGTTCATCCTGGGATTTAACAATCCTAAAAACAGGAAGGCTATCGAATTATCCAACAAGAACTACCATGGTCCTAAGACACGACAAGTCCTCACAAGGGAAGTCAAACGGACCTCACGATTATTCCTCAGAATACATCGTGCCATCGAGATTACCAATCTCAAATTGCCACGATCTCCCACCGGAGATTCACCAAACCGAGCATACAAATTCGACGTTCAACAAGGAACAAAATAAAGTTGGCATTCGTATACACACATGGCATACATGCCCACGCACCAACACAAAATGCATACTCAATGCAATAGACTCGGGTATCTCCAAACATACCCAAAATTCCAAACCACTGCCAAACCTCGATTATTCTCACCCCATGGAGAATGATGGTTGACAAACCAAAACTAAAGGGTGTGATTTCAACATCAACACCACACGAACCAAAACAACGAATCTTCCAAAAGATTCAACCGGCAGGTATATCAATAATGCCTTCCTCTCAAGGAAAATGTCATGAATCCATGACCCTCCAACCTCGAACCACCGTTCAGAAACTGGATATATTCATACCAAGATACATCCGGAACCCTGAAATACTCAATTGGTTCAAAATAGTGCATCAAAGCAATTATTACAAAATCAAAACCCGTATACGCCATGTATACTCATCAAAAGATACTCTGTACTAAGAGACCATAGTATTACACAATCTCGAGTATTCCCCGGAGACGTCTCCTCGAACGTCTCACCGGAAGTATGAAGCTATCACATAGCCCGACACTAGTAGGGCTTACCCCGGTTGATTCACGATCAACTCACAACCTGTAAGGCCACAACACTTAAACTCGTCATTAGTTCATTTATGACGTCATATGTGTATAAATTTTTTTTTTTCATTTTCTTTTCATTCTTGATAAAAGAATCATTTCATGTTTCCAATAATCCCATGACATAAATAATGTTCAACATTATATGTTCATCTCTACCAACAATTAGACTCAAAGATTTTGCCCATTACCATCCCCATTACACCACTCTTTACATTGTGGGTTTTTATAAAAATTTGGGCAGAGTCTCCCACAAACTGAGCTATCCGGAAATAAAACACATCACATTATATAACTCCCGACCAGGGACAACACAATACCGAACAGAATATAGAAACACAAGTAAATTCCCAGCCAGGGAAGACACCACACTAATAAGACAACAAAAGTGGGTTTCAACACCCTTATACAGTCCATATACAGATACAAGTGCTCACAGAAGAGCAACGAATAACGGATACACATCCGGATGCATAATTAGTATAAATACCAACCGCTCAACCTCGTATGTCGGCTCAATCTCATACTATGCTTCTGGAAGCATCATCGAACAAGGTTCGAGCCTAGTACGCCAAAGCAGCATCGTACCTGTTGTACCTGTTTCAACAGAAACAGCCCCTACACAGGGTGAGCACACTCCAACTCAATATTCGATCACAAATCAACATACGCAATCATAATGCAACAATTTAGAGTATTCAAACTCATAAAATATACTCCCTGTACAATTCCGAATCTGTATAGCTACCACACACTGTTCCTGTTTCAAACTCACGCACTTCATAATGTCAAGTTTAGTATTGTCACTGAAAATGTAATACTCAACAACACTTATGAATTCAATACAATGACAATATATTATTTATGCTCAAACATAAATAGTTTAACATCAACGTGAACCTGGTTATCCCAATGTAACCCTGGTTATCCCACCATCTCATTCTCGATACTTTCTCATATCACTCATGCCCACGGCATCACTACTCAACAAGTAAAATTAGACCACATACCACTACGTGCCCCCCATAACTCTATATTAAACTCAATTATTAAAGTCAAACACTTACCTGAATCATCATATTCAAATTTGCATGTATACATGAATGTATAGATACTAGATATACCTGCTCGTACGTCACCACGTACCTTATAGTAGACAACATGAACAAGCTATCATCAACGTCCGAAGTCTCCTGTAGAGTCTATACCGAACATCAATTCAATATTAGCTCATAATCCGAGCAATGAACATCCATCAAATAGTTCTTACTTTCATTTCCATATCACAAATCAATAACTCAATATTATGAATCAAATCATAATCAATACTTTGGATGCACACATCCTCACATTAATCATGATATAACATTGGTAATGCAAAACCCCATCATCTCCCACCATCCGCTACATCACACACATGATGCGGGATACACACACCCATACGTGCAAGATCACGCCTAACTCACATAGTAGTTCACTAGACACACCAGTTCAATAGAGGGAAAGGAAGTGCAAGGGTGTATGCATAATAATATCCAACTAGTGTCTAACTATAACAATCCAATTAAGCCAATTAACATGTTCCACAATTATTCAAACCCACACCGAGGTGATTCAAACCAAGACATGAAAGAAAGGGTCCATGTAGATAAGAGATTCTACCCCTTTAATCCAATTCCCTTAATCCCAACATAAAGTCATTTATTTGAAGAAATTCAACTTTAACAAATTAAAGATGCATTGGATTCCAAATTCTTGATTTAGAACTCACTATAAGATTAGTGACTCAACAATGTGACATAAATCAATAACACATGCTATGCTTTCCAATTGAGCATAAATATCACTATAACACTATTCCATGTTATAATACATGCTAGCATGCATCTAACCCACTTATTTTCACACTACACATGCTTCCAATTGAACACATCCCATACCATAGCCCAACATCTACCAAATATCACAATGGCTACAAGCCATAAAGTTAGTCATTTTCACCTCACTAACAAAACTTAGACCCACACTTGAATCTCATTTAAGCCTATTAACAAACACATTCCATGCATGATTTTAATCTTCATCTTTTAACCAATAATAATACTAAGTCAAGACTTATTCCACAATTTATTTTCAACAATTAACCATTCAATAAAGTGAGCCCCAATTAACTTCCAACAATCAAAGCATTCATCATGCTATCCCATTCCCAAATACAACACCTCAATACATGAAGGAATACATACATACACACCATCTTCACCCACAAACACATGCTGGACACACACACTCACGCAGAAACACACACACGCACACACACTGCTGCACACACACGAACACACACTAACAAACCCTTCCAAAATGCTAGCAAAAATCGAACCAAAGCTCATCAAAAATTTGAGGGATTTCAGGGGAATAACAACTAAGGGACGACGAGGATTACCCACAAAAAAATTGGAAGAAAATCGCTCCAAAATCGGACTAATTCGCGATTTTTATCCGCGCGCTTCCTTGCAAGATCCGGACGCGATCGGCGACGAAACTTCAAGATCTTGGTATGGAAAGATGCGCCTGGAAGAGACGAAGACGGCGGCGGTTCGGACGCGCCGAAAAGAGCTCGGACGGCGGCTTGCGCGTGGCCTGAACGGAGCAGGGTCGAGCAGCAGCGAAGGAGAGGGAATCGGGATTTCAGTGCGTGTTTTTACACGTTTACTGTGTGTCCAAAAAAATGCCCAACATAACATATTTATTTTTGTATCCTTGTCCGGTTTTGTACATTGAAGTGTCACCGGTGCACTGATATATTATTTTTACAACTACCAATCGGGATTTATACACACTCCAAAAACCCAAAACTTAAATTCTTCATTTTATTTAATGTATCTCTAAAATATTATCGGGGTATATTCTACAACCTCAAATTATTTTATGATTCGATTTACTCGCCAGTTGACCTTCACTTGGTCAATTCCACTTCTAATTAATTCTAAAATTAATTATCACTAAAATCCAAATCATATTTAGTCCAACAAATGATTAATAATAATCTGGACATCACACAACCAATACCAGCTGTCTCCATGAAAGTACAAACCAAATCCCTCCAGGAGATAAAATCAGTATAGTAGTGTTACCCCACTAGCTATACTCCACAATTCCAATTGTGACTCCCATCGCATTTCCTATGCAAGGATGCTCAATCAGAGCTAACAACGACTTGTTGACACTCACGTTGGCATTCCCAACAGAATTGAGCTGCCCGATAACAAGTATCTCAAAACATTCGACGTATAAACGTCTTCGTGAGGTATTCCCTACCTCAATCATGCCACATAGAGACTACAAGAGTCTACCAAAAGTCCTCAGCGTCTCATCATACGATTCACTGAACTCGAATCCAACGAGTAGTACAATGACTATCATAAGCACACTAAAACATTGCAACCATACCTGGCTAGAAATCCGCTGGCCCCATAGGCTCATACCAACCTACCAAAGAGACACACATCTAATCCCGGTATACCATACCGTACAAACAATTAGAGTTGTGGGTCATCGCCCAACATATCTCTAAAACACCAAATCATAATGGACAACCCAGTGTCCTGGCTCAATTACGATGCAATCCTAATCCATTAGGATTTATTCCACACCATCAGGGTGGGTGTGATCGTGCCTACATACATCACAACAACATGCGAGTAGTTTCCTCAATGACTACTCTTACCACCAATCACTTGGCCTTAGCCAATCCAGCGAGTATACCTGGAGGGTATCATTACTCGAAAATATTTACCTGTAACACGTGATGCGGTACCCTCACCTGTACAATGCATCCAATAATCCATCGAGCAATCTGCTCGGCGTAATGGTCTTGTCAACTAGTGACCCAGACACTACCATGTGCTCACTATCGGCACTCAAACCATACTACCAAATACATAAACATGAATGCATTATTCACCAAGACGACGCCACGCGTCCACATAGACATCCCAAATAACATCGTCAAACATATGACGATACCCGTCGATATACGACACTCATAATCCCATCGTCAAACACATGACGGTATAAAACAACACATAATATTCACAATAATGATAACAAAAGTAATATGCCATACCTCATCGCTATCAAGATATCAGAACACCTGTATCCATCGTCCCTCAGCGGTACACAAGCAGCACCCATCGCTCGTAGGCGGCATAACCCAGTGCTACGCACATAGCGGTATAACCCATCGCTATAGAATCAGCGGCATAAAACATCGCAATAGATATCCGGTGGTATGAACCATCGTCATAGATGTAGCGGAATGTACCATCGCTATATGATACCCGGCATGAACCATCGCCAACAGATGTAGCGGAAAGACCTGTCGCTATATAATACCTGGCGGCAAGAACCATCGCCAATAGATGTAGCGGAAAGACCCGTCGCTATATAATACCTGGCGGCAAGAACCATCGCCAATAGATGTAGCGGAAAGACCCGTCGCTATATAATACCTGGTGGCAAGAACCATCGCCAATAGATGTAGCGGAAAGACCCGTCGCTATATAATACCTGGCGGCAAGAACCATCGCCAATAGATGTAGCGGAATGAACCATTGCTAAGAATACCCGTCGCTATTGTATTTGCCCTGATGATTTGGCGGCACTACTTGTATGGTACTTTGTTTACCATTTATACAGACCACAAGAGCCTAAAGTTGTTCTTTACTCAGGCAGAGCTGAACATGAGACATAGGAGATGGATGGACTTACTCAAAGACTATGATTGTGAGATTGAGTACCATCCTGGGAAAGCTAACTTGACAGCAGACGCCTTGAGCCAAAAAGTAAGGTGTATTGCTGAGGATGTCATGCAATTATCAGCCATGATGACCTCCTACAGTTATCTGGGCTATGACTACGATGTGGATGCGTCGCCTGTACGTGTATCGACCTTATTAGCTGAGCCAGATATTTATGAGAGTATCAGGAGAGCTCAGGGATCAGATGAGGAGATACGGAGATGGTTATCATTGGTGCGTCTTGGACAGTCATCAAAGTTCAGGGTGGCTGAAGACGGTTCCTTGAGGCTCGGTAACCGTTGGGTAGTTCCGAGTACACCGGAGTTGCGTCAAGGAATCCTACAGTGGGCTCATAGCAGCAGGCTTAGTATCCACCCCGGAGGGAGGAAAATGTATAAGGATCTATGTGATCAATTTTGGTGGAAACGGATGAAGGGGGACGTCATCACTTTTGTCAAGATGTGTTTAATTTTTCAGCAGGTTAAGGCAGAAAGGCAGAGACCTGGTGGTAAGTTGAAGAGCTTAGAGATACCAAAGTGGAAGTGGGAACACATATCCATGGACTTTGTGACCCACTTGCCTAGGACTGTTTCGGGTTTTGATGCTATTTGGGTGATTGTAGACAGACTGACCAAAGTGGCTCACTTCATTCCCTATAGTACGACCTTCACCTATTTAAGGATGGCTCAGCTATATATTTGAGATGTGGTAAGATTGCACGGGATCCCTATTCTATAGTGTCGGATCGAGATCCACGATTCACATCTCATTTTTGGGAGGGCCTTCAGTCAGCTTTGGGAACTGAAGTTAGGTTGAACACTGCTTATCATCCTCAAACGGATGGCCAGACCGAGCGTACTATCCAAACGCTCGAGGACATGTTGAGGGCATGTATATTGGAGTTTGATACTTCATGGAAGGATTCAGTGACCTTGGTAGAGTTCTCGTATAACAATAGCTACCAGGAAAGCATTCAGATGGCTCCTTTTGAGGCCCTTTATGGCAGACGATGTAGATCACCCTTATGTTGGGATGACTTGGATCGTAAATCGATCGGAGGACCAGAATTGGTTCGGGAAATGGAAGAGAAGATAAAGGTGATAAGGCAGAAAATGAAAGCAGCCCAGGACAGACATACAACTTATACTAATAAACGACGGCGACCGTTAGAATTTCAGTTGGGAGATAAGGTCTTTTTGAAGACCTCACCTTTTAGAGGTGTTGTACGATTTGGAATGCGCGGGAAATTATCCCCGAGATAAGTTGGGCCGCATGAGATCTTGCAGCGCATTGGCACATTAGCTTACCGACTGGCCTTGCCACCTTCTTTGTCTGGTATACATGATGTGTTCCATGTGTCTATGTTACGGAAGTATGACCCGCATCCGTCACATGTATTGCAGCCTTCTGAGGTTCAATTAGAATCCGAAGTATCTTATGTGGAACGGCCTGTTAGAATTCTGGATCGAGCAGACCGCAGACTTCGGAACAAAGTGATACCTATGATTAAAGTTCAGTGGGATCGCAGGGGTGTCGAGGAGGCCACGTGGGAGACAGAGCAACATATGATGCAGCACTATCCGGATCTATTTTCTGGTATGAATTTATGTCTTGTTTCGTTTTGGTAAGTGCATGATGATTTCAAGGACGGCATCTTATAAGTAGGGGAGTATTGCGATGTCCCCGAAATAATTATTTGCAATCAAACATTAATTATGTTATGAGAGGGTTATGGTATTAAATTATTGGGGTAGAATTAATAAATAATATGGTGAAATGCTTAGTCATGCGGTGGACGTGACCTAGTAATGCATTTCAGGGTGCATGTGATGCATGTTGGGAATTTGTGTTATGGCATTATTATTTGGGGTGAGTGTTGATTGTTTTGGTAAAGCATGTTTAATTTGAGTTTTGATGTATTTTATTGAATAAATGTTATAAAATATCATGTGAGGATATTTTAATACATCATACTAAATACCTGGACACAATTATTCATTTAGCATGCTTTAGCCACACATTTAACCACTACCACTCATTAAACCACCCTCAACCCATATCTGCAGGATGCCCATACCCCCCACTTGACTCTCCCCTCACTCAATCTCTATCACTCCTTTTTCCCCAATTTTCTTCCCTCATTTTTGTCCAGCATTAGGCAAGGAGGTAGGAGGAAGAATCTGCCATTTTCAAGGCTTGAAACCTTGCTAAAAGTTGGAGCAAAAAGGGTGAGGAACCATGTTTTGTCTTGGTTTAATGCTTGTTTAAGGAGAGTTATTTTGTTGAGTGAAAATGGCATGTATGGTAGTATTCTTGTTGGATTTTGTTGTGGTGTAGCTTCATGGTAGTACAATGGAGTATTTTTGTTGTTGGGGTATGATGGTTTGTGGTGTGTTTTATGGTAGCCTTGGGATGGTGCTTGAAAATGGTGTTGTTTCGCGATTACAGACTTTGGCGATCGATCGGCGCGTTTTCCCCGATCGATCGCGAGCACCATAGTACGAGGCAGAAGCTTTCAGTGGATCGATCGACATGTTTTCATCGACCGATCGCGGAGTGGAAAATTTTGGGCATTGAGGCAGTAGCATCTCGCGATCGATCGGGGCCCATTGGCGATCAATCGCGAGAAGCCAAATTATGTGTTTTAATTATTTATTGTGGGATTTTTGGTATTGGGCTATTATTGGCATCTAATATTGGTTTGTGTGATTGTGTAGAACCATCCCAGGTGGCAACACAGCCAAGGAAGTAAAGTCCTACCACATCCTACTTTTGGAAAGGTACGTAGAAGACGTACGGGCACCCAACGGTAACATGTAATTTATCTACGCATTGGGATATGCATTGTGGATGCAAGTGTATATTGAATTGTGCATGGTAGATGCAAATACATGTTGATCAATGCATTATGATTGCATATGCGTATGTTGATTGTTTGATGCACATCCCATGAGTCATGGTTATATTGGAGTGATGATTTTAATGCTTTGCCGCTGTCACTTGAAGCGATGATAGAATACTTGCCGCTGGCATATTATATCGAGGAATGAATATTTGCCGCCAAATGTTGAAGCTAGGGTATTGCCGCATGTCGCATTTGAGCGAGGTTATTCTATGCCGCTAATATGTCGAAGCGAGGGGTATTGGTGCCCCTGTCATGACAAGCGAGGTGCATTAAAATACACTGTTATAACAGACTAGGGATTGGTAATTGGTGATATGTCATGACATTTGTGAAACCATTGAATAATCCATTGATTATACTCATGAGTTATTATACGGGGGCAACCAAAAGTGGGTGTTTAAAATGCAATTGGGAATATTTACGGTTCATGCATTTACACTTTTTAATCATGCTATGTTTAACATGGATTATTATATGCTCATGATTTGGGGGTTGTCCTTGTAGGTACATCTTGGCATAAAGGGGCTAAGGTCGGGTTGACGCAGTGGCACCAAGTTAATTTCAAACTCTATTTCACGATCCGGGACTAATCCGGCGAGATCATCTGGAAAAACATCCGGAAATTCTTGTGCTACCGGAATATCTTCTAGTCTGAGTTCAGCTCCTTCCGTGACTTTGTTTATCATGGCTAGGTAAATTCTCTCACCGCTTTTCATGGCTTTCCAAGTTTGAGAAGCAGATAAAAGAACTTTACGCTCTTTTGTATTGCCACAATATAAGATTTCTTCTTGGTCTGGTGCTCGTAGTTTGACTTTCTTATTATGGCAGTCAACTAAGGCATGGTGTTTAGATAACCAATCCATTCCTAGGATAGCATCAAACTCCACCATGTTGAGTTGAATCAGATCGGTGTTGAACTTTTTATCACTTATGTGAATATTGCAACCTCGATGAATACTATGTGTTTCCAAGGTTTTGTTAACAGGAGTAGCTACTTTATATGGTTCACTAAGTATGTCAGGAATAAATTTTAACTTCTTAGCGAACCTCTTAGATATAAATGAGTGCGTAGCTCCACAATCAAACAGCACATAAGCACGCAATTTGTTGATTAAGACAGTACCTGCCACAACGTCATTGGCATTATTCGCCTCATTCTGTGTCATGGCGAACACCCTGGCATTGGGTTTGTTTGGAGGGATGCCATTGCCTGCTCCAGTCCCCTTCTTCTCAGTCTCAGGGCAATTAGCAATTCTATGTCCAAACTTCCCACATCGGAAGCAAGCACCACTTTGTCTACGACATTCCCCAGTATGTGCAAGATTACAGATTGGGCACTTTGGGAATTGTTTGTTGTTTGGGGTAGATGTAGATCCCCTTTGTTGATTATGGAACTGATTTGGCCGTTTGAACTTCTGGCCATTGTTCGAGGGCTGGTGAGGGAGAGGTCGTTTGCGCTTGAACTCTTCTTCTCGGCGATGTATGTCAGACTCGGCCTTGATGGCTGCTCCCATCACATCCTCAAAGTTGATGGTATCCAACACTACTAATGCTGATTGGATCCGACTGTTCAGACCCTTCTTGAAACGGTGTAGCTTTAAGTCATCATCTGCCATAATGGTTGGGGCGTAAGTTCCAAGAGAATGGAATTTTGAGGAAGACTCTACCACTGACATTCCTGGAGTTTGTGCCAGGTTATCAAATTCCTCCAACTTTTGGAGTTTAATGGCTGCTGGGAAGTATTGTTTTAGAAATGCACCACGGAACCTTTGCCAAGTGATTGGTCTGGTCACTTCCATCGAGGGTGACATACTATCCCACCACTTATTTGCATCGTCAACAAGAAATGGCGATGTAACTTCCACTTTGATTTCTTGAGGCACTTCCAGTAATCTATGATGTTTCTCTACTTCTTTCAGCCAATGCTGAGCCACTTCTGGTTTTGAGTTCCCATCGAATGTTGACATTCGATTCTTGCGAAGAGACTCATAATGATATTTTATCCCATGCGGCTGAGGCTGAGGTTGTGGTTGTGCCTGATTAGCAGTTGGGTTAATAATCCCCTGAAGAGTAGTGGCTACTATGGTAGCTATGGCCATGAAGTCTTCACGACTTAAACCCGTTTTTGGAGATTGTGGTGGATCTTGGCTTCCTCCACCTTCATTATCATTATTGCGTGGAAATCCATATCGTGGGTTGCGGTTGTTACGGGGTGGTCGTCCAGCCATGTCCTACAATTTCACACATTTGTAATTTGGTCCAAAAGTAATTCTCCCACATCGAGTCATTCATCAATCCAAGCCTCAATTTTATTATAAATAATGGCTTGATGCTGAGTTGAAAATCACACCTCGAAAATCTTCTTTGTTATCATTTAGTGTTTGGTTTCAGTAATTACTATTGAGACTGAACTTTTTAGTCTAAAGTTTGGCTAGAAGCAAGGGTGGTTCATCTGGACGAGTGCGAGCTTCAAAACATGTCTGAAGAAACCCCAATGTTTTTAATTTTGTATTTTATTTTGCAGTTTATTGTGTTTTCATGTCTGTTGGTGATGTCGTTTGGAAATGTAATTTTATTTATCATGAGTTTATTTCTTTTTGTATTGTGGATCAGATATGTAATATTTTGAATTAAATATTCAGTTTGTAATGATAATTATATAAAAGAAATAAAGGTTCCACACCGCTAATATTGCAGTTATAAATTACACTCCTCTAAATTTATGTTAATAAAGATTGTCGATTTGCAAAACGTTCATAGCTTAAAAATATTGAAGAAATTTGAAAAGTTTAAGGTCATTCTTACAAGCGAAACTATATGGTAATCATATAGATTTGTCAATGAGAAATGAGTTTAAAAAATAAAGTTGTGGGGAGAATACGCTAAAAGAAAGTTTTAATGAAACATATAACACTAATATCTAAAAGTTTAGTCTATTCTTATTAACCAAAAATTTATGTAAAACAGAACATGAATAATCATAATCTTGGTGTATTTTGAAAAAAATTATGTTCAAGTTATTGAGTGATAAATCTCAAGCTTTTTATAGGCTAATGGGCGCAAAAATTGCCATTCAAAATTCTGTCAATCCGGATCTGAAAATTCAAAATTGGCCAAGGGTTTAATAAGCATTATATGAGTATCATAAACCCAGAATTAATTTGAAAATGGTGTTCGAATTTGAGAGAAATCGAAGCTCAAAAATTTCAAAATTTTAGGGTTCTATGGCGTGAAATTTGATTCAAAATTGAGCATTTTAATTTGTTTGTAAGAACGATATGATAGAGGGATTTTAATACCCATATAATGACGAGTATAAGAACGAAATTAATTAAGATTTGGCGTTCGAATGGTCGAGAATTTTATCGAATGAAGTTTCGCAAGTTAGGGTTAGGGTTAGGGTTCTTCAATGCTCGGCTTCCATCGATCAATTGGACATCTTCCGGTAGTTGGAACTTGGAAATTGTAGAGGGCTTTTGTATTAGAGTTGATTCCGGTTACAGTGATATGCCCGATTGGACCATCGGCGGTCGAAGACGGCGCATCGGAAAAATGACGTCTTTGTTCATGCGTGAGTTGTTATCGGCGATTTGGCCGGGAAATCGTAGTCCGTTCGGTTCGATTTTTGTTGTAGTGTCTTCGTCTCGTTTAGGCGGTCATGGTGACGGGTCTACTTTCAGGTAAGGGTGGCGGCGGCGATATGGAACAGGCAGTAGCCAATTTAAGTTTTTTTTATTTTTTTAATTCAGACTGTTATTTGATCCCTCAAACTGATTCATTGTTAGATTTAATCAGTTGGTTCAGATTGTTATTCGATCCCCAACTAATTTTAAGATTTAATCAGTAGGTCTATTGGATCCGGGATTCATATTCCGGTTAATTTGTATCAACCAGAAATCTTTTCCCAGCAGGATTATGGAACCTGGTTTAGCTCTGATACCACTTAAATGTCACGCCCCGAGACCGGGATCGATAATACCGGCGTTGATTCCAAATATAATTGAAAATCAACAAGCCTCATAGTACAGAATTTAATACAACCAGTCTATTTATTCCATAAACATAAATGTTTTACAACTGAAAATAAAACCATAACTTAAATCTTAACAGAGTTTAGCGGAAGCATAATTATGTAAAATCTTGAAATAATTGCGGTAGATCACCAACCCCAAAAGTTGTGTTGTTCTGCATCTTCGGTATCTGTCTCACTTTTATCTGGGGAGGGGATGTAAGGGGTGAGTGTTCTGGTTGTCACTCAGTAAGCGGGGGCCAATCGAATATGCCAAAAACATATACTTATACAGTTTTCAAAACAGATTTCAAAACATAAACTGATACAGATAACATAATTTTTCTCCTTTGAGCCATACCAAAAGCATCATATTAGAACACATATCATATACTTATCAAATAGATCGATCTGCATAACATAAGGATTATAGAGGTGGCTCCTACGAATTCAAGAGGTGGCTCCCGTACGTATAGCACTTTGCCCCATTGGTTCAAGAGGTGGCTCACACGTTCGTAGCACGTTGTTTCGCATAGCACTTATCTCCCGATATTCAGAATTTTCATGACATTATAGTTTTTAAAATAGTTCACATATTCGACTGTATTTTGGCAAGCATTCATATGTTATCAAAACGAAAGGATAATATAACAAAAGCCCACTTACCTGATTGTTTACGATGATTATTTTAACTTGAAAGAGTATGGATCTACAACCTTCAAAAATCAACTTCTTTCTTTGCTAGAATATTTGATATTTTGAGAGTATCTTGAGAGTATTTCGTTTAAACTTTTTGTGTTTCTACTAATGAATCTAGCTTGGTATTTATAGAAGTTTTTCAAGAAAATATGTAAGCAATGACATCAAATTAATATTATGTAATCAATGACATCAAGTTAATATTATGTAATCAATGACATCAACTTAATATTATGTAATCAATGACATCAACTTAATATTATGTAATCAATGATGTTTTTAAGGATAGTTTGATTACCTAAATTCAATGTATCATGTTGTGGTAAGGTGGTTGCAAGTGGTGATCATCATAGATGTTGTCGCCGTTGAGCGACCATCAGTTATGACGCCGCTATTGTTGAGCGTGCGTGGGGTCGAAATGCCGCCATTGTGGAGCGAGCTATGACATAGAAATATGGAGTCAATTGCTAAATATATGTGATATCTGTAGTACTCTATTTTGATGGTTTCATCGCATTTGGTTATGGAACTAGTATAGCAGGAATGGTTTTAGTTGATCAATGAGATGATCAACTGGCTTTTGGGAATTTAATGGTTTGGTTATTTTGAGAACAGGGACAATACAGGGGATCCCGGATGAGGGTGTTACCATCCAGGGAGTATCATTTAAATTATGCCATTTACATTCTGTAAATTATGAATTGCAATGTTATGATTATTGGATTGGTGGTATTGGTATGCTCACCCCGTGTGGGGGCTGTCTCTGTTGGGGTAGGTGTTACAGGTGTAGTAGCAGCTTTGGAGTTGAGCTCGGGCTATTGACTAGAGGTACTTCCAGGATCGAGGTACCAGAGCCGGTTGGATAGGCGCTTAGATCCAGAGCTGAGATCGAGTTGCGCTTAGGAGGTGCTTCCAGGATCGAAGCACCAGTAATGGTATCCGGTAGAGTGTTCTATACATTAGATACACGCTTATTCATTGGGTGCTCTTATGTGAGTACATTTTACGTGTATATGGAATGTATAAATGGGCTACGGCTTCTCTCTGTTCATTTATGGTTTGCATGCAATTAAATGTGGAATTGCTAAATGAACTGAGAGCATGTTAGTGTATTATGAGGGTGCATGTCATATATGTAATCTTGGTTGGGGGATTTGCATATTATGTGGATTGAATGCAAGAAATTTTATGGATCACTAATATGGTGTAGCACTTGCATATGGCTTTTCCCCACGATAGTATGATTATATGCACTAATGGTATAAACTAATACACTAATAACGGGTTAAGGGCACGGGGGTCCTTACACAATTCATGCTCAAAATATTCAACTACTATGTCAAAGCATAATTTGCATTAGAGTTCAAAGTGTTCCAAGGTCAGCAATTCACCTATGTTCAAAAGTATGCATGCTATCTGTAAGGTTTCGTCATGGGCTAGTGATTCAAAACTCTAAGTTCATCATTCACTATGAGCTCCAAAGTTTTGATTTTTTTGTATTTTTATAATAAAAAAGAAATAACACACTACTAATCCCTCCCACATACTTAACCTTACATTGTCCCCAATGTAAGTCAAAAATGTAAGGAAATAGAAAATTTAAACTAAGAAAATAATAAAAAATAAAAGAAAGGGAAACTAACTCCCATTGGGTTGCCTCTCAAACATCGCCTCTTTTTACGTCGGTGGCCCAACGCCAGTCCATGGATCACGTAATGCTTGGTGGATCTTCAAGGTCCACCTTCTCGACTGCTTCTTGTGGAATACGTTTGTGGTGATGCTTCAGTCTGTGACCGTTCACTGTGAATGTCTGTGTTGTATCTAGGCTTTGTATTTCCACTGCACCATGAGGAAAAACAGAGGTAACCATAAATAGACCATGCCAACGAGAACACAACTCACGGGTACAATCGAAGGCGAGAATGGTAGGGAGGACTTTTTGACCAACTTCAAATTCTTTCCTCGAGATCATCTTGTCATGAAATGCCTTCGTTTTTTCTTTACAGATTCTCGAGCTCTCGTATGCCTCATTGCAAATCTCCTCTAACTCTTGCAATTGCAGCTTTCTTTGCTCCCCACTCTCGTTCATTTCCATGTTGAACTTCTTGATAGCCCAACTCTACAGGAAGATGACAAGGTTTACCACCACACGAACCAAGACAACGAATCTCCCCAAAGGATTCAACCGGTAGGTATATCAGTACCGCCTTTCTCTCAAGGGAAAAAGTCATGAATCCATGATCCTCCAATCCTCGAACCACCGTTCGGAAGACCTGGATATATTTATACCAAAACATATCCTGAAACCCAGAAATACACAACTGGTTAGAGTAGTGCATCAATACCACCATTACCCGACTCAAAATCCATATACACCATATATACACATCCCAACGATGCTCTGTACTAATGCCATAGTACTCCACAAACGAGCATCTCCCCGGAGACGTCTCCTCAAACGTCTCACCGAGGTAAGAAATTCATCACTCGGTCCAACACCAGTAATGCTTACCATGGCTGATTTACAATCAATCCACGACCAATGCAAGCTGTTTCCAAGACAGTACAACTCAAATCTCTACAAGAGACAAAATCAATATAGTAGTGTCACCCCACTAACTATATCTCACAAACCATTGTGACTCCCATTGCATGCCATATGCAAGGATGCTCAACTAGAGCTAACAACGACTTGTTGACACTCACGTTGGTAATACCAACAAAATTGAGTTGTCCCAGTACAAGTCCCTCAAAACAATGGCGTATAAACGTCCCCGTGAGGTATTCCCTACCTCAATCACCATGCCACATAGAGACTACAAGAGTCTACCATAACCCTCATCGTATCACCATACGATTCACCAACCTCGAATCCAACGAGCATTATAATGGTTAACACAAGCACGCTAAAGTACTGCAACAATACTTGGCTAGCGATTCGCTGGCCCCATAGGCTCATACCAACCTATCAATGCGACACACGTTCCAACCCGGTATACCATACCGTACAAACCATTAGAGTTGTGGGTCATCGCCCAACATATCTCTAAAACACCAAAGCACAATGGACAACCCGGCGTCCATGCTTAATTACCATGCAATCCTAATCCATTAGGATTTATTCCACACCCTTACGGTGGGTGTGCCCATGCCTATCACACATCACAACAACAAGCGAGTAGTTTCCTCAATGACTACTCTTACCATCAATCACTTGGCCTTAGCCATCCCAACGAGCATACCCAAGGGTATCATTGCTCGACAAACATTTACCTCTATAACATGATGCGGTACACTCACCGGTACAATGCATCCAATGCTCCATCGAGCAAACCTGCTCGGAAAAAGGTCTCGTCAACTAGTGACCCAGACTCTACCATGTGCCCACCATTGGCACTCAAACCATACAACCAAATACATAAACATGAATGCATTATTCACCAAAACGACGCCACGCGTCCACATAGACATCCCAAATAACATCGTCAAACATATGACGGTACCTGTCGATACACGACACTCATAATCTCATCGTCAAACACATGACGGCACATGTCGATACACGACATCCATAATCTCATCGTCAAACACATGACGGTATCAAACAACACATGGAATTCACAATAATGATATCAAAAGTAATTTGCCATACCTCATCGCTATCAAGATAGCGGAATACCTGTATCCATCGTCCACCAGCGGTACATAAGCAATATCCATCGCTCGTAGGTGGCATAATCCAGTGCTACACACATAGCGGTATAATCCATCGCTATAGAATCAGCGGCATAAAACATCGCCAAAGAATATCCGGCGGTATGAAGCATCGCCATAGATGTAGCGGAATGTACCATCGTTATATGATACCTGGCGGCATAAACCATCGCCATAGAATACCCGGCGGTATGAACCATCGCCAATAGAATACCCGGCGGCATGAACCATCGCCAATAGAATACCCGGCGGCATGAACCATCGCCAATAAAATACCCGGCGGCATGAACCATCGCCAATAGAATACCCGGCGGCATGAACCATCGCCAATAAAATACCCAGCGAAACCATCGCCAATATAATAGCGGAATAATCGTGGACTCAAGAGGTACTCACACTCATGTAGCACTTTGTTCCCGATCGCATCGCTACGCCATGACAGCGGCATCATCGCTTCGACGTGACAGGGGCATGTATCATCGCTTCGACACGACAGCGGCATCATCGCTTCGACATGACGGTGGTACCATCGCTTCGACGTGACAACGGCATTTACCATCGCTTCGACACGACAGCGGCATTTACCATCGTTCCGGCATGACAGTGGAAATACCCCTCGCTTCGACATATTAGCGGCATAATATCCCTCGCGATAGTAATATGACAGCGGCATTATCCTTCGCTTCGACATATCTGCGGCAAATATTCTTCATCGCTATAATATGACAGCGACAAGTATTCACATCGCTACGCCATGTATGCAACCGTAATGCATAACCCGTATTCCAATAATTGTTCGGCACGACAGCGGCATCATCGCTTCGACGTGACAGCGGCATTTACCATCGCTTCGACACGACAGCGGCATCATTGCTTCGACGTGCATGCAACCGTAATGCATAGTCCATGTCTCATATGACCCTGCAACCACCATGGTTAGCAATAACATATTCCAATTATGAACACATATCATAAATGCACATAAGCAATATAGTTGTGCCACACAACACTAACTACCATCATGCATAAGTATGTGCTTCACATTCCCATTATCATTTTCCTAGGCCCTCAACAGCCCCAAAGAGCTAACCACTGCTCTGATACCACTAATGTAAGGACCCACGTGCCCTTAACCCGTTATTAGTGTATTAATCCATACCATTAGTGCATATAATCATAAAATCATGGGGAAAACCCTGTGCAAGTGCGACACCACATTAGTGATCCATAAAATTTCTTGCATTCATCCAATATAAAATATCAAATCCCCCAACCAAGATTACATATATGACATGCACCCTCATAATACACTAACATGCTCTTAGTTCATTTAGCAATTCCACATTTAATTGCATGCAACCCATAAATGAACAGAGAAAAGCCGTAGTCCATCTATACATTCCATATACACGTAAAATGTACTCACATAAGAGCACCCAATGAATGAGCGTGTATCTGATGTATAAAACACTCTATCGGATACTGTTACTGGTACTTCAATCCTGGAAGCACCTCCCAAGCACAGCTCGATCTCAACACTGGATCTATGTACTTATTCAACCAGCTCTGGTACCTCGATCCTGGAAGTACCTCTATCATCAGCCCGAGCTCAACTCCAAAGCTACTGCTGCTGCACCTGTGTTACCTGCCCCAACAGAGACAGCCCCCACACGCGGTGAGCATACCAATACCACCAATCCAATAAGCATAACATTGCAATTCAAATACAGAATGTAAATGCTATAATTTAAATGATACTCCCTGGATGGTAACACCCTCATCTGGGATCCCCTGTATTGTCCATGTTCTCAAAATAACCAAACTCATCAAATTCCCAAAACCAGCTAATCGTCACATAGATTAACTAATACCGTTCTATTATGCCAGTTCCATGATCAATATGGTAAAAACATAATGTAAAAGACCATAGATATCACATATATCTAACCAATAATTCCATATTCCCGTTTCATTGCTCGCTCCACAATGGCGGCATACTAAACCTCGCGCACGCTCAACAATAGCGGCGTCATAACCGATGGTCACTCAACAGCGATTGCATCCCAAATCATTGCTCGCTCAATAGCGGCACCGTATGGTTCCCAATGTATAACCATTTGACGTAATTACTATTTACCATGCATATTGTTATCCATTTATAGCAAATATCATGCACCATGCATTTCAATACATTTTCGATGCAATTACCACGTGCCACATATTTCAATGTCCTTATGACGCAATCATCACACACCATGTGTTCCAATACCCATTTAGTACAATTACCACACACCATGCATTTTACAGTTGCAATGCTAAAATAGGCTATGCTTGTACGTCCTACGTACCTTAAGTCTGACTAGTCCAAGCCAAACCTCGCTTGAGTTCCATGTTTCAAGAAATATGTGCTAAAATACATAAACAACTCACAATCAAGAATAAGCATGCGATCACGTGCCCAAGCACGTTCATAGCTCCCAATCATATCGTCAATCCATGACGATTACCAAAATAAAAGGCCCCCCCGGCTAAGCATGCGTAATACCCAAAATATTCCATTTTTCAAGTTTAAAAGATAACCAAGAATTCAACCGGGAATTCCGTTTTATTAAACTTTGGCCTCAACCAATCCATTTTAAAAGCATAGCATTCCCATTGGAATGTAGACATTGCCCCGGAAACGGCCCCCCTTTAAACCTCGATTCCAAAATCCCGACATTTTCCAAAAATTCCAAAAAAAAAACACTTTCCTTCGGGTGGCGATCGATCGCCACATTTACCGCGATCGATCGCCACACTCCAGTGGCCAACCAGTGCCTTCTCGCGATCGATCGCCACCCTTCGCGATCGATCGCCAACATGCTCGCGATCGATCCTCTTGGACACGCGATCGATCGCCTGCACTGTTCATCTTCTTCGATTTTTAGCAGCTGCTCGTCGCGATCGATCGCCCCTCCTCGGCGATCGATCGCCACCTGCTATTTTCCGAAAAATTCGAGCTTCCATGGTGTTTTTCACACCCAAACTCAAATCCAACACCCCATACACCACCAACACCTCAAATACAACAT
Organism: Haberlea rhodopensis; assembly: GCA_907163345.1. Lineage (NCBI taxonomy): Eukaryota > Viridiplantae > Streptophyta > Magnoliopsida > Lamiales > Gesneriaceae > Haberlea > Haberlea rhodopensis. Next base: position 3,997,100 of record CAJQUN010000033.1, on the reverse strand, counting down.
TTAAAGCCAATAAAAACCTTAAAACTCAACATAAGATTTTAGCCAAAAATTCCCAAAACCCAAAGCCAACCAAAACCTCAACCAAAAGCTACCATACTACTATCAAATCGAAGCTAATGACGAGAGGAAGATTAATACCTGATTATCTTCGAGAAAACCGTCCTCCGAGCCAAGCTACCCGCGATTTCTCCTCCAAGGGAGAAAAGGGAAATGGGGGAGAAGGGTTTGGGCGATGAGAGAGGGAAGAGAGGGAAAGATTCCGTGCCAAATGACGGAATACCGAGTCCACTTGGTATATATAGCAAAAATGTCCCAAAATACCAATACCCCCACAAATACATCATGATTCATTAAAAATCATCTGTTTACAAAAACTCTTTCTCCAACATCAAATCCCCAGACTGACCCCAACATAAGGCACCCCGGACGCCAAGTCCCATTAAAACCCAATTCATAGGTTTTCCACCAAAATGAGAATACAATCTCATCCTTTGGATCCAACGATCCCAAATGCCCGATTTAACAACCTCGGGAGACCAAAAACCGCAAAAATTCCTAATTGCCACGATTAAAAATCCATCAAGTATTATTACCATACCGGGATTAACACCATTAATCCCCGGACATCACAGCAACAATACGTGGTTAACGATTCGTTGGCACCATAGGCTCATACCAACCTATCAACGTGACACACGTCCCATCTCGGTATACCATACCGTACAAACCATTAGAGTTGTGGGTCATCACCCAACATATCTCTAAAACACCAAAGCATAGTGCACATCCCGGTGTCCTTGCTCAACCACGGTGCAATCCTAATCCATTAGGACTTATTCCACACCCTCCGGGTGGGTGTGCCCATGCCTAACACACATCACAACAACAAGCGAGTAGTTTCCTCAATGACTACTCCTATTGCCAATCACTTGACCAAAGACCATCCCGACGAGTACACCTAAAGGTACCACTACTCGTAACATAAATACTTCAACACACGTTGCGGTATACACACATGTATAGCACATCCAGCCCTTGATCGAACAAACTTGCTCGGCATAAGGGTCACGTCAACCGGTGACGTAGGCACCACCTTGTGCCCAACATCGGCACCTCAAAATATGCCACTAAAAACGTCTATACAATTGTATTATTTAACGCAACGACGTTACACGTACACAAAACATCCACTATGCCGTCATCTCGTGACGGTAATGCCGACACATGACATTCAATTCATCGTCAACTAGTGACGGTACATGGCAACATACAACAACTACAACTACATCGTCAACCGTGACGATACATGCCAAAACACATAATACTCAATACAAACGCCAACCCGTGACGGCACATGCCAAAACACATGTAAGAACCCCCGTGCCCTTATTCAGTAATTAGTGCATTAATCCATACCATTAGTGCATATTTTCATAAATCATGGGGAAAGTAATTACCTGCAACTCTAGCATGAATGCCATCTATAAAATTCCTTTACATTAATCGTGTAATGTCTATACTTTCCCAACATATTCCATAAAACATGTCATGCACCTTTCAACATACACTGATATGCTCTCAATTCATTTAGCAATTCCACATTTAATTGCATGCTAACCGTAAATGAATAGAGAAAAGCCGTAGCCCATTTATACATTCCATATACACGTAATATGTACTCACATAAGAGCACCCAATGAATAAGCGTGTATCTAATGTATAAAACACTCTACGGGATACCATTACTGGTGCTTCGATCCTGGAAGCACCTCTCAAGCGCAACTCGATCTCGACTCTGGATCTGAGCGCCTATCCTTCCAGCTCTGGTACCTCAATCCTGGAAGTACTTCAATCAACAGCCCGAGCTCAACTCCAAAGCTGCTGCTACACCTGTACCACCTGCCCCAACAGAGACAGCCCCGTACGGGGTGAGCATACCAATATCCCAAATCCAATAACCACAACAATACAATTCATAATTTACAACAATGTAAATTGCTATGAAATACAAAATATACTCCCTGGATGGTATCATCCTCATCCGGGGCTTCTGTACTGTCCCTGTTCTCAAAACACTGAAACCATCAAATTCCCAAATGCCAGTTAATTATTACATTGATTAACGAATTTATTAGCCATATACCGGTATCATAATCAATACTATCAAATCATTAAACAATGATTACAAATTCCCCATATATCTCACTTATGGTTCCATAGTTCTATTTCATAGCTCGCTCTACAATAGCGGCGTTCCATTTCCACGCATACTCAACAGCAGCGGCGATGTTCGCTCACAGGCGACAACATCCCAATCATTGCTCGCTCAAAAGCGGCACCATGCAATTCTCAATGCATATATAGACATTTGAAGCAAGTACCATAAACCATGCATTTCAATCTCCGTTTATTGCTAATACCATGTGTCATGCATTTCCACACACATTCATTGCAATACAGTGTACCAAGCACTCAACAATTGCAATTATATTAAAGGGCTATGCTCGTACGTCATACGTACCTTATACTTTCCGTAGTTCAAGTCCAAACCTTGCCTTGGTCCCGTGACCGATGAATTATATGCTAAACACGATAATAATCCACAATTAATCTCAAGCATGCAATCACGTGTCCAAGCACGTTCACAAACCCCAAATATATCGTCATCCATGACGATTAACCATTTAAAAAGGCCCCGGGCGAAACATGCATCAAAAACTCAACACGAAATAATTCCCCAAAAAAAGGCATTGGCGATCGATCGCATGATTTCAGGCGATCGATCGCCTCGCGAAAACAGCAACAGGCGATCGATCGCTCCTTTTCAGGCGGTCGGTCGCCTCTTAGCGTAAATGGCCACTGCCTCATGGCGATCGATCGCTTCATTTGAGGCGGTCGATCGCCTCACTGTTCATCTTCCTGAAATTTCCAACAACGTCGCGACGATCGATCGCCCTGCCCTAGGGATCGATCGCCTCGACCTGTAAAAGCCAAAAATGGTGTTTTTCTTGCAAAATTTTGCCCAACAACAATCCTCACACCCCATACAACATTAAACCTCAAAATAAATACCATAAAAACTCCTCAAACCATCCAACCCAAAATTCTTTAAAAACCCATTTCTTTAAATCCAACACAAAACCTTCCCAAACACCACAAAACCACTATCAAAACGAAGATAAATGCGAGGGGATAAATAATACATTATTATCTTCGAGAAATCCGGCTCCTACGATGAGCCTCCGTCGATTTGCTCATCAAAGGAAAAGGGGGAAGGGTTTGGGGTGAGAGAGGCGTGAGAGGGAGAGGAGGGGAGAGAAATGGATTCCAAATGACGAAATCCCGAGTCCAACTGGTATATATAGCAAAAATGCCCCAAAATACCAATACCTTCACCAATACATCATGATTCATTAAAATCATCTGTTTTCAAAAACTCTCTCTCCAACATCAAATCCCCAGACTGGCCCCAACATAAGGCACCCCGGACACCAAGTCCCACTAAAAACCCAACTCATAGGTTTTTCACCAAAATGAGAATACAATCTCATCCTTTGGATCCAACGATCCCAAATGCCCGATTTAACAACCTCGGGAGACACAAAACCGCAATTAATTCCTAATTGCCACAATTAAAAATCCATCAAGGATTAATACCACACCGGGATTAACGCCATAAATCCCCGGACATCACAATTATCCCCCACTAATAAAATTTCATCCTCGAAATTTGCACCGGCATACTCTACGTAACACCAGGACTACACAAACAAAGTAAAGCCACAACCCCAATTCCGGACCACATTAGAGTCGAATCATCAACTGCGAGAACACCAATCTCTCACCAAGCTCTACAATAGAGCAACGCCAAAACCAATATAAACCCGAAAGATAACAACATACCTCGATGTGAATCGTCCCGGAAGTCAGTCCATCATGACTGCAAATCAATCAAAACCCCATTGGCTCTAACATAGATATCTCTTCATGATATCCACTACTCGCCCACGATGCTTGACACGCATCGTCATGATGTGGACCATTAGTATACAACAGTATACTCACAGAAAATCCGGTTTTCGCTTCCCGGTCCATCTCCTCCAAAGGAGTAGTTGCACCACTTGCAATCCGGATCGGGTAAACCACGGTCACTAATCCACACAAAACACATCACTACAGATGTCTACAACCATGTGTCCCAAGAAGTCCCATCTTGGTCCAAAACACACTATCGAGACTTTACAAGGTCTCAAGTTCCACAGGGGACATGCAAGATGAACAATTGCATTCCCAAACACGTGTCGACCGTGACACTAAACAAATCCGAGTCCTGGCCACCCTTCATTTATCCTGGGATTCAACAATCCTAAAATAGGAAGGCTATCAACAGAATAGCGGAATGAGACGTCGCTATATATATAATCGGTGGCATGAACCATCGCCATGGAATCAGTTGAATGTACCCTTGCTAAACACATGTCCGGCAGCATGAACCATCGCTAATAACATAGTGGAAAAGACATCGTTATACACGCACCTGGCGGAATAATCATCGCCAATAATACAACGGCATGAACCATCAGCCGATATACCTGGCGGCATGAACCATCGCCAATAATACAGCGGCATGAACCATCGCTCGATATACCTGGCGGCATGAACCATCGCCAATAATACAGCGTCATGAACCATCGCTCGATATACCTGGCGGCATGAACCATCGCCAATGACATAGCGGAAAGAGGCATCGCTATACACGCACCTGGCGGAATAACCATCGCCAATAATATAGCGGCATGAACCATCGCTCGATATGGATAATGTGGTTGTTCCGATCTTGTTATAACAGCGGAATTTTAGGACCCTCGCTTCGACATATAGCGGCATCATATGATATCTCTCGCTTCGACAATGACAGCGGCATGTACATCGCTTCGACATGACAGCGGCAAATATCATATTACCATCGCTTCATATGACAGCGGCAAGTACCTCCCTCGCTCGAATATAACAACCACCGGAATCTCCCACTAGCTTGGCCTAAACTCCTAGAAATCACAACTACTTTATTTGGTTACAAAAGATTCTAAGACACTCTTTATAGAATACATGTTTGGCTTTGAGTGTTCTTGATCAGCAGACTTCAGTTGGAATAATCTATCACAGATTAAGTTTCACTGCTTGTCTGCTCTTTGCTTAACTTTTTGAATATCAGTAAGTTTATTTTCTTGTTTGCTTTGAAGTGTTTTTGTTTGTTGAAAATCGCTCAGCACTTCTTCATTCTTTGCTTGGACGTATTTATAGGTTTGGTTGTCCAACGGTAGCTTTTCTGTATGTGGAAGAGATTAGCCTTCCAAATTCATATTGTCTTCTTTCCTATTTTGTTAAGCAACAGCTCTTTTAACCCTGACGGTAATGGTGGCGGAGATATAGCAGGGTGCGCCGCTCTGTTGTACCTTTGTCAGAGAATGTTGTACTTATTTTGTCTCGTTGCTTAGTGCTCTTACTGGAAGTTTAGACTTCTGCTGGTTTTCTTTGTTCAACTAGTCGCTCATCCTCTTATGACCAGTTGATGTCTTTGTTCAGTGTGATACTATCCGGTTGTTAGTTGTCCAGTAGATGTCCATCCAGTTTATGTTTATCCGGTTGATGGTTGTCCAGTAGATGTCTGTCCAGTTGGTGGCCATCCAGTTGATGTCTATCCAGTTGGTAGCCATCCAGTTGATGTCTTGTACAGTTGATGTCTATCCAGTTGGTAGCCATCCAGTTGATGTCTTGTCCAGTTGATGTCTATCTAGTTGGTTGGTGTCTTCACCCGGTAGGTGTTCATCCAGTTGATCTTTATCACCCGGTAAGACTTCAATATCCGGTAGGTGCCTTCATCCGGTAGGACTTTAACATCCGGTAGGTGTTCATCACCCGGTAGGACTTTATCCAGTAGGTGTCTTCATCCAGTTGGTCTTTATCACCCGGTAGGACTTCATCCAGTAGGTGTTTAACATCCAGTAGGAGTCTTCATTCAGTTGGTCTTTATCACCCGATAGGACTTCAACCAGTAGGTGTTTGTAATCATCAAAACTTAGAAATCGTTTCCCAACAATTTCCCCCTTTTTTGGTGATGACAAAACTAAGCAATAACGATTTCAACTCGAATATTTGAGTTGTGAATCCTGAAAATACTTGAAGACATAATGGAAAAGAAATTTTCATTTGTTATAAATATAAGCAGATTACAAGTTGTAATCAAACTGGACAATTGAGAGAGATTCATCTTTATTTAAGATGAATTCTAATAACTTGAATAGAATCTAAGACAAATCTATTTTTACACAATATAGCTGATACATGACAGATTTTTAAACAAGCAATGTAGACCGGAGAGCTTCGATCCACCTAATTTCAGAGAGGAAGAGCTCGATCCACCTTGTTTCAGAGAGGAAGAGCTCGATCCACCTTGTTTCAGAGAGGAAGTCGGGAAGAGTCAAATGTATATTCATCTGGCCTCCATGACTCTGTCTTCCGGTCTACCTTGTTTCAGAGAGGAAGTCGGGAAAAGTTCAAATGTATATACATCAGGCCTCCATGGTTTATGGATTCACCTAATGAAAATACTCTATCTCTGTTGAGAATACTCTATCTCTGTCTTTCCCCTTTTTGTCATCAGCACCCAGATAACTCCTGATTGCAGTTCCTGACTGATGATGAGCATCAGAGCAGGATCCAAACGCTGAAGCTTAATGGAGCTGGGTTAGATAAGTAATCAACCCATGAGGGGTTGATTTAGATAAGTAATAAACCCATGAAACTGAACAATTGTAAAAAGGAAACCAAGGAATTTTCAAAGAATTGAAAATAATCATGATTAGTGAATGTGAGTTATGAAAGCAAACATGAGTCTCTATTTATAGAAGAAATTTATTTAGTGTGAACACATTAATGTTGTTACGATAAATGCGAAGAAAAAGTCAACTAAAAACAGTAAATAGATAAGAGTAATTAAAGAGGGATCAGAAAATGATACTATTTTCTCCCGAACCAATGTTGGGAATAGTCGCGCTTTTCGGTAGGCTGTTGGCGCGGACTTCGAGATCTTTGTTGAGTAGAAGATCTGGATTGCTGGGATACTCCAGCTGCAGTAGATGAACGATTTGCTAGAGTCGGGTCTCGCTGGGGCGGAGGAGCAGTTCTGCTGTGCTCAGGCAGTCTTTGGATTATTTGTGGAGCAGCAGGCAGGCTGTTGCATATATCTTGAATTTGGGACGCGAATGCTGCCTGCATGGTGGCCAATTGATTGTGTCAAGACTTTCTTGGCGTCTTCAATCTTATCTCCAAGAGCCAGAGATGTGGCAGCATGAAGTGATTCATTTTGTTGAGTGATCTGAAGACGAGCCTGGCCAATTCGAGAAAATGCGTCCGCAACTGCATTCTCAGCTAAGGTCTGAAGTCTGGTGACAGTAGTCGTTAGACTATTTAAGTCCCTGTAGACTTGCTGGAACTGAGAGTCCGCATGCTGCTGATGGGTTCCAAGAATAAGAGTCGCAGTGCGCTCTTCCTGCTTGAGTTTATTGACATCGCTGGCTAGTGCTGAAATTGCATTGGATAGATTTACTATCTGTGCAGCGATGTTTGGTGGCTCGTCCAGAGGGTTTGAAGTTGTAAAGACAAAGAAATCCTCTGAAAGTTCTTGAACAATGGATGGATCTACGGCAATTATTTGAGGATCAGCAGTAGGAACAAGAGCATCGGGATGAGCATCTACAACTGCAGTGGATAGTAAAACAGAGGCTTCAACATTGGGGGCAGCTGTTGAGTCTGAGATAGTAACAGCCATAGTAGCAGTATCTTCAATCAGTGGGGCTGCCATATCAGCAGTGTCTTCAATAAGTGTGGCAGCCATATCAGCAGTGTCTTCAATAAGTGTGGCAGCCATATCAGCAGTGGCTTGGATAAGTGGGGCAGCCATATCAGCAGTGGCTTGGAGACCCGCAGCAACAGACGACTGGGTGTTATCATTGGAGTGTGAGGACTCACTAGGTTCATGGTTGCCAGAGGATATGGTAACTTGCTGAATCACCGTCTGAATTATTGTGTCCACATTGGTGTGATCAACAACCATCGGTTGGGGCAGTTGATCATTATAAGAGCTGGGAGCAGAGGAGACGAGGGGAGCAGTTGGAGAGGAGAGTTCTTTAACAGAAGAGGCTGCCTCCAAGGCAGTTGATGCTGTCTCCGCTCCAGTGGGAGTGGTCTCCAGAGCAGTCGAAGTAATCTCCACATGGGTAGTAGCAATCTCCAGATCAGTAATGACTATCTGTAAATCAGGCTGATCGGGACTTGCAATATTTGCAGCAGTAGAACATGAGTGAATACTAGTTGAGATGCGAAGATCATGAAGAGCTAGCTCGGCCATTTCCAGCTTTGGTCCAAGAGCATTTAGAACTGTTCTATCATGATTCGCAGTGCCTGAATCACCGTTGAAATGCTGAAGACGTGTTTCAACAAGGGCTTGAAGTTCGCCCACATAGTTCATCATACGGAATACATCTCTCAGCTTCAGGCTCTTCTCAGGGTCTGTGATTTGTAGATAAGCCAAAATTTGGTTCTCATCTTCCCTTGCCTGATCCAGAATAGGATCGAAATCATCAAATCGGACTTTCACTCGAGCCTTTACCCATCGATCAAAAATGTCTAGCCGTGGCTGCAGATTAGCTTCAACTGTACCCATGACCATTTGTATCTCGAAGGAAACTGGAGTGGACACTGGAGCCATAAGAGTTTTGCCTTTACCAGCGGTAGTGGTCTTCGGATGACAGTAAGGACACAAGGACTTGGGTGTCCTAAAGCTGATAGAGCCTGGTGCTTGCTGAGAGCTCACCATTGCGGAAGAATTGTCAGCGGGAGATACTGAGGTAGCGATTACCATGGCCAATGAAGCAGTTGGTTCCTCAGGTGGAGGATTTTCAGGGCTGGGTTCTCGTGCTGGGATATTTTCTGTAGGGCCGGCGGAGGAGATTGTATCAGAAGCTGCAATGACTTTCTGTCGGACAGCCGGAGGAGCAGCTTTTCTTATTCTGGGCTTCTTAGGAGGGGGAGGAGGAGGAGAAGACTCAGCGGATTCCGATATGGTTTGTTCAGAGTCACTGATAACTTGAGTTGATCGGCGCTTCGTCACCCCAACTTCTCTGCCACTTCGCTGTCTGTGAAGCTGAAGATACTTGGCAGTGATAAGTCTCCCTGGATGGAGTTTGGTGAGATCCCCTGTCTTAATATGTTTGCTTTCAAAGAGGCTGCTGAGTGGTAGGGCGAAGCCTGATTGACCTTTGCCAGAAACTACGAGACCAGTCAGAACTTGAAATAATACAACTGACCAGTTAATCTCCAAGCCTTTGCAGATGGCGCTGATAACATCAAATTTTTCTGGGGTAATGATATCAAATGACCCAGCTTTACATAGTAGCCCCTTTGAAACAATATCTGCCAGTTGTCGAAAATGGCTCTTCATTAATACTTTTCGGAACAGAGGACGTTGAAGGCGATGAGCAGAGTCAGAAGCTGTGAGGCGCATCTCTTCTCGTAGGTCCACTGGAATAGTGGAAAAATCAGTAAGTCCAGTGGAGGGAAGGCATAGGTGTGTGGCAAATTCAAGTTGGGTGATTGTAACCAACTGTCCAGATACGGATGCCACCACGGTGTTATCAACGATTTTTGCAGAAGCAAAGAACTCGTGTAACTCGTCCTTGTAGAATGAGGGGGCCTGGCTCAGGATTACCAAGAGACCGGAGGTATCCAGTTTGTGAATCAGTTCCTTTGTCGCTTCATCAGAAGATGTGTAGATAGAATGAAAATCCACGTGAACAGGTGATGAAACTTGGTTGTGTATTCTTTGACATTTTGAGTGATTTAGCGGAAGAAACAACAGCAATCCTGTTGAGAAATTTTCTGGAAGAAAAGTCAGTCGCAGTGAATTGTTGGAGAAGATGAAGAATAATGAAATTAAGGGCGGTGAAAAATAAAAGGATATGTAACGTCGTACTGTAGATGAGCGGACACATGTATACGTGGAGATCATCTAACGATTAAAAAAAATTTTAACCAATAAATGAAAGGACATGATTTAGGCGGGAGTGAAATAATTTATTTTACAAAAAAATAATTTTGAATTCCGACGTTCCATTAGGTTAATGAGTATCGAGGGTTATTTTTGTCAAAGCATATTTGTTAAAGTCTGCTGGTATGTAGGGTCCGACTGGTAAGAGAGCATCTACTGGATGTAGAGTCCTACTGGTATGTAAACACCTACTGCAACTGACCATTGTATTACCAGCTGAGCTTAAATAACCAAGATAAGATTTTAATGGAAATTCCCCCTAAATTTATGCGAATAACCTAAAATAATTCCCCCTGAATTTATTATCAAAACAAAAATAATCAAGGAGTAATTTCAATTAAACCAAGAATATTTCGAAAGTAGGAAAACTTAGCATCCGGTAGAGGTTTTGTGAAAATGTCTGCTGCCTGTTGTTCGGTAAAAATATACTCCAGCCGAATTTCTTTCTTCATAACATGATCTCTGATAAAATGATAACGGATGTCAATATGTTTAGTACGAGTATGAAGAACTGGATTGTATGTTATAGCAATGGCAGACGTATTGTCACAAAATATGGGAGCCTCTGTGGACTCAATTCCATAATCTCTGAGTTGTTGCTGAATCCAGAGCAGTTGAGCACAGCAGCTTCCAGCAGCAAGGTACTCTGCCTCTGCAGTGGAAGTTACTATGGATGTCTGTTTCTTGCATCCCCATGATATCAATCGATCACCAAGGAATTGACAATACCCACTGGTGCTCTTTCTGTCAATTTTGCATCCAGCATAGTCAGCATATGAGTATCCAATAAGATTAAAAGTTGAGTCTCTTGGATACCATAGACCAACATTCTCAGTGCCTTTCAAATATTTGAGGATCCTTTTGACAGCAGTGAAGTGCGACTGCTTGGGATTTGCTTGAAACCGGGCGCACATACACACTGCAAACATAATATCTGGTCGGCTGGCTGTCAAATATAGTAAAGATCCGACAATGCCTCGATACATTGTAACTTCGACTGGTATTCCTGAATTATCCAAGTCGAGTTTGGCAGATGAGCTCATTGGTGTAGCAACAGCTGAGCTGGTACTCATTCCATATTTCTTCAGCAGCTCTTTAGTGTATTTAGACTGATTTATCAAGATTCCTTCACTAGATTGCTTGACTTGCAATCCTAAGAAGAATGATAATTCTCCCATCATGCTCATCTCAAATTGGTCCTGCATTATCTTTGAAAATCTTTCACATAATTTTGGGTTAGTACTGCCAAAAATAATGTCATCAACATATATCTGAACTAGCAGAGTATGGTCTCCCTTTGTAAATTTAAATAAAGTTTTGTCCACCGTGCCAATGGTGAAGTCATGATCAATCAAATATTTTGATAGAGTTTCATACCATGCACGGGGGGCTTGCTTCAGACCATACCAAGCTTTGTTCAGATGATAAACATAAGATGGTTGCAGATGGTTTTCAAATCCAGGAGGTTGTTCAACATATACTTCTTCCTGGAGAATGCCGTTAAGAAATGCACTCTTAACATCCATCTGATAGACCTTGAAGTCCTTAAATGCAGCAAAGGCAAGAAATATGCGAATGGCTTCTAATCGGGCTACGGGGGCAAAGGTTTCATCAAAATCAATGCCTTCTTCCTGCCTGTATCACTGTGCAACTAGTCTTGCTTTATTCCTAATTACTGTACCATTTTCATCTAGCTTATTTCTAAATACCCATTTAGTGCCAATAATTGTGTGATGCGATGGACGTGGAACTAAATGCCATACTTTGTTTCGCTCAAACTGATTTAGTTCTTCCTGCATTGCTTCTACCCAACTTGGGTCTAATATAGCTTCATCAATCTTCTTAGGTTCTATATGAGATATGAATGCAGCATGAAGAAATTCATTAATCATTTGTCATCTGTGCGTAGAGGAGCAAGAGGGTTACCGATGACCTGCTCGGGTGGATGATCCTTCTTCCACCGGAGCGAAGGTCCATGAGGATTGAGTTCTTCACTTGGCTGGATATGAGTGGGCACATCAGAGGTTCTGATAGAGTCATCTTTATCATTTGTTCCTTCTACTGCAGCAAGGGTAGATGCAACTGTTTCATTGGTAGCTGGCTGCAGTGCTTGTTGGCCAGCAGACTCCTCTGCTTGAGCTTCAGGAACTTCTGGTTCCAAGGAGCAGTCAGTCCTGCTTCTGTAATCTATCTCATCATCAACTTTTTCATCAATATAAGTGCTTTCCAGTCGATTACTTAATTGTTGATTTGCAGATTAGATACAGTACAGTCAGTAGGTTCATCAAATTTTACATGCACTGATTCTTCTACAGTAAGAGTTCTATTATTAAATACTATGAAGGCCTTACTAACTGTAGAATAGCCAAGGAATATTCCAGCATCAGATTTGGCATCAAAAGCGGTGAGATGAGTCTTTCCATTGTTGTGAATAAAACATTTGCAACCAAACACATGGAAATAGGAAATATTTGGCTTACTGCCATTCCAGATCTCATAAGGGGTTTTATTTGCTAGCTTATTAATCATTGATCTATTCTGCGTATAACATGCTGTGTTGACAGCTTCTGCCCAAAATCTCTGCGATATTTCTGATTCCGCGAGCATGGTTCGCGCAGCTTCTTTCAAAGTGCGGTTCCTGTTGGGATATGCCCTAAGACATATCATTAGATGATTGTTTATGACATACAATGTAATATGATTTTATAAATGGCAATTCATTATTATATATTATTCTTTTAACTGTGCAATGTGAATTAATATATATGTTAATGTCCTTAGAATAATATTGTATTATTCTTAAAGATGTCCCTAGTCAAGTATTATCATGAAAGGGATAATGATAATACGTAGAGACTAGTATGTGTTGATCGATGAATTGTTCATTGATATGAGATATCAAATCAACATATGGGTACATGTTAGAGAACGATGTACTGGACAGACCCACTATGAGAATGCAACATGGATAGTTATATGATCGTCATATGCAATTCTCATAGTGATAATAATGTATGTAATCCTTACGACTTGTGATCATCAGAGATCCCAACATAAGGAGTTATGTATTTTGATATCGTCAAACGTTACCCGTAACAGGGTAAACTATAAAGGCGACTATTGGATACACTACGAGTTATGTAGAGGGATGTTGACTGATCGAGATAGGATTTGTCCCTCCTATATAACAGGAGATGTGTTTGGCCCTTGATCAAGTGAGAACTAAAATGCATGGCCATGCTCGAATGAGTCGATATGAGATATCGAGCTTATTCGTTTATTCTAGTTCTACTTGGGGATCAAGAAATAAAGATTGGATATACGAGTATGACTATTCCATGACTCGTGTTCAATCTAAACACAAAGGACAAAGGGATTAAGCTACATGGTTAATATTATCACAAGTTCTAAAGGTTATGTCGAGTCATTGACATTCTTGTAATTTGGGTAGCATTGATGTGTTGCTAGATACCGCTCAATGCTTGCGACATAAAATGAGATTTTATGTCACTGCCAACATTACAAGATCCTATCGGGTCGCACAAAAGATTAAATCGATAAGGGAAATTAAATTCATTGGATGAATTAATTAATTAAGAAGAGTCTTAATTAAGTGATTAAAAGGTTTTAATTAAATCATGGGTTTGGGCCCATAAGACTTTAAGAAAGTCTTGAACCTTAATTAAAAGCCTTATAATATAAATACAAGGTTTTGATTAATTGTTAATCATTCTTTTCATATCATTGTTTGATATCAAAACCTAGCCTCCACTTCTCTCTTCATCTCGGCCGCCTCATTCCCTTCAAGAGCCACGGCCGCCGCCGCTTGCTTGTCGGAATTGTTGGTAGCCGTTGATCGGTTTTGAACCGAGAGTTGAGCTTTGGTTCAAGAATAAGTCTAGCAACTTGTTCTTGAACATCCCTTTCGATTTGATCGTGTGGATACCGTTGAGACGAAGGTGCAAACTTTCGTTTGTGACTCGTGGTGCTACAACGAGGATTCTGCTTCAAACACGCTACAAGGGTGAGACACTTGTAATTCCTTTATCCGATATGAATCCCTATGTATAGATCTGCTGGTTAGTAATCCATAAAAATTTTATTCCACTGCGTTGTATGCTCTTGGATTACTTATAGTGGTATCAGAGCCAGGTTCAAGGCTCATATCGGATTTATGTGGTTAAATAGTTTAATCATATTAGAATTAATATTGCATGCTATTTAAAACTGTATGAACATATATGATATGTTAATATTTAGTTTGTGAAAATCATCGTAGAATTGTATTTGATATAACTGGCGAATAATCATATTTATTGAGCAAGTTTTCGGCCATCACCATCACAAATGACACCACGGCTAGCCACATGAGGGCTAGGGTTTTTGAACCCTTGGCTCGAGATGGCTTAGTCGTTGTGGCTAATAATTGTGCATGGAAGTGTCGAAAATTGATTAGGGTTTAGAACCCATTGGACGTGACGGCTAGCTCAGGACGGCTAGGGTTTCGAACCCTAGTAGCCGTGCATGGCTCGGCCATCGTCGCCTATTTTGCTAAAGTTTTGAGACGTGGATGAGTTTTGAACTCTTTGGCTCGATAATGGTTCACGCATGCATGGTTAGTAGCTTTACCACATGAGAGCAAGGTTTTTCGAACCCTTAGCTCGAGATGGTTGAGCCAACCCCGTGCATGGCCTGACCGTGACTCGTGGCTAACCAATTCCGGCGTTTCAATTAAGATGGCTCGATAAAGTTGCATGAAGGTGCGAGGCGGCTAGGGTTTGGAACCCTAGCGCCGCCGCCGCTCGAGCCATGGCTCGGCCATGGGATAGGGTTTCGAACCCTAGGCCCATTAATGGTCAAGCTGTGTGCTTTGTGGTTCGAACCATGGTGGTTCGTGTCTTAGTCGCTTTAGTTCGTGGCATGTGATGTCCCGAGCGTACGATAATTTTTCAAAAATTATTTTACAGTTTTAATTAGAATTAAATTTAAAATGTTTAGAATTTAATTAATTAAATGTTAATGCATGCCTTATGTGTTGTTTGAGCATGGTGTGTGGTTATAGCCCTTTGACCTATTAGATAGGATTTTTGGATGTTTGTAATATATAATACGACCTGTGTGTCGTGCCTTCTCTATTTCATTCTAAATGTAATCCCTCCCCTATGTTCCCCTCGAATGTGAATCGAGGAATTCTATATCTTGTGATCAATGAAGATGGAGCATCGTGCCGGGTTGAGGAGGCCATTCACAAATTGGAGTCAAAGGAAGGTGCTTGTGAAGTTACCTTAGGTTGACTCTTAGGATTTTCTCATTGGCTTGAGAGAATCGTTAGTAGGGGCTATAACCATGTCACGTTTTATTTATGTATGTTGATGCATGAATTATCTTATGTTTTAGTTTGATAATAGTATTACACATATATGTAGATATGTATACAACTATATGTAGTCGACATATTTTAAATTATCAAACTAATCATGAGATCAATAAATCCCTCTAAAATATTAAGTTTTAGATGCCTTCCAAAATTAAAAGTACTCGTCAATAACTTCGATTGTACATGTGTGGGTTTGCCAAAGCAAAGCACCGTGGCAATCTTAGTAAGGCGCGAAAGGATAAAAGTGATATCCGTTGTACTTTAAATTGGGTACGACTTAACTAGGTTATCTCAATAGGATTGGGAACTTAGTGTGATGACCAGGGATTATAGATGTTAATCCCGGAGTGTTAATAACCCCTAAAGTTGTTTTATGTGGCGATTTGGAGTTTAATCGCGGTGTTGGGCCTTCTGGGCTCGTTTATTTGGGTAGTTGGGATCGTTGGATCCCGAGGTTGAGATTGTATTCTCATTTGGGTGAAAAACCTATGAGTTGGGTTTTTAGTGTGACTCGGGATCTGGGGTGCTTTTTGTGGGCACCGGTAGGGGGTTTTGGAGTTAGAGAGAGAATTTTTGAAAACAGATGATTTTTAATGAATCATGATGTATTTGTGGGGCTATTAGTTTATTCGGGGTATTTTTGCTATAAATACCAGTTGAACCCGGGATTTTAATTTTAGAACTCATTTTTCCCCTCCAACCCGTCACCCTCTCTCTCTCCCCGTCGGCCCTCGATTTCCCCCAGCCCCCGCGCACAAAAGCGGTGCGCCCGCCGTCGTCCGGCCGCCGTTCGGCGCGTGCTGTTGGGATATGCCCTAAGACAAGTCATTAGATGATTGTTTAAGACATACAATGTTTATGGATTTATGAATGGCAATTCATTATTATATATTATTCTTTTAACTGTGCATTGTGAATTAATATATATGTTAATGTCCTTAGAATAATATTGTATTATTCTTAAAGATGTCCCTAGTCAAGTATTATCATGAATAAGGATAATGATAATACGTAGAGACTAGTATATGTTGATCGATGAATTGTTCATTGATATGAGATATCAAATCAACATACAGTTACATGTTAGAGAACGATGTACTGGACAGACCCACCATGAGAATGCAACATGGATAGTTATATGATCGTCATATGCAATTCTCATAGTGATAATAATGTATGTAATCCTTACGACTTGTGATCATCAGAGATCCTAACATAAGGAGTTATGTATCTTGATATCGTCAAACGTTACCCGTAACAGGGTAATCTATTAAGGCTACTATTGGATACACTACGAATTATGTAGAGGGATGTTGACTGATCGAGATAGGATTTGTCACTCCTATATAACAGGAGATGTGTTTGGCCCTTGATCAAGTGAGAACTAAAATGCATGGCCATGCTCGAATGAGTCGATATGAGATATCGAGCTTATTCGTTTATTCTAGTTCTACTTGGGGATCAAGAAATAAAGATTGGATATACGAGTATGACTATTCCATGACTCGTGTTCAATCTAAACACAAAGGACAAAGGGATTAAGTTACATGATTAATATTATCCCGAGTTCTAAAGGTTATGTCGAGTCATTGACATTCTTGTAATTTGGGTAGCATTGATGTGTTGCTAGATACCGCTCAATGCTTGAGACGTAAAATGAGATTTTATGTCACTGCCAACATTACAAGATCCTATCGGGTCGCACAAAAGATTAAATCGAGAAGGGAAATTAAATTCATTGGATGAATTAATTAATTAAGAAGAGTCTTAATTAAGTGATTAAAAGGTTTTAATTAAATCATGGGTTTGGGCCCATAAGACTTTAAGAAAGTCTTGAACCTTAATTAAAAGCCTTATAATATAAATACATGGTTTTGATTAATTGTTAATCATACTTTCATATCATACTTTGATATCAAAAACCCTAGCCACACAAGCCAAAAGCTCTCGGCCACCTTCTTCCTCTTCAAGAGTCACGGCCGCCGCCGGTTGCTTGGAGGGGTTGTTTGGTCGCCGTTTAGTCGGTTGTGAACCGTGTGTGGTTTTGATTCCGGTTCAAGAATAAGTCTAGCAACTTGTTCTTGAACATCCCTTCACCCGATTTGATCGTGTGGATACCGTTGAGTTTTGCTATTGACTCGGAGAAGGCGTAGGACGTGGTGCTGCTCCGTGGATTCTGCTTCAAACACGCTACAAGGGTGAGACTCTTATGCATTCCTTAATCCGATATGATTACCTATGTATAGATCCGGTGTTAGTAATCCTAAAAATTTTATTCCGCTGCGTTGTATGACATAAGGATTACTGTACAAGGCTCATATCGGATTTATGTGATTAAATTGTGTTAATCATATTAGAATTAATATTGCATGCTAATTGAAACTGTTTAAATTCATATATGATATGAAATTAATTTTAGTTTATGAAAATCATCGTAGTAATTGTATTTGATATAATTGGCGAATAAAATTATTTATTGAGCATCAAATTTTCGGCCACCACCATCACAAATGTCACCATGGCTAGCCACATGAGGGCTAGGGTTTTCGAACCTTTGGCTCGAGATGGCTTAGTCGTTGTGGCTAATAATTGTGCATGGAAGTGTCGAAAATTAATTAGGGTTTAGAACCCATTGGACGTGACGGCTAGCTCATGACGGCTAGGGTTTCGAACCCTAATAGCCGTGCATGGCTCGACCATCATCGCCTTATTTTCTATAGTTTTGATGCTTGGATGAGTTTTGAACTCCTTGACTCGATAATGGTTCACGCATGCATGGATTAGTAACTTTACCACATGAGAGCAAGGTTTTTCGAACCCTTAGCTCGAGATGGTTGAGCGAACCCCGTGCATGGCATGACCGTGACTCGTGGCTAACAAATTCCGGCGTTTAAAACAAGATGGCTCGATAAAATATCAAAAGGGTGCGAGGCGGCTAGGGTTGGAACCCTAGTGCCGCCGCCGCATGAGCCATGGCTCGGCCATGGGCTAGGGTTTCGAACCCTAGGCCCACTATTGGTCCAGCCGTGGGCTTTTTAGTTCGAACCATGGTGGTTCGTGTTTTAGTCGCTTTAGTTCGTGGCATGTGATGTCCCGAGCGTACGATAATTTTTCAAAAATTATTTTACAGTTTTAATTAGAATTAAATTTAAAATGTTTAGAATTTAATTAATTAAATGTTAATGCATGCTTTATGTGTTGTTTGAGCATGGTGCGTGGTTATAGCCCTTTGACCTATTAGATAGGATTTGTGGATGTTTGTAATTTATAATACGACCCATTCTATATGTAATCCCTCCCCTATGTTCCCCTCGAATGTGAATCGAGGAATTCTATATCTTGTAAATAGTGTAGTTTATTTTATTGATGGTGATCAATGAAGATGGAGCATCGTGCCGGGATGAGGAGGCCATTCACAAATTGGAGCCAAGGAAGGTGCTTGTGAAGTTACCTTAGGTTGACTCATAGGATTTTCTCATTGGCTTGAGAAAATCATTAGTTGGGGCTATAACCATGTCACGTTTAATTATGTATGTTGATGCATGATTTATCTTATGTTTAGTTTGATAATAGTATTACACATATATGTAGATATGTATACAACTATATGTAGTGGACATATTTTAAATTATCAAATTAATCATGAGATCAATAAATCCCTCTAAAATATTAAGTTTTAGATGCCTTCCAAAATAAAAGTACTCGTCAATAACTTCGATTGTACATGTGTGGGTTTGCCAAAGCAAAGCACCGTGGCAATCTTAGTAAGGCGCGAAAGGATAAAAGTGATATCCGTTATACTTTAATTGGGTACGACTTAACTAGGTTATCTCAATAGGATTGGGAACCTAGAGGCATGGGTTGGATTATAATTCATTTGATGAATTGAACAAAGTGTTGTTCGTCCAACTATCCAAGAATTATATGTGATGTAATTGACAAAGTGTTGTCTACCTAAATAACCGAGTCTTGGGCGATTAGCCAAAGCTAACTCAAGATTAAGTGAAATATGGATCTTGGCCCACTAAAGGTTTCGAGGGTTGATATTTTTTCAAACAAAATAGTGGGAGTATCATTTAATATAAGACCATGTTAAATGATTTAAATCATAAACTTATTTTGCATATTTATATTGTAGATATCCATGGCAACTAACAACGTTACTAGCACTTTATCACTGCGATCGGTCCTTGAGAAGGACAAATTAAATGGGACGAATTTCCTAGACTGGCATAGGAACTTGAGGATAGTCCTCAAACAAGAAAAGAAACAATATGTCCTAGAGGAACCCTTACCCGCTGAGGAACCTCCCCTAACGGCTACAAGAACCGAAAAGGATGCTTACAAGAAGCATCAGAGTGACGCACTTGATGTTGGGTGCCTCATGCTTGCCACCATGAACTCTGAGCTTCAGAAGCAACATGAGGAAAAGGAGGCGTTCGATATGATCGAACACTTAAAGCAGTTGTACCAACAGCAAGCTAGACAAGAGAGGTATGACGTCTCTAAGGCGTTATTTCAGTGCAGGATGGTAGAAGGAAGCTTAGTTGGAACTCATGTGCTCAAGATGATTGGGTACAT
The DNA here is from genome assembly GCA_907163345.1 of Haberlea rhodopensis. Taxonomy (NCBI): domain Eukaryota; kingdom Viridiplantae; phylum Streptophyta; class Magnoliopsida; order Lamiales; family Gesneriaceae; genus Haberlea; species Haberlea rhodopensis. The sequence goes on along the minus strand of CAJQUN010000033.1, from coordinate 3,977,034 downwards.
TGAGAATCTGGACAAGCTAGGTTTTCCATTGGACCAAGAGTTGGCCACCGATGTGATCTTGCAATCGTTGCCTGAGAGCTTCAGTCAATTTGTAGTAAATTACAATATGACTGACATGGAAAAGACTCTACCACAATTGCTTGGTATGTTGAGAACATATGAAGCAAATACTAAGAAGACTAAGGCCACAAATATCCTTATTGTGAATAAGGGCAAAGGAAGGGCCAAAGCTAAAGGCAACAAGAAAGCAAAGAAAGTCTTTGCTAAATCTAAGCCAAAGTCTTCTGCACTGAAACCAAAGGGAGGGATAGCAAAGGAAGGGAACTGTTTCCATTGCGGTGAGACCGGCCATTGGAAAAGAAACTGCAAAGTATATCTGGAGGATCTAAAGAAAGGAAGTGTGACTTCCGCTTCAGGTATTTTTGTTATAGAAGTCAATTTATCTACTTCTTCATCATGGGTATTAGATACTGGATGTGGATCTCACATTTGTGTAAATGTGCAGGATCTCAAAAGGAGTAGGACATTGGCGAAAGGTGAAGTTGATCTCCGAGTTGGAAATGGAGCAAGAGTTGCTGCATTAGCTATAGGAGATTATCATTTAGCTTTACCTTCTGGTTTATCATTGATTTTGAAAGATTGTTATTTTGTGCCTTCAATTACTAAAAACATTATTTCTATTTCTTGTTTGGACAAGTATGGATTTTCATTTATAATAAAGGACAATTGTTGTTCTATTTATTTAAATGATATGTTTTATGCTAGTGCACAAATGGTGAATGGTCTTTATGTATTAAATCTTGATATGCCTATCTATAACATAAATACTAAAAGGATTAAAAATAATGATTGTAATCCGACTTATCTCTGGCACTGTCGCTTGGGCCACATAAACGAGAACCGCATATCTAAACTTCATAAGGATGGAGTATTAGATTCATTTGATTTTGAATCATATGAAACATGCGAATCTTGTTTAACGGGCAAGATGACAAAAGCCCCTTTCAAGGGACATGTTGAAAGGGCAAATGTTTTATTGGGACTAATACATAGTGATGTATGTGGACCAATAAGTACACAAGCTAGAGGTGGTTTTCAATACTTCGTTACATTTACTGATGACCTCAGTAGATATGGGTATGTGTACCTAATGAAACATAAACATGAAACCTTTGAAAAGTTCAAAGATTTCAAAAATGAAGTACAAAACCAACTTGGCAAAAGTATCAAAATCCTTCGATCAGATCGAGGAGGTGAATACTTAAGCCAAGAGTTTCATGACTATCTAAAGGAGTGTGGGATAGTCCCACAACTTACTCCTCCGTATACTCCACAATGGAATGGTGTAACCGAGAGGAGAAATCGAACCTTGTTAGACATGGTTAGATCAATGATGAGTCATGCAGATCTTCCGATATCGTTTTGGGGACACGCTCTAGAAACAACGATTTTCTTACTGAACCGTGTTCCATCTAAATCAGTGGAAAAGACACCATATGAGATATGGACTGGGAAGCGTCCTAGTATGTCTTTTATGAAGATTTGGGGTTGTGAGGCTTTCGTTAGACGTCACACCACTAACAAACTTGGACCCAAATCTGATAAGTGTTTATTTGTGGGGTATCCTAAGGAAACGAAAGGGTACTATTTCTATTATCCCACCGAGAACAAAGTAGTTGTTGCTCGGACTGGTGTATTTCTTGAAAGAGAATTTATTTCTAGAAAAACCAGTGGGAGAAAAATAGAACTTAGTGAAGTTCAACCACAAGAAAACACTGAACCTGAGATTGAGATGGAAACAGAGCAGGCACCACAAGCTGTTGTGGAAGAAGCACCTGCTCAAGAGACACAAGCCCAGCGTAGGTCTATAAGAGTACACCGGGAGCCACAGAGATATGGATTTCTTGTGACTCAACAAGGTGACTTACTACTTATTGATGAGGATGAGCCGTCATCTTATCAACAAGCTATAATGGGCAATGATTCTGAGAAATGGCAAGAGGCCATGAAATCTGAGATGGAATCCATGTATACAAACCAAGTATGGACTTTGGTTGATCCACCTGAAGGGGTACGACCCATAGGGTGCAAATGGATTTTCAAGAAAAAGACCGATATGGATGGTAACGTACAAACCTATAAAGGTCGGCTGGTTGCAAAAGGATTCAAACAAATTCATGGTATTGACTATGATGAAACCTTTTCACCAGTGGCCATGGTTAAATCCATAAGGATCTTACTTGCAATAGCTGCATTTCATGATTATGAAATCTGGCAGATGGATGTCAAAACAGCTTTCCTTAATGGAAATCTGCTCGAGGATGTGTACATGACACAGCCCGAGGGTTTTGTCGATCCAAAGGATGCTGGAAAGATATGCAAGCTACAACGATCCATTTATGGATTGAAGCAAGCTTCTCGGAGTTGGAATCTTCGTTTTGATGATGCAATCAAAGAGTTTGGTTTTATCAAAAATGAAGATGAACCTTGTGTCTACAAGAAGGTCAGTGGGAGCGTAATCATTTTCCTAGTGTTGTATGTAGATGACATACTTCTTATTGGAAATGATATCCCTGCCTTGCAATCTGTAAAGATTTGGCTAGGGAACTGCTTTTCGATGAAAGACTTAGGAGAAGCCACCTATGTATTAGGAATCAAGATCTATAGAGATAGATCGAGAAGGCTTCTTGGTCTAAGTCAAAGTACATACATAGACAAGGTGCTTAAAAGGTTTAGCATGCAAGAATCCAAGAAAGGATTCGTGCCTATGACACATGGTATTTATCTCTCGAAGGAACAGTGTCCTTCAACACCAGATGAGAGACAACGCATGAGTAAGATTCCATACGCGTCAGCTATTGGATCTATCATGTATGCCATGATATGTACTCGTCCCGATGTATCGTATGCTTTGAGCATGACGAGCAGATATCAAGTTGATCCAGGTGAAGGTCACTGGATTGCTGTCAAGAATATCCTAAAGTACTTGAGAAGGACTAAGGATACATTCTTGATTTATGGAGGTGAGGAAGAGCTCAATGTAATGGGTTACACTGATGCAAGCTTCCAAACCGACAAAGATGATTTTCGATCGCAATCTGGATATGTGTATTGCCTAAATGGAGGTGCTGTGAGCTGGAAGAGTTCAAAGCAAGAAACAGTAGCCGATTCTACAACGGAAGCTGAGTATATTGCTGCCTCGGATGCAGCAAAGGAAGCTGTTTGGATGAGGAAGTTCATTTCTGAACTTGGAGTGGTGCCTAGCATTAAAGATCCGATAGAACTCTATTGTGACAACAATGGAGCGATCGCATTGGCTAAGGAACCAAGATCTCACCAAAGATCCAAGCACATACTAAGGCGTTTCCATTTCATTCGAGAAATCGTTGAAAGGGGAGATGTTAAAATATGCAAAGTACCAACAGATGATAATGTATCTGACCCATTGACGAAGCCGCTGTCACAGCAGAAGCATGATCGTCATACTAGATCTCTAGGCATTAGGTATATGTCTGAGTGGTCTTAGTGCAAGTGGGAGATTTGTTGGGATATGCCCTAAGACAAGTCATTAGATGATTGTTTAAGACATACAATGTTTATGGATTTATGAATGGCAATTCATTATTATATATTATTCTTTTAACTGTGCATTGTGAATTAATATATATGTTAATGTCCTTAGAATAATATTGTATTATTCTTAAAGATGTCCCTAGTCAAGTATTATCATGAATAAGGATAATGATAATACGTAGAGACTAGTATATGTTGATCGATGAATTGTTCATTGATATGAGATATCAAATCAACATATGAGTACATGTTAGAGAACGATGTACTGGACAGACCCACCATGAGAATGCAACATGGATAGTTATATGATCGTCATATGCAATTCTCATAGTGATAATAATGTATGTAATCCTTACGACTTGTGATCATCAGAGATCCTAACATAAGGAGTTATGTATCTTGATATCGTCAAACGTTACCCGTAACAGGGTAATCTATTAAGGCGACTATTGGATACACTACGAATTATGTAGAGGGATGTTGACTGATCGAGATAGGATTTGTCACTCCTATATAACAGAAGATGTGTTTGGCCCTTGATCAAGTGAGAACTAAAATACATGGCCATGCTCGAATGAGTCGATATGAGATATCGAGCTTATTCGTTTATTCTAGTTCTACTTGGGGATCAAGAAATAAAGATTGGATATACGAGTATGACTATTCCATGACTCGTGTTCAATCTAAACACAAAGGACAAAGGGATTAAGTTACATGATTAATATTATCACGAGTTCTAAAGGTTATGTTGAGTCATTGACATTCTTGTAATTTGGGTAGCATTGATGTGTTGCTAGATACCGCTCAATGCTTGAGACGTAAAATGAGATTTTATGTCACTGCCAACATTACAAGATCCTATCGGGTCGCACAAAAGATTAAATCGAGAAGGGAAATTAAATTCATTGGATGAATTAATTAATTAAGAAGAGTCTTAATTAAGTGATTAAAAGGTTTTAATTAAATCATGGGTTTGGGCCCATAAGACTTTAAGAAAGTCTTGAACCTTAATTAAAAGCCTTATAATATAAATACATGGTTTTGATTAATTGTTAATCATACTTTCATATCATACTTTGATAACAAAAACCCTAGCCACACAAGCCAAAAGCTCTCGGCCACCTTCTTCCTCTTCAAGAGTCACGGCCGCCGCCGGTTGCTTGGAGGGGTTGTTTGGTCGCCGTTTAGTCGGTTGTGAACCGTGTGTGGTTTTGATTCCGGTTCAAGAATAAGTCTAGCAACTTGTTCTTGAACATCCCTTCACCCGATTTGATCGTGTGGATACCGTTGAGTTTTGCTATTGACTCGGAGAAGGCGTAGGACGTGGTGCTGCTCCGTGGATTCTGCTTCAAACACGCTACAAGGGTGAGACTCTTATGTATTCCTTAATCCGATATGATTACCTATGTATAGATCCGGTGTTAGTAATCCTAAAAATTTTATTCCGCTGCGTTGTATGACATAAGGATTACTTACACGTGCGACCCCGCCACCGGCTTCGTCTCGTCGAGGCGCAGCTATCCCCTCCGGGAATTGAGAGTTTCGTCGCGTTTTGAAGTCGGATTTTGCGGGAAAGCGTCGATCCCCAATTTCTAGGGTTTATCGGATTTCGACCGATTTACTTCCGATTTTCGATTGGGTAACCTTCCTTACCCCTTTTTCATGCTTCTCATGTAATTCCCTGCTAAATTTGGGTGGTTTTGGTTCGAATTAATTCTCGATTTTCGTAAGGTTTGAGTTCGAAAATTTGGGGGTTTTTGGCAAGGGGTGTTGATTCTTGCTTTGATAGTTTAATTCACATTTTAGATGAATTATGGTGTTTAATTGGGTTCGATTTGTGAGATAATGGTTCGAAAATTTGTTGGGTGTTCTTGAACAATTTTCGATATTGTCTCATTTGTTTACCTCCCTGCATGTACCCTGTCCCGGGTCTTTTAAAAGGTTAATTGTCGTGTATTGACAATATTTTGAGGGTTATGGGTGTGCTTGAGCATGGGTTGCATGTTCGTAAATAATTGTGAATTATTTATCGTGTTAGCACATCGTTCCTCGGGGCATGGACTCGAGCAAGATTGGCTCGGACTTCGGAGATTTAAGGTACGTGCGACGTACGAGCATTACTATATATATTAGAGCATTGTGAAATGCATAATGTATTTTGATTTCATTGAATATTGTGCGTGTGGTTATATATATATGTTGATATAGCCAAGGAACGACCAAATCTTGATATCGCCGCTTGTAGCGTGCGTGACACTAGAGTAGGATAACTCTTACAAGATATAAGGGGTACTGGGTTTATATGACTATTGTAGGGCATTTGAGATGCCTGAGGATGATCGTAGAATCATGTATTCATTATAAGACATTTGAGATGTCTAGGTATAATGGAGGATTGGTAAAATAAATGCTAGGCGTTTGAGCTATCTGTGATTGATAGCGAGGTTGTGAAATCAGTATTAGATATTGAGATATCTATATTTGCATGTATAATGAATTTGGAATCACTATCTATTGATACTCGAGAATTAGGCATGCGATGAGTTAATCAATGTGTTGATTTACTGATTTTTGAGATTTGATGAGTTTGACGATTGTGAGAACAGGGACAGTACACGGAATCCCGGATGAGGACGTTGCCATCCAGGGAGTATCATTTAAAATTCATAAGTATTTACTTTTGTTGTAAATTATGAATTTCATTATTGTGATTATGGGATTTTGTGTATTGGTATGCTCACCCCGTTGGGGGCTGTCTCTGTTGGGGCAGGTGAACAGGTACATCGATGGCTGTGGAGCTGAGCTCGAGCTGTTGATTTGATGTACTCCCAGGATCGTGGTACCAGGGCTTGATGGAGCACGGTATCGTATAGAGTACTTATATACACGTGAGGATTATATACATATTCATGATGCTCGCATGTGAGCACGATTATACTTGTATATGGATTGTATATAAAGGCATGAGCCTTTCTCTCTTTCATTTTATGTTGCATGCAATTAGAGGTAGAATTGCAAAATGATATGAGAGTCATTGGTGTATTATGTGGGTGTTGAAACCCACTTTTGTCGTCATGTGTGTGGTGTCTTCCCTGGCTAGGAATTTACTTAGTGTTGCTGCATTCTGATGAGTATTATGTTTTCCCTTGCCGGGAATTATGTTATGTGTTGTGCTTTTATTTCGGGATAGCTCTATTTATGGGGAGACTCTGCCCAAATTTTTATAAAAGTCCACAATGTAAAAAGTGGCACAAAGGGGATGGTATTGGGCGAACTTTATGAGTCTATTTGTTGTTAGGCTGATGATCTTATAACATTGAGTATTAAAGAAAATTTTGTGATTGCCATTCAATGATAAAATATCATCTGAGCTTCCCGATTGACTTTTTATTGAAAGCATGTGCCACACATAGTGGTTAATACACTAATCAAGGGTTAAGGGCTTGGGGGGTCCTTACATTAGTGGTATCAGAGCAGTGGTTGCTCATTGGGGCTGTTAAGGGCCTAGGAAGTTATTGATAGCACATATTTATGCATGATGGCATTAATGTTGTATGACATAACAAATTGTTTATGTGCTATTATGATATGAAAAGTTGTATTGCTAACCATTGTGGTTGCAGGAATCGTGTGGAACACGAGAGGATGGCATTAATAGTGATGTCTGGCACTCCGTGTGTTACGTGCCAAGGAATCTGATTTTGTAAGAGAATCAGGTAAAAGGGATATTTCCGAGGTAACATGTCTTGGTATACGTATTGACATGCAAGTGGTTGCATATATGTATTGAATGTTTGATGCATAGTGTATATGGCTATTGCTGCTAACCCTGATGGTTGCAGGTTACAGGAAATATGGAGTACGGAAAGGAATGATGATTATACATATGTACGGGCTTCCAAAGGGTAACATGTATTATGTGTTTAGTTATTTAACACAAGGTAAATCAAGGTATGCATAAGATAGTGCATTATGATATAATACATGTTGATACGCATCGTTTTGCATATGTATGTTGTGAAATATAAGAGGTGTATTTCACGAGTCAAGGTTATCCTAGTGAGGATTTCAATGCTTACGCTAAGGTCCATATGAAGCGATGAAGAATTCCGCTTATGTGGAGTAGTAAGAAGCATTGAAATGCACTACTGATAAGTGACTCAATTCCATAAGAAGCAAGAATTCTGCTGACATGGATTCCATAGGAAGCGAGGAAAAATTCCGCTTACGTGGATTTCCATAAGGAGCAAAATTCTGCTTACGTGGATGACATACGAAGCGAGGATGAGATACCGCTTGTATGAAGAAGCGAGGATGAGATGCCGCTTGTTAGGATGATGATTCATTCCTTTGTGATGACACGGATGATAGCGGTGATGTGTCCCGCTGTGTCGATTTATATTCATTTCATTATGAGGACACGGATGATAGCGGTGATGTATTCCGCTGTGTCGATTTATATTTATTGGCGATGGTTCATTCCGCCAGGTGTATTGATAGCAATGGTTCATTCCGCTATATTGATTGGCGATGGTTCTTTCCGCCAGGTGTATTGATAGCGATGGTTCATTCCGCTATATTGATTGGCGATGGTTCATTCCGCCAGGTGTATTGATAGCGACGGTTCATTCCGCTATATTGATTGGCGATGGTTTATACCGCCGAGTATTGATAGCGATGCCTCTTTTCCGCTATTATGTGGACGATGATTCATGCTCAGGTGTATAGCGAGGTTTCATGCCACTTATTATATGACGAGGTATCATGCCGTAGATTCTATAGCGATGGATTGTGCCGCTATGTACTCAGCACAGGATTTTGCCGCCTTCGAGCGATGGGTGCTGATTTCGTACTATTATTGAGCGACGGAGACAGGTATGCCGCTATATTGTTAGCGATGAGGTATGAGATATTGCTATTCTATTAGCTTTATTGTAGCTGGCATGCGTTGATATACATGTTTTATTATGCCTATTTTACTAGCATGATGGTGGATGACATACGCTGATGTACATGGACCGTCACGAGTTGATTGGGTTGTTTAGATGTCATTGTTGACATGTATCGTCACTAGTTGGCAATGCCTTAGATGCCATGAGTTGGCATGTGTCGTCACAGGATGACGATGACGATGGTGTAGGAGATGTCTTATTAGACATGCATCATCGTTACGATGAACAATGTGTTGAGTATACGTATTCAGTGGTATGCCTTGGGTGCCAGTACCGAGCATAAGGTGGTGTGTGCGTCACCGATTGACGTGGCCCTTATACCGAGCGGGTTGCTCGAGGAATGGATGGATGCGCTGTACATGTGATTGTACCGCAGCTTATGCTTGGGGTGATCATATTACGAGTGGTGATACCCTTAAGGTATGCTCGGTGGAATGGCCTTTGGCCATGTAAATTGACGACAGGAGTAATTATGGAGGAAATTACTCGCTTTCTGTCGATGTGACATGTGACAGACATGGTCACACCACCATTGAGGGTGTAGGATGGGTCCTAAGGGGGTAGGATCAGGTTATGTTAAGTACATAGGGACACTGGAGCGTCCGGGGTGTATCGGCATTAGAGGAACGTTGGGTACGGACTCACTACTCTATTGATTTTTCTTCCCATGGTATGGTGTGCCGTACGGAAACGTCCGTCTTGTTGGTAGGTTTGAGGTAAACCTAAAGAGGCAGAGACTAGGTTGTCTGCCGCGTGTGTGTAGCACCATGAGGGGCTTGCTAGAGCCGTTACACTGCTCGTTGGAACCAAGTTTGGCAAATCGTAAGGTGATACGATGTGGATTGTGGTGGACTCTAGTAGTCACCACGTCATTTGAGGTTGAGGTTGTGCATGCCTCACTGAAACGTGTATACGTTTATGTTTAATCTTGGTGAGACTTGTCTGGGACAGCTCATGATGTTGGAGTACCAACAAGAGAGTCATCAGGTCATTATTGACTCGATCTGAGGGAACCCGTGTATTTGGGATGCAATGGGTGTTATTGTATCCAGTTTTTCCGAACAGTGGTTCGAGACTTGTGGATCTCGAGTTCGATGGCACTTCCCTTGTGGGGAAGGAGGTAGTATTATACCTATTTGGGAATCTTTGAAAGATGCGGTAAGTTGGTGCATGTGGTGTTGATTTTGAGAATCACGCCGTGTTGTTGATCGTCGATTTTCATTCTCCACTGGATGGGAATGACTCAGGATTGACATTTGTGTTTGGGGCTTAGGGGTATGTTGTAGATACCTGAGCCAAGTGCATTGAGTATGCATGTGGTGTTCGTGCTTAGGCAGGTATACCGATGAGTATACGGATGCCAGTTGTTGATTTCCTTTTGTCAAGCATAGAGTTATGCTGTTTTTGGATGGTTAAATCTCTGATGAGAGATATGGAACACCTAGAGATTGGGAATCTCCATGGCACGATGATTATGAGGAATACATCGTGAAGTTAGTTGACTCCCTTTGAGGAGGGATTATCTTGTGTGGGTTAAGGTATTTCCCTTGTTGGTATTTTCTTTCGAGTTTTCGATAGCCTTCCCAAGTTTGGATTGTTAAATCCTAGGATTATCAAGGGATGGCAGGAATTCGGATTGGTTGGGTGTCACTGTCGACACAAGCGTTGAGGATGCAATGGGTTTATTGCATGTCCTTTCAGAATTTGAAACTCTGTGGAGTTTCGATTGTTTATTTATGACCAGGATGTGGTTCTTGGGATATCCGGAGGTGGACATCTTGTGAGATGTCTTTTGTGTGAATCTGTGGCCGTGAGTTGCCCAAATTAAGTTTCAATGATGCGACTGCTCCTTCGATGGAGGAGGTTTGAAAGTGGAAACCAGGTTTGGTATGTGTACACCGTGGTGTATTAGTGTTTCCCTCGTAACGATGTATGTTAGACATCGTGAGTCATGATAGAGATGTCATTGAATGATATTTACGATGGAATCGGGAGCGATTCGAATCTGTACAGTTTCAGTTGACTAACTGCTTTTGGATTATTAGCGTTGAGCTGTGCTGACGCTCTTTGACGTTATGATGGATTTGGAAGTCTATTCCACTCCAGAGTTTGACACGAGGTCAACGTTCTCACGGTTGAGGTGTCATTCAGGATGCGTTCTTACTAGTTGTATTAGAACTAAGGATGACTGTCCGATCTACAGTCGTAAGTATAGGTTGTTTTGCAGTCATGAGAGACTTTTGGGATGACCCGCATCGAGGTACGTTTTGCCTCTTAGGTGATATGTTGGTTTTGGTATGTCGCTCTGTTTCAGAGTTTGATGTGAGATAAGTATCCTCGCGGTTATTAAGACGATTCTGGTATGGTCAAGAATCGAGGTTATGGCTTCATGTTGTTGTGTAGCCTGGGTGTTATGTGATACACCGGTGTTAATTTCGAGGACGAAATTCTTTTAGTGGGGGATATTGTGATAACCAGGGATTATAGATGTTAATCCCGGAGTGTTAATAACCCCTAAAGTTGTTTTACGTGGCGATTTGGAGTTTAATCGCGGTGTTGGGCCTTCTGGGCTCGTTTATTTGGGTAGTTGGGATCGTTGGATCCCGAGGTTGAGATTGTATTCTCATTTGGGTGAAAAACCTATGAGTTGGGTTTTTAGTGTGACTCGGGATCTGTGGTGCTTTGTGTGGGCACCGGTAGGGGGTTTTGGAGTTAGAGAGAGAATTTTTGAAAACAGATGATTTTTAATGAATCATGATGTATTTGTGGGGCTATTAGTATTTCGGGGTATTTTTGCTATAAATACCAGTTGAACCCGGGATTTTAATTTTAGAACTCATTTTTTCCCCTCCAACCTGTCACCCTCTCTCTCTCCCCGTCGGCCCCCGATTTCCCCCAGCCCCCGCGCACAAAAGCGGTGCGCTCGCCGCCGTCCGGCCGCCGTTCGGTGCGTGCGACCCACCACCGGCTTCGTCTCGTCGAGGCGCAGCTATCCCCTCCGGCAATTGAGAGTTTCGTCGCGTTTTGAAGTCGGATTTTGCGGGAAAGCTTCGATCCCCAATTTCTAGGGTTTATCGGATTTCGACCGATTTACTTCCGATTTTCGATTGGGTAACCTTCCTTACCCCTTTTTCATGCTTCTCATGTAATTCCCTGCTAAATTTGGGTGGTTTTGGTTTGGATTAATTCTCGATTTTCGTAGGGTTTGAGTTCGAAAATTTGGGGGTTTGGTGTTGATTCTTGCTTTGATAGTTTAATTCACATTTTAGATTAATTATGGTGTTTAATTGGGTTCGATTTGTGAGATAAGGGTTCGAAAATTTGTAGGGTGTTCTTGAACAATTTTCGATATTGTCTCATTTGTTTCCCTCCCTGCATGTACCCTGCCCCAGGTCTTTTAAAAGGTTAATTGTCGTGTATTGACAATATTTTGAGGGTTATGGGTGTGCTTGAGCATTGGTTGCATGTTCGTAAATAATTTTGAATTATTTATCGTGTTAGCACATCGTTCCTCAAGGCATGGAACTCGAGCAAAATTGGCTCGGACTTCGGAGATTTAAGGTACGTGCGACGTACGAGCATTACTATATATATTAGAGCATTGTGAAATGCATAATGTATTTTGATTTCATTGAATATTGTGCGTGTGGTTATATATATATGTTGATATAGCCAAGGAACGACCAAATCTTGATATCGCCGCTTGTAGCGTGCGTGACACTAGAGTAGGATAACTCTTACAAGATATAAGGGGTACTGGGTTTATATGACTATTGTAGGGCATTTGAGATGCCTGAGGATGATCGTAGAATCATGTATTCATTATAAGACATTTGAGATGTCTAGGTATAATGGAGGATTGGTAAAATAAATGCTAGGCATTTGAGCTATCTGTGATTGATAGCGAGGTTGTGAAATCAGTATTAGATATTGAGATATCTATATTTGCATGTATAATGAATTTGGAATCACTATCTATTGATACTCGAGAATTAGGCATGCGATGAGTTAATCAATGTGTTGATTTACTGATTTTTGAGATTTGATGAGTTTGACGATTGTGAGAACAGGGACAGTACACGGAATCCCGGATGAGGACGTTGCCATCCAGGGAGTATCATTTAAAATTCATTAGTATTTACTTTTGTTGTAAATTATGAATTTCATTATTGTGATTATGGGATTTTGTGTATTGGTATGCTCACCCCGTTGGGGGCTGTCTCTGTTGGGGCAGGTGAACAGGTACATCGATGGCTGTGGAGCTGAGCTCGAGCTGTTGATTTGATGTACTCCCAGGATCGTGGTACCAGGGCTTGATGGAGCACGGTATCGTATAGAGTACTTATATACACCTGAGGATTATATACATATTCATGATGCTCGCATGTGAGCACGATTATACTTGTATATGGATTGTATATAAAGGCATGAGCCTTTCTCTCTTTCATTTTATGTTGCATGCAATTAGAGGTAGAATTGCAAAATGATATGAGAGTCATTGGTGTATTATGTGGGTGTTGAAACCCACTTTTGTCGTCATGTGTGTGGTGTCTTCCCTGGCTGGGAATTTACTTAGTGTTGCTGCATTCTGATGAGTATTATGTTTTCCCTGGCCGGGAATTATGTTATGTGTTGTGCTTTTATTTTGGGATAGCTCTATTTATGGGGAGACTCTGCCCAAATTTTTATAAAAGTCCACAATGTAAAAAATGGCACAAAGGGGATAGTATTGGGCGACCTTTATGAGTCTATTTGTTGTTAGGCTGATGATCTTATAACATTGAGTATTAAAGAAAATTTTGTGATTGCCATTCAATGATAAAGTATCATCTGAGCTTCCCGATTGACTTTTTATTGAAAGCATGTGCCACACATAGTGGTTAATACACTAATCAAGGGTTAAGGGCTTGGGGTCCTTACACTTAGAGGCATGGGTTGGATTATAATTCATTTGATGAATTGAACAAAGTGTTGTTCGTCCAACTATCCAAGAATTACATGTGATGTAATTGACAAAGTGTTGTCTACCTAAATAACCGAGTCTTGGGCGATTAGCCAAAGCTAACTCAAGATTAGGCGAAATATGGATCTTGGCCCACTAAAGGTTTCAAGGGTTGATATTTTTTTTTAAACAAAATAGTGGGAGTATCATTTAATATAAGACCATGTTAAATGATTAAATCATAAACTTATTGCATATTTATATTGTAGATATCCATGGCAACTAACAACGTTACTAGCACTTTATCACTACGATCGGTCCTTGAGAAGGACAAATTAAATGGGACGAATTTCCTAGACTGGCATAGGAACTTGAGGATAATCCTCAAACAAGAAAAGAAACAATATGTCCTAGAGGAACCCTTACCCGCTGAGGAACCTCCCCTAACGGCTACAAGAGCTGAAAAAGATGCTTACAAGAAGCATCAAAGTGACGCACTTGATGTTGGGTGCCTTATGCTTGCCACCATGAACTCTGAGCTTCAGAAGCAACATGAGGAAATGGAGGCGTTCGATATGATCGAACACTTAAAGCAATTGTACCAACAGCAAGCAAGACAAGAGAGGTATGACGTCTCTAAGGCGTTATTCCAGTGCAGGATGGTAGAGGGAAGCCTAGTTGGAACTCATGTGCTCAAGATGATTGGGTACATTGAGAATATGGACAAGCTGGGTTTTCCATTGGACCAAGAGTTGGCCACCGATGTGATCTTGCAATCGTTGCCTGAGAGCTTCAGTCAATTTGTAGTAAATTACAATATGACTGACATGGAAAAGAATCTACCACAATTGCTTGGTATGTTGAGAACATATGAAGCAAATACAAAGAAGACTAAGGCCACAAATGTTCTTATTGTGAATAAGGGCGAAGGAAGGGCCAAAGCTAAAGGCAACAAGAAAGCAAAGAAGGTCTTTGTTAAATCTAAGCCAAAGTCTTATGCACTAAAGCCAAAAGGGGGGATAGCGAAGGAAGGGAACTGTTTCCATTGCGGTGAGACCGGCCATTGGAAAAGAAACTGCAAAGTATATCTGGAGGATCTAAAGAAAGGAAGTGTGACTTCCGCTTCAGGTATTTTTGTTATAGAAGTCAATTTATCTACTTCTTCATCATGGGTATTAGATACTGGATGTGGATCTCACATTTGTGTAAATGTGCAGGATCTAAAAAGGAGTAGGACGTTGGCGAAAGGTGAAGTTGATCTCCGAGTTGGAAATGGAGCAAGAGTTGCTGCATTAGCTATAGGAGATTGTCATTTAGCTTTACCTTCTGGTTTATCATTGATTTTAAAAGACTGTTATTTTGTGCCATCTATTACTAAAACATAATTTCTATTTCTTGTTTAGACAAGTATGGTTTTTCATTTATAATAAAGGACAACTGTTGTTCTATTTATTTAAATGATATGTTTTATGCTAGTGCACAAATGGTGAATGGTCTTTATGTATTAAATCTTGATATGTCTATCTATAACATAAATACTAAAAGGATTAAAAATAATGATTGTAATCCGACTTATCTCTGGCATTGTCGCTTGGGCCACATAAACGAGAACCGCATATCTAAACTTCATAAGGATGGAGTATTAGATTCATTTGATTTTGAATCATATGAAACATGCGAATCTTGTTTAATGGGCAAGATGACTAAAGCCCCTTTCAAGGGACATGTTGAAAGGGCAAATGTTTTATTGGGACTAATACATAGTGATGTATGTGGACCAATAAGTACACAAGCTAGAGGTGGTTTTCAATACTTCGTTACATTTACTGATGACCTCAGTAGATATGGGTATGTGTACCTAATGAAGCATAAGCATGAAACCTTTGAAAAGTTCAAAGATTTCAAGAATGAAGTACAAAACCAACTTGGCAAAAGTATCAAAATCCTTCGATCAGATCGAGGAGGTGAATACTTAAGCCAAGAGTTTCATGACTATCTAAAGGAGTGTGGAATAGTCCCACAACTCACTCCTCTGTATACTCCACAATGGAATGGTGTATCCGAGAGGAGAAATCGAACCTTGTTGGACATGGTTAGATCAATGATGAGTCATGCAGATCTTCCGATATCGTTTTGGGGACACGCTCTAGAAACAACGATTTTCTTACTGAACCGTGTTCCATCTAAATCAGTGGAAAAGACACCATATGAGATATGGACTGGGAAGCGTCCTAGTATGTCTTTTATGAAGATTTGGGGTTGTGAGGCTTTCGTTAGACGTCACGCCACTAACAAACTTGGACCCAAATCTGATAAGTGTTTATTTGTGGGGTATCCTAAGGAAACGAAAGGATACTATTTCTATTATCCCACCGAGAACAAAGTAGTTGTGGCTCGGACTGGTGTATTTCTTGAAAGAGAATTTATTTCTAGAAAAACCAGTGGGAGAAAAATAGAACTTAGTGAAGTTCAACCACAAGAAAACACTGAACCTGAGATTGAGATGGAAACAGAGCAGGCTCCGCAAGCTGTTGTGGAAGAAGCACCTGCTCAAGAGACACAAGCCCAGCGTAGGTCAGTAAGAGAACACCGGGAGCCACAGAGATATGGATTTCTTGTGACTCAACAAGGTTACTTACTACTTATTGATGAGGATGAGCCGTCATCTTATCAACAAGCTATAATGGGCAATGATTCTGAGAAATGGCAAGAGGCCATGAAATCTGAGATGGAATCCATGTATGCAAACCAAGTATGGACTTTGGTTGATCCACCTGAAGGGGTACGACCCATAGGGTGCAAATGGATTTTCAAGAAAAAG
The DNA here is from genome assembly GCA_907163345.1 of Haberlea rhodopensis. NCBI lineage: Eukaryota > Viridiplantae > Streptophyta > Magnoliopsida > Lamiales > Gesneriaceae > Haberlea > Haberlea rhodopensis. Next base: position 3,960,746 of record CAJQUN010000033.1, on the reverse strand, counting down.
ACCGATATGGATGGTAACGTACAAACCCATAAAGGTCGGCTGGTTGCAAAAGGATTCAAACAAATTCATGGTATTGACTATGATGAAACCTTTTCACCAGTGGCCATGGTTAAATCCATAAGGATCTTACTTGCAATAGCTGCATTTCATGATTATGAAATCTGGCAGATGGATGTCAAAACAGCTTTCCTTAAAGGAAATCTGCTCGAGGATGTGTACATGACACAGCCCGAGGGTTTTGTCGATCCAAAGGATGCTGGAAAGATATGCAAGCTACAACGATCCATTTATGGATTGAAGCAAGCTTCTCGGGGTTGGAATCTTCGTTTTGATGATGCAATCAAGAGTTTGGTTTTATCAAAAATGAAGATGAACCTTGTGTCTACAAGAAGGTCAGTGGGAGCGTAATCATTTTCCTAGTATTGTATGTAGATGACATACTTCTTATTGGAAATGATATCCCTGCCTTGCAATCTGTAAAGATTTGGCTAGGGAACTGCTTTTCGATGAAAGATTTAGGAGAAGCCTCCTATGTATTAGGAATCAAGATCTATAGAGATAGATCAAGAAGGCTTCTTGGTCTAAGTCCAAGTACATACATAGACAAGGTGCTTAAAAGGTTTAGCATGCAAGAATCCAAGAAAGGATTCGTGCCTATGACGCATGGCATTTATCTCTCGAAGGAACAGTGTCCTTCAACAGAAGATGAGAGACAACGCATGAGTAAGATTCCATACGCGTCAGCTATTGGATCTATCATGTATGCCATGATATGTACTCGTCCCGATGTATCGTATGCTTTGAGCATGACGAGCAGATATCAAGTTGATCCAGGTGAAGGTCACTGGATTGCTGTCAAGAACATCCTGAAGTACTTGAGAAGGACTAAGGATACATTCTTGATTTATGGAGGTGAGGAAGAGCTCAATGTAATGGGTTACACTGATGCAAGCTTCCAAACTGACAAAGATGATTTTCGATCGCAATCTGGATATGTGTATTGCCTAAATGGAGGTGCTGTGAGCTGGAAGAGTTCAAAGCAAGAAACAGTAGCCGATTCTACAACGGAAGCTGAGTATATTGCTGCCTCGGATGCAGCAAAGGAAGCTGTTTGGATGAGGAAGTTCATTTCTGAACTTGGAGTGGTGCCTAGCATTAAAGATCCGATAGAACTCTATTGTGACAACAATGGAGCGATCGCATTGGCTAAGGAACCAAGATCTCACCAAAGATCCAAGCACATACTTAGGCGTTTCCATTTCATTCGAGAAATCGTTGAAAGGGGAGATGTTAAAATATGCAAAGTACCAACAGATGATAATGTATCTGACCCATTGACGAAGCCACTGTCACAGCAGAAGCATGATCGTCATACTAGATCTCTAGGCATTAGGTATATGTCTGAGTGGTCTTAGTGCAAGTGGGAGATTTGTTGGGATATGCCCTAAGACATGTCATTGGATGATTGTTTATGACATACAATGTAATATGATTTTATAAATGGCAATTCATTATTATATATTATTCTTTTAACTGTGCAATGTGAATTAATATATATTTTAAATTCCTTCGAATAATATTGTATTATTCTTAAAGATGTCCCTAGTCAAGTATTATCATGAAAGGGATAATGATAATACGTAGAGACTAGTATGTGTTGATCGATGAATTGTTCATTGATATGAGATATCAAATCAACATATGGGTACATGTTAGAGAACGATGTACTGGACAGACCCACCATGAGAATGCAACATGGATAGTTATATGATCGTCATATGCAATTCTCATAGTGATAATAATGTATGTAATCCTTACAACTTGTGATCATCAGAGATCCCAACATAAGGAGTTATGTATTTTGATATCGTCAAACGTTACCCGTAACAGGGTAAACTATAAAGGCGACTATTGGATACACTACGAATTATGTAGAGGGATGTTGACTGATCGAGATAGGATTTGTCCCTCCTATATAACAGGAGATGTGTTTGGCCCTTGATCAAGTGAGAACTAAAATGCATGGCCATGCTCGAATGAGTCGATATGAGATATCGAGCTTATTCGTTTATTCTAGTTCTACTTGGGGATCAAGAAATAAAGATTGGATATACGAGTATGACTATTCCATGACTCGTGTTCAATCTAAACACAAAGGACAAAGGGATTAAGCTACATGGTTAATATTATCACAAGTTCTAAAGGTTATGTCGAATCATTGACATTCTTGTAATTTGGGTAGCATTGATGTGTTGCTAGATACCGCTCAATGCTTGCGACATAAAATGAGATTTTATGTCACTGCCAACATTACAAGATCCTATCGGGTCGCACAAAAGATTAAATCGATAAGAGAAATTAAATTCATTGGATGAATTAATTAATTAAGAAGAGTCTTAATTAAGTGATTAAAAGGTTTTAATTAAATCATGGGTTTGGGCCCATAAGACTTTAAGAAAGTCTTGAACCTTAATTAAAAGCCTTATAATATAAATACAAGGTTTTGATTAATTGTTAATCATTCTTTTCATATCATTGTTTGATATCAAAACCTAGCCTCCACTTCTCTCTTCATCTCGGCCGCCTCATTCCCTTCAAGAGCCACGGCCGCCGCCGCTTGCTTGTCGGAATTGTTGGTAGCCGTTGATCGGTTTTGAACCGAGAGTTGAGCTTTGGTTCAAGAATAAGTCTAGCAACTTGTTCTTGAACATCCCTTTTTGATTTGATCGTGTGGATACCATAGAGACGAAGGTGCAAACTTTCGTTTGTGACTCGTGGTGCTACAACGAGGATTCTGCTTCATACACGCTACAAGGGTGAGACACTTGTAATTCCTTTATCCGATATGAATCCCTATGTATAGATCTGCTGGTTAGTAATCCATAAAAAAATTATTCCGCTGCGTTGTATGCTCTTGGATTACTTACAGTTCCTACGCTCAGCAACTCCGTTTTGTTGAGGAGTTCTAGCAGCAGAGTATTCGTGTTTAATTCCAAGGTCATCTAGATATGATTCGAGTGACTGATTGGTAAACTCAGTACCTTTATCACTATGAATTCGATCTATCCCACACGATTTCTCATTTTGAAGTCTTTTAAGTAGTTTGATCAGCTTTGGAGTAGCCTGATCTTTGCCACTTAGGAATAAGACCCATGTAAAACGAGTGTAATAGTCTATTAACACTAGGGTATACTTCATTCCCCCTAGACTTGTTACTGGTATAGGACCAAACAAATCCATATGCAGCAACTCTAGGCACCGAGAAGAAGATTTACTCCATTTGTTCTTAAAGGAGGATTTGATTTGCTTACCAAGTTGGCATGCTGCACAGATCTTGTCTTTTGAGAACTCAATTTGGGGCAATCCAACCACTAGATCAAGTTTACGCAGACTGGCAATAATTTTAAAATTTAAGTGACTCAACCGTTTGTGTCAAAGTCAATTTTTGGAAGAATTCAGAGCAGCTAAGCAAATAGAAGAGGTAGGCTGATTAAGATTCCAATCAATTTTATATGTGTTATCATGCCTTCTACCTACAAGTAATATACTGCCATCAGTAGATTTGATTGTGCATGAGTGTTGATTGAATTCTACAGCATGACCATTGTCACAAAGTTGACTTATGCTAATCAAGTTATAGCATAGATTTTCAACTAAAAGAATATCTTTAATGACTATGTTACCGTAGATAATCTTACCCTTACCCACGGTTCTACCTTTCGCGTTATCTCCAAAAGTTATTCTGGGTCCGGTGGAGTCCACCAGTTCAGACAATAAGCTTGCATTTCCTGTCATATGTCTAGAGCATCCGCTGTCCAGGAACCATTCTGAGCTCCGAACTTGATGCATTCTAGTTTCCTGCAATTAAAGCGATAATCTGATTGGTACCCAATCCTACTTGGGTCCGGGTAGGATTAGTCCTTTCGGAACCCACACTTGTATGACCCTGAGTGACTTAGGTCGGTGTGTGTTCTGAAACGTGTGTGCATTCATAAATGATGGTGATGATCTTGACTGTGGAGTGTGATAATATGTGTATGCATGTGCTTTTGGTTTGTAGTTCCTGTTATAGAGCATATACTTCTTCTGGACATGCTTACAGTTGTAGTACCAGTTGGGTCTAACCTCTCTAGCTGCTCGACCAGTAGGTTTAAGTTCATTTCTGAACTTTTGCCTCGGTTTAGCCTCTTTGAGTGGTTCTACATAACCGATACCCCTATGCTGTGCCTGTTCCTTGATGAGTGTTGCTTTAACAGGTTCTTTAGCCAGTTCATAAGGGTCATATACTGTGCTAGATCTTACAAAGTTCATTGATTGAACTTTGCCTTTTGTTAGACACAGTTGAGGTTCATTACCAGATGAACTGCCGTCATTTCTATTATAGCCTATGCCTGTTAAATCACCAGCAAGCCTTATAGACTCAAGCATTTCATCCTTTCTGGTAGTAGAAGCATTCCAAGTGCTAACCAGTTTGCTAAGTTTCTGGTAGGCACACTTGGCTTCATCTCTTTGTTTCACTAGGAGACTGGCTGTTTCCCTTAAGCAGTTCAACTCCCTCGATTGTTCACAATCAAGTTTGTTTTTATGCGTTTCAATTGGGATTGAGTGCTCAGTCTTATAGCTTTCAAAAGATTCATATAGCGTCCGATACTCATTGATCATGTCCTGCAAAGCATTGGTAAGTTCACTATGTGTGAATTCAGATAGGTTAGACTCGTGTACCTCAATTTCATCATTTGCCATTAAGCAGTGGACTTCCTCGTCTTCACTTTCGCTAGACGAGCTGGTTGATTCCTCTGATTCTGATTCAGAATCAGCCCACTTGCTCTTGCTTTCTTCTGCCATCAAAACCTTTTGATCTCTGTCCCTTTTGGATGATCTTCTAGTTTCCTTGGATTTTCTGTGATCCTTGGATCCTCTTTTGTGATCATCCTTTTTAGGTTTTGGACAGTAGGCGATGAAATGTCCAGGCTTGAGGCAGTTGAAACAAACACGCTCTTCTTCTTCTTCTGATCTTCCTTTGAAGCTCTGCCTTCGTGGATATGATTTCTGATTCTTCTTCATGAATTTCCCGAATTTCTTTACGAACATTGCCATAGCATCATTACATATTTTTTCTGGAGTCATCTCTGTAGCGGTAGATATGGCCTCCGATGCAGTGAGAGCTTTGGTAGGCTGACTGGTATTGGGTTCATCTTCAACCCGAATGCCTAATTCGAATTCATAGGCTTTCAAATCAGCAAACAGGTCATGCAGATCTATTTTGTTGATGTCCTTTGATTCTCTCATAGCAATGGTCTTGACATCCCATTCTCTTGGGAGACCTCTCATCACTTTGAGGGTGACTTCTCTGTTGGGTAACTCCTTACCCAGACTGCTTAGTTCATTAATTATTCCGGTCACTCTTCCATCATACTCGTTGAGAGTTTCTCCATTCATCATCTTGATATGCTCAAACTTCTGTAATGCCACTGTAAGCTTGTTTTCTTTGGTTTGATCATTTCCTTCACAGAGTTGGGCAATCTTCTCCCAGATTTCTTTAGCTGTGGAACACATTTTTATTTTGTTGAACATGTTCTTGTCCAAAGTTTTGAACAAAATGTCCTTAGCAATGTTATCCAGATTGGCTTTCTTCTTTTCTTCATTTGACCATTGAGATCTGTCTTTTTCTACCATTTGTGGATCACCACTTGTGATAGAAGCAGTTGTATTGATTTTCATGATCTTCATAGGACCTTCAGTGATTACATACCACATATCATCATCTTGAGCACTTAGATGAGCTTGCATACGGATTCTCCAATCATCATATTCGTCTTTCTTGAACATTAGAATCTTGCTGAATGAGGCCATCAGTTTTTGGTAATTGGTAATTTCTCAAGATTGAGAAGACCTGAGCTCTGATACCACTTGTTAGGATCGGGGTAGTGTTTAGAAGGGGGGGTTGAATAAACACTAGATTCAATTTCGATTTCTTTTCTTAGTTAACTGTAAACTGTTAAGTATTACAGTTGCTTCTCAATATCAGGCAAGTCAGCAGACACTTATTATAGTGCGGAAGACGTCTGCTTAACTTGTGAGGAATAAAACTGAGGTAAATAAGCAATAACGAATGACACAAGAATTGTTTCTGGAAGTTCGAAGCACAATGCTTCTACGTCTCCCCTTCTTCCTTTGCAGGAAGGATTCACTAGAAGACTTGGTTTACACTTTACAGTATACAACCTTCTTAGGCACTCACACAGCTTGGCCTAAACTCCTAGAAATCACAACTACTTTATTTGGTTACAAAAGATTCTAAGACACTCTTTATAGAATACACGTTTGGCTTTGAGTCTTCTTGATCAGCAGACTTCAGTTGGAATAATCTATCACAGATTCAGTTGCACTGCTTGTCTGCTCTTTGCTGAACTTTTTGAATATCAGTAAGTTGATTTTCTTGTTTGCTTTGAAGTGTTTTTGTTTGTTGAAAATCGCTCAGTACTTCTTCATTCTTTGCTTGGACGTATTTATAGGTTTGGTTGTCCAACGGTAGCTTTTCTGTATATGGAAGAGATTAGCCTTCCAAATTCATATTGTCTTCTTTCCTATTTTGTTAAGCAACGGCTCTTTTAACCCTGACGGTAATGGTGGCGGAGATATAGCAGGGTGCGCCGCTCTGTTGTACCTTTGTCAGAGAATGTTGTACTTATTTTGTCTCGTTGCTTAGTGCTCTTACTGGAAGTTTAGACTTCTGCTGGTTTTCTTTGTTCAACTGGTCGTTCATCCTCTTATGACCAGTTGATGTCTTTGTTCAGTGTGAGACTATCCGGTTGATAGTTGTCCAGTAGATGTCCATCCAGTTTATGTTTATCCGGTTGATGGTTGTCCAGTAGATGTCTGTCCAGTTGGTGGCCATCCAGTTGATGTCTATCCAGTTGGTAGCCATCCAGTTGATGTCTTGTCCAGTTGATGTCTATCCAGTTGGTAGCCATCCAGTTGATGTCTTGTCCAGTTGATGTCTATCCAGTTGGTTGGTGTCTTCACCCGGTAGGTGTTCATCCAGTTGATCTTTATCACCCGGTACTTTAATATCCGGTAGGTGCCTTCATCCGGTAGGACTTTAACATCCGGTAGGTGTTCATCACCCGGTAGGACTTTATCCAGTAGGTGTCTTCATCCAGTTGGTCTTTATCACCCGGTAGGACTTCATCCAGTAGGTGTTTAACATCCGGTAGGAGTCTTCATCCAGTTGATCTTTATCACCCGGTAGGACTTCAACCAGTAGGTGTTTGTAATCATCAAAAGTTAGAAATCGTTTCCCAACAATCATTATAAGAGCTGGGAGCAGAGGAGACAAGGTGAGCAGTTGGAGAGGAGAGTTCTTTAGCAGGAGAAGTTGCCTCCAAGGCAGTTGACGCTGTCTCCACTCCAGTGGGAGTTGTCTCCAGGTCAATCGAAGTTATCTCCACATTAGTAGTAGTAATCTCCAGATCAGTAGTGGCTATCTGTAAATCAGGCTGGTCGGGACTTGCAATATTTACAGCAGTAGAGCATGAGTGAATACCAGTTGATATGCGAAGATCATGAAGAGCTAGCTCGGCCATTTCCAGTTTTGGTCCAAGAGCATTTAGAACTGCTCTATCATGATTCGCTGTGCCTGAATCACCGTTGAAATGCTGAAGAGGTTTCAACAAGGGCTTGAAGTTCGCCCACATAGTTCATCAGACGGAATACATCCCTCAACTTCAGGCTCTTCTCAGGGTCTGTGATTTGAAGATAAGCCAAAATTTGGTTCTCATCTTCCCTTGCCTGATCCAGAATAGGATTGAAATCATTAAATCAGACTTTCACTCGAGCCTTCACCCATCGATCAAAAATGTCTATCCGTGGCTGCAGATTGACTTCAACGGTATCCATGACCATTTGTATTTCAAAGGCAATAGGAGTGGATACTGGATCCATAAGTGTTTTGCCTTTACCAGCGGTGGTGGTCTTCGGATGACAGTAAGGACACAAGGAATTGGGTGTCCTAAAACTGATAGAGCCTGGTGCTTGCTGAGAGCTCACAAGTGCAGAGGTTTGTTCAGAGTCACTAATAACTTGAGTCGATCGGCGCTTCGTCACCCCAACTTCTCTGCCACTTCGCTGTCTGTGAAGCTGAAGATACTTTGCAGTGATTAGTCTCCCTGGATGAAGGTTGGTGAGAGCCCCTGTCTTAATGTTTTTGCTGTCAAAAAGGCTGCTTAGTGGTAGGGCGAAGCCTGATTGACCTTTGCCAGAGACTACGAGACCAGTCAGAATTTGAAATAGTACAACTAACCAGTTTATCTCCAAGCCTTTGCATATGGCACTCATAACATCAAATTTTTCTGGGGTGATGATATCAAAAGACCCAGCTTTACATAGTAGCCCCTCTGAAATGATATCCGCCAGTTGTCGGAAATGACTCTTCATTAATACTTTCCTGAATGGAGGACGTTGAAGGCGATTTGCAGATTCAGAAACTATGAGGCGCATCTCTTCTCGTAGTTTTACTGGAATAGTGGAAAAATCAGTAAGTCCTGTGGAGGGAAGACATAGGTGGGTGGCAAATTCAAGTTGGGTGATTGTAACCAACTGTTCGGAGATGGATGCCACCACGGGGCCATCAACAATTTTTGCAGTAGCAAAGAACTCATGCAATTCTTCCTTGTAGAATGAGGGGGCCTGGCTTAGGATCACCAAGAGACCGGAGGTATCCAACTTGTGAATCAGTTCCTTTGTCTCTTCATAAGATGATATGTAGATTGAATGAAAATCCACGTGAACAGCATTTGTGATGAAGCTTGGCTGTGTATTCTTTGACATTTTGAATAATTATGCGGAAGAAACAGCAGCAATCCTGTTGAGTAAAATTTTCTGGAAGGAAGGTTAATCGCAGTGATTTGTTGGAGAAGATGAAGAATAATGAAACTAATGGCGGTGAAAATGAGAGTATATGTAACGTCGTACTGTAGATGAGCGGACACATGTATACGTGGCGATCATCTAACGATTTAAAAAAAAATTAACCAATAAATAAAAGGACAGGATTTAGGCGGGAGTGAAATAATTTATTTTACACAAAAGTAATTTTGAATTCCGACGTTTCATTAGGTTAATGAGTATCGAGGGTTATTTTTGTCAAAGCATATTTGGTAAAGTCTGCTGGTATGTAGGGTCCGACTGGTAAGAGCGCATCTACTGGATGTAGAGTCCTACTGGTACGTATACACCTACTGCAGCTGACCATTGTATTACCAGCTGAGCTTAAATAACCAAGATAAGATTATAACTGAAATTCCCCCTTAATTTATGCGAATAAACTAAATAATTCCCCCTGAATTTATTACCAAAACAAAATAATCAAGGAGTAATTTCAATTAAACCAAGAATATTTCGAAAGTAGGAAAACGTAGCGTCCGGTAGGGGTTTTGTGAAAATGTCTGCTGCCTGTTGTTCGGTAGAAATATACTCCAGCCGAATTTCTTTCTTCATAACATGATCTCTGATAAAATGATGACGGATGTCAAATGTTTAGTACGAGTATGAAGAACTGGATTGTATGTTATAGCAATGGCAGAGGTATTGTCACAAAATATGGGTGCCTCTGTGGATTCAATTCCATAATCTCTTAGTTGTTGCTGAATCCAGAGCAGTTGAGCACAGCAGCTTCCAGCAGCAAGGTATTCTGCCTCTGCAGTAGAAGTTGCTATGGATGTCTGTTTCTTGCAACCCCATGATACCAATCGATCACCAAGAAATTGACAATATCCACTGGTGCTTTTTCTGTCAATTTTGCATCCAGCATAGTCAACATCTGAATATCCAATAAGGTTAAAAGTTGAGTCTCTTGGATACCATAGACCGACATTCTCAGTGCCTTTCAAATGTTTGAGGATTCTTTTGACAGCAGTGAAGTGCGACTGCTTGGGATTTGCTTGAAACCGGGAGCACATACACACTACGAACATGATATCTAGTCGACTGGCTGTTAAGTACAATAAAGATCCGATAATGCCTCGATACATTGTAACTTCGACTGGTATTCCTGAATTATCCAAGTCGAGTTTGGCAGATGAGCTCATTGGTGTAGCAGCACCTGAGCTGCTACTCATTCCATATTTCTTCAGCAGCTCTTTAGTGTATTTAGACTGATTTATCAGGATTCCTTCACTAGATTGCTTGACTTGCAATCCTATGACCTGCTCGGGAGGATGATTCTTAATCCACCAAAGTGGAGGTCCAAGAGGGTTGAGCTCTTCATTTGACTGGATGTGAGTGGGTAATTCAGAAGTTCTGATTGTCGCATCTTTTTCACTTGCTCCCTCAACTGCAGCAGGAGTATGTGCAACAGTGTCATTGTTGGCTGGCTGCAGTGCTTGTTGACCAGTAGACTCCTCTGTTTGAGCTTCAGGAACTTCTGGTTCTAAGGAGCAGTCAGTCCTGCTTCTGTAATTGATCTCGTCATCAACATTTTCATCAATGTAAGTGCTTTCCAGTCGATTGCTCAAGTTGTTGATTTGTATATCAGATATTGTACAGTCAGTAGGTTCATCAAATTTGACATGCACTGATTCTTCTACAGTAAGAGTTCTATTATTAAATACTCTGAAGGCTTTACTAACTGTAGAATACCCAAGAAATATTCCAGCATCAGATTTTGCATCAAAAGCGGTGAGATGAGTCTTTCCATTGTTGTGAATAAAACATTTGCAACCAAACACATGGAAGTAGGAAACATTTGGCTTACTGCCATTCCAGATCTCATAAGGGGTTTTATTTGCTCGCTTATTAATCATTGATCTGTTCTGCGTATAACAAGCTGTGTTGACAGCTTCTGCCCAAAATCTCTGTGATATTTCTGATTCCGCAAGCATAGTTCGCGCAGCTTCTTTCAAAGTACGGTTCCTACGCTCAGCAACTCCATTTTGTTGAGGAGTTCTAGCAGCAGAGTATTCGTGTTTAATACCAAGGTCATCTAGATATGATTCGAGTGACTGATTGGTGAACTCAGTACCTTTATCACTGCGAATTCTATCTATCCCACACGATTTCTCATTTTGGAGTCTTTTCAGTAGTTTGATCAGCTTTGGAGTCGCCTGATATTTGCCACTTAGGAACAAGACCCACGTAAAAACGAGTGTAATCGTCTATTAACACTAGGGTATACTTCATTCCCCCTAGACTTGTTACTGGTATAGGACCAAACAGATCCATATGCAGCAACTCTAGGCACCGAGAAGAAGATTTACTCCCTTTGTTCTTAAAGGAGGATCTGATTTGCTTACCAAGTTGGCATGCTGCACAGATCTTGTCTTTTGAGAACTCAATTTGGGGCAGTCCAATGACTAGATCAAGTTTACGCAGACTGGCAATAGTTTTAAAATTTAAGTGACTCAATCGTTTGTGCCAAAGCCAATTTTGGAAGAATTCAGGGCAGCAAAGCAAGTAGAGGAGGTAGGCTGATTAAGATTCCAATCAATTTTATATGTGTTATCATGCCTTCTTCCTATAAGTAATATACTACCATCAGAAGATTTGATTGTACATGAGTGCTGGTTGAATTCTATGGAATGACCATTGTCACAAAGTTGACTTATGCTAATCAAGTTATAGCATAGATTTTCAACTAACAGAATATCTTTAATAATAATGTTACCGTAGATAATCTTACCCTTACCCACGGTTCTACCTTTCGCGTTGTCTCCAAAAGTTATTCTGGGTCCGGTGGAGTCCATCAGTTCAGACAATAAGCTCGCATTTCCTGTCATATGTCTAGAGCATCCGCTGTCCAGAAACCATTCTGAGCTCCGAACATGATGCATTCTAGTTTCCTGCAATTAAAGCAATAAAATGATTGGTACCCAATCCTACTTGGGTCCGGGCAGGATTAGTCCTTTCGGAACCCACACTTGTATGACCCTGAGTGGCTTAGGTCGGTGTGTGTTCTGAAATGTGTGTGCATTCATAAATGATGGTGATGGTCTTGACTGTGAAGTGTAATAATGAGTGTATGCATGTGCTCTTGGTTTGTAGTTCCTGTTATTTGGCATATATCTCTTCTGGATGGGCATACAATTGTAGTACCGGTTGGGTTTAACCTCTCTAGTTGCTCGACCAGTGGGTTTAAATTCATTTCTGAACTTTTGCCCTGGTTTAGCTTTCTTGATTGGTTCAACATAACCAATACCTCGGTGTGATGCCTGTTCCTTAATGAGTGTTGCTTTAACAGGTTCTTTAACCAGTTCAATGGGATCATATACTGTGCTAGATCTTACAAAGTTCATTGATTGAATATTGCTTTTCTTTAGACACAGCAGAGATTCGTTACCAGATGAATTGCTGTCATTGCTATTATAGCCTATACCAGTTCGATCACTAGCAAGTCTTATAGACTCAAGCATCTCATCTTTTCTGGTAGTTGACGCATTCCAAGTGCTGACCAGTTTGCTGAGTTTCTGGTAAGCATACTTGGCGTCATCTCTTTCTTTCACTAGAAGACTGGCTGTTTCCCTTAAGAATTTCAACTCATTTGATTGTTCACAATCAAGTTTGTTGTTATGCGTTTCCGTTGGGATTGAGTGCTCAGTCTTATAGCTTTCAAAGGATTCATATAACGTCCGATACTCATTGATCATGTCCTGAAATGCATTGGTAAATTCACTATGTGTAAAATCAGATAGATTAGACTCGTGTACCTCAATTTCATTATTTGCCATTAAGCAGTGGACTTCCTCGTCTTCACTCTCGCTGGACGAGCTGGTTGACTCCTCTGATTCTGATTCTGAATCAGCCCATTTGCTCTTACTTTCTTCTGCCATCAAAACCTTTTGATCTCTGTCCCTTTTGGATGATCTTCTAGTTTCCTTGGATTTTCTGTGATCCTTGGATCCTCTTTTGTGATCATCCTTTTTGGGTTTTGGACAGTCGGCGATGAAATGCCCTGGCTTGAGACAGTTGAAACATACACGCTCTTCTTCTTCTGATCTTCCTTTGAAGCTCTGCCTTCGTGGATATGATTTCTGATTCTTCTTCATGAATTTCCCGAATTTCTTTACGAACATTGACATAGCATCATTACATATTTTTTCTGGAGTCATCTCTGTAGCGGTAGATATGGCCTCCGATGCAGTGAGAGCTTTGTTAGGCTGACTGGTACTGAGTTCATCTTCAACCCAAATACCTAATTCGAATTCATAGGCTTTTAAATCAGCAAACAGATCATGCATATCTATCTTGTTGATATCCTTTGATTCTCTCATAGCAATGGTCTTGACATCTCATTCTTTTGGGAGACCTCTCATCACTTTGAGGGTGACTTCTCTGTTGGGTAACTCCTTACCCAGACTGCTTAGTTCATTAATTATTCCGGTCACTCTTCCATCATACTCGTTGAGAGTTTCTCCATTCATCATCTTGATATGCTCAAACTTCTGTAATGCCACTGTAAGCTTGTTTTCTTTGGTTTGATCATTTCCTTCACAGAGTTGGGCAATCTTCTCCCAGATTTCTTTAGCTGTGGAACACATTTTTATTTTGTTGAACATGTTTTTTTCCAAAGTTTTGAACAAAATGTCCTTAGCAACGTTGTCTAGATTGGCTTTCTTCTTTTCTTCATTTGACCATTGAGATCTGTCCTTTTCTACCATTTGTGGATCACCACTTGTGATAGAAGCAGCTGTATTGATTTTCATGATCTTCATGTAAGTAACCCCATGAGCATACAACGCAGCGGAATAAAATTTTTAGGATTACTAACACCGGATCTATACATAGGGATTCATATCGGATTAGAGAATACATAAGAGTCTTACCCTTGTAGCGTGTTTGAAGCAGATTCCACGGAGCAGCACGTCCAACGAACTCCGAGTCACAAACGAAAGTTTTCACCTTCGTCTCTACGGTATCCACACGATCAAATCGAAAGGGATATTCAAGAACAAGTTGCTAGACTTATTCTTGAACCAATACACGAAGCAAACTCGATTCACAATCGAAAGATGGCACGAAACGGTCAAGGATGCACTTCGACAATGATGAAGCCGAGAACAAACTTGAGAGAACGGCCGAGAGCTTCTTCACGTGTAGGTTTAGTGTTATTTTTGTTTTCTTACAATAAAACACCTTGCAATCATATTAAATATGATAAATTAAAGGCTTTCATAAAGCCTCATGGGCTTAAGCCCATGATTTAATTAATCATCATGATTATTAATTAAGACTCTTCTTAATTATTTAATTCATCCCATGAATTTAATTTCCCTTATTTATTTAATCTTTTGTGCGACCCGATAGGATCTCGTAATGTTGGCAGTGACATAAAATCTCATTTTATGTCGCAAGCATTGAGCGGTATCTAGCAACACATCGATGCTACCCAAATTACGAGAATGTCAATGACTCGACATAACCTTTAGAACTCGTGATAATATTAATCATGTAACTTAATCCCTTTGTCCTTTGTGTTTAGATTGAACACGAGTCATGGAATAGTCATACTCGTATATCCAATCTATATTTCTTGATCCCCAAGTAGAACTAGAATAAACGAATAAGCTCGATATCTCATATCGACTCATTCGAGCATGGCCATGCATTTTAGTTCTCACTTGATCAAGGGCCAAACACATCTCCTGTTATATAGGAGGGACAAATCCTATCTCGATCAGTCAACATCCCTCTACATAATTCGTAGTGTATCCAATAGTCGCCTTTATAGATTACCCTGTTACGGGTAACGTTTGACGATATCAAGATACATAACTCCTTATGTTGGGATCTCTGATGATCACAAGTCGTAAGGATTACATACATTATTATCACTATGAGAATTGCATATGACGATCATATAACTATCCATGTTGCATTCTCATGGTGGGTCTGTCCAGTACATCGTTCTCTAACATGTACCCATATGTTGATTTGATATCTCATATCAATGAACAATTCATCGATCAACATATACTAGTCTCTACGTATTATCATTATCCCTATTCATGATAATACTTGACTAGGGACATCTTTAAGAATAATACAATATTATTCTAAGGACATTAACATATATATTAATTCACAATGCACAGTTAAAAGAATAATATATAATAATGAATTGCCATTCATAAATCCATAAACATTGTATGTCTTAAACAATCATCTAATGACTTGTCTTAGGGCATATCCCAACAAATCTCCCACTTGCACTAAGACCACTCAGACATATACCTAATGCCTAGAGATCTAGTATGACGATCATGCTTCTGCTGTGACAGCGGCTTCGTCAATGGGTCAGATACATTATCATCTGTTGGTACCTTGCATATTTTAACATCTCCCCTTTCAACGATTTCTCGAATGAAATGGAAACGCCTAAGTATGTGCTTGGATCTTTGGTGAGATCTTGGTTCCTTAGCCAATGCGATCGCTCCATTGTTGTCACAATAGAGTTCTATCGGATCTTTAATGCTAGGCACCACTCCAAGTTCAGAAATGAACTTCCTCATCCAAACAGCTTCCTTTGCTGCATCTGAGGCAGCAATATACTCAGCTTCCGTTGTAGAATCGGCTACTGTTTCTTGCTTTGAACTCTTCCAGCTCACAGCACCTCCATTTAGGCAATACACATATCCAGATTGCGATCGAAAATCATCTTTGTCGGTTTGGAAGCTAGCATCAGTGTAACCCATTACATTGAGCTCTTCCTCACCTCCATAAATCAAGAATGTATCCTTAGTCCTTCTCAAGTACTTCAGGATGTTCTTGACAGCAATCCAGTGACCTTCACCTGGATCAACTTGATATCTGCTCGTCATGCTCAAAGCATACGATACATCGGGACATATCATGGCATACATGATAGATCCAATAGCTGACGCGTATGGAATCTTACTCATGCGTTGTCTCTCATCTGGTGTTGAAGGACACTGTTCCTTTCGAGAGATAAATACCATGTGTCATAGGCACGAATCCTTTCTTGGATTCTTGCATGCTAAACCTTTTAAGCACCTTGTCTATGTATGTACTTTGACTTAGACCAAGAAGCCTTCTCAATCTATCTCTATAGATCTTGATTCCTAATACATAGGTGGCTTCTCCTAAATCTTTCATCGAAAAGCAGTTCCCTAGCCAAATCTTTACAGATTGCAAGGAAGGGATATCATTTCCAATAAGAAGTATGTCATCCACATACAACACTAGGAAAATGATTACGCTCCCACTGACCTTCTTGTAGACACAAGGTTCATCTTCATTTTTGATAAAACCAAACTCTTTGATTGCATCATCAAAACGAAGATTCCAACTCCGAGAAGCTTGCTTCAATCCATAAATGGATCGTTGTAGCTTGCATATCTTTCCAGCATCCTTTGGATCGACAAAACCCTCGGGCTGTGTCATGTACACATCCTCGAGCAGATTTCCATTAAGGAAAGCTGTTTTGACATCCATTTGCCAGATTTCATAATCATGAAATGCAGCTATTGCAAGTAAGATCCTAATGGATTTAACCATGGCAACTTGTGAAAATGTTTCATCATAGTCAATACCATGAATTTGTTTGAAACCTTTTGCAACCAATCGACCTTTATAGGTTGTACATTACCATCCATGTCGGTCTTTCTTTTGAAAATCCATTTGCACCCTATGGGTCATACCCCTTCAGGTGGGTCAACCAAAGTCCATACTTGGTTTGCATACATGGATTCCATCTCAGATTTCATGGCCTCTTGCCATTTCTCAGAATCATTGCCCATTATAGCTTGTTGATAAGATGACGGCTCATCCTCATCAATAAGTAGTAAGTCACCTTGTTGAGTCACAAGAAATCCATATCTCTGTGGCTCCCGGTGTTCTCTTACAGACCTACGCTGGGCTTGTGTCTCTTGAGCAGGTACTTCTTCCACAACAGTTTGTGGTGCCTGCTCTGTTTCCATCTCAATCTCAGGTTCAGTGGTTTCTTGTGGTTGAACTTCACTAAGTTCTATTTTTCTCCCACTGGTTTTTCTAGAAATAAATTCTCTTTCAAGAAATACACCAGTCCGAGCAACAACTACTTTGTTCTCGGTGGGATAATAGAAATAGTATCCTTTTGTTTCCTTAGGATACCCCACAAATAAACACTTATCAGATTTGGGTCCAAGTTTGTTAGTGGCGTGACGTCTAACGAAAGCCTCACAACCCCAAATCTTCATAAAAGACATACTAGGACGCTTCCCAGTCCATATCTCATATGGTGTCTTTTCCACTGATTTAGATGGAACACGGTTCAGTAAGAAAATCGCTGTTTCTAGAGCGTGTCCCCAAAACGATATCGGAAGATCTGCATGACTCATCATTGATCTAACCATGTCTAACAAGGTTCGATTTCTCCTCTCGGATACACCATTCCATTGTGGAGTATACGGAGGAGTGAGTTGTGGGACTATCCCACACTCCTTTAGATAGTCATGAAACTCTTGGCTTAAGTATTCTCCTCCTCGATCTGATTGCCAAGTTGGTTTTGTACTTCATTCTTGAAATCTTTGAACTTTTCAAAGGTTTCATGTTTATGTTTCATTAGGTACACATACCCATATCTACTGAGGTCATCAGTAAATGTAACGAAGTATTGAAAACCACCTCTAGCTTGTGTACTTATTGGTCCACATACATCACTATGTATTAGTCCCAATAAAACATTTGCCCTTTCAACATGTCCCTTGAAAGGGGCTTTAGTCATCTTGCCCATTAAACAAGATTCGCATGTATCATATGATTCAAAATCAAATGAATCTAATATTCCATCCTTATGGAGTTTAGATATGCGGTTCTCGTTTATATGGCCCAAGCGACAGTGCCAGAGATAAGTCGGATTACAATCATTATTTTTAATCCTTTTAGTATTTATGTTATAGATAGGCATATCAAGATTCAATACATAAAGACCATTCACCATTTGTGCACTAGCATAAAACATATCATTTAAATAAATAGAACAACAATTGTCCTTTATTATAAATGAAAAATCATACTTGTCTAAACAAGAAATAGAAATAATATTTTTAGTAATTGAAGGCACAAAATAACAGTCTTTTAAAATCAATGATAAACCAGAAGGTAAAGCTAAATGATAATCTCCTATAGCTAATGCAGCAACTCTTGCTCCATTTCCAACTCGGAGATCAACTTCAACTTTCGCCAATGTCCTACTCCTTTTGAGATCCTGCACATTTACACAAATGTGAGATCCACATCCAGTATCTAATACCCATGATGAAGAAGTAGATAAATTGACTTCTATAACAAAAATACCTGAAGCGGAAGTCACACTTCCTTTCTTTAGATCCTCCAGATATACTTTGCAGTTTCTTTTCCAATGGCCGGTCTCACCGCAATGGAAACAGTTCCCTTCCTTTGCTATCCCTCCCTTTGGCTTTAGTGCATAAGACTTTGGTTTAGATTTAGCAAAGACCTTCTTTGCTTTCTTGTTGCCTTTAGCTTTGGCCCTTCCTTTGCCCTTATTCACAATAAGGACATTTGTGGCCTTAGTCTTCTTAGTATTTGCTTCATATGTTCTCAACATACCAAGCAACTGGGGTAGAGTCTTTTCCATGTCAGTCATATTGTAATTTACTACAAATTGACTGAAGCTCTCAGGCAACGATTGCAAGATTACATCGGTGGCCAACTCTTGGTCCAATGGAAAACCTAGCTTGTCCAGATTCTCAATGTACCCAATCATCTTGAGCACATGAGTTCCAACTAAGCTTCCTTCTACCATCCTGCACTGGAATAACGCTTTAGAGACGTCATACCTCTCTTGTCTAGCTTGCTGTTGGTACAACTGCTTTAAGTGTTCAATCATATCGAACGCCTCCATTTCCTCATGTTGCTTCTGAAGCTCAGAGTTCATGGTGGCAAGCATGAGGCACCCAACATCAAGTGCGTCACTCTGATGCTTCTTGTAAGCATCTCTTTCAGCTCTTGTAGCTGTTAGGGGAGGTTCCTCAGCGGGCAAGGGTTCCTCTAGGACATATTGTTTCTTTTCTTGTTTGAGGACTATCCTCAAGTTCCTATGCCAGTCTAGGAAATTTGTCCCATTTAATTTGTCCTTCTCAAGGACCGATCGCAGTGATAAAGTGCTAGTAACGTTGTTAGTTGCCATGGATATCTACAATATAAATATGCAAAATAAGTTTATGATTTAAATCATTTAACATGGTCTTATATTAAATGATACTCCCACTATTTTGTTTAAAAAATATCAACCCTCGAAACCTTTAGTGGGCCAAGATCCATATTTCGCCTAATCTTGAGTTAGCTTTGGCTAATCGCCCAAGACTCGGTTATTTAGGTAGACAACACTTTGTCAATTATATCACATATAATTCTTGGATAGTTGGACGAACAACACTTTGTTCAATTCATCAAATGAATTATAATCCAACCCATGCCTCTAGGTTCCCAATCCTATTGAGATAACCTAGTTAAGTCGTACCCAATTAAAGTATAACGGATATCACTTTTATCCTTTCGCGCCTTACTAAGATTGCTACGGTGCTTTGCTTTGGCAAACCCACACATGTACAATCGAAGTTATTGACGAGTACTTTTATGTTGGAAGGCATCTAAAACTTAATATTTTAGAGGGATTTATTGATCTCACAATTAATTTGATAATTTAAAATATGTCCACTACATATAGTTGTATACATATCTACATATATGTGTAATACTATTATCAAACTAAAACATAAGATAAATCATGCATCAACATACATAATTAAACGTGACATGGTTATAGCCCCTACTAATGATTTTCTCAAGCCAATGAGAAAATCCTATGAGTCAACCTAAGGTAACTTCACAAGCACCTTCCTTGGCTCCAATTTGTGAATGGCCTCCTCATCCCGGCACGATGCTCCATCTTCATTGATCACCATCAATAAAATAAACTACACTATTTACAAGATATAGAATTCCTCGATTCACATTCGAGGGGAACATAGGGGAGGGATTACATTTAGAATGAAACAGAGAAAGGCACGACACGCAGGTCGTATTATAAATTACAAACATCCACAAATCCTATCTAATAGGTCAAAGGGCTATAACCACGCACCATGCTCAAACAACACATAAAGCATGCATTAACATTTAATTAATTAAATTCTAAACATTTTAAATTTAATTCTAATTAAAACTGTAAAATAATTTTTGAAAAATTATCGTACGCTCGGGACATCACATGCCACGAACTAAAGCGACTAAGGCTCGAACCACCATGGTTCGAACCACAACCACTCGGCTGGACCATTGATGGGCCTAGGGTTCGAAACCCTAGCCCATGGCCGAGCCAAGCTCGAGCGGCGGTGGCGCTAGGGTTCCAAACCCTAGCCGCTTCGCACCATCTTTAATTTTTATCGAGCCAACTTGCTTGAAACAACGAAATTTATGAGCCACAAGCTACGATCCAACCATGGACGGTTCATGACGGTGACGGCTTAACCATCTCGAGCCAAGGGTTCGAAAAACCCTAGCCCTCATGTGGTGTAGCCGTCGACCCTCATTAATTCCGTGGACCATGATCGAACCATCTTGCAACTTCTCAATACTTTATCGAGCCAATAGAGTTCAAAACCCTAGATAGTGTGACGGCTTGACCCATGCACGAGCCAGGGACCGAACCCTAGCCCTTATTCGGCGGCTACATGGCCATGCACGAGCTTATGGGTTCGAAACCCTAGTTCATGCGGCGGCCGTGAGCCAAGGTGACTAGGGTTCGAAGCCCTAGCCATCCTTTGGTGGCTGCCGTGAGCCATGCATTGGCTAACCCCTCGATTTTACGCTTTCGTGTATCGTATACAATTATGCGCCAATTATATCAAATACAATTATACGATGATTTTCATAAACTAAAATTAATTTCATATCATATATGAATTTAAACAGTTTTAATAAGCATGCAATATTAATTCTAATATGATTAACACTATTTAATCACATAAATCCGATATGAGCCTTGAACCTGGCTCTGATACCACTGTAAGTAACCCCATGAGCATACAACGCAGCGGAATAAAATTTTTAGGATTACTAACACCGGATCTATACATAGGGATTCATATCGGATTAGAGAATACATAAGAGTCTTACCCTTGTAGCGTGTTTGAAGCAGATTCCACGGAGCAGCACGTCCAACGAACTCCGAGTCACAAACGAAAGTTTTCACCTTAGTCTCTACGGTATCCACACGATCAAATCGAAAGGGATATTCAAGAACAAGTTGCTAGACTTATTCTTGAACCAATACACGAAGCAAACTCGATTCACAATCGAAAGATGGCACGAAACGGTCAAGGATGCACTTCGACAATGATGAAGCCGAGAGCAAACTTGAGAGAACGGCCGAGAGCTTCTTCACGTGTAGGTTTAGTGTTATTTTTGTTTTCTTACAATAAAACACCTTGCAATCATATTAAATATGATTAATTAAAGGCTTTCATAAAGCCTCATGGGCTTAAGCCCATGATTTAATTAATCATCATGATTATTAATTAAGACTCTTCTTAATTATTTAATTCATCCCATGAATTTAATTTCCCTTATTGATTTAATCTTTTGTGCGACCCGATAGGATCTCGTAATGTTGGCAGTGACATAAAATCTCATTTTATGTCGCAAGCATTGAGCGGTATCTAGCAACACATCGATGCTACCCAAATTATGTGAATGTCAATGACTCGACATAACCTTTAGAACTCGTGATAATATTAATCATGTAACTTAATCCCTTTGTCCTTTGTGTTTAGATTGAACACGAGTCATGGAATAGTCATACTCGTATATCCAATCTATATTTCTTGATCCCCAAGTAGAACTAGAATAAACGAATAAGCTCGATATCTCATATCGACTCATTCGAGCATGGCCATGCATTTTAGTTCTCACTTGATCAAGGGCCAAACACATCTCCTGTTATATAGGAGGGACAAATCCTATCTCGATCAGTCAACATCCCTCTACATAATTCGTAGTGTATCCAATAGTCGCCTTTATAGATTACCCTGTTACGGGTAACGTTTGACGATATCAAGATACATAACTCCTTATGTTGGGATCTCTGATGATCACAAGTCGTAAGGATTACATACATTATTATCACTATGAGAATTGCATATGACGATCATATAACTATCCATGTTGCATTCTCATGGTGGGTCTGTCCAGTACATCATTCTCTAACATGTACCCATATGTTGATTTGATATCTCATATCAATGAACAATTCATCGATCAACATATACTAGTCTCTACGTATTATCATTATCCCTATTCATGATAATACTTGACTAGGGACATCTTTAAGAATAATACAATATTATTCTAAGGACATTAACATATATATTAATTCACAATGCACAGTTAAAAGAATAATATATAATAATGAATTGCCATTCATAAATCCATAAACATTGTATGTCTTAAACAATCATCTAATGACTTGTCTTAGGGCATATCCCAACACTTCATAGGTCCTTCAGTGATTACATACCACATATCATCATCTTGAGCACTTAGATGTGCTTTCATACGGATTCTCCAGTCATAATATTCGTCTTTCTTGAACATTGGAATCTTGCTGAATGAGGCCATCAGTATTTGGTAATTGGTAATTTCTCAAGATTGAGAAGACCTAAGCTCTGATACCACTTGTTAGGATCGATGTAGTATTTAGAAGGGGGGGGGGGGGGGGGGGTTGAATAAACACTATATTCAATTTCGATTTCTTTCTCAAGTTAACTGTAAACTCTTAAGTATTACAGTTGCTTCTCAATATCAGGCAAGTTAGTAGACACTTATTATAGTGCGGAAGACGTCTGCTGAACTTGTGAGGAATAAAACTGAGTAGTAAATAAGAAATAAACAAATGACACAAGAATTGTTTCTGGAAGTTCAAAGCACAACGCTTCTACGTCTCCCATTCTTCCTTTGCAGGAAGGATTCACTAGAAGACTCGGTTTACACGTCACAGTATACAACCTTCTTAGGCACTCACACAGCTTGGCCTAAACTCCTAGCAGTCACAACTTCTTAAATTTGATTACAAAAGATTCTATTACACTCTTTACAAAATAAACTTTACAGCTTCGAGTGTTCTTGAGCAGCAGACTTCAATAGGAATTAATCTGTCACAGATTCAGTTGCACTGCTTGTCTGCTCTTTGCTGAACTTTTGGAATATCAGTAAGTTGATTTTCTTGTTTGCTTTGAGGTGTTTCTGTTTGTTGAAAATCGTTCAGCTCTGTTCTTCATTCTTTGCTTGGACGTATTTATAGGTTTGGTTGTCCAACGGTAGCTTTTCTGTATTAGGAAGAGATTAGCTTTCCAAATCCATATTGTCTTCTTTCCTATTTTGTTAAGCAATGACTCTTTAACTCTGACGGTAATTGTGGCGGAGATATAGCAGGGTGCGTCGCTCTGTTGTACCTTTGTCAGAGAATGTTGTACTTATTTTGTCTCGTTGCTTAGTGCTCTTACTGGAAGTTTAGACTTCTGCTGGTTTTCTTTGTTCAACTGGTCGTTCATCCTCTTATGACCAGTTGATGTCTTTGTTCAGTGTGAGACTATCCGGTTGATGGTTGTCCAGTAGATGTCCATCCAGTTTATGTTTATCCGGTTGATGTCTGTCCGGCTGATGTCTGTATTCAGTTGATGGTTGTCCGGTTGATGTCTTTCTCCAGTTGGTAGCCATCCAGTTGATGTCTATCCGGTTGATGTCTATCCAGTTGGTAGCCATCCAGTTGATGTCTGTCACCCGGTTGGTGTCTTCACCCGGTAGGTGTTCATCCAGTTGGTCTTTATCACCCGGTAAGACTTCAACATCCGGTAGGTGTTCATCCAGTTGGTCTTTATCACCCGGTTGGTGTCTTTATCCAGTAGGTGTTTGTAATCACCAAAACTTAGAAATCGTTTCCCAACAGGGTGAGCATACAAATACCACAAATCCAATAATCCCAGTATTGCAGTTCGTAATTTACAGAATGTAAATGCCATGAATTTAAATGATACTCCCTGGATGGTATCATCCTCATCCGGGATCCCCTGGGTTGTCTCTGTTCTCAAAATAACCAAACTCATCAAATCCCCAAAGCCGGTTAATCGCCACATAGATTAACTAATACCATTTCTAATGTGCCAATTCCATAATCAATATGGTAAAATCATTATATAAAAGACTGTAGATATCACGTATATCTAACCAATGATTCCATGTTCCTATTTCATTGCTCGCTCCACAATAGGGGCATTTCAAACCCCACGCACGTTCAACAATAGCGGCGTCATAACCAATGGTCGCTCGACGGCAACAACATCTCAATCATTGCTTGCTCAAGGCGGCACCATATAATTCCCAATGTATTTCCATTTATCGCAAATACCATATACTATACATTTCACAGTCAATTTATCACTAGTACCACAAACCATGCATTTCAACAACCCTTTATTGCAATTATCACGTACCATGTATTTCACAGTTGCAATAATATAACAGGCTATGCTCGTACGTTATACGTACCTTAAACTTCCGTAGTTCGAGTCCGACCTCGCCTGAGTCCCACGACTCGATGAATTATGCGCTAACACATAAATAGTTCACAATTAAACACAAGTATGCAACCACGTGCCCAAGCACGTTCCTAACCCCAAACATATCGTCAATCCATGACGATTACCAAAATAAAAGCCCCCCGGCTAAGCATGCATAATACCCAAAATATTCAATTTTTCATGTTTAAATAGCAAAAAACCTCAACAGAGAATTCCGTTTTAATGAACTTTGGCTCCAACCTATCCATTTTAAAAGTATAGCATTCCCATTGGAATGTAGATATTGCCCCGGAAACGGCCCCCTTTAAACCTTGATTCCAAAATCCCGACATTTTCCAAAATTCCACAAAAAACAAGCCACAGGGCCGCGATCGATCGCCCATCAGGCGCGATCGATTGCCCATTTTTCACGATCGATCGGCGAGACTATTCATCGCCTTCCTAAATCCAGTAACATGTCGCGATCGATCGGCGCCAAGCCACGATCGATCGCGACCTGCGGGTTTCTGAAAATTTCGAGCTTCAATGGTGTTTTTCACACCCAAACTCAAAACCAACACCCCAAACTTCCTCAACACCTTCAATACACCATTTAAACTCAAAACAAACACTAAAATCAACAACATGGATTTTTAAGCAAAACCCTCAAATCTCAAATCCAACCCAAAACTCAACCAAAATCTACAATACTACTACCAAATCGAAGACAATGACGAGGGGAAGACTAATACCTGATTATCTTCGAGAAAAACGGCCTCCGAGCCAAGCTACCATCGATTTTCCCATCATTGGAGAAGAGGGAAAAAAAGGAAAGGGCTTGAGCGAAGAGAGAGGGAAGAGAGGGAAAGGTTCCGTGCCAAATGACGGAATGCCGAGTCCACTTGGTATATATAGTACCAAAACTCGAAAATACCAATCTCTTCACAAATACATCATGACTCATTAAAAATCATCTGTTTCCAAAAATCACCTCCCAATCTCTATTTCCCTTAACTGCCCCAGTACAAAGTACTCCGGACTCCAAATCCCGCCAAAGACCAAATTCCAAGGTTATCATCACGATGATAATACAATCTCATCCTTTGGATCCAATGACTCCATAAATTGGATTCAAAATCCCCGAGAGTCCCAAAACCGCAATTAATTTCAAAATTGCCACAAATAAAATCCCTTAAGGATTATTACCACACCGGGATTAACACCATTAATCCCCGGGCATCACAACAAGGTAAGTCTCCTCCATCTTTTAATTATGAAATTGAAGCCCCTTTTCCATTTGCTTTGAAGGAGAACATGAAGAATGAGAGCATGAAGGAACTTTATAACACCTTTCAAAGATGCGAGGTGAATATTCCGCTGTTAGATGCTATCTGTGATATCCCCGAAATAATTATATGCAATTTGGGCATAAATTGTGTTTATGTGATTATTTATGGTGATAATTAAATTTTGTGTTGGAATTAATTATCTTGGTGAAATGCTTAGTCACATGGTAAGCGTGACCCGGTAGAGCGTTTCAGGGTGCATGTTATGCATGTTGAGTAATTGGGTGTTATCATGGGTTAAATGTGATGGTTGATAATTATATGGTAAAGCATGGAATTAATTGGGGTTTTGATGCATTTCGGTAAAATACTTTTAAAATATCATGTTGGGGTATTTTATACATCATGGTAATTGTTGGGGTACAATTTTAATTAACACCCTTTTTAACCCCACTACCCCCACTTTACCATCACTATACCAAAATCCCCAAATCATTCCTCCAAACCCTATTCCCTTGC
Organism: Haberlea rhodopensis; assembly: GCA_907163345.1. NCBI lineage: Eukaryota > Viridiplantae > Streptophyta > Magnoliopsida > Lamiales > Gesneriaceae > Haberlea > Haberlea rhodopensis. Next base: position 3,934,372 of record CAJQUN010000033.1, on the reverse strand, counting down.
ATTTTCGAAATTGGCATTAAAGTGGAGGAGAAATCCTTGCAAAAGCTTTGTTTGTGGGATTATTGGTAGGATTTGGAGTCCTCAAGAGGTATGGATCCTTGGTGTTTTAATGGTGTCTTGTTTGGATTTGAAATGGTTTTTGAGTTTTTGAAATGGGTTTGTTTTGGGTTGGTATGATTTTTTGGTTGGATGTTAAATTTTTGGTTGTTTAAGGGTGTTTGTTGAAGGTTTATAGTGTTTTATGTTATTGGTTTGTTGGTGTAAGTGTTGGTGAAGATGGGGAAGAAATTTTGGAGCAAAAATGGTGATTTTCGTGGCCTAGGCAGCGGCGATCGATCGCCCGAAGCGAGCGATTGATCGCGCGCCACCGGTGCGCTCCAGTAGCGGTTGCCATCGATCGCCACTTTTGGGCGATCGATCGGAGAGGTTGGCGATCGATCGCGCCAAATGTGGCGATCGATCGCCGAAGACAAAAAAATTAGGCAGCGGGCAGAGAGGTCTTGCGATAGATCGGGCCCTCGCGGTGATCGATCGCGAGACACAAAAAAATGTGTTTTTGGATAATTTTGGGGAATTTTTGATATTGGACTATTATTGGCTCCTAATATTGGTTTGTGTGAATGTGTAGAACCATCCCAGGTGGCCACACAGCTTAGAAGATAAAGTCCACGACACAACACATTTTGGGACTAAGGTACGTAGTAAGACGTACGGGCATTGGACGGTAAAAAGTATTATTACGCATTGAATTGGTTATGCGCTATGGTTACACGCATGGAATTAATTATGCATTGTGGTTGCATACATGGTTTTGGTTATGCATCATGGATTGCATACACGGTTTGGTCATGCATTGTGGTTGCATGTGTATATTGGATGCATTGGTGCATGTGATTGTGAGTCGAGATTATATTCCAGTGATGGAGAATACTTCCCGCCAGTGGCGTAGCGATGTGAATACTTGCCGCTGTCATACCGTAGCGATGAGAGAATATGTGCCGCTAATATGAAGCGAAGAACACGACCGCTGTCATATTTATAGCGATGGATATTAGTGCCGTTGGTATTGTCTAAGCGAGGGGTATTTTCGCTGTCATGTTAACTCGAGGGGTATTATGCCACTGATATAATAAGACTTGGAAATTGAACACCGTGTACATGGAATGGATGCATGTCATGACATTCATTATCGGTATTATAATCCATTGATTGTGATTGTGGTATAGGGACAACCAATGGGAGCTTAGAAATGTATTAAATACAGGAAGTGAATTGTATTTACGGTTTATGCATTTGAATTACAATCGTATTATTGTAAATATGGTTTATATACATGCTCATGGTTTTGGGGTTGTTCCTGTAGGTACTTTTGGGAGGACGGGCTAAGGCGGGTTGATGCGGTGAGCCAGTGAGGAGTGCTTTTGGCATAGCAGGCTTAATTCTTTTGTATAGTCTCTACAATAGGAGTAGTGTAAACCTATAGGATTTAACATTTTTTTGGTAAGGAATGTAATTAATCCCTTTTGGAAATTTTATTTTGGCCTGTAATCTTAACGGCTCAAGGCATTAACACGAACTTTATATTCATTAGATGCATGTTAGCTCTACTTACGCCTTTAATCCGCCTTTAATCTGATTTAGGGATTCAGTGGACTTTCTATGGCAACGGTTCTCGTGCGATGATTCCGTTGATTTCGGCGGTCAAAATGTCCCAATTATTGGAACGTGTACACACGGGCTATCTTATCTATGTCGTGGACACGACGGGGAAGGGTAAAGAGTTGAAGGTAGAGGATGTGCTCGTGGTAGCAGAGTTTGCTGATGTGTTCCCGGAGGAGATTTCAGGATTCCCACCGGCTAGAGAAGTCGAGTTTGGGATTGAGTTATTACCGGGGACATCCGCTATTTCTCGTGCCCCTTATAGGATGGCACCAGCGGAGTTAAGGGAGTTAAATGAGCAGTTACAGGAGCTCCTTGACAAAGGATATATACGCCCTAGCGTATCGCCTTGGGGCGCACCGGTTCTTTTTGTGAAGAAGAAGGATGGTTCGATGCGTTTGTGCATCGATTACCGGCAACTGAATAAGGCCACGGTAAAGAACAAGTATCATCTCCCAAGGATTGATGATTAATTTGATCAGTTGCAGGGTACTAAGCTTTATACCAAGATTGACTTGAGATCAGGTTACCATCAAATTATTGGGATATGCCCTAAGACATGTCATTGGATGATTGTTTTGACATACAATGTTTATGATTTTATGAATGGCAATTGATTATTATATATTATTCGTTTAACTGTGCAATGTGAATTAATATATATGTTAATGTCCTTAGAATATTATTGTATTATTCTTAAACATTGTCCCTAGTCAAGTATTATCATGAATCAGGATAATGATAATACATAGAGACTAGTATGTATTGATTGATGAATTGTTCATTGATATGAGATATCAAATCAACACATGGGTACATGTTAGAGAACGATGTACTGGACAGACCCACCATGAGAATGCAACATGGATAGTTATATGATTGTCATATGCAATTCTCATAGTGATAATATTGTATGTAATCCTTACGACTTGTGATCATCAGAGATCCCAACATAAGGAGTTATGTATCTTGATATTGTCAAACGTTACCCGTAACAGGGTAAACTATAAAGGCGACTATTGGATACACTACGAATTATGTAGAGGGATGTTGACTGATCGAGATAGGATTTGTCCCTCCTATATAACAGGAGAAGTGTTTGGCCCTTGATCAAGTGAGAACTAAAATGCATGGCCATGCTCGAATGAGTCGATATGTGATATCGAGCATATGCGTTTATTCTAGTTCTACTTGGGGATCAAGAAATAAAGATTGAATATACGAGTATGACTATTCCATGACTCGTGTTCAATCTAAACACAAAGGACAAAGGGATTAAGTTACATGGTAAATATTATCACAGTTCCTAGGTTATGTCGAGTCATTGACATTCTTGTAATTTGGGTAGCCTTGATGTGTTGCTAGATACCGCTCATTGCTTGTGACGTAAAATGAGATTTTATATCACTGCCAACATTACAAGATCCTATCGGGTCGCACAAAAGATTAAATCGATAAGGAAAATTAAATTCATGGGATGAATTAAATAATTAAGAGGAGTCTTAATTAAATGATTATAAGGATTTAATTAAATCATGGGTTTGGGCCCATAAGACTTTAAGAAAGTCTTGAACCTTAATTAAAGTCTTATAATATATACAAGGTTTTTGATTAATTGTTAATCATACAATTCATAACACAAAACCTAGCCACCATAGGAAGCTCTCGGCCACCAAGCTCTCGGCCACCTCTCTTGGCCGCCGCCTTGGTCTTTGATTTTTCCAGCCATCTTCTTCGATTTAGAATCGTGTGTGGCTCTTGTTACGGTTTAAGAACAAATCTAGCACTTTGTTCTTGAACTATCCCTTCCCGATTTGATTGTGTGGATACTGTTGAGGCAAAACTTGATAAGTTTTGCTAGTGACTCGAAGGAGGCGTTGGACGTGGTGCTGCTTCGTGGAATCTGCTCAAACACGCTACAAGGGTGAGATTTTTGTAATCCCTAATCCGATATGATAACCTATGTATAGATCCGGTGTCTTGTAATCCATAAATAATTTATATTCCGCTACGTACCATGCTTGATGGATTACTTACAGTGGTATCAGAGCCAGGTTCAAGGCTCATATCGGATTTATGTGGTTAAATTGTTTTAATCATATTAGAATTAATATTGCATGCTATTTAAAACTGTATGAACATATATGATATGTTAATATTAAGTTTTTGAAATTATCATGAAATTATATTTGATATAATTGATGTTTGATGTTACGATACACGAAGTGAATAATCGAATCAATTGTATGATGTTTCGGCCACCACCTAGTGCACTTGACCCACGGCTTAGCCATGTGAGGGCTAGGGTTTTCGAACCCTTGGCTCGAGATGGACTAGTCGTTGTGGCTCATGTTCGTGCATGGAGGTTTCGAGACGTGGATGAGTTTTGAACTCTTTGGCTCGATAATGGTTCACGCATGCATGGATAAGTGGCTTCACCACGTGAGAGCTAGGGTTTTCGAACCCTTGGCTCGAGATGGTTGAGCCACTACCGTGCATGGCCTGACCATGATTCGTAGCTCATGAATTCCGGCGTTTCGAACAAGTTGGCTCTATGGAAACACAAGGAAGGAGCAAGGCGGCTAGGGTTAGACCCTAGCGCCGCCGCCGCTCGCTCATAGGTTCGGACCGAGCCGTGGGCTAGGGTTTCGAACCCTAGGCCCATGATTGGTCCATCCATGATCGCTAATGGTTCGAACCATGATGGTTCGTAATTTAATCGCTTAAGTTCGTGGCATGTGATGTCCCGAGCGTACGATAATTTTTTCAAAATTTATTTTACAGTTTTAATTAGAATTAAATTTTAAAATGTATAGAATTTAATTAATTAAATGTTAAAGCATGTTTTATGTGTTGTTTGAGCATAGTGCATGGTTATAGCCCTTTGACCTATTAGATAGGATTTGTGAATGTTTGTAATTTATAATACGGCCTGCGAGTCGTGCCTTCTCTATTTTTCTCTAAATGTTATCCCTCCCCTATGTTCCCCTCGAATGTGAATCGAGGAATTCTATATTTGTAAATGTAATATAGTATAGATTATTTTATTGATGGTGATCAATGAAGATGGAGCTTGGTGCCGGGAGAGGAGGCCATTCACAACTTGGAGCCATTGGAAGGTGCTTATGAAGTTACCTTAGGTTGACTCTTAGGATTTTCTCATTGGCTTGAGAAAATCGCTATTAGGGGCTATAACCATGTCACGTTTAATTATGTATGTTGATGCATGATTTATCTTATGTTTTAGATTGATAATTGTATTACACATATATGTAGATATGTATACACTTATATGTAGTGGACATATTTTAAATTATCAAACTAATCATGAGATCAATAAATTCCTCTAAAATATTAAGTTTTAGACGCCTTCCAAAATTAAAAGTACTCGTCAAAACTTCGATTGTACATGTGTGGGTTTGCCAAAGCAAAGCACCGTGGCAATCTTAGTAAGGCGCGAAAGGATAAAAGTGATATCCGTTATACTTTAAATTGGGTACGACTTAACTAGGTTATCTCAATAGGATTGGGAACCTAGAGGCATGGGTTGGATAATAATTCATTTGATGAATTGAACAAAGTGTTGTTCGTCCAACTATCCAAGAATTACATGTGATGTAATTGACAAAGTGTTGTCTACCAAAATAACCGAGTCTTGGGCGATTAGCCAAAGCTAACTCAAGATTAGGCGAAATATGGATCTTGGCCAACTAAAGGTTACGAGGGTTGATAATTTTAAACAAAATAGTGGGAGTATCATTTAATATAAGACCATGTTAAATGATTAAATCATAAACTTATTTTGCATATTTATATTGTAGATATCCATGGCAACTAACAATACAACAAGCACATTATCACTGCGATCGGTCCTTGAGAAGGACAAATTAAATGGGATAAACTACCTAGACTGGTATAGGAATCTGAGGATAGTCCTCAAACAAGAAAAGAAGCAATATGTCCTAGAGGAACCCTTACCTATTGAGGAACCTCCCCTGACGGCTACTAGAGCCGATAAAGATGCTTACAAGAAGCATCAGAATGACGCACTTGATGTTGGCTGCCTTATGCTTGCCACCATGAACTCTGAGCTTCAGAAGCAACATGAGGAAATGGAGGCGTTCGATATGATCGAACACTTAAAGCAATTGTACCAACAGCAAGCTAAACAAGAGAGGTATGACGTCTCTAAAGTGTTGTTCCAGTGCAGGATGGTAGAAGGAAGCCTAGTTGGAACTCATGTACTCAAGATGATTGGGTACATTGAGAATCTGGAGAAGCTGGTTTTCCATTGGACCAAGAGTTGGCCACCGATGTGATCTTGCAATTGTTTCCTGAGAGCTTCAGTCAATTTGTAGTAAATTACAATATGACTGACATGGAAAAGACTCTACCACAATTGCTTGGTATGTTGAGAACATATGAAGCAAATGCAAAGAAGACTAAGGCCACAACTGTTCTTATTGTGAATAAGAGCAAAGGAAAGGTCAAAGCTAAGGGCAATAAGAAAGCAAAGAAAGTCTTTGTTAAATCTAAGCCAAAGTCTTCTGCACTGAAGCGAAAGGGAGGGATAGCAAAGGAAGGAAACTGTTTCCATTGCGGTGAGACCGGTCATTGGAAAAGGAACTGCAAAGTATATCTGGAGGATCTCAAGAAAGGAAGTGTGACTTCCACTTCAGGTATTTTTGTTATAGAATTTATCTACTTCTTCATCATGGGTATTAGATACTGGATGTGGATCTCACATTTGTGTAAATGTGCAGGACCTCAAAAGGAGTAGATTGTTGGCAAAAGGCGAAGTTGATCTCCGAGTTGGAAATGGAGCAAGAGTTGCTGCATTAGCTGTAGGGGATTATCATTTATCTTTGCCTTCGGGTTTATCGTTGATTTTAAAAGATTGTTATTTTGTGCCTTCAATTACCAAAAAACATTATTTCTATTTCTTGTTTGGACAAGTATGGATTTTCATTTATTATAAAGGACAATTGTTGTTCCATTTATCTAAATGATATGGTTTATGCTAGTGCACAAATGATGAATGTTCTTTATTTATTAAATCTTGATATGCCTGTCTATAACATAAATACTAAAAGGATTAAAAATAATGATTGTAATCCGACTTATCTCTGGCATTGTCGCTTGGGCCACATAAACGAGAACCATATATCTAAACTTCATAAGGATGGATTAGATTCATTTGATTTTGAATCATATGAAACATGCGAATCTTGTTTAATGGGCAAGATGACTAAAGCTTCTTTCAAGGGACATGTTGAAAGGGCAAATGTTTTATTGGGACTAATACATAGTGATGTATGTGGGCCAATAAATACACAAGCTAGAGGTGGTTTTCAATACTTCGTTACATTTACTGATGACCTCAGTAGATATGGGTATGTGTACCTAATGAAGCATAAGCATGAAACCTTTGAATTCAAAGATTTCAAGAATGAAGTACAAAACCAACTTGGCAAAAGTATCAAAATCCTTCGATCAGATCGCGGAGGTGAATACTTAAGCCAAGAATTTTATGACTATCTAAATGAGTGTGGGATAGTCCCACAACTCACTCCTCCGTATACTCCACAATGGAATGGTTTATCCGAGAGGAGAAATCAAACTTTGTTGGACATGGTTCGATCAATGATGAGTCATGCAGATCTTCCGATATCCTTTTGGGGACATGCTTTAGAAACATCAAAATTCTTACTGAACCGTGTTCCATCTAAATCAGTGGAAAAGACACCATATGAGATATGGACTGGGAAGCGTCCTAGTATGTCTTTTATGAAGATTTGGGGTTGTGAGGCTTTCGTTAGACGTCACGCCATTAACAAACTTGGACCCAAATCTGATAAGTGTTTATTTGTGGGGTATCCTAAGGAAACGAAAGGATACTATTTCTATTATCCCACCGAGAAAACATTAGTTGTTGCTCGGACTGGTGTATTTCTTGAAAGAGAATTTATTTCTAGAAAAACCAGTGGGAGAAAAATAGAACTTAGTGAAGTTCAACCACAAGAAAACACTAAACCTGAGATTGAGATGGAAACAGAGCAGGCACCGCAAATTGTTGTGGAAGAAGTACCTGCTCAAGAGACACAAACCCAGCGTAGGTCTGTAAGAGAACACCGGGAGCCATAGAGATATGAATTTCTTGTGACTCAACAAGGTGACTTACTACTTATTGATGAGGATGAACCGTCAGCTTATCAAAAAGCTATAATGGGGACTGATTCTGAGAAATGGCAAGAGGCCATGAAATCTGAGATGGAATCCATGTATTCAAACCAAGTATGGACTTTGGTTGACCCACCTGAAGGGGTACGACCCATAGGGTGCAAATGGATTTTCAAAAGAAAGACCGACATGGATGGTAATGTACAAACCTATAAAGGTCGATTGGTTGCAAAAGGTTTCAAACAAATTCATGGTATTGACTATGATGAAACATTTTCACAAGTTGCCATGGTTAAATCCATTAGGATCTTACTTGCAATAGCTGCATTTCATGATTATGAAATCTGGCAAATGGATGTCAAAACAGCTTTCCTTAATGGAAATCTGCTTGAGGATGTGTACATGACACAACCCAAGGGTTTTGTCGATCCAAAGGATGCTGGAAAGGTATGCAAGCTACAACGATCCATTTATGGATTGAAGCAAGCTTCTCGGAGTTGGAATCTTCATTTTGATGATGCAGTCAAAGAGTTTGGTTTCGTCAAAAACGTAGATGAACCTTGTGTCTACAAGAAGGTCAGTGGGAGCATAATTATCTTCCTAATATTGTATGTAGCTGACATACTTCTAATTGGGAATGATATCCCTGCCTTACAATCTGTAAAGATTTGGCTAGGGAATTTCTTTTCTATGAAAGACTTGGGTGAAGCCACCTATGTATTAGGAATCAAGATCTATAGAGATAGATTGAGAAGGCTTCTTGGCCTAAGTCAAAGTACATATATAGACAAAGTGCTAAAACGGTTTAGCATGGAAGAATCAAAGAAAGGATTCGTGCCTATGACACATGGTATATATCTCTCGAAGGAACAGTGTCCTTCAACACCAGATGAGAGACAACGCATGAGTAAGATTCCATATGCATCAGCTATTGGATCTATCATGTATGCCATGATATGTACTCGTCCCGATGTATCGTATGCTTTGAGCATGACGAGCGGATATCAAGTTGATCCAGGTGAGGGTCACTGGATTGCTGTCAAGAATATCCTGAAGTACTTGAGAAGAACTAAGGATACATTCTTGATTTATGGAGGTGAGGAAGAGTTCAATGTAATGGGTTACACTGATGCAAGCTTCCAAACCGACAAAGATGATTTTCGATCGCAATCTGGATATGTGTATTGCCTAAATGTAGGTGCAGTGAGCTGGAAGAGTTCAAAGCAAGAGACAGTAGCCGATTCTACAACGGAAGCTGAGTATATTGCTGCCTCGGATGCAGCAAAGGAAGCTGTTTGGATCAGGAAGTTCATTTCTGAACTTGGAGTGGTGCCTAGCATTAAAGATCCGATAGAACTCTATTGTGACAACAATGGAGCGATCGCATTGGCTAAGGAACCTAGTTCTCACCAAAGATCCAAGCACATACTTCGGCGCTTTCATTTCATTCGAGAAATCGTTGAAAGGGGAGATGTTAAAATATGCAAAGTACCAACAGATGATAATGTATCTGACCCATTGACGAAGCCACTGTCACAGCAGAAGCATGATCGTCATACTAGATCTCTAGGCATTAGGTATATGTCTGAGTGGTCTTAGTGCAAGTGGGAGATTTGTTGGGATATGCCTTAAGACATGTCATTGGATGATTGTTTTGACATACAATGTTTATGATTTTATGAATGGCAATTCATTATTATATATTATTCGTTTAATTGTGCAATGTGAATTAATATATATGTTAATGTCCTTAGAATAATATTGTATTATTCTTAAACATTGTCCCTAGTCAAGTATTATCATGAATCAGGATAATGATAATACATAGAGACTAGTATGTATTGATTGATGAATTGTTCATTGATATGAGATATCAAATCAACACATGGGTACATGTTAGAGAACGATGTACTGGACAGACCCACCATGAGAATGCAACATGGATAGTTATATGATTGTCATATGCAATTCTCATAGTGATAATAATGTATGTAATCCTTACGACTTGTGATCATCAGAGATCCCAACATAAGGAGTTATGTATCTTGATATTGTCAAACGTTACCCGTAACAGGGTAAACTATAAAGACGACTATTGGATACACTACGAATTATGTAGAGGGATGTTGACTGATCGAGATAGGATTTGTCCCTCCTATATAACAGGAGAAGTGTTTGGACCTTGATCAAGTGAGAACTAAAATGCATGGCCATGCTCGAATGAGTCGATATGTGTATCGAGCTTATTCGTTTATTCTAGTTCTACTTGGGGATCAAGAAATAAAGATTGAATATACGAGTATGACTATTCCATGACTCGTGTTCAATCTAAACACAAAGGACAAAGGGATTACGTTACATGGTAAATATTATCACGGTTCCTAGGTTATGTCGAGTCATTGACATTCTTGTAATTTGGATAGCCTTGATGTGTTGCTAGATACCGCTCATTGCTTGTGACGTAAAATGAGATTTTATATCACTGCCAACATTACAAGATCCTATCGGGTCGCACAAAAGATTAAATCGATAAGGGAAATTAAATTCATGGGATGAATTAAATAATTAAGAGGAGTCTTAATTAAATGATTATATGGATTTAATTAAATCATGGTTTGGGCCCATAAGACTTTAAGAAAGTCTTGAACCTTAATTAAAGTCTTATAATATAAATACAAGGTTTTTTGATTAATTGTTAATCATACAATTCATAACACAAAACCTAGCCACCATAGGAAGCTCTCGGCCACCAAGGTCTCGGCCACCTCTCTTGGCCGCCGCCTTGGTCTTTGATTTTTCCAGCCATCTTCTTCGATTTAGAATCGTGTGTGTGGCTCTTGTTACGGTTTAAGAACAAATCTAGCAATTTGTTCTTGAACTATCCCTTCCCGATTTGATCGTGTGGATACTGTTGAGGCAAAACTTGATAAGTTTTGCTAGTGACTCGAAGGAGGCGTTGGACGTGGTGCTGCTTCGTGGAATCTGCTCAAACACGTTACAAGGGTGAGACTTTTGTAATCCCTAATCCGATATGATAACCTATGTATAGATCCGGTGTCTTGTAATCCATAAATAATTTATATTCCGCTGCGTACCATGCTTGATGGATTACTTACACAAATACGGGTCAGGGAGGAGGATGTGCAGAAGACATCATTTCAGACTCGGTATGGACACTACGAGTTCCTGGTTATGCCGTTCGGTGTGACAAACGCCATGGCTGTCTTTATGAGCTTGATGAACATGATATTTCAGCCATATCTTGACCAGTTCGTCATAGTGTTCATTGACGACATACTCATCTACTCTCGGAGTGAGGAAGAGCACGTGAGACACTTGAGGACAGTGCTCCAGGTCCTCGGAGATCATCAGTTATATGCCAAGCTCAGCAAGTGTGAGTTTTGGTTGAGCAGTGTGGTATTCCTCGGGCATTTCATATCTAGCAGTGGGATATCGGTGGACCCCAGGAAGATTGAGGCTGTGATGGAGTGGGCTGCACCCACTTCTGTGCCCGAGATACGGAGTTTTCTTGGTTTGAAAGGTTATTATCAACGCTTCGTCGAAGGATTTTCTAAGATTGCTAAGCCGTTGACGCAGTTGACCCAAAAGGGGGTACCATTCTTTTGGTCAGAGGCTTGCGAGGAGAGCTTCCAAGAGTTGAAGCACCGGTTGACCACGACACCTGTGCTAGTGATTCCTACGGAGAACAAGAGGTTTGTCCTTTACACTGACGTATCACTGCAGGGCTTGGGTTTTGTATTGATGCAAGATAAGCATGCGGTAGCTTATGCATTGAGGCAGTTGAAGCCGCATGAGGCTAGATACCCAGTCCATGATTTGGAGTTGGCGGCTATTATCTTTGCCCTGAAGATTTGGAGGCATTATTTGCATGGTACATCTTTTACCATATATACGGATCATAAGAGCCTGAAATTTTATTTACTCAGGCGGAGTTGAATATGTGTCAGAGGAGATGGATGGATTTACTCAAGGACTAGACTGTGAAATAGAGTACCATCCGGGAAAAGCCAACTTGACAGCAGACGCCTTGAGTCGGAGGTGAAGAGTACTGCTGAGGACACCATGTATTTGTCAGCTATGATGATGTAAGGACCCCCGTGCCCTCAACCCGTTATTAGTGTATTAATCCATACCATTAGTGCATATAATCATACTATAATGGGGAAAAGCCATATGCAAGTGCTACACCATATTAGTGATCCATAAAATTTCTTGCATTCAATCCACATAATATGCAAGGCCCCCCAACCAAGATTACATATATGATATGCACCCTCATAATACACTAACATGCTCTCAGTTCATTTAGCAATTCCACATTTAATTGCATGCAAACCATAAATGAACAGAGAGAAGCCGTAACCCATTTATACATTCCATATACACTTAAAATGTACTCACATGAGAGCACCCAATGAATAAGCGTGTATCTAATGTATAGAACACTCTACCGGATACCGTTACTGGTGCTTCGATCCTGGAAGCACCTCCTAAGCGCAACTCGATCTCAACTCTGGATCTAAACGCCTATCCAACCGGCTCTGGTACCTCGATCCTGGAAGTACCTCTAGTCAACAGCCCGAGCTCAACTCCAAAGTCGCTGCTACACCTGTAACACCTGCCCCAACAGAGACAGCCCCCACACGGGGTGAGCATACCAATACCACCAATCCAATAATCATAACATTGCAATTCATAATTTACAGAATGTAAATGCCATAATTTAAATGATACTCCCTGGATGGTAACACCCTCATCCGGGATCCCCTGTATTGTCCCTGTTCTCAAAATAACCAAACCATTAAATTCCCAAAAGCCAGTTGATCACCTCATTGATCAACTAAAACCATTCCTGCTATACCAGTTCCATAACCAAATGCGATTAAACCTTTTTGAGTACTACAGATATCACATATATTTAGCAATTGACTCCATATTTCTATGTCATAGCTCGCTCCACAATGGCGGCATTTCGACCCCCCGCACGCTCAACAATAGTGGCGTCATAACCGATGGTCGCTCAACGGCGACAACATCCTAATCTTTGCTCGCTCAAAAGCGGCACCATATAATTCCCAACGAATGTCCATTTATCGCAATTACCATATACCATGCATTTCACTATCCATTTATAGCAAGTATCGTATACCATGCATTTCAATATCCATTTATGCAAATACCACATACCATGTATTTCAATGTCCATATAATGCCATTATCACATACCATGCATTTTACAGTTGCAACATTATAATAGGCTATGCTCGTACGTCATACGTACCTTAAGTCTCTGCAGTCCAAGCCAAACATTGCTTGAGTCCCATTCCTCAAGAAGTATGTGCTAAAACATAATAATTCACAATCAAACATAAGCATACAACCACGTGCCCAAGCACGTTCATAGCTCCCAATCATATCGTCAATCCATGACGATTACCAAAATAAAAGCCCCCCGGCTAAGCATGCATAATACCCAAAATATACCATTTTACAAGTTTAATAGATAGCCAACGACTCAACCGAGAATCCCATTTTATTAGACTTTGGTCCCAATCAATCCATTTTAAAAGTATAGCATTCTCATTGGAATGTAGATATTGCCCCGGAAACGGCCCCTTTAAACTTCGATTCCAAAAATCCCGACATTTTCCAAAAATTTCAAAAAAACAACTTCCTTCGGGTGGCGATCGATCGCCACAGTCCAGTGGCCAAAATCGCCCCTCGCGATCGATCGCCAACCTGCTCGCGATCGATCGCCTCAACCACGCGATCGATCGCCGCTACTGTTCATCATCTTCGATTTTTAGCAGCTGCTCGTCGCGATCGATCGCCCCACCTCGGCGATCGATCGCCACCTGCGATTTTCCAAAAAATTCGACCTTCCATGGTGTTTTTCACACCCAAACTCAAAACCAACACCCAAAACTTTCTCAACACCTCCAATACGCCAAAAAGGACCAATAAAAACTATAAAAACTCAACTTGGATTTTTAACCAAAAATCCCCAATTTCATAACCCAACCAAAAACTACAATATTACCACCCAAACGAAGATAATGGTGAGGGCAAGATAAATACCTGATTATCTTCGAGAAATCCGACTTCCGAGCCAAGCTACCAACGATTTCCTTCCCAAGAGCAAGAGAGGGAAAGGGGAAGGGTTTGGGGTGAGAGAGAGGCATGAGGGAGAGGAGAGGAGAGAAATTGATTCCAAATGACGGAATCCCGAGTCCAACTGGTATATATAGCAAAAATGCCCCGAAATACCAATACCTCCACCAATACATCATGATTCATTAAAAATCATCTGTTTTCAAAAACTCTATCTCCAACAGCAAATCCCCAGACTGGCCCCAACATAAGGCACCCCGGACCCCAAGTCCCACTAGAAACCCAACTCATAGGTTTTCCACCAAAATGAGAATACGATCTCAACCTTTGGATCCAACGGTCCCAAATGCCCGATTATACAACCTCGGGAGACCCAAAACCGCAATTAATTCCTAATTGCCACAATGAAAAATCCATTAAGGATTAATACCACACCGGGATTAACACCATTAATTCCCGGACCTCACAATTATCCCCCACTAATAAAATTTCATCCTCGAAATTGCACCGGTGTACTCCACGTAACACCAGGACTACACCAACAAAACAAAGCCACAACCCCGATTCTGGACCATATTAGAATTGAATTAACAATCGCGAGAACACCCATCTCGCACCAAGCTCTAAAATAGAGCAAACGCTAAAACCAATACAAACCTGAAAGATAGCAACATACCTCGACGTGAAACGTGCCAGAAGTCACACCACGACTGCAAACCAACCAAATCTCCATTGGTTCTGACATAGATATCATCCCGTGACATCCATCACTTGCCCACGATGCTTGACACGCATCGTCATGATGGGGACCACTAGTATACAACAGTATACTCACATGAAATCCGGCTTTCGCTTCCCAGTCCATCTCCTCCAAAGGAGTAGTTGCATCACTTGAAACCCAGACCGGGTTACCCATGGTCACTGATCCACACAAAACACATCACCACAGAAGTCTAAAACAAGGTGTTCCAAGAAATCCCATCTTGGTCCAAAACACACTATCGAGACTCCACAAGTCTCAAGTTCCACAGGGGACATGCAAGACAATCAATTGCATTCCTACACACGTGTCAACCATGACACTAAACAAACCCGAATCCCGGCCATCCCTCATTTATCCTTGGATCCAACAATCCTAAAACAGGAAGGCTATCGAGTTATTCAACAAGAACTAACATGGTTCCAAAACACGACGATCCTTCCTCAGGGAAAGTCAAACAACCCTCACAATCATTCATCAGAATGCATCGTGCCATCGAGATTACCAATCTCAAGGTTCCACAATCTCACAACGGAGATTCACCAAATAAAGCATACAAACTCGACGTTCAACAAGGAACAAAATAAAGTTGGCATTCGTATACTCACACGGCATACATGCCCATACACCAACACAACATGCATACTCAATGCAATAGACTCGGGTATCTCCAATCATACCCAAATCCCAAACCGACTGCCAAACCTCGATCATTCTCACCCCACGGAGAATGATGGTTGACAAACCAAAACCAAAGGGTGTGATCTCAACATCAACACCACACGAATTAAAACAACGAATCTCCCCAAAAGAACCGGTAGGTATAATGGTACCGCATTCCTCTCAAGGAAAATGTCATGAATCCATGATCCTCCAACCTCGAACCACCGTCCGGAAATCTGAATATACCTACTAAAATATTACACGGAACCAAAAGCACGCAATTGGTTCAAAAAGTGCATCAAAGCAACTATTACCAAAACGAAACCCGTATACGCCATGTATACCAACTAAAGATGCTCTGTACTAATGCTATAGTACTCCACAATCTCGAGCATTACCCCGGAGACGTATCCTCGAACGTCTCGCCGAAAGGTAAGAAATCCATTACTCTGTCCAACGTCAGTAATGTTTACCATGGCTGATTTACAATCAACCCACAATCGATACCAGTTGTCTCCATGACAGTGCAACCCAAAGCTCCCCAAGAGATAGAATCAATATAGTAGTGTCACCCCACTAACTATATCTCACAAACCATTGTGACTCCCGTTGCATTCCACATGCAAGGATGCTCAGCCAGAGCTAACCACGACTTGTTGACACTCACGTTGGTATTCCCAACAAAATCGAGTTGTCCCGGTACAAGTCACTCGAAACATTTGACGTATAAACATCCCCGTGAGGTATTCCATACCTCAAACACCATGCCACATAGAGACTACAAGAGTCTATCATAACCCTCATCGTATCTCCATACAATCCACCCAGCTCGCATCCAACGAGCAGCATAAAGGATAACACAAGCACACTAAAACATTGCAACCATACCCGGCTAGCGATCCGCTGGCCCCATAGGCTCATACCAACCTACCAACGTGGCACACGTCACAACCCGGTATACCATAATGTACAAACCATTAGAGTTGTGGGTCATCACCCAACATATCTCTAAAACACCAAAGCACAATGGACATCCAGGTGTCCTTGCTTAACTACCATGCAATCCTAATCCATTAGGACTTATTCCACACCCTCAGGGTGGGTGTGCCCATGCCTAACACACATCACAACAACAAGCGAGTAGTTTCCTCAAGGACTACTCTTACCACCAATCACTTGGCCTTAGCCATCCCAACGAGCATACCCAAGGGTATCATTGCTCGACAAATATTTACCTCTATAACATGATGCGGTACACTCACCGGTACAATGCATCCAATGCTCCATCGAGCAAACCTGCTCGGAAAAGGTCTCGTCAACTAGTGACCCAGACTCTACCACGTGCCCACCATCGGCACTCACACCATACAACCAAATACATAATCACGAATGTATTATTCGCCAAAACGACGCCACGCGTCCACATAGACATCCCAAATAACATCGTCAAACACATGATGGCTCATGTCAATATACGACATCCATAATCTCATCGTCAAACACATGACGGTATAAAACGACACATGGAATTCACAATAATGATATCAAAAGTAATTTGCCATACCTCATCGCTATCAAAATAGCGGAATACCTGTATCCATCGTCCACCAGCGGTATATAAGCAGCATCCATCGCTCGTAGGCGGCATAATCCAGTGCTACACACACAGCGGTATAATCCATCGCTATAGAATCAGTGGCATAAAACGTCGCCAAAGAATATCCGGCGGTATGAAGCATCGCCATAGATGTAGCGGAATGTACCATCGCTATATGATACCTGGCGGCATAAACCATTGCCATAGAATACCCGGCGGTATGAACCATCACCAATAGAATAGCGGAATAAGCCATCGCTATGATACCCGGCGGCATGAACCATCGCCAATAGAATACCCGGCGGCATGAACCGTCGCCAATAGAATACCCGGCGGCATGAACCATCGCCAATAGAATACCCGGCTACATGAACCATCGCCAATAGAATAGTGGAATAATCGCAGACTCAAGAGGTACTCACACTCATTTAGTACTTTGTTCCCGATCCCATCGCTACGTCATGAAAGCGGCATCATCTCTTCGACGTGACAGCGGCATGTATCATCGCTTCGACACGACAGTGACATCATCGCTTCGACATGACGGTGGTACCATTGCTTCGACGTGACAGCGGCATTTACCATCGCTTCGACACGACAGCGGCATTTACCATCGTTCCGGCATGACAGCGGAAATACCCCTCGCTTTACATGACAGCGGAAATACCCCTCGCTTAGACAATACCAGCGGAAAATAATATCCCTCGCTATTAATATGACAGCGGCCGTGTTCTTCGCTTCATATTAGCGGCAAATATTCTCTCATCGCTACGGTATGACAGCGGCAAGTATTCACATCGCTATGCCATAAAGCGGCAAGTATTCACATCGATACGCCACGCATGCAACCGTAATGCATATCCAGTGTCCTAATAATTGTTTCGGCACGACAGCGGCATCATCGCTTCGACGTGACAGCGGCATTTACCATCACTTCGATATGACAGCGGCATCATCGCTTCGACGTGCATGCAACCGTAATGCATAACCCGTATTCCCAGTGTATTTTAATGCACCTCGCTCCAACATTTAGCGGCAAAGCATTAGAATCATCACTCCGATGTATATCTATGCAACCGTAATGCATAGTCCATGTCTCATAAGACCCTGCAACCACCATGGTTAGCACTAACATATTCCAATTATGAACACATATCATAAACACACATAAGCAATATAGTTGTGCCACGCAACACTAACTACCATCATGCGTAAGTATGTGCTTCTCATTCCCATTATCATTTTCCTAGGCCCTCAACAGTCCCAAAGAGCTAACCACTGCTCTGATACCACTAATGTAAGGACCCCCGTGCCCTCAACCCGTTATTAGTGTATTAATCCATACCATTAGTGCATATAATCATACTATCATGGGGAAAAGCCATATGCAAGTGCTACACCATATTAGTGATCCATAAAATTTCTTGCATTCAATCCACATAATATGCAAGGACCCCAACCAAGATTACATATATGATATGCACCCTCATAATACACTATCATGCTCTCAGTTCATTTAGCAATTCCACATTTAATTGCATGCAAACCATAAATGAACAGAGACAAGCCGTAACCCATTTATACATTCCATATACACGTAAAATGTACTCACATAAGAGCACCCAATGAATAAGCGTGTATAATGTATAGAACACTCTACCGGATACCGTTACTGGTGCTTCGATCCTGGAAGCACCTCCTAAGCGCAACTCGATCTCAACTCTGGATCTAAGCGCCTATCCAACTGGCTCTGGTACCTCGATCCTGGAAGTACCTCTAGTCAACAGCCCGAGCTCAACTCCAAAGTCGCTGCTACACCTGTAACACCTGCCCCAACAGAGACAGCCCCCACACGGGGTGAGCATACCAATACCACCAATCCAATAATCATAACATTGCAATTCATAATTTACAGAATGTAAATGCTATAATTTAAATGATACTCCCTGGATGGTAACACCCTCATCCGGGATCCCATGTATTGTCCCTGTTCTCAAAATAACCAAACCATTAAATTCCCCAAAGCCAGTTGATCACCTCATTGATCAACTAAAACCATTCCTGCTATACCAGATCCATAACCAAATGCGATTAAACCATCAAAATTGAGTACTACAGATATCACATATATTTAGCAATTTACTCCATATTTCTATGTCATTGCTCGCTCCACAATGGCGGCATTTCGACCCCCCGCACGCTCAACAATAGCGGCGTCATAACCGATGGTCGCTCAACGGCGACAACATCCCAATCTTTGCTCGCTCAAAAGCGGCACCATATAATTCCCAACGAATGTCCATTTATCGCAATTACCATATACCATGCATTTCACTATGCTTTTATAGCAAGTACCGTATACCATGCATTTCAATATCCATTTATGCAAATACCACATACCATGTATTTCAATGCCCATATAATGCCATTATCACATACCATGCATTTTACAGTTGCAACATTATAATAGGCTATGCTCGTACGTCATACGTACCTTAAGTCTCCGCAGTCCAAGCCAAACCTTGCTTGAGTCCCATTCCTCAAGAAGTATGTGCTAAAACACAATAATTCACAATCAAACATAAGCATGCAACCACGTGCCCAAGCACGTTCATAGCTCCCAATCATATCGTCAATCCATGACGATTACCAAAATAAAAGCCCCCCGGCTAAGCATGCATAATACCCAAAATATACCGTTTTACAAGTTTAATAGATAGCCAAAGACTCAACCGAGAATCCCATTTTATTAGACTTTGGTCCCAATCAATCCATTTTAAAAGTATAGCATTCCCATTGGAATGTAGATATTGCCCCGGAAATGGCCCCTTTAAACCTCGATTCCAAAAATCCCGACATTTTCAAAAAAATTCAAAAAAACAACTTCCTTCGGGTGGCGATCGATCGCCACTTTCATCACGATCGATCGCCACAGTCCAGTGGCCAAAATCGCCCCTCGCGATCGATCGCCAGATCTCGCGATCGATCGCCAACCTGCTCGCGATCGATCGCCTCAACCACGCAATCGATTGCCGCTACTGTTCATCATCTTCGATTTTTAGCAGCTGCTCGTCGCGATCGATCGCCCAACCTCGGCGATCGATCGCCACCTGCGATTTTCCAAAAAATTCGACCTTCCATGGTGTTTTTCACACCCAAACTCAAAACCAACACCCAAAACTTTCTCAACACCTCCAATACGCCAAAAAGGACCAATAAAAACTATAAAAACTCAACTTGGATTTTTAACCAAAAATCCCCAATTTCATAACCCAACCAAAAACTACAATATTACCACCCAAACGAAGATAATGGTGAGGGGAAGATAAATACCTGATTATCTTCGAGAAATCCGGCTTCTGAGCCAAGCTACCAACGATTTCCTTCCCAAGAGCAAGAGAGGGAAAGGGGAAGGGTTTGGGGTGAGAGAGAGGCATGAGGGAGAGGAGAGGAGAGAAATTGATTCCAAATGACGGAATCCCGAGTCCAACTGGTATATATAGCAAAAATGCCCCGAAATACCAATACCTCCACCAATACATCATGATTCATTAAAAATCATCTGTTTTCAAAAACTCTATCTCCAACAGCAAATCCCCAGACTGGCCCCAACATAAGGCACCCCGGACCCCAAGTCCCACTAGAAACCCAACTCATAGGTTTTCCACCAAAATGAGAATACGATCTCAACCTTTGGATCCAACGGTCCCAAATGCCCGATTATACAACCTCGGGAGACCCAAAACCGCAATTAATTCCTAATTGCCACAATGAAAAATCCATTAAGGATTAATACCACACCGGGATTAACACCATTAATTCCCGGACCTCACTGATGACTTCTTACTGCCATCTTGGCTATGATTTCGATGTGGATGCATCGCCGGTATGGGTATCGACTTTATTGGCAGAGCCGGACATTTATGAGAATATCAGGAGAGCCCAGAAGACGGACGATGAGGTTCAGAGATGGTCATCATTGGCACTTCAAGGATAGCCATCAAAGTTTAGAGTGGCTGAGGATGGTTCTTTGAGACTCGGTAACCGGTGGGTAGTTCCATGTACGCCGGCGTTGCGTAGAGGGATCTTGGAGCGAGCTCATAGTAGTCGATTCAGTATCCACCCAGGAGGGAGAAAAATGTATAAGGATTTATGTGATCAGTTCTGGTGGAAACGGATGAAGCGTGATACGGTTGCTTTTGTCAAGAGATGTTTGATTTGTCAGCAAGTTAAGGCAGAGAGGCAGAGACCTGGTGGCGAGCTAAGGAGCTTAGAGATACCGGAGTGGAAGTGGGAGCACATATCTATGAACTTTGTGACCCACTTGCCGAGGAATACTTCAGGTTGTGATGCCATTTGGGTGATCATTGATAGGCTGACGAAGGTAGCTCACTTTATTCCCTACAATATGACGTACACATACTTGAGGATGGCTCAATAGTATGTCCAGGATATAGTGAGACTGCATGGGATTCCAGTGTCTATTGTATCTGACAAAGATCCACGGTTCACATCTCATTTCTGGGGAGGCCTTCAGTCAGCTTTGGGTACTGAGGTGAGGTTGAGTACAGCATATCATCCCCAGACGGACAGTCAGACCGAGCGTACTATACAGACGCTCGAGGACATGCTACAGACTTGTGTATTAGAGTTTGATGCCTCATGGCAAGATTCATTGGCCTTGGTAGAGTTCTCTTACAACAATAGCTATCATACGAGTATCCAGATGGCTCCGTTTGAGGCTCTTTATGGTAGGCGTTGTAGGTCGCCATTGTACTGGGATGACTTGACCAGTAAATTAGTAGGAGGACGTGAACTAATTCGGGAAATGGAGGATAAGATAAAGGTTATCCGTCAGAAAATGAAAGCAGCCCAGGACAAGTAGGCAGCCTATGCGAATAAACGGCGGAGACCGTTGGAGTTTCAGTTGGGAGATATGGTCTTTTTGAAGATCTCACCTTTCAGAGGTGTGGTTCGGTTTGGTATGCGTGGGAAATTGTCTCCGATGTATGTGGGACCGTATGAGATTTTACAGCGCATCGGTACCTTGGCTTACCGTTTGGCACTGCCACCATCGTTGTCTGGTATTCACGACGTGTTTCATGTATCTATGCTGCGGAAATATGAACCGGATCCGTCACATGTGTTACAACCCTCTGAGATACAGTTAGATTCTGATGTGTCCTACGAGGAACGGCCAGTCAGAATTCTGGATAGGGCTGATCGCAGACTTCGGAACAAAGTGATACCGATGGTCAAGGTTCAGTGGGATCGCAGGGGTGTCAAAGAGGCCACGTGGGAGACGGAGCGGCATATGGTGCAGCACTACCCGGAACTATTTTCTGGTATTTGATTTATGTTTAGTTTCGTTTGGGTAAGTGCATGCGATTTCGAAGGCGAAATCTTATCAGTAGGGGAGTATTGTGATATTCCCGAAATAATTATATGCAATTTGGGCATTAATTGTGTTTATGTGATTATTTATGGTGATAATTAAATTTTGTGTTGGAATTAATTATCTTGGTGAAATGCTTAGTCACATGGTAGGCGTGACCCGGTAGAGCGTTACAGGGTGCATGTTATGCATGTTGGGTAATTGGGTGTTATCATGGGTTAAATGTGATGGTTGATAATTATATGGTAAAGCATGGAATTAATTGGGGTTTTGATGCATTTTGGTAAATGCTTTTAAAATATCATGTTGGGGTATTTTATACATCATGGTAATTGTTGGGGTACATTTTAATTAACACCCTTTTTAACCCCACTACCCCCACTTTACCATCACTTACCAAAATCCCCAAATCATTCCTCCAAACCCTATTCCCTCGCATTTTCGAAATTGGCATTAAAGTGGAGGAGAAATCCTTGCAAAAGCTTTGTTTGTGGGATTATTGGTAGGATTTGGAGTCCTCAAGAGGTATGGATACCTCCTTGATGTTATAATGGTGTCTTGTTTGGATTTGAAATGGTTTTTTGAGTTTTTGAAATGGGTTTGTTTTGGGTTGGTATGGTTTTTTGGTTGGATGTTAAATTTTTGGTTGTTTAAGGGTGTTTGTTGAAGGTTTATAGTGTTTTTATGTTATTGGTTTGTTGGGGTAAGTGTTGGTGAAGATGGGGAAGAAATTTTGGAGCAAAAATGGTGATTTTCGTGGCCCAGGCAGGGGCGATCGATCGCCCGAACCTAGCGATCGATCGCGCCAAATGTGGCGATCGATCGCCGAAGAAAAAAAAATTAGGAAGCGGGCAGAGAGGTCTCGTGATCGATCGGGCCCTCGAGGCGATCGATCGCGAGACACAAAAAAATGTGTTCTTGGATAATTTTGGGGAATTTTTGATATTGGACTATTATTGGCTCCTAATATTGGTTTGTGTGAATGTGTAGAACCATCTCAGGTGGCCACACAGCTTAGGAGATAAAGTCCACGACACAACACATTTTACGACTAAGGTACGTAGTGAGACGTACGGGCATCGGACAGTAAAACGTATTATTACGCATTGAATTGGTTATGCGCTATGGTTACATGCATGGAATTAATTATGCATTGTGGTTGCATACATGGTTTTGGTTATGCATCATGGATTGCATACACGGTTTGGTCATGCATTGTGGTTGCATGTGTATATTGGATGCATTGGTGCATGTGATTGTGAGTCGAGATTATATTCCAGTGATGGAGAATACTTGCCGCCAGTGGCGTAAATATGTGAATACTTGTCGTTGTCATACCGTAGCGATGAGAGAATATTTGCCGCTAATATGAAGCGAAGAACACGACCGCTGTCATATTTATAGCGAGGGATATTAGTGCCGCTGGTATTGTCTAAGCGAGGGGTATTTCCGCTGTCATGTTAACGCGAGGGGTATTATGCCACTGATATAATAAGACTTGGAAATTGAACACGGTGTACATGGAATGGATGCATGTCATGACATACATTATCGGTATTATAATCCATTGATTGTGATTGTGGTATAGGGACAACCAATGGGAGCTTAGAAATGTATTAAATACAGGAAGTGAATTGTATTTACGGTTTATGCATTTGAATTACAATCATATTATTTTGAATATGGTTTATATACATGCTCATTGTTTTGGGGTTGTTCCTGTAGGTACTTTTGGGCGGACGGGCTAAGGCGGGTTGATGCGGTGAGCTAGTGATGAGTGCTTTTGGCATAGCAGGCTTAATTCTTTTGTATAGTCTCTACTCTAGGAGTAGTGTAAAGCTATAGGATTTAACATTCTTTTGGTAGGGAATGTAATTAATCCCTTTTGGAAATTTTATTTTGGCCTGTAATCTTAACGGCTCAAGGCATCAACACGAACTTTATATTCATTAGATGCATTTAGCTCTATTTACGCCTTTAATCCGCACTTAAGGAACTAGGGTCCTTACACTATCAAGAAAGTCCGTCGCTATAATAAGTTCTTAGAGGAGTTATGCAGTGCAAAGCGGAAGCAGAACTTGAAGGGATGCCTGAAAGTTGAGTTGGGGGAGGACATCTCCGCTGTGATTCAAAGGATAAAGACCTAGATATGTTTACTATCCCTTGCACTATTGGCACAACACGACTTGAGAAAGCCATGCTAGATTTATGAGCATCAATAAATGTCATGACATATTCCATATATGCTTCATTAAAGCTAGGGCCTTTGAGCAAAACTGGTGTGATTGTCCAATTAGCTGATATGTCTAATGCATATCCTAGGGGTGTTATCGAGGATGTTATGGTACAAGTCAATCATTTGGTCTTTCCTGCTGATTTTTATGTTCTTGATATGGAAAATGGAGATAACAACAGTCATATTCTTTTAGGAAGACCCTTTTGAAAACATCAATGACAAACATAGATGTTCATAGTGGTACTCTTACTATGGAATTTGATGGTGAGGTAGTCAAGTTTAATATCCATGATGCCATGAAATATCCATATGATGAGGATGATATTGTTTACTTCGTCGATATTCATGATTACTTGTCCCAAGAACTTTTTGTGCTTACAGGTAAAGACGAGTTGGATATAGCAATCACCACTCGAGTCTTATAGTCAGGCATTGACACTTGGAGATGATATGGAAGACACAATAGAGGTCTTGAATTGCATGCCCACTTTGCTACTTTCAGGTACAGTTTCTTGTGTTTCTTACCTGATTCTAACACTAGACCTCTCCCTTCTATTTTGCTGGCACCTTCGTATTGAAGCCGCTGCCACACCCACCTCAAATATGTGTTCCTAGGATAATGAGACACACTTCCAGTGATCATATCAAGTAAGTTGGATGAATGCCAAGAAAAAATATTTAGTGCAAGTGCTCAAGGAACAAAAGATCGCCATTGGATGGACGATTGCTTATATCAATGGTATTAGCCCCTTTACATGCATGCATCACATACAACTTGAATAGGGAGGACAAACTGCACG
The DNA here is from genome assembly GCA_907163345.1 of Haberlea rhodopensis. NCBI lineage: Eukaryota > Viridiplantae > Streptophyta > Magnoliopsida > Lamiales > Gesneriaceae > Haberlea > Haberlea rhodopensis. The sequence goes on along the minus strand of CAJQUN010000033.1, from coordinate 3,908,950 downwards.
CCAACCACAAAGGAATCTCAACCCACCCATGATGGAGGTAGTTAAATATGAGATACTTAAGCTCCTTGCGGTAGGTGTCATTTACCCCATCTCTGATAGTCAATGGGTGAGTCCAGTCCAAGTTGTTCCGAAGAAGACAAGCATCATGGTGATCAATAATAAGGATGATGAGTTAGTTCCCACACACATTCAAAATGTTTGGAGAGTTTGTATTGATTATCGAAAGCGAGGTGACTTGCAAGGACCACTTCCCTCTACCCTTCATCGATCAAATTCTTGAAGGTTAGCCTGTCAATCTTATTACTGCTTTCTTGATGGATATTCTGATATTTTCAGATTGCTATTGCCTGGAGGACCAATAAAAGATGATGTTCACATGCCCATTTGGAACGTTTGCTTATAGGCGCCCCTTGGACTATGCAATGCACCGTCCACTTTTTAGCGGTGTAGGGTTAGTGTATTCTCTGAGTACATTGAGCATATCCTAGAGGTATTTATGGATGATTTCACTATCTATGGTGATTCATTTGAGGCATGCTTAGCTAACCTTACACTTGTTCTTAAGAGGTGCATCGATAATAACCTTGTCTTCAATTCTGAGAAATGCCACTTCATGGTAGAACAAGTTATAGTTTTGGGCCATCTGATTTCTTCAAAAGGTATGGAGGTAGATAAAGAAAAAACTGATATTATACAATCTCTAACTTACCCTACTTGTGTGCGGGATTTCTTGGCCATGTAGGTTTCTACAGGAGGTACACCAAAGACTTCGTCAAGGTTGCATCTCCACTATGTAAGTTACAACAAAAGGATACATCCTTTGATTTTGATGAGGGATACAAGAAGGCGTTTGACAAGTTGAAAGAGTCATTGATATCTACCACCATAATTCAACCACCTTATTGGAGCAAGCCATTTTAGATCATGTGCGATTCTAGTGACTACGCCGTAGGCGCCATTTCGGGTCAGAGAATTGGGAATGTTTCCCATGTCATCTATTATGCATCCAAGACCTTGAACGAAGCTCAACTCAACTATACCACTATTGAAAATTGAGTTTTTAGCTGTTTCCTTTGCTCTTGAAAAATTTAAATCATATTGCTTGGTACTAAAGTCGTTGTGTTTGCTGATAATGCAATACTTAGGTACCTGATGAAAAAGAAAGAAGCAAAGCCAAGACTGATAATGGAATCTTATTATTGAGCGAGTTTGACTTGGAGATTCAAGACAAGAAAGGTACTGAAAACATAGTGGCGGGCCACTTGAGTCATCTACAACACATAGACGATGAACTATGCTTACAAGAAGAATTTCCTAACGAGCACCTCTTCTCCATACATGCAAAGTTACCATGGTACGCTGATATTGTGAATTATTTGGCCACTAATCATTCTCCTGTTGATATGTCTAGGACCCAAAAAGCAAAGATCAAGAGTGATGCCAAATACTACATATGGGATTTTCCATATCTTTGAAAGCAAAGTGAAGATCTAGTCATTAGACGATGTGCATTCCTGAAAATTAGGTAAGCACAATACTAATTTTTTTCATGCTTATGCATGTGGCGGACACTTTGGAGTTAAGAGGACATCAAGAAAAGTACTTGAATGTCTTCTGGCCATCTGTTTCGAGATACTTATTACTTTTACAAGTCATGCACGTAGTGCCATAAGACAGGTAACATTTCTCAATGCAAGGAGATACCCCAACAACCCATACTCATTTGTGAATTTTTTATGTGTGAGACATCGACTTCATGGGACATTTTACTAGCTCTTATGGATACATTTATTTGCTTGCAGTTGTTTTTGTTTCAAAGTGTGGTGGAATCTATAGCCACCCAGACTAACGACTCTAAAGTGGTTGCAGGATTAATAAAACACAATATTTTCTCTAGGTTTGGAATCCCAAGAGCGATCATTAGCGACAGAGGCACCTATTTTTGCAATAGGACGGTGGAAAGCTTGTTGAAGAAATATCATGTGACACATAAGGTGTCCACAGCCTACCACCCTCGACAAATGGGCAAGCCGAGGTGTCCAATAGAGAGGTCAAATCCATCTTAGAGAAGACAGTCAATCGTACAAGGAAAGATTGGAGCCTACGACTGGACGATGCACTATAGGCATATTGCTCAACATATAAGGCACTCATAGGTATGGCTCATTTTCGATTGATTTTTGGTAAACCATGCCATATTCCTGTAGAATTGGAGCATAGGGCATATTGGGGTATCAAGCACTTTAACATGAAGATGGATGAAAGTTGTGAGCATAGAAAGTTGCAGCTGCAAGAATTGGAGGAAATACGCAATGATTCATATGCAAGTTCAAAAATTTATAAGGAGAAGACGAAGGCATTTCATCATAAGATGATCTCGAGAAGGACATTCGAAGTTGGTCAAAAAGTTCTCCTCTACCAGTCCTGCCTTCGACTCTTCCTGGGTAGGTTGCGTTCTAAATGGAATGAGCCTTTTTTCTGGTCACAAATATTTCCTCTCGTGGTGCAGTGGAAATTCAAAGATTGGACACAACAAATGTGGGGTCCTCACTACTTAATCCTTTATGTATCATTCATTACACAATAATGAAGTAGGATTAAGTAATAAGTCACACTGATTATGTAAGGACCCTAAACCTTAACAGTGAATTCAAGATATAAATGGGGCTAAATATGTATTGAAGACATCTTAGGGTTCTGGTTTGATGTGAGCTCAATTAGGTTACAGGCCAAAATAAAACTTCAACAACAATTATTCAGTTACATTCCCAATCATGAATGTTTAAGTGATAGCATTAGACTACTTCTGGAGTAGAGACTATCCAAAATTTCCTGTACTCTATCTTCATTTATGCTTTCAACAGCTCACAGTTCAACCGACCCTCAGCCCCCTTGGTTCAAAAGCGTACCTACAGGAACAACTCACCATGAGCATATATATATATTATCACTTAACACAATTCAACTTAATAAAGTAATTAAGCGTATGAAACGATTAATTGATATGCTCCTCGATTACCACATTAGCACATTTCATTGTCGTTCCTGTTTCACAAGCTTATGCACAAAATCATTAGTTCACAATATAATGATCGATAACGCGTTTCCAATTATAACCACAATATTTCACTTTAACCACTAGAATTGTGACTGTTCCGGTCCCAATACAACAGCGGAATTTTAGGACCCCTCGCTTCGACATATAGCGGCATCATATGATATCCCTCGCTTCGACAATGACAGCGGCATGTTACCTCGCTTAGACATGACAGCGGCAAATATCATATTACCATCGCTTCATATGACAGCGGCAAGTACCTCCCTCGCTCGGAGATAAAGGCTACCGGAACATTCATCAATTCCATCACATTAATCCAACACAATAGTTGATTCCATTATCACAGTAATTCACAGTCATTTCATATATACCATCACGTATAAGGATTCACTATCCACAATATACATAATCAAAGGTATGGCACGTTTTACCATCCGATGCTCGTACGTCTCACTACGTACCTTGGTTCCACAAGTGGAGATATCATGGACTTTATCTCTTAGGCTGTGTGGCTACCTGGGATGGTTCTACATAATCACATGAATCCATATTAGAAACCAATAAATGAACTATTATCAAAAACATCACCATATAGAACAAAATCCCAAAAATCCAAAATTTAAGCCTTGCGATCGATCGGCCCTAAGCCCCGATCGATCGCCAAGTCAAGAAAAAATAAGCATCCAGGTACTGCCTCCACCGATCGATCGAGCCGTTTTACTGATCGATCGAGACATCACACCGATCGATCGGTAAAAATCGCCGATCGATCGGTAAGCTCATTTCATGCTTTGTTCAGGCTCTGTCTTGCTCGATCGATCGGACCCATTTCCCGATCGATCGAGAAGTCCTGTTTCTGCGAGAAACTTCCCTGAATGAGCTTCCCTCAACACATACACTCATGAACAACCAAGAACAACTACCATGCTCAACATATAACCACAAAACAACATGGAAATGCATCCCCCAAGTATAAACAACATGATGGAACTAGATCCACCCTTATATCCCCAAAAACAAGCCACAAACCCAACCAAAACTCAACAAAACTCTACCAAGATGGAAGCTTACCACTAGAGCTCCAAGTTTCAAGTAAGAAAAGCACAAAAGACTCCTTTTTCCAAGTTTACTCTTCCACTCTAGTTTCAAAAACGAAAATGGCAGCTTATGGATGAGTGGATGAGGTTTCGGGATCAAAAGTTGATGGAGAGGGGGTGATGTGATGTAAAGCATTGCAAGTGGCTCCTTATCAGCTTTGGAATAAATAAAATGTGTATCATAATATAAGCATGATATGTAGAATACTCCAACATGATATTTTAAAGTATTTCACCACAATGCACCACAATTGCCACTAAAACATGCTTTACCAAAACTACAACCCAACACATTATCTAATTATCACCAATGTCACATAAACATAATTAACGCCCAAATTGCAATTAATTATCTCGGGGATATCACAGATTAAACATCTATGTCAGTTATTACATTATTATCAAAAATCGTGACATAATATAAATTATGTACATATGAATAATCCTAACACACTCATGACCTAATCAGTGGTTCATCTAGCAGCAGATGTCGACTCGCAATCACTGCCTCCCCCGTCTATGAGTCCGTACAGAAACAACCACACAAAATGAGTATTTATAGGCAACCATCTCATTCCCATATCAATAAGAATACACAATACGATAAATAAACATTGTAATATCTCAACTGATTGTTTCTGTATCATACACCACAAAATGCAAATATGTCATGACATGTCTCATTCATCATCCCGTTATAACATGACATATATGATATACCTCTCAGCTCAATATGTCATTGACTCAGCCTTCACTTCACATATTAGCAGCACATATCGTATTCTCGTCCTCACATTTTATAATAGCCAAATCGCATGCCCAACAGCCAAAGCAAAATGGGCCATCAGTATGCGGACACTCTCTCCTATAGTGTGGTCCTCCACAATTTGAACATCTCAAGCCTCTACTATTGCTTCCATGTGACTATCCCTTGGTGACTCGTTCACCCCCTTTTTGATTATCCACTCTCCTACCACCAATTCTCTAGGATGATGCACCTCTTCGTGATGGTTTAAATCGATCACCTCTGGGTCGCATACTGTCTGATGTAGGTTTTTGAATTTGTCCTACATCCTTGTATGCTCCAATGCCTATATCGGCCATCTCTGCCCTAGTTAGTGCCTCCTCAAACAAAGTAGGGTTGTTAGAAATCACCCTATCAAACAACACAAGCCGCAATCCCTTTATAAACTATCTGATTTTGGCCTTGGTATTTGCAGCTATATGAGGCACATACCTCAACAAAGAAGAATACTGCAAAACATAATCAGCTACCTTCATTGTTCCCTATTTCAGATTGGTAAATTCTGTTGGGATATGCCCTAAGACAAGTCATTAGATGATTGTTTATGATATACAATGTATTGTGATTTTATAAATGGCAAATCATTATTATATATTATTCGAATATCTGTGCAATATGAATTGATAAATAAGTTAATGTCCTTAGAATAATATTGTATTATTCTTAAAGATTGTCCCTAGTCAAGTATTATCATAAATCAGGATAATGATAATACATTGAGACTAGTATGTTTTGATTGATGAATTAGTTCATGGATATGAGATATCAAATCAACACATGGGTACATGTTAGAGAACAATGTACTGGACAGACTCACCATGAGAATGCTACATGGATAGTTATATGAGTGTCATAAGCAATTCTCATAGTGATAATAATGTATGTAATCCTTACGACTTGAGATCATCAGAGATCCCAACATAAGGAGTTATGTATCTTGAAATTGTCAAACGTTACCTGTAACAGGGTAAACTATAAAGGCAACTATTGGATACACTACGAATTATGTAGAGGGATGTTGATTGATCAAGATAGGATTTGTCCCTCTTATATAACAGGAGAAGTGTTTGGGCCCTTGATCAAGTAAGACTAAAATGCATGGCCGTGCTCGAATGAGTCGATATGTCATATCAAGCTTATTCGTTTATTCTAGTTCTACTTGGGGATCAAGAAATAGAGATTGAATATACGAGTATGACTATTCCATGACTCGTGTTCAATCTAAACACATGGACAAAAGGATTAAGTTACATGGTTAATATTATCACAAGTTCTAAGGTTATGTCAAGTCAATGACATTCTTGTAATTTTGGTAGCCTTGATGTGTTGCTAGATACCGCTCATTGCTTGTGACATAAAATGAGATTTTATGTCACTGCCAACATTGCAAGATCCTATCGGGTCGCTCAAAAGATTAAATCAATAAGGGGAATTAAATTCATTGGATGAATTAATTAATTAAGAAGAGTCTTAATTAAATGATTATAAGGATTTAATTAAATCATGGGTTTGGGCCCATGAGGCTTTGTGAAAGCCTTTAATTAAATCATATATAATTTGATAACAAGGTGATTAATTTGATTAATCCTAGATATCAAAAACCTAGCCACCAACATAAGAAGCTCTCGGCCACCTCTCAACAAAAGTCTCTCGGCCGCCGCCTTGATCTTTTGTGTTTCCGGCCATCTTCATTCGATTTAGAATCGTGTGTGGTTATTGTTCCGGTTTAAGAACGAGTCTAGCAACTTGTTCTTAAGTCCCTTTTTCGATTTGATCGTGTGGATACAGTAGAGACAAAGGTGCAAACTTTTGTGTGTGACTCGTGGTGCTACAACGAGGAATTTGCATCAAACACGCTACAAGGGTGAGACTCTTTAATCATTCCAATATGAATACTCTGTATAGGTCCATGGTTAGGGAATCCAAATTTTATTTCCGCTGCGCATTGCTTGTTGGATTCCTTACAGTGGTTTCAGAGCCGTGTACAAAGCTCATATCGGAATTATGTGGTTAATTGTTTAATCATATTTAGAATTATATTGTATGCTTTAAAACTGTATAATTCATATATGATATGGAATAAATTGAGTTTGTGAAATCATCGTAAAATTATATATGATATAATTTACTATTTATGTATACGATACACAAAAGCGAAATCCGAGCCCATAGCTCTTGATGGTTCGGCCACCACCATCACAGAACTTGACCCACGGCTGCCACATGAGGGCTAGGGTTTTCGAACCCTTGGCTCGAGATGTTTTAGCCGTTGTGGCTCATGGTTGTGCATGGAGGTGTCGAAACATGGCTAGGGTATAGAACCCTTCTTTTGGCTCGATAAAATTCATTAACGGCGCATTAAAAGGTTCGAACCATGATTCACGAAATCATGCATGTTGGCGGCTACCTCGACATGAGAGCTAGGGTTTTCGAACTCATTGCTCAAGATGGTCAAGCCACCAACGTCATGAATCGTGCATGAAAGGCCGAGAACAATAACAAAGGTTTCGAACCATTGTGGCTCGTGACGGCTAGGGTTTCAAACCCTAGCAGCCAAGAATGGCTCACGGCCGCCGTCACCAAAAATTAGGGTTTCGAACCCTCATGGTTGGACGTGGACTTTTGGGCTAAGGTTCCGTGACATGTGATGTCCCGAACGTACGATAATTTCATAAAATTTATTTTACAGTTTTATTGGGATTAAATTTTAAAATGTTTACAATTTAATTCATTAATTGTTATAGCATGTTATATGTGTTGTTTGAGCATGGTGCATGGTTATAGCCCTATGACATATTAGATAGGATTTTGTGAATGTTTGTAATTTATTACGGCCTGCGAGTCGTGCATTCTCTATTTTTCCTATATGTTATCCCTCCCCTATATTCCCCTCGAATGTGACTCGAGGAATTCTCTATATCTTGTAAATGTTATATAGTATAGTTTATATCATTGATGGAGATCAACGAAGACGGACCATGGTGCCGGGATGAGAAGGCCATTCACAAAAAGGGGAGCCAAAGAGGTGCTTGGAGAAGTTACCCTTAGGTTGACCATTTAGATTTTCTCATTGGCTTGAGAAATCTTTAGTTGGGGCTATAACCATGTCACATTTACCTTTTGTCGATGTATGAGATGCATGTTTAATGTTTTATTTAATATTGATGCTTATATATATATGTAGATATGTATATATTCATATATGTACCGGACATATTTTCAATATTAATAAAATCATGAGATCAATAAATCCTTCTTATAATATTAAGTTTAAGATGCCTTCCAATTAAAAATACTCGTCAAGACTTCGATTGAACATGTGTGGGTTTGCCAAAGCAAAGTACCGTGACAATCTTAGTAAGACGCGAAAGGATAAAAGTGATATCCGAGTTATTTTAAAATTGGGTTCGACTTAACTAGCGTCATCTCAATAGGATTGGGAAACTAGAGGCATGGGGTTGGAAAATAATTCATTAGATGAATTTGAACAAAGCGTTGTTCGTCCAACCATCCAAGAATTGCATATGATTGTAATTGACAAAGAGTTTTCTACCTAAATAACCGAGTCTTGGGCGATTAGCCAAAGCTAACTCAAGATTAAGTGAAATATGGATCTTGGCCCACTAAAGTTTTCGAGGGTTGATAATTTTAAACAAAATAGTGGGAGTATCATTTAATATAAGACCATATTAAATGATTAAAATCATAAACTTATTTTTCATATTTATATTGTAAATATCCATGGCAACAAACAACGTTACAAATGCGATCGGTCCTTGAGAAGGACAAACTGAATGGGACAAATTTCCTAGACTGGTATAGGAATTTGAGGATTGTCCTCAAGCAAGAAAAGAAGCAATATGTCCTAGAGGAACCCTTACCTGCTGAGGAACCTCCCTTGACGGCTGCTAAAGCCGATAAAGATGCTTACAAGAAGCATCAAAATGACGCACTTGATGTTGGGTGCCTTATGCTTGCCACCATGAACTCTGAGCTTCAGAAGCAACATGAGGAAATGGAGGCGTTCGATATGATCGAACATCTAAAGCAACTGTACCAACAACAAGCAAGACAAGAGAGGTATGACGTCTCTAAAGCGTTATTCCAGTGTAGAATGGTAGAAGGAAGTCTGGTTGGAACTCATGTGCTCAAGATGATTGGGTACATTGAGAATCTGGAGAAGCTGGGTTTTCCTTTGGACCAAGAGTTGGCCACTGACGAGATCTTGCAATCGTTGCCTGAAAGCTTCAGTCAATTTGTCTTGAATTACAATATGATTGAAATTGAAAAGACTCTACCATAGTTCCTTGGCATGCTGAGAACTTTTGAAGCTAACAGCAAGAAGTCTAAGCCTACTAATGTTCTTATTGTGAATAAGAGCAAAGGAAGGGCTAAAGTGATAGGCTTAGATTTTGAGTGATTTTAACTGTAATTTCTTCTCTTTTTCCGTACTTTTTCCTGGATGATATTATGCTTTTTGGTGTTTATTCGTTTGTTTCAGGAAATTAGATCGGAAGTGGAAGAAATGAGCTTATATGAAGATAACGGGCGAAATCGAGGCATAAAAGATGAGAAAATGAAGAAGATGATTTTTTCAGATCTCGATCGATCGAGATTTATTCTCGATCGATCGAGCCAGCCAGAAGCAAGAGTCTGATTTTTCGAAGGCTCGATCGATCGGTGGAAATATCGATCGATCGAGCAAGGCAGTAACCTCGGAGCTGAAATTTTCAAATTCTCGATCGATCGGTGGAAATTCCCGATCGATCGAGCGAGGCAGTAAGTTCCAAAAGCTGGCGTGAACAGTGCACCGATCGATCGGTGAAATTCTCGATCGATCGAGACGCGAGATCTGAAGATTTTATTTTCCTTTTTTATCGTGATTCTGGAGGGCTATTAAGGGGGATTCTCTTCTACACAAGAGGAGGACGAATTAGACAGAATTATCAGACATTTTTAGGTCAAGAGCAGCCGCCCTAGCCGCCGCCCAAGGAGATCCAATCTCCGTTCTTCGTCCAAAGTCGAGCCTATCCGTTCCGGAGTGCAAGGAAGGAACAAGAGAAGAAATCACGGTGCAACGCACGGATTCATCCATCGTTTATCGTATTTCTGAACTTTAGTTTATTTGATTTTCATTTTCATTTGTTGTTTTTGAGGTCGAGAGACAAGAAAACTCATCTGTATTTGATTTGAATTGAATTTGGTTTATATTATTGAAGTTTTAGTTCGTTGTGTTTGATATATTGATTCATTGGTATTTGAGCGCATTGATATTTATTGTTCATAGATTAATTGATTGTGTAGATCAAAGTCTAGCTAGCTTTGATTGAATTTGAGGGTTACAGCCGAGATCGAGAGATAACGCTGTAACACGCTCCATTAATTTATGATGTATGTTACGATTGAGATCGAGAGATGATATCGCATACGTGAGAACTTGAAATCGAAAGATTTAGAGTTAATAGGTTTTGATGATTTAAGCAACTTTGAATTAGTAAATAGGTGCACGAGAGTGATTTATTCTAATTTATTGTTAGTTTCGTTACAGCTCGAGAGAGTGTATCGAATAATAGTGAAAACCTTTCACCTTTAAAATCAATTGAGTGATAATTTGAGAATTCCGTTGAATCAGTAGAGATAATATAATTGAACGACGAGTTTGGTAATTTTCTCGAGTGACTTACCTTCGCATTTCCGGAACCATTCTATTCTTTGTTTTTAGTTTAATCTTTATTCTTTAGTTTCATCTAGCTTTAGTTAATCAAACTCCTTTAATCGTAGGCTAAATATAATTTGATTGATCTTATTTGGTACTTATACATTAGTCCCTGTGGATTCGACAACCTTTACTAAATTTTCACTATACTAAAACTTGACACCGTGCACTTGCGGTAGAATCGCTTCAACCCATTCTTTGAAATATCTTTTGTTAAAAAAAAGAAGCGGTCATAAAGCAAAAGGCTTCAAGAAGAACAAGAAGGTCCTTGTTAAGTCTAAGCCACATGTTTCTGCACTAAAGCCAAAGGGAGGAGTGGCAAAAAAGGGGAACTGTTTCCATTGCGGTGAGACCGGACATTGGAAAAGAAATGGCAAAGTTTATCTGGATTATCTTAAGAAGACGAAGGGAAGTGTGACTTCCACTTCAGGTATTTTTGTTATAGAAGTTAATTTATCTACTTCTTCATCATGGGTATTAGATACTTGATGTGGATCTCACATTTGTGTTAATGTGCGGGATCTTAAAAGGAGTAGGACATTGGCAAAAGGCGAAGTAGATCTCCGAGTAGGAAATGGAGCAAGAGTTGTTGCATTAGCTATAAGAGATTATTCATTATCTTTGCCTTCCGGTTTATCTTTAGATTTAAAAGACTGTTATTTTGTGCCTTCAATTACTAGAAACATTATCTCTATTTCTTGTTTGGACAAGTTTGGATTTTCATTTATTATAAAGGACAATTATTGCTCCATTTATTTAAATGATATGTTTATGCTAGTGCACAAATGATTAATGGTCTTTATGTATTAAATCTTGATATGCCCATCTATAACATAAATACTAAAAGGATTAAGAATAATGATTCTATTCCAACTTATCTCTGGCATTGTCGCTTGGGCCATATAAACGAGAATCGCATATCAAAACTTCATAAGGATGGAGTATCGGATTCATTTGATTTTGAATCATATGAAACATGTGAATCTTGTTTAATGGGCAAGATGACTAAAGCTCCTTTCAAGGGACATGTTGAAAGGACAAATGATTTATTGAGTCTCATACATAGTGATGTATGTGGACCAATAAGCACACATGCTAGAGGTGGTTTTCAATACTTCGTTACATATGACTTCAGTAGATATGGGTATGTGTACCTAATGAAACATAAACATGAAACCTTTGAAAAGTTCAAGGATTTCAAGAATGAAGTACAAAACCAACTTGGTAAAGGTATCAAAATCCTTCGATCAGAGGTGAATACCTTAGCCAAGAGTTTCATGACTATCTAAAGGAGTGTGGGATAGTCCCACAACTCACTCCTCCGTATACTCCACAATGGAATGGTGTATCCGAGAGGATAAATCGAACCTTGTTGGACATGGCTAGATCAATGATGAGTCATGCAAATCTTACGATATCCTTTTGGGGACATGCTTTAGAAATAGCAATATTCATACTTAACCGTGTTCCATCTAAATCAGTGGAAAAGACACCATATGAGATATGGACTGGGAAACGTCCTTGTATATCTTTTATGAAGATTTGGGGTTGTGAGGCTTTCGTGAGACGTCACGCCTCTAACAAACTTGGACCCAAATCTGATAAGTGTTTATTTGTGGGGTATCCCAAGGAAACGAAAGGATACTATTTCTATTATCCCACCGAGAACAAAGTGGTTGTTGCTCGGACTGGTGTCTTTCTTGAAAGAGAATTTATTTCTAGAAAAACCAGTGGGAGACATATAGATCTTAGTGAAGTTCAACCACAAGAAAACACTAAACATGATATTGAGATGGAAACAGAGCAAACACCACAAGCTGTTGTGGATAAAGTGCCTGCTCAAGAGACACAAGCCCATCGTAGGTCTGTAAGAGAACACCGGGAGCCACAGAGATATGGATTTCTTGTGACTCAACAAGGTGACTTACTACTTATTGATGAGGATGAGCCGTCATCTTATCAAGAAGCTATAATGGGCACTGATTCTGAGAAATGGCAAGAAGCCATGAAATCTGAAATCGAATCCATGTATTCAAACCAAGTATGGACTTTGGTTGACCCACCTGAAGGGGTGAGACCCATATGGTGCAAATGGATTTTCAAGAAGAAGACCGACATGGATGGTAATGTACAAACCTTTAAAGGTCGACTGGTTGCAAAAGGTTTCAAACAAATTCATGGTATTGACTATGATGAAACTTTTTCGCCAGTTGCCATGGTTAATCCATTAGGATCTTACTTGCAATAGCTGCATTTCATGATTATGAAATCTGGCAGATGGATGTCAAAACAGCTTTCCTTAATGGAAATCTGCTTGAGGATGTGTATACAACGATCCATTTATGGATTGAAGTAAGCTTCTCGGAGTTGGAATCTTCGTTTGGATGATGCAGTCAAAGAGTTTGGTTTCATCAAAAACGTAGATGAACCTTGTGTCTACAAGAAGGTCAGTGGGAGCATAATTATATTCCTAATATTGTATGTAGATGACATACTTCTAATTGGGAATGACATCCCTGCCTTACAATCTGTAAAGATTTGGCTAGGGAATTGCTTTTCTATGAAAGACTTGGGTGAAGCCACCTATGTATTAGGAATCAAGATCTATAGAGATAGATCGAGAATATTACTCGGCCTAAGTCAAAATACATACATAGACATAGTGCTAAAACGGTTTAGCATGCAAGAATCAAAGAAAGGATTCGTTCCTATGACACATGGGATACATCTCTCAGAGGATCAGTGTCCTTCAACACCAGATGAGAGACAACGCATGAGTAAGATTCCATATGCGTCAGCTATTGGATCTATCATGTATGCCATGATATGTACTCGTCCCGATGTTTCGTATGCTTTGAGGATGACGAGCAGATATCAAGTTGATCCAGGTGAAAGTCACTGGATTGCAGTCAAGAACATCCTGAAGTACTTGAGAAGAACTAAGGATACATTCTTGATTTATGGAGGTGAGGAAGAGCTCAATGTAATAGGTTACACTGATGCAAGTTTCCAAACTGACAAAGACGATTTTCGATCGCAATCAGGATATGTGTTTTGCTTATATGGAGGTGCTGTGAGCTGGAAGAGTTCAAAGCAAGAGACAGTAGCCGATTCTACAACTGAAGCTGAATATATTGCTGCCTCAGATGCAGCAAAGCAAGCTGTTTGGATCAAGAAGTTCATTTCTGAACTTGGGGTGATGCCTAGCATTCTAGATCCGATTGAACTCTATTGTGACAACAATGGAGTCATCGCATTGGCTAAGGAACCTAGATCTCACCAAAGATCCAAGCACATACTTCGGCGCTTTCATTTCATTCGAGAAATCGTTGAAAGAGGAGATGTTAAAATATGCAAAGTACCAACAGATGATAATGTATCTGACCCATTGACGAAGCCACTGTCATAGCAGAAGCATGATCGTCATACAAGATCTCTAGTCATTAAGTATATGTCTAATTGGTCTTAGTGCAAGTGGGAGATTTGTTGGGATATGCCCTAAGACAAGTCATTAGATGATTGTTTATGACATACAATATATTGTGATTTTATAAATGGCAAATCATTATTATATATTATTCGAATATCTGTGCAATATGAATTGATATATAAGTTAATGTCCTTAGAATAATATTGTATTATTCATAAAGATTGTCCCTAGTCAAGTATTATCATAAATCAGGATAATGATAATACATTGAGACTAGTATGTTTTGATTGATGAATTAGTTCATGGATATGAGATATCAAATCAACACATGGGTACATGTTAGAGAACAATGTACCGGACAGACCCACCATGAGAATGCTACATGGATAGTTATATGAGTGTCATAAGCAATTCTCATAGTGATAATAATGTATGTAATCCTTACGACTTGAGATCATCAGAGATCCCAACATAAGGAGTTATGTATCTTGATATTGTCAAACGTTACATGTAACAGGGTAAACTATAAAGGCAACTATTGGATACACTACGAATTATGTAGAGGGATGTTGATTGATCAAGATAGGATTTGTCCCTCCTATATAACAGGAGAAGTGTTTGGGCCCTTGATCAAGTAAGACTAAAATGCATGGCCGTGCTCGATTGAGTCGATATGTGATATCGAACTTGTTCGTTTATTCTAGTTCTACTTGGGAATCAAGAAATAGAGATTGAATATATGAGTATGACTATTCCATGACTCGTGTTCAATCTAAACACATGGACAAAGGGATTAAGTTACATGGTTAATATTATCACAAGTTCTAAGGTTATGTCGAGTCAATGACATTCTTGTAATTTGGGTAGCCTTGATGTGTTGCTAGATACCGCTCATTGCTTGTGACATAAAATGAGATTTTATGTCACTGCCAACATTGCAAGATTGTAAGGACCCTAAACCTTAACAGTGAATTCGAGATATAAATAGGGCTAAATATGTATTAAAGACATCTTAGGGTTCTGGTTTGATGTGAGCTCAATTAGGTTACAGGTCAAAATAAAACTTCAACAATTAATCAGTTACATTCTCGATTATGAATGTTTAAGTAATAGCATTAGACTACTTCTCGAGTAGAGACTATCCAAAATTCCTGTACTCTATCTTCATTTACACTTTCAACAGCTCACAGTTCAACCGACCCTCAGCCCCCTTGGTTCAAAATGTACCTACAAGAACAACTCACCATGAGCATATATATATATATCATCACTTAACACAATTTAACTTAATAAAGTAATTAAGCGTATGAAACGATTAATTGATATGCTCCTCGATTACCACATTAGCACATTTCATTGTTGTTCCTGTTTCACAAGCTTATACACAAAATCATTAGTTCACGATATAATGATCGATAACGCGTTTCCAATTATAACCACAATAATTCACTTTAACCACTAGAATTGTGACTGTTCCGGTCCCAATACATCAGCGGAATTTTAGGACCCCTCGCTTCGACATATAGCGGCATCATATGATATCCCTCGCTTCGACAATGACAGCGGCATGTTACCTCGCTTAGACATGACAGCGGCAAATACCATACTACCATCGCTTCATATGACAGCGGCAAGTACCTCCCTCGCTCGGAGATAAAGGCTACCGGAACATTCATCAATTCCCATCACATTAATCAATCACAATAGTTGATTCCATTATCACAGTAAATCACAATCATTTCACATATATCATCACGTGTAAGGATTCACTATCCACAATATACATAATTAAATGTATGGCACGTTTTACCGTCCGATGCTCGTACGTCTCATTACGTACCTTGGTTCCAAAAGTGGAGATATCGTGGACTTTATCTCCTAGGCTGTGTGGCTACCTGGGATGGTTCTACATAATCACATGAATACATATTAGAAGCCAATAAAGGAATCATTATCAAAAACATCACCATTTAGAACAAAATCTCAAAAATCCAAAATTTAAGCCTTCCGATCGATCGGCCCCAAGTCCCGATCGATCGCCAAGTGAAGGTAAACAGGCATCCAAGTACTGCCTCCGCCGATCGATCGAGAGTTTATCTCAATCGATCGAGATTACACACACCGATCGATCGGGACAAAATCTCGATCGATCGGTAAGCTCATTCCTCGCCTTGTACAGACACTGCCTTGCTCGATCGATCGGACCCATTTTCCGATCGATCGAGATGTCCTGTTCCTGAGAGAAATTCCTTTAAATGAGCTTCCAACAACACCTACACTCATGTACCATCAAGATCAACCATCCAACACAATATTTAACCACCAAAACAACCTTAAAAGACATCTCCCAACATGAACAACAAGATGAACCAAGATCCATCCACTTAACCTCAAAAACAAGCTATAAATCAACCAAAACTCAACAAGACTCTACCATAAAGGAAGCTTACCACTTGAGCTTCAAGTTTTTGGCAAGAAAACACAAAAACTCCTCCTTTTCAAATCTCCCTCCTCTCCTCTTGGTTTAGAAACGAAAATGGGAGTTCAAGGAGTGAATGGATGAGGTTTAGAGACAAAAATCTGAGAGGGATGGGGTGATGGGATGTAAAGCATGCAAGTTGTCCTCCTTTGTCATGCTATCAATTTCAAATCTTTTAATGTATGATAAATTACAAGCATGATATATAAAATACCTCTACATGATATTTTAAAAGCATTTTACCACAATGGATCAAAGTCCCTATTAAAATCATGCTTTACCAAATTAACACAACTCATTACATTTAAACCATTAAAACACCCAAACACCCAACATGAATAACATGCACTCCGAAATGCTCTACCGGGTCACTCCTATCATGTGACTAAGCATTTTACCAAGATAATTTACGCCAACACAGATTTAATTATCACCATAAATCACATAAACATGCCCAAATTGCATATAATTATTTCGGGGATATCACAAAGATCCTATCGGGTTGCACAAAAGATTAAATCGATAAGGGGAATTAAATTCATTGGATGAATTAATTAATTAAGAAGAGTCTTAATTACATGATTATAAGGATTTAATTAAATCATGGGTTTGGGCCCATGAGGCTTTGTGAAAGCCTTTAATTAAATCATATATAATTTGATAACAAGGTGATTAATTTGATTAATCCTAGATATCAAAAACCTAGCCACCAACATAAGAAGCTCTCGGCCACCTCTCAACAAAAGTCTCTCGGTCGCCGCCTTGATCTTTTGTGTTTCCGGCCATCTTCATTCGATTTAGAATCGTGTGTGGTTATTGTTCCGGTTTAAGAACGAGTCTAGCAACTTGTTCTTAAATCCCCTTTTCGATTTGATCTTGTGGATACCGTAGAGACAAAGGTGCAAACTTTTGTTTGTGACTCGTGGTGCTACAACGAGGAATCTGCATCAACCACGCTACAAGGGTGAGACTCTTTAATCATTCTGATATGAATACTCTGTATAGATCCATGGTTAGGGAATCCAAATTTTATTTCCGCTGCGCATTGCTTGTTTGATTCCTTACAAATTCATCTTCTTTCAATTGCCATGCAGCCACAGATAAATAGTGATCCAGGAATCGACTCCTGAATGTATCCCAGTCCACATACTGCCCTTGAGCTCTCAATTCAATCAGTGTCACCTTCCATCACATCATTGCTTTCTTAGCCAACTGGAACACAGCTAAATGCAATCAGACTGACTTGGCACACAGTGCTGACACAAATATATGTTCGATGCATTTTAACCATTCCTTAGTCTGTTCACTAGATTCACTACCCTCAAATCGAGGTGGCTAGTAGTTGAGAAACTGGGTCAGTGTCAACTCCCCAGGTAACAACACCTGTTCCACTGGCCCTTGGCCTACTAGTGGTGATGGCACATGTGTTGGGATATGCCCTAAGACAAGTCATTAGATGATTGTTTAAGACATACAATGTTTGTGGATTTATGAATGGCAATTCATTATTATATATTATTCTTTTAACTGTGCATTGTGAATTAATATATATGTTAATGTCCTTAGAATAATATTGTATTATTCTTAAAGATGTCCCTAGTCAAGTATTATCATGAAAAGGGATAATGATAATACGTAGAGACTAGTATATGTTGATCGATGAATTGTTCATTGATATGAGATATCAAATCAACATATGGGTACATGTTAGAGAACGATGTACTGGACAGACCCACCATGAGAATGCAACATGGATAGTTATATGATCGTCATATGCAATTCTCATAGTGATAATAATGTATACAATCCTTACGACTTGTGATCATCAGAGATCCCAACATAAGGAGTTATGTATCTTGATATCGTCAAACGTTACCCGTAACAGGTAATCTATAAAGGCGACTATTGGATACACTATGAATTATGTAGAGGGATGTTGACTGATCGAGATAGGATTTGTCCCTCCTATATAACAGGAGATGTGTTTGGCCCTTGATCAAGTGAGAACTAAAATGCATGGCCATGCTCGAATGAGTCGATATGAGATATCGAGCTTATTCGTTTATTCTAGTTCTACTTGGGGATCAAGAAATAAAGATTGAATATACGAGTATGACTATTCAATGACTCGTGTTCAATCTAAACACAAAGGACAAAGGGATTAAGTTACATGATTAATATTATCACAAGTTCTATAGGTTATGTCGAGTCATTGACATTCTTGTAATTTGGGTAGCATTGATGTGTTGCTAGGTACCGCTCAATGCTTGAGATGTAAAATGAGATTTTATGTCACTGCCAACATTACAAGATCCTATCGGGTCGCACAAAAGATTAAATCGAGAAGGGAATTAAATTCATGGGATGAATTAAATAATTAAGAGGAGTCTTAATTAATAATCATATTGATTAATTAAATCATGGGCTTAAGCCCATGAGGCTTTATGAAAGCCTTTAATTAATCATATATAATTTGTTAACAAGGTTTTAATTAGATTAATACTTGAAAGACAACTTCATAAGAAAACCCTACACTAGCCACAAGTGCTCTCGGCCGCACCACAAGAACTTTCGGCCTCCTTCAAAGTCGAAGGGTTCTTGGTGGTTTTCAAGCCTTCTTTCGATTGTGAATCGAGTTGCTACGTGTACCGGTTTAATAACTTGTCTAGCAACTTGTTATTAAACCATCCCTTCACCCGATTTGATCGTGTGGATACCGTTGAGGCAAAAACCAATCGAGTTTTGCTATTGACTCGGAGAAGGCGTAGGACGTGGTGCTGCTCCGTGGAATCTGCTTCAAACACGCTACAAGGGTAAGACTCTTATGTATTCTCTAATCCGATATGAATCCCTATGTATAGATCCGGTGTTAGTAATCCTAAAATTTTATTCCGCTGCGTTGTATGACATAAGGATTACTTACAACATGAACTATAGCATTGACACTCATCGCACCCCCAACTTCTTCTTGAGGATTAACAGGTATTCTGGTTGTCATTACTGCACATCAAGGGTTAACAATAACATTCAAATGTATAAAGCATGTTAGATAAAATTATATCAAAGTTATCAACATGCTTTCATGTGATAACAATAAAATCATATAAAAATTATCAACATGCTTTCAAGTGAATAGCCAACTCCCTAGTTCACTTCCTCTACCTTTGTTCACACAGTTCTCGAACCGCTGCTCTAATACCACTAATGTGGGGTCCTCGCTACTTAATCCTTTATGTATCATTCATTACAAAATTATGAAGTAGGATTAAGTAATAAGTCACACTGATTAAACGGCATACTATGTCACTTATTACATTATTCTCAAAAACCATGACATAATATACATCATGTACATATGAATAAGCCTAACACATTTATGACCTAATCAGTGGTTCATCTTGCAGCAGATGTCGACTCACAAACCCAGCCTCCCCCATCTATGAGTCCCTACAGAAACAACCACACAACTTGAGTATTGATACACAATCATCTCATTTCCATATCAATAAGAATGCACAATACGATAAATAAACATTGTAATATCTCAATTGTGATTGTTTTTGTATCATGCACCACAAATGCAAATATGTCATGACATGTCTCGCTATCATCCTGTTATAACGGGAGATATATGATATGCCTCTCAGCTCAATATATCAGTGGCTCAGCCTTCACGTCCCATATTAGCAGCACATATCATATTTCCGTCATCACAAGTTATAACAGGCAAATCGTATGCCCAACAGTAGCATACCTCTCATGGCATCAACTATATGCCTCAACAACATGAATGCACAACAATATGAATACAACAATCATATATTTCAATCTCAACACATGTAATCAACATCACATCAACAATAAGATCAATACTCGTACGTCAACCACAAGAAAACACTGAACCTGAGATTGAGATGGAAACAGAGCAGGCACCACAAACTGTTGTGGAAGAAGTACCTGCTCAAGAGACACAAGCCTAGGTCTGTAAGAGAACACCGGGAGCCACAGAGATATGGATTCTTGTGACTCAACAAGGTGACTTACTACTTATTGATGAGGATGAGCCGTCATCTTATCAACAAGCTATAATGGGCAATGATTCTGAGAAATGGCAAGAGGCCATGAAATCTGAGATGGAATCCATTTATGCAAACCAAGTATGGACTTTGGTTGATCCACCTGAAGGGGTACGACCCATAGGGTGCAAATGGATTTTCAAGAAAACGACCGATATGGATGGTAACGTACAAACCTATAAAGGTCGGCTGGTTGCAAAAGGATTCAAACAAATTCATGGTATTGACTATGATGAAACCTTTTCACCAGTGGCCATGGTTAAATCCATAAGGATCTTACTTGCAATAGCTGCATTTCATGATTATGAAATCTGGCAGATGGATGTCAAAACAGCTTTCCTTAATGGAAATCTGCTCGAGGATGTGTACATGACACAGCCCGAGGGTTTTGTCGATCCAAAGGATGCTGGAAAGATATGCAAGCTACAACGATCCATTTATGGATTGAAGCAAGCTTCTCGGAGTTGGAATCTTCGTTTTGATGATGCAATCAAAGAGTTTGGTTTTATCAAAAATGAAGATGAACCTTGTGTCTACAAGAAGGTCAGTGGGAGCGTAATCATTTTCCTAGTGTTGTATGTAGATGACATACTTCTTATTGGAAATGATATCCCTGCCTTGCAATCTGTAAAGATTTGGCTAGGGAACTGCTTTTCGATGAAAGATTTAGGAGAAGCCACCTATGTATTAGGAATCAAGATCTATAGAGATAGATCGAGAAGGCTTCTTGGTCTAAGTCAAAGTACATACATAGACAAAGTGCTTAAAAGGTTTAGCATGCAAGAATCCAAGAAAGGATTCGTGCCTATGACACATGGTATTTATCTCTCGAAGGAACAGTGTCCTTCAACACCAGATGAGAGACAACGCATGAGTAAGATTCCATACGCGTCAGCTATTGGATCTATCATGTATGCCATGATATGTACTCGTCCCGATGTATCGTATGCTTTGAGCATGACGAGCAGATATCAAGTTGATCCAGGTGAAGGTCACTGGATTGCTGTCAAGAACATCCTGAAGTACTTGAGAAGGACTAAGGATACATTCTTGATTTATGGAGGTGAGGAAGAGCTCAATGTAATGGGTTACACTGATGCTAGCTTCCAAACCGACAAAGATGATTTTCGATCGCAATCTGGATATGTGTATTGCCTAAATGGGGGTGCTGTGAGCTGGAAGAGTTCAAAGCAAGAAACAGTAGCCGATTCTACAACGGAAGCTGAGTATATTGCTGCCTCGGATGCAGCAAAGGAAGCTGTTTGGATGAGGAAGTTCATTTCTGAACTTGGAGTGGTGCCTAGCATTAAAGATCCGATAGAACTCTATTGTGACAACAATGGAGCGATCGCATTGGCTAAGGAACCAAGATCTCACCAAAGATCCAAGCACATACTTAGGCGTTTCCATTTCATTCGAGAAATCGTTGAAAGGGGAGATGTTAAAATATGCAAAGTTTAATGTATCTGACCCATTGACGAAGCCGCTGTCACAGCAGAAGCATGATCGTCATACTAGATCTCTAGGCATTAGGTATATGTCTGAGTGGTCTTAGTGCAAGTGGGAGATTTGTTGGGATATGCCCTAAGACAAGTCATTAGATGATTGTTTAAGACATACAATGTTTGTGGATTTATGAATGGCAATTCATTATTATATATTATTCTTTAACTGTGCATTGTGAATTAATATATATTTTAATGTCCTTAAAATAATATTGGATTATTCTTAAAGATGTCCCTAGTCAAGTATTATCATGAAAAGGGATAATGATAATACGTAGAGACTAGTATATATTGATCGATGAATTGTTCATTGATATAAGATATCAAATCAACATATGGGTACATGTTAGAGAACGATGTACTGGACAGACCCACCATGAGAATGCAACATGGATAGTTATATGATCGTCATATGCAATTCTCATAGTGATAATAATGTATACAATCCTTACGACTTGTGATCATCAGAGATCCCAACATAAGGAGTTATGTATCTTGATATCGTCAAACGTTACCCGTAACAGGGTAATCTATAAAGGCGACTATTGGATACACTACGAATTATGTAGAGGGATGTTGACTGATCGAGATAGGATTTGTCCCTCCTATATAACAGGAGATGTGTTTGGCCCTTGATCAAGTGAGAACTAAAATGCATGGCCATGCTCGAATGAGTCGATATGAGATATCGAGCTTATTCGTTTATTCTAGTTCTACTTGGGGATCAAGAAATAAAGATTGAATATACGAGTATGACTATTCCATGACTCGTGTTCAATCTAAACACAAAGGACAAAGGGATTAAGTTACATGATTAATATTATCACAAGTTCTATAGGTTATGTCGAGTCATTGACATTCTTGTAATTTGGGTAGCATTGATGTGTTGCTAGGTACCGCTCAATGCTTGAGACGTAAAATGAGATTTTATGTCACTGCCAACATTACAAGATCCTATCGGGTCGCACAAAAGATTAAATCGAGAAGGGAAATTAAACTCATGGGATGAATTAAATAAGTAAGAGGAGTCTTAATTAATAATCATATTGATTAATTAAATCATGGGCTTAAGCCCATGAGGCTTTATGAAAGCCTTTAATTAATCATATATAATTTGTTAACAAGGTTTTAATTAGATTAATACTTGAAAGACAACTTCATAAGAAAACCCTACACTAGCCACAAGTGCTCTCGGCCGCACCACAAGAACTTTCGGCCTCCTTCAAAGTCGAAGGGTTCTTGGTGGTTTTTGAGCCTTCTTTCGATTGTGAATCGAGTTGCTACGTGTACCGGTTTAATAACTTGTCTAGCAACTTGTTATTAAACCATCCCTTCACCCGATTTGATCGTGTGGATACCGTTGAGGCAAAAACCAATCGAGTTTTGCTATTGACTCGGAGAAGGCGTAGGACGTGGTGCTGCTCCGTGGATTCTGCTTCAAACACGCTACAAGGGTAAGACTCTTATGTATTCTCTAATCCGATATGAATCCCTATGTATAGATCCGGTGTTAGTAATCCTAAAATTTTATTCCGCTGCATTGTATGACATAAGGATTACTTACAACATGAACTATAGCATTGACACTCATCGCACCCCCAACTTCTTCTTGAGGATTAACAGGTATTCTGGTTGTCATTACTGCACATCAAGGGTTAACAATAACATTCAAATGTATAAAGCATGTTAGATAAAATTATATCAAAGTTATCAACATGCTTTCATGTGATAACAATAAAATCATATAAAAATTATCAACATGCTTTCAAGTGAATAGCCAACTCCCTAGTTCACTTCCTCTACCTTTGTTCACACAGTTCTCGAACCGCTGCTCTAATACCACTAATGTGGGGTCCTCGCTACTTAATCCTTTATGTATCATTCATTACAAAATTATGAAGTAGGATTAAGTAATAAGTCACACTGATTAAACGGCATACTATGTCACTTATTACATTATTCTCAAAAACCATGACATAATATACATCATGTACATATGAATAAGCCTAACACATTTATGACCTAATCAGTGGTTCATCTTGCAGCAGATGTCGACTCACAAACCCAGCCTCCCCCATCTATGAGTCCCTACAGAAACAACCACACAACTTGAGTATTGATACACAATCATCTCATTTCCATATCAATAAGAATGCACAATACGATAAATAAACATTGTAATATCTCAATTGTGATTGTTTTTGTATCATGCACCACAAATGCAAATATGTCATGACATGTCTCGCTATCATCCTGTTATAACGGGAGATATATGATATGCCTCTCAGCTCAATATATCAGTGGCTCAGCCTTCACGTCCCATATTAGCAGCACATATCATATTTCCGTCATCACAAGTTATAACAGGCAAATCGTATGCCCAACAGTAGCATACCTCTCATGGCATCAACTATATGCCTCAACAACATGAATGCACAACAATATGAATACAACAATCATATATTTCAATCTCAACACATGTAATCAACATCACATCAACAATAAGATCAATACTCGTACGTCAACACGTACCTGTCGTGTGATACAAAATATATAATTTCAGGCGTCAATGTTTAACCGCCTCTCTGTCATGTCCCATGTGATGATGCTACATGAATACCAACAATGTACAATGTTATAATAGGGTTCACCATCAATTACACAAAAATATAACATTTTTCAAAATTCAACTCTAGCGATCAATCGCCAAAAAGTTCTGTCTCATCGAGATCGATCGTCACTCTCTCGCGATCGATCGCCAAAAAGTGATGTTCACTCGCGATCGATCGCCATGTTTCAACGATCGATCGCCAAGTCATTTCACCTTATATTTTCCCCTGTTTCGACGCTCGATCGCCACATGGCTTGCAATCGATCGCCGATGTCAGAAAATTTCAAAACATGACAATTTCAAGCTTATCTCCATGGTTCATCTTCTATACTTCAAAGCACATTACCAACACTTCATACACGCAATATTACATCATGCTATGAATATCTTTTCATCTTATTTCAAGTTATGTTCCTTAATTACATGCATACCAAAACAAGACACATCAAATATCCACTACCATGCTCAAGTAATTCAACTATTAAGCATACACCTCATATGTTAAGAATCACATTACCCAATAGCTTTGATTTCACTTCTTAACCAAGTTAGAGCTTGATTTCCAAGATTAATTTCAAGTAAGGAAGCACAGGCTTAAACAAGGGTTTGAGAGAGAGTGGTGTAGAGATTTGCTAGGTGAATTATGGTGTATTATATGATTTTGAATCTGATTTGAGCTTAATATATGCTCCTTCAAAATGAAATGAAATGCATATGAAATTCAGCTCACATGCACACCACATTCCAAATCAAATTCAAATGCATGTTTAATTATTAATCAACTACATGTATCTCATGTCCTTTCCACACACATCATAGTGCTCTTGCTATATATGCAACAACCCATGTAGCATTACTTCAAACCAATATAGAAGTGTATGTAGATGTTCTCAACTAGCCAAAACATAATGTTTCAACATATAATGAAATCTCATACCCTTTTATATACTTTGCATACTTCATTTAACTCGAACTCGAGTCCACATCATGTCGTAATTATCAAATAATTACGCAATAATCACATCAATCATATATGATTCATATCGAGGCATTACAACAAAGAAATTCACAGTGAATGGCCATCGGCTGAAACACTATTATGATGGAATCAAATCCAATGGAGTGGGTAAGATTGCCCTCGGCGACCCACCTGGTGTCGCCTGATGAAGGAACAACTGAAGTCCGGCCAACGACAATAAACAAAGACGCTGCTTAGGAGGCAACCCAAAGGGGAGTTCTTTTTCCCTTCTTATTTTATTGCTTTCATAGTTAATCATCTATGTTCTTGTATTTACGCCTTATATCGGGGACAATGTAAGATTTGACTATGGGGGAGGGATTAGTAGGTGTTTACTGCTTTCTTATTATAAAAATACAAAAACAATCGAAAAAATTTGAAAAATATTGAGCTCATAGTGAATGATGGACATGGACTTTTGAATCACTAGCACATGATGAAACCTAATTGATGGCATGCATGCTTTTGAAAATAGGTGAATTGTTAACCTTGGACCACTTTGATCTCCAATGCAAATTGTGTTTTGATATGGTTATTGAATACTTTGAGCACAAAAGAATCATAACTTGTGAAGTGTGTGAAACTTAGTGAAAGTCTTGTGAATCTTGTGGTTGTCTTAGGAAGTCTCTGATAAATGCTAGACTTAACTACACATATTTGAGACGTATGTCTAAACTACTTGCAAGCATGAAAATGATATAGGGAATTGTTGAGACCTTCAAGCCTTTTTAGATTACCATGTAAATAAAATCACTATAGTATCCAGTTTGAGCTATATGAAAAACGAATGGTTGTATGCTAAGCATACAAACAACCCACATTCAATATTTTTTTGAGTAGCCTATCAACTTCCCTTATGAGCCTAAATTGATTTTCATCCATACCTTTTAAGGGAGTATAATATGTTTCTTTCACATGCACATGGAGTTATTATGATATACATATGTTGAGCTTATTGTCAAAAATAATGAAATAAGATGCCTTGAAAAAGAAAACATTACTCGAAAAGAGCTAAGGCATAAAAGAAAGAGGAATAAGCCTTGTACAAACAAAGTACAACACTCAAGGTTTGAAAAAAATGAAGAAGGAACTGAGCAAGATAAAGAAAGAAAAAAATTACATACAAAATGAAGAAGCTTATATTGCGCACAGTATTATACTATCTTGTTTGTTATATCATACCTTTCTTTCATAAGCCAACAACTGATCCACATTTACAAGCTTATAAAGTCCTACTTGATTTGCTTGTGGCTAAGATAGTGGATAAGGTTTACAAGTGAGCTTATACTTGTGTTAATGTACAATTTGAGCTATTATGATGTTTTACATTGATTGGATTTGTGAGTTATTGATAAGTGTAATTTTTACACTTATATTGCTATGAATTTATATGCATTTTATTATGATTCTTGGAAGATATTATGTGTTTTCGTGTTTTTTGTATTTTTCCAGGAATAAAGGTAAATATGCATAAAAGTTGAGGATTTGAGCTAATTAACGATGAAAATGACCATACTGAGCGAACACGTCGAAGAAGACCAAGAATTTGAGTTTTGTAATATATACAAAAAAGAAGTTACTATTCACACAATCGATCGCCATGAGGCCTACGAATGATCGCCTATGGCAGAAAAACTTGGTGATCAAACGGTGAGAAACGACAATCGATTGCCAGATGCTGAAATTTTGGGATTTGATTCAATTTTGAAGAATTTGTGTCCTACAAAATGATGGATAACAAAGTTATTTGGACAAAAATTAGACTTTTTACACCACTTTTCAGACCTAAACATATGCTCCACCATATCATAATCTTCCACCATCACAAACCATTGAAGAGCAAGATATCGGGAGAGATGGGATGACGCATCGAAGCAAGGAGCCAATGCCTAGCATCTATTCGTATTTCTAAACTTTGTTCTTAGTTATTTTCATATTTTAGTGTTTAATTTGTTGCAAAACATCTTATTGTATTGTTATTTGACTATGATATTTGGCTAAGTTTGTTTATCAAGACTAGGGGATCCCATGTTTGAACCCACAATTTAACTTAAGGTTTTTGAATAATTCTTACAACCCTTTGTGCATAATTTATTGTTCTTCATGCTTTTAAGGGATTGATCATCTTTGAAAGATATTATATATTGTTATTTACTTGACCATACAATATTGCAATACGACATTATAAATTATACCGTGGATTTAGATTGAGACTGACCAAGTAAAATCGAACACACGTGTGATAGCAATAGATTTACCAAAATCGAAGGCTAGTAGTTTTCATACATCTTCATTCAATATTGATTGTTCAATAAGGACATGGGAGTGGTTCATTGCAATGTTAATATTAGACTCGTTATAGCTTGACCATAGCATAACGAATGCATTAGGAAAACTCGTCACCTTAGAACGTATGAATTTAAATCTTACTCATAGACGAATTGTGGGGGATTACATGGGTGAACTGAAGTCTTGATAATCTTCTCTACTGATTTCTACACTTTTTACTGCTTGTTGGGTTAGATATTGTATCATTAGTAAATATAGTATAATTCTCATCAAATATTCGAAGGTTAAATATAGTTAAGCTAATTTAATTTGGCAATTACTACTAGTCCTGTGGATACGACATCCTTACTTTATTTTACTATACTAAAACTTGACAACCGTGCCCTTGCGGTATAATCGCACTACACTGGAATTTAATGTTTAAATAAATCACTATCAATATTTTGGCAGGGTTGCCGATGACTAGTTTAAAGTAATATCAGACGAGATTAGTTGACTGTTATTTAGCCAATTCTTTTATTTTCTGTTTTTCGATTTTCATTATTTCACAACTATTGTGGTTTGGTTAATTTTTGCAGGTGTTGGTTCTTGGTGTATGCTAAGGAGTAGCAAACCTGCACTTAAGTCTACTGACTCGGAAATTGAGAGGACTTTTCTTAGGAGACAGCGGGAGGCTCGAGCAATGGCTGAGAACAACCAAAGAAGAGAGGGAGAGAATGAAAAATGGAATGAGGAAGTGTCTGCTGCTAGATCACTCATGGATTATGCACAACCATCATTCCAAGGTAATATGTCTAGCATCACTAGACCAAGCATACATGCAAACAACTTTTAAATCAAGCATGTCATCATACAAATGATTAATCACTCGTTACAGTTTCGGGGAGTGGCCACTGATGATCCCAACACTCACATATCAAACTTCTTGGAAATTTGCCACACTTTCAAGCATAATGGCATTACTGACGACTCGACCAGGTTACAGTTATTTCCTTTCTCTTTAAATAATAAAGCTATCTTTGTTGCATTCATTGCCTACAGGATCAATTACAACTTGGGATGGGATGTGATCACTATTTATTTAAACAAAAAATGATCAGTGTAGCGATTTATATCGCTAGTGCACGGTGTCAAGTTTTAGTATAGTAGATAAAAGTCGGGATGTCGTACCCACGAGGACTAGAAAATAATTATCAAACTCAACTAGTTTAAGTATATTTAGCTTACGATAATTAGTGATGGATTTAACTAAATTGACTCATAACTCAATATTCAACCCACAAATAGTGAAGAAGGAGAATAAGATCAGTGGAGACAATTATCAAGACTTCGGTTCAGCCATGTAATCCCCCATAAGTCGCCTATTAGTTAAGATTTGAATTCAAACTTTCGAAGGTGACGAGTTTTCTTAATGCATTTGTTATACTTTGGTCCAGTGATAACAAATCTAATACTAATGTTGCAATAAGCTACTCCCGTATCCTTATTGAACAATCAATATTGAATATCGATTTGTGAAATCTCCTAGCCTTCGATTTTGGTAAATCTATTGCTATCACACATGTATTTGACTTTGTCTCTCGATCTCAGCCTGAAATCCACGACATAAATTACTATATCGTACTACAATATCCTATTAATTCAATCGTAATAAATTATCATCCAAAGGTGATCAATCCTTCAAAAGCATGAACAACAAAAATTTATGCACAAAGAAGTATAAGAATCAATCAAAAACTTTAAATTGAATTATGGGTTCATACAAGGGATCCCCTAAGTCTTGACAACAAACTTAGCCAGCAATTGTCATCAAATAATAATGCATAAAATTGTATTGCAACAAGCTAAACATCAAAAAATGATAAAAATATAGAACAAAAGTTAGAAATACTAAAGTAACGATAGGCGTTGACTCCTTGCTTTGCTCCGGCGTCCCGTCTCTCCCGACGCATCTTCTTCTTCAATGGTATATGTGGTATGGATGAAGGTTGGGTGATGAAGAGTGATGGAGGCTGATTGTATGTCTGAAATATGAGCCAAAAAGTCCCAGAAATTCGTGTGTATCCTTCTTTATATAGTGGATGAGGAATATGGAAGAGTCCATCTTGAACCAAACTCAAAAAGGAAGTTTTTTTTTCTTCTGAAAACTCTGTTGGGCGATCGATCGAGCAGGTCAACTTGATCGATTGAGCTCTCTTCCTTCGCGTCTCTAAATTTTTCTGCCACGTTCGATCGATCGAGCCATGCTTGTCGATCGATCGAGCAACCTTCACTTTTGTTGGCCAAAATCACCTGCCACACTAGATCGGTCGAGTGTGGTTCTCGATCGGTCGAGGCTGTAAATTTCCATCTTCGTCCTTCATTGCCTCGATTTGGTCTTTTTTCATCATTTTAGCCAATTTCTCCACTTTTATGCACTTTTACCTAGATTCCTGAAATATACAAATATATAGCAAAACGCGTAATATTGTCCAGGAATCACTACAAAAACGCTCATAATCTCATGGCAAATTAAGTGTAGAAATCACATTTATCAACTCCCCAAACTTAAACTTGATCGTCTCGAGCAAGAAAATAAGATCAAAATGTAGAGTTCATCCTTAATACTTTAAAAGAACTAACTTAGCAACTCATATGTAAAGCTCAGAAATCCCTCTAACACATCAACAAGAGGCAATCCAAAAATCAACAAGAAGTGTTTCCCCTAAGCCAAGCAATATATCGCAAAATTGGAACGTGTGTGTGTTATTGTCAATCTTGTGTTTCATACATATCTTCAAGATTAAATATTGCTAATAAACTCAAAGTCAAGATTACTATCAAGCACTCCATAAGCCTACTTTTCAAATACTTCTCCACTGATGTAATTATTCCCTAGACTTGGATCAAAAGGTCTTTTTAAGCTTGTAATGTTTGGCCTAGGAGTTGGCTTCAAAGAAAGATAGGATAGCACAAAGAAAAGAGCATAATCATGTAATGTTCATATTTTTAGCACAAATTTAAGCTTCTCTTCTTTTTTCTTTTCTAGCCTTGGCCACTTTGGGTCACATTGAGATACATTTCCTCAAGACTCTTTCTATTCTTTTCTTTTCTTGTTCATAAATTTTCAACAATAAGCTCATCAAAGTATAGCAATTCATGTGCATCTAATGAGATTCATTATACTCTCTTGATTGAGTTTGTAAAAAGGTGTCTGATCAGTCAACAGGTTAAAGTAGAGAGACAGAGACCAGGAGGTGAATTGATGAGTTTAGAGATTCCTCAATGGAAATGGGAACTTATTACGATGAATTTTGTGACCCATTTGCCAAGGACTTCTTCTGGTTCTGATGCTATTTGGGTGATAATTGACTGACTGACAAAAGTAGCTCACTTCATACCATACAGTATGATGTTTACCTACTTGAGGATGGCTCAATTGTACATTCGTGAGGTAGTGAGACTACATGGTATACCAGTTTCGATTGTATCTGATCGAGATCTGAGGTTTGCTTCTCATTTTTGGGAAGGCTTACAGTCAGCAACGGAAACTGAAGTGAGTACAACTTATCATCTTTAGACGGAGCATACGATATTTTACGTGCAAGTATATTAGAGTTTGATAACTCTTGGCAAGAGTCGTTACCATTAGTTGAATTCTCCTAAAATAATAGTTATCATACCAGTATATAGATGGCACCATTTGAGGTTTTGTATGGGCGACGATGTAGATCGTCATTATCTTGGTATGATGTTGATCAGTCTTATATAAGTGGACCGGATATGATAGGAGAAATGGAAGAGGAGTGAAGCTAATCAGATTGAAATTAAAAGCTGCTCAGGATAGACAAGCCGCTTATGCAAATAAACGGCGAAGGCCTCTTGAATTCCAAGTTGGTGACAAAGTATTCTTAAAATTTAACCTTTCAGAGATGTAGTGCGATTTGGTATACGTGGAAAGTTGTCACCACGATATGTAGGTCTGTATGAAGTGTTGCAATGTATTGGTACGTTAGCATATATATTGGCATTGCCACCATCTTTGATTGGTATTCACGATGTATTGTTTCAATGTTAAGAAAGTATGAACCAGATACGAGTCATGTATTGCAACCGTCTGAAATGCAGTTGGATACAGATGTGTTGTATGTGGAACGACCAATCAGGATCTTGGATAGAGCAGAGCGAAATTGAGAAGTAAAGTGATACCAATGGTGAAGGTACAGTGGGGCAGCGGGGTGTTGAGGAGGCTGTTGGGATATGCCCTAAGACAAGTCATTAGATGATTGTTTAAGACATACAATGTTTATGGATTTATGAATGGCAATTCATTATTATATATTATTCTTTTAACTGTGCATTGTGAATTAATATATATGTTAATGTCCTTAGAATAATATTGTATTATTCTTAAAGATGTTCCTAGTCAAGTATTATCATGAATGGGATAATGATAATACGTAGAGACTAGTATATGTTGATCGATGAATTGTTCATTGATATGAGATATCTAATCAGCATATGGGTACATGTTAGAGAACGATGTACTGAACAGACCCACCATGAGAATGCAACATGGATAGTTATATGATCGTCATATGCAATTCTCATAGTGATAATAATGTATATAATCCTTACGACTTGTGATCATCAGAGATCCCAACATAAGGAGTTATGTATCTTGATATCGTCAAACGTTACCCGTAACAGGGTATACTATAAAGGCGACTATTGGATACACTACGAATTATGTGGAGGGATGTTGACTGATCGAGATAGGATTTGTCCCTCCTATATAACAGGAGATGTGTTAGGCCCTTGATCAAGTGAGAACTAAAATGCATGGCCATGCTCGAATGAGTCGATATGAGATATCGAGCTTATTCGTTTATTCTAGTTCTACTTGGGGATCAAGAAAATAAAGATTGAATATACGAGTATGACTATTCCATGACTCGTGTTCAATCTAAACACAAAGGACAAAGGGATTAAGTTACATGATTAATATTATCACAAGTTCTAAAGGTTATGTCGAGTCATTGACATTCTCGTAATTTGGGTAGCATCGATGTGTTGCTAGATACCGCTCGATGCTTGCGACATAAAATGAGATTTTTATGTCACTGCCAACATTACGAGATCCTATCGGGTCGCACAAATGATTAAATCGAGAAGGGAAATTAAATTCATGAGATGAATTAAATAATTAAGAGGAGTCTTAATTAATTATCATAATGATTAATTAAATCATGGGCTTAAGCCCATGAAGCTTTGAGAAAGCCTTTAATTAATCATATTTAATATGATAGCAAGGTGTTTAATTGTAAGACAATATCAAAACTTAAAACCTAGCCTCCACTTCAAGCTCTCTCGGCCGAACCCTAGGAGCCGTGAGCTTCACCATCGCCGCCGTCTTGCTTGGTGGTTCGTGGTGGTCGTTGATCGGTTATTGTAACCGTGAGTCTTGTTGGTTCAAGAATAAGTCTAGCAACTTGTTCTTGAACGTCCCTTTCGATTCGATCGTGTGGATACCGTAGAGACGAAGGCGAAAACTTTCGTTTGTGACTCGGAGTTCGTTGGACGTGCTGCTCCGTGGATTCTGCTTCAAACGCGCTACAAGGGTAAGACTCTTATGTAATTCTCTAATCCGATATGAATCCCTTTGTATAGATCGCTGGTTTGTAATCCCAAATTTTATTCCGCTGCGTTGTATGCTCATGGGGTTACTTACAGTGGTATCAGAGCCGTGTACAAGGCTCATATCGGATTTATGTGGTTAAATAGTTTAATCATGTTAGAATTAATATTGCATGCTAATTAAACTGTTTAAATTCATATTTGATATGAAATTAATTTTAGTTTTTGATAATCATCGTAAAAATTGTATTTGATATAATTGGCGAATAATTGTATACGATACACGAAAGCGTAAAATCGAGGTGTTGGCTCAAGGTGGTTCGACCACCTCATGACTTGACCCTCGGGCCGCCGCAAGTGAGCTAGGGTTCGGACCCTTGGCTCATGCATGGGGCCGCGCCACTTCCAAGAGGCTAGGGTTTGGAACCCTAATCACAATAGCTACTCGGCCGCCGCTTGGGCTAGGGTTTATCGAACCCTTGGCTCGAGATGGTTAAGCCGTCACCGTCATGGACCGTCCATGGTTGGACCGTGGCTTGTGGCTCATGGATTTCGGTGTTTCGAGCAAGTTGGCTCGATGAAAAACATGGTGCAAGGCGGCTAGGGTTTGGAACCCTAGCGGCGCCGCACCCATGCCATCGGCTCGGACCATGTCGTGGGCTAGGGTTTCGAACCCTAGGCCCATAATTGGTCCAGCCGTGGTGCATGGTTGGTTCGAACCATGGTGGTTCGTAGCTAAGTCGCATTAAGTTCGTGGCATGTGATGTCTTGAGCGTACGATAATTTTTCAAAAATTATTTTACAGTTTTAATTAGAATTAAATTTAAATTGTTTAGAATTTAATTAATTAAATGTTAATGCATGCTTTATGTGTTGTTTGAGCATGGTGCGTGGTTATAGCCCTTTGACCTATTAGATAGGATTTGTGAATGATTGTAATTTATAATACGACCTGCGTGTCGTGCCTTTCTCTATTTCATTCTAAATGTTATCCCTCCCCTATGTTCCCCTCGAATGTGAATCGAGGAATTCTATATCTTGTAAAATAGTGTAGTTTATTTTATTGATGGTGATCAATGAAGATGGAGCATCGTGCCGGGATGAGGAGGCCATTCACAAATTGGAGCCAAAGGAAGGTGCTTATGAAGTTACCTTAGGTTGACTCATAAGAGTTTCTCATTGGCTTGAGAAACTCATTAGTAGGGGCTATAACCATGTCACGTTTTAATTATGTATGTTGATGCATGATTTATCTTATGTTTTAGTTTGATAATAGTATTACACATATATGTAGATATGTATACAACTATATGTAGTGGACATATTTTAAATTATCAAATTAATCATGAGATCAATAAATCCCTCTAAAATATTAAGTTTTAGATGCCTTCCAAAATAAAAGTACTCGTCAATAACTTCGATTGTACATGTGTGGGTTTGCCAAAGCAAAGCACCGTGGCAATCTTAGTAAGGCGCGAAAGGATAAAAGTGATATCCGTTATACTTTAATTGGGTACGACTTAACTAGGTTATCTCAATAGGATTGGGAACCTAGAGGCATGGGTTGGATTATAATTCATTAGATGAATTGAACAAAGTGTTGTTCGTCCAACTATCCAAGAATTATATGTGATGTAATTGACAAAGTGTTGTCTACCTAAATAACCGAGTCTTGGGCGATTAGCCAAAGCTAACTCAAGATTAGGCGAAATATGGATCTTGGCCCACTAAAAGTTTCGAGGGTTGATATTTTTCAAATAAAATAGTGGGAGTATCATTTAATATAAGACCATGTTAAATGATTTAAATCATAAACTTATTTTGCATATTTATATTGTAGATATCCATGGCAACTACATACGTTACTAGCACTTTATCACTGCGATCGGTCCTTGAGAAGGACAAACTAAATGGGACGAATTTCCTAGACTGGCATAGGAACTTGAGGATAGTCCTCAAACAAGAAAAGAAACAGTATGTTCTAGAGGAACCCTTGCTCGCTGAGGAACCTCCCCTAACAGCTACAAGAGCTGAAAAAGATGCTTACAAGAAGCATCAGAGTGACGCACTTGATGTTGGGTGCCTCATGCTTGCCACTATGAACTCTGAGCTTCAGAAGCAACATGAGGAAATGGAGGCGTTCGATATGATCGAACACTTAAAGCAGTTGTACCAACAGCAAGCTAGACAAGAGAGGTATGACGTCTCTAAAGCGTTGTTCCAGTGCAGGATGGTAGAGGGAAGCTTAGTTGGAACTCATGTGCTCAAGATGATTGGGTACATTGAGAATCTGGATAAGCTAGGTTATTGGACCAGGAGTTGGCCACCGATGTAATCTTGCAATCGTTGCCGGAGAGCTTCAGTCAATTTGTAGTAAATTACAATATGACTGATATGGAAAAGACTCTGCCCCAGTTGCTTGGTATGTTGAGAACATATGAAGCAAATACTAAGAAGACTAAGGCCACAAATGTCCTTATTGTGAATAAGGGCAAAGGAAGGGCCAAAGCCAAAGGCAACAAGAAAGCAAAGAAGGTCTTTGCTAAATCTAAGCCGAAGTCTTCTGCACTGAAGCCAAAGGGAGGGATAGCAAAGGAAGGGAACTGTTTCCATTGCGGTGAGACCGGCCATTGGAAAAGGAACTGCAAAGTATATCTGGAGGATCTAAAGAAAGGAAGTGTGACTTCCGCTTCAGGTATTTTTGTTATAGAAGTCAATTTATCTACTTCTTCATCATGGGTATTAGATACTGGATGTGGATCTCACATTTGTGTAAATGTGCAGGATCTCAAAAGGAGTAGGACATTGGCAAAAGGTGAAGTTGATCTCCGAGTTGGAAATGGAGCAAGAGTTGCTGCATTAGCTATAGGAGATTATCATTTAGCTTTACCTTCTGGTT
The DNA here is from genome assembly GCA_907163345.1 of Haberlea rhodopensis. Lineage (NCBI taxonomy): Eukaryota > Viridiplantae > Streptophyta > Magnoliopsida > Lamiales > Gesneriaceae > Haberlea > Haberlea rhodopensis. Next base: position 3,872,351 of record CAJQUN010000033.1, on the reverse strand, counting down.
TATCGTTGATTTTAAAAGACTGTTATTTTGTGCCTTCAATTACTAAAAACATTATATCTATTTCTTGTTTAGACAAGTATGGTTTTTCATTTATAATAAAGGACAATTGTTGTTCTATTTATTTAAATGATATGTTTTATGCTAATGCACAAATGGTGAATGGTCTTTATGTATTAAATCTTGATATACCTATCTATAACATAAATACTAAAAGGATTAAAAATAATGATTGTAATCCGACTTATCTCTGGCACTGTCGCTTGGGCCACATAAACGAGAACCGCATATCTAAACTTCATAAGGATGGAGTATTAGATTCATTTGATTTTGAATCATATGAAACATGCGAATCTTGTTTAATGGGCAAGATGACTAAAGCCCCTTTCAAGGGACATGTTGAAAGGGCAAATGTTTTATTGGGACTAATACATAGTGATGTATGTGGACCAATAAGTATACTAGCTAGAGGAGGTTTTCAATACTTCGTTACATTTACTGATGACCTCAGTAGATATGGGTATGTATACCTAATGAAACATAAACATGAAACCTTTGAAAAGTTCAAAGATTTCAAGAATGAAGTACAAAACCAACTTGGCAAAAGTATCAAAATCCTTCGATCAGATCGAGGAGGAGAATACTTAAGCCAAGAGTTTCATGACTATCTAAAGGAGTGTGGGATAGTCCCACAACTCACTCCTCCGTATACTCCACAATGGAATGGTGTATCCGAGAGGAGAAATCGAACCTTGTTAGACATGGTTAGATCAATGATGAGTCATGCAGATCTTCCGATATCATTTTGGGGACACGCTCTAGAAACAGCGATTTTCTTACTGAACCGTGTTCCATCTAAATCAGTGGAAAAGACACCATATGAGATATGGACTGGGAAGCGTCCTAGTATGTCTTTTATGAAGATTTGGGGTTGTGAGGCTTTCGTTAGACGTCACGCCACTAACAAACTTGGACCCAAATCTGATAAGTGTTTATTTGTGGGGTATCCTAAGGAAACGAAAGGATACTATTTCTATTATCCCACCGAGAACAAAATAGTTGTTGCTCGGACTGGTGTATTTCTTGAAAGAGAATTTATTTCTAGAAAAACCAGTGGGAGAAAAATAGAACTTAGTGAAGTTCAACCACAAGAAAACACTGAACCTGAAATTGAGATGGAAACAGAGCAGGCACCACAAACTGTTGTGGAAGAAGCACCTGCTCAAGAGACACAAGCCCAGCGTAGGTCTGTAAGAGAACACCGGGAGCCACAGAGATATGGATTTCTTGTGACTCAACAAGGTGACTTACTACTTATTGATGAGGATGAGCCGTCATCTTATCAACAAGCTATAATGGGTAATGATTCTGAGAAATGGCAAGAAGCCATGAAATCTGAGATGGAATCCATGTATGCAAACCAAGTATGGACTTTGGTTGATCCACCTGAAGGGGTACGACCCATAGGGTGCAAATGGATTTTCAAGAAAAAGACCGATATGGATGGTAACGTACAAACCTATAAAGGTCGGCTGGTTGCAAAAGGATTCAAACAAATTCATGGTATTGACTATGATGAAACCTTTTCACCAGTGGCCATGGTTAAATCCATAAGGATCTTACTTGCAATAGCTGCATTTCATGATTATGAAATCTGGCAGATGGATGTCAAAACAGCTTTCCTTAATGGAAATCTGCTCGAGGATGTGTACATGACACAGCCCGAGGGTTTTGTCGATCCAAAGGATGCTGGAAAGATATGCAAGCTACAACGATCCATTTATGGATTGAAGCAAGCTTCTCGGAGTTGGAATCTTCGTTTTGATGATGCAATCAAAGAGTTTGGTTTTATCAAAATGAAGATGAACCTTGTGTCTACAAGAAGGTCAGTGGGAGCGTAATCATTTTCCTAGTGTTGTATGTAGATGACATACTTCTTATTGGAAATGATATCCCTGCCTTACAATCTGTAAAGATTTGGCTAGGGAACTGCTTTTCAATGAAAGACTTAGGAGAAGCTACCCATGTGTTAGGAATCAAGATCTATAGAGATAGATCGAGAAGGCTTCTTGGTCTAAGTCAAAGTACATACATAGACAAGGTGCTTAAAAGGTTTAGCATGCAAGAATCCAAGAAAGGATTCGTGCCTATGACACATGGTATTTATCTCTCGAAGGAACAGTGTCCTTCAACACCAGATGAGAGACAACGCATGAGTAAGATTCCATACGCGTCAGCTATTGGATCTATCATGTATGCCATGATATGTACTCGTCCCGATGTATCGTATGCTTTGAGCATGACGAGCAGATATCAAGTTGATCCAGGTGAAGGTCACTGGATTGCTGTCAAGAACATCCTGAAGTACTTGAGAAGGACTAAGGATACATTCTTGATTTATGGAGGTGAGGAAGAGCTCAATGTAATGGGTTACACTGATGCAAGCTTCCAAACCGACAAAGATGATTTACGATCGCAATCTGGATATGTGTATTGCCTGAATGGAGGTGCTGTGAGCTGGAAGAGTTCAAAGCAAGAAACAGTAGCCGATTCTACAACGGAAGCTGAGTATATTGCTGCCTCGGATGCAGCAAAGGAAGCTGTTTGGATGAGGAAGTTCATTTCTGAACTTGGAGTGGTGCCTAGCATTAAAGATCCGATAGAACTCTATTGTGACAACAATGGAGCGATCGCATTGGCTAAGGAACCAAGATCTCACCAAAGATCCAAGCACATACTTAGGCGTTTCCATTTCATTCGAGAAATCGTTGAAAGGGGAGATGTTAAAATATGCAAAGTACCGACAGATGATAATGTATCTGACCCATTGATGAAGCCGCTGTCACAGCAGAAGCATGATCGTCATACTAGATCTCTAGGCATTAGGTATATGTCTGAGTGGTCTTAGTGCAAGTGGGAGATTTGTTGGGATATGCCCTAAGACAAGTCATTAGATGATTGTTTAAGACATACAATGTTTATGGATTTATGAATGGCAATTCATTATTATATATTATTCTTTTAACTGTGCATTGTGAATTAATATATATGTTAATGTCCTTAGAATAATATTGTATTATTCTTAAAGATGTTCCTAGTCAAGTATTATCATGAATGGGATAATGATAATACGTAGAGACTAGTATATGTTGATCGATGAATTGTTCATTGATATGAGATATCTAATCAGCATATGGGTACATGTTAGAGAACGATGTACTGAACAGACCCACCATGAGAATGCAACATGGATAGTTATATGATCGTCATATGCAATTCTCATAGTGATAATAATGTATATAATCCTTACGACTTGTGATCATCAGAGATCCCAACATAAGGAGTTATGTATCTTGATATCGTCAAACGTTACCCGTAACAGGGTATACTATAAAGGCGACTATTGGATACACTACGAATTATGTGGAGGGATGTTGACTGATCGAGATAGGATTTGTCCCTCCTATATAACAGGAGATGTGTTAGGCCCTTGATCAAGTGAGAACTAAAATGCATGGCCATGCTCGAATGAGTCGATATGAGATATCGAGCTTATTCGTTTATTCTAGTTCTACTTGGGGATCAAGAAAATAAAGATTGAATATACGAGTATGACTATTCCATGACTCGTGTTCAATCTAAACACAAAGGACAAAGGATTAAGTTACATGATTAATATTATCACAAGTTCTAAAGGTTATGTCGAGTCATTGACATTCTCGTAATTTGGGTAGCATCGATGTGTTCTAGATACCGCTCGATGCTTGCGACATAAAATGAGATTTTTATGTCACTGCCAACATTACGAGATCCTATCGGGTCGCACAAATGATTAAATCGAGAAGGGAAATTAAATTCATGAGATGAATTAAATAATTAAGAGGAGTCTTAATTAATTATCATAATGATTAATTAAATCATGGGCTTAAGCCCATGAAGCTTTGAGAAAGCCTTTAATTAATCATATTTAATATGATAGCAAGGTGTTTAATTGTAAGACAATATCAAAACTTAAAACCTAGCCTCCACTTCAAGCTCTCACGGCCGAACCCTAGGAGCCGTGAGCTTCACCATCGCCGCCGTCTTGCTTGGTGGTTCGTGGTGGTCGTTGATCGGTTATTGTAACCGTGAGTCTTGTTGGTTCAAGAATAAGTCTAGCAACTTGTTCTTGAACGTCCCTTTCGATTCGATCGTGTGGATACCGTAGAGACGAAGGCGAAAACTTTCGTTTGTGACTCGGAGTTCGTTGGACGTGCTGCTCCGTGGATTCTGCTTCAAACGCGCTACAAGGGTAAGACTCTTATGTAATTCTCTAATCCGATATGAATCCCTTTGTATAGATCGCTGGTTTGTAATCCCAAATTTTATTCCGCTGCGTTGTATGCTCATGGGGTTACTTACAGAGGCAACATGGTAGATGGAGCAGCATATGATGCAACATTATCCTGAGTTATTTTCCGGTATGTTTTTTTACGTTTTGATTATACTGCTGGTGAGTAGTCATATTACTGCAATGTTGCGTATGTGTTTGTATTCATATTAATGGTGCGTATGTGTTTGTTTATTGCAGTAGTGTTGTGTATTTTCAAATTTGATGACAAAATTCAGTTAGTATGGAAGAATTGTAATGCCTCGATATGAATTGCATATGATTGATGTGATTATTGCGTAATTATGTGATAATTACGACATGATGTGGACTCGGGTTCAGATTGAACCGAGTGTGATAAATAGATGACAAGTATGATAAGACCTTACATATGTTGAGTCGAGAACATAGACATATATTTATGTATTGGCTTGCCATGTCATGTCTTGTTGTATCATGGACAAGAGAACTTAGATGCATGAGGTGTGTAATGGGATACTACTTGCTATGCATTTAACATGCATTTGAGAGGAAGTTCACCTGAATTTGAATTTTAGTTGAAGGCTACTATATATATGATCCCTGAAATTAATCATGTGTTTTATGGTCATAATTATGATTTTTGGTATCATTATTATTTATTGAGGATTGGAAATGTATAGTTATGCGGTGGGCATAACCTGGTAATATATTTCATGGTGCATGTGGTGCATTGGGGAATGGTGTAAATTTGGCATGGTACATTGGTCTTTATTCTAGTGTTATAGAAAAAGAATGTAAATTGTGATTATAGTGCATTTTATTGATACATGCTTTAAAATATCAAGTAGGATATTTTACTACATTATGCTAAATTCATGGGTATCTTTTTAATTAATCCCCCTTCTAATAGATCCTACACCCCACCCCTTTATTCCCTGTCATTTCCCCACCACTCTTCATTTTATCACTCAAGCCTTTCCCCAAAACCCCAAAAATCGTCCAACTCTTGGAGGAAAGGAGGAGAGATTTCAAACTTTGATTTTCTTGTATCTTGCTAAGGATTTGAAGCTTTAGTGGTAATGAACCCTCCCCTTTAATTTTAATCATGTTCTTAAGAGTTTTGTGTTGGATTATTTGGAGGAAAAAGGGTTGATATGGTATATGGTGTTTTATGTGTTGATGTTTGAGTTTTATTGATATTGATGTGTTTTATGTTGTATATGGTAGTTTTGGTTGTATTGGATGGTCGGTGTGTGAGGTTGTATGAGTTTTATGGGTTGGGAGGAGGAAATGCACGAAAATGGTGAAAACCATGTGTACAGAGCGAGGCGATCGATCACTGCGAAGTAGATATCGATCGCCTCGAGGCAGTGAGTTTTGGCCACCGGTCACTAAGTTGGAGCGATCGATTGCTAGGCTCGCGATTGATCGCTCGAGACTTAGTGATCGATCGCTAGTTAGCATTTTTGGGGCATCGAGGCAGGGGTGTAGCGATCGATTGGCGCGTTGGGGCGATCTGTCGCGAGACACGAAATATACCGATTTTTGGATATTTTGTTTATTTTTGGTAATGGATTATGATTTGGCTTCAAATATTGAGTTGTGCAATTGTGTAGAGCCTTCCCAGGTGGCAACACAATGCAGGGGATAAAGTCCTGCAACATCCCATATTTTGGAAAGGTACGTAGAGAGACGTACGGGCACCAAACGATAACATGTATTTTATATACATATTGGATTGTCGTTGTTATATCATGGATAGTCGTTGTTATATTTGAGTGATGATTTTAATGCTTTGCCGCTGTCATTTGAAGCGATGATAGAATATTTGCCGCTAATATGTCGAAGCGATGGTAAATGTCGCTGTCATATAATGCCGCTGATATGTCCAAGCAAGGGGTAATTGTGTCGCGGTCATGATGAAGCGAGGTGCATTAAAATACATTGTTATAACAAGACTATGATTGGTTATTGGTATTGATGGAATGAATATCATGATATGGAACTGTATTATAATCTGATGATTATGAATATAAATTATGGTACAGGGACAACCAAAAGGGAGCGTTTTAAATGAATTGGATTTAATAACTGCTTTGTATTACGGTTTATGCATTTACACATTATAATCATATTGTTGTGAATATGGTTATTATATGCTCATGGTTTGGGGTTGTTCCTGTAGGAGCTTTTGGCATGGAGGGCTAAGGGTAGGGTTGATGCGGTTAGCTGTGGGAGGAGTTTTACTGGTATAGAAGAACATGAATTTTTTTGTATAGTTTCTACACAGGGTAGAATAAATATATAGCCTTCATATTCTGTTTGTGGGAATGTAACTAATTCATTTGGAAGTTTTATTTTGGCACTATAATCCTTAAGCTCAATGCATCAGCATGAACCCTTTTACTCTGATGAATTTATGTTTAGCTCTCTTGCTTCTTTTCTTGGATTTCAACTTGGAAATCAGGATAGAAAGTTGTGTGGAGTGAATTCATACCTTCTTGGTAAGTTTCCTTAGCATGTGATGTGTATGTTTAGTAGTCAAAAATATGAGCATGATAGAAGGGATTTTTTATATCTATTGCTTTGGCGCAACTTGAAGTAGCAGGAATTAATCTTAAGTTGTGTAGAAAAGAAGTAGGTGATGTCTTGGTAGCAATTTTATCAAGTTTTGGTGGTGTAATTTCAAGTGTAGAAATGAAACCATGGAGATAAGCTTGAAAATCGCCATGTTCTGAAAAATTCAGACATCCCACGAGCCCTATGGTGATCGATCGCCAAAGCAGTGGAAGAAATAAGGCAGTGAAATGTTATGGTGATAGATCACGAGAAAGATAACGATCGATCGTGAGGAAACAAAAAAATTATGGCAATCGATTGCGAGAGAGTGGCGATCGATCTCGATGAGACATAACTTTTTGGCGATCGATCGGTGATAATGGGCGATCGGTCGCTTGGGTTGGATTTTTGAAAAATGTTTTATTTTCTTGGAATTTGATGATATATTGTTGATTTTCATGTAGGGGACAGGACAGAGAGGCGGTTAAATATTGACGCCTGCTATTAGATATTTTGTATCACACGACAGGTACGTGCTGACGTATTCTTATTGTTGATGTGAATTTGATCATATGTGTTGAGATTGAGATATATGATTGTTGTAATCATATGTGTTGTACATTCATGTTGTTGAGGTATGTAGTTGATGCCATGAGATGTATGCTACTGTTGGGCATACGATTTGGATGTTATAACGTGTGAGGACGGAAATATGATATGCGTTGTTAATATGGGACGTGAAGGGTGAGCCACTGACATAGTGAGCTGAGAGGCATATCATATATGTTCTGTTATAACAGGAGGATGAATGAGACATGTCATGACATATTTGCATTTTGTGGTGCTTGACACAGAAATAATAACAGTTGAGATATTACGATGTTTATTTATCATATTGTGTATTCTTATTGATATGGGAATGAGATGGTTGTCTATCAATATGTGATGCCCAGGAATTGATGATGTAAATCCGGTGTGGTAATGATCCTTAATGAATTTTACTTGTGGCAATTATGAATTAATTGCAGTATTGGGACTCCCGATAATTTTAAATCCAGTATTTAGGATCGTTAGATCCAAGGGTTGAGATTGTATTCTCGTCGTGGTGTTATACTTGGAATTGGGTTTTTGGTGCTATCTGGGGTCTGGGACGCTTTGTGTTGGGGCTGGTAATGGAATTTGAAATTGAGAGGTAATTATTGAACACAGATGATTTTTAATGAGTCATGATGTATTTGTGGAGGACTTGGGATTTTTGAGCCTTGGTTCTATTTACCAAGTGGACTCGGTGTTCAGGCATTCTTTCCTCTCTCCTCTCTCCTCTCTCCTCTCTCTCTCTCGCCCAAAAGCCCCATCCCTTTCCCCTCTTTTCTTCCTTGGAGCAAAATCAAAGGATGCTCGACTTGGGAGCCGGATTTCTCAAAGATAATTTTGTAATACGCTTCCCCTCTTCTTTATCTTCGATTGGATTGTAGTATTGTGGTATTTGGTTGAGTTTTGAGTTGGGTTTAAGTTTTTGGATTTTGAGATTTTTGGGTTGGTATGTTTAAGGAAGATTTATGGTGTCTTGGTTAAGGATTATTGGTATAATGGGTGCTGGGTTTGTTTATCTGGGGGTTTTAAACTCGAAAACGCCATTTTTGGGTTGTATCTCGCCGATCGATCGGCAATAGGGGCTCGATCGATCGCGCATAAATTTTAAAAATGGAAGACGATGAACACTACGCTCGATCGATAGAGCAAAGTTGTGATCGATCGAGATGGTCGGTGATCGATCGAGATAGCTGCTCGATCGATTGAGCAAGGAAGAAATTGGGGCATCAATTTTCTGGAGCTCTCGATCGATCGAGCACTACTGGCCGATCGATCGAGAGGCCCTGTTTTCTGGTATATATTGTTGTGTTGTTGGGGAATCGATGCATGCTTCGCCCGGGGTCTTTTAAAATGGTTAATCATCATGGATTGATGATATATTTGGGGATTGTGAACGTGTTGGGCACGTGCTTGCATGCTCATACATAATTGTGAGTTATTTTATGTGTTAGCACATGATTCAACGGGTCACGGGACTAAGACAAAGGCTGGTTCTGACGTCGGACTTTAAGGTACGTGTAACGTACAAGCATACATATACATTATTGTCATGTGCATGAATAATATATGGTTGTTGCAATCACTTGATATGAATTGGGAATTATATGGTGCCGCTATTGAACGAACAATGATGTTGTCGATATGGAGCGAACATTGGTCACGATGCTGCCGTTGTTGAGCGTGCGAGAGTATGGAATGCTGCCGCTATTGAGCGAGCGATGAAATATGATGTGATAGAATTATGGAATTAGGGCATAGATACATGTGTTATCTGTAATCATTAGTTGAATGATTTATTCATACTTAATTATGAAATTGGCATGGGAAGAATGGACGTAGTTAATCAATGTGATGATTAACTGATTTGGAATTTAATGGTTTTGTTATTGTGAGAACAGGAACAGCCCGGGGAATCCTATAAAGGAAGTATCTTTTACATTTACAGCTTTATGTTCTGTAAATTATGAATTGTGATATTGTGATTATTGGATCGGTGGTATTGGTATGCTCACCACGTGTGGGGACTGTCTCTGTTGGGGCATGTGGATCAGGTACAACGGTAGCTCCGGAGTTGAGATCGAGCTATGGATTTGAGGTACTGCCAGGATCGAGGTACCAGTGCGGGTATTGAGTGGGGAACTTTATACATTAAATACACATTCACTCATTTGATGCTCGCATGTGAGCACTGCTATATGTGTATATGGGTTGTATAAAGGGCATGGGCCTTTCTCTTTTTATTTATGGATTGCATGCAATTAATTAAGAAATAGCTAAATAAATTGAGAACATGTTAGTGTATTATAAAGGTGCATGCTATGTAAGTGGACTTGATTGGGGGAAATTGAACATTACATGGAATAATGCTAGAAATTTTATTGTTGGTGTATTATGCTATGGTTGCATGTGGTTTCCCCCCTTATTACATGATTGTATGCACTAAATACATTGGTTCGAGGTTGGAGGGTCATGGATTCATGACACTTTCCTTGTGAGGAAGGCGGTGTTGATTTACCTATTGGGAATCTTTGAGAGATTCGATGATTCGGTACGCGTGGTGTTGATGTGGAGTTCACACCCTTAGTCTTTGGTTCGTCAATCATCATTCTCCACTGGGTGAGAATATCTGAGGATCGACAGTTGTATTTGTGACTTATGGGTATGACTGGAAATACCCGAACCGAGTGCATTGAGTATGCATGTGGTGTTGGTGCTTAGGCATGTATACCGGTGTGAGTATACGAATACCCGCATTTTGGTACTTGTCAAGCATCGGATTAGTATGCTTGGATGAATGAATCTCTAGTGAGAGATTGTGGCACCTTGAGATTAGTAATCTCAACGGCACGATGTAATCTGAAGAATGATCGTGAGGTCCGGTTGACTTCCTCTGAGTAGGGATTGTCGTATTTTGGGGTCATGGTAATTCATTACTGGGTAATTCGATAGCATACCTGTGTTAGGATTGTTGAATCCTATGGTAAACAAGGGATGGCCAGGATTGGATTTGTTGGGTGTCGTTGTCGACACACGTGGCAAGAATGCAATTGATTTTTCTTGCATGCGCTCTATGGAAACTTGAGGCATTGTGGAGTCTCAATGGTGTGTTTTGACCGAGATATGATTTCTTGGAACACGCAGATGTAGGCATCTTTGGAGATGTGTTTGTGTTGATCGGTGGCCGTGAGTTGCCCGATCCGAGTTGCAAATGGTGCAACTACTCCCTCGACAGAGATGGATTTGGCTAGCAGAAAACCGGATTCAGTTGTGTATATTGTAGTATACTAGTGGTCTCCATCGTAACGATGTGTGTTTGGCATCGTAGACTAAGTGGTGGAGATATCATGAAAGTGATATCAACGTTGAAATCAGGGATGATTCGAGTAGCTAGCAGTTACGGTTGACTGACTGCTTTTGGGTGGTTAGCATCGAGGCATGCTGATGTCTTTTTAAGATTGTAATGATTTGGAAGGTTTACTCCATTCCAGGAATTGGTGCGAGGTTGGTGTCCTCGCGGTGGATGTTTCGATCATGATACATTTATGAATCGATGTTGTGGATCTGTTTGGGTTAAGAGGTCTTGGCAGTACGTTGAGTACGCATGCGCAAATTTTGAGGACGAAATTTTATTGATTGGGGATAATTGTGATGCCCACGAATTAATGGTGTAAATCCTGGTGTGGTAATGATCCTTAATGGATTTTAAATCTGGTATTTGTTGTCGTTGTATCTAAGGGTTGAGATTGTATTCTCATCGTGGTGTTATACTTGGAATTGGGTTTTTGGTGGTATCTTGGGTCTGGGGCGCTTTGTGTTGGGGCTGGTATGAAATTTGAGATTGAGAGGTAATTATTAAACACAGATGATTTTTAATGAGTCGTGATGTATTTGTGGAGGACTCGGGATTTTTGAGCCTTGGTACTATATATACCAAGTGGACTCGGTGTTCAGACAGTCTTTCCTCTCTCCTCTCTCTCTCTCGCCAAATGCCCCATCCCTTTCCCCTCTTTTCTTCCTTGGAGCAAAATCGATGGAGGCTCGACTTGGGACATGACGCCTGCTATGTGCATTTTATGATATGAAGTAATGAAAATTGGTGTTATTGCTAACCATCGTGATTGCAGGATCGTACGAGATACGATGAACATACACAATGAGGGTGGTATGGTTGAAAAGCCTCGAGTATGGTAACTCGTTTTGTTAATATCATTAGCTTGACTTATGGTGAAAATGATAATGCCTTTTAAGGTGCGTGATGAATGACATCGCTGACGGTAATTAATATAGATGATAAGTGGACGTTGTTACGAGTAGAGGGATAAATGCGTTTTATGGAGTTGAGTTTTGTGTACATGTTATGTATATGAATGTGCAATGCTGAGAAATCTGATTTTGCAGGAGAGATCAAAAATTGAGATATGATATCTGAGGATAGGAAATGGTAGGCAGTACTGTGCTGTTGGAGTATGACAACAGATGATGTGACAATCGGGTATGTGTATGTCATTTACATGATGACACAGGTACGTAATGATGTACAAGCATGGATGAATATATTTTCCACTGTATTATTGAAAAGCGAAGTGTCGCTTAGGTTTAGGGTCGCTTTTATGGTTGACCGATGTGTTATTATTATGTGTGGGTCGCCTTCGTGCTGAGCAACGTGTTATTATTATATGTGGGTCGCTGTGGGTACGAGCGACGTATTAATATATTGAAGGGCCACCGCCTAGTAGCGAGTGATGTGTTTATTTAGAGGTCGCCACTAGTTGTGTGCGATTGGATTGTGTTGTGTTGGATATACAGTGGGGTCACCGCTAAGGCGAGTGATGTGTTTATTTAAAGGTCGCCACTTAGGAGTGAGCGATGTGATTTGGGTCACCACTGACGAGTGAGTGATGTGGTCGCCACTGACGAGTGTGCGATGTGTTAGTATGATTTAGAGGTCGCCACTTAGGAGTGAGCGATGTGATTTGGGTCACCACTGACGAGTGAGTGATGTGGTCGCTACTGACGAGTGTGCGATGTGTTAGTATGATTTAGAGGTCGCCACTTAGGAGTGTGCGATGTGATTCGGGTCACCACTGACAAGTGAGTGATGTGGGCGCCGCTGACAAGCGAGCGAAGTGTATATTTCAGGGTCAATGCTAGGGAGAGCATGTGACTTGTAAATTGATATTGAGTCGGTGCTAGGGAGAGCATGCGATGTGATTATTGTCAGGATCGACACTATTGAGAGTGTGCAATGTATTTTATGTGCTTCCACTATAGAGGGAGGATGATGAATATACGATTTAAATTGACCATGTTGATTTGACGTATTGTGATAATCAAATGTACAGGTGAAAGCGATCATGGAGAGAGTGAATGAAGTGACAATATTGTTTTCTTTCATTTTTATTGCAGTGGATGCAATAGCGGGGTGTGATTGATACCGATATATTGATGACATTTATTGGCGAGATGATGGTATGATTATATTGTGATATTTGAGATTTATAATATTTACCGCTATCATATCGAAGCGATGGAAATATTATGAATGCCGCTGATATGTCGAGGCAATGAATATTTTTTTTGGACGGTCATGTTATTGATGATGAGTATATCTATTGTGTATTGATATGAAATTATATTTTGTGGCATGTTTATGTTGAGAATAGGGACAGTTTAAAGAATCGAGTGTGGATCCACTGTGTACAGTAAGTGTTATTACATCTTATTATTTTAAGAATGTAATTTTATGCATTGTGATTATGGATATTATATGTATGTCAGTCATGGCGATGATATTGTGCAAGCCCGTAGTGGCGATGATATTATGTATGCAGTAGTGGCGATGACATTGTGCATGCTCGTAGTGACGATGGGATTATGCATGCCATTGTTGGCAATGCGTATTGATATATTGCTATTGTGTTAGCAGTGAATACTAGTGTGCCGTCATTGGGCGATGAATATTGATGTGCTGCTATTATGTTAGCATGAGTATTAGTGTACTGCTATTGTGTTAGCAATGTATATTGATGATGTGTTGATTGTAGAGAGCAGTGAACGTTGTGTTATACAAACCATATTATTGTTTCTTGGACACATGAGTTGTAGTCTCAAGAGAATATTGGAATGTTCCACGGGAACGAGGAATTGAGGTAAACCATTTCGTTTGGTTTAACCTGTTTGATATACGTGGATTGTGAATTATCTCGATTGATTTATATAGTTTATGACTTGAGAATGAAATTGAAATGACATATAGTATTGATATGTTCATTGAATATTTTTGCAGTGACGAGATAACAGTGGGGTGATGATGATCAGATTGAAATGATATCGGTTTTTGAAAACATGATTGTTTTGTATAATGTGAGATTAATGATCTGTCAATCATGTTATGTTGAGTTAACTGTAACCATGTTGGAATGAGATTAATGAACAGGTCATGAGATGTCATGGAACGTCACTGGATGACGTGAGATCGCTACGAATGTCCTGTGTGGACGTGTGATTATTGTGAACGTTGCGGGTCGACGTAGTAAGTACGAAATTATGATGTTATTCGCTGGTATGTAATGACAACACTGATAAATAATCATGTAGTGATTAATGATGAGTTAGACATGATGTGATAGACAATATAATGATGTCATAATGAGAATACATGGGATATATGAACATTCACTTTAGATGATTTATCATATTGATATTGTGTTAGAAACTGGAAGACATATAAATGATGATATATGCAATGAGACTGAGGTATGAGAAATCATGAATACATACTACACGATGATATGTTATTCATTTATGAAATAGTTCTTTGTTGAATAAAGGATCAAAAGGAATTACGTCATTGAGGCATGTGAGTGATTCTTATGTTGAATTTCAATCACACATATATGTGATAGTTTGTTGTAGCATGATGTGTGCAGGATTGCGTGAAACTTTTGACGCAGGGAATGTTTGATGACGGAAACATTATGAATATCAATAACGCGTAAATGACGAGGTACGTGGTTATGTTATGAGTATTTGAGAAATACTAATGAGCTTCTGTCTAATACTTCATACCAGATGATAGTTGGGTGATGAAATATAGAAACATTAATATTTAAAAGCATGTGAGTACTGTGATGAGCATGATACTATGATGCTACTGTACATGTAGGTGACTTAATCTACAAAGGTATGAGATTAATCAGTCAATGTTGATGTTGATACATTGTTTTAAATTAATTATATACAAGTGATTTGTAAGAAATGTGGGATAATACAAAGTAACTTATCTAAGTAGATAAGAAAAAAATGACGGGTTATGAGATAAAATTTGGGGAATGAACAATATTTGATATTGATGATATGTGATTGCTGTGCGTATAATGTTGATATACGTATGAGAATTACTAATGGGCTTTCTAGTAATTGCATTACGCCAGATAATAATCAGAAGATGATATAGGTGGAGTTGATGTTTAAGGACTCAAGAGTACCATTATTTCATACGGACAATGGTGATGTACGATAAAAGGTTGGTGTATCGTCATACATTCTGATATACACGTGATATGCATGGATTGCATGATTTAGCGATTATATGATGATGTTAATCTTGTAATGATTTACATGACATGGTACTAATATATGTTAGCTCATTAGATGCTAATGTTGGGATATGGTAAAGTGACGTGATTTGCAGCCGTCTGAGGTACAGTTGGATTCTGATGTCTCTTATGTTGAGCATCCTATTCGGATTCTGGATCGGGCCGATCGTAAACTTCGCAGAAAAGTGATTCCTATGGTTAAAGTCTAGTGGGAAAGACGGGGTGTCGAGGAGGCAACATGGGAAACGGAGCAACACATGTTCCTACACTATCCTGAGCTATTTGCTGGTATGTAAATATTTACTTTGGCTTTTATGGTAAGCGTGTATTCAAATTTCGGGGTCGAAATTTTATTAGTAGGGAAGAACTGTGATGCCCAGTTTATTTTGTTTATGATTAATAGTCTAATGGTAAATTATGGGATAATTTACGTGATTTAAATTTTGGGCCTCGTGTATTGGGTCGGGTCGAATTATTTGGGCATAGATGGAACTTTAGCATAATTTAAATGCTCGGGGACTCATATTAATTTTATTATTTGATCTGGAGACTTTAAATGCAAAACTTGAGATGTTTTAATTGTTGGGGAGATTTAACTTGAAATGGGTTTAATATTTGTTGGGTATTGTTTTAATTGTTGGAGATTAAATTTTTTACCCCTCATTCTCCTCCCAACTCATAAAAATCGCCCACCTTTCTCCCCCTTCTCCTCAACCCGTCGCCCCCCTCCTTTGCCAAAGAGGACATCGATTTTCATCTCCAAACCCTCTCATCTTGCAATCAATTGTAAGGTATGATACTCCTTCTTGTCCCAAGGCACCTTGCCCTCTTTATTTTCGAAATGGTGTATTGGTTTTTGCCATTTTTGAGTTCGAAAATTTAGGGTTGTGGGTGACATTTGTTTCAAAATTTTGGGGCTATTGGAGAGCTAGGCTTGGCCTTTATTGGTATGGATTTTGATGTGTTTTGAGTTGTTAATTGAAGGGGAGGCAATGAAATACTAGTGTGTGCAGATTTTTGGGAGTGTGTGTGTGAAGTGTGTGTGCAGAGTGTGTGTGTGCGTGAACAGTGTGTGTGTTAGTGTGAGTAGATGGTGTTTATGCAAGTTATTATGTATCCCTACATATATTGAAGTGTAAATGTGTTAAAGTACATACATGTATGTAGTTAGATGGAGTATTGTCAATGAAGAATGATAATTTGGAATTTGGATAGTATGATAAATTAATTGATTGTTGGAAGTTAATTGTGACTCACTTTATTGGATGGTTGATTGTTAAAAATAAATTGTGGAATTATGTCTTGGCTTAGTATTATTGTTGGTTAAAGAAAGAAAGAAATGAATACTAAAATCATGTATGTAATGTGTTTGTTAATATGCTTAGATGTGATTCAAGTGTGGGTCTAAGCCTTGTTAATGGGTGGTGAAAAGAACTAACTTGACTTGTAGCCATTGTAATATTTTGGTGGATGTTGGGCTATGGATGAAATGTGTTACCTTTGGAAGCATGTGTAGTGTGTGAATAAATGAGTTAGATACATGGTAGTATGTGTCATAACATGGATTAAAGATTGTGGTGATGTATATGCTTGAATGGCATCATATGAGTTTTAAATTAAGAATTATGAAACTCAAATGCATGTTTAATTTGTTTAAGTTGAATTCAATCAAAGGAATTTATATTGTGATTAAGGGAGTTTGGACATAAATATTAGAATATTTTATATCCATGGATTCTTTCTTTCATAGCTTGTTGCTTGAAGCATCTCGGTGTTGGGTTGGGTGTATGTAACATGCTAGATGTTTTAATGGAGTTTGTTGTTGGGAAGTTGGATTGTGTGAGACTATGGTCATCAAGTATTGATTATGAATTGACCCTTAAACTTTTGAGTTCATGTAGAGCCTTCTTGAGCTCTCGGACAACAAGGAGGGTGACTTGACGGTAAACACAGATTATAAGGCACGTAGTGACGTACGAGCAGGTATACTTATTATGAAGTACTTACACATTCATATATTCATGAATTATTAAATGTCATGATGGAACGTAAGAAATGTATATGTGTGATGAGTATGACATATGTGGCATGGTGGATACGTATTTGTACGTGATCCGAAAATATGAATATGTATGTGTGGTATGAGGGATGCGTAGTTATACGTGATCCGAGTATACGAGCTGAGTATTGATGCCTGGGCATGATCAATATGAGAAAATGTCGAGAATGAGATAGATTGATAGGTAGGATCATATCCGATATGAAATTGTTTATGACTAAGCATAAATAATAGATTTTGATTCTATTGAATTTATCGTGTTGAGGAGTATCATGTTTAAATAACGATACTGAATTTGATGTTATGAAAGCGTGTGAGTTTGAAACAGGAACAGTGTGTGGAAGCTATACAGATACAGAACCGTACAGGGAGTACATTTTTATAGATTTTAAATAATTGTAAATTATGATGTTATGATCGTATCATGATCTTTATTGTAAGGACCCTAATCCTTAAGTGCGGAATCAAGGCATAATAGAGCTAATATAAATGATCAGAGTGAGAAATAACGTGTTGAGTTTATGAGCTTAAGCATTACATGCCAAAAATAAGGACTACCAAAAATGGATTAATTACATTCCCCATCAAATGAATGCTATCAACTAGTTTTACACTACTCCTAGAGTAGACACTAGGCAAAATAATCCTGTCCTTCATCTACCAAAGATGCTCTTCAAGCTCACTGTCTCAACCCGTCTAGCCCTCCTATCATGCCAAACGTGTACCTACAAGGACAACCCCCAAACATGAGCAATAATAATCATTCATATTCAACACAATATGAAGATAAAGCGTAAATGCATAATCATAATAAAACACTTCCTGTTTTCCCCCTGCATTTCAAACGCTTCCCGTTTGGTTGTCCCTGTACCATAACTCATGAGTATAATCAATAGATTATTTTTAATGGTCTAGACATGTCATGACATATACCAGCTCATCAATACCAAATACTGATCACCAATCCCTAGTCTGTCCATCACAATGTATTTTAATGCCCCTCGCTTATTTACATATAGGCGGCATAGGATAACCTCGCTTCAATGGACATGCGGGACTCCCACCCCTCGCCTCACATTGAGCGACAAATACCCTTCCTCGCCCTATATGATAACCACGCTCAAATGTGACATGCGGCGCTCCCACCCCTCGCTTCACATTTAGCGGAACCAAACAAATAGCGGCAAGCATTAAAATCATCAAGGGATGACCACGACTCATGGGATGTGCACCAATAATCATATGCATCCATAAACATCATGCATAACATGTATTTGCATCCACAATGCAATACACATATATACTCGCATCCACAATGCATAAACAATGAGTATATAAGATACATGTACCGTTGGGTGCCCGTACGTCCACTACGTACCTTTCCAAAAGTGGATTTGATATGGCTTCAGTTCCTTGGTTGCGTTGCTACCTGGGATGGTTCTACACAATCACACAACCCCATATTAGAAGCCAAATAATAGCCAAATACCAAAAATTTGACAAAAGAAATCATTTCTGAAAAATCCACTGGCGGCGATCGATCGCTTCACCCAGGCGATCGGTCGCCTCAAAATTTTCACTGCGGCGATCGATCGCCTATCCTTGATTTGGCTACTGCCTCTCGGCGATCGGTCGCCTCATTTTAGGCGATCGATCGCCTAACCCGCAAAAATGCTACTGTCCCTTGGCGATCGGTCGCCTCTCACAGACATGCGATTTTCACCATTTTTGCTCCCAAAAACCTTCCAATCCATACCAACACTTTACTCAACAAACCAACAACATCAAATGCAACATAAACTACCAAAATATACTTCAAAAAAAGTATAAATCCAACATATAACCAAACCCACAACAACCCAACACAAACCCATTTCAAAATCCTTCAAAATCATACCAAACTTAAACAAAACTTTACAAAAACAACCATGAGGTATCCATACCTCTTGGGGATCTCAAATCACCCAACAAGCTCCACAAATCAAGATTTTTGAAAGGTTTCTCTTCACCCCAAAGCTTGAGCTCGAAAATGGAAGGAGGAAGGGTTTGTGGATTTGATTTTGGTAAAGTGTGGGTGTTGGTAAAGGTGGGGGGTTATAAGGGTATAAAAGGGGATTGGGTTTAATTAAAATAGGGTGCATCCCACAATACCACGGTGTATAAAACACCCCAACATGATATTTTCCAAAGCATTAAACCAAATGCACCGAAATATCAATTAAACACATGATTTCTAATTAATTGCTAACCAGGGCAAATAAATCATGCTTCCAACCATAATTCCTAACATACCCAACAAGCACCCTGAAATGCTATCCCGGGTCACCCTATCACGTGACTAAGCATTTCCACATAATAATTCCAACACATAATTAATTACCACCATAATTAATCATATAAACACAATTAATGCACCAAGTTGCAATTAATCATTTCGGGGATATCACAATACTCCCCTACTTATAAGATTTCGTCCTCGAAATCACATGCACTTACCCCAAAAGAAACTAAACATAAACACATACCAGAGAATAGTTCCGGGTAGTGCTGCACCATATGCCGCTCCGTCTCCCACGTAGCCTCCTCGACACCCCTGCGATCCCACTGAACCTTGATCATCGGTATCACTTTGTTCCGAAGTCTACGGTCTGCTCGATCCAGAATTCTGACAGGCCGTTCCACATAAGACACATCGGACTCTAACTGAACTTTGGAAGGCTGTAAAACATACGACGGATCCGGCTCATACTTCCGCAGCATCGATACATGAAACACATCATGTATACCAGATAAAGAAGGCGGTAAAGCCAGTCGGTAAGCTAAGGTGCCAATGCGCTGCAAAATCTCGTACGGTCCAACATACCTCGGAGACAGTTTCCCGCGCATCCCAAATCGCACAACGCCTCTGAAAGGCGAGATCTTCAAGAAGACCTTATCTCCCAACTGAAATTCCAACGGTCTCCGCCGTTTATTTGCATAAGCTGCCTGTCTGTCCTGGGCCGCTTTCATTTTCTGCCTTATTGTCTTTATCTTTTCTTCCATCTCCCGAATCAACTCCGGTCCTCCGACCGATTTGCGGTCCAAATCATCCCAACACAAGGGTGATCTACACCGTCTGCCATAAAGAGCTTCAAACGGAGCCATCTGAATACTCGCCTGGTAGCTATTGTTATAAGAAAACTCTACCAAAGGCACTGAATCTTGCCAAGAGGCATCGAACTCCAAAACACAAGCTCTCAGCATGTCCTCGAGCGTCTGAATAGTACGCTCGGTCTGGCCATCCGTCTGAGGATGATAAGCAGTACTCAATCTGACTTCAGTTCCCAAGGCTGACTGAAGACCTTCCCAGAAATGAGATGTGAATCGCGGATCTCGATCTGACACTATGGAAACGGGGATCCCATGCAATCTCACCACATCTCTAATATACAACTGCGCCATCCTCAAAAAGGTGAAAGTCATGCTATAGGGGATAAAATGAGCTACCTTGGTCAATCGATCCACTATCACCCAAATAGCATCAAAGCCTGAAGTACTCCTCGGCAAATGAGTCACGAAGTCCATGGAAATGTGTTCCCACTTCCACTTCGGTATCTCCAAGCTTCTCAACTCGCCGCCAGGTCTCTGTCTCTCTGCCTTAACCTGCTGGCAGATCAAACACCTCTTTACAAAAGCGACGACATCAGATTTCATTCTCTTCCACCAAAACTGGCTACGCAGATCTTTATACATCTTTTTCCCGCCTGGGTGGATGCTCAGTCTGCTACTATGAGCTCGTTCCAAGATCCCTCTATGCAACTCCGGCATACTCGGAACCACCCAACGGTCACCCAATCTCAAAGACCCGTCATCGGCCACTCTGAATTTCGTTGGCTGACCAAGATGTACTAAAGATAACCACCTCTGAACCTCATCGTCTGACCTCTGAGCTCTCCTGATGTTCTCATAGATATCTGGCTCAGCTAACAAGGTCGATACATACACAGGTGATGCATATCATAGCCCAGATGGCAATAGGAGGTCATCATAGCTGACAAATGGATGACATCCTCAGCAGAACTCCTCACTTTCCGGCTCAAAGCATCTACTGTCAAATTGGCTTTCCCCGGATGGTACTCTATCTCACAGTCATAGTCCTTGAGTAGGTCCATCCACCTCCTCTGCCTCATGTTCAGCTCTGCCTGAGTGAATAAAAACTTGAGGCTCTTGTGATCCGTGTAAATGGTAAACGAAGTACCATACAAGTAATGCCTCCAAATCTTCAGGGCGAAGATGATAGCCGCCAATTCCAAGTCATGAACTGGATATCTGGTCTCATGCGGCTTCAACTGCCTCGATGCATAAGCTACCACATGCTTATCTTGCATCAGAACACACCCAAGGCTCTGAAGTGATGCGTCAGTATACAGAACAAATCTGGAGTTCTCCGTAGGGATCACTAACACTGGCGCCGTCGTCAACCGGTGCTTTAATTCCTGGAAGCTCTCCTCACAAGCTTCTGACCAAAAGAAAGGTACACCCTTCTGGGTTAACTGCGTCAACGGCTTGGCAATCTTCGAAAAGCCCTCGACAAAGCGTCGATAATATCCGGCCAAGCCAAGAAAACTCCGGATCTCAGGCAAAGAAGTGGGGGCAGCCCACTCCATCACAGCCTCAATCTTCTTGGGATCTACAGATATCCCGCTGTTCGATATGACATGCCCCAGAAACACTACACTGCTCAGCCAAAACTCACACTTACTGAGCTTAGCATACAACTGATGCTCTCTGAGAATCTGAAGCACTGTCCTCAAGTGTTTCACATGCTCTTCCTCACTCCGGGAGTAGATGAGAATGTCGTCAATAAACACAATGACGAACTGATCAAGATACGGCTGAAAT
Organism: Haberlea rhodopensis; assembly: GCA_907163345.1. Classification (NCBI taxonomy): domain Eukaryota; kingdom Viridiplantae; phylum Streptophyta; class Magnoliopsida; order Lamiales; family Gesneriaceae; genus Haberlea; species Haberlea rhodopensis. The sequence goes on along the minus strand of CAJQUN010000033.1, from coordinate 3,850,312 downwards.
ACTCTGTTCATCAGACTCATAAAGACTGCTGGAGCATTCGTCACGCCGAACGGCATCACTAGGAACTCATAATGTCCATATCGGGTCCGGAATGCTGTCTTCTGCACATCTTCCTCTCTGACTCGAATCTGATGATACCCGGATCTCAAATCAATCTTGCTATACACCCTGGTACCTTGCAACTGATCAAACAGATCGTCGATCCTTGGAAGAGGATACTTGTTCTTCACTGTAGCCTTATTCAGTTGCCGGTAATCGATGCACAACCGCATCGAGCCGTCCTTCTTCTTCACAAAGAGAACTGGTGCGCCCCATGGCGACACGCTCGGGCGTATATATCCCTTGTCAAGGAGATCCTGCAACTGCTCTTTCAACTCTCTCAACTCAGCCGGTGCCATCCTATAAGGTGCACGAGAGATAGCGGATGTCCCTGGCAACAGCTCGATCCCAAACTCAACTTCCCTAGCCGGTGGGAATCCTGGGATCTCTTCTGGGAATACATCAGCAAACTCTACTACCACTGGCACATCCTCAACTCTCAATTCTTTATTCTTCCCAGACGTGTCCACGGCATAGATAAGATAGCTCGTGTGGCCACGTTCCAACAACTGAGTCATCTTGATCGCTGAAATCAACGGAATCTTCGCACGAGAACCGTTGCCATAGAAAGTCCACTGACTGCCCAACTCAGGTCTGAACTTCACTGTCATCTGCCGGCAATCTACCACTGCCTGATATCTGTTCAGAACATCAATACCCAAGATGCAGTCGAAGTCTGACATGCCCAACAGAATCAAGTCTGACCTCAATTCGTTGCCCTCAAAGGCAGTCTGCCATAAACTGATCATCAACAACATTTCTTCCAGTGGGTGTCGAGACCAAAAGAGGCGTGGGTAAAGAAGACGTGTGCATATGGTGTCTTTCCACAAAACCCACCGATACAAAAGAGTGGGAGGCACCTGTATCGATCAAAATAAAAGCAGGGTACGTAAATAAATGACACGTACCGGCGATCACCTCCTCTGGGGCTGCCTGGGCCTGCTCCCTGGTCAGTGCATACACCTGCCCCTGGGGTGGTCCTACTGTCTGACCTCCCGATGGTCGAGGCCCAAACTGCTGCCTCTGATGCACTGCTCTCTCATCAAATCTCGGCCGGTTGCCCTGGAACTCTGACTGTCCTCCCCGAGTGGGGCAATACCGAGCGATGTGGCCCATCTTGCCACAGATATAACAAGCAGGACACTTGTTTGAAGAATGTGGCCCTCCACAATTGTCGCACCTCGGCTCTCCCGGCCTATTTCCTTGTGAAGATCCTCGGTTGGCGGACCAATTGCCCTTCTTGCCCTCCTGCTTCTGTCCAAAGAATTTCTTTCCACCAAATCGCGAAGATGAAGAGGCACCACGGGGTTTAAATGGCTCTCCCCGAGGCCTCAAGCTGTCATTAGTCTGCCTCTGTTGCGGTACCGGTGGCGGCATAGCACTAGGATAAGCTCCCACCCCAAGCTTGGCAAGCTCCGCCCTTGTGAGAGCATCATCAAAAGAAGTTGGATTATTGGTGATAACCCGGTCATAGAGCTCCGGTCGCAACCCCTTCATAAAGTTCCTCATCTTTGCGTGCCCATTGGTGGCAATGTGGGGAACGTACCTCAGCAACGAAGAGTACCGTGTGGCATAGTCTGCCACTGTCATGTTCCCCTGCTTCAAACTTGTAAATTTGTCCTCCTTCGTCTGTCTCGCCGCTGCGGAGAAGTACGGGTTCAGAAACCTAGTCCTGAAGAGTGTCCAATCAATCACAGCACCCAGTGCTCTTAGCTCCATCACCGTGCTCCTCCACCACATGAGAGGTTTCTTAACTAACTGAAATTCCGCCAGCCTCAGCCAAGCTGTAACAGCACAAGGAGCCGATACAAAGATCTGTTCAAGTCTTTCCAGCCACTCTTCAGCCTCTTCTCCGGACTCTGTCCCCTCAAACCGGGGCGGATGGTAAGACAGAAATTGCGTCAGACTGATCTCACCCGGTAGTAATAACTGAGCTACGGGTTCCATGCCTACGGCCGGTGGAGGTAGAGGGTTCACTTGTCCAACGCTTGCGTTTACACTACCAACATCTCCAACCTCCTCATTAGCAGCCATGTTGTAACACAAATGTTAACAACAATTCCAAAGCAATATATATGTTATGCCGTTAGATAACAGGAATGAGAATAAGCACGTTAGTATAACAGGATATACATTAATATGCACCACATGCATAACATGCTTCAAATGTAAGCACCTAGCCAATCATGCTAAGGCTACCCTTCACTCGTTCCCGGGTTCTCTAACCACTGCTCTGATACCACTAATGTAAGGACCCTAATCCTTAAGTGCGGAATCAAGGCATAATAGAGCTAATATAAATGATCAGAGTGAGAAATAACGTGTTGAGTTTATGAGCTTAAGCATTACATGCCAAAAATAAGGACTACCAAAAATGGATTAATTACATTCCCCATCAAATGAATGCTATCAACTAGTTTTACACTACTCCTAGAGTAGACACTAGGCAAAATAATCCTGTCCTTCATCTACCAAAGATGCTCTTCAAGCTCACTGTCTCAACCCGTCTAGCCCTCCTATCATGCCAAACGTGTACCTACAAGGACAACCCCCAAACATGAGCAATAATAATCATTCATATTCAACACAATATGAAGATAAAGCGTAAATGCATAATCATAATAAAACACTTCCTGTTTTCCCCCTGCATTTCAAACGCTTCCCGTTTGGTTGTCCCTGTACCATAACTCATGAGTATAATCAATAGATTATTTTTAATGGTCTAGACATGTCATGACATATACCAGCTCATCAATACCAAATACTGATCACCAATCCCTAGTCTGTCCATCACAATGTATTTTAATGCCCCTCGCTTATTTACATATAGGCGGCATAGGATAACCTCGCTTCAATGGACATGCGGGACTCCCACCCCTCGCCTCACATTGAGCGACAAATACCCTTCCTCGCCCTATATGATAACCACGCTCAAATGTGACATGCGGCGCTCCCACCCCTCGCTTCACATTTAGCGGAACCAAACAAATAGCGGCAAGCATTAAAATCATCAAGGGATGACCACGACTCATGGGATGTGCACCAATAATCATATGCATCCATAAACATCATGCATAACATGTATTTGCATCCACAATGCAATACACATATATACTCGCATCCACAATGCATAAACAATGAGTATATAAGATACATGTACCGTTGGGTGCCCGTACGTCCACTACGTACCTTTCCAAAAGTGGATTTGATATGGCTTCAGTTCCTTGGTTGCGTTGCTACCTGGGATGGTTCTACACAATCACACAACCCCATATTAGAAGCCAAATAATAGCCAAATACCAAAAATTTGACAAAAGAAATCATTTCTGAAAAATCCACTGGCGGCGATCGATCGCTTCACCCAGGCGATCGGTCGCCTCAAAATTTTCACTGCGGCGATCGATCGCGCCAAACATGGCGATCGATCGCCTATCCTTGATTTGGCTACTGCCTCTCGGCGATCGGTCGCCTCATTTTAGGCGATCGATCGCCTAACCCGCAAAAATGCTACTGTCCCTTGGCGATCGGTCGCCTCTCACAGACATGCGATTTTCACCATTTTTGCTCCCAAGAACCTTCCAATCCATACCAACACTTTACTCAACAAACCAACAACATCAAATGCAACATAAACTACCAAAATATACTTCAAAACAAGTATAAATCCAACATATAACCAAACCCACAACAACCCAACACAAACCCATTTCAAAATCCTTCAAAATCATACCAAACTTAAACAAAACTTTACAAAAACAACCATGAGGTATCCATACCTCTTGGGGATCTCAAATCACCCAACAAGCTCCACAAATCAAGATTTTTGAAAGGTTTCTCTTCACCCCAAAGCTTGAGCTCGAAAATGGAAGGAGGAAGGGTTTGTGGATTTGATTTTGGTAAAGTGTGGGTGTTGGTAAAGGTGGGGGGTTATAAGGGTATAAAAGGGGATTGGGTTTAATTAAAATAGGGTGCATCCCACAATACCACGGTGTATAAAACACCCAACATGATATTTTCCAAAGCATTAAACCAAATGCACCGAAATATCAATTAAACACATGATTTCTAATTAATTGCTAACCAGGGAAAATAAATCATGCTTCCAACCATAATTCCCAACATACCCAACAAGCACCCTGAATGCTATCCCGGGTCACCCTATCACGTGACTAAGCATTTCCACATAATAATTCCAACACATAATTAATTACCACCATAATTAATCATATAAACACAATTAATGCACCAAGTTGCAATTAATCATTTCGGGGATATCACATTTATGCATTGTTATGATATGGGTAGTGTGATGTTGGTATGCTCACCCTGTGTGGGGGTTGTTTCTGTTGAAACAGGTATTACAGCTACAAGGTTATTTTGGCGTAGCAAGCTCGAGCTTGGTTGGATAATATTGCTTCCTGAAGCGTAGAATGAGATTGGGTAAATGGTACACATTATTTATGCTACTAGATGGTTATCCATTATTTGTTGCTCGCATGTGAGGACTTGGAGTCGTGTATATGGACTGTAATAATGGTGTTGGGAGTCCACTTCTTATATCTTCCTATTTTTGTGTTTTCCCTGGCTGGGAACTCATTTATGGTGATGATTTTGTTTAGTATTGTATTTTCCCTGGCTGGGAGTTATTTTATTGATGTGCTATATTTTCGGATAGCCTAATTATGGGGAGACTCTGCCCAAATTTTTATAAAAGTCATGGGGCTTATGTGAAGCGTGTAATGATCCTTTTTAAAGAATGAAAAGAAAATGAAAAAATTTTCCATACACAAATGACGTCATAATTGCACTAATGACGAGTTAAGGGGGTTGGGGTCTTACAGATCGGCAATAGTGGTCGATCGATCACTTTTTAAATTTTAAAAATGGAAGACGATGAACAGTACGCTCGATCGATCGAGCAAAGTTGCCGATCGATCGAGATGGTCGGTCGATCGATCGAGATAGCTGCTTGATCGATCGAGCAAGGAAGAAATTTGGGCATCAATTTTCTGGAGCTCTCGATCAATCGAGCACTTCTAGTCGATCGATCGAGAGGCCCTGTTTTCTGGTATATATTGTTGTGTTGTTGGGGAATCGATGCATGCTTCGCCCGGGGTCTTTTAAAATGGTTAATCGTCATGAATTGATGATATATTTGGTGATTGTGAACGTGCTTGGGCACGTGGTTGCATGCTCGAAAATAATTGTGATTTATTTTATGTGTTAGCAGATGATTCATCGGGTCACGGGATTAAGACAAAGACTGGTTCTGACTATCGGACTATAAGGTATGTGTAACGTACGTAGCATACATATATATATTATTATCAAGTGCATGAATAATATATGGTTGTTGCAATAACTTGATATGCATTGGGAATTATATGGTGCCGCTATTGAGCGAGCAATGATTGAGATGTTGTCTTTATGGAACGAACATCAGTCACGATGCCGCTGCTGTTGAGCATGCGAGAGTATGGAATGCCGACGCTATTGAGCGAGCGATGAAATATGATGTGATAGAATTATGGAATTATGGCATAGATACATGTGTTATCTGTAATCATTAGTTGAATGATTTACTCATACTTAATTATGAAAATGGCATGGTAAGAATGGGCGTAGTTAATCAATGTGATGATTAACTGATTTTGGAAATTTAATGGTTTAGTTATTGTGAGAACATGAACAGCACGGGGAATCCTATGTGATTGAAATACTATACAGGGAGTATCTTTTACGTTTACAGCTTTATGTTCTGTAAATTATGAATTACGATATTGTGATTATTAGATCGGTGGTATTTGTACGCCCACCCCGTGTGGGGGTTGTCTCTGTTGGGGCATGTGGAACAGGTACAACGGTAGCTCCAGAGTTGAGATCGAGCTATGGATTGGATATACTTCCAGGATCGAGGTACCAGTGCAGGTATTGAGTAGGGAACTTTATACATTAAATACACATTCACTCATTTGATGGTCGCATGTGAGCACTGCTATATGTGTATATGGGTTGTATAAAGGGCATGGGCCTTTCTCTTTTTATTTATGGGTTGCATGCAATTAATTAAGGAATTGCTAAATGAATTCAGAACATGTTAGTGTATTATAAAGGTGCATGCTAGTGGACTTGGTTGGGGGAAATTGGACATTACATGGAATAATGTAAGAAATTTTATTGTTGGTATATTATGCTATGGTTGCATGTGGTTTTCCCCCTTATTACATGATTGAATGCACTAAATACATGGGTTAACAAACTAATAGCGGGTTAAGGGCGCGGGGTCCTTACACAATACTTATGTTATGTGGTTGTTTCTATAGCGACTTATAGAGGGGGAGGCCGGGATTGTGAGTCGACTTCTGCTGCGAGATGAACCAATGATTTGGATTTGAACATGTTAGGATTGTTCATATGTACATGATGTAGAATATGTCACCGTTGTTCTGATAATAGTGTAATAACTGACATAGTATGACTCTTAATCAGTATGACTTATTACTTAATCCTACTTTATAATTGTGTAATGATTTGATACATAAAGGACTAAGTAGCGAGGACACCACACCACACGTTCGAGGTCATTACAAATCAAGCAATTTTGGTATTTGCCATCATCACTAGCAAATCTAATTACCTATGACAGCGTGTGGAGTTGTCTATCCGGAACGTCATCATTGTCTCACCTTTCTCAGGTTGGCCATGCTATTCGACTATCATTGAGTTATGACGGATGGCAAGGCATCCTTTGGGATGACGTTGAGGAGATTTTGCCGCCCATATCCGCTATTGTGATACAAGATCCCACCACAACCACTCCGAGGAGGGATCCAACCAGACCTTCAGACAGTCGGACTACATCTCGGCTGACTTCATCATCTACTGCCCCTTGGTCTACCCTTTGATGCTAGACTCGCTACACCACGAGCTACAGGAGATGCGTCTAGATTATAGGGAGTTCATGCAATACTAATTTGCATGGAACAATGCATTTGCACAGGGCATCCCGGCCATCCATTTTCCGCTACCGCCTACCTTCCCACATATCAGCCATACCCACCACCACCAGCGGAGCACGAGGATGAGGGCGATGATTACTGACAATCGTTGTGGAGGTATGTTCTTTGCCTTTGCTTTTATTGTTTATGTGCATTGAGGGCAATGCACATATTAAGTTTGGAGGGTGTTTACTGTCTGTTGCTTGGTTGTTTTTTGCTGGCTATCTACTACAACTATCACTTGTGTCGTTTTTTAGCACCTACAAATTTTTTATGACAATGAGTTCAAACTTGAGAAATAATTTAATTACAATAGCGATTCTATGACATGATAAAACTGATCTCACCTTACCTCTCAACTTGAGTCTTTAAAAAATTTGGCATGTATGTTAATATCATTCGTTGAGTTAGTATGTCAAGATTGAGGAATACTTTGAACGCATTGAGTCACGATTTTCTGGATTTGCATGTTTAATAGTGAAAAATTCATGTGGGCTCAATGATTTGTCTTGAGCATCTTAGAGTTATCCTAGAACATATTTGATAGCACTTTGTGGCGAAATTTTAATTATGAACTTGAATTAGAGATAATCTAGGCGATCTTTGGAACGTTGGAACCTCTATATCATTGCTAACTAACTATCAGCTCCTATATTAACAACCAAGCTAACGAGTAACTGTGAAACCTAACAAGCTATGTAAACTATAATGTGATGAGCTGATACAAAGAACCGCCAACTGTTGTGAACCAGCTGAGCTAACTCTCAAAATCTCAACAAAGTAACTTTTCTTTTGGAATTTCGGTGTAAAGAATACTAATTGTGATCAAGGTTCTGTAAAAAAAACGCAAAATTTGGTAAGAATGGAAGTGGAGCATCAAGCACTACTAGTTTATAACTTCTTGGAAACTTAAGGTTAAAAAATATATTTATGTATAATTATAATAAATTTAAAATTACATGTATAAATTTTATATCAATGAAAAATAAATGAGCCGTAGTCTTTTCTGGGAAAAATGGTTTCAGATTATTTAAAAACAATATAAAAGCTTTACTATTTTATTTTATTAAAAATATTAAATTAGTCTGATATGAATACCTAAACTAAACAACTCAAACTATGTGCTTAATACGGTCAAACTTTGACCATTTTCAAGCTTTTGACCAAATTTTTGCGTTTACCTAAACTAAACTCACACTATGTGATTAATCAGGCTTTTTTCATATTGGTTGTGACAGTTTGGGGTCTAGGTTAGATATTATAGATGCGAAGCATGTGAAAATTGCAAGTGTGTAAGAAGTTTTTTATTTCTTTCACCATCACTTACTTCCCTTTGAGATCATTAAGTTCTGAACCGAGAAAAGAAAAGGGAAAGGGAGTAAGTTTGTGTTTGCAAATTTTTACGGGAAGTGTTTATCTATTTTTTTAGATAAAAAAAAAAAAGATTTTTAATGTTCGATTTTCTTGCTTTCAATTGCGGTCGTATGATTTTTGGGAGGAGGGCAAAAAATTTTAAATTAAAGGTTTTAGGCCAAGAACTTTCAGGGGTTAAAATATAATTTAGGGCAAACTACAATTTTTTGGGAAAATTGTAATTTTTTTAAAAAAATTAAGGTATATATATTTTTTTTTTTGGAAGGGTGGCACTTGCCCCTGACTCACTCCGTCTTTGCTTGTTATTGTTGTTGCTTCTCTTTTAAAAAATAGGTAAACACAGAAGTAGATAAACAAGTAATGTCATGTTTCTGGCTACTTTGAGTTGGGCGATAGCAATTTATAATTAATTGAAGTTCATTAAACAGTTTATAATTTCAATGACAAGCAATCAATGATTTTACTTAAAAATAACTTTTTTCAACTTGAAGTAAAAAGCATCATAAAATACTTTAAATCGCAATAGCAGACACACTCTAAATAGAATTGAATAATAGAACATGGTTGTGCAATGGGGGATGGGCGCATTTAGTGAGAAATGAAGTTAAAGGCGGACCGATAAAGCAAATATAAAACTAGGGGATAGACATTGAACCATAAATAGAGTGTGAGTTCAATTTCTTCCATTTATTACATGACGTAATAGCCTCATTATTCTCAACTGTCGCAATAACTCTTTACATTTATTTGGTTTTAATGGTCATTCAATCTGATAATATTGTATAGACCCCTTTCACTTCAATGCATGAACTACCCCTAACCCCATTCTCTGTTTGCTAATTTACATAATTACCCTCCCCAGCATATAACTAACATCTTAAGCATCATTATACCTTACATGGACAGTATATGGTGTTGTTTCATAGATTACTAGTGTTAATTGTAATATGGACGTTAAACTACATGTGAAGGCATTTATTTTAGTATTAAGTAATCTTGCAACTTCACGTGTTGTGAAGTTACAGGCATAACAAAGATGGACTTCAAGGGAAGATTTGTTAGCATAAAATACCCAGCAAGCCAAACGTTGGCCCGATGGGCTTTATGAGCCCTAGCCCACTTAGCTGTCTCATGAACATTATAAATATAAGGTTCACTCTAGGTTATAATCTTCCATTCAATACTCTCATAAGTCGTCATCACACTAGCACTGGTGTCGTGCTTGTAGATCTGGTCAGGTTGATTGGACTCGAGGATCACCGCCGCAGATTGATTTCGCTGTTCATCGGTAATTCTTTTTTCGTGCATTTATATTGATGTTTGCATAATAATACATGAATCAGGCGCGATCGTCCGTCCCCGGGTCAGATCTGTTTACTGTTTATTTTCCGCTGCGTTTGGATCTGGCGCCGGGGTAAGGAAACCCAACAGTGGTATCAGAGCCAGGTTGCGTTTTGATTGATGTATGTGATAATTAATTTTTTTTATTAGATCGTTCCCAATATGCTGATCGTTTTTTTTTTTCTTTTGAAATCAATCTGTCCGAAAAAAAAAAAAAAAAACGTACACTGTTCATCGTTTTTGTTATCGATTTTCCGGCAGCTCGCGCGGCGGCACACGCGGCGGAGAAGTGTTCTCCACCACCGTGCGTCGCCTACGAATGACTGCGCTTCACTGTTCGTCACGTTCAGTGATTTATCGCGCAAAAGGGGTCGCGAGAAGCCACTGTAATTTTTATTTTCCCAGAAACCATTCGCGTCCGATTTGTTCTCGTTTCTCCGCGCCGAGTTGCTTTATCTTGTAGAGAACTCGATGTGCGCGGCTCCAGATCGGCGAGATGAAGACAGCGGCGCGAGATGAAGGCGGCGGCGCGAGCTAGGGTTTCTGAAACCCTAGCCGCCGCGCCTGTCATGGTGGGGATGGAGATGAACAGTGCCATAACCCTAATTTTCGATTTCAATTAAAAAAAAAAAAAAAAATTATTTTTATTAAATCCGAAAATTGGGTATTTTGGGTTGAAATTGATTTTCTAATTTTGGATCCAAATTGTTTGGAGTCCATAAATTATTTTGAGTCATTTTAGATGTTTTTATCCGGATATTGTTTTTGAAGAATAAATCATAAACTTAATTAATTAAAAATATGATTTTTAATTTATTAAGTGTAAAATAGAGATTTTACATATTAATTGCAAATTAGATGGAAATGTTCCATTTAATTTATTTTCAATTAACCTTATGATTTGAAAGGTAAAATATAGATTTTATCAATTAGTTGAAGTTTAATTAATTAGAAATTAAATAAAATTGTTTTATTTAATTTTTAATTTTATTTTCAACTAATGATGCGATTAGTGGGAAACGATAGAATAAATTAATTATTGTGCTCTAATTACATGTGATGTAATTAGTACAAATTACATATGATGTAATTGTTTAGTTTAATTACATATCTTGTGATTGAATGATGGATGATTACGGGCCTTGACCAATGTGTTTAGGTGAATGCTTAGGTTTTTTATTATTTCATTATTTTTGTGATTTTGGTTTTCGGGCCTGCGAGCCTGCTCTCTCTATTTTCTGATGTATCCCACCCCGGTTTTGTATCCCTATTCTCTTGTTTGCACGATTTAAATGTAAAAACTTTAGAATTAGTGGGAGATCGAGATTGAAGATGGAGCATCAAGAATCAAGACATGTATAATGGAAGCAAAAATGTAATAGGATTGCATTACATACCTGCATAACCTTAGACAGACTTGTGATCCACGTATGGCTCACGTGGATCAATTAGGAAAAGGCCGCAATCGTCCATATTTATTTATTTTATTATGCATGCGATGTATGATAATTTTTGTTTGTATGTTTTATTAAAACATAGTTGCATGAATCCGGCAAACAAACAATCAAGCACTTGATGAGATTTTAAAATAAATTAAATCCCTCTTTTGAATATGATTCAAAAATTTAATATCAAACTGATAAGGGGAGCTCAAAAGGGTTTGTCGCTTCCTGTCTTCCATCAACAGTTAAGCCACGAGACGCTACTTGTGTCATATTGCCTTACTCACCCACGTGGGGGGCATTTGGCATGAGAAAGCTGTGTGTTTAACTGCCACTTAATTAAGGGTGCGGTTATGTTAACCTTTTAGATTACTCACCCACGTGGGGTTTTTTGGGCGTGACATTGCCATCCGTGGGATGGGTTAGTTTGACGTGAGAAGGCATAATTGTCCTGCCCACGTAGGGTTATGCCAATCGCGAGACAAATATCTTGGGGATTGCATATGATGCAATTGTGATCTACCTTTAGTATCATAAAGCCGGTGGGCCCACGTCCGGGGTTTTCATGAGCTAGTTGGACTCCAAGCCCACTAAGAAAATATGATTTTCCGTTCATTTGTCATGAGGGTGATGAATTCAAAAAATTTAGTGGGAGCATTCAATAACAAAGTCCATGTTTTTGAATTAATTAATAATCAAACGATTTGCTTATATTTTCTGTTTATTTTTCAGTATTAAAATGGCCAAGAATCCGATTGCATCTATTCTCGATACAAACAAATTAACTGGGCAAAACTACAATGATTGGCTAAGAAATTTGAAAATTGTTCTGGATTCTGAAAAATTGACGTATGTGCTTACAAAGCTACCCCCTGGAAAGGTTCCTGAGGGTTCGACTCCTGATGAGATTGAGACTGTCCAGAAATGGAAGGATGACGATCTCAAAACGCGATGCTATATGATGGCATCAATGTCGAATGAACTTCAGAGACAGCATGAACATATGAACCATGCCGCCGAGATTCATACTCACCTGCAAGAGTTGTATGGTGAGCATACTCGTTCTCTACGTTACAGTGTTGTCAGAGACCTATTCCGTGCCCATATGAGGGAAGGGTCTTCAGTCCAAGCTCATGGATTGAAGATGATAGGTCTTATTGAGAAACTTGCTAGCTTAGATACGATCTTGGAGAACGAATTGGCGTTGGATGTGATCCTTCAGTCTCTACCAGACTCATTCAAACAATTTGTGGTGAACTTCAACATGCACAAAATGGAGTGCACACTTGCAGAGCTTGTCAATATGTTGACTACTGCTGAGGCTGCTATGAAAGAGGAAAAGCCTGTTCTGTTGATTAATTCTTCTTCTAAATCCAAGAAGAGTTCTTGGCCTAAGAAGAGGAAGGATACTGGGAAGCGTTCTCAGCCTGCACCACAAAAGAAAAAGACTAAGGGGCCGACTGCGTCAATTAATGAAGAACAAAAATGCTTCCATTGCGGCAAACATGGGCATTGGAGGAGAAACTGCAAGGAATATCAGGATCAGAAGCGTTCTGGACCAGGTATATTCTTTGTTGAAGTTAATGTTTCCATTAGTTCAGCTTCTTGGGTATTGGATACCGGTTGTGGATCACATCTGTGTAATAATATGCAGGTCATGACAAGAAGCAGCAAGCTACAAAATGATGAGATCTTTTTGAGGCTTGGAAATGGTGCAAGGGTTGCAGCCACATCTATTGGAAAAGTTAATTTAGCTCTAGATTCTGGTTTTGATTTAGTTTTAAACGATTGTTTATTTGTTCCAGACTTGATTAAGAACATTATTTCTATTCCTGTTTTGGATAGAGAAGGTTTTTCTTTTAATATTTCAAATGGGATTTGTCATATTTTAAAGAATGGTTCTATTATTGGTTCTGGCACTTTGTTAAATGATCTGTATGATTTAAAACTAGCTGATACACCGGTTTGCTTTCAACAAATGGGAAAACGTAAGGCTGATAATCTATCTCCTGCAAATATTTGGCATGCTAGACTAGGTCATATTTCTAAGGGAAGGATGAGTAAATTGATGAGTGAAGAATTGTTTGATTCATCAGACTTGGATGCACTTACCACTTGCAACTCCTGTCTCAAAGGAAAAATGACCAAAAGACCTTTTGGTGGTCATTCTGAGCGAGCCAAAAATCTATTGGATTTGATCCATTCAGATGTTTGTGGGCCGTTAAGTGTTAACGCACGAGGAGGATATTCTTACTTCATTACATTTATCGATGATTATTCGCGATATGGGTATGTGTATCTCATAAGATACAAGTCTGAAGCTTTTGAAAAGTTCAGAGAATTCAGACATGAAGTGGAGAAACAACTAGGTACAAGTATTAAAGCACTTCGATCTGATCGGGGTGGTGAATACTTGAGTACCGAGTTCATAGATTATCTTAAAGAGAATGGGATTCTCTCTCAGTGGACACCGCCCGGAACACCACAACTTAATGGTGTTGCTGAGCGAAGGAATCGGACTTTATTGGATATGGTTCGATCGATGATGAGTTGCACTGGACTTCCAATGTCGTTTTGGGGCTATGCGCTTGAAATTGCATGTCATTTGTTAAACAGAGCTCCTTCAAAAGCTGTTACTTCTACCCCATATGAGATATGGAGTGGGAAGTCACCAAATTATAATTATTTAAAGGTTTGGGGTTGCGCTGCTTATGTGAAGCAGATGGTGGATGACAAATTGGATATGAGATCTATATTGTGTTATTTTGTGGGATATCCTAAAGAAACTAGAGGTTATTATTTTTATAACCTACGGGAACAAAAAGTGTTTGTTTCCAGAAATGCTACATTCTTAGAAAATGAGTTTCTGAAGAATATAGATGGGAAGGATATGAATCTTGAAGTAGTTCAAGAACCACAAATGTCTACCCCAATGGAAGCAAGTAAAATTTCTGAACCATCAATTGAACCAGAAGTACACGCACCAAGGAGATCTGAAAGGGTTTCAAGAGCTCCTGATAGAATGAATCTACTCCTTGAAAGTAGTCAAGATATAGACCATGGATATGATCCTTGGACTTTCAAGGAGGCGATGTCAGATATTGATTCGGGACATTGGCAAGATGCCATGAAATCTGAAATGGACTCCATGTACTCCAATAAGGTATGGACCTTAGTGGATCCTCCTGTGGGAATTGTTCCCATAGGTTGCAAATGGATCTATAAGCGAAAGCTTGGGGTGGATGGAAAGGTGATTACCTATAAGGCACGTTTGGTTGCAAAAGGTTATACTCAAAGGCAAGGAGTTGACTATGAGGAAACTTTTTCACCAGTAGTGATGCTGAAGTCTATACGGATTTTATTAGCAATATCTGCATATTATGACTATGAGATATGGCAAATGGATGTGAAGACTGCTTTTCTCAATGGTGACATTGATGAAGAAATTTATATGAAGCAGCCAGAAGGCTTCACATCCATTGGGAGTGAGCAAAAGGTTTGCAAACTCCAGAGGTCCATTTATGGGCTAAAGCAGGCGTCCCGAAGTTGGAATATCCGTTTTGATAACACTATCAAAGAGTTTGGTTTTGTTAAAAATCCGGAAGAAGCATGCGTTTACAAGAAGGTTAGTGGGAGTGCGGTTACATTTGTAGTGCTTTATGTCGATGATATCCTACTCATTGGGAATGATATAGGATTGATGAAATCGACTAAAGCATGGTTATCTGCTAAGTTCTCTATGAAAGATTTGGGAGAAGCATCCTATGTGCTTGGCATAAGGATCTATAGGGATAGATCTAAGAGGATGCTGGGGCTCTCTCAATCTATGTACATAAATACTGTGCTAAAAAGGTTTAGCATGGAACAGTCAAAAAGGGGATATCTTCCAACATGTCATGGTGTTCATCTCTCGAGGTCAATGAGCCCAAAGACTGATGAAGAGAGAGAAAAGATGGCATCAATACCATATGCTTCGGCTGTTGGAAGCATAATGTATGCTATGATATGTACTAGGCCTGATGTGGCATATGCTCTTAGTGTAACGAGCAGATATCAGGCAGATCCCGGTGAAGGTCACTGGAAAGCTGTGAAAACAATCCTTAAGTACTTACGAAGAACTCAGGATATATTCATGGTTTTTGGATCCGAAAGTGGAGAGCTGAAACTTGAAGGCTACGTTGATGCTAGTTTTCAGTCAGACGTAGATGACTCTAAATCGATGTCCGGATTTGTATTTAGGCTTAATGGTGGTGCTGTCTCTTGGAAGAGTTCCAAGCAAGACACCACAGCGAATTCCACCACTGAAGCTGAATACATTGCAGCATCAGATGCAGCTAAAGAGGCAGTTTGGATGAGAAATTTCATCCAAGAGTTGGGTGTAATTTCCAGTGCAGTTGACCCAGTCTCTGTGTACTGTGACAACAATGGAGCTATTGCACAAGCAAAAGAGCCAAGATCTCATCAAAATCCAAACATATACTGAGAAAATACCACCTAATTCGAGAGATAGCTGGTAGAGGCGACATCCTTATCGAGAGAGTTGCTTCAACAGACAATGTGGCAGATCCACTGACGAAGCCTTTACCACGACTGGTGTTCGAGAGACATCTTGAGAAGATGGGCTTGATGAACATGGGTAGTTGGCTTTAGGAAATTATTATAGTCATAAATGATATCATTTGAATCAATAGTTGATTGATTGTATTTATAATCATATTGTGACAGATCTTTGTTTGATTATTAATAAATGTGGCATTCTTCATCTATTTACCCATGTATCATGATGCATTGATGAAGTCCTTGAGATTGCTATAGTCCACAGAATGTGGTTACGCATATGATGGTGACCATGAAATACATTCTCGACTGCGATTTCTAAATGTTCCTGGTCGATGAGCCTTCGAGAATGGGATATCGATATATGCTCGTTAGAGACTGGTATTCATGATGTGTCTATTGTAGTGCGCCGCGTTTCATCGGCGTTGGCTTGGAGAAGTCAGCACACTTGAATAGGTGCTCATTAGGAATGAATTCACTGAACGACCCTACTCGGGATTCTATAAGTGGTTACCACTTGTCGAGTATAGAATTTCTAGTCATAGTTGTGCACCATTACTCCTCATGACCCGAGGCGTCATTGAGGTCTTGATAGATAACTGTGTACTTTGATTTAATGACTGATCACATGTGGGTCATAAAGTTGTTATTTTGGGTATGCAGTGATGATGTCAGAGACCTATGATTGTCGTTGGGGATTCACCACTGGTCTTGATGAACCAGGATGCCCTATGTGTTTTTCTGTATATGATTCAAGGAATCTTTGGCCAGAGTGGGTAGTGCTTGTGAAAAAAGAGTTTTTCATATACGCACACAATGAATCATATAACGTGAAACAAATGCATAGTTATTGAAATCATAAAGGGTCTCGATCAACCAATGCCCTTGATTCAATCGGGACATATTGAGTGAAAGGAATGTACTGCACGCTAACTATGGCTGACAGGTTCTCGTACGTTGCTAGTCATTTGTATCTAGGTCTTTGTGAAGCGCAGATGCTAGGCGCTACCCACGATCGGTAGGTTGTTGCTGGAATTATATTCCCGTCATTGTCTATTAAAGGAGTTTAATTGACAATGGGGCATTTAGGGTAAGCCCAAGAAGTTGTTTGACTTCTAAAATCACAAAGGTTGTGATCCTACTGCTATGATACACTTGAGCCTCACTGGGTCACAATCAACCGGCCGCCGATCTATCGATGAGAATTGAGACTTAAAGGTTAAGTGCTCAAATTGAGTGATTTGGTATAAATGAATTTAATTTTTTGAAAGCTCCTCATTCTAGTGGAGTTTCTATATTTGAAAGTGTTTCATCTATAGAAAGTTCTAAAATTAAATCATTTGATATATTTATGTTTCATAATTATGTACAATGGTTGTACATCAAGTTATTCAATTGGATTGACTTACTTGGATTATGATTTTATTGTTTTGTGTTGGCTTTTGGGCAAGTGGGAGATTGTTAGCATAAAATACCCAGCAAGCCAAACGTTGGCCCGATGGGCTTTATGAGCCCTAGCCCACTTAGCTGTCTCATGAACATTATAAATATAAGGTTCACTCTAGGTTATAATCTTCCATTCAATACTCTCATAAGTCGTCATCACACTAGCACTGGTGTCGTGCTTGTAGATCTGGTCAGGTTGATTGGACTCGAGGATCACCGCCGCAGATTGATTTCGCTGTTCATCGGTAATTCTTTTTTCGTGCATTTATATTGATGTTTGCATAATAATACATGAATCAGGCGCGATCGTCCGTCCCCGGGTCAGATCTGTTTACTGTTTATTTTCCGCTGCGTTTGGATCTGGCGCCGGGGTAAGGAAACCCAACAAGATTAGTGTTGCATTCTTCATGTTTCTTGAGGAAATGGTGTAAAGAACTTATGTGACCATCTTTTTGGTCTCCAGCGATCTGGTATTCGTGTATGCAGATTGCACTTTGTTTTTATCGGTAAATGAATATATTTACTAAATCAAAACAATATAGATCAGGCGTACCCGAGTATATCCATACCAATACCAAATACAAGTAAAGATACTTAGAGCTATCACTTAGAAATGTATTGCTAGGAAATAACTTATATATCATACGAAAGACTCTTGAATGGATCGAAAGACGCGCACAGGCAGATTGCTCTTGTATGTGGATTGCACTTGCACTGTTGCACATGAGTTAAGTGATTTCAGTACAACTTGAACCCTAGAGAGAGCTTCCTGGCTACACAATCTTACACCTTAGTAATAATATAATTCTATATAAACTAACCTATTTTAATTTTATTTTCCAAGATGGGATAAAATCCACTATACAAATTTTTATTCTTCTCGAGTGAACATTTCTAACAAAAATTTGGAGTAAATTTGACAGAAATTTGAATATGCCATAGATTTTTGTCCCTAATGGGTCCAGGAAACGTATCTTACTCCGCGTACCCATTTTTTTCTTTTAATTTAATCTTGTAAAGTGAAAATTTAGATATTTTTTTGTTGAAGGAAAATTTTTGGATAAATTGGTAAAACTAACAAAAAAATCCCTAAACCTAATTTTTTTTTAACTTTATTCCTCTTATCCATTATTCTATATTCTAACTCCCTAACAATACTTTCATATTCATCCTAACTCCATACCCCACAACACTTTATCAATTTACCCTTATAAAGTTAAAAGGGAATAATTGCATAATACCCCTAGATTTTTAAATACTTTTCAAATCTCAACTAAAGTTTTACTATTGTTTTCTAATAACTATTTTTAAATGGTATCAAAGCATATGTTTACTCTTGAAATACTATAATATTATGTTGAATATTAATTTGTAACATATACGGAGGAGGCGATTCAAAACTATTAAGGATCCGAACGAATGTTCGTGGTGCAAGTCATACAAGTGGTACTTCTAGAAATTGAAATAACTAAATCAAGGATATCTGGCCGAAGCTAAACACTTCAACCAGAAATGGAATACTCTACTGAAAATTGTTGATAGCCCCGCTAGCATATACCAGTATCAAGAACAAGAGAAGGTAGCGAAGAACCTTTACATGATGACCCTCAAGCTACAATTCGAGATTACAGTAGCACAGGAGAGAGATCATCATGAGCACAACCCCGTGATTCCAGATCCAAACAATCAAATAGAATTCGGAACAGACGAATAGGATGGGAGACCCAACCTTATGTGACCATCTTTTTGGTCTCCAGCGATCTGGTATTCGTGTATGCAGATTGCACTTTTTTTTATCGGTAAATGAATATATTTACTAAATCAAAACAATATAGATCAGGCGTACCCGAGTATATCCATACCAATACAAAATACAAGTAAAGATACTTAGAGCTATCACTTAGAAATGTATTGCTAGGAAATAACTTATATATCATACGAAAGACTCTTGAATGGATCGAAAGACGCGCACAGGCAGATTGCTCTTGTATGTGGATTGCACTTGCACTGTTGCACATGAGTTAAGTGATGTCAGTACAACTTGAACCCTAGAGAGAGCTTCCTGGCTACACAATCTTACACCTTAGTAATAGATAATTCTATATAAACTAACCTTTTTTAATTTATTTTCCAAAATGGGACAAAATCCACTATACAAATTTTGATTCTTCTCGAGTGAAAATTTCCAACTAAAATTTGGAGTAAATTTGAATATGCCATAGATTTTTGTTCCTAGTAGGTCCAGGAAACGTATCTTACTCAGCGTTACCATTTTTTTCTTTTAATTTAATCTTGTAAAGTGAAAATTTAGATATTTTTTTGTTGAAGGAAATTTTTTCGGTAAACAAACAAAAAATCTTTAAACCCAAATTTCTTTAACTTTACTCCCCTTATTCATTATTCTATATATATTCTAACTCCACAACAATACTTTCATATTCATCATAACTCCCTACCCCCACAACACTTTACCAATTTACCCTTATAAAGTTAAAAGTGAATAATTGCATGATACCCCCTAAAGTTTTAAATACTTTTCAACCACCTAAAGTGTTACTATTTTTCTAATAACTTTTTCATTCGCGGTCCGTCTTCGTAAAATGGCTTCGTAAAATGGTATCAGAGCCTTTGTTTATTCTGAAAATACTATAATAATATCTTGAATATTAATTTGTAACCTATACGGGGGAGACGATTCAAGAACTATTATGGATCCGAACGAATGTTCGTGGTGCAAGTCATACAGGTGGTACTTCTAGAAATTGAAAGAACTAAATGAAGGATATCTGACCGAAGCTAAACACTTCAACCAGAAATGAAATACTCTACTTGGTGCTAGCCCCGCTAGCATCTACCAGTATCAAAAATAGGAGAATGTAGCGAGGAACCTTTACAGGATGAACCTCAAGCTACAATTCGAGATTACAGAGGCACATGAGAGAGATCATCCTGAGCACAACCCCATTGATTCCAGATCCAAACAATCCAACAAAATCCGGAACAGACGAATAGGATGTGAGACCCAACCTTTCAAAAAATCGAGCCGGATACTTCTAAGATATCCCAAGATCTTAGAGAGTTCCAGAAGACAATGCAACGCTATGGCTACCTGCAATACCATGTCCCTACACAGGTCCATCAGATTCAAAGTCAGATGGATATTATGATCAAACATCAGGAGGAAATTATTGAAAACCTTCGAGAACCCGAGTTAAGAATCTTGTGTCAAGACCAAGTTCTTCGGGAAGAAGGAACGGATGGTGGTTACCATCGTCCCTTTTACACCAAAAAGGGAAGGCAGAAGAGGTCCGAAGACCTTTAACTGAGACTGAAAAAATGATTGCAGTCCTACCAGGAGAGCCAATACTTCAAACAAAGTAATGAAAAGAATCAACCTGGAGATCTACGTGATCTTGTTGATTCGTTTGCGGGATTAAATCTCGTAGACTTGAAGACAGGTGAAGTTGTAACCAGAACTCCACCACAAGAAAGTTTCGGGTCACACAATCCACCCGGAGGAGATCAAAGCATGCCCCACCGAGATGATTTTACCACTGGAGCAAACTTTGATCCCCTAGTTGGAGTGAGAAATCATCCCCGAAGGCCAGATATACATAAGACACCCTACGGGAAATTTCAGTTAGATCCAATTCATTCATATGGACTTATGCTCAACATGGATATCTTGGACTTTAAAAATCGAGAAGTTCTTATTGATGATTGGGTTTCAACAATGAGAATATCAGCATGAACGATTGATCTATGTAAAGAATGATTCATTTTATTCCTTAAAATGAGTCTATAAGGATTGATCAAGATTGCCTGGGAACTCGGAGACCCAGGTACCAAAGAAGAATTTTTAACCGGGGAGTCCCTGAAAGAAATTGTGGACAAGATGGCAAAATTCTTTAAAATTTGTTTCATTAGAGTTGGTTACTTCGAAGGAATGGATGAAGAAAAGGCTAACAAATATAACACGCTCTAATGAGCCTGTAACTACATGATATTTGTTATGTAGACGAGTACATCAAGCTCTTCACAAAGTATAGATGGAAGGCAAAGATAGAAGAAAAAGATGCATCAGAACTGTTCTTTGCCAAAATACCGAGTCCGTAGAGAGAAATGCTTATCCAGGAATATACACCGCAAGGAATTGAGACGGTGGCTAGGAAAATGTCATTTCTGAAAATGAAGCTTGCGGAGTGGTGCTATCAAGCAAAACTCCAGAAGAATTACAAGAAGCTAAGAGGAATAAACAAAATAGCTCATCTTTGTTGTACAGTGAATGATATCCCTACTATCATCGGAAACTCCCCAAAGGTGGAAGATGAAGAAACACAAAAGTCGTTCTTATGCCCGAGGAAGTAGTTCGAGAAGAAGTAGGTCTTCATGAAGACCTAGGAAGTTTTGGTCAAAACAAAAAGGCCGAAGTTACAGATCGGGGCAAAGATCACGACCAACAAGAAATAGAACCTTGTCAACATGTTCTAATCAAGCAGGCACTAGCAGAGCACCAATGAAGAGGACTTTCAGACGCACTCATACTCGTGCGAATGAGAGTTTCAAAGATTGTAACTGCTGGACATGCGGAGCAAGAGGACATATCTCTACAGATTTTCCAAAGAACCAAAGCCGATGAGTAAGACAGTCCGAGCACACCAAGGAGTTCGATGATGCTATTTATTTCCAGGATTTGGTGCAGGTGTATCAATTTGAGGATATCCCCTCAAATGAAAGCATCTATGAAGAAGAGATCTATTCTGATAATGGAGGAGAATTCCTTCAACACATGATCAGAGAAGAGACGTCAAGGTTTTTCTCACATACCACCGTTTCTCATAAAACTGTTATGAGGATCATGAAAGAAGAGCCAAAGCTTCAGATGTATGATGGATTTACAATTGGAGAAATGAAAAAATGCATAAATATGGTTGGTCTTCGAAGCAGGAAGCATCAGATTATCCGTAGCATGACAACATGTGAATTTACGATCCCGATGGAATTCACGGGAAACAAATTGAGATGCATTTAATCCCCTATAGAGAAATCCAGGAGATTAAGAACTAGGTTAAAAGAGAAGTTGCTAACACGCTCTCATGAATTCATATTGGAGCCATTAATGTTAAATCAAGGCAACTTTCAAGGAAGGAATTGATTAACTCCTCAACCTGGCGATCTTTGATAAAAGATTCTTGTTTGGTAGCAGTGGCAGGAAATTTGTATGCAGGGAAGATGGCCTTTAACATCTATCCAAGAATTGCATAGAATTTAAGAGATCGAGACTTCAACAAGGTCATTACTCTTCATCAAGATTTTAAAAGATGTGATTTGATTAAAGAAGTGAGCGTGCCTTTTTCGATCACCTACAAAATGTCATACGCACTCTCGAATACTCATCATTCAGAAGTATTCTTAAGAAAGGAATTCATCGAAGTTCCCAGAATCTTCGAAGATTTCGCCAAAGCAGTAATTCCGGACATTATTGATACTCCAAAAATAGGAGAGATCGACATGATGATACAAGACCAACCTGTTTTAAACAGAAGTCGGATCCTGATGATCGAGCCAAGAAGAATGTCTTTGCAACAGGATAGGTTTATCAGTAACTATCCCGGAGAGAAACAAAGTCTGTATCGAGTAGGATTCAGAAGATCCCTGATGTCTTCAAAACTACAGGTATTCTAAAGTGTCCAGAAGGATGGCGCGAAGTGCAGATAATCTTTGACATTGCGGAAAAGAACAATATCTTTCCTTATGATGCTTTATATTATCTCCAACAACCTACGGTGGGCTGACATCAAGGATAAAAATTGATGAAATTGATCTAACCATTGAAGGACAGCAGGCATGGTCTCAGAACAGCTTATTCTTGAGATTGAATTCCTCGAGTAACATAACATTGGGAAAGATTACAAGATGGAATGAAATTCACGGTGGAATGAAAAAGATATACATCTCCGTCGGGATGAAATACGAGAAATATAGTGCAGAATATTTCGCAGCATATATTGATCCAGGAGTTGGGATATGCACTGGCAAAAGAGACATCTTCCCTAACGAAGTTAGTGAGAAATTACAAGCCATTGCCAGAAGAGATTTTTCGAAGCGGATTCTTATTCTTAATGAAGGAGTCCAGACGACAGAAATAATAGTTGAAGGAGTAGGTGGTATCCCCTGGTACAAAGCCAAGACTCCACCTATTTATTTCCATGATACAGGAGCTGATGTGCTACTAGGAAACAATTTCCTACAGACATTCAAGAGATTTACACAAGAGAACGAGACACGGCGGCTTCTTTTTCACAAGCCTTTGTGATCATAAGATCATTGTTCAGCGACTACGGGAAGCATTTCATCGAAAATTTCCCATTAGTTTTCGCAGCAAGCGTGGTGATGAAGGCAGACTTCGACACCCAAAGATGAAGGATCGGCAAAAATTAGGTGAAGCGATTCTTCAACTTAGACAACAAAGAACTGGTCAAAAGTGAAAAATGACTTTTGATGATATAAATGTTATGTCATTCAGAGAACGGAATAAAGATGTGGATGAAGATGAAGAAGAAGTTATTATAGACATCTTACTGTTACTGAAAAAAGAATTACATGAGGAGGCCATGCAACCTGAAGCTACCCTTGAAGAGCAGATTATTCTAGAGGAAGTGAAAAGGAAGAACCAGAGGAACTACAATGAGGATCCTCTAGCATGGTGGGACAGAAATGAGCTTAAAGCATCTTTGAAGGTGAAAACTGGAAGAGGGTATGAGTTTGTGAGATACGAACCGACCATATGAACCTGAAAGATCGGAAAGATATGCAAATGATACTTAAGGAACATCTTGACCTTAAGTTAATTTCAGCAGGGGTTTCTCCATACAACAATCCGGGATTTCTCGTACGAATCATGGAGAAATTAAAAAAGGAAAACCAAGACTGGTGATCAATTACAAAGGTATCAACGAGATCTTGGAATTCGATGGATATTATATCCCAAGCAGAGAACATTTGGTAAATAGCATCAAGAATACAAAAGTGTTTTCTAAGTTTGATTGTAAGCAAGGATCTACCATATTAAGATGGAGGAAGTGAGCAAAAGGTTCATAGAATTCTCCACACCACAAGGACACCACATCTGAATGTCATGCCAATGGGATTGACGAATGCTCCCGAGATATATCAAAGGAAGATGAACAATCTTTTCGAAGATTACTTCAGCTTCATGTCCGTGTACATTGATGATATCCTTATCGCGCCAATAAACATGAAAGAACATCTTAAACATTTGGAAATCTTTTCAGATGTTTGTTACAAGAAAGGATTAGTGCTCTCCGAAAGGAAGACAGTAATTGCCACAAGACAAATCGAGTTTCATGTTGATATTGACAAATCGGGAATCATCTGGCAGTATCATATTGTTGAGAAAGTGCAAGGATATCCGGATAACCTCAAGAATTTAAAGCAACTTCAGTGTTTTCTGGGCATTGTTAATTTTGTTGGGATGTTCATCAATAACCTAGCAAACCACGGGAAAGTGATCACTCCACTACTCAAAAAGGATGTTAAGTTCGAGTGGAATGAAGATCATAGACAAGCTGTCAAACAGCTTAAAGAAGTTTGTAGGCAACTACCAAAGCTTGCAATACCAAACGACGAGGATGATCTGGTATTATACATAGATGCCAGTGATCATTGGTGGGCTGCGGTACTTATGAAAGCCACATCAGATGGAGAAGTGCCATGCAGATATTGCAGCGGTTTATTCGACATCAGCGAAGTTATCAAATAGCACATCGATGAGAATGAGTTATTTGTAGTTCGAAAGGCTTTTAAAAAATGCCCACTATTTTTACTCGCAAAGAATTTTTTCTTAAAAATAGATAATACTGGTGTTAAGTCTTTTCTGAAAATAAAATCGAATCAAAACCAGAAAAGGCTAGACTTTTAAGATGGCAAACTGAATGTCAATATTATGATTATGATATTATCACAGTGAAATCTGATAAAAATGTTCTTGCAGATTTCCTAACACGAGATGGAGGGTCACATTGCTAGAGATACCCTCAAACAAGTGAGGAATCACAGGGAAAACCTGTAGAACCTGGAACGAGACATTGGGACTCTTTGTCTCAATGTTGAGGTAGCAGAACGACTTCAACGAGCATATCAAGAACTTGTTAGTGATCACATACGAGCATGATTTCGCGACCATGAACGATTGTTTGAAGTCTTGAAAAGGCCCATCCTACAGGCCGCACCTCCAACGGTGCAGCAGGAGTGTTTAGAGAACGAGGCTCATCTAACCTGGAGGCAAGTGATTCAAGTACCCCTATCACGAGTGCAGCAGATGATGCATTCCTTGAGGATGTACAAACTGTAGAGAATGTTGAAGGTCAGGTGTTATCATAATCTGAACCTTCAAGTCAACCCAGGACCTCTGGGCTAAAAGAGTGAGAGTTGGACCTTAGACCAATGACTGGCACCTCTAGGATTCAAATTAACGATGGATTAGTTTCTTCACCTATGTGAATTACCAACGCACTTGTGAGAAACTGTTAGGATCGGTCCGGAGTGTTTAGAGGGGGGGGGGGGGTGAATGAACACTCCTTACAAAATTTATCCCTTGTGATTTCTTTCTGATTAGTGAAAGAAATCTGTTACTTAATCAACTCTTTGAACAGAACAGACCACTAATAAGTAAGTGCGGAAACGGTCTGCTCTTGTGTAAGTAAGAGCAGCTCGATGGCTAAGTGCAGAATGACAAGACACAGGATATGTTTCTGGAAGTTCGAAGGTGGTGTAATCCTTCTACGTCTCCCCTTCTTCCAATTAAGGAAGGTTTATACTAGAAGACTTTGATTTATACAATCCTTTTGTACAAACCCGATTCAGGCTGGATTTACCTCACTACCAGTCTGAAACTCCTAGTCACTCAACCTGCTCAGACTCACTCTGTCTGACAGTTACGATATGTTGCTTACTTCTATTTTTCAATACACAATGCGCACAGTGATCCTTCAATGATCAAATGTTACAAAGTAATTGCGCTTAAATAAATAACTTCAGCTCGAAGGCTTCTGAACTTTGTAGGCGTGTGCTGTTTTGCTTTCTTGTATATTTTTCAATTGATCAGCGAGTTATCGAGTCCAGAGTTTTGCATCTGTTTGTTGCATCCTTTTATAGTTGAAGGTAGCAACGGCATTGTTTCCCTTAATGTGCAGCTATGACTCTTTTTAAACTCTGAGAAAGCTACAGTCTTCTTCTTCAGGACACTTGCCGTTCTGGTATATGCTTTCGGCGACTGTCAGGTAAGCTCTTCTTTGTCTTCTTACCTATTATGGCAATCTTCAGTCTTTGGTCCTTTGTAGCATTAATTGCAGCATTAAATGCTACAATAAATATCCGTTGATGATTCGGACTGAGAAGCCATCCTTTATGTATCCTAGACTGCTCTGATCTGATAAAGGTTGAGATCGATCTGAAACATCGATCTATTCATTCTGGAATCCATCGATCCGGTCTGATATGCAATATTCTTTATCAGTTTGCTCTGATATGTCCGATCGATCTGGTATGCCTAATTTCCATCGATCCGGTCTGAAATGCTTTGTCATCTTGCTCTGTTGAGTCCGATCGATCTGGTCAACCTGATTTCTATCGATCCGGTCTGAACTGTTTTGTCATCTTTAAAATCTCATCGATAAGGTCCGGAACTAACAAATTCCCCCTTTTTGATGATGACAAAACCTAGCTACTAAGTCTTTTTAACCAGTCTTGATAAGAGCTCTGAAGCGAATGCTTTTCGGATCGATTACTTCTTTGTTCAAAATAAATGAACATTATTAAGTTTGATCGATTCAATCTTTTATTATTAAGCCTTTATTAAAGTTCAAAATAAATGAACAAGGACTTAATCAAAAGAAGATTTTATAGATCATCAAGAAGTCCTAAATACAGACAGTCTGATAAGTTAAAAGACTAAGACTGCTATCTTCTTGAGCTTGGAGGCGGCTTGAAGTCTGTCTTCTTTTCCCCCTTTTTGTCAGCAGCAATCTCTTGAAGGAATTCAACAACTTGGGCTAGCTGCGCGCTGATAGCGTCAAGACGAACGTCTTGAGCGCGGAGGGAGTTAGAAACAGATGCTCTGACTTCAGTGGCTAACTCGACCTGCTCCTTCCTCAGACTGTTCTTGTAGGAGGCTTGTTGAGAAAACAGATCGTTGATGCCGCGCTGGAGGCTTCCGATACTGGCAGTCATTTTCTCTTTGAAAGAATTAAAGTCCAAAGTTGTGACTCTTTGACTTTGATGAACTTCGAGAATTCGTTGAGTTAATGACAGACAGTTATCAGAAAAATGCTGGATAGTCCGTGCCAGGGATGGAGGTGCATCAGATAGCTGGCTGGGAGAGTGATCTGATGATGACATAGCATGATCAACTTCTTCAGCAATCGGCACGATTGAAGAAATGGCAGCTTGATGACTTTCGGATCGGATCAGAGCGACCAGATCCGAAGAAAAACTATGAATGAATGCCAAATCTTCATCTGATGATCCCGGAGGAGAGTGGGGACTGGAGGGTTCCTCATCTTGGAGAGCTGCAACCACTGAAGATACCACCAAATCCGGATCGATGAGGTCTGGTGCTTCAGTTGGTGCACATGCCTCAGCTGGACTGTTGTGAGCATGGGAGGCTGATGACTTCAATGGGATAGATGTTGTCGGAGAGTCCAACAGAACATGCATTGATTCATCATCTGTTGCAGACGGAGCATTAGGCAATGGCTGCTCCGCTGTAGGTTCTGGTACGAGTGCTGCAGGTTGGTCTTCTGTCTGTTTTGCTTCAGCAGAAGGAATAACCTCGATAAAGGGTTCTGCCAGAGTCTTGCTGACAGAAGGATGATCCGGGCTGGTGGCTGGAGTGGAGATACCTAGCACCTGTCGTTGAAAGCGGACAGCTAGGGATAGAGCATGAATGTCCATCTCAAGTTGAGCAATCACAGCCCCATCATCTCTGGCAGTAGGAGCAAGCGGATCGAAGTTCTTCTTTTTGGCAGTGAGAAGCAGATTGGCCAGTCTGAATCTGTGTTTTGCCGTAAATAGCCCTCTGCGCTGCACCGCAAGTCAAACATCATCAGTTTCAGTGCCTCTCAGAACCTCGTCTTCCATCTTCTTCAGTCTGTGCAACTTTCCATAGAACATGTCAATGTGGTGGACAGTCCGGTACTGGACATATTCATCAAAGACCACAAGGAGTTCAGCTAGCTTCTCATCAACATCCTCCATAGCGATGTCGATGGCAGTCTGTGCAGCAGATTTGGGTTTAGAAGAGATGGGTTCAGTGAGAATGTCTTTTCCCTTACCGGTGGAGGAAGGAGACTTAATCCCTGATTGGGTATAGTCACCCAACTCAGTGATAACTATCCCTTTGACTACGGGATTGGCAGAGGGAATTCTAGGGGTGACTTTGGGTGCAGGGGTTGAGGCTTGTGAAGGCTGAGTGGGGGGTTGAGGTGCAGGGGTTGCTTTAGTGGGTTGCAGTATGGGTGGAGGTAGATGTCTGGTTGGTTTGGTAATCTGGGTTCGGGGCTTTTTGGGAAGTGGCTTGGTTGGGGATGAGTGAGCAGACTGGGTTTCTTCTGAGTCAGTCTGAATGGTCAGCTTCCGCTTGACCCGAGGTTTGCGCACATCAGCTGGTTCCTCGTCCTTCTCAATCTTGACTGAGACCAGAGTGGTAGGAGTAGGCGGAACACTCTTGGACTTCAGCAGTGCAAGCCCTTTGGAGTTGAGTACCTTAAAGGGGCGGAGAGCAGATGGCTTGCTCAGCTCGAGGCCTAAGGACTCCAAGAGCTTGCTGAGAGGAACAGCAAAGCATACGGCGTGCTTGGATGCAATCACCGTTTCCAGCAGTACTCCATACAAAATCATGGACCAGTTTATCTTCTGTCCAGATACAATAGCTGCCATGGCCCTGAACTTCTCGGCGGTTACAGCATCAAAGCTTCCTGCTTTACCCAAAAGTGGCTTGGCGACCACTTCGCACAGCACCTGGAAATGGAAGAGCATTTCCTTCTTCTTAAATGAGGGTTGCAACCGGTGGCCAGAAATAGAGATCTTCCCCTGAAGATCTAAGAGAGATGCTGGAGGAGTCTGTCCGAACTCTGTCAGGCCGGAACTGGGGAGGCCAAAGGTCTTGGCCATTGTTGTTGGCGAGATCTCGAAAGATTTGCCCTTGACAGTGGTAGAGATGGATGACTTCCGGGAGACGGCGTTGGCGAACAGCTCGCGGATCTCTGGTTCATAAACAACTGATCCGCACTCCAAAAAATTCCGTAAACCAGAGGATTCCAGGGCTCTGAAAATTGACACCATCGCAGCATCTTCTCCCCTGTAGATATCATCAAACTCAACGGAGAGTGAGTTATGAGTGATGGTAGCCATATGAAAGGAGTTTAAGGAAGGTGCGAAGAGTAAGAGAGTAAGAGAGTGAGAGAGTAGAAAGCGGTAAACTGTAAAAAGTGAAAAAGTTATGAAATGTGCAGCCCGCTAAATAGGAGAGAGAAGACACGTGTCTTTATCTCCAAGACTGAGAAATAAACTATTCAAAATGAACGGTCAGGATAAAGAAAGATAAGGCGGTTAAAGTACAACTAGTTAAAAGGTTAATCAGTCCGGGCTGTTTTGTTTTATTTTAAAAACAGATTATTGTCCAATCAGATCATAGGATAAAATCAGACTGACAAGGATCGGTCTGAAAGTTCGGACCGGTCTGTGTCTTTCTGAACATTGTATTATCGATCTGTAGTGACAAAAATCGTTAAGATCGAAAAGAATAAAAATATCTAAATGAATTAAGATAAGTCAATTAAACCAAGAATTTGACGGAAATAATTGAACTTAGCCTCAGGAAGTGGTTTGGTGAAGATGTCTGCTGCTTGCTGCTCTGTTGAAATGTGTTCGATCCGAATTTCCTTTTTGCCAACATGATCTCGAATAAAATGATGTCGAATATCAATGTGCTTTGTTCGAGAGTGCAAAACTGGATTATACGTTATAGCGATTGCACTTGTGTTGTCGCAAAATATCGGAGAGTCAACAGCTTGAATGCCGTAGTCTTTGAGCTGGTGTTGAATCCAGAGCATTTGAGCGCAACAGCTTCCAGCGGCTAGGTATTCTGCCTCAGCTGTGGATGTGGCAATAGATGTCTGCTTCTTACTGAACCAAGAGATCAATCTTTCACCTAGAAATTGACATGTTCCACTGATGCTTTTACGATCGATCTTACACCCAGCGTAGTCTGCGTCTGAATATCCGATCAAGCTGAAGTTTGAATCTTTGGAGTACCAAAGACCAACGTTCTGAGATCCTTTTAAGTATTTCAGAATACGCTTGGCAGCAATGAAATGTGATTGCTTTGGTTCTGACTGAAATCTGGCGCACATACAGACTGAAAACATTATATCGGGCCGGCTTGCTGTAAGATATAATAGTGATCCGATGAGTCCTCTATACATGGTTACTTCAACTGCCGTTCCCCCTTCGTCCTTGTCTAACTTGATTGTTGGACTCATTGGAGTTGATGCAGTTGAGCATGTTTCCATTCCAAATCTCTTGAGGAGCTCTTTGGTATACTTGGTCTGATTGATGAAAATGCCATTGTTGAGCTGTTTTACTTGAAGACCCAGAAAGAAAGACAATTCTCCCATCATGCTCATTTCGAACTGTCCCTGCATTAACTTAGAAAACTTCTCGCATAGTTTGGGGTTAGTTGACCCAAAGATTATGTCATCAACATAAATCTGAACTAAGAGGGTGTGTTCCCCTTAATGAATTTAAAGAGAGTTTTATCTACCGAACCGATCTGGAAGTCGTGGTTCAGCAGAAATTGAGATAGAGTGTCATACCAGGCTCTTGGAGCTTGTTTCAGACCATACACTGCTTTATTCAGTAGATATACATGATTAGGATACGAATGGTTCTGAAATCCAGGTGGTTGCTCAATGTAGACTTCTTCCTGAAGCTTTCCATTAAGAAAGGCGCTCTTGACGTCCATCTGATATACTTTGAAGTCTTTAAAGGCAGCATATGCAAGAAAGATTCGGATTGCTTCAAGTCTGGCGACTGGTGCAAATGATTCATCGAAGTCGATTCCTTCTTCTTGTCTGAATCCCTGTGCCACCAGTCTTGCTTTGTTTCTAACCACAGTTCCATCGGCGTCTAGCTTATTTCTGAAAACCCATCTGGTTCCAATAACAGGCAGATCGCTTGGTCTGGGAGTTAGACTCCAAACTTGATTTTGTTCGAATTGATTAAGCTCTTCTTGCATTGCTTTAATCCAGTTGAAGTCAGTCAGAGCTTCATCGATCTTCTTGGGTTCCAGAGTTGAGATGAAAGCAGCATGAGTGAATTCATCCATCATCTGTCCTCTGGTTCTAATTGGTGCAGACGGACTACCAATCACTAGATTAGGTGGATGCTTCTTAGTCCATCGATAGCTTGACTCTGGATAGTCTGGTTCGGTCGGATGAATAGTAGCAGCATGATCTGTATCTACTTTAATATTTGAGTCAGGAGCATCTGGATCAGCTCGATCTGAAGAAGCTTCAATGGCCTGATCCGGTCTGTCTGGCACTTCTGGTTCTGGTGGATTGTCTCTTGACCTGTTAGCTACAATCTCATCATCACTGTTAGCTTCGAGATGGATATTTTCCATCTGATTTTGAATTGAATCCTTGTTGCCCTCAACACATAATGATTCATCAAAAACTATATGAACAGATTCTTCTACAGTTAAAGTTCGATTATTAAACACTCGATAAGCTTTGCTAATTGATGAATATCCTAAGAATATACCATTATCTGACTTAGCTTCAAATGCTGTAAGATGACTCTTACCATTGTTGTGAACGAAGCATTTACAGCCAAATACATGAAAGTGAGAAACAGATGGTCTGTTACCAGTCCATATTTCATATGGAGTGAGATTCAGCTTCTTGTTAATCATAGATCGGTTTTGAGTGTAGCAAGCAGTATTTACAGCTTCTGCCCAGAACTTTTGAGAGATTCCAGAATCAGCAAGCATTGTTCTTGCTGCTTCCTTGAGCGTTCTGTTTCTTCGTTCTGCAACTCCATTCTGTTGGGGAGTTCTGGCGGCTGAAAACTCATGCTTGATTCCATGATCTTCTAGAAAGGATTCAAGATTCTGATTTGAAAACTCAGTGCCTTTGTCACTTCGAATCCTGTCTATTGTGGATGATTTCTCGTTCTGAGTGCGTTTCAGCAGCTTGATCAACTTCGGACCGGTCTGATCTTTACTGCTCAAAAATATAGTCCATGTAAAGCGTGAGTAATCATCAATAACAACAAGTGTATACCGCATTCCCCCTAAACTTGTTATTGGTATAGGACCAAACAAGTCCATATGCAGTAATTCTAGACAGCGGGAGGAGGATTTGGCATTCTTGTTTTTGAAGGATGATCTGATCTGTTTGCCCATTTGGCAAGCTTCGTAGATCTTATCCTTGGCAAAGTCGATCTTGGGCAGACCGATAACTAAATCATGTTTACACAGGCTAGCAATGGTCTTAAAGTTGATATGATTCAAGCGCTTATGCCATAACCAGTGTTTATTATCATTGTTAGCGATGAAGCAGGTAGGATTATCAGGTTGAGCATGATTCCAGTTAATCTTATATGTGTTTCCATTCCTGATTCCTACGAGCAAGGTTATACCGTCTGATGATTTAACAGTGCAAGTGTGTTTATGAAATTCTACAGCATAACCATTATCACAGAGTTGACTGATACTAATCAGATTATAGCACAGATTTTCAACTAACAGCACATCATTGATAATAATGTTACCATGGACAATCTTACCCTTGCCCACGGTCTTACCCTTTGAGTTATCTCCGAAGATGATCTTGGGTCCAGTGCATTCTGTGACTTCAGACAGCAGCTTGATGTTTCCAGTCATGTGACGAGAGCACCCGCTGTCCAAGTACCAATCTGATGCGAGATTCTTCTGTACCTGTCATCACACATATTTATTGTTGGTACCCAATCCTATTTGGGTCCAGAACGGATTAGCCCTTTGGGAACCCACACCTGTATCAGCTTTAGTGGCTTGTGTGTGTAGGGTGTGCTATGTGCTGGTCTGTCTCGATGTTGTGTGTGATAATGTGTGCGCTGTGAAAACCTTTGATTTTCATAAGGTAGTCTATATCTTCGTTGAATCGGTTTTGAGTTATAGTAATTGTATTGTCTTCCTTGCCTTAGATTTTGCACTTTTGGATTTGGTCTCACAGACACAAATCTTGCTGGTGCCTTATCGTTGGCTTGGTTGACATAACCAATCCCTTTTCTCAAATTTTGATTCACGTAAGAGACTCCTGTTTGAATCTTAGGTGCTTCAGTTTCATATACTGTGCTGGATTTAACAAATGTCATTTGTTTGACTTGATTCTGTACCAGCAACAGCTCAGACTCATCTTTGGTGTCAAAGCCTATGCCGGTGAAATCACCGACATTTCTTTGAGCTTCTTGTAATTCTTCCAAGGAAGTTCTGGATTTTGTCCATGTTTTGAATATATGTGAGAGCTTAGCATTTTGTGTGCTAATTCTCTTATTTTCTTCATGGAGCTGATCATAAGAGATTTTCAGCTTATTCAGCTCGTTCTGGAGATTTTTGCACTCACCCTGCTCAGAGCAGCTTGGTTTGTTGTGCTCATCCATTTGAGTACTGATTTTGGCTTTATTCTTCTCAAATGATTCAGCTAAGATCCTATAATCATTTGCCATGTCTTGCAGTGCGGACATGAGCTCTTCTCGTGTAAAATCATTTGATTCAAATTCGAATACCTCATCTGTCTGACTCATTTCTTCATCTGCCATCAGACATTGAACCTCTTCTTCGCTTTCGCTGGAAGAGTATTCAGAGCTGTCTGAATCGGAATCAGTCTGAGCCCATTTGCTGTTTCCTTCCTCAGCAACTAAGACTTTTTGGGATTTTCCATGATTCTTGCGGTCTTGGTGGTGCTTCTTCTTTCTATCATCTCGATGCTTCTCTTTCCTTTCTTCTTTCTTCGGTCTGGTGCAGTCTGCAATAAAGTGTCCGGTCTTACCACAATTGTAGCAAGCCTGATCGTTAACATTATCATCTTTTCTTGATTTATAATGATGAGAGGGTTTGAAGTTCCTCTTATTTTTAGACATAAATTTACCGAATTTCTTTATAAATAATGACATAGCATCGTTACTCATCTGTTCAGCAGATCGGTCTGATGTTGAAGCGATCTGGTCTGGGATGGCTGCCAGGGCCTTGTTGGGTTGAGAGATGAATGGCTCTGCTTCACCTCTGCTTATTAGTTCAAACTCATAGGCCTTGAGATCTGCAAACAGATCATGAAGTTCAACCTTGTTAAGGTCTTTTGATTCCCTCATGGCAATTGTCTTTACATCCCATTCCTTTGGCAGAGCTCTCATTACTTTCAGAGCGATCTCTCTGTTAGAATATTCCTTCCCCAGACCATTTAGTTCATTTATGATGCTGGTGACTCTTTCATCAAACTCATTTAGAGTTTCACCACTTTTCATCTTTATGCTCTCAAATCTTTGAAGAGCCACAGTTAACTTGTTTTCTTTGGTCTGGTCGTTGCCTTCACATAGTTGTGCTATCTTCTCCCAAATTTCTTTGGCAGTAGAGCACATTTTGATTTTGCTGAACATGTTCTTGTCCAAAGTTTTGAACAAGATGTCTTTGGCCACATTGTCGAGGTTTGCTTTCTTTCTATCCTCATTCGTCCAGAGGGATCTGTCTTTTTCTACCATTTGTGGTTCTCCACTGGTAGTGGCGACTGCTGTATTTATTTTTAGGATCTTCATTGGTCCATCGGTGATGACGAACCACATATCGTCATCCTGAGCTGCCAGGTGAGCTTGCATTCTGATTCTCCAGTCATCATAATCTTCTTTTGAGAACATGGGGATTTTGTTGAATGATGCCATCAGCTTAATATTCTTTGTGCTGATTAAGACGACCTGCTCTGATACCACTTGTTAGGATCGGTCCGGAGTGTTTAGAGGGGGGGGGGGGGGGTGAATGAACACTCCTTACAAAATTTATCCCTTGTGATTTCTTTCTGATTAGTGAAAGAAATCTGTTACTTAATCAACTCTTTGAACAGAACAGACCACTAATAAGTAAGTGCGGAAACGGTCTGCTCTTGTGTAAGTAAGAGCAGCTCGATGGCTAAGTGCAGAATGACAAGACACAGGATATGTTTCTGGAAGTTCGAAGGTGGTGTAATCCTTCTACGTCTCCCCTTCTTCCAATTAAGGAAGGTTTATACTAGAAGACTTTGATTTATACAATCCTTTTGTACAAACCCGATTCAGGCTGGATTTACCTCACTACCAGTCTGAAACTCCTAGTCACTCAACCTGCTCAGACTCACTCTGTCTGACAGTTACGATATGTTGCTTACTTCTATTTTTCAATACACAATGCGCACAGTGATCCTTCAATGATCAAATGTTACAAAGTAATTGCGCTTAAATAAATAACTTCAGCTCGAAGGCTTCTGAACTTTGTAGGCGTGTGCTGTTTTGCTTTCTTGTATATTTTTCAATTGATCAGCGAGTTATCGAGTCCAGAGTTTTGCATCTGTTTGTTGCATCCTTTTATAGTTGAAGGTAGCAACGGCATTGTTTCCCTTAATGTGCAGCTATGACTCTTTTTAAACTCTGAGAAAGCTACAGTCTTCTTCTTCAGGACACTTGCCGTTCTGGTATATGCTTTCGGCGACTGTCAGGTAAGCTCTTCTTTGTCTTCTTACCTATTATGGCAATCTTCAGTCTTTGGTCCTTTGTAGCATTAATTGCAGCATTAAATGCTACAATAAATATCCGTTGATGATTCGGACTGAGAAGCCATCCTTTATGTATCCTAGACTGCTCTGATCTGATAAAGGTTGAGATCGATCTGAAACATCGATCTATTCATTCTGGAATCCATCGATCCGGTCTGATATGCAATATTCTTTATCAGTTTGCTCTGATATGTCCGATCGATCTGGTATGCCTAATTTCCATCGATCCGGTCTGAAATGCTTTGTCATCTTGCTCTGTTGAGTCCGATCGATCTGGTCAACCTGATTTCTATCGATCCGGTCTGAACTGTTTTGTCATCTTTAAAATCTCATCGATAAGGTCCGGAACTAACAGAAACTAATAACCAGACGAGGTATCAACCCAGACAAAACTATTGTTGATATCTCCGAAAAATATCCAAGGGGTTTTATGAAGCCCGGCAGCCATCCAAACGAAGTTCAATAATGGTATAATTTTGGAGGTCTTGCTTCGGTTTATACTGTTGCACCAGTGTTCTCTGAAATCTCAAAATTAGCAAAATGGATCAGAGAGGTTGTTCACGAGACATGGGCCAATAATCCACATTTGGCCAGAGGAGATATCTTGAAGTTATATTTTTCAATGATGCTCCAAAACCGGCAAAGAAAGGCTTCATTGAAGCTTTTCATTTATCAAGCTTAGACGACTAGACGGGAACGCCTTAAAAAATATAAAATGGCGCTACTAGAGGACGTACCAAATTTGACTGGGACTATCTCAGAGGATGAAGTTTCAACCAGAGTAGCATGTGGGCTTTGGTTTTGTCTAATGGAAATGCACAAAGTCAAATACTCATTTAAGTTCTTCCAACGGCACTTTCATGATGAATTCCATGACAGGAACATCAATGAGATTTGCTGAAGATTTCTTCGAAACAAAGAGGAGAATTCTATGGGAAAACAAGATTCTGACGGGCAAAGTAACATACCAAAAATTCTGCAACATGACACACATTGGCCGATGGATAGATCATATCTGCCAAGCATGCCCGGAGCAGAAAGAACCAGAGTTCGGGAAATGATTCCGATCCAAACCCGATAGATCAGAGGCAGGAAAAGACAAAAGACTTGCTGACAAGAGAGCCCGTTTTCCTAAAGCTCGGGGACCACAACAACCAATAATATAAAGATTCCCCGACAAAGGAAAATGCATGGACCATTAAAAATTAATGCGGTAACTATTAAATGCACTAGGACAAAAAAAATGGATCATTCGCGAGTAAAGTTGGCACACTCAGACAAAGATGCCTGACGTGAAAGTTAAGGCGCACTCATGGGCGCACTCAACAATTATCAAGGTTTGGAATCCGAAGTTGAAGTCTGGATTCTTCATATATAAAGGCACTCATTCAGGAAGCTAAGGACATCAAAAATTCTCCATATTTTTCTGAGAATAAAAATTGTAGTCTCCAAAATTTGTAATAGCTTGGTAATAATTTATTTATTTCTTTCTTTCTTTTTATAATCGTTAGTAATATTGTTCTGTATTTCAGTTTATGTGTTCTCGACTCAAACCTCATCTATATGAGAGGCTAAACAAGTCCGTCTACTTCCAAAAGGGGACGTTTTAATGTAATAGATATTATAAGTATTTCCAGAATAAAACGAAGGTTGTTGCCCATCTATCTCCTAGATTTCTTTAAATCTTCTTATATCTTACCCCCGAAGGTAGGAAACGAATTAGGGTTGTGCTGTGCGATTTGTGAAAGAGTCGGATAACTTGCACACTAACCTCGCCTGAGGGGCTGAGGTTGAATGGTGAGGAGTCATTCGTAAAACAGTCTGGGGGCAGTTATTTTCCGACTGGTGGCTTTGCAACTCACCTCACCCGGTGCCGTTATGGTCAAAATGATATATTTCAGTTTGTTAAAATTTTATTGTAATACGGAAGCATGATGGGCCTGTTATTTATTTTCACATGTTCTTTGAATAAGGGAATTTTAGGGCTAAAAATTCATCATGAACTGTGAGTCATTTTCAAAAGTATGTTATTGGGTCCTGTCAAGATGACAGAACCTGAAGGGTTTCATGTTCATTAAGACCCCTGCATTTACATCCCTTTTATTAGGAGTTGTTTATTAGCAAAAATGAGATTTTGGGTGTTCTTGTAACAATCCTAAAAGCATTATGGGGTTTTATGCAATTAAAGTAAATGGTTTTATATCTTTTGAGTTAGGTAGGTAGTTGAAATAAAGAAAAGAAGTATAGAAGGAAGTTAAAATAAAGAATCTTTGACATAGGTAGGAAGAAATGTTAAAATTATATTTGGGTTGGGAGATTTTAAATGAGTTTACCTAAAAAAAATTTATATTTTGATGTTACTGACTTTTTTCCCCATTAGTTTGTACTTAATAATTGCAAAACTTTTGGTTATAACATGCCCAACTGGCACTGAAAAAGCGGGCAAGAAATTACCTAAATCTTCTGATAAGATAGTTTTTGGGACATGAA
Organism: Haberlea rhodopensis; assembly: GCA_907163345.1. Classification (NCBI taxonomy): domain Eukaryota; kingdom Viridiplantae; phylum Streptophyta; class Magnoliopsida; order Lamiales; family Gesneriaceae; genus Haberlea; species Haberlea rhodopensis. The sequence goes on along the minus strand of CAJQUN010000033.1, from coordinate 3,811,705 downwards.
CATTGTTTTCTGCTAACGATGGTGCAAATCTGCACCCACCAACACCACTGCTGTACTAGATTCACTTTCTACCCTTGCTTGGAAAGACGAGAAACCAAAGAAAGAAAACAAAAGATGGTAGCACTATTAAGGCTCCACTCTTTTACCACATACTGAATCAGAAATGGAGCTTCCATAGTGCTACTTGGAATTTAAGACCATAATTATTATCATCTTTGTTCAAGATATTCTTAATGCTAAATGGCTAACTCCTCTTCGTCTTTCTTCCGGTGATGCTGTTGATTGTGTTGCTATCAGGGATAATATCAAGTAAAACAGTGCTTTTGCATTTGGGGCATCTTGGATCCTTCTCCGCCAGCATAACATACATGAGGCACCTGGGGCACCCCACCAGCATCATCGATGTCGCCTCTGGGCTCGACGCGTATCCGGGGGACTCGTCCTGGTTCAGCTCCGACGACACACAAGAGCTCGGCGGGGAAGTCGACGACACCGTCAACGACCGGCTCGGGGACTCAACCAGAGGACTATTCGGTATTCTCGGAGGCGAAAGATTCAACTTGAGGTTGAGTTTCGGTCCATTCCTTCGACTCATCTCTTCTTCTAGAGTGATCACTCCCTTTTCCCCTGTCTTTGACTAGTATATCTCACACCTGTCTGCACCAGTAACAATCATAATCAAGAAAAAATAACCTAAACCGAACCGACACATATTACAAATACCTGTAAATCAAGATAACTTTTGCCAGCCTGAAGGGAGAGGGGAAGGCTCTAAATCAAGAAGTGAAGAAAGGTGGCGATTGCGGTGGCCGTAGCCAAAGAGATGAAGCGTAGCCGGGGTGGCGACAGGGCGGAGGAAGGAGAAGGAGTCACCAACACCACCCCTTTTAGCACTAATTAGTGTTTGAAATTGAAATTGTTGGTTTTGGACATGTAAAGGCATGATATATATAAGAGGTTGAGGATCTGAGAGAGATGGGATTGCTTTAAAAGCTTAATTAAATTGTGATGAGAGGTGGAGGGTGTAGAAAGAGAAGTTGTACAGTGGTTGAGAAATGGAGGGTGAATGGAAGTTTGAAGGGAGCTAAAAGTAGAAGAAGAGGACGACTTGTAAATTAAGAGGCATGAAACTTATTAATTGTGTGAAAAATTCCACGAAAGTTTGCAGAAAAGGGGAAATTGTTGTAAATATTGGAGCTAGTGGTAATTTATAATGATAATAGATATTTTATCTCTATATTTTGTAAATAGATATATTAATATTAAATTTTTTTATATCTATATTTTGTAAATAGACAATTTACCCCATGTGTTATCTATAATAGACAGTTCACCATTTTTGGTTTTCGAAAGAGGCAATTTATCACAATATAATTTGCAAAACAAGACATATAGATGTGATGTCTTGTACCTATTTATAAACTACATAACGTAACATATTTAATCTAATTATTTGAAAAATCACAAAGGTTCATTACGCTAAATATTGCAATCAAACAAAACTGCAGGAAGGCCGTCGTTCATTGCGTAGAGGGTCGGTGTGTTACGAGTTTTGTACGAGTCAATTAAGGGTGTATAGTATATTAGCATCACGATTTTTCAAAAAAATATTCTTATATTAGCATTATGATTTTTTTTTAAATATTTTTCTTTATTTATTTTTTAAGAGTAAAGTTTTTTTTCTTTTGATATTGATACCCTGCGAGAGAAAGACATTAGCCTACCTCATTATATATGATCGACCTCCCAACCTAAATGGGTAAAACCAATCACCTCAACACTAAGTGTGTGGTCGATCTCCCGACCTCACGAAATCAAAGCACTCGGCCTCCGATCTCCGAGTTCTAGTAACCTCATCTTTAACTGGAGCTTACTCAACTAGTCATTGAGCCAAATGCACCGACCTGCCGACCTAGTACATGGAAAACAATAGTGTTGGTCTCTTAAGGTGGCCGACCTACCGAGCTCCCGGAATCCTCATCATATTATCTTCAGGAAGGTCTTACCTTCAAGGTCAGAAGGCCCAATGTTCCGAGCTCCCGCCTTGCCGACCGTCAAGAATGTTCACCATCCTTGACAATCTCAAATCTCTCACACCTAAGAACATGTTGACCAAGTCCACGTTCAACTGACACGTCCCGAGATTTCATGGAGTAGGGTGAATCATGGATTTAGTGGTCGGCAAAGGTGTTCAGAGATTTTAGGAATCGTGTAGATCATAGCCTTACCGATCCAAGTTGTACACCAGCGAGGTAACACATATAAATAGCAAGCCAATTCTGATCCTAGCAGGTCATCGCAAGATTTAGTTTTCTTATTTGGTTCGTGGAAGAAGAGAGAAAGAGAGGTGTAACGACCTCTTATCGATATTGAGAATCCATCACCGTGACACCCCTACCTTTCATTACACATGACACGCATATCTTTTTATACACGTATACATACATGAGGCATGTCGCCTAACATTTATCCTGTAAGGGCGTCACATCACTTATATACATACACATGACTGTGACTATAGCCTTACTATAGTAACTTATTTAATTCGTTGCAGCGAAAATTGTACTTTATAACATGTAAATTTATAACTTTTCCATAACAATATGTACATGGCATATATGCCACAAAAATGGACTGATGCTGTATCTCGCATTACTCATACCAAAAACCTATACACTTATATGTACAATGATGAGCAGAGGAAGAAGAACTACAGATCAGCCGGCCAACCTTGTATCCATACTGCAAAGACTTCAAAAAGACTTATAGACCTGCCTATAGAGTCAAATTTTACTTTGGATTATCTAAAACAAAACACTTCACTGAGTATATACAAATAACTGATTTTCAACATCACATACGTATATAACTCATCAAAATTGTAGTAACACTTGTACAACAAGTAATTCACATGTACACATGTATGTATGATTATTTGTTCTTCTGTTATGGATCAACTAGAATCAGGAACAATTTGTGATCAGAAGATGGCCATGGCACTCTGTAGATCCCCTTTTTGAGTTCTCAATTAACTCGGGATTGATATTCTTTGATTCTGTATTCTGACCGTACTCAGAATGCATTAACACATGGTTCAAGATCCTTAGCATCCATAACAGAGTTCGTTAATCTCTTATATGCACATGAATGCACAATTCATAATCACATTTCATTATAATGAAACATTACATCATATGCAACACATATTTACACCCATTATAAACGTAATTCATAGAACATAAATCATATACTTATGTACAGTTAAATACCAAGTTACAGGATATATTCACAAACGATACACCTATCTCGAAGAACTCTTTTAGTTCGCCTTATCTGTAGCTTGTTCGATATTATGACCTATAAATACATTTATCAATAAATCAGCAAACATTTGCATTTAACATATTTTCATAGTTCACATACATCATACTAGGCTTCCCATACTTAAACTCATCAAAGAAAACCATTTTTTTCAAAATTTTGGCTGAAGAGATCGATATCTACACAGAGGCGATCGATCGATTTAGGGCAGAATGGTTTAGTGGAAAATTCTGATTTTTTAAGCTTTGACACCTTTTGGTATAAAATTCATAACTAATTCATATGAACTCCAAATGAGCCTCACTTTGCTTCAAATTAAACATAACTCAAAGGTCTACAATTCATCTTTGAAGTACTTAAGTTAATTCAATAAAAATCATCTTCATAAACAAAAATAGCCAAGAACATCAGGTTTCAGAAATTATTCCATTTGAAATGTCAACATATACATAGTTTAGTAAAATTGGGGGTGAGCAATCGGTAAGAACTGAACCGATCGAACCGAATTTTCGAAAAATCGAACCAAACAAATTTTTTTTTCGTCTAACCGAACCGATCGAACCGATCGAACCGATAAAAAATCGGTTATTTTGGTTGGTAACCGAAATAACCGATATTTTTTAAAAAAAATAAATATTTTTAAAAATTAGATAATTTGGTTTTAAAAATTAAAAAAATTAGATAATTTGGTTTTCAAAATTTACAATGTAATATTTAAATAAAGAATGATTATAACTGATTTTTTTTAAAAAAAAAAAAAATTAATTGTTTTTTAGTTTTTTTAAAAAATATTAAAAAATTAAAAATTTCGTTTTATCCGGTTTATTCGGTTAACCGATATTTTTAAAATAAAAACCGAAACCTAACCGAATTAACCAAATTAACCGTTTTTTAAAAAAATTAAAATCGAATTTCTGAAATAACCGAACCGATTTTCCAAGTTAGTTCGGTTTCTTCGGTTTGTTCGGTTTAACCGAACTTTTGCTCACCTCTAAGTAAAATTGCATAACTCATGCATTATAACTCCAAATAACTTGAATTTGCTATCAAATTAAAGATAACTTAACATACCACAACTTTGATTTGAACACCAACCTCAAAATCAAAGTCTAAGAGTTCCACAAATTCAAAACACTATAATAGTTATGTTTTTCAGCAGATTTCTTATACAAACACATGTTCTTTCTTTCCAAACACTCTTCTATCTGCTTTAAGCCTATTCCTTTCATGTATAACATCAAAATCTACATCAAAATACATGTTTTCATCTAACACATGCAAACCATATGTTACTTCTCAACAAATATCAACCAACACATCATTAAAACTTGTCAGAACTATAGAAAATAAAGAGTATAAACATAGGTATACCTTCATCTACAAGCCTCTACAAGTTTTTGGAACAAAACTTGAGTTTCTATGGAGTTTTGATAGCTTTCCCTCAAAGCTTAGATGCAAAAACGAAAATGGAAGATAAGCTGATAAGTTTCCTTCCTTTTTCACTAGATAAATATGAATTATATGAAATATTGCACTTTAGCCCTCCAAGTCTCTAGGCTCTTACACTTAAGTCCCTCAACTATGCATATTCCTTATTTTACCCATATTCTCGATATAATGAAACCGACTCATTAGATTTCAATTCTTATCATAATTATCACTCAAGTCATGCATTCAATAGAATCCAAAACAAATATCACATATTAATCCAGAAATTTCACGTATTTCATATTCACCATATACTACATTTATGCATATCAAATGCTCATATCTGGGTCATGATGTTTATGCATGATCATGTAAATCATTTGAAAGTTTTGGGTCGTTACAATCACTCTTTCCGGGAGTATCAAACATAAAATTAAAGAGTAAAGTTTCAACATATGATGTTTTTTCGTAAATAAATTAATTTATGGTATTAGCTTGCATCATTTATTATGGAAAAATCAGAAATAAATCCCTAAACCTAAGTCTAACTTTCTCTTTACTTCCTATCTAAATTTTTTTCAATGATTCATACCAATTTTTAACTTTACATTTATAATTACTCTCTGGAGAGAGAAAATTTTAAAATAATACCAAATTATCCTTATGTTTAAGATGTTGGCATGTTTTGCTTATTCTAAGCATATTTTATGTATTTTAAGCCGCGATCCTTAAAATGATCAGAGCTTAGGTTTATTCTGGAAATACTAAAATAATATTTTGAATAATAATATTATCCTTTAACGGGGGAGACAATACATGAGAATATGAATCCGAACAAATGTTCGAAGTGTCACTCATACATGTGGTACTTCCAAAAATTGGAAGAACTAAATCAAGAATATCTGGCTGAAGCTAAACATCCAGCTAGCCTTAACCAGTATCAACAATTGGAGAAGATAGTGAGCCTTTACAGGATGAACCTCAAACTTCAGTTAGATTTATCCAAGGCTCAGGATGAAACCATCCTGAACACAACAACATGATTCCAGATCCAACCAACCCAACATGATCCGGAAAATAAGATGTAGAACCAACCTTTCGAGAAATCGATCCAGATACCTCTAAGATATCTCAAGATTTTAGAGAGATTCAGAAGACGGTGGAGTGTTATGGATACTTACAATACCATGTCCCTGCACAGATCCATCATATCCAAAGTCAGATGGAAATCATGATTAAACATCATGAAGAAATTCTTGAAAACCTTCGAGATGTTCAAACCCGAGTCAAAGAGTTGGAGTCACGACCAAGTCCCACAGGAAGAAGAAAAGGAGGGTGGCTACCACCGTCCTATGGAACAAAACCCTTTCTACATCAAAAAGGGAAAACAGAGGAGGTCTGAAGGCCTTTGACAGTGACTGAAAAAATAATTGCAGTCCTACGAGGAGATCCAATACTTCATACAAAGTAATGGAAAGAAATCATCTGTAAGATTTACGTGATCTTGCTTATTCGTTTGCGGGATTGAATCTCGTAGACTTCAAACAAATCAAGTTGGCAGAATTTCTCAACTTCCACCACCACATTAAAGTTTCGGTTCACACAATCCACCACCCGATGAAGATCAAAGAATGCCCCCATCAAGAAGATTTTACTTCTGGAGCAACTTTAGATCCCACAGTTGGAACAAGGAGTCGTTCCTGCAGGCCAGACATACATCAAACGCCTTACGAGAAATCTCAGTTAGATCTGATACATCCATATGGACTTATGCTCAACATGGATATCTTGGATTTTAAAAATCGAGAAGTTTTTATTGATGAATGTGCTTCAGCAATGAGAATTGTAGCAGGAACGATTGATCTAAGCAAAGAATGATTCATATTACTCCTTAATATGATCTTGAAGGATCAATCAAAATTGCCTGGGAAATCGCAGACCCAGGTACCAAGGAAGAAGTTCTAGCCGGACAACCCCTGAAAGAAATTGTGGACAAAATGACTAAATTCTTTAAAATCTGTTTCATTGGAGTTTGTTTCTTCGAAGGAATGGAGTAAGAGAAGGCAAAAAAATATAGACAAGCTCTATATAGCCTGGAACTGCATGATAACTATTATGTAGATGAGTACATCAAACTCTTTACAGTGTATAGATGTAAGGAAAAGATGACAGAAAAGATGCAGCAGAGCTGTTCTTTGCCAAAATATCGAGTCCATGGAGAGAAATGCTTATCCATGAATATACACTGCAAGAAATAGAGACGGTGGCCAGGAGAATGACATTTCTTTAAATGAAGCTTGTGGAATGGTGGTATCAAGCAAAGCTCCAAAAGAACTACAAAAAGTCGAGAGAAATCAACAAGACATCTCATCTTTGCTGTACGGGGAATGATATCCCTACTATCATTGAAAACTACCCTGAAAGGCGAAAGATAAAAAAACACAAAAGTCATCCTTATGCCCAAGAAGTAGTTCGAGAAGAAGTGGGTCTTCATGGAGACCTAGGAAGTTTTGGTCAAAGCAGACAGCCCGAAGTTACTGATCAGGGCAAAGATAAGGACCTACCAGTAGTATAACCTCATCAACAGGTTTTAATCAAGCAAGTTCTAGCAGAACACCGACGAAGAGGACTTTCAGACGCACTCATACTCGTGCGAATGAAAGTTTTAAAGATTGTAACTGCTGGACATGAGGATTAAGAGGACATGTCTCTACAGATTGTCCAGAGAACCAAAATTGAGGAGTAAGACAGTTCGAGCATACCAAGGAGTTCGAGGATGTTGTTTATTTCAAGGATTTGGTGCAGTGTATCAATTTGAGGATATTCCCTCAGATGAAAACATCTATGAAGAAGAGACATATTCTGATAATGGAGGTGAATCCATTTCACAATCAGAGTGAAGGAGAGTTCCTTCAACACATTATCACATAAGAGTTGTAAGGATTTTTCTTTCATATCACTATTTCTCATAAAACTCTTATGAGGATCATGAAAGAAGAGACAAATCTTCAGATGTATGGTGGATTTACAATTGGAGCAATGGATATGATTGGTCTTCCCGGCAGGAAACATCAGATTATCCATAAGGTGACAACAGGTGAATTTGCGATCCCGGTGGAATTCACGGGAAATCAAATTCAGATACAGTTAATCCATACAGAGAAATTCAGGAGATTAATAATAAGGTTAAAAGAGAAGTTCCTAATACGTACTCATGGATTCATATTGGAGCCATTAGAGTTATCATCAAGGCAACTTTCAAGGAAGAAATCGATTCGCCACTTAATCTGGCAATCTTTAACAAAAGAATCCCGAACCTTAAAGATTTTTGTTTGGGAGCAGTTGCAGGAAATCTGTATGCTGGAAAGATGGCCTTCAACATCTATCTCAGAATAGCATACAATTTGGTACTCTTTCATCAAGACTTTAAAAGAAACGATTTGATGAAAGAATGGAATAGGTCTTACTCGACCACCTACAACTGTTTTATGCGCTCTCGAATATACATCATTCAGAAGTATTCTTGAGAAAGGAATTCATCAAAGTCCCCAGAATCTTCAAAGATTTCGTAAAAGTAGTGTTGCCGGATATTATTAATACTCCGATGCTTGGAGAGATCGACATGAGAATACAAGACCAGCCTGTTTTGAACAGAAGCAGGAGCCTTATGATCAAGCCAATAAGGATGTCTTTCCAACATGATAGGTTGATCAGCAACTATCCCGGGGGAAAACATAAAGCCTTCTTGAGCAGGATTCAGAAAATCTCTGATGTATTCAAAACAACAGGAATGTTGAAATGTCTAGAAGGCTGGAGATAAGTTCAGATAATCTTCGACATTACTTAGAAGAACAATATCTTCCCTTGCGATGTTCTATATTATTTGTGACAAACTACAGTTGGCAGGTATCAAGGAAACCTTAAAATAGGTGAAATTGATCTAACAATTGTCTGGAACTGCAGGTATGATCTCAAAACAGCTTATTCTTGGGATTGAGTTTCTTGAGAAACACAAATCTTGGGAAAGATTATAGGATGGAATGGAATTCATGGTGAATGGGAAAAGATATAGAATCTGATGACCACCAGACAATTCTCAATATACATCCAGTCGGGATGTTATACGATAAATATCGTGTAGAATATTACGAGGCATCTATTGATTCAGGAGCTGGAATATGCACGAACAAAATAGACATCTTCCCTAATGAAGTTGGTGAGAAATTACTAGTTATTGCCGGAAGAGACTTTTTCAAGAGGATTCTTATTCTTAATGAAGGAGTCCAGGCGGTGGAAATAATAATCGGAGGAGCAGACGATACCCCCTGGTACAAAGTCAAGACTCCACCTATTTATTTCCATGATACATGAGCAGATCTGATGTTAGGAACAATTTCCTATAGACATTCAAGCGGTTTACACAGGAGAACGAGACAAGGAGGCTTATTTTCACAACCCTTTGTGATCATAATATTATTGTCCAGGGACTAAGGGAGGCGTTTCACAGAAAATTCCCCATTAGTTTTCGCTGCAAACGTGGTGATGAAATAAAACTTCGACACCCAAAGATGAAGGATCAATGGTAGCGCTTATCGAATATGCCCAAATTAACCCTTCTCAGTTAACAACAAATTTAATGTAGCAGTGTAAGTAGGGATCGATCCCACAGGGAAGGACGAATCTTTGTACTACCTAGTGTCAAAATATGGGGGATTTGAGAGTAGTAATTATCTAAACTTATGTAGGATGCAAGATTGAAATAAAATAGTAATAAATCAATTAAAGAGAGATCTCGGTTTCGGTCGACTCCACCATTGGAATTCGATTATTCATTCATCGATTTTCTCACATATGTAATTTTTATGCATGAATATTCACCATTGAAGATTTAACTCGTATCCCACCTTAAGTTTAGTTAAATCAAAAACAGCATCCAAATTTAACCCTTATCGATTAATCAACCCTAACAACAGCAGTTAAGATTTAAACTAATGATAGCATATGAACAAGTAGGATTGGTGAAGCTGAACAACATAAACAACAACAGTTATGTTTAATCTAGTCAAAAGTTTTCCCTATGAATTTAATAACCTCAACAACAGAGAATTATCAATCCTAGTTGCTTCTCAAATTCAATTAATCAAACAATTACGGATTTGATATCAAACTTAGCATTAGATTGTATGAAAAAATATTAGGTAGCTAATCTAACAATCAACAATACATTCATGGCAAGAACACAAGAAAAACTTATGATATTCAATAAAAATCACCAATTCAAAACAACATTATCTTGAATAAATTAAACTCCAATGGTTTTGTCTTCCTCAACCGAGAGGATGAGTTTAGCTACTCATAATTAATGCAAAAAAACAAAATAATGTATGAAAAATATAAACAAAAACTAAGACAAGCTAGAAGAATCGCCACGCGTCGAGGTTGCAATCCCGCCTTTCTGTCGAGCCTTCAATCCGTCTTCAAAACTTCAAAGTAAATTATTGTTCTAAGTCTAAGCTATGAATAATAATCTGAATAATGGTCTAGGAGGCTGATAATTTCGAGATATAGTAAGTAAATATGGTAGGATGTGTTAAAATCCTCCCAAAGATAGTAAAACTCTTAATTTCCTTATTTTCTCGAACTCTGCAGCGATCGGTCGCTTCTTCCTAGCGATCGATCGCTTCCTTTATTTTTTTCAGCAAAATTCTCTGGGCAATCGATCGCCTCTTTTTTGGCGATCGATCGCTTGGCTCCACTGTCTTTTGAAGATCGATCGCCCCAATTGTAGCGATCTATCGCTAGCTCGTGATTTTCGTTGCTCAACTTTCTGTCCAAAGGCGATCGATCCCCTCTTTCATACGATTGATCGCTTCTCCAAAATTACATTTTTGGCCTTTTTCTTGATCTACCTTGAGTCCTTATCATCTTCAAAGCTTTCCTTGATCTTTATTCGCATTTTTAGCTCGATTTCTTTGATTTCACCTACAATTACACAAACATAAGATTAGGTAGCATATGTATCGAATTATTAGTCAAAACCTACCAAATCGTAGACAATTAAACACAATAGATGTGTCTATTTCTAGTCACATCAAACTCCCCCATACTCTTTACTCGACCTCGAGTAAATCAGACTAAACTAATATGTTTTTGGTTGGCTCATAGTATTATAACAAACTGACTTGTCCCACTTTTATGCCTCAACAATTTTAAACATGCACAGTAATGAAAGGCGGTGAAAAATTAACAGTGGAACATGTAAGGACCCCAAGCCCTTAACCCTTGATTAGTGTATTAACCCTTATATGTGGCACATGCTTTCAATAAAAAGTCAATCGGGAAGCTCAGATGATGCATTACCATTGAATGGCAATTACAAAATTTTCTTTAATACTCAGTGTTATAAGATCATCAGTCTAACAACAAATAGACTAATAAAGTTCGCCCATTACCATCCCCTTTGTACCATTTTTACATTGTGGACTTTTATAAAAATTTGGGCAGAGTCTCCCCATAAATAGAGCTATCCCGAAATAAAAGCACAACACATAACATAATTCCCGGCCAGGGAAAATATAATACTCATCAGAATACAGCAATACCAAGTAAATTCCCAGCCAGAGAAGACACCACACATATGACGACAAAAGCGGGTTTCAACACCCACATAATACACCAATGACTCTCGTATCATTAGCAATTCTACCCTTAATTGCATGCAACATAGAATGAAAGAGAGAAAGGCTCATGCCTTTATATACAACCCATATACAAGTATAATCGTGCTCACATGCGAGCATCATGAATGTGTATATAATCCTCAGGTGTATATAAGTACTCTATACGATACCGTGCTCCATCAAGCCCTGGTACCACGATCCTGGGAGTACCTCCAATCAACAGCTCGAGCTCAGCTACAAAGCCACCGATGTACCTGTTCACCTGCCCCAACAGAGACAGCCCCCAACGGGGTGAGCATACCAATACACAAAATCCCATAATCACAGTAATGAAATTCATAATTTACAACAAAAGTAAATATAATGAATTTAAATGATACTCCCTGGATGGCAACGTCCTCATCCGGGATTCCGTGTACTGTCCCTGTTCTCACAATCATCAAACTCATCAAATCTCAAAAATCAGTAAATCAACACATTGATTTAACTCATCACATGCCTAATTCTCAAATATCAATAGATAGTGATTCCAATTTCATTATATATGCAAAAATAGATATCTCAATATCTAATACTGATTTCACAACCTCGCTATCAATCACAGATAGCTCAAGTGCCTAGCATTTATTTTACCAATTCTCCATTATACTTAGACATCTCAAATGTCTTATTATGAATACATGATTCCACGATTATTCTCAGGCATCTCAATGCCCTATATTGGTCATATAAATCCAGTACCCCATATATCATGTAAGAGTTATCCTACTCTAGTGTCACGCACGCTTGTGACGTCGATATCAAGATTTGGTCCTTCCTTAGTTATATCAACATATATATATATAACCATACGCACAATTATTCAATGCAATCAAAATACATTATGCATTTCACAAATGCTCTCATATAAAGAAATGCTCGTACGTCGCACGTACCTTAAATTTCCGAAGTCCGAGCCAAACCTTGCTCGAGTTCCATGCCCCGAGGAACGATGTGCTAACACGATAAATAATTCACAATTATTTACGAACATGCAACCCATGCTCAAGCACACTCATAACCCTGAAAATATTGTCAACACACGACAATTAACCATTTAAAAGACTCGGGGCAGGGTACATGCAGGGAGGGAAAACGAATGAGACAATATCGAAAATTGTTCAAGAACACCCTTCAATTTTCGAACCCTATTCTCACAAATCGAACCCAATTAAACACCATAATTCATCTAAACATGAATTAATCGATCAACAACAAGAATCATCATCCCCTAGCCAAAACCCCTAAAAATCGAACCAAACCCTACGAAATTGGGGAAAATTCGAACCAATAAAAACACAAAAGGCAGGGAATTACATGAAAAGTATGGAAAAGGGGTAAGGAAGGTTACCCAAACGAAAATCGGAAGGAAATCGCTCAAAATCGAATGTGATGCCCCGAAATTAATTGATGGCAATCTGAATATTAATTATGCTTATATGATGATTTATTACGATGATTAAGATATTTTCGATTTTTGACCTAAAGGTGGGAAGAAATCCTTGTAAAAGCTTTGTTCTTGCACTTCTTGGTAAGATTTAGTGCCTATGATGTTTATATATCACTTATTGATGTTCTTGAAGTGTTGATTGAGTTTTGGAAGGGTTTTAAGAAGGGTTTTAAAATGGGTTTGTTTGGGTTAGTGTGATTCTTGGTGGGATGTTGGATTTTTAGTGGTTTTATGATGTGTGTTGAAGGTTTTGAGTGTTTTAATGTTTATGAGTTGTTGGTATAAATGAGGGTTGAGGTTGGTGAGGTTTAAATGTGCAAAAATGGAGTTTTTCGTGGTACAGAGGCTGGCGATCGATCGCCCGTTTTTGGCGATCGATCGCGAGCATGCATTAGGCTCCAGAAGCCTTTGGCGATCGATCGCCACTTTTGGGCGATCGATCGGTGACGATGGCGATCGATCGTGCCAAGTATGGCGATCGATCGCCGAAGAGGGAAAATTTCACCCCCGTCCAGTGTGCTCTCGCGATCGATCGCGCCTGGGCGGCGATCGATCGCGAGATGTAAAAAAATGGGTATTTTGATTTTTTGTGGGATTTTTGAATATTGGACTATGATTAGCTTCTAATATTGAATTGTATGGTTGTGTAGAACCATCCCAAGGACCCACGACTTCAAGAAGATAAAGTACTACGATTTCACCACATTTTGAAAAGGTACGTAAGAAACGTACGGGCATCAAACGGTAACATATTCCTAAACTATGACTTGCACTAATTGCATGAGTATTTATGATGATGATTATGACGATTATGATGAATAAATTAATGATAATGATGTTGTGATAAACGAAGATGATATGATGTTATGATGACAATGATGATGCTTATAAGATGATGACGCATGTTTGACTATGCTACTTAGAATGGTTGAATGTCCGGTGACTATTATGGGCAAGCGAGGAAGGTCTTGCCGCTCACATAACTGAGCGCTGGGGTACATCTGCTATCAAGGTGTAGCGATGGGTATCATCCGCTGAGCGATGGGGTACATCCGCTATCAAGGTGTAGCAATGGGTATCATCCGCTGAATAAGAGATACATCCGCTATCAAGGCGTAGCGATGGGTATCATACGAGGAGTTATGTCGAGCGAGGGGGCCAATTGTGCCGCTGTCATAATAGAACCCGGATAGTCCCATTTCTAATTAACATGGATTGTTGTGAGCTTATATACGAAATATGATGTTAATCATTCATGTCTTGAACTAATGATGATATGCGTAATTATGACACAGGGACAACCAAGGAAGGATAGTACTATTAAACAGGAAGTATATGTTATCAATTATTTCCATGCATTATTTATATGCCAGTAACTCATGATGTTAAGTAACGATGTACATGCTCACGATGGGTTGTTCCTGTAGGTACACTTTTGGATCGAGACTAAGGGTCGGGTTGAGATGGTGAGCTAAGGAGCATAAGAAGATAGATACAGGATTTTTGTTAGCCTTAACATTCATTTTGGGGAATGTAATTAACTAACTATTGAAGTTTCATTTTGGCCTGTAATTACATTGAGCTCACATAACAACCGGAACTCTAAGGTGTCTCTAATACATGTTTAGTTCATAATACGCTATTAATATGATGTTAAGGTAGGAAGACCCTGCATTAGTGGTATCAGAGCAGTGGTTAGATAACCCGGGGATGAGTGAAGGGTAGCCTTAGCAGTAGGTTCGCTAGGCGCTTACTTTTGACATATTATGTTGCACATGAAGTATATGGGTGTTATGATAACATGTTATGGCTTTCTAACGATGTTTATATGAATTGCTTTTGGATCTTGTTGTTAACCCTTGTGTTGCAGTATGGCAGCAAATATCGACATTGGTGATGCGGTAAGTGTGAACGCTAGTGCGGGGCGTACGAATCCCCTACCCCCGCCAGCCCTAGGCGTCCGAACAACAGCTGCTGCCGGGAGAGTTGAGTTTGACTCAATTTCTAGCGTATCGGCCCCCGACTTTTGAAGGGACTGAAACAGGGGAGCGAGCCGAGGAATGGCTAGAAAGGATAGAACAAATATTTGTGGC
This sequence comes from Haberlea rhodopensis, assembly GCA_907163345.1. Lineage (NCBI taxonomy): Eukaryota > Viridiplantae > Streptophyta > Magnoliopsida > Lamiales > Gesneriaceae > Haberlea > Haberlea rhodopensis. The sequence goes on along the minus strand of CAJQUN010000033.1, from coordinate 3,796,694 downwards.
AGCCCCGTGTGCAAAGACGGTGTAAGGACCCCAAGCCCTTAATCCTTGATTAGTGTATTAACCACTATGTGTGGCACATGCTTTCAATAAAAGTCAATCGGGAAGCTCAGATGATACTTTATCATTGCATGGCAATTACAAAAAATTTCCTTTAACACTCAATGTTATAAGGTCATCAGTCTAACAACGAAATAGACTCACAAAGTTCGCCCAATATCATCCCTTTTTGCCACTTTTCACATTGTGGACTTTTATAAAAATTTGGGCAGAGTCTCCCCATAAATAGAGCTATCCCGAAATAGAAGCACAACACATAACATAATTCCCGGCCAGGGAAAACATAATACTCATCAGAAAGCAGTAATACCAAGTAAATTCCCAGCCAGGGAAGACACCACACATATGACGACATAAATGGGTCTCAACACCCACATAATACACTAACGACTCTCATATCATTAGCAATTCTACCACAATTGCATGCAACATATAATGAAAGAGAGGAAGGCTCATGCCTTTATATACAACCCATATACAAGAATGTCCGTGCTCACATGCGAGCATCATAAATGTGTATATAAACCTCGGGTGTATATAAGTACTCTATACGATACCGTGCTCCATCAAGCCCTGGTACCACGATCCTGTGAGTACGTCCAATCAACAGCTCGAGCTCAGCTCCACAGCCATCGATGCACCTGTTCACCTGCCCCAACAGAGACAGCCCCCAACGGGGTGAGCATACCAATACACAAAATCTCATAATCACAATAATGAAATTCATAATTTACAACACAAGTAGATGTTAATGAATTTTAAATGATACTCCCTGGATGGCAACATCCTCATCCGGGATTCCGTGTACTGTCCCTGTTCTCACAATCATCAAACTCATCAAATCTCATAAATCAGTAAATCAACACATTGATTTAACCCATTGCATGCCTAGTTCTCGAATATCAATAATTATGATTCCAAGTTCATCATTCATGCAAAAGTAGATATCTCAATATCTAACACTGATTTCATAGCCTCGCTATTAATCATAATTGAATTAAATGCCTAACATTTATTTTACCAATTTTCCATTATACCTAGACATCTCAAATGTCTTATAATGAAAACATGATCCCACGATCATTCTCAGGCATCTCAAATGCTCAGGCATCTCAAATGCCCTACAATAGTCATATACATCAGGTACCCCATATAACTTATGAGAGTTACACTACTCTAGTGTCACGTGCGCCCCTGACGGCGATATCAAGATTAGGTCGCTTCATAGCTTCTCAACACATATAAATAATCCTCATGCAACACATATAAATAATCCTCGTGCACGATTATTCAATAAAATCAAAATACATTATGCATTCACAAATGCTCTAATATGTAGTAATGCTCGTACGTCGCACGTACCTTAAATCTCCGAAGTCCGAGCCAAACCTTGCTCGAGTTCCATGCCCCGAGGAATGATGTGCTAACACGATAAATAATTCACAATTATTTACGAACATGCAACCCATGCTCAAGCACACCCATATCCCTCAAAATATTGTCAACACACGACAATTAACCTTTTAAAAGACCCGAGGCAGGGTACATACAGGGAGGGAAATAAATGAGACAATATCGAAATTTGTTCAAGAATACCCTACAAAAATCGAACCCGAATCTCAAAATTTCGAACCCAATTAAATACCATAATTCATCTAAAATGTGAATTAAACCATCAATAGCAAGAATCATCATCCTTGCCAAAAACCCCCAATTTTCGAATTTCAAAGCCCTAAATTCGAACTCAATTCCTTAAATTCGAACACAATTAAGCATCCTTATACAACTAAAGCATGTAAGAAACGACCCATAACAAGAATCGCCACACCCCTGCCAAAGATTACAATTTTCGAACCCACTTCACCCATACATCCAAAAATTCGAACCAAAGCCAACGAAATTCGAAATAAATTCGAGCCAATAAAGCACAATTAGGCAGGGAATCACATCACAAGCATGGAAAAGGGGTTAGGAAGGTTACCCAAACGAAAATCGGAAGAAATCGGACCAAAATCGAAGAACCCTAGAAATTGGGGATCGGCGCACTTCTGTAAAATTCGACTTCAAATCGCGATGAAACTTCAAATTGACGGAGGGGAAATGAGCGCCTGGACGAGACGAAGCCGTGGGTAGGTCGGACGCGCCGAACGGCGGCCGGACGGCGGCGAGCGAAGCGTCGGAAGTCGCGCGGGTGCAGGGCAGGCGGGAAGGAATCGCGCGCGGGAGAGAGAGAATGAAATTGGGGCTGAAATGAAATAATTTCTAAAATTTGGGGTTCAAATGGTATTTATAGCAAAAATACCCCGAAAAATTAATAGCCCCACAAATACATCATGATTCATTAAAAATCATCTGTTTTCAAAAACTCTCTCTCTAACTCCAAAACCCCCTACCGGTGCTCACACAGCACCCGAGATCCCGAGACACATCAAAAAAACCCAACTCTTAGGTTTTACACCGTAATGTGAATACAATCTCAACCTCTGGATCCAACGATCCCAACTACCCAATTAAACGAGTCCAACTCCTCGATTAAATTTCAAATCGCCACGTAAAACCACTTTAGGGATTATTAACACTACGGGATTAACACCTATAATCCTGGTCATCACAGACGGCATGGATAAGGCTAGCAGAGTTCCAATTAGCCAAGAAAGCACTGATGTGGTGGAAGACCACCGTGATTGAGCAGGAGGCACAGGGTCAAGAGGTAAACTGGAAGCTGTTTAGAACTAGATTCCTGGCCCGATACTTTCCAGCGGCTGCACGTCAAGCTAAAGAGGATGAGTTTACTAAGTTGAAGCAAGGTACCATGCCGGTGTCAGATTATGCCCTCCACTACTGTTCTCTACTCAGATATGTACCTCATATCGCCGCCGACACTCAAGCGAAAATGAGGAACTTTATGAAGGGCTTGAGGCCAGAACTCTATGATAGGGTGATTACATATGGCCCTACCTGCTTTGACGATGCACTTACACGGGCTGAGTTAGCCGAACTGGGGGTAGGTGCATACCCTGATGCTGTACCACCTCCAGCACCCCCTCAGAGATCTACTCCCGACAATTTAAGGCCAAGGGGTGATCGGTTCAAGTCTGGGGGGAACACTTCTGCGTCAAGATTCAGTGGTAGGAGGCCCGAGAACCGATGGAAAGGTAACCGCAGGAATGACGCCCCACCAAGAGGAGGACAGTCTCGAGGAAGTAATGTTGGGGAGGTTCAATGCTCTCTTTGTGGGCAACCACATCTGACGAAGAATTGTGTGGGATGTTATGTTTGTGGCAAGAGAGGCCACTTTGCTCGACAGTGTCCCAACAGGGGAAGGCAGCAGAACTCTACTGAGAGGTCTACGGTCAGAACAGCACAGAACAGACCCCCATATGTACCGAGGCAGTTTGGAAGTCAGCCTATGGGGCCACCTCAAGGGCAGGTGTATGCATTGACAAGGGAGCATGCTACAGCGGCTCCGGAGGAGGTTATAGCGGGTACGTGTCTTTTATTTACGCACCCTGCTTTTATATTGATCGACACAGGTGCGTCACACTCTTTTGTGTCGACAAGTTTTGTGGAAAGGTACCACATATGCACTTCTCCGTCGCCCACGCCTCTTATAGTCTCGACCCCCGCTGGAAGAAGTATGATTACTGATCGGATTGTCTACGATGGCCTCATTTATTTTGAGGATAAAGAACTAAGGTCAGATTTAATTGTTCTGGGAATGTCAGACTTTGACTGCATTCTGGGCATTGATGTTCTGAAACGGGTATCAGGCAGTTGTGAACTGCAGGCAGAGGACAGTGCGGTTCAAATCTGATATGGGAGTTTCATGGACGTTCTATGGGGATGGTTCTCGTTCAAGAATTCCGTTGATATCCGCGGTCAAGATGATACAATTATTGGAACGAGGCCATACAGGATATCTTATTTATGCCGTTGATATTTCTGGAAAGAAGGAAGAGCTAAAGGTTGAAGATGTGCCCGTAGTGGCGGAATTTCCTGATGTATTTCCTGAAGAGATTCCTGGATTCCCACCGGCGAGAGAGGTCGAGTTTGGAATCGAATTGCTACCGGGGACGTCAGCCATTTCTCGTGCCCCGTACAGGATGGCACCAACGGAACTAAAGGAATTAAAAGTTCAGTTGCAAGAACTCCTTGACAAGGGCTACATACGCCCTAGCGTATCGCCCTGGGGTGCACCAGTGTTATTTGTTAAAAAGAAAGATGGTTTGATGCGTCTATGCGTCGATTACAGACAACTGAACAAAGCTACCGTGAAGAACAAGTATCCACTTCCGAGGATCGATGATTTATTTGACCAGTTGCAGGGTACGAGACTCTACAGTAAGATCGATCTGAGGTCGGGGTACCATCAGATTCGGGTAAGGGAGGATGATGTGCAGAAGACAGCTTTCAGGACCAGATATGGGCACTATGAATTCTTAGTTATGCCCTTTGGGGTGACGAATGCCCCAGCTGTTTTCATGAGTTTAATGAACAGGGTATTCCAGCCATATTTGGACCAGTTCGTCATAGTCTTCATTGATGATATACTTATTTACTCCCGGACTGAAGAAGAACATGTTGAGCACTTGAGGACAGTACTTCAGATCCTTAGAGATCATCAATTATATGCAAAGCTTAGCAAGTGCGAGTTTTGGTTGGACAGTGTGGTATTCTTGGGCCACGTTATATCTAGCAGTGGGATATCTGTGGATCCCAGAAAGATTGAAGCTGTTATGGAGTGGGCTGCACCCACTTCTGTGCCCGAGATACGGAGCTTCCTTGGTTTAGCAGGTTATTACCGACGTTTCGTCGAAGGATTCTCTAAGATTGCTAAGCCATTGACACAGCTAACTCAGAAAGGAGTACCGTTCTTTTGGTCCGAAGCTTGTGAGGAAAGCTTCCAAGAATTGAAGCGTCGTTTGACGACAGCACCAGTATTGGTGATCCCTTCTGAGAATAAGAAGTTTGCCTTGTACACGGATGCATCATTGCAAGGTTTGGGTTGTGTGTTGATGCAAGATAAGCACGTGGTAGCTTATGCTTCGAGGCAGTTGAAGCCCCATGAGACCAGATACCAAGTCCATGATCTGGAACTGGCGGCCATCATTTTTGCCTTGAAGATTTGGCGTCATTATCTCTATGGTACGACGTTTACCATCTTTACAGACCACAAGAGCTTGAAATTCTTATTCACCCAAGCAGAACTGAATATGAGGCAAAGAAGATGGATGGACTTACTCAAGGATTATGATTGTGAAATAGAGTACCATCCGGGTAAAGCAAATATGATAGCAGATGCCTTAAGTCGAAAAGTGAAGAGCACCGCTGAGGATACTATGAGCTTATCAGCTATGATGACTTCTTATTGCCATCTGGGCTATGATTTTGATGTGGACACGTCGCCGGTGCGAGTGTCAACCTTATTGGCTGAGCCAGATATATTTGAGGCTATTAGGAAAGCTCAGAGTTCGGATAATGAAATTCAGAGATGGTCATCAATAGTGCTCCAAGGACAACCATCAAAGTTCCGAGTTGCTGAGGATGGTTCATTGAGACTAGGCAACCGTTGGGTGGTACCAAAGACACCAGAATTACGCCAAGGAATTTTTCACCGTGCCCACAGTAGCCGGTTCAGTATCCACCCAGGAGGAAGAAAGATGTACAAGGACCTATGTAGTCAATTTTGGTGGAGACGCATGAAGCGTGAAGTAATTGCTTTTGTTAAGAGGTGTCTAATCTGCCAGCAGGTAAAGGCAGAAAGACAGAGGCCTGGGGGTGAGTTGAAGAGCTTAGAGGTACCTAAATGGAAGTGGGAGCATATATCTATGGACTTCGTGACCCACTTGCCAAGGTCGGCCTCTGGATTTGATGTGATCTGGGTGATCGTGGATAGGCTGACAAAGGTAGCCCATTTCATCCCTTACAATATGACTTTCACATATTTGAAGATGGCCCAACTATATGTGCGGGATGTAGTGAGATTGCATGGCATTCCAGTCTCGATAGTGTCTGACAGGGACCCGAGGTTCACTTCACATTTCTGGGAGGGTCTCCAGACAGCTTTGGGCACGGAGGTAAGACTGAGTACAGCCTATCACCCTAAGACAGACGGTCAGACAGAGCGTACCATACAGACGCTCGAGGATATGTTAACGGCATGCGTTTTAGAGTTTGATACTCCGTGGCAGGATTCAGTACCACTGGTGGAGTTCTCCTATAACAACAGCTATCAGGCGAGCATTCAAATGGCTCCTTTTGAAGCTCTTTATGGACGACGATGTAGATCACCGCTGTATTGGGAAGACTTGACTAGTAAGGCGGTCGGAGGACCGGATATGATTAAAGATATGGAAGAAAAGATCAAGACGATACGCTTAAAGATGAAAGCGGCCCAAGATAGGCAAGCGGCCTATGCCAATAAGCGGCGACGACCGCTAGAATTCCAAGTAGGAGATAAGGTTTTCTTGAAAATCTCACCCTTCAGGGGTGTGGTCCGTTTTGGTATGCGGGGAAAGTTATCTCCGAGGTATGTGGGGCCGTATGAAGTATTGCAGCGCATTGGTACTTTGGCCTACCGTTTGGCGCTACCACCGTCCTTATCCGGCATTCATGATGTCTTTCATGTTTCCATGTTGAGAAAGTATGAACCCGATCCGTCTCATGTATTGCAACCTTCAGAGGTTCAGTTGAGTTCAGATGTGTCCTATGTTGAACGACCGGTTAGAATTCTGGATCGTGAAGATCGCAGGCTACGAAGTAAGATTATACCGATGGTCAAAGTTCAGTGGGATCGCCGGGGTGTCGAGGAGGCTACGTGGGAGACGGAACGGCATATGGTGCAGCACTACCCGGAATTATTTTCTGGTATGATTTATGTTTAGTTTCTTTTTGGGTAAGTGCATGTGATTTCGAGGACGAAATCTTATAAGTAGGGGAGTAATGTGATGCCCCGAAATTAATTGATGGCAATCTGAATATTAATTATGCTTATATGATGATTTATTACGATGATTAAGATATGTGTGGGAAATGAAGAAGTAACATGATTTAAGGATGTTAATTTTAATTATGAGGATGATATGGGTTTAATGAAGTTGGTTGCATTTTGTAAATGCTTATCATGTTGATGTATTTTATATACATCATGTTATTATTGGGGTACAAGTTAAATGTAAGAATTAAAGACTTAACCCACCACTTTTACCTCACCTCACTTTTACACTCAAATCCCCAAAATCACTTTCCCAAAACCCTCTTCCCCTTATTTTCGATTTTTGACCTAAAGGTGGGAAGAAATCCTTGTAAAAGCTTTGTTCTTGCACTTCTTGGTAAGATTTAGTGCCTATGATGTTTATATATCACTTATTGATGTTCTTGAAGTGTTGATTGAGTTTTGGAAGGGTTTTAAGAAGGGTTTTAAAATGGGTTTGTTTGGGTTAGTGTGATTCTTGGTGGGATGTTGGATTTTTAGTGGTTTTATGATGTGTGTTGAAGGTTTTGAGTGTTTTAATGTTTATGAGTTGTTGGTATAAATGAGGGTTGAGGTTGGTGAGGTTTAAATGTGCAAAAATGGAGTTTTTCGTGGTACAGAGGCTGGCGATCGATCGCCCGTTTTTGGCGATCGATCGCGAGCATGCATTAGGCTCCAGAAGCCTTTGGCGATCGATCGCCACTTTTGGGCGATCGATCGGTGACGATGGCGATCTATCGCGCCATGTATGGCGATCGATCGCCGAAGAGGGAAAATTTCACCCCCGTCCAGTGTGCTCTCGCGATCGATCGCGCCTGGGCGGCGATCGATCGCGAGATGTAAAAAATGGGTATTTTGATTTTTGTGGGATTTTTGAATATTGGACTATGATTAGCTTCTAATATTGAATTGTATGGTTGTGTAGAACCATCCCAAGGACCCACGACTTCAAGAAGATAAAGTACTACGATTTCACCACATTTTGAAAAGGTACGTAAGAAACGTACGGGCATCAAACGGTAACATATTCCTAAACTATGACTTGCACTAATTGCATGAGTATTTATGATGATGATTATGACGATTATGATGAATAAAATTATGATAATGATGTTGTGATAAACGAAGATGATATGATGTTATGATGACAATGATGATGCTTATAAGATGATGACGCATGTTTGACTATGCTACTTAGAATGGTTGAATGTCCGGTGACTATTATGGGCAAGCGAGGAAGGTCTTGCCCCTCACATAACTGAGCGATGGGGTACATCCGCTATCAAGGTGTAGCGATGGGTATCATCCGCTGAATAAGAGATACATCCGCTATCAAGGCGTAGCGATGGGTATCATACGAGGAGTTATGTCGAGCGAGGGGGCCAATTGTGCCGCTGTCATAATAGAACCCGTATAGTCCCATTTCTAATTAACATGGATTGTTGTGAGCTTATATACGAAATATGATGTTAATCATTCATGTCTTGAACTAATGATGATATGCGTAATTATGACACAGGGACAACAAAGGAAGGATAGTACTATTAAACAGGAAGTATATGTTATCAATTATTTCCATGCATTATTTATATGCCAGTAACTCATGATGTTAAGTAACGATGTACATGCTCACGATGGGTTGTTCCTGTAGGTACACTTTTGGATCGAGACTAAGGGTCGGGTTGAGATGGTGAGCTAAGGAGCATAAGAAGATAGATACAGGATTTTTGTTAGCCTTAACATTCATTTTGGGGAATGTAATTAACTAACTATTGAAGTTTCATTTTGGCCTGTAATTACATTGAGCTCACATAACAACCGGAACTCTAAGGTGTCTCTAATACATGTTTAGTTCATAATACGCTATTAATATGATGTTAAGGTAGGAAGACCCTACATCGAAGAACCCTAGAAATTGGGGATCGGCGCTTTCCTGTTAAATCCGAACTCAAATCGCGACTAAACCTCGAATTGCTGGTGTGGAAAGCTGCGCCTCGGAGAGACGAATCCAACGGTGGGTCGGACGCGCCGAACGGCGGCGGGCGCACTGCTTTTGTGCGCGGGGGCTGGGGGCGACGGGAAGGCAGCGGGGAGAGAGAGAGTGATGGCTGAAGGAGCTGAAATACTTTTAAAAATTAAAATCTCGGGTTCAACTGGTATTTATAGCAAAAATACCCCGAAATACTAATAGCCCCACAAATACATCATGATTCATTAAAAATCATCTGTTTTCAAAAATTCTCTCTCTAACTCCAAAACCCCCTACCGGTGCCCACACAAGCACCCCAGATCCCGAGACACATCAAAAACCCACCTCTTAGGTTTTACACTGTAATGAGAATACAATCTCAACCTCGGGATCCAACGATCCCAACTACCCAAATAAACGAGCCCAGAAGGCCCAACACCGCGATTAAACTCCAAATCGCCACGTAAAACAACTTTAGGGGTTATTAACACTCCGGGATTACCATCTATAATCCCTGGTCATCACAGAACAAGTTCAATCCCTAAACATTTCGTACCCAACAAAGCAGTGAACGTGCGTATGTGGTCATAAACAAGTGTCATGTACAAGTTATAGATCCAATAGATGCAAAGCCCACAATAGCTTAAGTCATACACTAACACAAGTATAAGCTCACTTGCACACTCTTCTCCACTATCTTAGCCATTTGCAAACATGAATCAAGTAGGTCTTTATTAGCTTGTAGCTTGGTCTAGGTATTGGCTTATGAAAGAAAGGGTAAGGTGTATCAAACAAGATAGTATAATTATATGCACAATTAAAATTTCTCTTATTGCATGATTTTTTTCAACTTTGTTCATTTTCACACCTTGTATGTTTTTGCAGGGTATATTTCATTTTTTTTTTCTCTTTGTGCCTTAGCTCTCATTGGAGTCATATTTGTATTAGCTCTTTTTAGAGCATCCCTTTTCTTTCATGCATTTCATTCTTTTGATAATGAAGCTCAAAACATATGAATCAATGAATACATAAGTGCATGTGAATGTAACACATCATACTCCCTTCAAAGGCCCTTCAAAGGCCCTTCAAAGGTGTGGATTAAAATCACATTTAGGCTTATTAGGGAAGGATGATAAGCTAGTCAAAGAATGTTGAATGGTTGTCTTTAGTATGCTTAGCACACAACCATTCTTTCACATTAAAGCTCAAAAAGGGTACTAGTGATTGATTTTCTTTACATGGCAGGCTTGAAAGGCTCAAACGCATCAAATATCGCCTATATCACTTTCATGTTCGCAAGTAGTCTAGACATAAGCCTCAAAGAGCTTGTAGGTAAGTTCTAGCATGTATTAGAGACTTCTTAAGGCTATCGCAAAATTCACACAATCTTCACTAAGCTATGAACACTTCACAAGTCATGACAGATTCGTGCTCAAAATATTCAACTACTTAGTCGAAGCACACTTTGCGTTAGAGTTCAAAGTATTCCAAGGTTAACAATTCACCTATGTTCAAAATCATGTATGCCATCAATTAGATTTCATCATGGGCTAGTGATTCTAAGCATGCATTCATTACTAACTATGAGCTCAAAATTTTCAATTTCTCGATTTTTATTTTGTATTTTTGTATTAGAAAAGCTATAACGCACCACTAATCTCTCCCCCATACTTAAATCATACATTGTCCCCAATGTAAGGCAAAAATATAAGAAAAGAGAAAAGTCTAATTAATAAAGCAATAATAATAAAAAAGATAAGGGAAACTAACTCCCCTTGGGTTGCCTCCAAAGCAGTGCCTCTGTTTAACGTCGGTGGCCCGACGCCAGTCCTTCATCATTCGACCCTGGGTGGATCTTCTAGTGCCAATTTAACCAATTCATCATCTTGCATTCCATCGTAATAGTGTTTCAGTCGATGGCCATTCACCGTGAATTTCTTCGTTGTGTTCAATCTTTGAATTTACACAGCACCAGAAGAAGAAACATTGGTAACTAGATAAGGCCCATTCCATTTAGAATGTAACTTACCCGGGAAGAGTCGAAGGCGTGAGTGATAGAGTAGGACTTTTTGACCAACTTCGAACGTCCTTCTCGAGATCATCTTATCATGAAATGCCTTTGTCTTCTATTTATAAATTTTTGAACTTGTATACGCGTCATTTCGGTTCTCCTCCAATTCTTGCAGCTGCAACTTCCTACGCTCACCACTTGCATCCAACTTCATGTTCAAGTTGTTGATAGCCCAATATGCCTTATGCTCCAATTCTATAGGAAGATGGCATGGTTTTCCAAAGATTAATCGAAAAGGATACATACCTATGGGTGTCTTATATGATGTACGGTATGCCCATAGCGCATCGTCCAAACGTAAGCTCCAATCTTTCATCGTAGGGTTTACGGTCTTCTCTAAGATGGATTTGACCTCTCGATTGGACACCTCGGCTTGCCCGTTTGTTTGAGGATGTTAGGCGGTGGAAACCTTATGAGTTACATGATATTTCTTCAAAAAACTTATCATCGTCCTATTGCAAAAATGGGTGCCTCTGTCACTGATGATTGCCTTGGGATTCCAAACCTAGAGAAAATGTTGTGTTTCAAGAATCTTGCAACGACGGTAGAGTCATTAGTCCGGGTGGCCCTGGCTTCCACCCATTTTGAAACATAGTCGACTGCAAGCAAAATATATATATTACCATAAGATATAGGAAAAGGTCCCATGAAGTCGATGCCCCTTACGTCAAAAATTTCACAAATGAGTATGGATTGTTGGGGCATCTCCTTGCGTTGAGAGATGTTACCTATCTTTTGGCATTTGGTGCATGACTTGCAAAAGGTATGCCACATTCAAGTACTTTTCATGAAGTCCTTTTGACTCCAAAGTGTCCTCCACATGCATAAGCATGGCAAAATTTAAGTATTGAAATTACCTCATGGTCAGGGACGCATCGTCTAATGACTTCGTCGGCGTAGTGCTTCCAAAGATATGGATCATCCCATACATAGTACTTAGCATTACTTTTGATCTTCGATTTCTTGGCCCTAGATATATCAGCAGGACATTGATGAGTGGCCAAATAATTAACAATATCAGCGTACCATGGCAATTTTGCATGAAGGGATAAAAGTTGCTCGTCAGGAAATTCTTCTTTTAGGCACAGTTCATCATCGATGTGTGGTAGACGACTCAAGTGGTCCGCTACGGTGTTTTCAGTCCCTTCTTGTCTTGTATCTCCAAGTAAAACTCGCTCAATAGTAAGATCCATCGTATCAGCCGTGTCTTTGCTTCTTTCTTCTTCATCCAGTACCTGAGTGATGCATGATCAGAAAACACAACAACTTTAGTACCAAGCAAATATGATCTAAATTTTTCAAGAGCAAAAACAACAGCTAAAAACTCCTTTTCAGTAGTGGTATAGTTGAGTTGGGCATCGCTCAAGGTCTTGGATGCGTAGTTGATACAATGAGAAACTTTTTCAATTCTTTGACCCAGGATAGCTCCCACAGCATAGTCACTAGCATCGCACATTATCTCAAATGGCTTGGTCCAGTCAGGTGATTGGATATGGGTGCGGATATCAAAGATGTCTTCAATGTGTCAAAGGCCATCTTGCATGCCTCATCAATCGAATACCACTTCCTTTTGCAACAATTGCACAATGGTGATGCAATCTTGGCGAAGTCTTTGATGTATCTCCTATAGAAACCTGCATGGCCAAGAAAGGAACGTACATCCCGCACATAAATAGGGTAGGGTAGAGTTTGAATTATGTCAATTTTTGCTTTATCTACCTCCATACCTTTGGAAGAAACGACATGGGCCAACACTATACATTGTTCTACCATAAAATGATATTTTTCAGAATTGAGCACAAGGTTAGTTTCAATACAACGTTTAAGGACAAGTGTAAGGTTAGTTAAACAAGCATTGAAGGAGACACCATAAACAGTAAAGTCATTCATAAAAACCTCTAATATATGCTAGGTGTACTCGGAAAATATACTAACCATAAACCATTGAAAAATGGCCGGTGCGTTGCAAAGTCCAAAGGGCATGCGCCTATAAGCGAAGGTTCCAAAGGGGCATGTAAACATTGTATTTTCTTGGTCCTCCGGTGCGATAGCAATCTTAAAATTACCATAATATCATTCAAGAAAGCAATAATAAGAGTGACATGCTAACATTTCAAGCATTTGATCAGTGAAGGGTAACGGAAAGTGAGCCTTGCGGGTCATGGCATTCAGCTTCCGATAGTCGATGCAAACTCTCCATCCATTTTGAATGCTGGTGGTGACCAATTTATTGTCCTTGTTTTTCACCACTGTGATGCCAGTCTTCTTTGGTACCACTTGGATCGGGCTGACCCATTGACTGTCAGAAATGGGGCATATCACTCCAACGGCAAGGAGTTTGAGGATCTCTTCCTTCACAACTTCCATCATTGGTTGGCTTGTTTTCGTTGCGGTTGACGTGTAGGCTTGTTTTCGTTGCGGTTGACGTGTAGGCTTACTTCCATCTTCAAGTAGGATCATATGCATGCATGTAGAGGGGCTTATTGCTTTTATATCCGCAATGGTCCATCCGATGGCCGTTTTGTGCTCCTTGAGCACTTGAATGAGTTCTTTATCTTGGTCGTCTCCCAACTTGCTAGAGATAATTACCGGTAGTGTACCTCCTTCTCCAAGGAATACATACTTTAGGTGGCTTGGTAATTGCTTCAACTCAATGGTGGATGCTTGCGATACAAAGGGTAGTGGCCTAGTGTTAGAAATGGGTAATGAAATAAATGAAACGTTAACTTGTATCTCAGGTGTGGTATCCAAGGTGATGGCGGTTTTCTCTACTTAGTCTCCAAATGACAACTTTTCCTCAAGATGGGTTAGTGGTGTTGTTAGGGCTATTTCCAATTCCTCTTTACCTGCAAACTAAAAAATACCTTGGGACAAGTAATCAATAATATCGATAGAATAAACAGTATCATCATTGTCACAAGGATATTTCATGGCGTCATGTATATTAAAATTAACGACTTCACCATCAAATTCCATAGTGAGTGTTCCACTATGAACGTCTATCTTAGTCTTAGAAGTCTTCAAAAAGGGTCTTCCCAACAATATTGGACTACTATTGTCACCATTTGCCATGTTAAGCACATAAAAATCCGCGGGAAAAACCAAATCATTTACTTGCACCAACACATCTTCTAGAATTCCTTTAGGGTATGCATTAGACCTATCAGCTGAGATGTTCTCCTCCAACTCAACTTTTTCGCATCCCTTCAACTTCTGCTTCCGCTTTGCAGTTCCTTCAAGAACTTTGCGTAGCGGGGTACTTGCTTGATAGCGTCCAACATACTTACTTCGCATCTTCGGAAGGTGTCCTTGATGTTCTCGTCTTTCCTACTATCCTTCAAAGCAAGAGGAAAAGGGGGTTCATTTTTTATATTCAAAAGGTGGAGGAGACTTACCTCGAGGTTCCTCCTCTTGTGTAGATTCATTTCCCTTGTGCTCAAGTTCTTGTTCCTCCTCTTGTGTAGTATTCGGGATTTCCAACTTCTCCGGTTCTTCCAATTCCTTACCATTCCTTAGCTTAATGGTGCTTGCATTCTTTCGTGGATTTATCACTGGCTAGGAGGGTAATTTATGGGATCCTTGAGCTTCCAACGTTTAAGGTTGGTTGATTTTTGTCCCACTTGAGTATTTAAACTTTGAATGCTTGCCCGCATTTCATGTTGAAATTTAGTAACATTGTGAGCAAGATCTTGAACAATATTCTCAAGTCTATCAGTAGTAGTAGGGAATTGAGAATTTTGTTGTGGCCTCTGGAATGGTGGTCGATAGGGTGGCGGATTAGACTGCATTTGTGGTTCCGCTTGGTTCAGATATCTCAAGTTTGGATGATCTATCCATCCTGGGTTGTAAGTGTTAGAGAAAGGGTCATATCTTTGTTGTGGTTGTCCCGTAAAGCCGCCCGCGGCATTTGCTTGCTCATTGGATGGTTCTTGAAGTGAGGGGGCATGCATCGGTTGTATGGATCATCTATAAGCAAATCCCACATGGCTTAACATTTTGCCCATTCCCACCTGACATCTGTCGAACAAGAGAGGTTAAACTAATTAGTTGTTGTTCAAGGTTAGAAACATTACCTCAGTTTGTTTCCTTTGGAATGGTTCGGCTCTAAAGTTGCCAAATTGTTGTGAATTAGCCGTCATGTTTGCTATCAAATTCCTCGCCTCTTCCGGTGTTTTATCTACAAAAGCTCCACCGCTTCAGCATCTACTAAATTCCTGTCACTAGACAACAAGCCTTCATAATAGTATTGAATGAAGAGATGTTCACTTATCTGATGTTTTGGCCAGCTTGCACACAACTTTTTGAAACGTTCCCAATACTCGTGAAGTGTTTCTCCAGTGAATTGCCTAATGTTGTAGATCTCTTTCCTTATGTTGGCGGCTCTTGATGCTGGAGAGTACTTTCCGAGGAAAATCCTATTCAACTCGTTCCATGTAGTGATTGAGCCGGATGGTAGATAGAATAGCCAATCCTTCGCAGCATCCTTTAATGAGAAAGGAAAGGCTCTCAGCTTGATTTGCTCCTCAGTGATCCCAGTTGGTTTCATGGTGGTGCAAACCACATGAAATTCCATTAAGTGTTTGTGAGAATCTTCATCTGCAAGACCATGAAACGAGGGTAAGAGATGTATTAAACCAGAATTTAATTCGAAATTGATATTAATAGCAAGAGTAGGAAAAGTAATGCAGAGGGGCTGCTGATCCAAGGTAGGATTCGCCAGCTGTATCAGACTCTGGTTCTCCGCCATATTAATATTTTATTCTTCTTCTTCTTGTCTCCTACGAGTTTCTCTCCTACGTCGATGTAGGGTTCTTTCAATCTCAGTATCGTATTGATATTTGTCCTCCTCCGAATGATACCCTGCGTGCATGAACAAACAAGAGTACTATATGAAGACAAATAGCAAAATCTAGTGGTCAAAAATCAGCACCAAAATAACAATGCCTTCCCTGGTAACGGTGCCAAAATTTGTTAGCGCTTATCGTATACGCCCAAATTAACCCTTCTCAGTTAACAACAAATTAATGTAGCAGTGTAAATAGGGATAGATCCCATAGGGAAGGACGAATATTTGTACTAACAAGTGTCAAAATAGGGGGGATTTGAAAGTAGTAATTATCTAAAATTATGTAGGATGCAATATTGAAATAAAATAGTAATAAATCAATTAAAGAGAGATCTCGGTTTCGGTCGACTCCACCATTGGAATTCGATTATTCATTCATCGATTTTCTCACATATGTAATTTTTATGCAAAAATATTCACCATTGAAGATTTAACTCGTATCCCACCTTAGGCTTAGTTAAATCGAAAACATCATCCAAATTTAACCCTTATCGATTAATCAACCCTAACAACAGCAGTTAAGATTTAAACTAATGATAGCATATGAACAAGTAAGATTGGTGAAGCTAAACAACATAAACAACAGCAGTTATGTTTAATCTAGTCAAAAGTTTTCCCTAGGAATTTAATAACCGCAACAACAGAGAATTATCAATCCTAGTTGCTTCTCAAATTCAATTAATCAAACAATTACAGATTTGATATCAAACTTAGCATTAGATTGTATGAAATATTATTAGGTAACTAATCTAACAACCAACAATACAATCATGGCAAGAACACAAGAAAAACTTATGATATTCAATAAAAATCACCAATTCAAAACAACACTCTCTTGAATAAATTAAACTCCAATGGTTTTGTCTTCCTCAACCGAGAGGATGAGTTTAGCTACTCATAATCAACGCAAAAATAACAAAATAATGTATGAAAAACATAAACAAAAACTAAGACAAACTAGAAGAATCGCCACGCGTCGAGGTTGCAATCCCGCCTTTGTGTCGATCCTTCAATCCGTCTTCAGAACTTCAAAGTAAATTATTGTTCTAAGTCTAAGCTATGAATAATAGTCTGAATAATGGTCTAGGAGGCTGACAATTTTGAGATATAGCAAGTAAATATGGTACGATAGGTTAAAATCCTCCCAAAGATGGTAAAACTCTTAATTTCCTTATTTTCTCGGACTCTGCGGCGATCGATCGCTTCCTTTATTTTTTTTAGCAAAATTCTCTGGGCGATCGATCGCCTATTTTCTTTCGATCGATCGCTTGGCTCCAATGTCTTTTGGCGATCGATCACCATCGATCGATCGCTAGCTCGTGATTTTCGTTGCTCAACTTTCTGTCCAAAGGCTATCGATCCCCTCTTTCATGCGATCGATCGCTTCTCCAAAATTACATTTTCGGCCTTTTTCTTGATCTACCTTGAGTCCTTATCATCTTCAAAGCTTTCCTTGATCTTTATACGCCTTTTTAGCTCGATTTCTTCGATTTCACCTACAATTACACAAACATATGATTAGCATATGTATCGAATTATTCGTCAAAACCTACCAAATCGTAGACAATTAAGAACAATAGATGTATCTATTTCTAGTCAAATCAATCAATGAAAATTTGGTGAAGCAATCCTTCAGTTTAGATAACAAGGTCCAGTGAAAAAGGATTCTCAAACTTTTGACTGAGTTAATACTATGTCTTTCAGAGAAATGGATGAGGAAAAAGTTACTCCAGAAACTCTATTGTTACTGAATAAGGCATTACAAGATGAAGTTCAACAACCTGAAACCACCCTCAAAGAGCAAATCACTCTATAGGATGTAAAAAAGAAGATTAAGAGGAACTACAATGGGGATTATCTGGCATGGTGGAACAAGAATGAGCTCAAAGCTACTTTGAAGGTGAAAGCCAGAAAAAAAATGAGTTCATCAGGTTCAAACCAATCCCCAAATATATCAAAGGAAGATGGATAATCTTTTTAAGGATTACATCAGCTCCATGTTCATGTATATTGATGACATCCACATTGCGTCAAGAAACATGAAAGAGCATCTTTAACATTTGGAAATCTTTTCAGATGTTTGTTACAATGAATGATTAATGCTATCCTAAGGAAGGCAGTAATTGCCACAAGACAGATCGAGTTCCTTGGAATTGAGATCGACGATTCTGGAATCATCTTGCTGAATCATATTGTTGAGACAGTGCAAGGATATCAGGATGACCTCAAGAATTTTCAGAGTTTTTTGGGAGTTGTTAACTTTGCCATGATGTTCATCAACAACCTAGCAAGCCACTGGAAGGTGTTCAGTCTACTACCCAAAAAAGATGTTAAGTTCGAGTGGAATGAAGATCAAAGACAAGCTGTCAAACAACTTAAAGAAGTTTGCAAGCAACTACCAAAGCTAGCAATTCCAAATGACGAGGATGAACTAGTATTATACACAGATGCCAGTGATCATTGGTGGGCTGCAGTACTTATGAAGGCCACACCAGATGGAGAAGTCCCATGAAGATATTGTCGCGTTCTATTCGATAGCGACAAAGTTATTAGATGACACATCAATGAGAAAGAGTTCTTTGCAGTTCAAAAGTCTTTAAAAAAATGGCCACTCTTTTTACTCGCAAAGAAATTTATCTTGAAAATAGATAATACTAGTGTTAAGTCTTTTCTGAAAATATAATTAATCAAAACCAGAAAAGGCTATACTTTTAAGATGGAAAATTGAATGCCAATATTATGATATTGTCATTGTGAAATATGATAAAAATGTTCTTGCAGATTTCTTAACACGAGACGGAGGGACACATTGCTAACGATACCCTCAAACGAGTTAGGCATATCAGGGAAAACCTGGAGATCCTGGAACAAGATTTTGGGACTCTTTCTATAAATGCTGAGGTCGTCGGATGACTACAACAAGCAGATCGGGACCTAGTTTTCGGTCATATATGAGTTTGTCTTCAGGCCCAAAAACGCTTGTTCGAAATCTTGAATGGGCCTATCCTCCAGGCCGCATCTCCAACGATGTGAAAAGGAGTGTTTAGATGATGTATTCCTTGAGGATGTACAAGTTGTAGCGAATGTTGAGGGTCATGTGTCATCACAATCTGAACCTTCAAGTCAACCCAGCACCTTTGGGGTAAAAGACGGAGAGTTGAACCTTAGGCCACAGACAGGCACTTCTACGGTTCAAATTAACGAGGATTTAGGTTCCTCTCCTATGCAGGATTACCAGCGCACTTGGGAGAAATTGATAACCAGACGGGATATGAACCCAGAAAAAATAATCGTTGATATCTCTGGAAAATACCCAAGGGTTTGGATGGAACCAGGCTGCCATCCAAACGATGTACATGAATGGTATAATTTCGGAGCTCTTGCTTTGGTTTATACTGTTGCACCAGCATTCTCATAAATTTCCAAATTATGAAAGTGGATCAGAGAAGCTGATCACGAGACATGGGCCAATAATCCATATTTGGCATGATGAAATATCTTGGAGTTGTATTTTTCAGTGCTGCCCCAGAACCAGCAAAGAAAGGCTTTGTTAAAACTTTTCACTTTATCAAACTCAGACGACCATATGGGAACGCCTCAAAAAATATTAAAAGGACGCTACCAGAGGAAGCACTAGTGTTAGTTGGGGCCATCACCGAAGATGAAGCTTCAACCAGACGAGCATAGGGTCTTTGAATTTTTCTAACAGAAATGGACAAAGTCAAATACTCATTTAAGTTCTTCCAAAATTCAGCCAATGGAATTTTCATGTTGAATTCCATGACAGGAACAACAACAGGATTTGCCGAATAGCTCTTCGAAGCAAAGAGAAAAATTCTTTGGGAGAATAAGATTCTGGCAAGCAAAGGAACTTACCAAAAATTCTGCAACATGTCATATATTGGCCGATGGAAAGATTGGATTTGCCAAGCATTCCCGGAGTAGAAAGAACCAGAATTCAGAAAGGATTACAATCTAAACCCGACAGATCAGAGGCAAGAAAAGATAAAAGACCTGCTGACAAGAGAGCACGTTTTCCTAAAGCTTGGGTCCACAAAAACCAATAATGTAAAGATTCCTCGACAAAAAAAAAAAGGCGTGGACCATTAAACGCATTCAGACATAATAATGGACCACTCACGAGAAACGTTATGGTGCACTAAGACAAAAGGCGTCAGCACTCACAAGAAAGTTGGCAAACTTAGACAAAAATGCCAGACCACAAGATAAAGGTGCACTCACGGGCGCACTTAATACTCAACAAGATTTTGGATTCCGATTTTGAAGTCCGGATTCATGCATATATAAGTCCAGGCCTTGAGGAAGCTAATGACTCATAGGGTTGAATATTACGTCTATTTATGCTATGATATGTATATATTTTCGTGTAGATTCCGGGATGATATTATGGTTTTTGGTATATATTTCTATATTTCATGAATCAATGTTGAAATGCATAAAAGTAGAGGAAATGAGCCAAAAATGATGAAAAAAGGACCAAACCGAGCGAACGCGTCAAAGCCGGGAAAGGAAGAAAAATTCAAAAGAAAATAATAAAAAATAAAAAGGGGCCGATCGATCGAGCCATCAATCTCGATCGATCGGTGGTGGCAGAAGTTTGGCGATCGATCGAGCAGTCAGTCTCGATCGATCGGCCAGAAGAATTTGCTGAAAAATAAATTCCTTATAGAGTTTGGGTCCAAGAGGGAAGTCTTGATTCTTATCCCTCTATATTTATACACGAAAATCAGAAGAAAAATCATACGTTTTAACCTAGGAATAGCCTCCACTCCATCATACTCCATGTCACCTTCTTCCACCATCATCACTTCATCCTAGGAATTGGAACAAGCCAACAAGAGAATCGAGGAGCACGATCGAGAAAGAAGCGAGGAAGGATCGAGAATCAACGAAAGAGTCGACTTGGGAGTTTGCTTTTACTTTTCGATTATTGTTTTGAATTATTATTGGATTTGTTGTGTTTGTGATGATTGAGAAATATCAATAACATAGTTTTTCCTTTTGATTTATTGAATTGATACATCTTCTATGAGCATGTGTTATTGTTTTTAATGCTTTTGAAGGATTGATCCCCTTTGAATGATATTTTATTGTAATTGAGATCGAGAGATAAAATTATAATACGATATAGTAAATCATGCCGTGTGTTAAAGATTGAGATCGAGAGATAAACTCACATACGAGTGATAGCTTTGGGTTGTTTAATCTAAAGTTAGTGGTTTTCATAAAGCGCATTCAATATTAAATTGTTAATTAAGTGAACGAGAGTTACTTGTTGCAATTTGATGTTAGACTTAATATAGCTCGAGAGAGTATATTGATTAAATTCGGAAAACCCGTCACCTTAGAGATGTATGGAGAAAAGAATTGTAAGAGTTGGGTTAGGTGAATAATTGTTTTAATAATTCTTTCTTGTGGATTTTTCTCGTAATCGTCGATTGTTTTGGTTGGATTAGAGTAGTTTAATTATTAATTAATTATCGTAGGTTAAATATAGTTAAAAGAAATCTAATTTGGTAATTGTTTGTTAGTCCCTGTGGGTTCGACAATCGTATTCTTCCTATCTATACTAAAACTTGACACCGTGCACTTGCAGTCTAAAATCGCTATATTGGAATTAATTGTTTAAAATAAAAGCGATCAATGACATCAAAAGTTCTCCATAGTTTTCTCACAAATAAATATTATAGTCTCCAAGCTGTAATCTGATAATCTTTCATAGCTTGGTAATTTTCTTTTCTTTGTAATATTTCAGTTTTTTCAATTCGGTCTGTATATGTGTTTCGAGTCCAGCCTCATTATATGAGAGGTTTACAAGTTAGTCTCCTCACAGGAGGAGAAGTATTAATGTAATAAATATTATCAGTATATCCAGAATAAAACGAAGGTTTTTGCCCATCTATCTACCGGATTTCTTCAAAATCTTTTTATATCTGGTTATACTCTACGCCTTAAGGTACAAAACGAATTAAGGTTGTACTGTGCGGTTTCTGAAGGAGTTGGAAAACTTGCAGACTAACCTCACCGGAGGGACTGATGTTGGATAGTGAGGAGTTATTCGTAAAACAGTCTGGGGCAGTAATTTTCTGATTGTTGGATTTGCAACCCACCTCACCCGGTGCCGTTATGGTAAAAAAGGTATATACCATGTTATCAAAATTTTATTGTAATACAGCAGCAAGAAGTGCATGTTATAATTTTAAGCAATTTTCTTAACTAAAGGGTAAAATGTTATGGATAAATAAAGAAAGAGATAAAAGGATAAAAATAGGGAGCTACTTATTTTAAGTAGGGAGGAATTTTAAAGTTGAAAGTAGGTATAAAGATTTTAATGTAAGTTGCACTTTTTTATACCAAAGAAAAATGGTTTTAAACGGTGTTTTTTCTACGTTTCTGTATAATTGTTTAAATAGCTTTTAAGTTATGCCTTTGTCTATTTTTGATTTTATTTGAGCCCATAAATTTTAAAATCGTTTTCAAAGAAAAAGACTTATAATTTTTAAACATTTGTCATTTTGGTACTACATGTTACGTCAATTGATTTTGGTCATTTAAATAGTTAAATTTCATCATTATTCCGATATCTTTACTTTTTGAAATTTTTGTGATGTCACTGTGGATATATCGGGAGCACATCAGCTCTACCTCCGAAAAAGACTAAAATTGTAATAAAAACAAAAATACATTACTAATATCCTATGTTACAACGACAATCCAAAAAATCAAATCATGTAGTGTTGGACGCCCCACGAACTTGGACACCACATGTAGGGCTGCTTAACGTGTCAGGTCAATCCGGACTCGTCCTGGAATCGGACCGATTTAACCCCGTTCGGAACCGAAACCAGGCTAACCGGTCCGGAACCGATAAGTTACAGGTCCAGATCGGTTCTACAGTTTCAGAAACGGTAACTTAACGGTTCTGGACTAAACGGATCCGGTTCCGGGCTGAACCAGACCAGATCCGTTATTTTAAAAAAAATCTAAAAAATTGTTTTTATATAAATATAATTTAGTTCAGCTTATAAACACAGAGACCAATTAGCTTAGTTGGCAAGAGCTTCCCTCGTGTGTTCGATCCCTACTGAGACAAAGTTTTGCATCAATTTTTATAAAAAAAACAAATTAAAAATGTTTTCGGGTTGGAACCTAGACCCAGTGTACCGGAACCGGATCCGATCAGGTTCTTACTTGACCGGATCGGTTCCGGTAAAATCAGACCCAGACGTGGCCGGTTCTGACTCAAAACCGATCTAGCCGGTCCGATAAGCATCCTAACGCCATTACGAGGCGACACGATGTTTGACACGTCACGTGGCGTGTTCGGTGTTTATTTTCTTTTGAAAATATCCGACACGTGTTGTGTGATATCCCCGAAATGGTTAATTGCAATTTGGTGCATTAATTGTGTTTACAATGATTAATTATGTGGTAATTAATTATGTGTTGGAATTTATTTACCTTATGGAAATGCATGGTCATGTGGATAGGGTGACCCGGGGTTGCATTTCGGGATGCATGTGGTGCATGTTGGGTAAATATTATTGGAAGCATGATTTATTTGCCATTGGTAGCAATTGATTAGAAATCATGTGTTTAACTGATATTTGGTACATTATGAGTAAATGCTTTGAAAAATATCATGTTGGGGTGTTTTATACACCATGGAATTACTTTGGTATGCATTTTAATTAAACTCACCTTTTATACCCAACCACACCTCATCCACTCTTATTTTTAACTTTACCAAACAAACACCCAAACCCTACCCCCTTCCAATTTTCGAGCTCAAGCTTGAGGGTGAAGAGAAACCTTCCAAAAATCTTGTTTTGTGGAGCTTGTTGGGTGATTTGAGATCCCCAAGAGGTATGGATACCTCATGGTTAATTTTTGCAAGGTTTTGTTTGAGTTTGGGTTGGTTTTGAATGATTTTGAAATGGGTTTTGTTGGGTTGTTGTGGGTTTGGTTATATGTTGGATTTATCCTTGTTTTGAAGTATATTTTGGTTGGATGTTGTATACATGGGTATTTAATGATGTTTATTGTTGGTTTTGAGTAGTTGGGTATGGATGTTGTTGAGTTATTTAAGGTTGTTTGAGTTTGGGAAGGAGAAGGGTGAATAGTGCCCGATTCTCGCTTGCCCAGAGCTCGGCGATCGATCGGCGTTTTTCCCGCGATCGATCGGCGAGGCCGCGATCGATCGGCGCTAGCTCCGCGATCGATCGCGGATTGTTGGATTTTGTTGGGCGAGGCAGTGTGATCTCGCGATCGATCGGGGCTTGATGGCGATCGATCGCGAGACACCAAAAATGGTGTTTTTGGTTGTTTTTGTGGGATTTTTGGTATTGGACTATTATTGGATTCTAATATTGGTATTTGTGAATATGTAGAACCAACCCAGGTGGCAACACAGCCAAGGCATTGAAGTCCTACCATATCCTACATTTTGGAAAGGTACGTAGTGGACGTACGGGCACCCCAACGGTACATGTATCTTATATACTTATTGTTTATGCATTGTGGATGCAAGTATATATGTGGTATTGCATAGTGGATGGAAATACATGTTATGCATGATGTTTATAGATGCATATGATTATTGGTGCATATCCCATGAGTCGTGGTCATCCCTTGATGATTTTAATGCTTGCCGTTATTTGGTTTGGTTCCGCTAAATGTGAAGCGAGGGGTGGGAGCGCCGCATGTCACATTTGAGCGTGGTTATCATATAGGGCGAGGAAAGTGTATTTGCCGCTCAATGAGAGGCGAGGGGTGGGAGTCCCGCAGTCCATTGAAGCGAGGTTATCCTATGCCGCCTATATGTAAATAAGCGAGGGGCATTAAAATACATTGTGATGGACAGACTAGGGATTGTTGATCAGTATTTGGTATTGATGAGCTGGTGTATGTCATGACATGTTTTGACCATTAAAAATAATCTGTTGATTATACTCATGAGTTATGGTACAGGGACAACCAAACGGGAAGCGTTTGAAATGCATGGGAAAACAGGAAGTGTTTTATTATGATTATGCATTTACGCTTTATCTTCATATTGTGTTGAATATGAATGATTATTATTGCTCATGTTTGGGGGTTGTCCTTGTAGGTACACGTTTGGCATGATAGAAGGGCTAGACGGGTTGAGATTGTGAGCTTTTGAGGATGCTTTTGGGACTTGAAGGACGGGATTGTTTGGATAGTATCTACTCTAGGAGTAGTATAAAACTATAATTGAACATTCATTGATTGGAATGTAATTAATCCTTTTTGGTAGTCCTTATTTTTGGCATGTAATGCTTAAGCTCATAGACTCAACATGTTATTTCTCACTCTGATCATTTATATTAGCTCTATTATGCCTTGATTCCGCACTTAAGGATTAGGGTCCTTACATTAGTGGTATCAGAGCAGTGGTTAGAGAACCCGGGAACGAGTGAAGGGTAGCCTTAGCATGATAGGCTAGGTGCTTACATTTGAAGCATGTTTATGCATGTGGTGCATATTAATGTATATCCTGTTATACTAACGTGCTTATTCTCATTCCTGTTATCTAACGGCATAACATATATACTGCTTTGGAATTGTTGTTAACATTTGTATTACAGCATGGCTGCTAATGAGGAAGTTGGAGATATTGGTAGTGTGAACGCAAGCGTCGGTCAAGTGAACCCTCTACCTCCACCGGCTGTAGGCATGGAACCAGTGGTTCAGTTATTGCTACCGGGTGAGATCAGTCTGACACAATTTCTATCTTATCATCCGCCCCGGTTTGAGGGGACAGAGTCCGGAGAAGAGGCTGAAGAGTGGTTGGAAAGGCTTGAGCAGATCTTTGTATCGGCTCCTTGTGCTGTGACAGCTTGGCTGAGGCTGGCGGAGTTTCAATTAGCCAAGAAACCTCTGATGTGGTGGAGGAGCACAGTAATGGAAATGAGAGCACTGGGTGCTGTGATTGACTGGACACTCTTCAGGACTAGGTTTTTGAACCGGTATTTCTCCGCTGCGGCGAGACAGACAAAGGAGGATGAATTTACAAGTCTGAAGCAGGGGAACATGACAGTGGCAGACTATGCCACACGGTACTCTTCGTTGTTGAGGTACGTTCCCCACATTGCCACCAGTGGGCACGCTAAGATGAGGAACTTTATGAAGGGATTGCGACCGGAGCTCTATGACCGGGTTATCACTAATAACCCAACTTCTTTTGATGATGCTCTCACAAGAGCGGAGCTTGCTGAGCTAGGAGTGGGAGCTTACGCCATGCCACCACCGGTACCGCAACAGAGGCAGACTAGTGACAGCTTGAGGCCTCGGGGTGAGCCATTTAAACCCCGTGGTGCCTCTTCATCTTCACGGTATGGTGGAAAGAAATACTTTGGTCAGAAACAGGATAACAAGAAGGGCAATTGGTCGGCCAATCGAGGATCTTCACAGGGGGATAGGCCGGGAGAGCCGAGGTGCAACAATTGTGGAGGGCCACATTCTTCAAACAAGTGTCCTGCATGTTATATCTGTGGCAAGATGGGCCACATCGCTCGGTATTGCCCCACACGGGGAGGACAGTCTGAGTTTCAGGGCAACAGGCCGAGGTTTGAGGATAGGACAGTGCAGCAGAGGCAGCAGTTTGGGCCTCGACCATCGGGAGGTCAGACAGTAGGACCACCCCAGGGACAGGTGTATGCACTGACCAGGGAGTAGGCCCAGGCAGCCCCAGAGGAGGTGATTGCCGGTACGTGTCATTTATTTACGTACCCTGCTTTTATTTTGATCGATACAGGTGCCTCCCATTCTTTTGTATCGGTGGGTTTTGTGGAAAGACACCATATGCGCACGTCTTCTTTACCCACGCCTCTCCTTGTCTCGACACCCACTGGAAGAAATGTCGTTGCTGATCAGTTTATGGCAGACTGCCTCATTTATTTTGAGGGCAACGAATTGAGATCAGACTTGATTGTGCTGGGCATGTCAGACTTCGACTGCATCTTGGGTATTGATGTTCTGAACAGATATCAGGCAGTGGTAGATTGCCGACAGAGGACAGTGAAGTTCAGACCTGAGTTGGGCAGTCAGTGGACCTTCTATGGCAACGGTTCTCGTGCGAAGATTCCGTTGATTTCAGCGATCAAGATGACTCAACTGTTGGAACGTGGACACACGGGCTATCTCATCTATGCCGTGGACACGTCTGGGAAGAGTAAAGAACTCAGAGTTGAGGATGTACCAGTGGTAGCAGTGTTTGCTGATGTATTCCCAGAAGAGATCCCAGGATTTCCACCGGCTAGGGAAGTTGAGTTTGGGATCGAGCTGTTGCCAGGGACATCTGCTATCTCTCGTGCACCTTATAGGATGGCACCGGCTGAGTTGAGAGAGTTGAAAGAACAGTTGCAGGATCTCCTGGATAAGGGATATATACGCCCGAGCGTGTCGCCATGGGGCGCACCAGTTCTCTTTGTGAAAAAGAAGGACGGTTCGATGCGGTTGTGCATCGATTACCGGCAGCTGAATAAGGCTACAGTGAAGAACAAGTATCCTCTTCCAAGGATCGACGATCTGTTTGATCAGTTGCAAGGTACCAAGGTGTATAGCAAGATTGATTTGAGATCCGGGTATCATCAGATTCGGGTCAGAGAGGAAGATGTGCAGAAGACAGCGTTCCGGACCCGGTATGGACATTATGAGTTCCTAGTGATGCCGTTCGGCGTGACGAATGCTCCAGCAGTCTTCATGAGTCTGATGAACAGAGTGTTTCAACAGTATCTTGATCAGTTCGTCATTGTGTTTATTGACGATATTCTTATCTACTCCCGGAGCGAGGAGGAGCATGTGAAACACTTGAGGACAGTGCTTCAGATTCTCAGAGAGCATCAGTTATATGCTAAGCTCAGTAAGTGTGAATTTTGGCTGAGCAGTGTAGTGTTTCTGGGGCATGTCATATCGAGCAGCGGGATATCTGTAGATCCCAAGAAGATTGAGGCTGTGATGGAGTGGGCTGCCCCCACTTCTGTGCCTGAGATTCAGAGTTTTCTTGGTTTGGCCGGGTATTATCGACGCTTCGTCGAGGGCTTCGAAGATTGCCAAGCCGCTGACTCAGTTGACCCAGAAGGGAGCGCCTTTCTTTTGGTCAGAAGCTTGTGAGGAGAGCTTCCAGGAGTTGAAGCACCGGTTGACGACGGCGCCAGTGTTAGTGATCCCTACGGAGAACTCCAGATTTGCTCTGTATACTGATGCATCACTGCAGGGCCTTGGATGTGTTCTGATGCAAGATAAGCATGTGGTAGCTTATGCATCGAGGCAGTTGAAGCCGCATGAGACCAGATATCCAGTTCATGACTTGGAATTGGCGGCTATCATCTTCGCCCTGAAGATCTGGAGACATTACTTATATGGTACTTCATTCACCATATACACGGATCACAAGAGCCTCAGATTTTTATTCACTCAGGCGGAGCTGAACATGAGGCAGAGGAGGTGGATGGACCTACTCAAGGACTATGATTGCGAGATAGAGTACCATCCGGGGAAAGCCAATTTGACCGCAGACGCTTTGAGCCGGAAAGTGAGGAGTTCTGCTGAGAATGTCATCCATTTGTCTGCTATGATGACCTCCTATTGCCATCTGGGCTATGATTTCGACATTGTTGCATCACCTGTGTATGTATCGACCTTGTTAGCTGAGCCAGATATCTATGAGAACATCAGGAGAGCTCAGAGGTCAGACGACGAGGTTCAGAGGTGGTTATCTTTAGTACATCTTGGTCAGCCAACGAAGTTCAGAGTGGCCGATGACGGGTCTTTGAGATTGGTGACCGTTGGGTGGTTCCGAGTACGCCGGAGTTGCGTAGAGGGATCTTGGAGCGAGCTCACAGTAGCAGACTTAGCATCCACCCAGGCAGGAAGAAGATGTACAGAGATCTGCGTGGTCAGTTTTGGTGGAAGAGAATGAAGTCTGATGTCGTCGCTTTTGTAAAGAGGTGTTTGATCTGCCAGCAGGTTAAGGCAGAGAGACAGAGACCTGGCGGCGAGTTGAGAATCTTGGAGATACCGAAGTGGAAGTGAGAGCACATTTCCATGGACTTCGTGACTCATTTGCCGAGGAGTGCTTCAGGCTTCGATGCTATTTGGGTGATTGTGGATCGATTGACTAAGGTAGCCCACTTTATTCCCTATAGCATGACGTTCACATTTTTGAGGATGGCGCAGTTGTATATTAGAGATGTGGTGAGATTGCATGGGATCCCCGTTTCCATAGTGTCAGATCGAGATCCGCGATTCACATCTCATTTCTGGGAAGGCCTTCAGTCAGCTTTGGGAACTGAAGTCAGATTGAGCACTGCTTATCATCCTCAGACGGATGGCCAGACCGAGCGCACTATCCAGACGCTCGAGGACATGTTGAGAGCTTGTGTTTTGGAGTTCGATGCCTCTTGGCAGGATTCAGTGCCTTTGGTAGAGTTTTCGTATAACAATAGCTACCAGGCGAGTATTCAGATGGCTCCGTTTGAAGCTCTTTATGGCAGACGGTGTAGATCACCCTTGTGTTGGGATGATTTGGACCGCAAATCGGTCGGAGGACCGGAGTTGATTCGGGAGATGGAAGAAAAGATAAAGACGATAAGGCAGAAAATGAAAGCAGCCCAGGACAGACAAGCAGCTTATGCAAATAAACGGCGGAGACCGTTGGAATTTCAGTTGGGAGATAAGGTCTTTTTGAAGATCTCGCCATTCAGGGGCGTTGTGCGATTTGGGATGCGCGGGAAACTGTCTCCGAGGTATGTTGGACCGTACGAGATTTTGCAGCGCATTGGCACCTTAGCTTACCGACTGGCTTTGCCGCCTTCTTTATCTGGTATACATGATGTGTTTCATGTATCGATGCTGCGGAAGTATGAGCCGGATCCGTCGCATGTGTTACAGCCTTCCGAAGTTCAGTTAGAGTCCGATGTGTCTTATGTGGAACGGCCTGTTAGAATTCTGGATCGAGCAGACCGCAGACTTCGGAATAAAGTGATACCTATGATCAAGGTTCAGTGGGATCGCAGGGGTGTCGAGGAGGCTACGTGGGAGACGGAGCGGCATATGGTGCAGCACTACCCGGAACTATTCTCTGGTATGTGTTTATGTTTAGTTTCCTTTTGGGGTAAGTGCATGTGATTTCGAGGACGAAATCTTATAAGTAGGGGAGTATTGTGATATCCCCGAAATGGTTAATTGCAATTTGGTGCATTAATTGTGTTTACAATGATTAATTATGTGGTAATTAATTATGTGTTGGAATTTATTTACCTTATGGAAATGCATGGTCATGTGGATAGGGTGACCCGGGGTTGCATTTCGGGATGCATGTGGTGCATGTTGGGTAAATATTATTGGAAGCATGATTTATTTGCCATTGGTAGCAATTGATTAGAAATCATGTGTTTAACTGATATTTGGTACATTATGAGTAAATGCTTTGAAAAATATCATGTTGGGGTGTTTTATACACCATGGAATTACTTTGGTATGCATTTTAATTAAACTCACCTTTTATACCCAACCACACCTAATCCACTCTTATTTTTAACTTTACCAAACAAACACCCAAACCCTACCCCCCTTCCAATTTTCGAGCTCAAGCTTGAGGGTGAAGAGAAACCTTCCAAAAATCTTGTTTTGTGGAGCTTTTTGGGTGATTTGAGATCCCCAAGAGGTATGGATACCTCATGGTTAATTTTTGCAAGGTTTTGTTTGAGTTTGGGTTGGTTTTGAATGATTTTGAAATGGGTTTTGTTGGGTTGTTGTGGGTTTGGTTATATGTTGGATTTATCCTTGTTTTGAAGTATATTTTGGTTGGATGTTGTATACATGGGTATTTAATGATGTTTATTGTTGGTTTTGAGTAGTTGGGTATGGATGTTGTTGAGTTATTTAAGGTTGTTTGAGTTTGGGAAGGAGAAGGGTGAATAGTGCCCGATTCTCGCTTGCCCAGAGCTCGGCGATCGATCGGCGTTTTTCCCGCGATCGATCGCGAGCCACAGAGCTGAGGCAGAGAGCTTCAGCGATCGATCGCGAGATGGGCGCGATCGATCGGCGAGGCCGCGATCGATCGGCGCTAGCTCCGCGATCGATCGCGGATTGTTTAATTTTGTTGGGCGAGGCAGTGTGATCTCGCGATCGATCGGGGCTTGATGGCGATCGATCGCGAGACACCAAAAATGGTGTTTTTGGTTGTTTTTGTGGGATTTTTGGTATTGGACTATTATTGGATTCTAATATTGGTATTTGTGAATATGTAGAACCAACCCATGTGGCAACGCAGCCAAGGCATTGAAGTCCTACCATATCCTACATTTTGGAAAGGTACGTAGTGGACGTACGGGCACCCCAACGGTACATGTATCTTATATACTTATTGTTTATGCATTGTGGATGCAAGTATATATGTTGTATTGCATAGTGGATGCAAATACATGTTATGCATGATGTTTATAGATGCATATGATTATTGGTGCATATCCCATGAGTCGTGGTCATCCCTTGATGATTTTAATGCTTGCCGCTATTTGGTTTGGTTCCGCTAAATGTGAAGCGAGGGGTGGGAGCGCCGCATGTCACATTTGAGCGTGGTTATCATATAGGGCGAGGAAATGGTATTTGCCGCTCAATGAGAGGCGAGGGGTGGGAGTCCCGCAGTCCATTGAAGCGAGGTTATCCTATGCCGCCTATATGTAAATAAGCGAGGGGCATTAAAATACTTTGTGATGGACAGACTAGGGATTGTTGATCAGTATTTGGTATTGATGAGCTGGTGTATGTCATGACATGTTTTGACCATTAAAAATAATCTGTTGATTATACTCATGAGTTATGGTACAGGGACAACCAAACGGGAAGCGTTTGAAATGCATGGGAAAACAGGAAGTGTTTTATTATGATTATGCATTTACGCTTTATCTTCATATTGTGTTGAATATGAATGATTATTATTGCTCATGTTTGGGGGTTGTCCTTGTAGGTACACGTTTGGCATGATAGAAGGGCTAGACGGGTTGAGATTGTGAGCTTTTGAGGATGCTTTTGGGACTTGAAGGACGGGATTGTTTGGATAGTATCTACTCTAGGAGTATTATAAAACTATAATTGAACATTCATTGATTGGAATGTAATTAATCCTTTTTGGTAGTCCTTATTTTTGGCATGTAATGCTTAAGCTCATAGACTCAACACGTTATTTCTCACTCTGATCATTTATATTAGCTCTATTATGCCTTGATTCCGCACTTAAGGATTAGGGTCCTTACATGTTGGACACGACAAGACACGGGAAAAGTGACTTTTTTTTACAAGAAATGTTATTAAAAAAATCACAACTTTTTCATAGAAAAATGTTTTAAAAAAGCATAACTTCGTTTATATAGTTTGATATAGTTTAAGTGCTATTCGTTGTAGTTTGAGTTATATTCATTACAGTATTAAAAAAGAAAAAAAATGTTAAAAGGAATTATAACTTTTTTTTATGTTTATATAGTTTGAGTGGTATTTGTTGTATGCTTTAGTTAATAAATGATGTATCTACAACTTCACATCATTTTGAATTTTATTATTCAAATTTTTGATTATTAATAATTTTCTTGAATTTTAGTTTAATAAAACATAATGTATATGTAGACGATATATATAATAATGATAATAAATTATTAATGCATCATAGACGTGTCATGTCCTGGAATTTTCAAAATATATCTTCATGGCCGTGTCATGTCATACCCATATCATAGTATCCGTATCCGTGCAACATATCTAATATCCAATTTGACAAATCAAAATTGCAAGAAGATGTCTTATAAATGATGAATTTTGTCATTTTTTGTGTTAATAATTATTTTCCCTGAACTAAAGTACTTTTTTTAATGGATATCACCATATAGTGTTTGATAGAATTATAAAACCCGATTTTGATTTGGGTGGATTTCTTTTTTCTCCATGTACTCGATCCTCCTTATTTTTAATATTTCTTCTGTACATTTCTTTTTAGAAATTTATATATTTGAAAAAAAAAAAATTATCCAGTTACATTATTCATAATTTTTTTTTAGTTTTTCTCATATTTTCTATGATTTAATTTATATCCGACTTTATTTATAAAAAAATAAATCTGGTTAATTTTATGACCATTTATTTTCTATGTTAACTCGAATCTAGATCCACCCGATCCATTTGCACCTGTATTGGCATCCAAACAACGACAATAGCTACAAACTATTAAAGCAAAATTATTAAATTTTCTAACAAATCCAACACACACAAATATTAATTTTCAAGTAAGGATCTGGCAGTGTAGGAGGTCTGACCATGTTATACATGTTATTTCTATTTTAAAAGTTTGGATCCAAAATATATTTAATATGTATCATCACATTATTATTACTGTACAATTAAATGTCTCAAATTTAAATTCCATGTTGCGTACTTTAACTCGGGAACTTCTGAATCCATCACCTAGCAATGGCCCCAACACAATTCAATGAATCATTAATTGTGTTGTAAATATATAGTAGAATTTGGAAATATTTAATTTTAATTAGTCTTCTGGTTGAAAGATATTAAAGTTTTTAAATGCGGCGATTACTCATAAGATGGCCTTTTAATCTGTCATATATCAAGTGTCATGATATTGTCAGATCAATTATTATTGTTGTCAGAGCAATTTTCATGAATTTAACATGAAACTGTGATGCTTGGAAATTGATATCTTGATTAAATTGAGTTAATGGGATGGAGGGATAATTATGACTAATTATCATTTTGCATCTAGACGCAGTTTCGAGGGAAATCGAG
Organism: Haberlea rhodopensis; assembly: GCA_907163345.1. NCBI lineage: Eukaryota > Viridiplantae > Streptophyta > Magnoliopsida > Lamiales > Gesneriaceae > Haberlea > Haberlea rhodopensis. The sequence goes on along the minus strand of CAJQUN010000033.1, from coordinate 3,762,940 downwards.
AGTGATAAAATATTACGATTGAATCATATTTTTCGAAGTAATAAATGGTCGAGATGGATTATGCGATTTGGACTCAGTTTTGGGAATAAACCGAGTATAGTTGAATTATATGATAATCATGACATTGTTATTGAAAATGTGTAGCTTAATTGTGAAGTTGATGCAATGATTTAGGATGTCATGAGTTAGAACTAATTACACATGTTGATGTATTTTGGTGTTGATGGATTAATTAAATTGTGTGTTAAATTATACAAGGCAATACATGCCTAACACACCATAAAAACATACACCACTTATACACACTAAAACTCTACATCTCTCTCCTCCAAACCCTTTTCCACCCTTTCTTCTCAAATCTTGGTAAGGCTTGGATCAAGACCAAATCTTGAATTCTAATTTGATTTTTGTTGCAAAATGTGTGGTATTTATATTTATGAGTTTGATTTGAAGTGATGGTAGTTTGTTAAACATGATGATGATAATTATTGTGGGTTTGAGTTTGTAGAGGTAAATTGATGATGGGGGAAAGGGTTATGTTTTGTTATGAGTATTTTGACAGTTTTGTTGAAGTATTGGAAGATTATTATGTGGTGTGTGTTGGTTTAAAGTGTGCATGAAAATCTCAAAATTTTGGGGAAAGATCGGTCGCGCAATCGATCGCGCGAGGCAGGAAAAAATTGGGTGATACTAGCGATCTATCGCGTGCCTTGGGCTAATCGATCGCGGGTGCTGAATTTTCAAAAATTGTGAATTTTTAGGAGTTTTGAGATGTGATGTTTTATGGTTGCTTTTGATGATGTTTATGACATTTTAAGAGAATGTTGGACAATAAAATAAGGTTGCATGAATTGAACCTTAGAAATATATGTACTTCATGATCGAGTTAATTGATAATTCAAATCAATTAAGGATAAAATGGGATGTTTGAGGAGTATGATAAATCATAACTAATTATGATAGGAGGCATGTCGAATCTATAAGATTAATATTGATATTGTTGAGAGTTATTGATGATAGATTAATATTGAATTGAAATTCAATATAGATATTGTACGAGCCTCCGGTTGTCAAGGATGTCTTAATCATGTTGTCAACCATAAGGTACGTGTAACGTACGAGCAATGGTAAATATATTATTATTAAGTGTAAAAATAATATATTCTTATTGTGACTGACATAGTACGTAGAGACGTACAAGAGTTGAAATGTTATATTTATTAACATAATTGTTGAGAATGTGTTCACAAGTGTTGAAAGAACCAATGAATAGGGTCATGAATTAAAACGACGCTGCTATCGAGTGTGCAATAGATTATGGTGTTTCCGCTATTGAGCGTGCGATGGTTATTGTGTCGCCGTTGTTGAGTGTGCGATGGATGAAGTGCCGCGTAGAGCGTACGATGTGATATGAAGAGTTATGACTAATAAATTGATAACCGATATGTATTAAATTTTAGTAAATCATTGTTATCATGATTTAGTTATTATTGATTGTGAAATTGATTATTATAAGTATGAATATAGTAACTCGTCGATTAAATGGTTTAATTGACTTTGGAATTGATGATTGTGGATATTGTGAGAACATGAACAACGTGTGAGATCTTAGAATGATTTCTGTATATTCAGGAAGTATTCCTTTAATTTACAACATTATATTCTGTAAATTTACTATTGTTTATTTGTTGATATTGTGATTATGCTGTTGGTATGTTCACCCTGTATGATGGTTGTTACTGTTTGATCAGGTAAAGCAGGTATGCCAATGGCTCTAGGAACGAGATCAAGCTATTGAATGAGGATGCTCCTAGGAGCGAGGTACCAGTATTGGTAGAGGGTAACGAAATTTATGCGAGTAGATAATGCTCGTCTGTGAGCATCGTGATATGTGTATATGGATTGTAAAAATATTTCGAGATTTCTCCGTTCATTTGAGTATTGCATGCAATTTAGTTGGAGTAAATAGCATAATGAATCTAGAATATGATTAGTGCATTAAAAAGTGTATAAATATGCATATTGAGTTGTGTTGGGAATCGGGTTGAGTATGTCAAAATTGTATAGAAGACAACCCATGATCAGGAAGCATGTAATGAGAATTCCCTAATCTTATAAATGTATGCATTCATGGCAAAGATAAATGCACTAATGGCGAGATTAGGAGTTGGGGTCCTACATAAATTGTTTTGACAGCAACAATAATAATTACTCTGACAATAACATTTCTCATATATCATTTGCTGAAAAATTTAATACATTAATTTTATTATAATAAAAAACATTGAGAGGAAAACTAAGATCTCTCATATCAATTTGATATGACTATTATGTCTCGTAGACCTGTGCGCTTTTTTTTTATATATAAAACATTCTAATATTAAGACCCAACCACGTCTGAAATTACAAAAAGTATAGAAAGTACAATAGTGTGTAAAAAGAAAGGGCAAGACTAATTATGTTCAATATTTTGCTCAATACGAAAAGCTCATGAGGCCAGGACGATCCGAGGGCCTGAGCTCAACTAGGTCAGATCCCTCAAAATTCAGGTCGACACATAGGGAGGTCAACCCGAAGGTAAGACCTCAACTTTGCACGTTTGCCGAAAACTAGCTCGGTACCTCAGGAGGTCGGCCCAAGCTTTCCATGGGTTCACTCGAGCCTGTTCATCTTATTTCCATCAACTCAGAAGGTCAAGCAGTGTGATTGTCTTTATCTCATCATCCCTAAAATACCTCACCTTGGGAGGTTGGGAGCTCAACCCTTTCTCCTTCTCATAAGGTCTTCCCTCTATTCCATCCAACCGGGAGGTCGTGTCTGAGTAGGTCAAGCCTCGATCAGGACATACCATGGTAGGTCATGCTTGGGTCAGATCATGTCTTGATCAAGTCATGCCTAGGTCACCAGTTGCCCTCCTAGTCGATCAGAGCGTAGCTCGCTGTCTTGACTCCTTGGGTATTCGGCAAGAAAATATTTCAGTCTTTTGAAAGAAATGAACTACTATGGAGGATCTTTGAAGACTTTGAATGAAATGAAATACTAGAAACTATTTATAATTATGAAGATAATTGGTGAATACTTTATCTTTATCTTCCAAGGTGATTTAAAAAACTTGAAAGATAAGAAAATGAGAAAAAAAATATTATAGCAAATACTCAACCCTTTTCAAGGTGGTATATGAGAAGGAAAAAGAAGATTTGAGCATATCTTGTAGACTTCATAGTGGTACATGAGAAGGAGAGAGAAGATTTGAGCTTTTCTTGTAGACGTCATTGAAGAAAAAATACAAAAGAAAATATCATGAAAAAATGCATAGATTTGGAAAGACTAACACACCTACAACACAGGGGAGAGAAAATTATGCATCATTCTTGAATACATATATTTTAAAGCAGATTTTATCTACACATGACGGTGGAAGATCGAAGAATTGGAGAGAGAAGACTGCGGCCTTGAAGAATTATTTAGAATTCAAACAAGAACATGCCACATTGTTGAGATTCTTTGATCCTTGATTTCTTATTTCTATTTTAATGAATTTAAATAGTCGTTTTTGCTTTTGTCTAATTTTTATGGAGTATAATTATTTATACTGAGGTCGTGTAAGGGTCGCTACAAGTTATTTTTAATATTTGGTTTTAATCAGTTTATTGATTGATGTTGTTTATCATTTGTGGGTTTAATCCTGCTAATTAATTACATAATTGTTGGTTAATCTGAAGCTGAAAGGCGACATGTTGATATTTGTTTCATTTCATCAATCAATATATAGTAAAATCTACTATCATACTTGCTGATTGTTTTCCCAATCACTCACACCTTACCTCTCCTCAGATAAAAGTGAGTCAGAAATCGAAGAGAGATCAAAATCAGTTTTGGGGATGATGATTATGTAGATGCTGCTTTTCAAAAATCCTCTGCCAAGTTTTGATATTTTACAAGTTTTCGCTGACGTATTTGGATTTTTAGACCAGTTTTGTAAGTTTTAAATTTCAAGTTGTAATAAATATTTATTTATGGAATAAAAGACTGGTTTTAGTTGAATTGTATACATGCTTGTTGTTTTCGAATTTATGTTTTGAAGTAACGCCGATGTTATCGACTCCGGTCTCGGAAAGTGACAATAACCATGTAACAGGTTCTATTTGGACAATTCTATATGGCCTCTTTTTCATCGATACCGTAAAAGAAAATATATAGTAAGGAAAACACCAATAGAATGAGTTTTGTCTAACATGTCTGATTCTCATATGCCAAAATTTGGCTTTGTCTAGTTCGGGTCTAACCATGATGGCAGAGTCTCCTATTATGGTGTCCCTATCAAAAAATATAGACCATTTTTCATAATTCATTTCATAACAATTAAGGATCCTTTTAACAACTTTAAGGATGTATTTTAAGTCTTAAAGGAATAAGAACTCATTTCTAGTATGCCTATGGAAATTAAGTTTCTTTTGAGTTTTGGGATGTACCTCACTTGTGGCAATAGTTTTTTTAAACCATCATACATCATGAGTCGTATGGTACAAATCCTATTGACCTTATAACCTTTATTGTTTCCTAGCAATATCAATCCACCATCAATGTGTTCGAAGATTTCGAACCAGTTCTTATCTAGACACATATGAAACGGTATCTTGAATATATGATCCATTTGTTGACCTTGATAATGGAACTCACGACACCTGAGCAGCATCTATGTGCTTATGGATCATGCCGGATATCACGAAACGAATCAAACGAGCACTGACCCTTCGTGGTCCAAATCATAAGTCGTTGATGGTTCGATTCACGTATGAGAGACTTCCCAATTTTTGTTATCATCGCGGTATTATAGGACACATCTTCAGGGACTGTGAACTTCAATACGAACTTGGTACCACTGAAGTATCAGAGGATAGCCTCCCATACGGTTCATGGTTACGAGCAACATCAATCCAGCAACAAACTCGATTAATATGGCATTGTTCTGAAAGGGTGGCAAATTCCCTAAGTTTGTTGATTGTTGTATGTTAACTCAAACAACGAACACAACAGATAACTTTGCTGAAACATCTAGCATTGTGTCACAAGGAAACTTGCGATGGACCTGCTCACAGTACAGAGGAATGCTCTGAGGATGGATAGCATACCTGGCTCTTCTCTAGGCATCAGGAATTCTACTAAGGGCAATGATGATATTGGGAGTGTTAGCATAAATGCCCTACAAGCCAAACGTTGGCCTAATGAGCTTTATATTAACCATGGCCCAATTAACTTATTACAACTATAAATATGACATTTGTATCAGAGGGTTAGCACGACCTGTGATGCCCGGGAATTAATGGTGTTAATCCCGGAGTAGTAATGATCCTTAATGGATTTTAATGTGGCAATTATGAATTGCGATTTTGGGACTCCCGGGGATTTTAAATCCGGTATTTGGAGTCGTTGGATCCAAGGGATGAGATTGTATTCTCATCATGGTGATAACCTTAGAATTTAGTTTTTGGTGGGATTTGGAGTCCGGAGTACTTTGTACTGGGACTGGTAATGGAAATTGAGTTGGAGAGATAATTATTGGAAACAGATGATTTTTAATGAATCATGATGTATTTGCGCAGGTATTGGTATATTGAAGTCTTGGTGCTATATATACCAAATGGACTCGATATTCCGTCATTGCACGGAATCTCTCATCTCTCTCTCCTCTCTCGAGCTCACTTTCCCCCAACCCTTCCCTCTTTTCCCTTGGAAGCAAATCGATGGAGGCTCGTCTTGGGAGCCCGATTTCTTGAAGAAAAGCTGGTAATCTTCTTCTCCTCACATTTAGCTTCGATTTGATTATGGTTTTGTGCTTGCTGGGAAGGATTTGAGTTGGGTTTATGAAATTGGTTTTTTTAAAGATTTTGAGTTGTTGTGTTTTGGGGTTGATTTATAGCCCCTTGTTAAGGATTTACGTTGTACGGGGTGTGAGGATTGTTGTTGGGGAAAATTTTGCAAGAAAAACGCCATTTTTGGCTGATACAGGTCGAGGCGATCGATCCCTGGGGCGGGGCGATCGATCGTCGCGAAGTTGGTGAAACTTTAAGGAAGATGAACAGTGAGGCGATCGACCGCCTCAAAGGAAGCGATCGATCGCCATGAGGCAGTAGCCAAAAACACCGAGAGGCGACCGATCGCCTGGAATGGAGCGATCGATCGCCCATGCCATTTTTGCTAGGCGATCGATCGCCAGTGCCTGTTTTTGGGGAATAATTTCGTGTTGAGTTTTTGATGCATGCTTCACCCAGGGTCTTTTAAAATGGTTAATCGTCATGGATGATGATATAAGTGGGGTTTGTGAACGTGCTTGAGCACGTGGTTGCATGCTTGAATTTAATTGTGGATTATTAATCGTGTTTAGCACATAATTCATCGGTCACGGGACCAAGGCAAGATTGGATTCGAACTACGGAATTATAAGGTACGTATAACGTACGAGCATAGCCCTTTTATATAATTGCAACTATTGAATGTATGGTACATTATATTGCAATAAATGGATAGACATTGGGAATTATATGGTGCCGCTTTGAACGAGCAATGATTGGGATATTGTCGCCCTTGAGCGAACATCGGTTACGACGCCACTGCTGTTGAGCATGCGTGATATTATTGCAATTGTTGTGCATGAATAATATATGGTTGTTGCACTCACTTGATATGCATTGGGAATTATATGGTGCCGCTTTTGAGCGAGCAATGATTGGATGTTGTCGCCGTTGAGCGAACAACGATTATAACGCCGCTATCGTAGAGCGAGCGACAGAATAGAAAGTGAAATATATGGAATATTTGTAATCATTGTTTAATGATTTGATATTAATTATTATGGTATCGGTATGTGGGTAACGGATTAGTTAATCAATGTAATGATTAACTGGCATTTGGGAATTTGATGGTTTCAGTTATTTTGAGAACAGGAACAGCACAGGGCATCCCGGATGAGGATGATGCCATCCAGGGAGTGTCTTTTAATATTCATAGCATTTACTTGTGTAAATTATGAATTGTAGTCTTGTGCTTATTGGATTTGGGGTATTGGTATGCTCACCCTGCGTGGGGGCTGTCTCTGTTGGGGCAGGTGGTATAGGTGCAGCAATGGCTTTGGAGTTGAGCCCGAGCGGTTGATTGGAGGTGCTTCCAGGATCGAAGTACCAGAGCTGGTATTGAGCATGATACTTTATACATTAGATATGAAAGGAATCCAACATGCAAGTACGCAGCGGAATTAAAATTTTGATTCCTAACCGAGGACCTATTCAAAGTATTCATATCGGAATGTAAAGGAGTCTTACCCTTGTAGCGTGTTTGATGCAGAAGCGATGCCAAACCACGAGTCACGAGCAAAACCTCCAAGATTTTGCCTCTACGGTATCCACACGATCAAATCGAACAAGGGACGTTCAAGAACAAGTTGCTAGACTTATTCTTGAATGATGCTTCTTACGGAAAGGTGGCGGCCGAGAGAGCTTTTAAGGAGAAGGCTAGGTTATTTCTTTTTAATGGAATAATCATCATCATCACCTTGCAACATTAATTATATGATTTAATTAAAGGTTCAAGACTTTCTTAAAGCCTCATGGGCCCAAACCCATGATTTAATTAAATCCTTATAATCATGTAATTAAGACTCTTCTTAATTAATTAATTCATCCAATGAATTTAATTCCCCTTATCGATTTAATCTTTTGTGCGACCCGATAGGATCTTGCAATGTTGGCAGTGACATAAAATCTCATTTTATGTCACAAGCAATGAGCGGTATCTAGCAACACATCAAGGCTACCCAAATTACAAGAATGTCATTGACTCGACATAACCTAAGAACTTGTGATAATATTAACCATGTAACTTAATCCATTTGTCCAATGTGTTTAGATTGAACACGAGTCATGGAATAGTCATACTCGTATATTCAATCTTTATTTCTTGATCCCCAAGTAGAACTAGAATAAACGAATAAGCTCGATATCACATATCGACTCATTCAAAGCATGGCCATGCATTTTAGTCTCACTTGATCAAGGGCCCAAACACTTCTCCTGTTATATAGGAGGGACAAATCCTATCTCGATCAATCAGCATCCCTATACATAATTCGTAGTGTATCCAATAGTTGTCTTTATAGTTTACCCTGTTAGAGGTAACGTTTGACAATATCAAGATACATAACTCCTTATGTTGGGATCTCTGATGATCTCAAGTCGTAAGGATTACATACATTATTATCACTATGAGAATCGCTTATGACATTCATATAACATCCATGTCACATTCTCATGGTGGGTCTGTCCAGTACATCGTTCTCTAACATGTACCCATGTGTTGATTTGATATCTCATATCTATGAACAATTCATCAATCAAAACATACTAGTCTCAATGCATTATTATTATCCCGATTCATAATAATACTTGACTAGGGACAATCTCTAAGAACAATACAATATTATTCTAAGGACATTAACTTATATATTAATTCATATTACACAGATACACGAATAATATATAATAATGAATTGCCATTAACAAAATCATAATACAGTGTATGTCATAAACAATCATCTAATGAGTTGTCTTAGGGCATATCCCAACAAGATACACGTATACTTATTCGATGCTCGCATGTGAGCACTATTATGTGTATATGGGTTGTATAAAGAAGGCAAGGGCCTTTCTCTCTTCATTTATGAGTTGCATGCAATTATTTATTGAATTGCTAAATGAACTGATAACATGTTAGTGTATTATAATGGTGTATGATATGTATGTGGACTTTGTTGGGGGAAATTAGACATTATATGGAATAATGTAAAGAATTTTTCTATTGGCATGATTTGCTATGATGACAAGTGGTTTTTCCCCTACATATACGATTACATGCACTAAATGCTTGGGTTAATACACTAATAATGGGTTAAGGGCACGGGGGTCCTTACATTTGTGGTATCAGAGCAATGGTTTGCTCTTTGGGGCTGTTGATGGCCTAGGATTATATTGATGGAAATGAGTAGCACATAATTATGCATGATGGTAGTTAGTATTGTGTGACACAACTATTTTGCTTATGTGCATTTATGATATGTGATCATAGTGGAACAATTATATGTCATGACATCTATGGAATCATAATATAATCTGTTGATTATGATTGTGAGTTGTGGTACAAGGACAACCAAATGGAGCATTTTGAAATGCATTGGGATACATGAAGTACTTTGTACTTATGGTTTATGCATTTACACTTTATAATCATATAGTGGTGGATATGTATTATTATATGCTCATGGGTTGGAATCGTTCCTGTAGGGACGCTTTGGCATGGAGGGCTAAGGCCAGGATTGACGGGCACCAAACAGTAACATGTATTTTATATACATTATGAATAATGCATTTTGGTTGCATATATATATTGGAGTGATGATTTTATAGCTTTGCCGCTAAATGTTGAAGCGAGGGTATTGCCGCATGTCACATTTAAAGCGAGATGCATTAAAATACACTCATTGTGATTGCATATATATTGGAGTGATGATTTTAATGCTTTGCCGCTAAATGTTGAAGCGAGGGTATTGCCGCATGTCACATTTGAAGCAAGGTGCATTAAAATACACTCATAGTGATGCATATTGGGATATAGATTATGCATTGTGTTGCAGGTATAGATTGGATTCTTGGTGAATATTCCATGAGTCGTTGTTATGGACGAGTGATGATTTTAAATGCTTTGCCACTGTCACTTGACGATGATAGAATACTTGCCGCTGTCATTTCGTAGCGAGGAAAGAATATTTGCCCCCAAATGTTGAAGCGAGGGTATTGCCGCATGTCGCATTTGAACGAGGTTATTCAATACCACTAATATGTCGAAGCGAGGGGTATAGTGCAGCGGTCATGACAAGCGAGGTGCATTAAAATATACTACTGTAACGAGACTAGGAATCCGCTGTTCTATTGGCGATGGTTTATGCCGCCGGGTATTCATAGCGATGATTCATTCCTCTATTCTATTGGCGATGGTTTATGCCGCCGGGTATTCATAGCGATGGCTCATTCCGCTATTCTATTGGCGATGGTTTATGCTGCCGGGTATTCATAGAGATGATTCATTCCGCTATTCTATTGGCGATGGTTTATCCCGCTGGGTATTCATAGCGATGGCTCGTTCCGCTATTCTAATGGCGATGGTTTATGCCACCGGGTATTCATAGCGATGGTTCATTCCGCTATTCTATTGGCGATGGTTCATACCGCCGGGTATCTATATAGCGATGGTACATTCCGCTAATCCTATGGCGATGATTCATGCCGCCGGATATCTATAGCGATGATTTATACCGCAGATTCTATAGCGGTGGGTTATGCCACTGTGTACGTAGCACGGGATTACGACGCCTTCGAGCGATGAGTGCTACTTGTGTACCACTGTTGGGCGATGGATACAGGTATGCAGCTATCTTGTTAGCGATGAGGTATGGTATATTTCTATTTTATTAGCATTATTGTGGATGTCATGCGTTGATATACATATACCGTCACGTGTTTGACGATGGGATTATGGATGTCGTGTATCGATATGTACCGTCACGAGTTGGCGATGTTATTTTGGATGTCATATGTTGACATGTACCGTCACGGGATGACAATGACATAGTGGATATTCTATGTAGACGTGTAGCGTCGTTTCGATGAATAATACATTTATGTATATGTATTAAGTCGTACGGTTTGAGTACCAATGGTGAGCACAGTGTAGTGTCTGGATCACTAGTTGACGAGACCATTATGCCGAGCAGGTTGCTCGAAGAATTATTGGGTGTGATGTACCGGTGAGTGTACCGCATCATGCATTTGAGTTAATATTTTACGAGTAGTGGTACCTTTGGGTATACTCGATGGGATGGCTATGGCCAGGTGATTGGTGGTAAGAGTAGTTATTGAGGAAACTACTCGCTTTTGTCGTTGTGACATATAGTAGACATGGTCACACCCACCCTGAGGGTGTGGAATAAGTTCTAATGGATTAGGATTGCATCGTGGTTGAGCAAAGGACACCGGAATGTTCGTTGTACCTTGGTATTAGAGAAATATTGGTGATGACCCAATACTCTAATGGATGTTACGGTGTGGTGTGCCGGAATGGAACGTATGATACGTTGGTAGGTTTGGTATAAACCTAGGAAGGCAGCGATTTGCTAGCCAGGTATTGTTGCAATGATATAGTGTGCTTGTTGTAGCCATTATACTGCTCGTTGGAACCGAGTTGGTAAATTGTATGATGATACGATAAGGGTTTAGTGGACTCTTGCAGTCACTTTGAGGCTTGAGGCAGGAAATACCTCACGGGGACGTTTATACGTCAAATGTTTTGAGGGACTTGTACCGGGACAACTCAATTTTGTTGGGAATACCAACGTAAGTGTCGACAAGTCGTTGTTACCTCTGTTTGAGCATTTTTGCATATGAAATGCAACGGGAGTCACAATTGGAATTGTGGGATATAGCTAGTGGGGTAACACTACTAAATTGATTTTATCTCTTGGAAAGATTTGGATGGTACTGTCATGGAGACAACTGGTATCGGTCGTGGGTTGATTGTAAATCAGCCATGGTAAGCATTACTGGTGTTGGACCGAGTAATGGATTTCTTACCTTTCGGTGAGACGTTTGAGGAGACGTTTCCGGGGAAATGCTGGAGATTGTGGAGTACTATGGTATTAGTGAGCATTGCTAGAATGAGTATACGTTGTGTATACGGGTTTCTGATTGGTAATAGTTGCAAGGATGCACTATTCTGAATCGGTTGTGTATTTGTTGGTTTTGGGATATATATTTTTTGGTCTAAATATATCCAATTTTCCGAACAATGGTTCGAGGTTGGAGGGTCATGTATTCATGTCACTTTCCTTATGAGGAAAGTAATATTGATATACCTACCGATTGAGAATCTTTGGGAGATTCAATGAGTCGGTTTGTGTGATGTTGATGTTGGAATTACACCATTGGTCGTTGGTCTGTCAATCATTATTCTCCGCGAGGTGGGAATAGCTGGGGATTGACAGCTGGTTTTGGGACTTTGGGTATGATTGGAGATACCCGAGTCGATTGCATTGAGTACACATGTTGTGTTGGTACTTAGGCATGTATACCAGTGTGTGTATACGAACGCCAACATTTATTTGGTCCTCGTCGAGCATCAGGTTAGTGTAAGGACCCCCGTGCCCTTAACCCGTTATTATTGTATTAACCCTTGTCATTAGTGCATACAATCATGTTATCAGGGGGAAAGAGATTACATGCAACCCTAGCATGTAATACCATTTATAAAATTTCTTTACATTATTCGTATAATATCTAAAGTTTCCCCAAACATAATCCATAAACATAACATGCACCTTTATACATATACTAACATGCTCTCAATTCATTTTGCAATTCATAAATAATTGCATGCAACACATAAATGAAAAGAGAAAGGTCACTGCCTTCTCTATACAACCCATATACACATAATAGTGCTCACATGCGAGCATCGAATAAGTATACGTGTATCCAATGTATAGAGTATCATGCCAATACCGTCACTGGTACTTCGATCCTGGAAGCACCTCAAATCCACAGCTCGAGCTCAACTCCAAGCCATCGATATACCTATTCACCTACCCCAACAGAGACAGCCCCCACACGGGGTGAGCATACCAATACCACCAAACCGATAATCGCGATAATACAACTCATAATTTACAAAAAATGTAAATGCTATGAAATATAAAAGATGCTCCCTGGATGGTATCATCCTCATCCGGGATTCCCTGTACTGTCCATGTTCTCAAAACAACCAAAACCATCAAATTCTCAAAAGTCAGTTAATCGTTACGTTGATTAACAAATCCGTAGGCCACGTACCGATATCATAATCAATAATATAAAATCATTAACAATGATTACAGATATTCCGTATATCTCACTTATGGTTCCATAGTTCTATTTCATCGCTCGTTCTACAATAGCGACATTTTATTCTCACGCGTGCTCAACAGCAGTGGAGTCATAACTGATGTTCGCTCAAAGGCGACAACATTACAATCATTGCTCGCTCAAAAGCGGCACCATATAAATCCCCAATGTCTATCCATTTATTGCAATATAATGTACCATGCATTCAACAATTGCAATTACAAAAAGGGCTATGCTCATACGTTATACATACCTTATGATTCCGTAGTCCGTGTCCAACCTTGCCCTAGCCCCGTGATCCAATGAATTATGTGCTAACACATAAATAACTCATAATCAATTACAAGCATGCAACCACGTGCCCAAGCACGTTCACAATCCCCAATTATATCGCCATCCATGACGATTAAACATTTAAAAGACCCCTGGCGAAGCATGCATCGATTCCATAATAATAAAACCACAACACCCACAAAAAAGGGCATCTCGATCGATCGTCCAAAAGGGCTCGATCGATCGAGAGCCCCAACAAGGATTGCCCAAATTTCCTTCTTGCTCGATCGATCGAGCATCACGCTCGATCGATCGACTGACCATCTCGATCGATCGAGCGTTTAGCTCGATCGAGCCAACTGCTCATTGTCTTCCCATTTCCGAAAATACGCGCGATCGATCGTGCCCTTCACACCGATCGATCGGCGAGCTCTGAACATGCCTAAAAATGGCGTTTTTGAGCTTAAAACTTCCAAATAAACCACCCCAACACCCATTACACCATTAATCCTCAACATGGACACTATAAAAACTCTTCAAACCAACCAACCCAAAATCTTTAAAATTTTCAAAACTCAAAGCCAACACAATACTAATCCATACTCCACAATACTACTATTAAATCAAAGATAAATGCAAGGGGAAGGATAATACCTTATTATCTTCGAGAAATTCGGCTCCCGAGCTGAGCTTCCAACGATTTATGCACCAAGGGAAAAATAGAGAGGAGAGAATTGTGTCCAGAATACCGAATCAACTTGGTGTATATAATACCAAAACTCCAAAATCCCGAGTCCTCCACAAATACATCATGACTCATTAAAAATCATCTTTTTTCAATAATTATCTCTCCAACCTCAATTTCCAATACCAGCCCCAACATAAAGCACCCCGGACCCCAGATCCCACTAAAATCCAAATTTCACGGTTAACACCACGATGAGAATACGATCTCAACCCTTGGATCCAACAACTCAAATTATCGGATTTAAAATCATCGGGAGTCCCAACACCGCAATTAATTCATAATTGCCACAATTAAAATCCATTAAGGATCATTACCACTCCGGGATTAACACCATTAATTCCCGAGCATCACAATTATCCCCCACTAATAAGATTCCGTCCTCGAAATTTGCACGGCGTACTCCATGTAATGCCTAAACCACACAATCCAAATGGATCTACATCATCGAGTCATGAACAAATCATGAACGACATACCAAACGCGAGGACACCAACCTCGCACTAAAATCTGGAATGGAGTAAGTCTCCCAAACCATCGTCAACTCAAAAGGACATCAGTATACCCTGATGCTAACCACCCAAAAGCAGTTAGTCAACTGTAACTGCTAACCAAACGAATCATTCGTGATTCCAACATAGATATCGCCTCAATGATATCTCCATTATTTAGCCTACGATGTTAAATATACATCGTTACCAAGGAAACCACCGGTATATTACAGTGTACTTATACCAAATCCGGTTTCCGTTTCCCAATTCCATCTCCATCAAAGGAGTAGTTGCACCACTTTGCAACACGGATCGGCAACTCACGGCCATTGATCATCACGAAACACATCTCTAAAGACGTCTACATCCGTATGTTCCAAGGAATCACATCTTGGTCCAAACACACTATCGAGACTCCACAAGGTCTCAAGTTCTCGAATGGACATGCAAGAACAATCATTTGCATTCCCGCCACACGTGTCAACCACGACACTTAACCAATCCGAATTCTGGTCATCCCTCGTTTACCCTAGGATTCAACAATCCTAACACATGGAGGCTATCGAATTAACCAGCAAGAATTACCATGACCCCTAAACACGACAATTCCCTCCTCAGAGGGAGTCAACCAGACCTCACGATCATTCCTCAGAATACATCGTGTCATCGAGATCACCAATCTCAAGTGCCACAATCTCCCACCGGAGATTTATTCATCAAAGCATACTAACCGATGCTCGACGAGTGCTAAGAAGATGCCGGCATTCGTATACACACACCGGCATACAAGCCTAAGCACCAATACTACATGCATACTCAATGCACTCGGCTCGTGTATCCCTAATCATACCTATGAGCTCCAAATACAACTATCAATCATCGGTTATTCTCTCCCAGTGGAGAATAATGATTGACAAACCAAATGCCAAAGGGTGTGATTCCAACAACAACACCACACAAACCAATTCAACGAATCTTCCAAGGATTCCCAATAGGTATATGAATACCGCCTTTCTCACAAGAAAAGTGTCATGAACCATGACCCTCCAACCTCGAACCGCCGTTCGGAAAACTGGATATATTTATACCAAAATATCTCTCGGAACCAACAAACACCCAATAGGTTCAGAATAGTGCCTCAATGCCACTATTACCAAATTGAAAACTGTATACACAACATATACACATCTAACAATGTTCTGTACTAGTACCATAGTACTCCACAATTTTGAGCATTTCCCTGGAGACGTCTCCT
This sequence comes from Haberlea rhodopensis, assembly GCA_907163345.1. Lineage (NCBI taxonomy): Eukaryota > Viridiplantae > Streptophyta > Magnoliopsida > Lamiales > Gesneriaceae > Haberlea > Haberlea rhodopensis. The sequence goes on along the minus strand of CAJQUN010000033.1, from coordinate 3,747,196 downwards.
CGTACGTCTCTCGGAAATAAAAGCCATTACTTAGCCCAACACCAGTAATGCTTACCATGGCTGATTCACAACCAACCCACGACCGCTACCAGCTGTCTCCATGACAGTACAATCCAAATCTCTCCAAGGGATAAAATCAATATAGTAGTGTTACCCCACTAACTATATCCCACAATTCCAATTGTGACTCCCGTTGCATTCCATATGCATAGATGCTCAACAGGAGCTAACAACGACTTGTCGACACTCACGTTGGTATTCCGGTATAAGTCTCTCAAAACATTTGACGTATAAACGTCCCCGTGAGGTATTTTCTGCCTCAAACCTTAAGCCTCAAAGTGGCTACAAGAGTCCACTAAAACCCTCATCGTATCATCATACGATTTATCAACTCGGTTCCAACTAGCAGTATAATGGCTACAACAAGCACACTATATCATTGCAACAATACCTGGCTAGCAGATCGCTGCCTCCTTAGGTTTATACCAAACCTACCAACGTATCATAAGTTCCATCCTAGTACACCATACCGTAACATCCATTAGAGTAGTGGGTCATCACCCAATATTTCTCTAATACCAATGCACAAAGGACATTCCGGTGTCCTTGCTCAATCACAAGAAAATCCTATCCATTAGGATTTAATCCACACCCACATGGGAGGTGTGACCATATCTACCACACGTCACATCGACAAGAGCGAGTAGTTTCCTCAATAACTACTCCTACTCACAATCACTTGGCCATAGCCATCCCATCGAGTATATCCAAAGGTACCACTACTCGTAAAATATTTACCTCAAATGCATGATGCGGTACACTCACCGGTACAACACATCCAATAATTCTTCGAGCAATCTGCTCGGCATAATGGTCTTGTCAACTAGTGATCCAAACACTACCCTGTGCTCACCATTGGTACTCAAACCATATGACTAAATTCATAAGCCCAGACGTATTATTCATCAAAACGACGCTACACGTCTACATAGAACATCTGCTATATCATCGTCATCCCGTGACGGTATATGTCAACATATGACATCCAAAATGACATCGTCAAGTTGTGACGGTACATGTGAACACCTGACATCCATAATCTCATCGGAAAACACATGACGGTATATGTCAATACATAGTATCCACAATAATGCTAAATAAATAGCAATATACCATAACTCATCGCTAATAAAATAGCGACATACCTGTCCCCGTCGTCCAATAGTGGTACATAATCAACACCCATAGCTCGTGGGCGGTACAAGCCATTGCTATGTAGATAGCGGTAGAACCCATCGCTATAAAATCAGCGGCATGATCCCTCGCCATAGAGTCAGCGGCATAAAACATCGCTATAGAATCAGCGGCATAAAACATCGCTATAGATATCCGGCGGTATGAACCATCGCCAATAGATGTAGCGGAATGACCCATCGCTATATAATACCTGGTGGCATAAACATCGCCAATAGAATAGCGGAATGAACCATTGCTATGAATACCCATCGGCATAAACCATCGCCAATAGAATAGTGGAATGAACCATCGCTATGAATATCTGGCGGCATAAACCATCGCCAATAGAATAGCGGAATGAACCATTGCTATGAATACTTGGCGGCATAAACAATTGCCAATAGAATAGCCGATCCCTAGTCTTGTTATAGTAGTTTATTTTAATGCACCTCGCTTGTCATGACCGCGGCACTAATACCCCTCGCTTCGACTTATCAACGGCATTGCATAACCTCGCTCAAATGCGACATGCGGCAATACCCTCGCTTCAACATTTGGCAGCAAATATTCTTTCCTCGCTACGATATGACAGCGGCAAGTATTCTATCATCGCGTCAAGTGACAGTGGCAAAGCATTTAAAATCATCACTCATCCATAACAACGACTCATGGGATATTCACCAAGAATCCAATCTATACCTGCAACACAATGCATAATCTATATCCCAATATGCATCACTATGAGTGTATTTTAATGCACCTTGCTTCAACTGTGACATGCGGCAATACCCTCGCTTCAACATTTAGCGGCAAAGCATTAAAATCATCACTTCGATATATACAACCACAATGAGTGTATTTTAATGCACCTCACTTCAAATGTGACATGCGGCAATACCCTCGCTTCAACATTTAGCGGCAAAGTATTAAAATCATCACTCCAATATACGTGCAACCACAATGCAAAATCCATAATCCAATATACATCGCCATGAGTGTATTTTAATGCACATCGCTTCAAATGTGACATGCGGAATTTTACCATCACTTCAACATTTAGCGGCAAAGCATTAAAATCATCACTCCAATATATATGCAACCTCAATGCATAATCCATGATGTATATAAAATGCTGGTTACCGTTTCGTGTCTTTCTACCCTGGCCTTAGCCCTTCATGCCATAGCGTCCCTACAGGAACAATCCCAAACCATTAGCATATAATAATCCATATTCACCACAATATGGTTATAATGAGTAAATGCAATAAACCATGAGTACAAAGTACTTCATGTATCCCAATGTATTTCAAAATGCTCCCTTTGGTTGTCAATGTGCCACAACTCACAATCATAATCAATAGATTATATTATGATTTCATAGATGTCATGACATATAATTGTTCCACTATTATCACATATCATAAACGCACATAAGCAAAATAGTTGTGTCACAAAACACTAACTACCATCATGCATAATTATGTGCTACTCATTTCCATCAATATGATCCTAGGCCCTCAACGGACCCAAAGAGTAAACCACTGCTCTGATACCACTAATGTAAGGACCCCCGTGCCCTTAACCCATTATTAGTGTATTAACCCTTTCCATTAGTGCATACAATCATGTTATCAGGGGGAAAAAGATTACATGCAACCCTAGCATGTAATACCATTTATAAAATTTCTTCACATTATTCGTATAATGTCTAAACTTTCCCCAAACATAATCCATAAACATAACATGCACCTTTATACATACACTAACATGCTCTCAATTCATTTTGCAATTAATAAATAATTGCATGCAACACATAAATGAAAAGAGAAAGGCCCTTGCCTTCTTTATACAACTCATATACACATAATAGTGCTCATATGCGAGCATCGAATAAGTATACGTCTATCCAATGTATAGAGTATCATGCTCAATACCGTCACTGGTACTTCGATCCTGGAAGCACCTCAAATCCACAGCTCGAGCTCAACTCCACCCATCGATATACCTATTCACCTGCCCCAACAGAGACAGCCCCCACACGGGGTGAGCATACCAATACCACCAAACCGATAATCACAATAATACAATTCATAAGTTACAAAAATGCAAATGCTATGAAATATAAAAGATGCTCCCTGGATGGTATCATCCTCATCCGGTATTCCCTGTACTGTCCCTGTTCTCAAAACAACCAAAACCATCAAATTCCCAATAGTCAGTTAATCGTTACGTTGATTAACAAATTCGTATGCCACGTACCGATATCATAATCAATAATATCAAATCATTAACAATGATTACAGATATTCCGTATATCTCACTTATGGTTCCATAGTTCTATTTCATCGCTTGCTCTACAATAGCAGCATTTTATTCTCACGCACGCTCAACAGCAGTGCCGTCATAACTGATGTTCGCTCAAAGGCGACAACATTCCAATCATTGCTCGCTCAAATGCGGCACCGTATAAATCCCAATGTCTATCCATTTACTGCAATATAATGTAACATGCTTTCAACAATTGCAATTACAAAAAGGGCTATGCTCGCACGTTACACGTACCTTATGATTCCGTAGTCCGTGTCCAACTTTGCCTAGCCCCGTGATCCAATGAATTATATGCTAACACATAAATAACTCATAATCAATTACAAGCATGCAACCACGTGCCCAAGCACGTTCACAATCCCCAATTATATCGCCATCCATGACGATTAAACATTTAAAAGACCCCGGGCGAAGCATGCATCGATTCCATAATAATAAAACCACAACACCCACAAAACAGGGATCTCGATCGATCGGCCAAAAGGGCTCGATCGATCGAGAGCCCCAACAAGGATTGCCCGAATTTCCTTCTTACTCGATCGATCGAGCATCACGCTCGATCGATCGACCGACCATCTCGATCGATCGAGCCTTTAGCTCGATCGATCGAGCCAACTGCTCATCGTCTTCCCATTTCCAAAAATACGCGCGATCGATCGTGCCCTTCACACCGATCGATCGGCGAGCTCTGAACATGCCTAAAAATTGCGTTTTTGAGCTTAAAACTTCCAAATAAACCACCCCAACACCCATTACACCATTAATCCTCAACATGGACACTATAAAAACTCTTCAAACCAACCAACCCAAAATCTTTAAAATTTTCAAAACTCAAATCCAACACAATACTAATCCATACTCCACAATACTACTATCAAATCGAAGATAAATGCAAGGGGAAGGATAATACCTTATTATCTTCGAGAAATTCGGCTCCCGAGCTGAGCTTCCAACGATTTATGCACCAAGGGAAAAATGGGGGAAAGGGAGGGGTTTTGAACGATAGAGAGAGAGAGAGGAGAGAATTGTGTCCAGAACACCGAATCAACTTGGTATATATAGTACCAAAACTCCAAAATCCCGAGTCCTCCACAAATACATCATGACTCATTAAAAATCATCTATTTTCAATAATTATCTCTCCAACCTCAATTTCCAATACCGGCCCCAACACAAAGCACCCCGGACCCCAGATCCCACCAAAAACCAAATTTCACGGTTAACACCACGATGAGAATACGATCTCAACCCTTGGATCCAACAACTCCAATTATCGGATTTAAAATCCTCGGGTGTCCCAACACCGCAATTAATTCATAATTGCCACAATTAAAATCTATTAAGGATCATTACCACTCCAGGATTAACACCATTAATTCCCGGGCATCACAGTTAGTGTGCTTGGATGAATGAATCTCCGGTGAGTGATTGTATCACCTTGAGATTGGTAATCTCGATGGCACGATTTATTCTGAAGAATGATCGTGAGGTTTGGTTGACTTCCTCCGAGGAGGAATTGTAGTACTTTGGGGTCATGGAAATTCATTTCTGGATAATTCGATAGCCTCCCTGTTTTAGGATTGTTGAATCCTAGGATAAACGATGGATGGCCAGGATTCGGATTTGTTAGGTGTCGTGGTTGACACGTGTGGCAGGAATGCAATTGATTTTCTTGCATGTCCTTTTGAGAACATGAGACCTTGTGGAGTCTCGATAGTGTGTTTGGACCAAGATGTGATTTCTTGGAACATACGGATGTAGACATCTTTGGAGATGTGTTTTGTGTCGATCAATGGCCGTGAGTTGCCCTGATCCGAGTTGCAAAGTGGTGCAACTACTCCTCTGTTGGAGATAGATTTGGAAAATGGAAACAGGATGTAGTTAGGTACACTGTTGTGTACTGGTGGTTTCCTTGGTAACGATGTATGTTTAACATCGTAGGCTAAATCGTAGAGATATCATCGAGGCGATATCTATTTTGGAATCACGAATGATTCGTTTGGTTTGCAGTTAGGGTTGGCTGACTGCTTTTGAGATGGTTAGCATCGGGGAATGCTAACGTCTTTCTTGAGTTTGTATTGGTTTGGGAGGTTACTCCATTCCAGGTTTTGGTGCAAGTCGGTATTCTCGCGGTTGATGTGTCGTTCAAGATATGTTCATGACTCGACGATGTAGATCCATTTTGATTGCGTGGTTTCGGCGTTACGTGGAGTACGACGTGCAAATTTCGAGGATGAAATTTTATTACTGGGGGATAATTGTGATGCCCGTGAATTAATGGTGTTAATCCCGGAGTAGTAATGATCCTTAATGAATTTTAATTGTGGCAATTAAGAATTAATTGCGGTTCTGGGACTCCAGGGGATTTTAAATCCGGTATTTGGAGTCGTTGGATCCAAGGGATGAGATTGTATTCTCATCGTGGTGATAACCTTGAAATTTAGTTTTTGGTGGGATTTGGAGTCCGAAGTATTTTGTACTGGACTGGTAATAGAAATTGAGTTGGAGAGATAATTATTGGAAACAGATGATTTTTAATGAATCATGATGTATTTGCGGAGGTATTGGTATATTGGAGTCTTGGTGCTATATATACCAAATGGACTCGATATTCGTCATTGCACGGAATCTCTCATCTCTCTCTCCTCTCTCGCGCTCAACCCTTTCCCCCAACCCTTCCCCTCTTTTCTCTTGGAAGCAAATCGATGGAGGCTAGACTTGGGAGCCCGATTTCTTGAAGAAAAGATTGTAATCTTCTTCTCATCAACATTAGCTTCGATTTGATTATGGTATTGTGCTTGTTGGGAAGGATTTGAGTTGGGTGTATGAAATTGGTTTTTTTAAAGATTTGGGTTGTTGTGTTTTGGGGTTGATTTATAGCCCCTTTTTAAGGATTTATGTTCTACGATGTGTGAAGATTGTTGTTGGGGAAAATTTTGCAAGAAAAACGCCATTTTTGGCTGATACAGGTCAAGGCGATCGATCCCTGGGGCAGGGCGATCGATCGCCGTGATGTTGGTGAAATTTTATGAAGATGAACAGTGTGGCGATCGACCGCGTCAAAGGAAGCGATCGATCGCCATGAAGCAGTAGCCAAAAACACTGAGAGGCGACTGATCGCCTGGAATGGAGCGATCGATCGCCCATGCCATTTTTGCGAGGTGATCGATCGCCTGGTATGAAGCGGTCGATCTCCAGTGCCTGTTTTTGGAGAATACTTTCGTGTTGAGTTTTCGATGCATGCTTCGCCCAGGGTTTTTTAAAATGGTTAATCGTCATGGATGACGATATAAGTGGGGTTTGTGAACGTACTTGGGCACGTGGTTGCATGCTTGAATTTAATTGTGGATTATTAATCGTGTTTAGCACATAATTCATCGGTCACAGGACCGATGCAAGATTGGATTCGAACTATGGAATTATAAGGTACATATAACGTACGAGCATAGCCCTTTTATATAATTGCAGCTGTTGAATGTATGGTACATTATATTGCAATAAATGGATAGACATTGGGAATTATATGGTGCCGCTTTTGAACGAGCAATGATTGGGATGTTGTCGCCCTTGAGCGAACATCGGTTATGACGCAACTGATGTTGAGCATGCGTGATATTATTGCAATTGTTGTGCATGAATAATATATGGTTGTTGCAATCACTTCATATGCATTGAGAATTATATGGTGCCGCTTTTGAGCGAGCAATGATTGGGATGTTGTCGCCGTTGAGCGAACATCGGCTATGACTCCGCTATTGTAGAGTGAGCGACGGAATAGAAAGTGAAATATATGGAATACCTGTAATCATTGTTTAATGATTAGATATTATTGATTATGGTATTGGTATGTGGGTAACGGATTAGTTAATCAATGTAATGATTAACTGACATTTGAGAATTTGATGGTTTCGGTTATTTTGAGAATAGGAACAGCACAGGGGATCCCGGATGATGCCATCCAGGGAGTGTCTTTTAATATTCATAGCATTTACTTGTGTAAATTATGAATTGTAATATTGTGCTTATTGGATTTGGGGTATTGGTATGCTCACCCCGTGTGGGGGCTGTCTCTGTTGGGGCAGGTGGTACAGGTGCAGCAATGGCTTTGGAGTTGAGCCCGAGCGATTGATTGGAGGTGCTTCCAAGATCGAAGTACCAGAGTTGGTATTGAGCATGATACTTTATACATTAGATACTCGTATCTTATTCGATGCTCGCATGTGAGCATAAAGAAGGCAAGGCCTTTCTCTCTTCATTTATGAGTTGCATGCAATTGTTTATTGAATTGCTAAATGAACTGAGAACATGTTAGTGTATTATAATGGTGTATGATATGTAAAGAATTTTTCTATTGGCATGATTTACAATGATGACAATTTTTTCCCCTACATATACGATTACATGCACTAAATGCTTGGGTTAATACACTAATAATGGGTTAAGGGCACGGGGGTCCTTACCCGACCTAATCACTCAATCAATTCACGCTCTCTAAAAGTCCATACCAAACTAGCAGTGGTGCAGAGCTTGTAGATCTGGTCAGGTTGATTGGACTAGAGGAACACCGTCATCAGATTGATTTCGCTGTTATCGGTAATTCCCTTTTCGTGCATTTATATTTGATATTCTTGCATGCTAATATATGAATCAGGTGCAATCGATCCGTCCACGGGTCAGATCTGTTTATTGTATTATTTCCGCTGCGTTTGGATCTGGCGCCGGGGTACGAAAACCCAACAGTGGTATCAAAGCCAGGTTGCACTTTGATTCATATTTTCAATAATTACTTTTTATTAGATCGTTTCCAATCGATGCTAACCGTGTTCGAAAGTTCAAAAATTAGGAGTCCGGAAAGATATAGAAAATAATTAAAAATTGATTCAAAGAATACCCTCGCAGGATACTTCTCTTCCCTGGCTGCAGCGCCGGCTGGTGGCGGCACAAACAACAGAGAAATTGTTCTCTGCAATTGTGCATGCATCCCATGATGGACTCAAACCACTGAGGATGTTGTTTTTCGCACGGGATTCACTCACCCCTGCAATTGTTGCAGGATGAAATCGTGTGAACCCATGGAAGATGAACAATAGAGAGCTCGCACGAACCTTTACGAAAAGCGTCGGATCTACTGAGCGTCCAAGTTTCTGGAATACTTCGCGACCTGCTCCGTCGTGAAGAGATGTTGCGTTGCTTGCGAAGCTTGCCCGACGAAACATCTGGTTCTGTGGTCGGCGTGCGGCTCTCCGGCGACTAGAAGAAGGCGGCGGCGCGAGCTAGGATTTCCCTAGCCGCCGCCGTTCAACTTGCTAAAGAGGAAGATGATGAATAATGGTGTTAGGGTTTTAGTTGGGTCAATTTTCGAATTTCAAACTATTTTGGGTCAATTTTTGAATTTCAATATTATTTTGGCAAAATTTTCAAAATTTAAAATTCTTGGGACCAATTTTCCAAATGTGGCTTGAATTTTGAAGTTTTTTAATTTTGGACCAAATTGTTTGGAGTCCATAAACTTTTTGGGTCATTTTAGATGTTTTATCCGGATATTATTTTTGAAATAATAAATCATAATGCTTAATTTATTAAAAATGTGATTTTTAATTTATTAAGTGTAAATTGAGATCTTACAATTAGCTGAAAATTTAATTAATTGAAAATTGAATGAAAATGTTTCAATTAATTTTTTAATTTTATTTTGGCTAATATTATGATTTGAGGTAAAATAGTGATTTTACCAATTAATTGATAATTTAATTAATTAGAAATTAAATGAAAGTGTTTCATTTTGTTTGTTAATTTTATTTTTTGATTAATATGATTAATAGGTAAATTAGTGATTTTACCAATTAATTGAAATTTAATTAATTAGAAATTATATAAATGATTTTATTTAATTGTTAATTTTATTTTTAATTAATGATGCGATTAGTGGGAAACGATAGAATAAATTAATTATTGTGCTCTAATTACATGTGATGTAATTAGTCCAATTACATATGATGGAAGCAAAAATGTAATAGGATTGCATTACATACCTGCATCACCTTAGACAGACTTGTGATCCATGTATGGCACACGTAGATCAATTAGGAAAAGGCTGTAATCGTCCATATTTATTTTTATTATGCATGTGATGTATGATAAATGTTTGTTTGTATATTTTATTAATACATATGGTTGCATGAATAAAACATAGTTGCATGAATCTGGGAAACAAACAAACAAGTACTTGATGAGATTTGAAAATTATTAAATCCCTCTTTTGAATATGATTCAAAATTTTTAATTCAAACTGTGAAGGGAGCTCAAAATAGTTTGTTGCTTCCCGTCTTCCATCAACAGTTAAGCCATAAGACGCTACTTGTGTCAGGTGTCTTGTCTCACCCTCGTGGGGGGCATCTGGCATGTGAAAGCTGTGTGTTTAACTGCCACTTAATTATGGATAGGGTTCTGTTAACCTTTAAGATTGCTCACCTCGTGGGGCCTTATTGGTGAATATTATCATCCGTGGGATGGGTTAGTTTGACGTGTGAAGACATAATTGGCCTGCCTCCATAGGGTTATGTCAATCACGAGACGAATATCTTGGGGGTTGCATATGATGCAATTGTGAGCTACCTTTAGTATCATGAGGTCGGCTGAGACCCTCGCACGGGGCTATCATGAGCTAGTTGGACTCCAAGCCCACTAAAAAAATACAATTTTCCGTTCATTTGTCATGAGAGTGACGTATTCGAAAAATTTAGTGGGAGAATTCAATAACTAAAGTCCATAGTTTTTGAATTAATTAATAATCAAACGGTTTGCATATATTTTCTGTTTATTCTCAGTATAGTGATTTGCTATTAATTTTAAAATAGTGATTGCTTCTAAAAGGTTGATATATACCCTTGGTGGGAGCCTCCTGTTGAAGTGTCTCCCGGTTCGTCTCATGAAGAGATTGCCACTTGAGAAGTGGTGGGACGATGATCTCTCGGCTAGGTGCTATATGATAGCATCAATGTCACCATGAGTTTCTACATAGATATGAGAAACTCGCTCACATTGCTGATATTATCCAACACCTACAAATGTCGTTTGGTGAACGGACGTGATTACTAAGACTGGTGTAAGAAAAATATCTCTTGTTGAGAAATTGGAAAATTTGAATGTGACAATACCTCATTTTGATAGAGAAAGATATTCTTTTAAATATGCGAATGTGATTTGCAGTATTTTTTAAGAATGTATGTTTTATTGAATCTGGTGAACTTATGAATGATTAGTATGATTATATTCAAAGAATATAAAAAGAATGATAACTTAAATCCCACATATCTTTAGCATGTGTTGAATGTCCATTGAATTTGATTCATATGGACGTATATGGAGCACTAAATGTTAGTACAAGAGGATGTTGAGTTATCTTAAATATAATGTGATTCTCTCTAAGTAACTCTCTAAAGTTACATATTGGTTGAACATAATTCATACAATTGCAGTGACCAAAACTCCATATCCGATACAGACTGAAAAATAATCCAAATATAGATTTGAGATTGTTATGCTTATGCGAAGTAGCCAGTGGGAGATGAGTTGGATAGTTGATTCATCTTATGTTATTTTGTGGAATTTATATTGGAGACAAAGTGTTTGTTTCGCAAGTGCACTCTTTCTAGAAGAAAAATGTTTCTATTAGAAAGGAATGACAGTATAATATAACTTGAAAGGGTTCAAGAACCACAAACCACTAGAAAAGTGAAAACAGTGAAAATAATTGAGACAATCATAACCTTTGAACTACACATACCAAGGAGATCTGAAAGTGTTTCAAGAACTCCTGATAAATTGAATTTACTCCTACAAAGTAGTCAAAATGATTTTGACCATGGATGTGATCCTAGAACTTTCAAGGAGACGATGTTGGACATCGTTTTGGGATATTGACGAGATGCTATGAAATTTGAAATAGACTCCATGTACTCTAATAAGGTATGTGCCTTAGTAGATCCTCTTTGGGAATTGTTCCCATTGACTGCAGGGATTTACAAGTGAAAGCTTGGAGTGGATGTGAAGGTAGTGACCTTCATAGCTTGACTTGTGAGAAACGGTTATTCTCATAGGCAAATAGTTGTTTATGAGAAAATTTTCATCGGTTATGATGCTATACTCTATTTGGATTTTGTTAGTTATATCTTTATATTATAAATATGAGACATGACTAATGGATGTGAACACGACATTACTCAGTGGTGGCATTGAGGTAGAAATGTAGCAGCCAAATGTGTTTACAACTTCTTGGAGTGAGAAAAATGTTTTCAAACTCCAGAGGTCCATTTGTAGGCCTAAGAAGGAATCCCGAAGTTTGAACTTTCGTTTTGATAACATCATCAAAGTGTTTGGTTTTGTTAAAAATCCGGAAGTGACATGTGTGTGCAAAAGGGTTAGTAGGAGCATGGTTACATGTGTGATTCTTTAAGTTGATTATATCATGCTCATTGTGAATGGTATTGGATTAATCAATTAAAGCATGATTATCTACTAATTTATGCATGAAAGATTTGGGAGAAGGGTCTTATGTGCTTAGCGTAAGGATCTATAGGGATAGATCTAAATGATGTTTGAGATCTCTCAATCTACGTACATAAACACTGTGCTAAAAGAGTTTAGCGTGGAATGGTCAAAAAAGGAGTTACTTCCCAATATGTCATAGTATTCATCTCTCGAGTAAATGAGTCTTAAAATTGATGAGGAGAGAGAAAAGATGACATTGGTACCTTATGTTTCGACTTTTAATAGCATAATATATGCTAAAGATTCTTCCAGTGTCTCGGGTCCTAAAAGTGGCCTGATGTATGTTTTTAGAGTAATGAGCAGACATCAGACAGATCCCGGTGAAGTCAATGGAAAACTGTGAAAATAATCCTCAAGTACTTATGAAGAACTTAGGATATGTTCATAGTTTTTGGATCTGTAAGTGGAGAAATAAAAGTTGAAGGCTAAGCTGATGCTGGTTTTTCAGTAGGATGTAGATGATACAAAATCGATGTTCGGATTTTTATTTAAGCTTAATGATGATGCTGTCTCTTGGAAACGTTCCAAGCAAGACACCACATCGGATTCCACCACTGAAGCTGAATACATTGCAGCATACGATGCAGCAAAGAGGCAGTTTGGATATGAATTCATCCAAGAGTTGGGTGTAATTGCTAGCACGGTTGACACAGTTCTTGTGTACTGTTACAACAGTTGGGCTATTATGAATAGCCAAGATCTCATCAGTATCCAAACATATATTCAGAAAATACCATCTAATGAGATAAATGGTAGACACGATATTATTATCAAGAGGATCGCTTCAATAGAAAAATATAGTGAATCCACAGACAAAGCCTTTACAATGATTGGTGTCTATCAGACATCTTGGGAAGATGGTCTTGAGACACATGAGTAGTTGGCTTTGGAAAAGTGAAAGATGTTGTTGTCATATGTGATTAAGTAAATCAATAGTTGATTGATTGTACTTATAATCTTATTATGACAAATCTTTGTTTGAATATTAATATATATGGCACTTCTTCATCTGTTTACCTATGCATCTCGATGCATTGATGAAGTCCTTGAGATTGCTATAGTCTATAGAATGTGGTTAAGCATATGATGGTGACCATGAAATACATTCTCGACTGCGATTTCTAAATTTCCTGGTCGATGAGCCTTCGAGAATGGGATATCGATATATGCTCGTTAGAGACTGATATTCATGATGTGTCTAGTGTAGTGCGCCGCGTTTCATCGGCGTTGGCTTGGAGAAATCAGCACACATGAATAGGTGCTCATTAGGAATGAGTTCACTGAACGACCCTACTCAGAATTCTATAGGTGGTTACCATTTGTCGAGTATAGAATTTCTAGTCATAGTTGTGCACCATTACTCCTCATGACCCGAGGCGTCATTGAGGTCTTGATAGATAGCTGTGTACTTTGATTTAATGACTGATCACATGTGAGTCATAAAGTCATTATTTTGGGTATTCAGTGATGTTGTCAGAGGCCTATGATTGTCGTTTGGGATTCACCACTGGTCTTGATGAACCAGGATGTCCTATGTGTTTTTCTATATATGATTCGAGGAATCTCTTGCCAGAGTGGGTAGTGCTTGTGAAAATGGGTTTTTTCATATACGCACACAAGGAATCATATAACGTGAAACAAATACATAGTTATTGAAATCATAAGGGTCTCGATCCACCAATGCCCTTGATTCCATCGGGACATCTTGAGTGAAAGGAATGTACTGCACGCTAACTATGGCTGACAGATTCTCGTACGTTGCTAATCAATTGTATCTAGGCCTTCGTGAAGCGCAGATGCTAGGCGCTACCCACGATCGGTAGGTTGTTGCTGGAATTATATTTCAGCCATTGTCTATTAAATGAGTTTAATTGGCAATGGGGCATCAGGGTAAGTCCAAGAAGTTGTTTGACTTCTAAAATCACAAAGGTTGTGATCCTACTGCTTGATACACTTGAGCCTCGCGTGGTCACAATCAACCGGCCACCGATCTATTGACGAGAATTGAGACTTAAATGTTAAGTGTTCAAATTGAGTGATTTAGAAGAGTTGAATTTAATTTTTGAAAGCTCCTCACTTTAGTGGAGTTTCTATATTTGAAAATGTTTCATATGTAGAAAGTTCTAAATTAAAATGTTTGATTTATTAATGTCTCATAATTATGTACATTAGTAGTACATCAAGTTATTCAATAGGATTGGGTTACTTGGATTATGAGTTTGTAGTTTTGTTTTGATTTTTGGGCAAATGGGAGATTGTTAGCATAAATGCCCTACAGGCCAAACGTTGGCCCAATGAGCTTTATATTAACTCTGGCCCAATTAGCTTATTACAACTATAAATATGACATTTGTATCAGAGGGTTAGCACGACCTAATCACTCTCAATCAATTCACGCTCTCTGAAAGTTCATACCAAACTAGCACTGGTGTTGAGCTTGTAGATCTGGTCAGGTTGATTGGACTAGAGGAACACCGTCATCAGATTGATTTCGCTGTTATCGATAATTCCCTTTTCGTGCATTTATATTTGATATTCTTGCATGCTAATATATGAATCAGGCGCTCCGTCCACGGGTCAGATCTGTTTTGTTGTATTATTTTCGCTGCGTTTGGATCTGGCGCCGGTGTACGAAAACCCAACAGGGAGCTCAACTGAAGTCAATTGGAGTGATCCTTTAACTTGAGCCCGATTATTCACAGCATTGGAAATGACTTCTTGGTGAAACCAACTATTCTGTCAAACACACATGCACGGTGTCCTAAAAAATTCTAAATCTTTCGAAATCGTAAACTGTATTTTTCCACTCCACCATAAAATATTATTGCCTGTGTGGGAGCGGTGTAAGAAAAACTAAGTATATATAAATATATATGATGCAGCACAACATACTCTATAGCAGCCCCAGTGTAATAAAAGTTTCAATCTTCACGTTTTAAGGAAGATAACCACCCGGGTTCGGGGGTCTGGATGGGGCAGTGCAGGGCGGGGTGGTTCTGGGCTCATTTTTTTTTGAAGCGTAACGGGTTCGTCTTTGGTCAAACCCATCCAGACCAGCCTTGTTGTCATCCCTAAACGCTGCATGCAAGAATTTCTCGTAACTTTTGGAGTATCCATATATCATATGTAGTATGTGAATTACCTTATTTAGAAAAAAAAAAACTAGTTTAATTTTGATTTCTTTAAACTAATAATAATTGATTAATGTTGACCCTTAATAATATAATTTTGGATCCACAATTCTTTCTAATTACCAAAGTTTAAAAAAAATGTATTCTCTCGTCGCGCCAACATAGAAAAGTGAATAATATTTTTACACAAATTTTTTCCACAATTTTTTTTTTAAAAAAAAGGTGGTTAAATTTTTTTTTTATTTTAAAAAATCTAAATCTAACATTTTAAAAAAATTAATTAGGAAACAGACACTGACACATAGTGAGTGTGTTTTTTCTAAAAAACATGGAGGCAGTATGCGGTTATTTAAAAACTATAAACGCATACTCATTTCCCGTTTACCTTAGGAAGGTAACCAAACAAAATTTAATATTTTTTGGTAAATTATTTTTTTATTTACCGTATTTTTCTAAATTAGCCGGTTTTCCCCAGCCTCTGGTATGTACTAACTCTGACGCCAAACCAACGACTACATCTGGCAAAAGAGGACGACCAAGTACAGTTTATTTGGATAAGAAGTTGATCACGGTCAAATCAAAGAAAAAGTCATCTGATTATGGGGTAGGGGTGCTTACCGGGCCGGGTCAAACCGGACTCGGTCCGGATTCGGACCATTAAGTCCGGTCCGAAACCGGAACCGAACTTAACGGTTTCGGTTCGCCCCGGAACCGGTTAGAAACCGGTCCGGGGCGGTCCCGAAGAACCAAACCGGTAGCACCGCCGGTTCCGGTGCTACCGGTTTGGTTCCGGTTCCGGAACCGGAACCGGTAGATTTTAAAAAAAAAAAATATATATTAAAATAAAAGAAGGCAACGTTAACAAATTCAACGTTAACATTTGTTAACGTTGTCAACGGCTCTTAGCCGTTGCCAACGTTAACTTTTTATTTTTATTTTTTTAAAATTTTTTTAATCAAAGAAAAAAAACTATAAATAGGGGATGTTGTGGTGTGTCTTGTTTCATAACAATTCTTGTAACGAAAATTACTTCACTCTCATATTTTTCTCTCAATTGTGCTATCTACAATTTACTTATAGTCTTATATCATAATGGCATCTTCATCTAGCAGTGGTGCTGGTCGTAGCCGGGGTCGTAGTCGGGGTCTCGTTCCGGGTCGTCTATCACTGAGTTCATCTTCTGCAATGAATTTACCTGTGCCAATTCCTGAGTTAAATGAAAGTTATGATTTTTTTGCTGACCTCAATGTTGGTGGTTCTTCTATGAATGTTGAACCACAACAATCCCAACAACCTGCCGAACCTGTTGCTGCCCAAGCCCAAGAAAGACAACATGTGGAGTCATCCGGAGCCACTACAGCAGCGAGTAGACAACCTACTCGTGCCAAAAGAAGTAAGATATGGGATCACTTTGAACTCGCTCAAAAAGAAGGTACGAATGAATCTGTTGCAATATGTAAATTATGTAAGATCTAGTATTCATATAAAGTTGGTGGTTCCAATGGAGGCACCGGAACATTTAAAAAACACTTAGTAAAAAAATATAATTTTGATGAGACAGCATTACAACCATTAAGTCGAGAAGCAAAACAATCACAAATTAATGTTCTTACTGGCACGAATTTTATTTGAACTGCTGAAATTAATCGTAGGTCACTTGTTAGATATGTGATCAGATGTGAACTACCTTTTATACAAGCTGAACGTGCTGGTTTTATTGAATTTGCTTCGTCTATACAACCCATGTTTAAACATATTTCCAGGCACACACTAAAAAAAAATTGTATGGACGTATTTGTTGAATATAGAAATACATTGTTTCAACATCTTTCTAGTTTGCCTTGTAGGGTTAGTTTAACAACTGATATTTGGACAAATGTAAATTCTGATTCATATCTTGTTGTCACTTGTCATTGGATTGATGATAATTGGTGTATGCAAAAAAAGGATTTTGTCTTTAGATGAGTTAGATTGTGCACATACTGGTTATGTAATTGCTAAATATGTATTCAACACTTGTAGACATTATGGAATTCAGGATAAGGTATTTTCCATCACATTAGACAATGCTGCGAATAACAATGCTGCGATGCGTGATTTAAAGACCTATCATAAACCAATGCTTGATGGTATTTTTTTTCATGTTAGATGTGCATGTCATGTGATTAATTTGGCTGTTAAAGTTGGTTATGAGGACAATCACTCAGCATGTATTGACAAAATGAAATACTGCGCTAAATGGTTACGCACGAGCCGTGTTAAGCGTGATTGGAAACAATTATGTTTATCTAATGGTTTAAAGCATCTTCTTTTTCCATCACCAATAGAAACTAGGTGGAATTCGTTGTACAATTTGTTGAATGCTATGTTACCTTACAAAGATATTTTAACTCCATTTTATAATTCATATCAAATGCCTGATAGCGATGAAAGTATTTATTTGACTAATGAGGATTGGGAATTTGTTGAAAATTGTGTATCATTGTTAGGTACTTTCAAAGAAGCGACGGAACGTTTCTCTGGTGTTACTTATCCAACTTTCGTTTATTTTCTTCCTTTAGTATTTAACATGTTTGATAAATTTATAGAATTTAGAGATGACTATGACTTGTATGCTTTTGTTAATGCAATGGAAACTAAATTTATAAAGTATTGGGAACAAATCTCACCCGTGCACTGCATCGCAACATTGCTAGATCCTAGTCAATGTTTATCTTCATTGAGATATTTTTTGAATATTATGCTAAATTTTTGGGGAAGGTTGTTGACGATCAAAAGACGTCTACAATGCAATCTCTCCAAAATATGTTTCAATTGTATTTGTTAGTTCCGGACCTTATCGATGAGATTTTAAAGATGACAAAACAGTTCAGACCGGATCGATAGAAATCAGATTGACCAGATCAATCGGACTCAACAGAGCAAGATGGCAAAGCATTTCAGACCGGATCGATGGAAACTAGGCATACCAGATCGATCGGACATATCAGAGCAAACTGATAAAGAATAGTACATATCAGACCGGATCGATGGATTCCAGAATGACAAGATCGATGCTTCAGATCGATCTCAACCTTTATCAGATCAGAGCAGTCAAGGATACATAAAGGATGGCTTCTCAGTCCGAATCATCAACGGATATTTATTGCAGCATTTAATGCTGCAATTAATGCTACAAAGGACCAAAGACTGAAGATTGCCATAATAGGTAAGAAGACAAAGAAGAGCTTACCTGACGGTCGCCGAAAGCATATACCAGAACGGCAAGTATCCTGAAGAAGAAGACTGTAGCTTTCTCAGAGTCTAAAAAGAGTCATAGCTGCACATTAAGGGAAACAATGCCGTTGCCACCTTCAACTATAAAAGGATGCAACAAACAGATGCAAAAGACTCTCGACTCTACAACTCACGCTGATCAATTGAAAAATATACAAGAAAGCTAAACAGCACACGCTTACAAAGTACAGAAGCTTTCGAGCTGAAGTTATTCATTTAAGCGCAATTACTTTGTAACATTTGATCATTGTAGGATCACTGTGCGCATTGTGTATTGAAAAATAGAAGTGAGCAACATTTTGTAACTGTCAGACAGAGTGTGTCTGAGCAGGTTGAGTGACTAGGAGTTTCAGACTGGTAGTGAGGTAAATCCAGCCTGAATCGGGTTTGTACAACAGGATTGTATAAATCAAAGTCTTCTAGTATAAACCTTCCTTAATTGGAAGAAGGGGAGACGTAGAAGGATTACACCACCTTCGAACTTCCAGAAACATATCCTGTGTCTTATCATTCTACACTTAGCCATCGAGCTGTTCTTACTTATACAAGAGTAGACCGTTTCCGCACTTACTTATTAGTAATCTGTTCTGTTCAAAGAGTTGATTAAGTAACAGATTTCTTTCACTAATCAGAAAGAATTCACAAGGGATAAACTTTGTAAGGAGTGTTCATTCACCCCCCCCCCCCTCTAAACACTCCGGACCGATCCTAACAAGTGGTATCAGAGCAGGTCATCTTAATCAGCACAAAGAATATTAAGCTGATGGCATCATTCAACAAAATCCCCATGTTCTCAAAAGAAGATTATGATGACTGGAGAATCAGAATGCAAGCTCACCTGGCAGCTCAGGATGACGACATGTGGTTCGTCATCACCGATGGACCAATGAAGATCCTAAAAATAAATACAGCAGTCGCCACTACCAGTGGAGAACCACAAATGGTAGAAAAAGACAGATCCCTCTGGACGAATGAGGATAGAAAGAAAGCAAACCTCGACAATGTGGCCAAAGACATCTTGTTCAAAACTTTGGACAAGAACATGTTCAGCAAAATCAAAATGTGCTCTACTGCCAAAGAAATTTGGGAGAAGATAGCACAGCTATGTGAAGGCAACGACCAGACCAAAGAAAACAAGTTAACTGTGGCTCTTCAAAGATTTGAGAGCATAAAGATGAAAAGTGGTGAAACTCTAAATGAGTTTGATGAAAGAGTCACCAGCATCATAAATGAACTGAATGGTCTGGGGAAGGAATATTCTAACAGAGAGATCGCTCTGAAAGTAATGAGAGCTCTGCCAAAGGAATGGGATGTAAAGACCATTGCCATGAGGGAATCAAAAGACCTTAACAAGGTTGAACTTCATGATCTGTTTGCAGACCTCAAGGCCTATGAGTTTGAACTAATAAGCAGAGGTGAAGCAGAGCCATTCATCTCTCAACCCAACAAGGCCCTGGCAGCCATCCCAGACCAGATCGCTTCAACATCAGACCGATCTGCTGAACAGATGAGTAACGATGCTATGTCATTATTTATAAAGAAATTCGGTAAATTTATGTCTAAAAATAAGAGGAACTTCAAACCCTCTCATCATTATAAATCAAGAAAAGATGATACTGTTAACGATCAGGCTTGCTACAATTGTGGTAAGACCGGACACTTTATTGCAGATTGCACCAGACCGAAGAAAGAAGAAAGGAAAGAGAAGCATCGTGATGATAGAAAGAAGAAGCACCACAAAGACCGCAAGAATCATGGAAAATCCCAAAAAGTCTTAGTTGCTGAGGAAGGAAACAGCAAATGGGCTCAGACTGATTCCAATTCAGACAGCTCTGAATATTCTTCCAGCGAAAGCGAAGAAGAGGTTCAATGTCTGATGGCAGATGAAGAAATGAGTCAGACAGATGAGGTATTTGAATTTGAATCAAATGATTTTACACGAGAAGAGCTCATGTCCGCACTGCAAGACATGGCAAATAATTATAGGATCTTAGCTGAATCATTTGAGAAGAATAAAGCCAAAATCAGTACTCAAATGGATGAGCACAACAAACCAAGCTGCTCTGAGCAGGGTGAGTGCAAAAATCTCCAGATCGAGCTGAATAAGCTGAAAATCTCTTATGATCAGCTCCATGAAGAAAATAAGAGAATTAGCACACAAAATGCTAAGCTCTCACATATATTCAAAACATGGACAAAATCCAGAACATCATTGGAAGAATTACAAGAAGCTCAAAGAAATGTCGGTGATTTCACCGGCATAGGCTTTGACACCAAAGAATGCACCAAAGATGAGTCTGAGCTGTTGCTGGTAAAGAATCAAGTCAAACAAATGACATTTGTTAAATCCAGCACAGTATATGAAACTGAAGCACCTAAGATTCAAACAGGAGTCTCTTACGTAAATCAAAATTTGAGAAAAGGGATTGGTTATGTCGACCAAGCCAACGATAAGGCACCAACAAGATTTGTGTTTGTGAGACCAAATTCAAAAATGCAAGATCGAAGGCAAGGAAGACAATACAATTACTATAACTCAAAACCGATTCAACGAAGATATAGACTACCTTATGAAAATCAAAGGTTTTCACAGCGCACATATTATCACACACAACATCGAAACAGACCAGCACATAGCACACCCTACACACACAAGCCACTAAAGCTGATACAGGTGTGGGTTCCCAAAGGGCTAATCCGTTCTGGACCCAAATAGGATTGGATACCAACAATAAATATGTGTGATGACAGGTACAGAAGAATCTCGCATCAGATTGGTACTTGGACAGCGGGTGCTCTCGTCACATGACTGGAAACATCAAGCTGCTGTCTGAAGTCACAGAATGCACTGGACCCAAAATCATCTTCGGAGATAACTCAAAGGGTAAGACCTTGGGCAAGGGTAAGATTGTCCATGGTAACATTATTATCAATGATGTGCTGTTAGTTGAAAATATGTGCTATAATCTGATTAGTATCAGTCAACTCTGTGATAATGGTTATGCTGTAGAATTTCATAAACACACTTGCACTGTTAAATCATCAGACGGTATAACCATGCTCGTAGGAATCAGGAATGGAAACACATATAAGATTAACTGGAATCATGCTCAACCTGATAATCCTACTTGCTTCATCGCTAACGATGATAATAAACACTGGCTATGGCATAAGCGCTTGAATCATATCAACTTTAAGACCATTGCTAGCCTGTGTAAACATGATTTAGTTATCGGTCTGCCCAAGATCGACTTTGCTAAGGATAAGATCTGCGAAGCTTGCCAAATGGGCAAACAGATCAGATCATCCTTCAAAAACAAGAATGCCAAATCCTCCTCCCGCTGTTTAGAATTACTGCATATGGACTTGTTTGGTCCTATACCAATAACAAGTTTAGGGGGAATGCGGTATACTCTTGTTGTTATTGATGATTATTCACGCTTTACATGGACTATATTTCTGAGCAGTAAAGATCAGACCGGTCCGAAGTTGATCAAGCTGCTGAAACGCACTCAGAACGAGAAATCATCCAGCATAGACAGGATTCGAAGTGACAAAGGCACTGAGTTTTCAAATCAGAATCTTGAATCCTTTCTAGAAGATCATGGAATCAAGCATGAGTTTTCAGCCGCCAGAACTCCTCAACAGAATGGAGTTGCAGAACGAAGAAACAGAACGCTCAAGGAAGCAGCAAGAACAATGCTTGCTGATTCTGGAATCTCTCAAAAGTTCTGGGCAGAAGCTGTAAATACTGCTTGCTACACTCAAAACCGATCTATGATTAACAAGAAGCTGAATCTCACTCCATATGAAATATGGACTGGTAACAGACCATCTGTTTCTCACTTTCATGTATTTGGCTGTAAATGCTTCGTTCACAACAATGGTAAGAGTCATCTTACAGCATTTGAAGCTAAGTCAGATAATGGTATATTCTTAGGATATTCATCAATTAGCAAAGCTTATCGAGTGTTTAATAATCGAACTTTAACTGTAGAAGAATCTGTTCATATAGTTTTTGATGAATCATTATGTGTTGAGGGCAACAAAGATTCAATTCAAAATCAGATGGAAAGTATCCATCTCGAAGCTAACAGTGATGATGAGATTGTAGCTAACAGGTCAAGAGACAATCCACCAGAACCAGAAGTGCCAGACAGACCGGATCAGGCCATTGAAGCTTCTTCAGATCGAGCTGATCCAGATGCTCCTGACTCAAATATTAAAGTAGATGCAGATCATGCTGCTACTATTATTCCGACCGAACCAGACAATCCAGAGTCAAGCTATCGATGGACTAAGAAGCATCCACCTAATCTAGTGATTGGTCGTCCTTCTGCACCGATTAGAACCAGAGGACAGATGATGGATGAGTTCACTCATGCTGCTTTCATCTCAACTCTGGAACCCAAGAAGATCGATGAAGCTCTGACTGATTTCAACTGGATTAAAGCAATGCAAGAAGAGCTTAATCAATTCGAACAAAATCAAGTTTGGAGTCTAACTCCCAGACCAAGCGATCTGCCTGTTATTGGAACCAGATGGGTTTTCAGAAATAAGCTAGACGCCGATGGAACTGTGGTTAGAAACAAAGCCAGACTGGTGGCACAGGGATTCAGACAAGAAGAAGGAATCGACTTCGATGAATCATTTGCACCAGTCGCCAGACTTGAAGCAATCCGAATCTTTCTTGCATATGCTGCCTTTAAAGACTTCAAAGTATATCAGATGGACGTCAAGAGCGCCTTTCTTAATGGAAAGCTTCAGGAAGAAGTCTACATTGAGCAACCACCTGGATTTCAGAACCATTCGTATCCTAATCATGTATACCTACTGAATAAAGCAGTGTATGGTCTGAAACAAGCTCCAAGAGCCTGGTATGACACTCTATCTCAATTTCTGCTGAACCATGATTTTCAGATCGGTTCAGTAGATAAAACTCTCTTTAAATTCATTAAGGGGGAACATACCCTATTAGTTCAGATTTATGTTGATGACATAATCTTTGGGTCAACTAACCCCAAATTGTGCGAGAAATTTTCTAAGTTAATGCAGGGACAGTTCGAGATGAGCATGATGGGAGAATTGTCATTCTTTCTGGGTCTTCAAGTAAAACAGCTCAACAATGGCATTTTCATCAATCAGACCAAGTATACCAAAGAGCTCCTCAAGAGATTTGGAATGGAAATGCTCAACTGCATCAACTCCAATGAGTCCAACAATCAAGTTAGACAAGGACGAAGGGGGAACGGCAGTTGAAGTAACCATGTATAGAGGACTCATCGGATCGCTATTGTATCTTACAGCGAGCCGGCCCGATATTATGTTTTCAGTCTGTATGTGCGCCAGATTTCAGACAGAACCAAAGCAATCACATTTCATTGCTGCCAAGCATATTCTGAAATACTTAAAAGGATCTCAGAACGTTGGTCTTTGGTACTCCAAAGATTCAAACTTCAGCTTGATCGGATATTCAGACGCAGACTACGCTGGGTGTAAGATCGATCGTAAAAGCACCAGTGGAACATGTCAATTTCTAGGTGAAAGATTGATCTCTTGGTTCAGTAAGAAGCAGACATCTATTGCCACATCCACAGCTGAGGCAGAATACCTAGCCGCTGGAAGCTGTTGCGCTCAAATGCTCTGGATTCAACACCAGCTCAAAGACTACGGCATTCAAGCTGTTGACTCTCCGATATTTTGCGACAACACAAGTGCAATCGCTATAACGTATAATCCAGTTTTGCACTCTCGAACAAAGCACATTGATATTTGACATCATTTTATTCGAGATCATGTTGGCAAAAAGGAAATTCGGATCGAACACATTTCAACAGAGCAGCAAGCAGCAGACATCTTCACCAAACCACTTCCTGAGGCTAAGTTTAATTATTTCCGTCAAATTCTTGGTTTAATTGACTTATCTTAATTAGTTTAGATGTTTTTATTCTTTTCGCTCTTAAAGATTTTTGTCACTACAGATCGATAATACAATGTTCAGAAAGACACAGACCGGTCCGAACTTTCAGACCGATACTTGTCAGTCTGATTTTATCCTATGATCTGTTTGGACAATTATTTGTTTTTTTAAAAAAAAAAAAAAAACAAAACAGCCCGGACTGATTAACCTTTTTAACTAGTTGTACTTTAACCGCCTTATCTTTCTTCATCCTGACCGTTTATTTTGAATAATTTATTTCTCAGTCTTGGAGATAAAGACACGTGTCTTCTCTCTCCTATTTAGCGGGCTGAACATTTCATACTTTTTCACTTTTTACAGTTTACCGCTTTCTATCTTCTTACTCTCCTACTCTCTTACTCTTCGCACCTTCTTTCAACTTCTTTCATATGGCTACCATCACTCATAACTCACTCTCCGTTGAGTTTGATGACATCTACAGGGGAGAAGATGCTGCGATGGTGTCCATTTTTAGAGCCCTGGAATCATCTGGTTTACGGAATTTTTTGGAGTGCGGATCCGTTGTTTATGAACCAGAAATCCGCGAGCTGTTCGCCAACGCCGTCTCCCGGAAGTCATCCATCTCTACAACTGTCAAGGGCAAATCTTTCGAGATCTCGCCAACAACAATGGCCAAGACCTTTGGCCTCCCCAGTTCCGGCCTGACAGAGTTCGGACAGACTCCTCCAGCATCTCTCTTAGATCTTCAGGGGAAGATTTCTATTTCTGGCCACCGATTGCAACCCTCATTTAAGAAGAAGGAAATGCTCTTCCATTTCCAGGTGCTGTGCGAAGTGGTAGCCAAGCCACTTTTGGGTAAAGCAGGAAGCTTCGATGCTGTAACCGCCGAGAAGTTCAGGGCTATGGCAGCTATTGTATCTGGACAGAAGATAAACTGGTCCATGATTTTGTTTGGAGTACTGCTGGAAACGGTGATTGCATCCAAGCACGCCGTATGCTTTGCTGTTCCTCTCAGCAAGCTCTTGGAGTCCTTAGGCCTCGAGCTGAGCAAGCCGTCTGCTCTCCGCCCCTTTAAGGTCCTTAACTCCAAAGGGCTTGCACTGCTGAAGTCCAAGAGTGCTCCGCCTACTCCTACAACTCTGGTCTCAGTCAAGATTGAGAAGGACGAGGAACAAGCTGATGTGCGCAAACCTCGGGTCAAGCGGAAGCTGACCATTCAGACTGACTCAGAAGAAACCCAGTCTGCTCACTCATCCCCAACCAAGCCACTTCCCAAAAAACCCCGAACCCAGATTACCAAACCAACCAGACATCTACCTCCACCCATACTGCCACCCACTAAAGCAACCCCTGCACTTCAACCCCCCACTCAGCCTTCACAAGCCTCAACCCCTGCACCCAAAGTCACCCTTAGAATTCCCTCTGCCAATCCCGTGGTCAAAGGGATAGTTATCACTGAGTTGGGTGACTATACCCAATCAGGGATTAAGTCCCCTTCCTCCACCGGCAAGGGAAAAGCCATTCTCACAGAACCCATCTCTTCTAAACCCAAATCTGCTGCACAGACTGCCATCGACATCGCTATGGAGGATGTTGATGAGAAGCTAGCTGAACTCCTTGTGGTCTTTGATGAATATGTCCAGTACCGGACTGTCAACCACATTGATATGTTCTACGGAAAGTTGCACAGACTGAAAAAGATGGAAGACGAGGTTCTGAGAGGCACAGAAACTGATGATGTTCGACTTGCGGTGCAGCGCAGAGAGTTATTTACGGCAAAACACAGATTCAGACTGGCCAATCTGCTTTTCACTGCCAAAAAGAAGAACTTCGATCCGCTTGCTCCTACTGCCAGAGATGATGGGGCTGTGATTGCTCAACTTGAGATGGATATTCATGCTCTATCCCTAGCTGTCCGCTTTCAACGACAGATGCTAGGTATCTCCACTCCAGCCACAAGCCCGGATCATCCTTATGTCAGCAAGACTCTGGCAGAACCTTTTATCGAGGTTATTCCTTCTGCTGAAGCAAAACAGACAGAAGATCAGCCTGCAGAACTCGTACCAGAACAGACAGCGGAGCAGCCATTGCCTAATGCTCCGTCTGCAACAGATGATGAATCAATGAATGTTCTGTTGGATTCTCCGACAACATCTATTCCATTGAAGTCATCAGCCTCCCTTGCTCAAAACAGTCCAGCTGAAGCATGTGCAACAACTGAAGTACCAGAGCTCCTCGATCCGGATTTGGTGGTATCTACAGTGGTTGCGGCTCTCCAAGATGAGGAACCTTCCAGTCCCCACTCTCCTCCGGGACCATCAGATGAAGATTTGGCATTCATTCATAGTTTTTCTTCGGATCTGGTCACTCTGATCCGATCCGAAATTCATCAAGCTGCCATTTCTTCCATCGTGCCGATTGCTGAAGCAGATGCTCCTGCTATGTCATCATCAGATCACTCTCCCAGCCAGCTATCTGATGCACCTCCATCCCTGGCACGGACTATCCAGCACTTTTCTGATAACTGTCTGTCATTAACTCAACGAATTCTCGAAGTTCATCAAAGTCAAAGAGTCACAACTTTGGACTTTAATTCTTTCAAAGAGAAAATGACTGCCAGTATCGGAAGCCTCCAGCGCGGCATCAACGATCTGTTTTCTCAACAAGCCTCCTACAAGAACAGTCTGAGGAAAGAGCAGGTCGAGTTAGCCACTGAAGTCAGAGCATCTGTTTCTAACTCCCTCCGCGCTCAAGACGTTCGTCTTGACGCTATCAGCGCGCAGCTAGCCCAAGTTGTTGAATTCCTTCAAGAGATTGCTGCTGACAAAAAGGGGGAAAAGAAGACAGACTTCAAGCCGCCTCCAAGCTCAAGAAGATAGCAGTCTTAGTCATTTAACTTGTCAGACTGTTTGTATTTAGGATTTCTTGATGATCAATAAAATCCTTCTTTTGATTAAGTCCTTGTTCATTTATTTTGAACTTTAATAAAGGCTTAATAATAAAAGATTGAATCGATCAAACTTAATGATGTTCATTTATTTTGAACAAAGAAGTAATCGATCCAAAAGCATTCGCTTCAGAGCTCTTATCAAGACTGGTTAAAAAGACTTAGAAGCTAGGTTTTGTCATCATCAAAAAGGGGGAATTTGTTAGTTCCGGACCTTATCGATGAGATTTTAAAGATGACAAAACAGTTCAGACCGGATCGATAGAAATCAGATTGACCAGATCAATCGGACTCAACAGAGCAAGATGGCAAAGCATTTCAGACCGGATCGATGGAAACTAGGCATACCAGATCGATCGGACATATCAGAGTAAACTGATAAAGAATAGTACATATCAGACCGGATCGATGGATTCCAGAATGACAAGATCGATGCTTCAGATCGATCTCAACCTTTATCAGATCAGAGTAGTCAAGGATACATAAAGGATGGCTTCTCAGTCCGAATCATCAACGGATATTTATTGCAGCATTTAATGCTGCAATTAATGCTACAAAGGACCAAAGACTGAAGATTGCCATAATAGGTAAGAAGACAAAGAAGAGCTTACCTGACGGTCGCCGAAAGCATATACCAGAACGGCAAGTATCCTGAAGAAGAAGACTGTAGCTTTCTCAGAGTCTAAAAAGAGTCATAGCTGCACATTAAGGGAAACAATGCCGTTGCCACCTTCAACTATAAAAGGATGCAACAAACAGATGCAAAAGACTCTCGACTCTACAACTCACGCTGATCAATTGAAAAATATACAAGAAAGCTAAACAGCACACGCTTACAAAGTACAGAAGCTTTCGAGCTGAAGTTATTCATTTAAGCGCAATTACTTTGTAACATTTGATCATTGTAGGATCACTGTGCGCATTGTGTATTGAAAAATAGAAGTGAGCAACATTTTGTAACTGTCAGACAGAGTGTGTCTGAGCAGGTTGAGTGACTAGGAGTTTCAGACTGGTAGTGAGGTAAATCCAGCCTGAATCGGGTTTGTACAACAGGATTGTATAAATCAAAGTCTTCTAGTATAAACCTTCCTTAATTGGAAGAAGGGGAGACGTAGAAGGATTACACCACCTTCGAACTTCCAGAAACATATCCTGTGTCTTATCATTCTACACTTAGCCATCGAGCTGTTCTTACTTATACAAGAGCAGACCGTTTCCGCACTTACTTATTAGTAATCTGTTCTGTTCAAAGAGTTGATTAAGTAACAGATTTCTTTCACTAATCAGAAAGAATTCACAAGGGATAAACTTTGTAAGGAGTGTTCATTCACCCCCCCCTCTAAACACTCCGGACCGATCCTAACAGTATTATAATCAACAGGCAAGTGAATCATCGCAACAAAGGTATGTTGAAGAACAACCCCAAGCTCAATCTAAAGGTGGGGGCATCAATTTGCTTAGAATGCTGGGCAGGAAAAAACTTAAGGGAAAAGGACCTTCTACTAGCACGTCGACTGAGTTGCAAATTTATCTGAATTATCAATTTCTAACCGAAGACAACTTCGACGTCTTACAATGGTGGAAGTCCAATGCAGCACAATTCCCTATCTTAGCCAAAATGGCTAGAGACGTGTATGCTGTACAAGCTTCAAGCGTCGCTTCTGAATCGGCATTCTCAACATGCGGCCGTATTATTGGAGACTACAGAAGTAGTCTATCAGCTGATTCGTTATGCATGCTCACGTTACTTAAAGATTGGTTTGAAGCAGAATGCAAAAATAGAAGAGATGGGACGGTTGACGAATTCGTAAATCATTATGACGAGCAAGAAGAAGAGAACGCCAAAACAATACTTATCAATTATGAAGACTGCTAAGTACTAAATTGTAATATTTTTTTATTTAGATTTCAATTGTCATGTCTTTACAATTATTTGTATGCATCTATATTATGAAATGAAGAAGAAATATATTGAATTTGTGATGAACATCATTGAAGAAACATTTACAACATTTAAAAAAAAAAAAAAAAACGAAAAACCGATAAGGATCCGAACCAAACCGGAACCGGTTGGAACCGGAACCGGTTCGATCCGGATCCTTAACGTACCGGACCGGTTCCGCCCATAACGGGTCCGGAACCGGCCGGTTCCGGTCCGGACCGGACCGGTTCCAACCGGTAAGCAGGCCCTATTATGGGGCAATGGGCATTGATAGACCAATCAAGAAACATGCAATTGATGTACCATTTATGGATGTGAATCTATCTTTACCAGAGGCGGAGGCTGATAGTCAGCCCCATCTAGCACAATGAGTTACCATGCGTGGAACCTGCCAAGGCTTGTGGGGCCTTGGAAAGTTCGTGCCTTTTGGGGAATTTCTCCACAATTTTCATCATCCACTTATTTTTCTTATATGGAGTTGATGTACTTGCTACTGGTAAATCAAGAGGGCTAGCCCTTCTGTGTACGAAGGATACCATTGTCTTTTTACAAAGCTACTCTGAGAATCATATTGATGTATAAGTGCAACTGAAGGGCAGCACGGACTTATGGAGATTTATAGGTTTCTATGGGGAACCAGATCTGAATATCCGCAAACACTCTTGGGACTTACTTAGACATTTGAGGAAGTTCTCGAATCGAGAATGGCTATGTGCACGAGACTTCAATGAAATCACATAACACTCGGAAAAATTTGGAGGAGTTTATACACCAAATTGGAGAATGAAGGACTTTAGGGAAGTGCTTTCTTTGACTGAACTGAAAGATGTTTTTCGGGTTACCCACTCACCTGGTGTAATAGAAGGAAGAATCCGTATACAATATCAGAGCGCCTTGACAGGGCAGTGGCTTCATCTTCATGGTCTACGAAATTCCCTAATGCATAGGTGAGACATTTAGAGACTCGATCCTCTGATCAGCTACCATTACTGATTATTTTGGATGCGGGTAAACCAAAACAGTACAGGAAATCCAGAGATTTTAGATGTATGTGGTTGACGACCGAAGATTGTGAGAAAATCATTAAAAATTCTTGGGAGGATGATGGAATCTTGAAAGTCCAGGACCAGCTACTGAAAAATCTTGAATCATGTCGAGTTGGGTTGGAAAGTTGGCGTGCTCCCGTTTTGGATCTGTTCGTAAGGAATCAAAATGATTGAACAAAGATATTCAGAGTCTACGCCAAGGTCCCATTACAACAGAGAAAATGAGCTTTCAAAAAACTTGAGGGCATTTTGGATAAAGAAGACTTGATGTGGAGACAGCGTGCTAAAGCTTATTGGATTAAAGATGGGATAGGAATACGAAATATTCATAATCGAGCTTCACAGCGATTCTGTAACAAGGTCATCAAGGGTTGATACTCATGGGACTTGGAAGGATACTGATGAGGAAATGGGAAAGGTGGTACTTGACTATTTCCAAGATATTTTCAAATCAACTAATCATTCGCTGAATGCTTATGTACGACACAGTTACGAATTAAGTATGACTAATTCAGATTAACAATGTTTAAGTAAACTCAGATAATTATAAGTGGAGATTTCGAATTAATGTGTTCCGGTCCACAACACACAAAGGTGTGTGTATATATATAAATCGATGCATATATTTATGCACCATACTCAAATATATACCTTTCATGATATGATATTAGGTTTTAAAACGTTAAAATCCTACAAAATTACACAGACATGACTTTGGGACACTACATGACACATGGATCACTCAACCTTTAAAATTTCTAAAAAATTTGGTTGGCTATCATTGAAAGTATCGCCATCTCTTTAAAGTAATGAAGGCGCCATCTTCTTCATTTCATTTCCTCCTTGTTCCTTTTCTCTCCAATTTTTTAAATTCCCCTCAAATTCCGTAAGAGATGTTTGTCTAGAAATCCACATGTCATTGAAGATTTAAGTGCTTCAACCTAGTGAGAACCACACTTGAGCAAAAATCTTAAAATCTCAAGAAGCAACCACTTGTTTGGAGTGTTTGGCTTAGGCAGCATGTTGGTGTTGGTTAGTGCTCAAACATTGAAGATCTTGGGAGGTATAAACCTTCTTTTCAAGTTTTATTACCATGGTTTTTATATTTGGGTTATGAGTTTAGTTGCTGTCAATTGTGTTCTGTAACATTCAATGCATATGCAGTATGTTTGGAAAATATTTCGAATTGATATGCTTCAAATTTGAGCAAAGTTGTAGATCTTTGAATTTTATGCAGTTTAAAAAAAAAAGAAGCATACGATTTTGAGCTCAGATGATAAAGCTATGTCGATTTTACTTTAAGTGCTCATTTTTTATTTTGCATATTCTTGCATGTCAAATGCAAACTACTTTTCGAGTTTCTGGGTAACTTATTTCGAATTTGGTGTCGGTCTTCAAATGAAAGTTGTAGTTCTTGAATTCTATTCGATTAAAAAAAAAAAAAGAGGACAGAATTTTATACTATTAGTGCTCATTCTGAACCCTGCATGTGGGCGAAAATACCCATGCAGCGTGTTCTTCGAATTCCTGAGCATTTTTGGCTAGGAATTTCGGAAAATGTCTAGAAATATGAATTGTAGTGATTCAAGTTGGCTGTAATTTTCCACTAGAATCACTCAATTTGGTTTTGAAACTAACATGTTATAGTATTTTTACTAACACCGCTCAAGATGGAAAACAGGTTTTTAAATGCTACGTTTTAGTGTTCAAACCCAATTTAGATGGTTGAACCAGCTTGACATCATAATAGATAAAATGTAGTATTTTGAGTTTCTAAACTTTGAGCACTAAAATCGAGTTGATTTGATGTCGTATGAAATTATAGTGATTAATCTAGGAAAATGAGTCAGCTGGAAATTTAAGAAAAACGCTAAGGTCAATACTTAGAAGTTGAATTTGATTCAATGCACTACTTGAACACTTAGTGTCTTTTGAAATTTACATGACCATGTTAATATATTACGGGGTTGATTCAAGGAGTACTAGGTAGATTAGCTTTGGTCTGAGGTACGTAGAAATGAGTTTTATAATGACGTCTGGCGAAGACGTGTAATGATGCTATTGTATGATTTTACATGTTATTAATTGATTTATATGATTTAGTTGTCACTATGTGATTCTTATGTGACTATATGACATGTTGAGAGACATTGGACTACATGATATGTGAACTACATGATATGTATTAACTTTCACATGAGATTGAATGACATATTGAGTTGCATATGTCATATGATGCATAGATGATTAATGGGTATATCATATTTATCTGTCCACTTTTTTGATACCCTTGATGATGACTGAGTTGATTTACTCTGAGTGTCGGGGAGGACGGGCATGGCGATGACAGACAGTTTAGGTAGCAACTGTAGTCACATGCGTTGCTACGGGACCTAGACACGAGGGATGATGAGCACATCACATGATGATTCTCCTAGCGTAAAGTGTGTGTGCTGACACCCTCTGCTCGAGCTTGATATTGATTGATGATACCTTCCTTTGGACTCCGATATTTGGTATCTTGATATTCGATTCCTTGTACCCATTCATACACCGCATTCATACATGGTATGCATTGCATGATACTTTGTCATTCTTGACGTGTTTCTATTTATTTCTCGTACAAGGTTCTGACCCCCGTAGTGGGCGTTGTCATGTCTTTTGTTGTTCGGACATGATAGGTGTTACAGGTAGACAGATGTTGGATGCTCGTGAGGAAGTGTTAGTTCCGAACTTTATCGATGAGATTTTAAAGATGACAAAACATATCAGACCGGATCGAGAGAAATCAGACTGACCAGATCGATCGCCCAAAACAGATCAAGCTATTAAGATGACAAAGCATATCAGACCGGATCGAGGGTAATCAGACTGACCAGATCGATAGCTCAAAACAGAACAAGCTGATAAGGCATATCACATATTAGACCGGATCGATAGATATCAGACTGACTAGATCGAAGCTTCAGATCGATCTCAATCTTTATCAGATCAGAGCAGTCAAGGATGCATAAAGAGTGGCTCTTCAGTCCGAATCATTAACGGCTATTTATTGTAGCATTTAATGTCGCAATTAATGCTACAAAGGACCAAAGACTGAAGATTACCATAAAAGGTAAGAAGACAAAGAAGAGCTTACCTGACAATCGCCGAAAGCATGAACCAGAACGGCAAGTATCCTGAAGAAGAAGACTGTAGCTTACTCAGAGATTAAGCAGAGTCAAGAGTTGCATCGATCAACGAGACTCTCATCATCTTCTTCAGGCCCAGGTCATCTAGTCGGGGAGACCCCCTTCAGCCATGCAACACTGTGCAGAATTGATATTAGAAAAGTGAATCTTCTATCCGCGTAGGTGAATTCGCTTCCGTCTCTTTCTCGTAAAGCCTTTAATCAAGCCTGCCAGACACCTCATTTTCCTGGGATTGTAGTTCAATCGGCCTTTTCTTTTCAACTAGTGAAAATAGGCCCTGATCGACAGTGCGCGAGCCTGAACTGGGTCCTCTACAGCTACTACACCTGACGATGCGAGATGCAGCCTCTCTGGCATCTCCTGTCCGATCGGTCTCACCATTTTCTAGTAGTTGTAGTTCGCGCACGTAGTGGGTTTAGTACGCCCCGACAAAACAGAAGTTACGGGGCTATTTTGCCGAGTTCCTTAGAGAGAGTTGTCTCGCAAGGGAAATAATGTCGTTGGTACATGCAACTATAAAAGGATGCAACAACAATACAGATAAAAACAAGACTCTCACTGATCAATCAAAAAACAGCACAAGCGTTCAAGCTCAGAATCTCTCGAGCTGAAATTATTCTTAAGCACGATTACATTGTAATATTTGATCATTTAGGATCACTGTGCGCATCTTGTGTATTCTGTATTGAAAAATAGAAGTGAGAAACAAATTGTAACTGTCAGACAGAAAGTGTCTGAACAGATCGAGTTACTAGGAGTTTCAGTCTGGTAGTGAGGTAAATCCAGCTGAATCGGGTTTGTACAACAGGATTGTATAAATCAAAGTCTTCTAGTAGAAACCTTCATTAATTGGAAGAAGGGGAGACGTAGAAGGATTACACCACCTTCGAACTTCCAGAAACATATCATGTGTCTTATCTTTCTGCACTCGTTCTTTCATTCAAGCCATCGAGCCGTTCTTACAAATATAAAAACAGACCGTTCCGCACTTATACATTCAGTGGTCTGTTCTATAAAAGAGTTGATTAAGAAATAGATCTCTTTCACTAATCCGAAAGAAATCACAAGGGATTAAATTTTACAAGGAGTGTTCATTCACCCCCCCCTCTAAACACTCCTGACCGATCCTAACAAGTGGTATCAGAGCAGGTCATCTTTATCAGCACAAAGACACTTGAGCCGATGGCATCATTCAACAAAATTCCTATGTTCTCAAAAGAAGACTATGATGACTGGAGAATCAGAATGCAAGCTCATCTGGCAGCTCAGGATGACGATATGTGGTTCGTCATCACTGATGGACGAATGAAGATTCTGAAAGTCAATACAGCAGTCGCCATTACTGGTGGAGAACCACAAATGGTAGAGAAGGACAGATCCCTCTGGACGAATGAGGAAAGAAAGAAAGCAAATCTCGACAACATTGCCAAAGACATCTTGTTCAAGACATTGGACAAGAACATGTTCAGCAAAATCAAAATTTGCTCTACTGCCAAAGAAATTTGGGAGAAGATAGCACAGCTATGTGAAGGCAACGATCAGGCCAAAGAAAACAAGCTGACTGTTGCTCTTCAAAGATTTGAGAGCATAAAGATGAAGAGTGGAGAAACTCTAAATGAGTTTGATGAAAGAGTCACTGGTATCATTAATGAACTGAATGGTCTGGGCAAGGAATACTCAAACAGAGAGATCGCTCTGAAAGTTATGAGAGCCCTGCCAAAAGAATGGGATGTTAAGACCATTGCAATGAGGGAGTCCAAAGATCTGAACAAGGTTAAACTTCATGATCTGTTCGCAGATCTTAAAGTATATGAGTTCGAACTGATAAGCAGAGGTGAAGCAGAGCCATTCATCTCTCAACCAAACAAAGCACTGGCAGCTATTCCAGACCAGATCGCCTCCACATCAGATCGATCTATCGAACAGATAAGTAATGATGCTATGTCATTATTTATCAAGAAATTTGGTAAATTCATGTCTAAAAATAAGAGGAATTTTAAACCCTCTCATTATAAATCAAGAAAGGACGATGCTGTTAATGATCAGGCTTGCTACAATTGTGGTAAGACCGGACATTTCATTGCAGATTGCACCAGACCGAAGAAAGAAGAACGGAAGGAGAAGCATCGCGATGACAGGAAAAAGAAGCACTACAAAGACCGCAAAAATCATGGAAAGTCCCAAAAGGCCATAGTAGCTGAAGAAGGAAACAGCAAGTGGGCTCAGACTGACTCCGATTCAGAAAGCTCCGAATATTCTTCCAGCGAAAGCGAAGAAGATATTCAATGTCTAATGGCAGACGAAGAGATGAGTCAGACAGACGAGGTATTTGATTTTGACTCAAATGAATTTACACGTGAAGAGCTCATGTCCGCACTGCAAGACATGGCTAATGATTATAGGATATTAGCTGAATCATTTGAGAAAAATAAAGCTAAAGTCAATGATCAAATGGATGAGCACAACAAACCAAGCTGCTCTGAGCAGGGTGAGTGCACCAATCTCCAGATCGAGCTGAATAAGCTGAAAATCTCCTATGATCAGTTCCATGAAGAAAATAAGAGAATTAGCACACAAAATGCTAAGCTTTGTCATATATTCAAAACATGGACAAAATCCAGAACATCTTTGGAAGAATTACAAGAGGTACAAAGAAACGTTGGTGATTTC
Source organism: Haberlea rhodopensis (assembly GCA_907163345.1). Classification (NCBI taxonomy): domain Eukaryota; kingdom Viridiplantae; phylum Streptophyta; class Magnoliopsida; order Lamiales; family Gesneriaceae; genus Haberlea; species Haberlea rhodopensis. The sequence goes on along the minus strand of CAJQUN010000033.1, from coordinate 3,710,959 downwards.
ACCGGCATAGGCTTTGACACCAAAGAATCCACCAAAGATAAATCTGAACTGTTGCTGGTAAAGAACAAAATCAAACAAATGACATTTGTTAAATCCAGCACAGTATATGAGACTGAAGCACCTACGATTCAAACGGGAGTCTCTTTCGTGAATCAAGGTTTGAGAAAAGGAATTGGATATGTCAACCAAGCCAAAGAAAAGGCACTAGCAAGCTTTGCGTCTTTCAGACCAAATCTAAGGGTGCAAGATCGAAGGCAAGGAAGACAATACAATTACTATAATTCAAAACCAGTTCAACGAAGATATAGACTACCCCATGAGAATCAAAGGTTTCCATATCGCACACATTATCACACACAACATCGAAACAGACCAGCTCACAGCACACCACACACACACAAGCCATTAAAGCTGATAAAGGTGTGGGTTCCCAAAGGGCTAATCCGTTCTGGACCCAAATAGGATTGGGTACCAACAATGATTATGTTTGATGACAGGTACCGAAGAAACTTGCATCAGACTGGTACTTGGACAGCGGGTGTTCTCGTCACATGACTGGAAACATCGAGCTACTGTCTGAAGTTACAGAATGTACTGGACCCAAGATCATTTTCGGAGATAACTCAAAGGGTAAGACCGTGGGCAAGGGTAAGATTGTCCATGGTAACATTATTATCAATGATGTGCTGTTAGTTGAAAATCTGTGCTATAATCTGATTAGTATAAGTCAACTTTGTGATAATGGTTATGCTGTAGAATTTCACAAACACACTTGCACTGTTAAATCGTCAGATGGTATGACCAGCTTGTAGGAATCAGAAATGGAAATACATATAAGATTAACTGGAATCATGCTCAACCTGATAATCCTACTTGCTTCATCGCTAACAATGATAATAAACACTGGCTATGGCATAAACGCTTGAATCATATCAATTTTAAGACTATTTCTAGCCTGTGTAAACATGATTTAGTTATCGGTCTGCCCAAGATCGATTTTGCTAAGGATAAGATCTGCGAAGCTTGCCAAATGGGCAAACAGATCAGATCATCCTTCAACAACAAGAATGCCAAATCCTCCTCCCGTTGTTTAGAACTATTGCATATGGACTTGTTTTGTCCTATACCAATAACAAGTTTAGGGGGAATGCGGTATACTCTTGTTGTTATTGATGATTACTCACGCTTTACATGGACTATATTTTTGAGCAGTAAAGATCAGACCGGTCCGAAGTTAATCAAGCTGCTGAAACGCACTCAGAATGAGAAATCATCCAGCATAGACAGGATTCGAAGTGACAAAGGCACTGAGTTTTCAAATCAGAATCTTGAATCCTTTCTAGAAGATCATGGAATTAAGCATGAGTTTTCAGCTGCTCGAACTCCTCAACAGAATGGAGTTGCAGAACGAAGAAACAGAACGCTCAAAGAAGCAGCAAGAACAATGCTTGCTGATTCTGGAATTTCACAAAGGTTCTGGGCAGAAGCTGTAAATACTGCATGCTACACTCAAAATCGGTCTATGATTAACAAGAAGCTGAATCTCACTCCATATGAAATATGGACTGGTAACAGACCGTCTATTTCTCACCTTCATGTATTTGGCTGTAAATGCTTCGTTCACAACAATGGTAAGAATCATCTTACAGCATTTGAAGCTAAGTCAGATAATGGAATATTCTTAGGATATTCATCAACTAGCAAAGCTTATCGAGTTTTTAATAATCGAACCTTAACTGTAGAAGAATCAGTTCATGTAGTTTTTGATGAATCTTTGTGTGTTGAGGGTAACAAAGAATCAATTCAAAATCAGATGGAAAACATCCATCTCAAAGCTAACAGTGATGATGAGATTGTAGCTAACAGGTCAAGAGACAATCCACCAGAACCTTAAGTGCCAGCCAGATCGGATCAAGGCAATGAAGCTTCTTCAGATCGAGCCGATCCGGATGATCCAAACTCTCATATCAAAGCAGATGCTGATCATACCACTACTACTACTCATCTGACTGGACCAGACAATCCAGAGTCAAGCGATGGACTAAGAGGCATCCACCTAATCTAGTGATTGGAAGTCCCTCTGCACCGATTAGGACCAGAGGACAGATGATGGATGAGTCACTCATGCTGCCTTCATCTCAACTCTGGAACCTAAGAAGATCAATGAAGCTCTGACTGATTTCAACTGGATTAAGGCCATGCAAGAAGAGCTTAATCAATTCGAACAAAATCAAGTTTGGAGTCTAACCCCCAGACCAAGCGATCTGCCTGTTATTGGAACCAGATGGGTTTTCAGAAACAAGCTGGACGCAGATGGAACTGTGGTTAGAAACAAGGCCAGACTGGTGGCACAAGGATTCCGACAAGAAGAAGGAATTGACTTCGATGAATCATTTGCACCAGTCGCCAGACTTGAAGCAATCAGAATCTTTCTTGCATATGCTGCCTTTAAAGACTTCAAGGTATATCAGATGGACGTCAAGAGCGCCTTTCTTAATGGTAAGCTTCAGGAGGAAGTTTACATTGAGCAACCTCCTGGATTTCAGAACCACTCATTCCCTAATCATGTATACCTACTGAATAAAGCAGTATATGGTCTGAAACAAGCACCAAGAGCCTGGTATGACACTCTATCTCAATTTCTGCTGAATCATGATTTTCAGATTGGCTCAGTAGATAAAACTCTCTTTAAATTTATTAAGGGGGAACATACCCTGTTAGTTCAGATTTATGTTGATGATATAATCTTTGGGTCAACTAACCCCAAATTATGCGAGAAATTTTCCAAGTTGATGCAGGGACAGTTTGAGATGAGCATGATGGGAGAACTCTCATTCTTTTTGGGTCTCCAAGTCAAACAGCTCAGCAATGGTATTTTCATCAACCAAACCAAGTATACCAAAGAGATGCTTAAGAGATTCGGAATGGAAACATGCTCAACTGCATCCACTCCAATGAGTCCTACAATCAAGTTAGACAAAGACGAAGGGGGAACGACAGTCAAAGTGACTATGTATAGAGGACTAATCGGATCGCTCTTATATCTTACAGCGAGCCGGCCTGATATTATGTTCTCAGTCTGTATGTGCGCCAGATTTCAGTCAGAACCAAAGCAATCACATTTTATTGCTGCTAAGCGTATTCTGAAATACTTGAAAGGATCTCAGAACGTTAGTCTTTGGTACTCCAAAGATTCTAACTTCAGCTTGATCGGATATTCAGACGCAGACTACGCTGGCTGTAAGATTGATCGTAAAAGCACCAGTGGAACATGTAAATTTCTAGGTGAAAGATTGATCTCTTGGTTCAGTAAGAAGCAAACATCAATTGCCACATCTACAGCTGAAGCAGAATATCTTGCCGCTGGAAGCTGTTGCGCTCAAATGCTCTGGATTCAACACCAGCTCAAAGACTATGGCATCCAAGCTGTTGACTCTCCGATATTTTGTGACAACACAAGTGCAATCGCTAAACATATAATCCAGTTCTGCACTCTCGAACAAAGCATATTGATATAAGACATCATTTTATTCGAGATCATGTTGGCAAAAAGGAGATTCGGATCGAGCACATCTCAACAGAGCAGCGAGCAGCAGACATCTTCACCAAACCGCTCCCTGAGGCTAAGTTTAATTATTTCCGTCAAATTCTTGGTTTAATTGACTTATCTTGATAGTTTAGATGTTTTCTTCTTTTCGCGTTTAAAGATTTTTGTTGGCACAGATCGATAATACAATGTTCAGAAAGACACAGACCGGTCCGAACTTTCAGACCGATCTATGTCAATCTGATGTTATCCTATGATCTGTCTGGACAATAAATCCTTTATTTTGTATTTATTTAAAACAAAACAGCCCGGACTGATTGCAAATTTTAACCACCTTATCTCTCTTTTATCCTGACCGTTTATTTTGAATTATTTAATTATCAGTCTTAGAGATAAAGACACGTGTCTTCTCTCTCTTATTTAGCGGGCTGAACATTTCATTTTCATTCACTTTTTACCATTTACCGCTGTCTACTTTCTAACTCTCTCTTAACCTCTCAAAATTCTTCATGTATTCTTCCATTTTACTCCAATGGCTACCATAACTCACAACTCTCTCTCCGTTGAGTTCAATGATATTTACAGGGCTGAAGATGCAGAGATGGTCTCCATTTTCCGAGCTTTGGAATCGTCTGGATTAAGGAATTTTCTGGAGTGTAGCACGGTGGTTTACGAATCATAGATTCGTGAAATGTTTGCCAATGCTGTATCCCAGAAGACATCTATCTCCACCTCTGTAAAGAGCAAAACATTTGAAATCTCGCCGATGACGCTGGCCATGACCTTTGGTCTTCCCAACTCCGGACTGACTGAGTTTGGGCAGATTCCTCAAGCTTCTCTCACAGCTCTTCAGGGGAAGATTTCTATATTTGGCCACCGCCTGCAGCCCTCATTCAAAAAGAAGGAAATGCTCTTTCATTTCCAGGTGCTGTGCGAAATTGTGGGCAAGCCATTATTGGGCAAAGCTGGAAGTTTTGACGCCGTCACTGCCGAGAAGTTCAGGGCCATGGCTGCTATTGTTTCCGGACAGAAGAAGAACTGGTCCGTGATTCTATTTGGAGTCCTGATGGAAACAGTGATTGCCTCCAAACAGGCCGTCTGCTTTGCTGTTCCTCTCAGCAAGCTACTGGAAACTTTGGACATTGAGCTGGGGAAGCAGTCTGCTCTGAGTCCCTTCAAAATTCTCAACTCCAAAGGGCTAGCACTGCTGAAGTCCAAGAGTGCTCCACCTACCCCTACCAATCTGGTAGCAGTCAAGATTGAGAAGGGAGAAGAACAGGCTGTTGCTCGCAAACCTCGGGTCAAGCGAAAGTTAACTATCCAGACTGACTCTGAAGACACTCAGTCAGCTCCCTCGCCACCAGCCAAGCCCCTTCCCAAGAAGCCAAGAACCCAGATTACCAAACCAATCAAAACACTACCCATATTGCCTCCAACAAAAGCCACCCCTGCACCCCAACCTACAACCCAAATTTCAACCACTTCAACCACTGCACCCAAAGTAACCATCCGAGTCCCCTCTGCCATTCCCGTGATCAAAGGGATTGTTATCACTGAGTTGGGAGACTATACCCAATCAGGGATCAAGTCCCCTTCCTCCACCGGCAAGGGCAAAGCCATTCTCTCCGAACCACTCTCCTCCAAGCCCAAATCTGCAGCGCAGACAGCAATTGACATTGCTATGGAGGACGTTGAAGAGCAAGTGAAGGAGCTCATTGTGGTTTTTGATGAGTACGTCGAGTACAGAACGATCAACCACATGAGATGTTCTTCGGCAAACTCAGACGCCTTCAGAAAATGGAAGAAGAAGTTCTGAAGGGGACAGAGACCGATGATGTTCGGATTGCTGTGCAGCGCAAAGAGCTATTTAAGGCCAATCAAAGATTCAGACTGGCGACTCTGCTCTTAGCTGCTAAGAAAGAGAACTTCGATCCGAATGCTCCAACTGCCAGAGATGATGGGGCTGTTATTGCTCAATTAGAGATGGATATTCATGCTCTCCTTTTAGCTGTCCGATTTCAACGATAGAAAATCAGCATATCCACTCCAATAACCAGCCCGGATCATCCCTCTGCAAGCAAGACTCTGGCAGAACCTTTCATTGAGGTTATTCCCTCTGGAGCAGCAGACCAGCCAACAGATCGTGCAGCAGATCAGCCAGCAGATCGCGCAGCAGATCAGACTGCAGAACTAGTAGCCGATCAAACAGCGGAGCAGCCATTGCCTAATGCTCCGTCTGCTACAGAAGATGAACCATTGAATGTCCTGTTGGACTCTCCAACAACATCTATTCCTTTGGGATCATCAGTCTCCCACGTTCAAATCAGTCTAACCGCAGAACTTGCAACAGTTGGCGCACCAGAGTTCGTTGATCCGGATTTGGTGGTGTCCACAGTTGTTGCAGATCTACAAATCGAGGAGCCCTCCGGACCCAGCACTCCTCCAGTCCAATTAGATGAAGATATGGCTTTCATACAAGCATTTTCTTCGGCTCTGGTCACTTTGATCCTGTCCGAAAGTCACCAAGCTGCTGTATCTTCAATTATACCGATTGCTGAAGAAGATGATCATGCATTGTCATCATCAGATCACTCTCCAAGCCGACTATCTGATGCACCTCCATCCCTGGCAAGGACCCTTCAGCACTTATCTGACAACTGTCTATCACTCTCTCAACGTGTTATAGAAGTTCATCAAGGTCAGAGGCTTACAGCTTTGGACTTTGATTCATTCAAAGAGAAGATGATAGCCAGTATCGGCAGCCTTCAGCGAGGACTAAATGATCTGTTCTCTCAGCAAGCTTCTTATAAAAATAGCGTGAGAAAAGAGCAGATCGAGCTGGCCACTGAAGTTAGAGCATCCGTCGCCAATTCCCTCCACGCTCAAAACGTTCGTCTTGACGCTATCAGCGCTCAGCTAGCACAAGTTGTAGATTTTCTCCAAGAGATTGCTGCTGACAAAAAGGGGGAAAAGAAAAAAGACTTCAAGCCGCATCAGTCTCAGTCTTCAAGAAAATAGATTGCTTAAATATTTAGACTGTTTGTATGCAAGATTGTTGGTGATCAATAAAGAAATATTTCTTTGTTAAGTCCTTGTTCATTTATTTTGAACTAAAATAAAAGGCTTAATAATAAAAAGCTTAATCGATCCAACTTAATAATGTTCATTTATTTTGGACAAGAAGAAGTAATCGATCCGAAAGTATATGCTTCAGAGTTCTTATCAGACTGGTTAAAAAGACTTAGAAGCTAGGTTTTGTCATCATCAAAAAGGGGGAATTTGTTAGTTCCGAACTTTATCGTTGAGATTTTAAAGATGACAAAACATATCAGACCGGATCGAGAGAAATCAGACTGACCAGATCGATCGCCCAAAACAGATCAAGCTGATAAGATGACAAAGCATATCAGACCGGATCGAGGGTAATCAGACTGACCAGATCGATAGCTCAAAACAGAACAAGCTGATAAGGCATATCACATATCAGACCGGATCGATAGATATTAGACTGACTAGATCGAAGCTTCAGATTGATCTCAATCTTTATCAGATCAGAGCAGTCAAGGATGCATAAAGAGTGGATCTTCAGTCCGAATCATTAACGGCTATTTATTGTAGCATTTAATGTCGCAATTAATGCTACAAAGGACCAAAGACTGAAGATTACCATAAAAGGTAAGAAGACAAAGAAGAGCTTACCTGACAGTCGCCGAAAGCATGAACCAGAACGGCAAGTATCCTGAAGAAGAAGACTGTAGCTTACTCAGAGATTAAGCAGAGTCGAGAGTTGCACATTAAGGGAAATAATGTTGTTGGTACATGCAACTATAAAAGGATGCTACAACAATACAGATAAAAACAAGACTCTCGCTGATCAATCAAAAAACAGCACAAGCGTTCAAGCTCAGAATCTCTCGAGCTGAAATTATTCTTAAGCACGATTACATTGTAATATTTGCTCATTTAGGATCACTGTGCGCATCTGTGTATTCTGTATTGAAAAATAGAAGTGAGAAACAAATTGTAACTGTCAGACAGAGAGTGTTTGAACAGATCGAGTGACTAGGAGTTTCAGTCTGGTAGTGAGGTAAATCCAGTTGAATCGGGTTTGTACAACAGGATTGTATAAATCAAAGTCTTCTAGTAGAAACCTTCCTTAATTGGAAGAAGGGGAGACGTAGAAGGATTACACCACCTTCGAACTTCCAGAAGCATATCATGTGTCTTATCTTTCTGCACTCGTTCTTCCATTCAAGCCATCGAGTCGTTCTTACAAATATAAAAACAGACTGTTCCGCACTTATACATTCAGTGGTCTGTTCTATAAAAGAGTTGATTAAGAAACAAATCTCTTTCACTAATCCGAAAGAAATCACAAGGGATTAAATTTTACAAGGAGTGTTCATTCACCCCCCCTCTAAACACTCCGGACCGATCCTAACAGGAAGCATATTAGAGTACCTGAGTTTAGCTTTGGTATGTTGAGTCCGAGTCCTAGTAATTGACAAGGTATTTTTTAACTACATTTTAAATTACCGGGATATGCCTCGAGTATCTGTATTTTCAGTATTCTATTATTGGTTGATTATATATTCGATGCTTATGTGATTAGCAACATGTTGAATTGAGAAACTGAAATTTCAAAATTTCAGTATCAATATATATGTAACATGTGATGTCCTGGGATTATTAGTCTTAATCCCGGAGGGTTATTAATCCTTAATGGATTTATATTGTGGCAATTAGGAATTATTTGTGGTTTGGTCTCCCGAGTTTGTTAAATCGGGCATTTTGGATCGTTGGATCCAAAGGTCGGAATTGTATTCTCAATTTGGTGGAAATCTATGATTTGGGTTTTTGGTGAGAGTCGGGATCCGGGATGCATTCGTTGCATGTTGAGAATTTTGGTTATTGGTATGATTTGATCGGAGTGGGTTTTAATTATTTAATTAAAACATGACTAATGTGAGTCTTAATGCATAATTGGATGAGGGGTTTTGAAATGTCATGTTGGACATAAATTTCATACCATACAATTATTGGATGCATGTTATAAAAATGTTAAAAGAAACATTCCCCCTCCTTTACATCACATCCACCCCATTCTATCACCCTTATCTTGACCTTACCATCACCTCATCCAAACCCACCATTTTCGTTCCTCAACATGAAAGGAAGGAGAAAGCTTTGGAAAAGAGCCATTTTCATGATTTCTTGCTAGAATCTTGAAGCTCAAAGGGTAAGCTACCAACCTAGCAAAGTTTTGTTGTATTTTGGTTGGTTTTAGTGTTGTATCTTGGGGTTCAAGGGGTAGATCTTGTTCTAGCATTGTTGTATGTGTTTGGGGGTTGGGTTTTGTAGTGTTTAGATGGTTTTTGGTTGGTTTTATGTTGTGTATTGAAGTGGATTTGAGTTATAGGTGATTTGGTGTTGGAAGGAGCTCATTCATGGAGGTTTCTCGCGTTTACAGGGCTGCTCGATCGATCCGAAATCATTTTCGATCGATCGAGCACGGCAGTATGTGTTTTGTGGCGTTGGAACAGTGTACCGATCGATCGGTATTTTGACCGATCGATCGGAGGGCGGTTCTCGATCGATCGAGATGAAATTTCGATCGATCGAGATGGCCAGTTTGTTGGTGCCCTTTTTGTTGTTTCTTGGCTCTTTTTGGGTGTCTTGCATGCTTCGCCCCGGGTTATTTTAAAAGGTTAATTGTCATGGATCGACAATATTTTTGGGGTATTATGCATGCTTAGCCGGGAACTTTTATAATATGGTTATCGTCATGGATTGACGATACGATTTGGTGTTGTGATCGTACTAGGACACGTAATGTCATGCCTATGTTTAATTATGAAATATTTATGTGTTTTAGCACATGTTCCTCGGGGCAAGGAACTCAAGCCAGGCTTGACATGGACTACGGAATTCTAAGGTACGTATGACGTACGAGCATAACCTATGATAATATTGCAACTGTAAAATGCATGGTATGTGATAATTGTATTAAACGGGCATTGGAACACATGGTGTGTGATAATTACATTATATGGACATTGAAATATGTGGCACGTGGTAATTGCATCGAATAGGTATTGAAATGCATGGTCATGGTACTTGCTATAAATGGATAACGATATGCACGGTAAATAGTATTTGCGTCAAATGGATTACACATTGGGAACTATATGGTGCTGCTATTGAGCGAGCAATGATTTGGGATACTGTCGCCGTTGAGCGACCATCGGTTATGACGCCGCTATTGTTGAGCGTGCGCGGGGTTTAGAATGCCGCTATTGTGGAGCGAGCAATGAAATAGGAACATGGAATCATTGATTTGATATATGTGACAGCTACGGTCTTTTATATAATGATTTTACCATATTGATTATGGAACTGGCATAACAGGACGGTATTAGTTAATCTATGTGGTGATTAATTGGCTTTGGGAATTTGATGAGTTTGATTATTTTGAGAACAGGGACAATACAGGGGATCCCGGATGAGGGTGTTGTCATCCAGGGAGTATCATTTAAATTATGGTATTTACATTCTGTAAATTATGAATTGCAATATTATTATTGTTGGATTGGTGGTATTGGTATGCTCACCTCGTGTGGGGGCTGTCTCTGTTGGGGCAGGTAACACAGGTGTAGCAGTAGCTTAGGAATCGAGCTCGGGCTGTTGATAGAGGTACTTCCAGGATCGAGGTACCAGAGCTGGTTGAAGAAGTACATAGATCCAGTGTTGAGATCGAGTTGTGCTTGGGAGGTGCTACCAGGACTGGTATCCGGTAGAATGTTATACCTCAGATACACGTTTATCCATTGGTACTCTTATGTGAGTACATTTTACGTGTGTATGGAATGTATAAATGGGCTACGTTTTCTCTCTGTTCATTATGGTTGCATGCAATTAATTATGGAATTGCTAAATGAACTAAGAGCATGTTAGTGTATTATGTGAGTGCATGTTATATGAATGATCTTGGATGGGGAATCTGAATAATATGTGAATTGAATGCAAGAAATTTTCTGGGTAGCATACGGTGTTGCACTTGCTCATGGTTTCCCCATGATGATATGATTATATGCACTAATGGTGTGGTTTAATACACTAATAACGGGTTAAGGGCACGGGGGTCCTTACATTAGTGGTATCAGAGCAGTGGTTAGCTCTTTGGGGCTGTTGAAGGCCTAGGAACATGTTAATGGGAATGAGAAGCACATACTTATGCATGATGGTTGCTTATGTGCATTTATGATATGTGTTCATAATTGGAATATGTTATTTTTAACCATAGTGGTTGCAGGGTCTTATGAAACATGGATTATGCATTACGGTTGCATGCACGTCGAAGCGATGATGCCGCTGTCGTGCCGAAACAATTATTGGAATACGGGTTATGCATTACGGTTGCATGCATGGCGTAGCGATGTGAATACTTTCCGCTCCATGGCGTAGCGATGTGAATACTTGCCGCTGATATGAAGCGAAGAACACGACCGCTGTCATATCTTAGCGAGGGGTATTTCCGCTGTCATGTAAAGCGAGGGGTATTTCCGCTGTCATGATTAAAACGAGGAGTAATGGTGCCGCTGTCATACCGTAGCGATGAGAGAATATTTGCCGCTGATATGAAGCGAAGAACACGGCCGCTGTCATATTATAGCGAGGGATATTATTTGCCGCTGGTATGTCGAAGCGAGGTAGCGATGAAGGTATTTGCCGCTCATATGAAGCGAAGAACACGACCGCTATCATATTATAGCGAGGGATATCATTCCGCTAGTCTATTGGCGATGGTTTATGCCGCCGGGTATTCTTAGCGATGGTTCATTCCGCTAGTCTATTGGCGATGGTTTATGCCGCCGGGTATTCTTAGCGATGGTTCATTCCGCTAGTCTATTGGCGATGGTTTATGCCGCCGGGTATTCTTAGCGATGGGTCTTTCCGCTACATCTATTGGCGATGGTTCTTGCCGCCAGGTATTATATAGCGACGGGTCTTTCCGCTACATCTATTGGCGATGGTTCTTGCCGCCAGGTATCATATAGCGATGGTACATTCCGCTACATCTATGGCGATGGTTCATACCGCCGGATATCTATAGCGATGTTTCATGCCGCTGACTTTATGGCTGGAGGATCATGCCGCTGATTCTATAGCGATGGGTTATACCGCTACGTGGGTAGCACTGGATTACGCCGCCTACGAGCAATGGATGCTACTTATGTACGGTTGGTGGACGATGGATACAGGTATTTCGCTATCTTGATAACGATGAGGTATGGCATATTACTTTTGTTATCAGTATTGTGAATATGATGTGTTGTTATTTACCGTCATGTGTTTGACGATGAGATTATGGAAGTCGTGTATCGACATGTACCGTCATGTGTTTGGCGATGAGATTATGAGTGTCGTGTATCGACAGGTACCGTCATATGTTTGACGATGTTATTTGGGATGTCTATGTGGACGCTTGGCGTCGTTTTGGTGAATAATACATTCATGTTTATGTATTTGGTTGTATGGTTTGAGTGCCGATGGTGGGCACATGGTAGAGTCTGGGTCATTAGTTGACGAGACCTTTTGCCGAGCAGGTTTGCTCGATGGAGCATTGATGCATTGTACCGGTGAGTGTACCGCATCGTATTATAGAGGTAAATAATTATCGAGCAATGATACCCTTGGGTATGCTCGCTGGGATGGCTAAGGCCAAGTGATTGGTGGTAAGAGTAGTCATTGAGGAAACTACTCGCTTGTTATTGTGATGAGGAGTAAGCATGGTTATACCCACCCTGAAGGTGTGGAATAAGTCCTAATGGATTAGGATTGCGTGGTAATTAAGCATGGAAGCTGGGTTGTCCAGTGTGCTTTGGTGTTTTAGAGATATGTTGGGCGACGACCCACAACTCTAATGGTTGGTGCGGTATGGTATACCGGGATGGAACGTGTGTCACATTGGTAGTTGGTATAAGCCTTTGGGGCCAGCGAATCGCTAACCAGGTATTGTTGCAGTACTTTGGTGTGCTTGTGTTAGCCATTATAATGCTCGTTGGATTCGAGTTTGGTGAATCGTATGGTGATACGATGAGGGTTATGGTAGACTCTTGTAGTCTCTATGTAGCATGGTATTTGAGGTAGGGAATACCTCACGGAGACGTTTATACGTCATTGTTTTGAGGGACTTATACTGGGACAGCTCAAGTTTGTTGGTATTACCAACGTGAGTGTCAACAAGTCGTTGTTAGCTCTAGTTGAGCATCCTTGCATATGGCGTGCAATGGGAGTCGCAATGGTTTGTGAGATATAGTTAGTGGGGTGACACTACTATATTGGTTTTATCTCTTGAAGAGATTTGGATTGTACTGTCTTGGAGACAGCTTACATCGGTCGTGGATTGATTGTAAATCAGCCATGGTAAGCATTACTGGTATTGGACCGGGTAATGGATTTCTTACCTCGGTGAGACGTTTGAGGAGACGTCTTCGGGGAGATGCTCGATTGTGGAGTACTATGGCATTAGTATAGAGCATCGTTGGGATGTGTATACATGGCGTATACGGATTTTGGATCGGGTAATGGTAGTATTGATGCACTACTCTAACCAGTTGTGTATTTCAGGGTTCCGGGATATGTTTTGGTATAAATATATCCAGTTTTCCGAATGGTGGTTCGAGGTTGGAGGGTCATGGATTCATGACACTTTCGTTGTGAGAAAGGCGGTACTGATATACCTACCGGTTGAATCCTTTGGGAGATTCGTTGCTTTGGTTGTGTGGTGTTGATGTTGAAATCACACCCTTTGGTTTTGGTTTGGCAACCATTATTCTCCGTGGGGCGAGAATGATTGGGGATTGGCAGTTGGTTTTGGGATTTGGGTATGATTGGAGATACCCGAGTCTATTGCATTGCATATGCATGTCGTGTTGGTGTATGGGCATGTATGCCGTGTGTGTATACGAATGCCAACCTTATTGTGTTCATTGTTGAACGTCGAGTTTGTATACTTGGTTTGGTGGATCTCCGGTGTGAGATTGTGGAACCTCGGGGTCGGTAATCTCGATGGCACGATGCATTCTGATGAATGATCGTGAGGGTTGTTTGACTTCCCCTGAGGAGGGATCGACGTGTTTTGGAATCATGGTGGTTCTTGTTGGATAATTCGACAGCCTTCCTATTTTAGGATTGTTGGATCCAAGGATAAATGAGGGATGGCTGAGATTCGGGTTTGTTTAGTGTCATGGTTGACACGTGTGTAGGAATGCAATTGGTTGCTTTGCATGTTCCCTATGGAACTTGAGACTTTGTGGAGTCTTGATGGTGTGTCGGGACCAAGATATGATTTATTGGAACACACCGGTGTAAACATCCTCGGTGATGTATTTTTTTTGTGTGGATCAGTGACCGTGGGTAACCCGGTCCGGGTTGCAAGTGGTGCAACTACTCCTTTGGAGGAGATGGACTGGGAAGTAGAAACTGGATTTTTTCTGTGAGTATACTGTTTATACTAGTGGTTCCCATCATAACGATGAGTGTCAAGCATCGTGGGCAAGTGGTGAATATCATGGAATGATATCGATGTCAGAACCAAGGGAGATTTGGTTGGTTTGTAATCTTGGTGGACTGACTTCTGGGGCGATTCACGTCGAGGTATGTTGTTATCTTTTGGGTTTGTGTGGATTTTGGTGTTTGCTCTATTTGAGAGCTTGGTGCGAGATTGGTGTTCTCGCAGTTGTTAATTCGATTCTAATGTGGTCCAGAATCGGGGTCGTGGTTTTATTTTGGTTGGTGTAGCCTTGGTGTTACGTGGAGTACACCGGTGCAAATTTCGAGGACGAAATTTTTATTAGTGGGGGATAATTGTGATGTCCTGGGATTATTAGTCTTAATCCCGGAGGGTTATTAATCCTTAATGGATTTAGCAATTAGGAATTATTTGTGGTTTGGTCTCCCGAGTTTGTTAAATCGGGCATTTTGGATCGTTGGATCCGAAGGTCGGAATTGTATTCTCAATTTGGTGGAAATCTATGATTTGGGTTTTTGGTGAGAGTCGGGATCCGGGATGCATTCGTTGCATGTTGGGAATTTTGGTTATTGGTAAGATTTGATCGGAGTGGGTTTTAATTATTTAATTAAAACATGACTAATGTGAGTCTTAATGCATAATTGGATGAGGGGTTTTGAAATGTCATGTTGGACATAAATTTCATACCATACAATTATTGGATGCATGTTATAAAAATGTTAAAAGAAACATTCCCCCTCCTTTACATCACATCCACCCCATTCTATCACCCTTATCTTGACCTTACCATCACCTCATCCAAACCCACCATTTTCGTTCCTCAACATGAAAGGAAGGAGAAAGCTTTGGAAAAGAGCCATTTTCATGATTTCTTGCTAGAATCTTGAAGCTCAAAGGGTAAGCTACCAACCTAGCAAAGTTTTGTTGTATTTTGGTTGGTTTTAGTGTTGTATCTTGGGGTTCAAGGGGTAGATCTTGTTCTAGCATTGTTGTATGTGTTTGGGGGTTGGGTTTTGTAGTGTTTAGATGGTTTTTGGTTGGTTTTATGTTGTGTATTGAAGTGGATTTGAGTTATAGGTGATTTGGTGTTGGAAGGAGCTCATTCATGGAGGTTTCTCGCGTTTACAGGGCTGCTTGATCGATCCGAAATCATTTTCGATCGATCGAGCACGGCAGTATGTGTTTTGTGGCGTTGGAACAGTGTACCGATCGATCGGTATTTTGACCGATCGATCGGAGGGCGGTTCTCGATCGATCGAGATGAAATTTCGATCGATCGAGATGGCCAGTTTGTTGGTGCCCTTTTTGTTGTTTCTTGGCTCTTTTTGGGTGTCTTGCATGCTTCGCCCCGGGTTATTTTAAAAGGTTAATTGTCATGGATCGACAATATTTTTGGGGTATTATGCATGCTTAGCCGGGAACTTTTATAATATGGTTATCGTCATGGATTGACGATACGATTTGGTGTTGTGATCGTACTAGGACACGTAATGTCATGCCTATGTTTAATTATGAAATATTTATGTGTTTTAGCACATGTTCCTCGGGGCAAGGAACTCAAGCCAGGCTTGACATGGACTACGGAATTCTAAGGTACGTATGACGTACGAGCATAACCTATGATAATATTGCAACTGTAAAATGCATGGTATGTGATAATTGTATTAAACGGGCATTGGAACACATGGTGTGTGATAATTACATTATATGGACATTGAAATATGTGGCACGTGGTAATTGCATCGAATAGGTATTGAAATGCATGGGCATGGTACTTGCTATAAATGGATAACGATATGCACGGTAAATAGTATTTGCGTCAAATGGATTACACATTGGGAACTATATGGTGCTGCTATTGAGCGAGCAATGATTTGGGATACTGTCGCCGTTGAGCGACCATTGGTTATGACGCCGCTATTGTTGAGCGTGCGCGGGGTTTAGAATGCCGCTATTGTGGAGCGAGCAATGAAATAGGAACATGGAATCATTGATTTGATATATGTGACAGCTACGGTCTTTTATATAATGATTTTACCATATTGATTATGGAACTGGCATAACAGGACGGTATTAGTTAATCTATGTGGTGATTAATTGGCTTTGGGAATTTGATGAGTTTGATTATTTTGAGAACAGGGACAATACAGGGGATCCCGGATGAGGGTGTTGTCATCCAGGGAGTATCATTTAAATTATGGTATTTACATTCTGTAAATTATGAATTGCAATATTATTATTGTTGGATTGGTGGTATTGGTATGCTCACCCCGTGTGGGGGCTGTCTCTGTTGGGGCAGGTAACACAGGTGTAGCAGTAGCTTAGGAATCGAGCTCGGGCTGTTGATAGAGGTACTTCCAGGATCGAGGTACCAGAGCTGGTTGAAGAAGTACATAGATCCAGTGTTGAGATCGAGTTGTGCTTGGGAGGTGCTACCAGGACTGGTATCCGGTAGAATGTTATACCTCAGATACACGTTTATCCATTGGTACTCTTATGTGAGTACATTTTACGTGTGTATGGAATGTATGAATGGGCTACGTTTTCTCTCTGTTCATTATGGTTGCATGCAATTAATTATGGAATTGCTAAATGAACTAAGAGCATGTTAGTGTATTATGTGAGTGCATGTTATATGAATGATCTTGGATGGGGAATCTGAATAATATGTGAATTGAATGCAAGAAATTTTCTGGGTAGCATACGGTGTTGCACTTGCTCATGGTTTCCCCATGATGATATGATTATATGCACTAATGGTGTGGTTTAATACACTAATAACGGGTTAAGGGCACGGGGGTCCTTACATAACACCTAAAAGCCAAAAAAAATTAGGGCCATTTGACAAGACATTTGAAATAAATCTTCCGTTGTTTACGCAAATTAATCATTGTGTGATAATTAAACACCACATTAGGATCGGACCCTCATAGTTTATTGGTGATGCTATCGAATGTATTGCCCCAAGGGTATCTCGAGAGATGAATGAGGAGCTCTGTAGTGGTTTTATAGCCGAGGAGATTA
The DNA here is from genome assembly GCA_907163345.1 of Haberlea rhodopensis. Lineage (NCBI taxonomy): Eukaryota > Viridiplantae > Streptophyta > Magnoliopsida > Lamiales > Gesneriaceae > Haberlea > Haberlea rhodopensis. The sequence goes on along the minus strand of CAJQUN010000033.1, from coordinate 3,693,854 downwards.
AGATAGCATCGGCTGACATGTTTCCTACTAAATCCCCTTGACCATATGGTATGTCTTCTTTATTCTATCAAAAATTCTGGTATATTGTTGGTCCTATTGTTACGAATTAGTGTCTTGACTTCCTAAATTCTGGTGTCTTACTTAATTCTCTTAATTTTACCAATCTAGTCCTTATTCCAAAATCTCCCAACCTTAAATTAACTTCTCATTTTTGTCCGATTAGTCTTTGCAATGTGGCATACAAACCTGCTTCAAAAGCTATCTTCAATCGATCGAAACCCCATTTGCATCACATTAGCACATAAACACAATCAATCTTTATGCCGCATAGATTAATCATTAATAATGTCTTGGTCACTTATGAAATTAATCATTTCCTTAAAAAAAAAAAAAAGAATTAGGGTAAAGCTTGTCATATGGCTTTAAAACTGGACATGAGCAAAGTTTACAATAGAGTTGAGCGGGAGGTTCTTGAAATTTTTTACTTAGATTGGTTTTGCACATTCGTTTGTTAACCTCATCATGATCTGTGTTGTTCGCGAACGTTTCGAGCCGACTTGAAAAATATTTGATTCATATTCGAAATTATCGAATTTGAGCCGAACTCGAACATGTTCGAACTTTTTTCGAGCCGAACTCGAGCCCAAAATAAATTGTTCGATTGTCCGCAAATTTTTCGCGAACCCTAATATTTTATTTATATAATATTTTTTTATATTTAAATATATATATTAAAACATATGTTTGGATGCACAAACCCACTATCTTTACTATGAGTGGTGGAGAATTTTTAACTTTTTTGGGATGTACATGGGGCATCAAAGTTTGTACCTAAAGATTTCAACAGAAGTCATTAAAAGTCTATGAGATTTTGGATACCTATAGACTTTTATGGAGTTTTAAAAATTCAAGTTTGAATACCACCTGACTTTTTAAAAGTCTACGAAAGTCTGTCTTGAATACCATTAGACTTTTGTAGAGTATATAAAAGTCTGGATTGAATACCTCTAGACTTTTAAACTCCATAAAAATCATTAAAAGTCAATAAAAATCTATAACCAATACACCCCTTAGTCTCTCTCTCCAAAACCCAACTCATCGTTCTCCCTCCAGAAACCCTAGGTTAATTCTCTCCTTCAACATCCTCCTGTAGCCGCTCAAGATCAATTCCCCCTCGCTCAAGATCCATATCGTACAATTCAAGATTCGAGCCACTGGACTCCCTCCGATTATGTCGCTTTCTTCGTCGGCCAAGAGCGCCGCAGGTTCGTAACACCCACCATTCCGAGGCCCTCCGTGACGAGGTGGAAGAGGAGTTTGGATTTCAGACAGCTGGCGATTTGATTCCGCCATGTGAACAGAGTTTTTTCGAAGAACTTCTGACGTATCTTGAGGAGGATGACAGAAGTTCTACGGTTTTGAGTTGTACATGTTTTATTATATTTTTTATTTTGAATTTGAAATGCCCTGTTTTTTAGTTGGTGATTGATATTGATTTTTTATTTTTTATTTTAAATCAGATTGATATTTGAATTTTGATATAAGCTCAAAATTTTCGAATCGAGCTCGAATCCGAACTCTGTTTCGAACTGAATTTGAGCCGAAAATAATAAAAGTTCGAGCTTCGAATCGAGCTTCGAATATATCAATTCGAATTTGAACTCGAACTCCGAAATTTTCTTAAAATTCGGCTCGGTTTGGTTCGTTACGGCACTATTGTACATACTGTTTCATACTCTGTCATTTTTAATAGATCCAATTATGACCCTTTTAATCCTGAAAGAGGTATCAGACAAGGAGATCCTCTATCACCTTATCTGTTTCTTTTCTTTTCTGTACAGAAGCATTTAGTGCGCTGATTAGGAAAAAAAAGAAAACGGGGGGTTCAGGGTGGGTCAAGGTTTGTAAGGGAGATCCACCTGTTTCTCGCCTTTTATTTGCGGATGACACACATTCTTTTTGTCAAGCTATAGAGGAGGCAGCTGAATCAGTGACACAAATCTTAAATTCATATGGTTTGGCATCGGGACTGGAGATCAATTTACAGAAATTGTAAGGTCATGTTGCTAATTAATTCGGATAAAGGATAATTACGCAAAACCCGGATGACTAAAATATAGAATACAAATTAATGTGTTCCGGACCAAGACACATTATATTGGATAGGTATATATATATATATATATATATATATATATATATATCCCTTTAAAAGGCATCTGAAAAACTCATGCAAGTAAAGTTTTGGGGAGAAACAAGCACTAGATTTTGAAAAATCAGCAAGAAAGAAGCATGTATAGAGTGGTGCTGTGGAACAACTTGATTTCTGAAGGGATTCATGAATTTTGGACGATTTGGCTGGTGTTTTAGCTTCATATCTTGACCATTTGAAGTTATAATGGTTTATATTGAGTTTATAAACTAAAATAGTTTGAATTATTGCATTTGAGTTGAAATTGAAGCTGAAATCTTGCTGTAAATTAAGATCTGTTCGAATTAGTGTACATGCAGTAACTTGTTCGAATTTCTGGGAATACTTGGGTTTGAATTTGATGTTGTGGTCGGAATAAGAAATGTAGTGTTATGTAATAGCTTGCATTTGGCACTGGAATCACTCGATTTAGAGTAGATATGAAAGAGTTATGTTAATTTTACCAAAGTGTATACAATCTGAAAATGCAATACATTGTGTTATCTTTAATTTCCAACTGGAATCACTTAAAATTCGATTAGGTATGTAAAAGATATGCATTTTCTACTAAAATGTGCCAAGCTGGAAAATGTCAGCAGCCTTGTTTAGCATATAATATATGTTTCATCCTATTTTACCTAAGGATAATGTATGAATTTGGAAATGTGTTGAGCATATGAAATCTTCCATTTTGAGTTAGCTTTTAAATTAAACTGGACCTATATAATTTGGTTAAGTTTCGAAAGCGTTATGAGCCGATTACTATAGGCATGTAAGATGTCAGAATTTGCTACGGAACATATGTTTAGATACTTAGGTTGCTATGAATGAAGTATTTAAACGCTACCATGATATATTTGAGGTTTACAAGAACAAGTAATACTGTTTACTTGAGGATACTAGACTCGAATCGAGGAATACATGCATCTTTGGTATTACCTTGGCTGAGGTACATAGAAATCAGTTCTATCACGATTGTCTGACAAAGATGTGTGATGATCCCAGTGTATGATTTATTTGTCATTACTTGGCTTATGTGATTATTGGTGACATTGAGATGCATTTACCAGTTGGGTGTCGATGTGCAAAATAAAACGGTATGATATTTTGTAAACACGCAAAGATTCAGTTAATAAGATCAATATCACTGGACATATCAAGTTGATCATAGCTATTCTTTGATACCTGTATGATTCTTATTGATATCTATGGTATGGTGTTGTGGGGATGCTGGGCACACCGCTGGCTCAGTTAGGTAGTAGCTGTATCACCGAGTATATCACCATCGCCCAAACACGAGAGGATGAAGGGCTCACCACTGGCTTGGCGGAGGGGAGTTGTCGTAGCGCCAAGTGTGTCGCCATCTTGGCTCGAGTTTTATATTGTTGACGATCATCCCTTTGATTCTTGATATACTTACATCTTGAGATTATTGCTTCAGTACATGCATTGCATTCATGCACGGGATGCATCGCACAATAGTTTGGCATATTGTCCTAGTTTTATTGGTCTCTCGTACTGGGTACTGGGTAACTAACCCCCGTTGTGGGGGCTGTCATGTCTTTGTGTGTGGATATGTCAGGTAATACAGGTGGACAACTTTCAGATGCTCGCAAGGAATCATCTCGGAGTACCAGAGCTCAATGAGAGCGAGCTCAGGTATTATATTGTTGAGTTTTGAGTCCCAGAGTCGTGTTAGAGAGTTTTGTTTTAACTGTTGAAAAATTCTGGGGTATGCCCCGTGTAGATTTTGAGTTTTAAAGTATCTGGGAGATTTTTTAATATTTAATTGTATATGTGATGAATGATGTGTGTAATTATGAAATTGGATATATACTTTCAATTGGTTATATGAGTATATGTATAACATGTGGTATGTTACTCGTATGATGAGGTAATGCCGAAATTTTTAGGGCCACGTTTGTAAATTTTAAATTATACTTCCGTTGGTTACATTGAATTTATTATTGTGTGATTTAAACACTTGATTAGGATAGAGTCATCACATAAATCAACTATGGTCTTTAGCCATAATACTCAGAAGGACATTATGGATATCATTCAGGGTACAGGTTATGTAAGGACCCCAAGCCCTTAACCCTTAATTAGTGTATTAACCATTATGTGTGGCACATGCTTTCAATAAAAAGTCAATCGGGAAGCTCAAATGATGCTTACAAAATTCCTTTAATATTCAACGTTATAAGATCATCTCTACTAACATATAGACTCATAGAGTTGCCCATTACCATCCCCATTTTGCCACTTTTCACATTGTGGACTTTTATAAAAATTTGGGCAGAGTCTCCCCGTAAATTGAGCTATCCCAAAACAAAAGCACATCATATAATATAATTCTCGGCCAGGGAATACACAATACCCAACAGAATACTGAACACAAAGTAAATTCCCAGCCATGGAAGACACCACACATAAGACGACAAAAGTGGGTTTCAACACCCACATAATACACTAACGACTCTCATATCATTAGCAATTCTACCACAATTGCATGCAACATATAATGAAAGAGAGAAAGGCTCATGCCTTTATATACAACCCATATACAAGAATATCCATGCTCACAAGCGAGCATCATAAATGTGTATATAAACCTCGGGTGTATATAAGTACTCTATACGATACCGTGCTCCATCAAGCCCTGGTACCACGATACTGTGAGTGCATCCAATCAACAGCTCGAGCCCAGCTCCATAGCCATCGATGCACCTGTTCACCTGCCCCAACAGAGACAGCCCCCAACGGGGTGAGCATACCAATACACAAAATCTCATAATCACAATAATGAAATTCATAATTTACAACACAAGTAAATATTAATGAATTTTAAATGATACTCCCTGGATGGCAACATCCTCATCCGGGATTCCGTGTACTGTCCCTGTTCTCACAATCATCAAACTCATCAAATCTCATAAATCAGTAAATCAACACATTGATTTAACTCATAGCATGCCTGATTCTCAAGTATCAATAATCAATGATTCCAAGTTCATTATACATACAAATATAGATATCTCAATATCTAGTACTGATTTCTCAATTTCGCTATCAATCATAGATAGCTCAAATGCCTAGCATTTATTTTACCAATTTTCCATTATACCTAGACATCTCACATGTCTTATAATGAGTACATGATCCCACGATCATTCTCAGGCATCTCAAATGCCGTACAATAGTCATATAGGCCCAGTACCCCATATATATCAACACATAAATATAGCCATGCGCACAACCATCGATGAAGTCAATATACATTATGCATTTCACAAATGCTCTCATATAAAGTAATGCTCGTACGTCGCACGTACCTTAAATCTCCGAAGTCCGAGCCAAACCTTGCTCGAGTTCCATGCTCCGAGGAACGATGTGCTAACACGATAAATTAATTCACAATTAATTACGAACATGCAACCCATGCTCAAGCACACCCATAACCCTCAAAAATATTGTCAACACACGACAATAAACTAATATCGAAAATTGCTCAAGAATTCCCCACAAATTTTCGAACCTTCACAACACAAATCGAACCCAATTAAACACCATAATTCATCTAAACATGAATTAATCAATCAACAACATGAATAATCGCCCCACATGCCAAAACCCCCAAAATTCGAATTCAAAGCCCTAAATTCGAATCCAATTCCTCAATTTCGAACACAATCAAGCATCATAATGCATCTAAAACATGAATTAATCAATTACTAACAAGAATCATCACTCCTTGTCAAAAACCCCAAATTTTTCGAACGCTAACTCACGAAAATAGAGGTGAAATTCGAACCAAATGCAACAAATATTTTCGAACCAAAAAGTCTGAAATCATCGACTCAATAACAGCTCAAAAACGCCCCAAAAACACCAGAATAATCGTACCAAAAACATACCAAAATCGAGCCCCAAAAATCGGATGAACTCCAGTTTCGAACCCTACGCTTTTCTGGCAAATCCGAGCTCAAATCGCGACCAAACTTCAAATTGATGGTATGGATAGGAGCGCCTAGAAGAGACGAATCCAACGGCGGGTGGCACGCGCCGAACGGCGGCCGGACGGCGGCGGGCGAAGGCCTTTTGTGCGCGGGGGTCAAAGGGGATCGAGAAGTGCGCGGGTGCGGGGAGAGAGAAACAAAGTGGGAAAAATGGTTCCGATAATTAAAATCTCGGGTTCAACTGGTATTTATAGCAAAAATACCCCGAAATACTAATAGTCCCACAAATACATCATGATTCATTAAAAATCATCTGTTTTCAAAAGTTCTCTCTCTAACTCAAAAACCCCCTACTGGTGCCCACACCAAGCACCCGAGATTCCGAGTCACACTAAAAACCCAACTCACGGGTTTTCACCGAAATGAGAATACGATCTCAACCTCGGGATCCAACGATCCCAACTACTCAAATAGACGAGCCCAGAAGGCCCAACACCTCGATTAAACTCCAATTGCCACGTAAAATAACTTTACGGGTTATTAACACTCCGGGATTAACATCCATAATTTCTGGTCATCACAGGTTAGGTGGTGGACAAGCATGACAAATACTTAGGCTTACCCACAATTATGGGTATGTGAAAGAAAGAAGTGTATCAGGGATCTGGTGTGGTCTAGAATATAGGGCTACGATGAGATATTCTTATCCAGAGCGAGTAATGAGATCCTTGTTAAGTCGGTAATTCAAGCAATACAAACCTATGTTATGAGTTGCTTCAAATTACCGGATTATCTTCTACAAAAGATTGAGTAAATGATTGCTGACTTCTGGTGGGGTTGATAGGGGAACAAGTAAGATTCACTGGATTCAATAGCTTGATGTGCCGAAGTAAAGAGGGATGGGGGACTTGTGTTTAGAGACCTAAAGCCATTGACATTGATATAATATCCAAACAAACATGGAGGCTAATGACTAACCCAAATAGCTTGCTTGGCAGATTGCTAAAAGCAAAATACTACCGGTGGATGATTTAATGGATGCTACTAACAAGGCATGTTCCTCACTTACATGGCCAAGTCTACGTGAAGCAAAAAATATGCTACGGGAGGGTCTCCGATGGCATGTTGGCGATGGTAAATCAATACGAGTGTGGAAAGATAGGTAGCTTTTGAGAGCAAATTTATTTCAAATCTTATCACTCCACAGCTGACGGGTCTCGAGGAGCTTTGATCGACTTTCATACTGGTGTTTGGAACTTGGAGGCTTTAGGGAATATGTCCTGGAAGGAGGATGTGTAAGGAATCCGACTATCAAATAGCGCAGCGGAATAAAACATTATCGGATTCCAGCCATGGACCTATACGAAGTTTATCATATCTAGTGTCGAGAGTTATACCTTTGTAGCGTGTTTGATGCAGAAAACGTCCACGAGTTCCACGAGTCGTCTAGAAAAACTTTACACCTTTGCCTCTATGGTATCCACATGATCAAATCGATGAAGGGATGTTGTAATTATCAAGTTGCTAGACTTGATAATTCAACCGGGAAGGGATGAGCCACCAAGATACGAGACGGCGGCTGCTCCTTTCAACTTTTTGAAAAAGTGGTTCTAGGTTTCGTAAAATCTCAATTTTCGTCTGATCCAACCTAAACCTAGCAACTCTGATACATATAGATATTAATAAGGCGGCTTAGAAGATTAGGGTTTTTTCCGAAAAACCCTTAGCTTATGCGCACTCTATATCCGTATATTTATATATATATATATATATACATATATATTATTATAAATATATATTATTATATGATTAGGACACTTTCTAATCAACTTAATTCATCCAATGAATTTTATCTCCCTTTATCGATTTAATCTTTTGTGCGACCCGTTAGGATCTTGCAACGTTGTCAGTGATATAAAATCTCATTTTATGTCCCAAGCAATGAGCGGTATCTAGCAACACATCAAGGCTACCCAAGTTATAAGAATGTTATTGACTCGACATTACCTATGGCTTGTGATAATAATCTCCATGTAACTTAACCCCTTTGTCATATGTGTTTAGATTAAACACGAGTCATGGAATAAGTCATACTAGTATAGGTCAATCTTATATTTACTTGATCCCCGAGTAGACTAGAATAAACGAATAAGCTCCATATCACATATCGACTCATTCGAGCATGGCAATGCATCTTAGTCTAACTTGATCAAGGGCCCAAACACTTCTCATGTTATATAGGATGGACAAATCATATCTTGATCACCCAACATACCTTTACATAATTCGTACTGTATCTAATGATTGTCTTTATAGTTTACCCTGTTACAGGTAACATTTGATATCAAGATACACAACTCCTTATGTTGGGATCTCTGGTGATCGCAAGTCTTAAGGATTACATACACTATTATCACTATGAGAATTGCTTATGACATTCATATAACTATCTATGTAGCATTCTCATGGTGGGTCTGTCCAGTACATAGTTCTCTAACATGCACCCATGTGTTGAATCGATATCTCATATCCATGAACAAATTCATCAATCAAGACATACTAGTCTCAATGCATTATCATTATCATAATTCATGATAATACTTGACTATGAACGATCTTTAAGAATAATACAATTTTATTCTAAGAACATTAATATATATATATATATATATATTCATATTACACAAATACTGGAATAATATATAATAATGAATTGCCATTAATAAAATCATATTACATTGTATGCCAAAATCAATCATCTAATGAGTTGTCTTATGGCATATCCCAACATGATGTTGATGAAATACTTAAAATTCTATTTGGGATTATCACTCGGACATACAAGTTTGGCAGTGTTCTAAGAATGGTCACTACATTGTTAATTCTCGATATCATTTTTGAGGAGCAAAAAACAGGGAGTAGTAGCCTTGTATGTGACGGAATTTGGGATTCTTTTGGAAGAGCAAAGTTCCTAACAAGGTCAAAGTATTCACCTGGCGTGCAATGAAGAATGCACTACCTTTACGTGCAAATTTAAAGCTGGAGGGTTTGATCGATCAGGCTGAATGCCCCCTGTGTCTCTCTCCATTGGAATCTGGTTCACTCTTCCGTGACTATGATTATGCTCGTCAATGCTTGGCCATATCATCTTTACAGAACACGCCCATATTTACTGATGCTCATAATGTTGAGGAATGGGTTTCCTGTTGGGAATTTGACCCTCCAAATTCACCCCCCAGGATCTGCACCTTTTATGTGGAAAGCAAGCAAAAATGAGAAATAATGAGCATACTAAGAATTTGACTAGATTCTAAAACAAGAGAGAAATTTTTCTAAAGCCAAAAGTTGCTAGACAAGCTATTGATTGGTGCACTTAAACCAAAGACCTCAAACCTTCTTTTATAGGTAGGATTTGCGCAAATCCTATTATTTTCTTCTATGTGGGACTAAAGCCCAATCCAACAATCTCCACCTTGTGGCTTTGTCGTCCCACAACACTCCACCTCGATGAAGATCTTCATAGTTTCTGCTACCAACACTACAATACAGTCATAATTCTCCATATTGAGAATTACCATGCTCCACCAGAAAAGCATATCCCACTCAAAATAAGTCATTCCAAGCATTTCAATTTGGCCCATGTAGAAAAATAACATTGCTGAAAAATTATGGTGCAACTCCAACGTTTTGGCTCTCCTGGAAGTTAATCAGTCATCGACATGAATTTCCACCACACACCTTGCATCAATGCCAAACCAATACCTGTGTGCAAACTGTGACCCGCTAACATTTTACATCTTTTTTCATGGCAACTTGGGGACAACGGCATGCTTTAAGGATGTACATGTCCTTTTTCATAGGACATCAAAAGAGGAGACAATGTTAGCTTCGTTTTTAGCATCTCCACTTGCTGATACAGAGCAATTTGTCGAACCCGCTCCAGCTCTTGGACAATTTTTCTTGATGTGGCCAGGTGATCCACATCCCCAACAGGATTTCTTCACGAAGTTCTTCTTCTTCCAATTATGAGCCACAATTGCAAAACTTTCATGTGAACGGTTACTTACGCCACGTCTCCTCGCTTCAGAAAGAAGCTTACTAGTAACATCTGAGAAAATGATTTTCTCCTTCCCATGAATCAGTATCGGCTTCATGAGCTCATACGAACGTGGAAGAGACCAGATGGTCTCAAGGCCTGATCCTCATCATCAATTTTAACTCCAATAGATTCCAGTTCCGAAACAATGCCATTGAGAACACTTAAATGATCTAAAATAGTAGTACCCTCATTCACTCTTTCAGATACACCCGATTTGAGACGCTCTTTGTCTTATACAACTCTTCTAGTTTTTCCAGAGTTCCTTCGCCGTAGACATTCCATGCACATTTGCAAGAACATTTTTGGCTAGGCACAGACGGATTGCACTTGTTGCTCTCAAATCCAGATCCTCCCAATCTTCGTTGCTCATTCCAGCTTTGCTTGTTGCACTAGTCGTTCCACCAGTCGAACTAGTATCACTGCTGCTTTTGGGGAATACTCTGTCCTTCAACGCCTTGTGTAAGCCAGACTGAATCAACACATCACTGACTTGCACTTGCCACAAGCCAAAGTTGATTTTTCCATCAAGTTTCTCCACATCAAATCTGACTGCATTTGAAACTCTACTTCCCGACATTGACTTGTGATACTTTGATGAATTTTACCGTAGATCTGAATAGTACACACTAAGTAAGCTCCCAGGAAAGAGAGAATCTCGATCTTTCCTGGACAGAACTTCAAGATTCCCAGGAAAATTGGTGGGGTCACACTGGTCCCACTTAAATACCAATTTTCCTAGACAGAACCTCCTTAGTCAATAACCTCCTTAGTCATTACATAGTCGCCTACCACACCAAAGCTCCACCGCCGCAAAGGACCCAGGCTCCGATACCACTTGTTGGGAATTTGACCCTCTAAATTCACCCCAGGATCTGCACCTTTTATGTGGAAAGCAAGCAAAAATGAGAAATAATGATGACACAATGATTTAACGTGGAAAACTGCCAAATCAAGAGAAAAACTACCAGGACCAGAGAAGAAAATACACTATATGGAAAATTATTACAACCACACAATTTTTCTTCTCACCCCAAACACACCCACAAAGTTTTCCCACTATATGGCCGGGTTATTGTTTGGAAAAGATGAAAAATTCAGGGAAGGTTCAGTCCTAAGATTTCATTAGCAATTTCCACAAGGGAAAGAGTGAAATTTTCTCTCTTTCATGGCAAATGATCATTTGGAGGTGGATTGCATCGCTGTGGTACACGGCATCAACTACACAGACAACTCTAGGGCTCCAGCTGAGGTTCTTTTTGATGAAATACAGTCCATGGTTAGGCTCTTTGAGAGTTTTTCTTCACTGCATGTTACTAGATCCGGTAATGAAGTAGCACACATGTTGGCTAAGGAGGTTGCTTATGATTGTGAAGGTGTTTTTATTCTCTACCATTTTCATGATGTATAAACTTTCTTGTTTTTAAATGATGATATCATTCACTCTAAAAAATAATTATAATAATAGAAGATGAATCAAGGTGTATATGTAATAAATACTGATATGTAAGTAGGCACATACCTGATATTTATGTGATCTGCATCAAATTGTAAAATCTGGACATCTCAAACAGTTGGATACAAATCCATTTAATTTTCTTGTTATATAGTTAATCGGAGATAAATCTTCTTTAACTGAAAATAACGTCTTGCGTTTGTGAATATATTGATAATCATTTGAAACCCAGTTGAATTTTAATTTTATGTTAAACAAAATATTATATTTTTCTGAAATCTCTTGAAATTGGCTTTAAACTGACGTCTCTTGAAACTCGGCTAATACCCGGGCTCATTTGCAAGTTAAATTCATTTAAAGTATGATGTTTTTCTCTTTGATTTTTTGAGAGAGATAATCTTACATGTGTTGGAAAAATGAAATAAATAAATGAAAGAACAAAAATATTTGAGTGCTCGATCGATCGAGCATTATGGCTCGATCGAGTCAGAAAATTTTATGTTCTTTTGTTGCAGGAGCTCGATCGATCGAGCCCTGTTTCTGTTGATGAAATGGTGTGTCCATTCACGTACGGGTGCAATTTTTCGCGATGTGGTGCCTCCAAATGGTGTCCATTTGGAGTTATTTCTTGGTTTACTATAAATACAACAATTCCCTCATTGATTAAAAATGATTTCGAAATATACATAAAACCAAAAGATTAAATTGAGAGCATTTTGTTTGTTCATCAAGTTTCTTCTTTTGAGTACTTTGAACCTTTGTGGTTTTAGGACGTGTGATTTGGAGTGCTTCTATCACAAGGCATAGTCGTTGTCTCTTGGGAGACAAATTGCCATAGCAAACAGCTAGCACCAAGGCGGGGCAATATTTTCTTAAGGATGAAGATTACAAATCTCGCATCGATATAAAACGTTGAAGTCATTGTTCTGTTTGTTACTACATTCCTGAGATGCGCTTTGAGCGAGAAAAATTTACAACACACTTAAGACAATATCGGCACAAATGGCTTCTTCGAGTGCAACGACGACTCCTGTTCATCATGGTGGAAGACCTGAAAAGACCAATGGGAACGATTTCAAGCGGTGGCAACAAAAGATGCTCTTTTACTTGACCACACTGAGTTTGGCAAGGTTCTTAACCGAGGAGGCTCATTCGGTTGAAGAGGGAGAGACTGACACCCAAAAGAGGGCATCACTTGACGCATGAATCAAAGCGACTTCCTATGCAAGAACTATATCTTAGACAATAAATTATATAACGTTTATTGTCTTGTGAAAACATCAAAGGAACTATGGCACCACTAGAAAAGAAGTACAAAATCGAGGATGCCGGCATGAAGAAATTCATAGTTGGACAGGTCCTGGATTTCAAGATGGTTGATACCAAGCCTGTGATGGCGCAAGTGAAAGATCTACAAGTGATCTTGCATGACATTAATGCGGAGGGAATGAGTCTAAGTGATTCATTCCAAGTCGCCACTATGATTGAAAAATTGTCTCCTATGTGGAAGGACTTCGAGAACTATCTGAAACACAAAATGAGATGAGTCTTGAAAATCTTGTAGTCCAACTACGAATCGAGGAGGACAACAAAGTTTCCGAGAGGAAGGCTGGTAGGTTTCAAATGGAACCACGGGCTAACGTAGTTGAACAAAGAACCGGATCAAAGCGTAAGTTTGACGGTACGACTTCCAACAATGGCAAGGCAAAAAAGTTCAAAAGAAAATGCTATAAGTGTGGAAAACCCAATTACATGGCAAAGGATTGTCGTAACAAAGACACTCGTGGGAAAGCAAAAGATCAAGTCAATGTGACCGAACATGATTGAATCTCGGATGACTTGAATGATCTAATGTTAACAACTGTGATCTTTGAAGCGAACTTGATGGACAATCCTATGGAATGGTTCGTCGAGTCTGGTGCAACCCGACATGTGTGCTCAGACAATGCCATGTTCTCCACACACACTCCAATAAGTGGGCGCCAACTCTACATGAGAAACTCCACTATATATATGGAAGGTGGTTCTAAAGATGACTTCGGGAAAGGAATTGACTTTGATAGATGTCTTACATGTTCCCGACATCCTAAAGAACCTGATATCCGGATCGGCTCTAGTCAAGGCGGGTTTTAGACCAGTTTTTGAATCTGGAAAGATTGTACTCTCCAAAAATGGAGTTTTTTGTAGGAAAATGCTATATGGAGAAAAGCCTATTCAAAATGAACGTAATGACGGTTATACGTCTATTTGATAGCAATAAAGTGAATGATTCTACTTATTTGATTGAGTCTTGTAATTTATGGCATTATCGTTTGGGTCATATGAATTATGGTTCACTTAACAAATTAATGAAGTTAAACTTATTGCCTCAGATGAATGTTACTTGAAACATAAGTGTGAGACTTGTGTCGAGGCCAAGTTAACAAAACCGCCATACATTCAATTGAAAGAACTACAACACCTATTGAATTAATTCATACGGATCTATGTGATTAAAGTTTTGGAAACTAGAGGTAGGAAAAAGTACTTCATTACTTTCATTGATGATTGTACGATATATTGTTACGTCTATTTGCTAAGAAGCAAAAGACGAGGCCTTGGAAGTATTTAAACAATACAAAAATAAAGTTGAAAATAAACTTAGCAAAAAGATAAAGAACGTTCGAAGGGATAGAGGTGGAGAATATGGAACACCGTTTGAAGAATTTTACACTGAGTATGGCATTATTCACCAAACCATTGTCCCCTATACACCACAATCAAATGGTATTGCCGAACGTAAAAATCGTACTCTAAAACAGATGATGAATGCTATGTTGATAAATTCTGGATTACCACAAAATTTGTGGGGGGAAGCAATCATGTCGGCCAACTACATTCTAAACAAAATACCACACAAAAGTAAGGATGCAACTCTTTATGAGTTATGGAAAAGTCACAAACTTTCCTACAAATACTTGAAAGTGTGGGGGTGCTTGGCTAAGGTAGAAGTACCAAAACCAAAACAAGTGAAAATAGAGTCTAAAATAATAGATTGTGTATTTATTGGTTATGCTAACAATAGTAGTGCATATCGATTTTTAGTACATAAATCTGAAATAAGTGATGTGCATGAAGGTACAATCATGGAGTCAAGAAATGTGGTATTTTTTGAAGAAATATTTCCCTACAAAACTAACAAGGAAATGAGCCCTAAGAAAAGGGTGTAGGAATATGCTAACCATGACTCTATTGAGAAAGTAGAACCACGACGTAGCAAGAGAACCAAAGTGGCTAAGACTTATGGTCCTGAGTTCATGGAATATATGTTGGACAATGAACCAAGATCGGTTAGTGACACATTAACTAGCCCTGATGCTCTTATATGGAAAGAGACTATTAATGTCGAAATAGAATCCATAATGCAAAACCACACGTGGGAATTGGTAGACCTTCCAACTGGAAGTAAACCATTAGAATGCAAATGGATTCTTAAAAGAAAATATAAGTCTGATGGTTCAATTGATAAGTACAAGGCAAGACTCGTGGCAAAGGGATATAGACAAAAAGAAGGCCTTGATTACTTTGATACATATTCACCAGTCACGAGAATTAAGTCCATTAAAGTGATCATTACTATCGATGCTCTAAACAATTTAGAGATATATCAAATGGATGTAAAATTGGCATTTCTCAATGGGGAACTTGAGAAGAAAATTTATATGAAACAACCCGAGGGGTTTGTGGTTCCCGAACAAGAGAAAAAGGTGTGTAGACTCGTTAAGTCATTGTATGAGCTTAAGCAAGCGCCGAAACAATGACATGAAAAATTTGACAAAGCAGTGTTGTCAAATGGTTTCAAAATTAACGAGTGTGACAAATGCGTATATATGAAAAACACGCCTAAAGCATATGTAATAGTATGTTTGTACGTTGATGATATGCTCATAGTGGGAAGCAACTTAGAAATCATCAACGCAACAAAGAAAATGTTAATAAAACATTTTGAAATGAAAGATATGGGTGAAGCTGATGTAATACTTAGAATTAAGATCTCCAAGATATCCGAAGGATGAGTATTGTCGCAGTCTCATTATGTTGAGAAAATTCTTGAGAAATTTCTCGCGAATTCGGTTAAAAACAAAGGAGACCATGTCATGCAATTAGAATACTCAAGGATAATTGGCAGTCTCGTGTATCTCATAAACTTTACACGCCCTGATATTGCATATGCGGTTGTCAAATTAAGTAGATTCACGAGCAATCCAAACAATGACCATTGGAAAGCATTGACGAGGGTAACTTAAATATTTAAGATATACCTTGAAATATGGATTGCACTATACAAGATATCATGCTACATTGGAAGGATACAGTGATGCAAATTGGCTATCAGAGACTCATGACTCCAAGTCGACAAGTGGTTATGTGTTTACCGTCGGAGGGGCTTCAGTGTCGTGGAAATCTACCAAGCAAACTTGTATTGCTAGATCCACTATGGAATCTGAATTCATAGCTTTGGATAAAGCGGGAGAAGAAGCCGAATGGCTTAGAAGTTTCTCGGAAGAAATTCCTTGTTGGGAAAAACCTGTGCCTGCAATTAAAATACATTGTGATAGCCAATCTGCTATAGGAAGGGCACAAAGTAGCATGTATAATGGTAAGTCTAGACATATATGTCATAGACACAATACTATTAAACAATTGATCTCAAATAACTTTATGTCCATTGACTACGTGAAGTCAAAGGAAAATATTGTGGATCCGCTCACGAAAGGCTTTCCTAGAGATCAAGTATATAGTTTATCGAGGGGAATATGATTAAAACCCTATAATCAAAATCTTGTGGTGCATGAACAAACTATGTGAATGGAGATCCCATGATCTAGGTTCAAAAGAGAACCAAACTACGAGATTGTATAAACACCTTGGAGAATTAATCTCCGACCCATTTCTATGATAAGGGGTGTAGCCTGCAAAAAGGGTACGAGGATAGGAAAAACACCTTTAATGATTCCTAAGGCATATTAGATATGTTGGAGTATAGCGGGATACTCTTTTAGGAGATCACCTATGTAGTGCGAAGTGTGGCCGCTTCAAAGAATGGGAATCACTTACGAAACCAAGCGTGGTCCATGGCCGAAACGGACACAACCGTTAGAAACCAATACGGAGGTTAGAATTATTATGGTGTGGGTTCAATTGTCTTGGTTTACACCAATGACTAAATAGTTCAAGACTACAAGTTCACTATTAAGTCAAGTAATCCGATTGAATACTACTACGAAAGATTCAAAGCCGTAAGCTATCTCTCCAGATGCCATAATAGTTCGTCAAAGCACTCAATTGCATACATGCATTAATTTAATTCATGTAGGGGATTGTTGGAAAAACGAAAAAAATAAATGAAAGAAAAAAAAATATTTGAGTGCTAGATCGATCGAGCACTATGGCTCGATCGATTGAGCTCGTC
Source organism: Haberlea rhodopensis (assembly GCA_907163345.1). Lineage (NCBI taxonomy): Eukaryota > Viridiplantae > Streptophyta > Magnoliopsida > Lamiales > Gesneriaceae > Haberlea > Haberlea rhodopensis. The sequence goes on along the minus strand of CAJQUN010000033.1, from coordinate 3,676,700 downwards.
AAAAAATTTTGGTTCTTTTGTTGCAGGAGCTCGATCGATCGACCCTGTTTCTGTTGCATGAAATGGTGTGTCCGTTCACGTTCGGGTGCGATTTTTGGCGATGTGGTGCCTCCAAATGGTGTCCATTTGGAGTTATTTCTTGGTTTACTATAAATAGAACAATTCTCTCATTGATTAAAAATAAGATTTCGAAATCTACATCAAACCAAAAGATTAAATTGAGAGCATTTTGTTTGTTCATCAAGTTTCTTCTCTGAGTGCTTTGAACCTTTGTGGTTTGAGGACTTCTGATTTGTAGTGCTCCTATCACAAGTCATAGTCGTTCTATCTTGGGAGACAAATTGACATAGCAAACCGTTAGCACCAAAGCGGACAATATTGTCTTAAGGACGGAGATTACAAATCTCGCCTCGACATAAAACGTTGAAGCTATTGTTCTATTTGTTACTAGATTCCTGAGATACACTTTGAGAGAGAAAAATTTACAGCAACATGTTGCACAGACTTTACAAGGCAGCACATAAGTTTAGAAGCTGTAATATCTAATGAAATAGTATTTTAAGTTTACCCTCTTATTTGAATAACTTTCTATTTTCAAACTAATTGAAATGGTTTTGAACCATTTCTTCTACTTATGATGATGCTGTAAATAGAAGACATTCTGGGGTTTACGAGTCAGAGCATCATCTGTCAAATTTGCTTGACCCGGATGGTACTCAATCTCGCAGTCATATTCCTTTAACAGATCCATCCACCTCCTCTGCCTCATATTCAACTCGGATTGAGTAAACAAGAATTTCAAACTCTTGTGGTCCGTATATATTGTGAAAGTGGCCCCATAAAGATAATGTCTCCATATTTTCAAGGTGAAATAATAGCTGCTAGTTCTAAATTATGCACATGATACCTTGTCTCATGGGGTTTCAACTGCCTTGCAGAGATGCATCAGTGTAAACATTGAACATTTCATTCTCTGTTGGTATAATTAATATCGGGGCTGAAGTTAAACGATGCTTCAACTCTTTAAAACTCACTTCACAAGCTTCAGACCACATAAACTTAACTCCTTTTTGAGTCAGCTATGTTAGTGGCTTAGCGATATTGGAGAAACCCTCTATGAACCGTCTGTAATACCCTGCCAAGCCCAAGAAACTATGAATTTCTGTTACTGAAGTTGGAGCAGACCACTGAAGTACTGCTTCCACCTTTTTAGGATCAACTGCTAATCCTTCCCTTGATATAACATGACCCAAGAATCCTACTTCCTCTAGCCAAAATTCACATTTGCTAAACTTAGCAAATAACTTTCTTTCCCGTAAAATTTGCAATACCGTCATCAGATGTAATTCGTGGTCCATCTTATTCTTGGAGTATACCAGGATGTCGTCAATGAAGACAATTACAAACTGATTCAGAAATGGTTGAAATATCCAGTTCATCAAGTCCATAAAAATAGCAGGTGCATTAGTCAATCCGAACGGCATTACTAAGAATTCATAGTGCCTATATCTCATTCGGAATGCAGTCTTTTGTATATCTTCATTTCTCACTCGGATATGATGATATCCCGATCTTAAATCGATCTTTGAGTAAACAGAAGTCCCCTGCAGCTGGTCAAACAAGTCATCAATACGGGTGAGAGGATACTTATTCTTCACTGTTACATTATTAAGTTGTCGATAATCTATACACAACCTCATCGAACCATCCTTTTTCTTTACGAATAACACTGGAGCTCCCCATGGTGACACGCTAGGACGTATATAGCCCTGGTCAATCAGTTCCTGCAATTGAGCTTTGAGTTCTCTCAGTTCTGCTAGTGCCAATCTATATGGTGCTCGAGAAATTGGGGACGCATCCGGCACTAGTTCGATCCCAAACTCCACTTCTCGTACTGGAGGAAAACCCGGAATTACTTCAGGAAATACATCAGCAAACTCTGCAACCACTGGTATATCAGTAATTCTCACTAACTTCTGATCTGAGACGTCCAAGGCGTAGATGAGATATCCTTCACTCCCTTGATTCAACAATTTTGACATTCTTACAGCAGATATTAAAGGAATCCTGGGCTTAGAACCTTGACCATAGAACGTCCACATATTACCCTGATCAGATCGAAACTCCACAACACGCTGATAGCAGTCAATAATAGCCTGTTTAAAACATCAATCCCCACAATACAGTCAAAACCATCCATCTCCAAAACTATCAAATCTGTCTTCAGATCATTGCCCTCATAAGAAATACAACAGTCATACAAAATTCTGGTAGTAGAAACACTGTTTCCGTGGGTGTCGATTGGTAGCGTTTATCGTGTACGCCCAAATTAACCCCACTCAATCCTCAAGATTGATAACAATAATGTAGTAGCGTGAGTAGGGATCGATCCCACGAGGAGGTGTGAATTCTTGTGTTAATGAAAATCAAAATCAAAAGAATAAAAGATGGGGTTGTGAATGAATTATACTAATTAAAATTAAAACTAAAGATTAAAGTAACGAAAGCGATTCTTGGTATCGGTCGACTCTTCCTTAGAATTATCATCTATTTCATCGATTCACAAAAGACTCAATTTTTCATATGAATATTCATCGTTGGACGTTTAATCCAATAATCAAAGTCCTATCTCACCTTACGTTTAGTTAAGTAGCCCAAGCGTTCTAGTTTAACCCTTATCAAACAATCAATCAAAATACAAGCGATTAAGATTTAAATCGATGATAGCATATGAACTAGTGAGATCGATGAAGCTAAACAACATAATCCAAGCGTCTATGTTTAATCTAGTCAAGTGTTCTTCCTAAGAATTTAACAAACTCACAAGCGGAAATTCATCAATCTTAGTTGCTTCGTAAATTAGAGGGATCAAACGATTCCGTATTTGATATCTAATTTAGCGTTAGATTTCATGCAAGTTATTAGGTTGTCAATCCAATAAACAAACACAACAATCATATCAATAAAATCAGAAAAACTCTTGATACTCAATAAAATTGATAATTAAAGCGTAAGAATCTCCCCAAGATAAATAAATTCCAAGGATTTGTCTTCCTCAACCAAGAATTAAAATCTAACTAGACATAATCTAAGAAAAACAATAAATAAAAGCAAGGGAAAGAAAACTAATCCGATCTCCGCTCGTCGAGGTGTCAATCCCGCCTTCGCTTCGATCTTCGTAGCGTTCTTCAACAAAATTGAGAGAAAAATTATAAAACTATCCTAAACTACTCTACCCTAACTATCTAGATGGTTAAAAGGTCTGAATTTCGAGTATATATGTATTGGGAGGCTGATGGAGTAGGTTAGAATCCATGTGGGAAGGAAAGAAATCAAGTTTTTTAATTTTCCAAAAGTCTTCAGGCGTAATTACGCGTATAATGGCGTAGCTACGCCTAGACATGCCGTAGCGTTGGCGTAATTACGCCTGTGAATGGCGTAATTACGCCTGTCCATCATTTTTCTGGCGAGTTTTGTATTTTGGCCATAACTTTCACATACGAACTCCGAATTCGACGAGTCAGCTGTCCACGCGAAGATAACTCAAAGTTCTACAACTTTTATATGGACCACATTCCCAAAACTTGGCTGGAATACATAGAAATTTGAGGAGAAAGGAGCAACATGTGTCTTTGATTCCGGTTTTTTCCTCTTTTCTTCAACTTTATTGCTTCTTTCATCATTTTAGCTTGATTTCTTCACCTTTCCCTACATTTACACAAATATACGATTAGGTAGCATATGTATCAATTTATCCATCAAAATATACCAAATCGTAGACAATTAAGTGCAATAGATGTGTCTATTTCTAGTCACATCAAACACCCCCATACTTACTCTTTACTCGACCTCGAGTAAATCAGACAAAACTAAAATCTTTTTGCTTGGCTCATAGCATCAAAACAAACTAACTTGTCCTCACTTTTATGCCTCAACAATTATAAACATGCATAGTAATGAAAGGCGGTGAAAAATTAACAGTGGAACAATTTCAATCCCTATACATTTCATACTCAACAAAATAGTGAACGTGTGTGTGTGGTCATAAACAAGTGTTGTGTACAAATTATAGTTCCAAAATATGTAAATCCACAATAGTTCAAGTCATACACTAACACAAGTATAAGCTCACTTGCACACTCTTCTCCACTATCTTAGCTACTTTGCAAACATAAATCAAGTAGGTCTTTATTAGCTTGTAGCTTGGCCTAGGTATTGGCTTATGAAAGAAAGGGTAAGGATATTCAAACAAGAGAGTATGATGAAATGCACACTAAAAGCTTCTCTTCTTGTATGAATTTTCAAACCTTGTTCATTTTTTTCAAGGTTTATTTCAACATTTTTCTTCTTTAGTGCCTTGGCTCCCCTTGGAGTCATATTTTTATCTATTTTCTCAAGGCATTCCTTTTTCTTTCATGCATTCCATTCTTTTGACAATTAAGCTCACAAATATACTTCAATGATTCCCAAGTGCATTTGAATGAAATACATCATACTCCCTTAAAAGGTATGGATTAAAATCACATTTAGGCTCATTAGGGAAGGATGATAAGCTAGTCAAGGAATGTTGAATGGGGGTCTTGAGTATGCTTAGCATACTCCCATTCTTTTACATTAAGGCTCAAAAAGGGTACTAGAGATTGATTTTGTTTACATGGTAGGCTTGAAAGGCTCAAACGCATCAAAGATTGCCTATATCACTTTCATGTTTGCAAGTAGTCTAGACATACGCCTCAAAGAGCATGTAGTTAAGTTCTAGCATGTATTAGAGACTTCTTAAGACTATCACAAAGTTACACAATCTTCACTAAGCTATGCACACTTCACAAGCCATGACAATAATGTGCTCAAAATATTCAACTACTAAGTTAAAGTAAACTTTGCATTAGAGTTCAAAGTGTTCCAAGGTTAACAATTCACCTATGTTCAAAAGCATGCATGATATCAATTAGGTTTCATCATGGGCTAGTGATTCTAAGCATGTGTTCATTACTAACTATGAGCTCAAAATTTTCAAAATTTTTGATTTTTTTGTATTTTTGTAATAGAAAAGCAATAACACACCACTACTCTCCCCCATACTTATATCTTACATTGTCCACAATGTAAGGCAAAAATACAAGAAAAGAGAATCTACCTACTAAAGCAAAAATAAAAAAAATAAAAGGGAGAAAGGAAACTAACTCCCCTTGGGTTGCCTCCCAAGCAGCGCCTCTATTTAACGTCGGTGGCCCGACGCCAATCTTCTCGCTTAAGACGATGCCTATTTGCCTTGAACCTCTTGGAGGGTTTTTGTCTTTTCACTATGTCGCCTTCCTCCAAAGAAGTCAGTTGAGGTCGATCAAGATCTACCTCATGGCATCCTTTAACTTGTCGTCCCCTATGCTCGCCTTTGGGAATCTCATTCTGGTAAGATTCCTTGTTATCCACATCGACCTCTGTTTGTTCTTCAAGTATTGATGGCATCAGTACCATCGTTTCTGGAGTTTCTACCTCTTTGCCACTGTCCAAGGTGTTGTCTTCGAAAAAATAGTCCCAAGGATCCATTTCATCATAGTATTCTTTCGCCGAATCCTCTTCCACAGCACATGATTCATCTAAGTAATCAACATAGTTCTCAGTTGGAAACATACCATTCGGAGTTGTAGGATGTACAAGCTCCTTTTCTTCTATTGGCACATGTGTCTCCTCTTCTAGCTCGGGTGGCATCAGTACCACCTTCTCCATAGTCTCTTCTTCTTCATCACTCCATGATTCGAATGCAATCATGGTCTCCTTTTGTGCTGCTATCCGATCGATCGATCTTATTAGTTGCTCCATTTGGTTACCCAAATTCTGAGTGCTAGCCCTGAATTCCTGTTGAAATTGCAAAGTACTATCAGTAAGTTTTGAAACAAGATCCTCTAAAGACTCACCAGGGGTATGGTATTGAGGTTGTTGTGGCCATGGCGGGTATTGTGGTATGTATGGCGGTAGATAGGACTGCATGTAAGGTGGAGGTGGGCTCATCCATTGATTGTCATAGTTGAGATTGGGATGATCACTCCAACTTGAGTTGTATGTTCTTTGTCCACTCCCTACGCCAAGTTGGTGCACAAGATACGCCAATTCGTCTAGTCGCCTATAGTCCTCCATGAAAAGATCCAATTTTTAAGAAATCAACCTGTAAGCACGAACAAACAAGAGTAGCGGTGTGGGGGAAAGAAAGAAATAAAACGAAATAGAGAAAAAAAAACAGAAAATATTAACACAAAAATATACAACGCCTCCCCGGCAACGGCGCCAAAATTTGGTAGCGTTTATCGTGTACGCCCAAATTAACCCCACTCAATCCTCAAGATTGATAACAATAATGTAGTAGCGTGAGTAGGGATCGATCCCACGAGGAGGTGTGAATTCTTGTGTTAATGAAAATCAAAATCAAAAGAATAAAAGATGGGGTTGTGAATGAATTATACTAATTAAAATTAAAACTAAAGATTAAAGTAACGAAAGCGATTCTTGGTATCGGTCGACTCTTCCTTAGAATTATCATCTATTTCATCGATTCACAAAAGACTCAATTTTTCATATGAATATTCATCGTTGGACGTTTAATCCAATAATCAAAGTCCTATCTCACCTTACGTTTAGTTAAGTAGCCCAAGCGTTCTAGTTTAACCCTTATCAAACAATCAATCAAAATACAAGCGATTAAGATTTAAATCGATGATAGCATATGAACTAGTGAGATCGATGAAGCTAAACAACATAATCCAAGCGTCTATGTTTAATCTAGTCAAGTGTTCTTCCTAAGAATTTAACAAACTCACAAGCGGAAATTCATCAATCTTAGTTGCTTCGTAAATTAGAGGGATCAAACGATTCCGTATTTGATATCTAATTTAGCGTTAGATTTCATGCAAGTTATTAGGTTGTCAATCCAATAAACAAACACAACAATCATATCAATAAAATCAGAAAAACTCTTGATACTCAATAAAATTGATAATTAAAGCGTAAGAATCTCCCCAAGATAAATAAATTCCAAGGATTTGTCTTCCTCAACCAAGAATTAAAATCTAACTAGACATAATCTAAGAAAAACAATAAATAAAAGCAAGGGAAAGAAAACTAATCCGATCTCCGCTCGTCGAGGTGTCAATCCCGCCTTCGCTTCGATCTTCGTAGCGTTCTTCAACAAAATTGAGAGAAAAATTATAAAACTATCCTAAACTACTCTACCCTAACTATCTAGATGGTTAAAAGGTCTGAATTTCGAGTATATATGTATTGGGAGGCTGATGGAGTAGGTTAGAATCCATGTGGGAAGGAAAGAAATCAAGTTTTTTAATTTTCCAAAAGTCTTCAGGCGTAATTACGCGTATAATGGCGTAGCTACGCCTAGACATGCCGTAGCGTTGGCGTAATTACGCCTGTGAATGGCGTAATTACGCCTGTCCATCATTTTTCTGGCGAGTTTTGTATTTTGGCCATAACTTTCACATACGAACTCCGAATTCGACGAGTCAGCTGTCCACGCGAAGATAACTCAAAGTTCTACAACTTTTATATGGACCACATTCCCAAAACTTGGCTGGAATACATAGAAATTTGAGGAGAAAGGAGCAACATGTGTCTTTGATTCCGGTTTTTTCCTCTTTTCTTCAACTTTATTGCTTCTTTCATCATTTTAGCTTGATTTCTTCACCTTTCCCTACATTTACACAAATATACGATTAGGTAGCATATGTATCAATTTATCCATCAAAATATACCAAATCGTAGACAATTAAGTGCAATAGATGTGTCTATTTCTAGTCACATCATCGATACCATAAGGGGCATGGGCAATGGACACGAGCACAAATGATATTTCGTCACAAAGTTTGACGACACAAAAGAGTGAGATGCGCCAGTATCCATAAGAATAAAAGCAGGGTAAATACACAAATAACACTTACCGATAATCACTTCATCTCGAGCCGCTTCAGCTTGTTCCCTGTTCAATGCAAATACTTGACCTTGAGGTGGCCCCTGAGGTGGTTTGACCATCTGTCCCCCCAGCTTGTCCTCCAAACTGACGAGGAGAAAATTGCTGTCATTGGCGGACCGTTCCTTCTGAAACTCCGCCTCGATTACCCCTGGAATGCCTATACTGATTAGGACAATCTCTGGCCATGTGGCCCCCAGTGCCACAAACAAAACAAGCTAGGCAGTCCTTGATAGCATGCGGTCCTCCGCATCTAAAGCAACTAAATCCTTGAGGTCCATTAACCGACCTCCTGTTGGAATGATCCACATTCCTGTGGTCCACTGTGCGACGTACCTCAAAACTTCGGTAGTTCGGTTTAGAAAAAGAGGAAGTTCCCCTAGACTTAAACATTTCTCCCCTGGGCCTCAAGTTATCCAAAGGCTGCCTTAGTGAAGGCACTGAATTCCCATAAGCACGGATTCCAATCTCTAATAATTCAGCTCGTGTCAGCACCTCATCAAAAGTCTTAGGATTATTGGAGACAACTCTATCAAACAGTTCCGGCCGCAGCCCTTTCAGAAAGTGTCTCATCTTTCCGTGAGCACAGGCAGAGATGTGTGGAACATATCTTAGAAGAGAAGAATACCATAGGGCGTAGTCTGACTGACATATTTCCTTGTTTCAAATTTGTGAACTCGTCCTCCTTCAACTGTCTAGCAGCAGCTGAAAAGTACCTACTCAGAAATCGAGTTCGGAATAAATCCCAATCCACCAATTGTCCTAGGGTTCTTACTTCTAACACAGAAGATTTCCACCACAACGAAGCTTTCTTGTCTAGTTGGAACTCTGCCAATCTCAACCACGCAGTCTTGGCACAAGGTGCCGACACAAAGATTTGTTCGATCCTCTCTATCCATTCCTCTGCCTGTTCTCCTGATTCGGTCCCCTCGAATCTCGGTGGATGGAATCCCAGAAAATGAGTCAAACTAAGTTCTCCCGGTAATAATAGCTGTTCCGTCGGTCCTTGACCCAAGGGTGGTTGCTGTAACGGATTCGCTTGACCTCGGGCCGCATTGATGCTAGAGGCATCGCCCATACCCTCATTAGAGGGTTCTCCAACTATCTCTGCCATACTGTAAAGTAGGGTTATACAATAACATTTCAAACAATGATATTCACATAATCCCATACCATTATCACATAACAATAAATTCAACAATGCTTCAATTCCAAAAACATTCATGCATATAAAATGTATTCAACGATACTTGCTCGAATCAATACTCTAGACCACTTGTTCGATACCCATTTAGACACTCCTCACAAGTCACACTAGACGTGATACTATCCCAGCAGCTAACCACGGCTCTGATACCACTAATGTAAGACCCCATAATCTCACACAACAACTAATACTAAATGATGTAAATTTCTTTAACATCATTATAATAATATGCAAGCTCCCAAAATCAACATAAGGATTAATTTAAATACCTAGTGTTTATGACTTTACTTGAGCATCAGGAAAAGTATTATACAGCTTTGTACAATATAACAAAATGCAACTCAAAACAAATGACTAACATAACTAATATGTTTCTAGTCATGACTAGTAGCTCCATAAGTCTTCTGATACTCTCTAAGCATAACACTCGATCACTCCCAAGTTCTTCAAAAGTCTACCCCAAAATATGAACCTACAGGACAACATCCATACAGGGTGAGCATATCATTAAATTCATAATCGTAATGAACAACAATACATAACTTAAACAGTAAGTTATAGAATACTCCCTGTATACAACGGATTTACACATGATCCTTCGGATTTGTCCCTGTTCTCAACATTTAATATTCTCGCAGAATATAAACTCATATTATGCTCATAACCATACTCGTACCAATACACATATCGATAAACTCATCGCTATAATAATAGCGGTCCTGTAATACTCATCACTATAATAATAGCGGTCCAATAATACTCATCGCTATAATAATATCGGTCTAGCCATAATAATAGCGGTCCAATAATACTCATCGCTATAATATTAGCGGTCCAATAATACTCATCGCTATAATAATAGCGGTCCAATAATACTCATCGTTATAATAATAGTTGTCCATTTATACTCATAACATTTAACTCATAGTCACCATAAACTAGCTTACACATTTAAGCATGTCTCAACATTATCATTATGCTCGTACGTCACTACGTACCTTTTTATCCAATAAGTGTATTAAGCTATCCTCCCGTATGTCCAGAGGTCTGCGTAGGCTCTACATGAATTTAACAATACAAGATGAAATTCATTAACAAAGCCTTTAAATCAATTTAGTTCATTTTCTTCATGCATCACTTATGCTCAATCACTTCTTCTCAAATTCAAGTAATAATCATCAATATAGTATTGCCATCAATAATAAACACCATGATTTAAATTCTGAAATCATATTTTATTTTTCAAAATTCTGTCCTCGGCGATCGATCGCCTCTGGCTCACGATCGATCTCTTAACTAATTTTTTTTTTCGGGAAGAACACATTCGCGATCGATCGCTGAGCGATCGCGACTACTCAGCGATCGATCGCGGATTTGCAAATTTGTTGCCAAACTCTACTGCCTGCTCGCGATCGATGGCCTAAGAGCTTGCGATCGATCGCGAGCTCTACAACTTGAAAATCTTCCATTTTTTTATACCAAAGCTTTCAAACGCAACACCTCAATCATCAACATCAACTAAAAATCCCAATCCAACTACAATAACAAAAACATGATGGTAAAACACAATATTATTTCCATTAATAGTACCATGAACCATTGCAACATCAAAACCCATCAAGTTCACTAATGTTCTCAAACTTACCTACAAGAGTTATTTCAAGACATACATTTCAAGGTTCATCAAAGCTCTACTAAAGTATACACAAAAGCTTACCAAATGTTTCTTCAACAACAAAACCCAAGAGAACAAGTCAAGAGACCTACCAAGTGAAGAAACGATTTTTTTGTGGTATGGGAGGTGAGGTGAAAGTGATTGTGTGGTGGTGCTTGTACACCAATGCCAACCAAGCAATCCAACTCCTATTTGCAAATAAACCCTTCCCACAATTTAAATATGAATAAGGTCCTCAACCTCAAAATATTTATACAAAAGCATACTCAAGGTGATTGCACTTAAACCCCTGGAATTACACTCAACTATAAAGTTGAAAAGCTAGTCACAAATCCCGCAAAACACATCTAATTCGCTTAACAAAATTAATAGGAAACCCGAGCATCACAAAAGCAGAACTAAGAAAGGAAACTAAATCCTAATTGAATCAATCAACATTATCCTAATTGCCAAAAATCTTGAATTATCTACAAGGAAATAATATCTTTCCTTTTTCCACACTCCCCATCAAGTTTGTGCATAGATGTCAAGCATGCCCAACTGGTTGGATCAAATGTTCATAGTGAGGTCTTGAGAGCCCTTTGGTCAAGATGTGAAGGACCCCGTGCCCTTAACACGTTATTAGTGTATTAATCCATGCCATTAGTGCATAAAATCTTATTATCATGGGAAGGAAACCACATGCAAACATAACATCATATACCATCTGTAAAATGCCTTGCATTAGAACCCCATAATATTCAACTTCCCCAACCAAAACCACTTTCATAGTATGCACCATAATAATACACTAACATACTCTTAGTTCATTAAGCAATTCCGTATTTAATTGCATGCAGACAATAAATGAAGATAGAAAAGCCATGCCCATTTATACATTCCATATACACGTAAAAACGTGCTCACATGAGAGCACCCAATGAATAAACGTGTATCTAATGTATAAGATACTCTACCAAATATCGTTACTGGTACTTCAATCCTGGAAGCACCTCCCATGCACAGCTCGATCTCAACTCTGGATCTACGTACTTATTCAACCAGCTCTGGTACTTCAATCCTGGAAGTACTTCAAATCAACAGCCTGAGCTCAACTCCAAAGCTACTGCTGCACCTGTATCACCTGTCCCAACAGAGACAGCCTCCACACGGGGTGAGCATACCAATACCACCAATCCAATAATCATAATATTACAGTTCATAATTTACAGAATGTAAATGCCATGAATTTAAATGATACTCCCTGGATGGTATCATTCTCATCTGGGATCCCCTGTATTGTCCATGTTCTCAAAATAACCAAACCATTAAATTCTCAAAAGCCAGTTGATCATCTCATTGATCAACTAAAACCATTCCTACTATACCTTCCATAATCAATAAGATGTTAAATTGTTTCTCAACCTCAAAAACATCCAAAGATAATGTAAATCAAATAAATCTGAGTTTAGAAATACGATAAATGCTGGAACGAATCCGTGCGTTGCACCGTAATCTCTTCTCTTGCTCCTTCCTTGCACTCCGGAAATGGCTCGCTCAAGCTTGGATGAAGAACGGAGGAAGATGGCTTCTCCTCCTTCTTGTCGGCGGCGGCTCTAGGGTTTGGAGGTGATCAAAATCGGCTCTCAACCCTCTCTAATCTGATATGATATGGTATGGAAGGGATTCCCCATTTAAACCATCAAAAATCACGTTAAAAATGGAAAATAAGATCTTCAGCAAATCGCGTCTCGATCGATCGAAAATATGTTTCGATCGATCGGTGCACTGTTCACTTCAGCCTTTGAAAGTTTCTGCCTCGCTCGATCGATCGAGATTTTCATTCCGATCGATCGACACTTCGAAAATTTTGGTGCTGAACTCGAATCTCGATCGATCGAGACTCTAAAAATCTGATTTCTTCATTTTTTTCTCTTTTTCGTCTCGATTTCACCCGTTTTCTTCAGTTTAGCTCATTTCTTCCATTTCCAACCTATTTTCCTGAAACAAGCAAATAAACACCAAAAAACATAATTTCATCCAGGAAAAAATACTAAAAATGGAAAGAAATTACAGCTAAAAACACTTAAAATCTAAGCCTATCAACTCCCCCAAACTTAGACTTGATCGTCCTCGAGCAAGCAATAACCTCAAAAATTAGAGTTAAACTTAATACTTTGAATGCATCATCTTTACAACTCAAAGTAAAAGCTCAGCAATCCTACTTACACATCAATAAGAGTCATTCAAAGTTCAACAAGAAGCGTTTTCTCCTAAGCTAAACAATACATCGCAACATCGGAACGTGCGTGTGTGCTATTGTCAATCATGAGGTATAATCATATCTTTAAGATCAAAATGTGCCATAAAAACTCAAAGTCAAGATTGCTTTGGATTACTCTACAAATCTACTATCCAGCACTTCTCTATAATGTAATTATTCCCTAGACTTGGATCAGAAGGTCTTTAAAAGCTTATAGCATTAGGCCTTTTGGTGTCGGCTCCAAAGAAAAGGTAGGATGAATGCAAAGAAGAGAGTATAATAGAATCAATTCAAAATTTTTCGCACAATATTGAGCTTCTCTTCAACTTTTTCTAGCCTTGGCCACTTTGGGTCTTATTTGAATATTTTCATTTTTTTCTTTCAAGGCATTTATCTACATCTTTTCTTATTGCTCATTCTTTTGTTCATTTTGTTTTTCACAATGAACTCATCTACATATACAATTCAGTGCAATGAATGAGATTCATTATACTCCCTTAGGGATGTATAAAATTTTTCCTTTAGGCTCAATCCAAGGTAGGTATAATGAGTTAGCCAAAAATGTCGAATGGAGGTCTAATTATATGCAATGCATATACCATTCTTTTTCAATAAGGCTCAAGAGGGGACACTAAGGAATGATGTAGACAAGGTAAGCTTGAAAGGCACAAACAATCCAAAGATCGCCTAAATCATCTCCAAGTCAAGTTCCTAATTATAAAATTTCGCCTCAAAGTGCTTTCAAATGAATTATAGAGTTTTCTAAGATGCTCAACAAATCATAGTTAACACAAGTTTTCACTTCATTCAATACATACTTCACTCATTCATGACTCAAAACATGCTCAAACTATTCCTCAATTTTGACATAAGCTCAACAAAGGATATATACAAACAAGTTAAAAATTTTCATGACTCCTATCTAGATGGGGATTAATTTCATCATGTAGTACCGTTGCAAATCCAACTCATCATTTCTCAAGAATAACTCATTTTAACTAAACAAATTTGTTGATAGTGCTCAAGGACGAATTAGTCTAATATGAGTGTAGTCATGCAAGAAAAGAAACAAGACAAGCAGCAAAAAAGTGCAAAAACGACAAAAATACTACAAATATAAACAAACCACCCAAACTTAATATGTGCATTACCCTCAATGGATAAGAAAAATAAACGTAAGGCAAAGCACATACCATGACGACGATCGTCACTGATCGTCGTCCTCATCATGCTCCGGAGGGGGAACTGGGTAGTGACGCTCCTCACCCTGGTATGGCGGAAATGGTGGGTAATCAGCAGGTGGGGGTGCATGCGGCTGATATGGTGGGAAGTATGGCTCTGGTGGGAACTGGAATCCTGGGAAGCCCAGGGCCATGGCAGTGTTCCATGCACTCTGGTATTGCATGAACTCCATCTGACGCTGAGCTACCTGCTCATTGTCCAATTGCAATGCTCTCTGCATGCTGTGTATGTCCCGCTGCATGCTATGGATGCTCTGCTGCTCCAGGAGAATGTCTTGGAGATCCCCGTGAAGGAAGTCCAAAGTGATGCGTGTACGCTCTGCAGCAGAGGAGGATGATGCTCCGGCATGTCTGGTGTCCGAGGGTTGTGGCTCAGCCCTTCTTCGGCCTGTACGGGGTGGTGGACCATCAACAACAATCAGAGTCTTCGGTGGAAGTAACTCCTCGTCTTCCCCCATTGCACTCTGCATCTCTGGCATAAAGCAGTGATGGTAGATGGAAACGGTAGTGCGGAGGTAGGTGGTCTGCTACCGATATCATAGATGTGAGCACTAATAATCTCGCCCAAATCCACGTCTTGCCCTGTGAGAATGGCAAATACCAGGGCCGCTCTGTCCTTTGTCACCTCAGAAGCGTGGGTCGAGGGCATGACCCGTGAGGCGATAAATGAGAACCACGCTTGGGCCTCTGGTGTCAAATGCTTCTTGAGAACCACCTGTGGCTCTCCCATATCGTTCCGCTGCCAATCTTTTCCCGGCATGCCAATAACTGCGAGTATCTCATCATAATTTATCGTACTCTTTCGGAAGGATTGGTACTCACAGTTATGTATGAATGGCATCCGGTAAACATTATTAATTACTGCCTGATCAACAAGCACATCCTTCCCTCGGACAAAAAACATTCGCTCTGTGTCCTGGTGGGATAACTCGGAGATTCGTGTAGAATTCCCTCACCAACGGAACCACAGCATCCATTGGTGTTTGAACAAACTGAAACCACCCTCGTCGCCTTACTGCCCTTATGACAGGACATTCAATCTTGTCCATACTCATGCCCCTTTCACGACTGAGGGGTTTCTTGTGATAACTGGGATACAACTCAGCTGCCGTGGCATTTTCAAACTTCTGTTTGTCATACTCTTGCTCAGAAGTGGTGGCCTCCGTCTGTTTTTGCTTCTGTGAGGCCTCCGCCTGCTTCGCCTTCTTTCTTGGAGCCATTTTCTTGCTAAGTTCTTCTCAGTTATTCCGCTTTACTGCAATAAAACACCACACCCAAAACACAACAATACCAACACCCCGTAATACAACAACAACTCCCCCAAACTTTGATTCTTCTTGACCCAATTTAACAATAACAGAGTAAATACACCAAAGGATGAAAAGATACGAAATTTAAAACCAATTACCAAGAAAAATCTGATCTTTGATGAATTTGGCGCTTGGCTCGGAATTATCTTTCGGATGCAATTCTACCCAATTCGGTTTGCAATACTTCAGATCTGCAAATAAAATCTCATCAGAAACAATTCTTACTTCAAAGATTTGAAGTAATTTGAAATTTGGAGAGAAAATTGATGAGAGATGATGAAAAAATTGGAAGAGGCGATGTTGGAGAAGAGAGGAAAAAAATTTGATAGCTGTGCAGACTGTGCGTCGGTGCCCTTTTTTTTCAAAATTTTATCTCGATCGATCGATCGAGAAAAATTCTCGATCGATCGGTCGAGGCAGTGAATTGCTTCGCCTTTAATATTTCCGGGCAATCGATCGAGATTTTGTCTCGATCGATCGCCAGCACCAGACTACCAAAAACAAATTTTTCTCAAAAATTTTCCTCTCGTGTTGCTTTGCCTACATCTTTATTGATCTTGTTTTTACACCTGCAACAAAAATCGCATGGATTCATTCACGGAACCTCTAAGAACAAATTAAAAACAAACAAACTACAATGAAAAAGAAGGGGAAGAAAGTTCTTAATTTATAGTCCCAAGCTGGACTGTCACCTCCTTCTCTGTTAACTTGATTGCTCCTTCGGATTCTTCACAGAATCACTCGGGAGCGTACCTAGTGTCCTTCCAGAAATCAACGTTGCCAGCTGCCCTATCTGCACTTCCAGGTTCTTAATAGATGCATCCTGATTCTGCAGCCTCACCTCAGTCGACGAAATCAGTTTGGCCATCAACTCCTCCATACTCGATTTTTGTGTGAACCCCGACTGTGGTTGTGGATTCAACACATTCTCTTGGTTTGACCACCTCAGATTTGGGTGGTTCCTCCACCCCGGGTTGTATGAATTCGAGTATGGATTGTTTTCCTGCCTATTCCCTATGAAATTCACAGCTTCAGTAGTTTGATTAAATTGGTTACCTGCTTGGCACTCAATGCTCGGATGACCGCCTCCACATAAATCACAGAAGACAGCTTGAGCTTGCATCGCTGCTGCACCCATGCTATCTATCTTCCGGTTCATAGCTTCCAACAGAGCCTAAATGGCAGTAATTTCGTCCACTTGATGGACTCCTATTGGTTTCCGTGGCGTGTTCCTTTCCGATTGCCACTGATAGCTATTGGACGCCATTTCCTCCAATAAGTCATACGCTTCTTCCGGTGTCTTAAGCATGATCGATCCCCCAGATGCTGCATCTATCATTGATTGGTTAGCAGAAAACAAACCATTGTAAAAAGTCTGTACCTGCAGCCAGATGGGTAGACCGTGATGTGGGCATCTCCTCAATAAATCTTTGAAACGATCCCACGCCTCATATAAACTCTCGGGGTCGAATTGCCCGAACGTGGTGATATCGTTCCGCATTTTTGCTGTTTTGGAAGGGGGGGAATACTTTGATAAGAATGTTGTAGTCATCCCCTCCCATGTTGTAATCGATCCTGCAGGTAATGAATTTAACCAAGATTTAGCTTTGTCTCTCAATGAAAAAGGGAAGAGCCTTAACCTGATGGCGTCGTCGGAGACGCCATTATGTTTAAAAGTGTCACAGATCTCCAAGAAGTTGGAGATGTGAGTGTTTGGATCGTCAGTGGCAGCTCCCCCAAACATTACAGAGTGCTGTATCATTTGGATAATTACAGGCTTGATCTCGAAGTTATTTGCCTGGATTGTCGGCCTAGTAATGCTGGATAAAGATCCATGGAATGCTGGCTGTGCAAAGTCCATCATCGATCTCGGGTTTTGTGCATCGTTATTGTCGGCCATTGCTCGAGCTTCTCGTAGTCTTCTAAGTAGAGTTCTCTCTATTTCAGGATCAAATGGCTCGAGAATGGGTTCCTCTCTTTTGAGCATGCACTAGAGAAATGGTTCCTGTATTGGATCAGACAAAAGGAGACAACAACAAAAATACAAAATCAAAAAGAAAAAAACAACTAACGAAAATGAAAACGAAAAACAAAAACGAAATAATACAAATTGGCTAAATTACAATTAACTAATCTCGTATGATATTATACAGATTAGTCCCCGGCAACGGCGCCAAAAACTTGACCGCTTATTTTTTAAACAGAATTTTTCTCAGTGTAGCGATTCTCTACCGCAAGTGCACGGTGTCAAGTTTTAGTATAGTTAAATGAAAGTAAGGGTTGTCGAATCCACAGGGACTAACGTATAAGTACCAAATAAAACTAGTAAAATTATATTTAGCCTACGATTAAAAAGGGTAGATTAACTAATGCAAATTTAGAACTAAAGAATCCAAATAAAACAAGAATAAATAAAATAAATGGCTTTCGGATATGCAAAGGAATTTCGCTCGAGAAATTTATCTAGCTCTTCGTTCAACTGTGTTTTCGTCAATGATTCGTTTGAATAAGCAACTAATAAACAATCGATTATTAAGGTGAAAGGTTTTCGCTGTTATTCAATACACTCTCTCGAGCTGTATAGAAACTAATATCAAATTAGAACAAGTAACTCTCGTTCACTTATTTACTAATCCGATAAATCTTCAAAACCTAATTACTCTAAATCTCTCGATTCAAAGTGCTCATGTATGTGATTTTATCTCTCGATCTCAATCTTAAACATACATTATGTATTATTGTAGCGTATTATAACGTTATCTCTCGATCTCGGTTATAACTCACAAATTCAATCAAAGTTAGCTAGGCTTTGATATCATTAAGCATAACATTCATGAACAATAAGAAATCAATCCACTGAAACACATTCGAATCAATAACTCAAACACAATTGTACTCAAACTCGATAAAATAAACTCAATTCAATTCAAATCAAATAAATGAGATGTTTAATTGTCTCTCGACCTCAAAAACATCAAATGAATATGAAAATCAAATAAACAAGAGTTAAGAAATACGATAAACGTGGGAACAAATCCGTGCGTTGCACCGTAATCTCTTCTCTTACTCCTTCCTTGCACTCCAGAAATGTCTCGCTCAAGCTCGGACGGAGAACGAAGGAAGATTGCTTTTTCCCCGGGTTCCTCTCGGCGGCTATTAGGGTTTTCCTTGGATAAATTTCGGCCCTCTCTCCCTTCTGATATGATATATTTTGATATGGAAAAGATTTTCCATTTAAACCACTGAGAATCCATCAAATGTGGAAGATAAGATTTTTTTTAAAATTCGCGTATCGATCGATCGAAAGGATTTTCCGATCGATTGGTGCACTGTTCATTTCAGCGTTTTAAACTTTCTGCCTTGATCGATCGATCGAAATTTTGGTTCCGATCGATCGACACTTTGATAAAATTGTTGCTGAACTCTCTGCCCGGATCGATCGATCGAGAAATATTCTCGATCGATCGGTGCTTTGCAAAATCTGAATTCTTCTCTTTTTTCTATTTTTCGCCTCGATTTCACCCGTTTTCTTCATTTAGCTCATTTCTACCATTTCCGACCTATTTTCCTGAAACAAGCAAATAAATACCAAAAAGCATAATTTCATCCAGGAAAAAGTACGAAAAACGGTAAGAAATTACAGCTAAAACACGAAAAACGGTAAGAAATTTTGTATGAACCATCGCCAATAAAGTAGCGGAATGACCCATTGCTTTAGAGATACCCGGCGATATGAACCATCGCCATAGATGTAGCGGAATGACCCATCACTATATGATACCTGGCGGCATGAGCCATCACCAATAGATGTAGCGGAATGACCCATCGCTATAGAGGTACCCGGCGACATAAACCATCGCCAATAGATGTAGCGGAATGAACCATCGCTATAGAGATACCCGGCGGCATAAACCATCGCCAATAGAATAGCGGAATAAACCATCGCTATGAATACCCTGTGGCATAAACCATCGCCAATAAACTAGCGGAATGTACCATCGCTATAGAGATACCCGGCGGCATAAACCATCGCCAATAGACTAGCGGCATGATATCCCTCACTATAATATGACAGCGGTCGTATTCTTTGCTTCATATCAGCAGAAAATATTCTCTCATCGGTACGGTATGATAGTGTCACCATTACTCCTCGTTTTAATCATGACAGCGAAAATACCCCTCGCGTTAACATGACAGCGGAAATACCTCTCGCTTAGACAATACCAGCGGAAAATAATATCCCTCGCTATAATATGACAGCGGTCGTGTTCTTCGCTTCATATCAGCGGCAAATATTCTCTCATCGCTGCAAATATTCTCTCATCGCTACGGTATGACATCGACAAGTATTCACATCGCTGCGCCATGAAGGCGGCAAGTATTCATATCGCTACGCCATCCATGCAACCACAATGCATAACCCATATACCAATATACATCGTTAAGAGTGTATTTTAATGCACCTCGCTTCAAATGTGACATGCGGAATTCACCATCGCTTCAACATTTAGCGGCAAAGCATTAAAATCATCACTCCAATATATATGCAACCGTAATGCATAATCCATATCTCATATGACCCTGCAACCACTATGGTTAGCAACATCATATTCTAATTATGAACACATATCATAAACGAACATAAGCAATATAGTTGTGCCACACAACACCAACTACCATCATGCATAAGTATGTGCTTCCCATTTCTATCAACATATTCATAGGCCCTCAACAGTCCCAAAGAGCAAACCACTGCTCTGATACCACTAATGTAAGGACCCCCGTGCCCTTAACCCGTTATTAGTGTATTAATCCATGCCATTAGTGAATACAATCATATTATCATGGGAAGGAAACCACATGCAAGCACTGCATCATATACCATTTGTAAAATTTCTTGCATAAGAACCCCATAATATTCAACTTCCCCAACCAAAACCACTTTTATAGTATGCACCCTAATAATACACTAACAGCTCAGTTCATTTAGCAATTCTGTATTTAATTGCATGCAGACAATAAATGAAGAGAGAAAAGCCATGCCCATTTATACATTCCATATACACGTAAAAATGTGCTCACATGGGAGCACCCAATGAATAAGCGTGTATCTAATGTATAAGATACTCTACCAAATACCGTTACTGGTACTTCACTCCTGGAAGCACCTCCCATGCACAGCTCGATCTCAACTCTGGATCTACGTACTTATTCAACCAGCTCTGGTACTTCAATCCTGGAAGTACTTCAAATCAACAGCCTGAGCTCAACTCCAAAGCTACTGCTGCACCTGTATCACCTGCCCCAACAGAGACAGCCCCCACATGGGGTGAGCATACAATACCACCAATCCAATCATCATAATATTACAGTTCATAATTTACAGAATGCAAATGCCATGAATTTAAATGATACTCCCTGGATGGTATCATCATCATCCGGGATCCCCTGTATTGTCCATGTTCTCAAAATAACCAAACCATTAAATTCTCAAAAGCCAGTTGATCATCTCATTGATCAACTAAAACCATTCCTACTATACCTTCCATAATCAAATATGATTAAATCATCAAATAGAGTACCACAGATATCACATGTATCTAGCCAATGATTCCATAGTTCTATTTCATAGCTCGACCCCACGCACGCTCAACAACAGCGGCGTCATAACCGATGGTCGCTCAACGGCGACAACATCCAATCATTGCTCGCTCAAAACGGCACCATATAATTCTCAATGTATGTCCATTTATCGCAATTATCATATACCATGCATTTCACTATCCATTTATTGCAAGTACCATATACCATGCATTTCAATATCCATTTATTGCAAATACCACATACCATGCATTTCACAGTTGCAACATTATAACAAGCTATGCTCGTACGTTATACGTACCTTATAATTCCGTAGTTCGAGTCAGACCTCGCATGCGTCCCATGACCCGATGAATTATGTGCTAACACATAAATAACTCACAATTAAACACAAGCATGCAACCACGTGCCCAAGCACGTTCATAACCACCAAACTTATCGTCAATCCATGACGATTTACCATTTTAAAAGACCCCGGGTTAAGCATGCATAATACCCAATTATCATATACCATGCATTTCACTATCCATTTATTGCAAGTACCATATACCATGCATTTCAATATCCATTTATTGCAAATACCACATACCATGCATTTCACAGTTGCAACATTATAACAGGCTATGCTCGTACGTTATACGTACCTTATAATTCCGTAGTTCGAGTCCGACCTCGCATGAGTCCCATGACCCGATGAATTATGTACTAACACATAAATAACTCACAATTAAACACAAGCATGCAACCACGTGCCCAAGCACGTTCATAACCACCAAACGTATTTGGCAGCAATACTTATAGCTGCTTTGTTATCACAATATAACCTGAAGGTTTTCTCCAGTGTTCTTTTTCAACTCTGACAGAACTTCACAGACACCATGGGCCATACATCTAAACTCGGCCTCTGCACTGCTTCTAGCCATAATATATGCTTCTTGCTTGTCCACGCTACTATGTTTCCCCGAACGAAGGTGCAACATCCTGAGATAGATCTTCGATCAGACAAAGAACCATACCAATCAGCATCAGTTACTATAAACTGCCTCCATGTGTTCTTCACGTGGGGGCATGCATGAACTGACTAACACATTTACATAGGATGCAATGTCTGGACGTGTATGAGACAAGTAGATCAATTTTCCCACTAACCTTTGGTACCTGCCAGTGTCTACAGGAGTTCCCTGACTGTCATCCCACAATTTCACATTAGGATCCATAGGAGTGTCAGATGGTCTACATCCACTCATGCCTGTTTCTTCCAAGAGGTATAATATGTGTAGGATCGAGCGCTTACCGTTTTACCAATAACTATAGTTAAGGGTAATGGTGCAACTTCAATCTTTTCAACCATACACTAGCACAAGCGCCACGTGATCGACCGATCACAAAGCAGAGGCAATTGTTGAACCCCAACAATCCCTCCCCCAATAATTGCACTCTCTGCAACTCATGGGAATCGAACACGCGACCTAGGCTCTGATACCAATTGTAGGATCGAACGCTTACCGTTTTACCAATAACTATAGTTAAGGGTAATGGCGCAACTTCAATCTTTTCAACCATACACTCGCACAAGCGCCACGTGATCGACCGATCACAAAGCAGAGGCAATTGTTGAACCCCAACAATATGTATTTACGTTGAGATACAACGATGCCTTACTTTGACTGAGCAACTTCCATTCACAAGAAATATCTTAGTACCCCAAGTTCCTTGATTTCAAACTCAGTTGCTAGTCTATTCTTTAACATGTTCATTTCCACCAAATCATCTCCTTTAACTTGTTCATTTCCACCAAATCATCTCCTATAAGGATAATGTCATCAACATACACAATTAAAATATCAATTTTACCTTTTGAATAAAATTTGAAGAATAGGCATGATCAGTCTGTCCTTGTTGATATCCTTGTCTCTTTACAGAATGAGTGAATTTCTCGAAGCTCTAGGCGACTGTTTAAGTCCCTAGAGAGATTTTTTTTAACTTACACACTTTGGAACCAAACTGTTCCTCAAAACCAGGTGGGCTATCCATATACACTCCTTCTTCTAAATCACCATTGAGGAACGCATTCTTTACATCCACTTGTTGGAGAGGCCAATCAAGATTGGTTGCAATAGACAGATGGACCCGAATCGTGTTTACTTTGCAAATGGTGCAAAGGTTTCAGAGTAGTCCACCCTTATGTTTGTGTATACCATTTTCCTACAAGCCTTGCCTTATATCTATCTAGCAAACCATCAGAATTGTATTTGATTGTGAAACCCATTTACATCCCACGGTCATCTTTCGAGTTGGTAAGGATTTCACACTCCATGTCTCGTTTCTCTCAAGAGCTTTCATCTCTTCAAGTATTGCTTCCTTTCATTTTGGAATATTAAGAGCCTCCTGTAAATTTTTAGGAATTTCTGTAGAGGACAATTGTGTGGTAAAGGCAGCAAGTGAAGGAGCTTGTTGAACCTTAAACGCATTGTTGAGTTTAATGCTTAATTTATCTCCGAACTAATTTATGAGTTTTGATGATCAACAAAACATGCATTTGTTATACTAATGTGTCTACTTAGTGTACATATTTAGATGGTTGAAAAGTGGATTGGTTGAAGGAAATCGAATCTGCAAAGACTTGGGCGGATCGCCCCAGGCAATGGTGATCATCGCCCAGGCGATGGCAGCCAAGGGAGACATCATCACGCTCATCGACTGAAGCAACGCCGAGAACCGCGCGCATGGAGAGATCGCCTGAGGCGATGCATGGTTCGTTTGAGGCGATGAAGAGTTCGTTTGAGGCGATGAAAAATTCTGATCAATTAAAGCTATGGCATTGTTTGGTGACGATCGCCTGAGGTGATCAGTACATCGCATGAGGCGATCTGTGCAAGATTTTGACCGTTGGTGCACGGCGATGGTGATCGCCCGAGGCGATGTCCTAGGCGATCTTGGAGTGATTCAAGCCTTAAGTGTAGCAACGGCTAGTAGGAGCCTTGTGGGCCTTCTACACTATAAATATGAATGTTTTGAAGCAATTTGAAGACAAGAAACAAGAGTATAAACTAAAAGAAAGTTGTGTTCAATCAAAATCATTCTAGCATTGCAAACTTCATACATTTGTGTTGTCTTGGAGTTTGTAATTTACTTCTTGTGTGAGAGCTTTTGATTCTTCGTGTTGTTACACCGTGAAGGTGTTATTTGATATATTGTAAGGTCCTTCAACACCGACACAAGTTGGAAATTGTATAAGACATCAACAAGTGAAGTTGGTGCAAGGTTGTGGCTATCCTTGGAGCCCTTAAGGCCAAGAAGACTCGTGAAGAGTGGGTGACTCGTGAAGAGTTTGTGTGTGGCTATCCTTGGAGCCCTTAAGGCCAAGAAGACTCGTGAAGAGTGTGTTACTCGGGAAGAGTGTGTTGTGGCTAACTTGGAACCCTTAAGGCAAGATCAAAGCTATTCTAGTGGAACCTCGGTTGGACATTTTGTAGCCGGGAAGAGGAGACGTAGGCGATTCATAGCCGAACTTCTATAACAAATATTTGTGTGTTTATTACTTTATTTACGTTGCGCATTTATTTATTGTTCGATTGACTTGAACTCTTCCGCATCGCAAACTCGACTATTTGCAAATTCATTTTAAAACGCTAAAGTATTCTCCCCCCCTCTTCGGTTCCAACAAGTGGTATCAGAGCCACTTGGTTTTTATTTTAAACCAATCGTCCTCCGCTCTTCACGGGAGATAACTACGGATATTGGAATACTAGAATTTCTCTATATATTCAATCCGTAGATTATGACCTATGGAAGATTATTGTAAAAGGTCCACATATTCCTTTGAAGGAAGTTGAGGGAAGGAATGTTCCCAAAGAAATGGACGACTTTACAAGGGTGGATATGATTTTAATTTCTCAAAATGCTAAAGCTATTAATATTTTGCATTGTAGATATGAAGGAGTACAACAGGATTTTGATGTTGTTAGGAAAACATTTCTAAGTTTTGGTGGTGACAAACATCAACTGGATGGACATCTACCGGGTGTTGAACACTTACCGGATGATAAAGACTTACCGGATGATAAAGGCCTACCGGATGACAAACATCAACTGGATGGACATCTACCGGGTGTTGAACACTTACCGGATGATAAAGAATTACCGGATGATAAAGACCTACCGGGTGACAAACATCAACTGGATGGACATCTACCGGGTGTTGAACACTTACCGGAAAAATACCTACCGGGTGACAAATATCAACTGGATGGACATCAATTGGAAGGACATCAACTGGACAAACATCTACCGGATGAACATCAACCGGATGGACATCCACTGGACAACCATCAACCGGATAATCTCACATTGAACAAAGACATCTACTGGTTACAAAGGGATGAACGACCAGTTGAACAAAGAAGGCCAGCAGAAGTCTAACCATCCAGTAAGAGCACTAAGCAACGAGACAAAATAAGTACAACATTCTTTGACATAGGTACAACAGAGCGGCGCACCCTGCTATATCTCTGCCACCATTGACGTCAGAACAAAAGAGCCGTTGCTTAACAAAATAGGAAAGAAGACAATCTGAATTTGGAAAGCTGATCTTTTCCTAATACAGAAAAGCTATCGTTGGACCACTGAGCCTATAAATACGTCCAAGCAAAGAATGAAGAGGTTAGCTGAGCGATTTATTCAAACAAAGAGAAACACCTCATCGCAAACAGAAAATCAACTCACTGGTATTCTAAAAGTTCAGCAAAGAGCAGACAAGCAGTACAACTGAATCTGTGACTAGATTATTTCTAACTGAAGTCTTCTGCTCAAGAACACTCGAAGGTAAATAGTTTATTTTATGAGAGTGTCATAGAAACTATTGTAATAAAATCAAGAGTTTGTGATTGCTAGGAGTTTAGGCCAAGTTGTGTGAGTGCCTAAGAAGGTTGTATATTGTAAAGTGTAAACCAAGTCTTCTAGTGGAACCTTCCTGCAAAGGAAGAAGAGGAGACGTAGAAGCGTTGTGCTTCGAACTTCCAGAAACAATACCTGTGTCATTTACTTACTGCTTATTTACCATTAAGTTTTATATCTCTCACAAGTCCAGCAGACGTCTTCCGCACTATATTCAGTGTCTGCTGACTTGCCTTATATTGAGAAGCTACTGCAGTACTTAACAGTCTGCAGTTAACCCGAACGAAATCAAAATTGAATCTAGTGTTTATTCAACCCCCCTTCTAAACACTACCCCGATCCTAACAAGTGGTATCAGAGCTTAGGTCTTCTCAATCTTGAGAAAGTACCAAAAACTGATGGCCTCATTCAGCAAGATTCCAATGTTCAAGAAGGATGAATATGATGATTGGAGAATTCGTATGCAAGCACATCTAAGTGCCCAAGATGATGACATGTGGTTCATCATCACTGATGGACCAATGAAAATCTTGAAAGTCAATACAACAACTGCTATCTCTGGTGGTGAACCTCAAGATGGTTGAAAAGGATAGATCCTTCTGGACAAATGAAGAAAAGAAAAAGGCAAATCTGGACAATGTGGCAAAAGACATACTGTTCAAAACTCTGGACAAAAATATATTCAACAAAATCAAAATGTGTCCCACTGCAAAGGACATCTGGGAAAAGATTGCTCAGCTGTGCGAAGGAAATGATCAAACCAAGGAAAACAAGCTCACTGTTGCCTTACAGAAGTTTGAAAACATCAAAATGATGTCCGGAGAAACTCTCAGCGAATACGATGAGAGAGTAACTGGAATCATAAATGAACTCAATAGCCTTGGTAAAGATCTATCCAACAGGGAAGTCACTCTAAAAGTCATGAGAGGTCTCCCAAGAGAATGAGATGTAAAGACGATTGCTATGAGAGAATCAAAAGATCTAAACAAGATAGACCTACACGACTTATTTGCTGACTTAAAAGCTTACGAGTTCGAACTAGGTATTCGGATTGAAGATGAACCCAGCACCAGTCAACCAACCAAAGCTCTTACTGCATCTGAAGCTCCACCTATCACAACAGAGATGACCCCTGAAAAAATATGCAACGATGCAATGGTGCTATTTGTCAAGAAATTTGGAAAGTTTATGAAGAAGAGTCAAAAGACCTATCAATCCTACCCAAGAAGACAAAGCTTCAAAAATAGATCAGATGAAGATGATCGTATGCTTTAACTGTCTCAAGCCTGGACATTTTATTGCTGACTGTCCTAAACCGAAGAAGGATGATCAAAAGAAAGGATCCAAAGATTATAGAAAGTCTAAAGAGAATAGAAGATCATCCAGAAGAGACAGAGAACAGAAAGTACTGGTGGCGGAAGAAAACAAGAACAAATGGGCTGACTCAGAATCAGAAACGTCTTCCAGCTCATCCAGTGACAGTGAAGATGAAGAAGTTCATTGTCTAATGGCCAACGACGACTGTGAGGTAAATGATCCTAATCTTTCTGAATTCACACATATTGAGCTCACAAATGCGTTACAGGACATGATAAATGAGTATCAGATGTTGTACGAATCCTTCGAGAACTACAAGACTGAACAACTAGTCCCAACAAAACAGCAGAACAATGAATGTGATTGTGAACAATCAATTGAGTTGAAAAGCTTCAGGGATAAAGTAAGTCAGCTCGAGAAAGAACGGGATGAAGCAACATGTGCACACTAGAAACTCAGTAAGCTGGTTCGCACATGGAATGCATCTACTGCCAGAAAAGATTAAATGCTTGAGTCAATAAGGCTTGCTGGTGATCTAACCGGCATAGGCTACTCTAACAATGATAGTAATTCATCCGGCATCAAATCTCAAGTGTGTCTAGAAAGAAACAAGATTCAAACTATGAATTTTGTTAAATCTAGCACATCATATGAACCAAGTGAGTTGGTTAAGGAATCTGTTGAGCCAATACTCTTCAAGGAACGGGCATCACACAAAGGTATCGGTTATGTGGAGCCAAAAGAGAAAGCTAGACAGGGGCAAAAGTTTAGAAATAAACATAAACCCACTGGTCAGGCCACTAGCGAGGTAAAACCTAACTGGTATCATAATTGTATGCCTGTCCAAAAGAGATATATGCTTCCAAACAGAAACAAAAACCTAAACAACATGCATATACTCATTATAGCACATATCACCCAAGAACATCTTTATCATATAATGCACACACATTTCAGGACACACACAGACCCAAACAGCTCAGGGTTATACAAGTGTGGGTCCCGAAAGGACTAATCCTGTCTGGACCCAAGTAGGATTGGGTACCAATCATGCTATCGCTTAAATTGCAGAAAGCTAGAATGCATCAAGTTCGGAGCTCAGAGTGGTTTCTGGACAGCGGATGCTCTAGACATATGACAGGAAATGCGGGCTTATTGTCTGAATTGGTGGACTCCACCGGACCTAGAATAACATTTGGAGACAACGCAAAAGGTAGAACCGTGGGTAAGGGTAAGATTATCTACGGTAACATTATTATTAAAGATGGGTTGAAGAAGCCTAGGCGGCGGGTGTTAAAAAACCTCGGCAGAGGTGGCGGATTAAAACCCTAGGCAGTGGGAAAAAAAAACCTAGGTGGCGGAAAACAAATTTAGGCGGAAATTGGGTTTCAAACCCTAGCCGGCAGGAACCCTAGGAAACGATGGGTTTCACAACATTAGCAGGTAAACATGCTCTGATGCCATGTGAGAGAATGATATGAGATGCAATTCATTAAACATTATCATTATCTTCTACATTAAAACAACATTGTTTAATATATCCAATGCATATATATCCATTTATAGCAATTACCATAAACCATGCATTTCATTATCCATTTATTGCTAATACCATATACCATGCATTTCCATATACATTTATTGCAATATAGTGTACAATGCACTCAACAACTGCAATTACAATAAAGGGCTATGCTCGTACGTCATACATACATTATAATTCCGTAGTTTGAGTCCAATCTTGCCTGAGTCCTACGACCCGATGAGGTAAGTGCTAACATGCAAATAACTCTCAATTAAACATAGGCATGCAATCACGTGCCCAAGCAAGTTCACAACTTCCAAACCTATCGTCCATCCATGACGATTACCAAAATAAATGCCCCCCGGGCTAAGCATGCATAATACCCAAAATATTCCATTTTATAAGTTTAAATGATAGCCAAAAACTCAACCGAGAATTCCGTTTTATTAAACTTTGGTTCCAACCAATCCATTAAAAGTATAACATTCTCATTGGAGTTTAGACATTGCCCCGGAAATCAGTTAATTAAACCCCGCTTCCAAAATCCCGACATTTCCAAAATTTTCAAAAAAACAACAACCTTCGGGCGGCGATCGATCGCCGATTTTATCGCGATCGATCGCCCCTAACCAGTGGCCAACCAGCGCCTCATCGCGATCGATCGCGAGTCTCCACGATCGATCGCCAACCAAATCGTGATCTGTGATATCCCCGAAATGATTATATGATTTTAATCATTTAATTTAAATTATGTTGATTTGGGTGTTAATTCATGGGATTGAATTAATATTATTGGGGAAATTCATTTCAGGGTGCATGGATGATTCATGTTGGGTTTTTGGGGTTGTGGCATGTTTATTTGGGGTGTGTGTTGTTTGTTTTGGTAAAGCAAGTTAATGGGAATTGAAGTATTTTAAGAGAGAAAATACTATAAATATCATGTGAAGATATTTTATTGCATCGTGTTAAATACCAGGACCAAAATATTAGTGGTCCATTCAGGTCAGCCATCGAGATTCAGAGTGGCTGAGGACGGTTCTCTGAGACTTGGCGTCAGATGGGTGGTTCCAGATGCACCCCAGTTGCGTCATGGTTTATTACAGCGAGCTCACTGTAGTAGGATGAGTATCCACCCAGGCGGGAAGAAGATGTATAAGGATTTATACAACCAGTTCTGGTGGAGGCGAATGAAACGGGATGTTACTTCGTTCGTCAAGCGCTGTTTGATTTGTCAACAGGTAAAGGCCGAGAGACAGAGGCCTGGAGGTGAACTAAAGAGTTTAGAGATACCCGAGTGGAAGTGGCAGCACGTGTCTATGGATTTCGTGACCCACTTACCGAGGACTGTGTCGGGTTTTGATGCCATCTGGGTAGTCATGGACAGATTGACTAAAGTGGCTCATTTCATTCCCTACTGTATGACATATACGCACTTGAGGATGGCACAGTTATATGTCAGAGATGTGGTGAGACTGCATGGGATCCCTGTTTCGATTGTGTCCGATCGAGATCCGCGGTTCACATCTCACTTCTGGGAGGGTCTGCAGACAGCTCTAGGTACAGAGTTGAGGCTGAGCACAGCCTATCACCCTCAGACGGACGGACAAACTGAGCGTACGATACAGACGCTCGAGGATATGTTGAGAGCTTGTGTGCTAGAGTTCAACACTTCATGGCAGGACTCGATAGCCTTGGTGGAGTTCTCTTACAACAACAGCTACCAGGCAAGTATACAGATGGCTCCTTTCGAGGCCCTCTATGGTAGGTGTTGTAGGTCACCCTTGTGTTGGGATGACATGGACCGTAAGTCGGTTGGAGGACCAGATTTGGTTCAGGAAATGGAAGAGAAAGTTAAGTTTATCAAAGGAAAGATGAAGGTAGCTCAGGACAGGCAGGCAGCATATGCCAATCAACGGCGTAGATTGTTGGAGTTTCAGTTAGGCGACAGAGTTTTTCTGAAGATCTCGCCTTTCAGAGGCGTAGTACGGTTTGGGATGCGAGGAAAGTTATCCCCGAGATATGTGGGGCCGTATGAGATCTTACAGCGTGTGGGTACGCTGGCGTACCGTTTGGCTTTACCGCCTTCTCTGTCTGGTATACACGATGTATTTCATGTGTCTATGCTAAGGAAGTACGAGCCGGATCCTTCACATGTGTTGCAGCCTTCAGAGGTGCAGATTGAGTCCGATGTTTCCTACGTGGAGCGGCCTATCAGGATTCTAGATAGAGCAGACCGTAGGCTTCGGAACAAAATTATTCCTATGATTAAGGTTCAGTGGGATTGTAGGGGTGTCGAGGAGGCTACGTGGGAGACAGAGCGACACATGGTGCAGCATTACCCAGAGCTGTTTTCTGGTATGCGTTTATTTATTGCTTTACTTCTTGTAGGTGAGCATGTTTGATTTCGGGGACGAAATCGTATAAGTATGGGAGTATTGTGATATCCCGAAATGATTATATGATTTTAATCATTTAATTTAAATTATGTTGATTTGGGTGTTAATTCATGGGATTGAATTAATATTATTGGGGAAATTCATTTCAGGGTGCATGGATGATTCATGTTGGGTTTTTGGGGTTGTGGCATGTTTATTTGGGGTGTGTGTTGTTTGTTTTGGTAAAGCAAGTTAATGGGAATTGAAGTATTTTAAGAGAAAATGCTATAAATATCATGTGAAGATATTTTATTGCATCGTGTTAAATACCAGGACCAAAACATAACACATCAAACCACCCAACACCCAACCCCCCCCCCCCCAACCCATGCCAATCACACTGTGCACAGGCTGACTTCCCACCCCACTTGGTTCAATTATTTGACCACTCTCAGCCATCCCAAATCTCGGCCCTTCTCTCCCATTTCTTCACAAACACTTGCTAAGCAAAGTTCTGAGGAGCTTCCCCTTTTTCATCGCCTGGAAGTCCTTCCAAAATCGGAGCAAAGTAGGGTGAGAAACCATGCTCTGTTTTTGTTTTAAACTTGTTTAAGTACATGTTTTTAGGTGGCGTGAAAATGGCATGTTAGCTTAGGTTTCTTAAAACCTTCGATTTAAATGCTTACATGGTGTTATTATGAGGTTCTCTGTATTTTTCCTTGAGCATGTTGCATGTTTTATGTAGAGGATTAAAGCATGTGAAGTTTAGTGTTCGAAAATCTGGGTAAGGAATATGCCCTGTTTTCTGGAAAAATATGGTTTGGGAGTGATTTTGAGGAGGTGATATTATGCATGTTAGAAGGGTTTTAGGGTGAACCTTCGATTTGAGTACATGCATGGTAGTTTGTAAAGTCCAGGACATTTCATGTTTGAGCACGTTTTATGAAATATGTGGTAGTTTTTATAGCATGAAATGAAGTACTCAAAAATCTGGAAATGTAATATGTTGCCCTGTTTCCGGAAATGTTGATCGAGTACTTGTATAAATGGTCGACGTTTATGCATGTGGACTTACGTTTGAGGTGTAAATTTGATAGGAATACACTCAGGGTAGTGTGTTATAACTGCTAGCATGTTGTTCTTGGCATGTTGTATGTCTTACATGTTAGATTTAAGGGTATGATTATCGGTGTTAGGGAATTCTGGAAAATCTGGGTTGAATATGATCGACCGATCGATCGGTGAGGAACACCGATCGATCGGCAAAAGCCGTAGCTTTTTTCCTTAATTCAAACAGTTCACCGATCGATCGGTGATGAGGGCCGATCGATCGGTGGTGCCTTTTTTTTTTCAAAAATGTAGAATTTTATTTTAAATTTGATATTGGATTGTAATGAGACATCTAATAATGTGTTGTACACTGGTGTAGAGCCTTCACAGACAGCTACACAGCGCAGGGGATAGAGTCCCACAACACACTACATTTTGGAAAGGTACGTAAGCGACGTACGGGCACCCCAACAGTAACATGTATTGTGTGTTTATTTATTTAACACAAGGCAAAGTAAGGTATGCATAAGATAGTGCATGATGATATGATACATGTTGATATGCTTCGTTTTGCATATATATGTTGTGAAATATAAGAGGTGTATTTCACGTGTGAAATATAAGAGGTGTATTTCACGAGTCAAGGTTATCCTAGTGAGGATTTAATGCTTACGCTAACGTCCATAGGAAGCGAGGAAGAATTCCACTTACGTGGATTTCCATAGGAAGCGAAGAGGAATTCCGCTTACGTGGAAAAGTAAGAAGCATTGAATGCACTATTGATAAGTGACTCAGGATTGAAATAAGGATTTGAGAAGGAAGGATATGTCATGACATTTATTTATGAAACCATATGATCATATAATGTTTTATTATGAGTTATGGTACAGGGACAACCCATGGGCGTTGTAAATGCTTGGAATACAGGAAGTGCTTTGTATTTATGATTTGTGCATTTACGCTTTACATTCATATTATGTTGAATATGAATTAGGATATGCTCATGTGTTTGGGGGTTGTCTTTGTAGGTGCTTTTGATGAAGAGAACCAAGGTCAGGGTTGATATGCTGAGCTGTGAGGAGTGCTACAGGATAGCATGTTAGGGAATTTTTGTATAGCTTCTACATGTAGTAGAGTAAGACTATAGTGTAGTACCCTTTTGTAGGAATACGTGAAATTCCTTTTAAATTAAGGTACTGTAATCTCTTAAGCTCAGGTTAATCAACACGACTTACTACTCTGATTTATACATATGAATGTTTAGTTCTCTTAATTGCACCTAAGATTATGATTGAGATAACGGGGTCTCACACGATCGATCGCCGAGACCTTGCGATCGATAGCCAGTACTGTGCATCTTCACCAAAATTTCAGCTGCTCGTCGCGATCGATCGCCCCTAACCAGTGGCCAACCAGCGCCTCATCGTGATCGATCGCGAGTCTCCACGATCGATTGCCAACCAACTCGCGATCGATCGCCGAGACCTTGCGATCGATAGCCAGTACTGTGCATCTTCACCAAAATTTCAGCTGCTCGTCGCGATCGATCAGCACCCCTCGGCGATCGATCACGACCTGCGATTTTCCGAAAAACTCGAGCTTCCATGGTGTTTTTGACAACCAAACTCAAAACCAACACCCCCAACTTCCTCAACACCTCCAATACACCAATTAACTCAATAAAAACACTAAAAACAACTTTTTAGATTTTTAACCAAAACCCCCAAATCTCAAATCCAACTCAAAACTTGACCAACAAGCACAAAACCATAATCAAATCAAAGCTAAAGGTGAGGAGAAGAAGATTACCCGCTTTTCTTCAAGAAATCGGGCTCCCAAGACGAGTCCGGACCCCAGATTCCACCAAAAATCAAATTCTAAGGTTATCACCACGATGAGAATACAATCTCATTCCTTGGATCCAACGACTCCCAAAACCGGATTTAAAATCCTCCGGAGTCCCAAAACCGCAATTAATTCATAATTTCCACAATTAAAATTCATTAAGGATTATTACCACACCGGGATTAACACCAATAATCTCCGGGCACCACAATTATCCCCCACTAATAAAACTTCGTCCCCAAAATTTGCACAGGCACACTCCACGTATCGCCGGGACCACGCAATCCAAATGGATCCATATTGTCGAATCATGAACGTGACATGAACGACATACCAACCGCGAGGATACCGACCTCGCACCAGCACCTGGAATGGAGTAACCGCCCAAACCAACACAAATTGAAGGATGAGGTCAGCATTCCCCGATGCTAACCATCTCAAAGCAGTCAGCCAACCACAACTGCAAATCAAACGAATCATTCGTGATTCCAAAATAGGTATCGCCTCGGTGATATCTCTACAATTTAGCCTACGATGTTAAACATACATCGTTACTAAGGAAACCACCAGTACACAACAGTGTACCTAAACTACACCCGGCTTTCACTTTCCAAATCCATCTCCATCAAAGTAGTAGTTGCACCACATTGCAACACGGATTGGACAACAACACGGCCACCGATAACACAAAACACATCTCCAAAGATGTCTACATCCGTATGTTCCAAGAAATCACATCTTGGTCCAAACACATTATCGAGACTCCACAAGGTCTCATGTTCTCGAAAGGACATGCAAGAAAACCAATTGCATTCCCGCCACACGTGTCAACTACGACACCTAACAAATCCGAATCCTGGCCATCCCTCGTTTATCCTAGGATTCAACAATCCTAAATCAGGGAGGCTATCGAATAATTCAGCAAGAATTACCATGACCCCTAAACACAACAATTCCCCCCCCCCCCCCAGAGGGAGTCAACCGGACCTAACGATCATTCCTCATAATACATCGTGTCATCGAGATCACAAATCTCAAATTGCCACAATCTCCCACCGGAGATTTATTCATCCAAGCATATTAACCCGATGCTCGACGAGCACTAAGAAATGCTGGCATTCGTATACACACACCGGTACACATGCCTAAGCACCAATACAACATGCATACTCAATGCAATAGACTCGGGTAACTCCAATCATACCCAAAGTCCCAACACCAACTGTCAATCCCTAGTTATTCTCACATCACGAAGAATAATGATTGACAGACCAACGATCAATGGTGTGATTCCAACATCAACACCACACAAACCGACTCATTGAATCTCCCAAAGATTCCCAATCGGTAGGTATATCAATACTGCTTTTCTCATAAGGAAAGTGTCATGAATCCATGACCCTCCAACCTCGAACCACCGTTCGGAAACCTAAATATATTTACCAAAACATATCTCGGAACCAAAAATACGCAACTGGTTCAGAATAGTGCATCAAAGCCACTATTACCAAATCGAAACCCGTATACACCATGTATACTCATCATAATGATGCTCTGTACTAATGCCATAGTACTCCACAATCTAGAGCATTTTCCTGGAGACGTCTCCTCAAACGTATCACCGAAAGGTAAGAATTCCATTACTCGGTCCCACACCAGTAATGATTACCATGGTTGATTTACAATCAACCCACGATCGATACCAGCTGTCTCCATGACAGCACAATCCAAATCTCTCCAAGAGATAAAATCAATATAGTAGTGTTACCCCACTAGCTATATCCCACAATTCCAATTGTGTCCCCCATTGCATTCCATATGCAAGGATTTTCCACCAGAACCAAAAATGACTTGTCGATACTCACGTTGGTACTTCCAACAGAATTGAGTTGTCCCAGTACAAGTCCCTTAAACATTTGACGTGCAAATGTCTCCGTGAGGTATTTCCTGCCTCAAACCTTATATGACATAGTGACTACTAGAGTCCACTATAATTCTCATCGTATCATCATACGATTTACCAATCTCAGTTCCAACGAGCAGTATAATGGCTACAACAAGCACACTATATCACTGCCACAATACCTGGCTAGCGAATCGCTGCCTCCATAAGTTTATACCAAACCTACCAACGTATCATACGTTCCAACCCGATATACCATACCGTACGAACCATTAGAGTAGTGGGTCATCACCCAACATTTCTCTAATCAATAAGGCACAACGAACATTCTGGTGCCCTCACTCAACCACAAAGCAATCCTGATCCTGTAGGATTTACTCCACACCCTCATGGGTGGATGTGATCATGTCTACCACATGTCACCTCGGTATAAGCAAGTAGTTTCTTCGCTAAATACTCCTACTACCAGTCACTTGGCCATAGCCATCCCAGCGAGTATAACCAAAGGTACCACTACTCGTATAATATTTACCTCAAATATGTGCTGCGGTACACTTCCTGTACGGCGCACCTAGTAATTCTTCGAGCGAACCTGCTCGGCATAATGCTCGGCATAAATGTACTCTTCATCGAAACGACGTTACGTGTCTACATAGAACATCCACTATGTCATCGTCGTCCCGTGACGGTATCTGTCAACATATGACACCCAAAATAACATCGTCAACTCGTGACGTTACATGTCGATACACGACATGCATAATCTCATCGTCAAACACATGACGGTATATGTATATCAATGCATGTCATCCACAATAATGTTAATCAAACAGTAATATATCATACCTCATCGCTAACAAGATAGCGGTATACCAGTATCCATCGTCCAACAGTGGTATGCAAGCAGCACACATTGCTCGCAGATGGCGTAATCCAGTGCTACGTACATAGTGGTATAACCAATCGCTATAGAACCAGCGGCATGATCCTCGCCATAGATTCAACGGCATAAAACATCGCTATAGATATCCGTCGGTATGAACCATCGCCATAGATGTAGCGGAATGACCCATCGTTATATAATACCTGGCGGCATGAACCATTGCCAATAGATGTAGCGGAATGACCAGTCGCTATATAATACCCGGGTGCATGAATCATCGCCAATAAACTAGCGGAATGTACCATCGCTAAGATACACAGCGGCATGAACAATCGCCAATAAACTAGCGGAATAACCCATCGCTATGAATACTCGGAGGCATAAACCATCGCCAATAGAATAGCAGAATAAACCATCGCTATGAATACCTGGCGGCATAAACCATCGCCAACAGAATAGCGGAATAAACCATCGCTATGAATACCCAATACCCGGTGGCATAAACCATCACCAATAGAATAGCCGATCCCTAGTCTTGTTATAGTAGTGTATTTTAATGCACCTCGCTTGTCATGACCGCAGCACTAATACCCCTAGCTTCGACATATCAACGGATCGAATAATCTTCCTCAAATGCGACATGCAGCAATACCCTCACTTCAACATTTGGCGGCAAATATTCTTTCCTCGCTACGATATGATAGCGGCAAGTATTCTATCATCGCGTCAAGTGACAGCGGCAAAGCATTTAAAATCATCACTCATCCATAACAACGATTCATGGGATATTCACCAAGCATTCCATCTATACCTGTAACACAATGCATATTCCATATCCCAATATACATCACCATGAGTGTCTTTTAATGCACATCGCTTCAAATGTGACATGCGGCAATACCCTCGCTTCAACATTTAGTGGCAAAGCATTAAAATCATCACACCAATATATACAACCACAATGAGTGTATTTTAATGCACCTCGCTTCAAATGTGGCATGCGGCAATACCCTCGCTTCAACATTTATCGGCAAAGCATTAAAATCATCACTCCAATATATATGCAACCACAATGCATAATCCGTGATGTATATAAAATGCAGGTTATCGTTTTGTGTCTTTCAATGGCCTTAGCCCTTCATGTCATAGCGTCCCTATAGGAACAATCACAAACCACGAGCATATAATAATCCATATTCACCACAATATGATTATAATGTGTAAATGCATAAACCATGAGTACAAAGTACTTCCTGTATCCCAATGCAATTCAAAATGCTCCCTTTGGTTGTCCCTGTGCCGCAAATCAATCATAATCAATAGATTATATTATGATTCCATAGATGTCATGACATATAATTGTTCCACTATGATCACATATCATAAACGCACATAAGCAAAATAGTTGTATCACACAAAACTAACTACCATCATGCATAATTATGTGCTACTCATTTCCACCAATATGATCCTATGCCCTCAACAGCCCCAAAGAGCAAACCACTGTTCTGATATCACTAATGTAAGGACCTGTTGGGATATGCCCTAAGACATATCATTAGATGATTGTTTATGACATACAATGTAATATGATTTTATGAATGGCAATTCATTATTATATATTATTCTTTTAACTGTGCAATGTGAATAAATATTTATGTTAATGTCCTTAGAATAATATTATATTATTCTTAAACATTGTCCCTAGTCAAGTATTATCATGAATCAGGATAATGATAATACATAGAGACTAGTATGTATTGATTGATGAATTGTTCATTGATATGAGATATCAAATCAATACATGGGTACATGTTAGAGAACGATGTACTGGACAGACCCACCATGAGAATGCAACATGGATAGTTATATGATCGTCATATGCAATTCTCATAGTGATAATAATGTATGTAATCCTTACGACTTGTGATCATCAGAGATCCCAACATAAGGAGTTATGTATCTTGATATCGTCAAACGTTACCCGTAACAGGGTAATCTATAAAGGCGACTATTGGATACACTACGAATTATGTAGAGGGATGTTGACTGATCGTTATAGGATTTGTCCCTCCTATATAACAGGAGATGTGTTTGGCCCTTGATCAAGTGAGAACTAAAATGCATGGCCATGCTCGAATGAGTCGATATGAGATATCGAGCTTATTCGTTTATTCTAGTTCTACTTGGGGATCAAGAAATAGAGATTGAATATACGAGTATGACTATTCCATGACTCGTGTTCAATCTAAACACAAAGGACAAAGGGATTAAGTTACATGGTTAATATTATCACAAGTTCTAAAGGTTATGTCGAGTCATTGACATTCTTGTAATTTGGGTAGCCTCGATGTGTTGCTAGACACCGCTCCTTGCTTGTAACGTAAAATAAGATTTTATGTCACTGCCAGCATTACAAGATCCTATCGGGTCGCACAAAAGATTAAATCGAGAAGGGAAATTAAATTCATTGGATGAATTAATTAATTAATTAAGAAGAGTCTTAATTAAAAGATTATAAGGATTTAATTAAATCGTGGGTTTGGGCCAATGAGGCTTTAAGAAAGCCTTAAACCTTAATTAAATCTTATAATATAAATACAAGGTTATGATTAATTCCTAAAAGAAAATTCATATCATTCAACCTAAACTCTAAGAAGCCACACGGCCGCCGACCATATTGTGCTCTCGGTTTTTCTTGATAACGAAGGGTGCTTGTGGTGTTTTGTGCCATTAATCGATTTGGAATCGAGTGTGCTTCTTGTTCCGGTTTAAGAACTTGTCTAGCAACTTGTTCTTAAACTATCCCTTCACCCGATTTGATCGTGTGGATACCGTGGAGGCAAAACTTGACAAGTTTTGCTAGTGACTCGAAGGAGACGTTGGACGTGGTGCTGCTCCGTGGAATCGGCTCAAACACGCTACAAGGGTGAGACTTTTGTATTCCTTTATCCGATATGAACTCCTATGTATAGATCCGGTGTTTAGTAATCCATAAAAATTTTATTCCGCTGCGTTGTATGCTCATTGGATTACTTACAGTGGTATCAGAGCCGTGTACAAGGCTCATATCGGATTTATGTGGTTAAATAGTTTAATCATGTTAGAATTTATATTGCATGCTATTAAAACTGTATGAACATATATGATATGTTAATATTTAGTTTGTGAAATTATCATGATATTATATTTGATATAATTGATGTTTGATGTATACGATACACAAAGCGAATAATCAAAATTTTAATCAAAGTTTCGGCCACCCCTAGCATATTGACCCACGGCTTAGCCACATGAGGGCTAGGGTTTTCGAACCCTTGGCTCGAGATGGCCTAGTCGTTGTTGCTCATGTTCATGCATGGAGGTTTTGAGACGTGGATGAGTTTTGAACTCTTTGGCTCGATAATGGTTCACGCATGCATGGATTAGTAGCTTTACCACATGAGAGCATTTCAAACCCTTGGCTCGAGATGGTTGAGCCAATCCCGTGCATGGCCTGACCGTGACTCGTGGCTAACAAATTCCATTGTTTCAATCAAGATGGCTCGATAAAAACTCAAGAAGGTGCGAGGCGGCTAGGGTTTGGAACCCTAGCGCCGCCGCCGCTCCTTGGTTCGGCCATGGGCTAGGGTTTCGAACCCTAGGCCCATAATTGGTCGAGCCGTGCGCTTTTGTGGTTCGAACAATGGTGGTTCGTGGCTTAGTCGCTTTGGTTCGTGGCATGTGATGTCCCGAGCGTACGATAATTTTTCAAAAATTATTTTACAGTTTTAATTAGAATTAAATTTAAAATATTTAGAATTTAATTAATTAAAAGTTAATGCATGCTTTATGTGTTGTTTGAGCATGGTGCGTGGTTATAGCCCTTTGACCTATTAGATAGGATTTGTGAATGTTTGTAATTTATAATACGACCTGTGTGTCGTGCCTTCTCTATTTTATTCTAAATGTTATCCCTCCCCTATGTTCCCCTCGAATGTGAATCGAGGAATTCTATATCTTGTAAATAGTATAGTTTAATTGTGTTGATGGTGATCAATGAAGATAGAGCATCGTGCCGGGATGAGGAGGCCATTCACAAATTGGAGCCAAAGGAAGGTGCTTGTGAAGTTACCTTAGGTTGACTCTTAGGATTTTCTCATTGGCTTGAGAAAATCGTTAGTAGGGGCTATAACCATGTCACGTTTAATTATGTATGTTGATGCATGATTTATCTTATGCTTTAGATTGATAATTGTATTACACATATATGTAGATATGTATACAAATATATGTAGTGGACATATTTTAAATTATCAAACTAATCATGAGATCAATAAATCCCTCTAAAATATTAAGTTTTAGATGCTTTCCAAAATTAAAAGTACTCGTCAAAAACTTCGATTGTACATA
The DNA here is from genome assembly GCA_907163345.1 of Haberlea rhodopensis. Lineage (NCBI taxonomy): Eukaryota > Viridiplantae > Streptophyta > Magnoliopsida > Lamiales > Gesneriaceae > Haberlea > Haberlea rhodopensis. The sequence continues at coordinate 3,635,266 of CAJQUN010000033.1, read as the reverse complement.
TGTGGGTTTGCCAAAGCAAAGCACCGTGGCAATCTTAGTAAGGCGCGAAAGGATAAAAGTGATATCCGTTATACTTTAAATTGGGTACGACTTAACTAGGTTATCTCAATAGGATTGGGAACCTAGAGGCATAGGTTGGATAATAATTCATTTGATGAATTGAACAAAGCGTTGTTCGTCCAACTATCCAAGAATTATATGTGATGTAATTGACAAAGTGTTGTCTACCTAAATAACCGAGTCTTGGGCGATTAGCCAAAGCTAACTCAAGATTAGGCGAAATATGGATCTTGGCCCACTAAAGGTTTTGAGGGTTGATATTTTTTAAACAAAATAGTGGGAGCAACATTTAATATAAGACCATGTTAAATGATTAAATCATAAACTTATTTTGCATATTTATATTGTAGATATCCATGGCAACTAACAACGTAACAAGCACTTTATCACTGCGATCGGTCCTTGATAAGGACAAGTTAAATGGGACAAATTTCCTAGACTGGCATAGGAACTTGAGGATAGTCCTCAAACAAGAAAAGAAACAATATGTCCTATAGGAACCCTTACCTGCTGAGGAACCTCCCCTAACGGCTACAAGAGCCGAAAAAGATGCTTACAAGAAGCATCAAAGTGACGCACTTGATGTTGGGTGCCTTATGCTTGCCACCATGAACTCTGAGCTTCAGAAGCAACATGAGGAAATGGAGGCGTTTGATATGATCGAGCATCTTAAGCAACTGTACCAACAACAAGCAAGACAAGAGAGGTATGCCGTCTCTAAGGCGTTATTCCAGTGTAGAATGGTAGAAGGAAGTCTGGTTGGTACTCATGTACTCAAGATGATTGGGTATATTGAGAATCTAGAGAAACTGGGTTTTCCTTTGGACCAAGAGTTGGCCACTGACGTGATCTTGCAATCGTTGCCTGAAAGCTTCAGTCAATTTGTCTTAAATTACAATATGATTGAAATTGAGAAGACACTACCACAGTTACTTGGCATGCTTAGAACTTTTGAAGCAAATAACAAGAAGTCTAAACCAACAAATATTCTTATTGTGAATAAGAGCAAAGGAAAGACTAAAGCTAAGAACTTCAAGAAAAACAAGAAGGTCTTTGTTAAATCTAAGCCAAAGTCATCTGCACTGAAACCAAAGGGAGAGATAGCGAAGGAAGGGAACTATTTCCATTGCGGTGAGACCGGCCATTGGAAAAGAAACTGCAAAGTATATCTGGAGGATCTAAAGAAAGGAAGTGTGACTTCCACTTCAGGTATTTTTGTTATAGAAGTCAATTTATCTACTTCTTCATCATGGGTATTAGATACTGGATGTGGATCTCACATTTGTGTAAATGTGCAGGACCTCAAAAAGAGTAGATTGTTGGCGAAAGGCGAAGTTGATCTCCGAGTTGGAAATGGAGCAAGAGTTGCTGCATTAGCTATAGGAGATTATTATTTATCTTTGCCTTCCGGTTTATCATTGATTTTAAAAGATTGTTATTTTGTGCCTTCAATTACCAAAAACATTATTTCTATTTCTTGTTTAGACAAGTATGGATTCTCATTTATTATAAAGGACAACTGTTTCGAACAAGATGGCTCCATGAAAACCCAAGGTGGTGCGTGGCGGCTAGGGTTTGGAACCCTAGCGCCGCCGCCGCTCGAGCTTGGCTCGGCCATGGGCTAGGGTTTCGAACCCTAGGCCCATTATTGGTCTAGCCGTGTGCTTTTGTGGTTCGAACCATGGTGGTTTGTGTCCTAGTCGCTTAAGTTCGTGGCATGTGATGTCCCGAGCGTACGATAATTTTTCAAAAAAAATTATTTGACAGTTTTAATTAGAATTAAATTTAAAATGATTAGAATTTTAATTAATTAAATGTTAATGCATGCTTTATGTGTTGTTTGAGCATGGTGCGTGGTTATAGCCCTATGACCTATTAGATAGGATTTGTGGATGTTTGTAATTTATAATACGACCTGCGTGTCGTGCCTTCTCTATTTCATTCTAAATGTAATCCCTCCCCTATGTTCCCCTCGAATGTGAATCCAGGAATTTTATATCTTGTAAATAGTGTAGTTTATTTTATTGATGGTGATCAATGAAGATGGAGCATCGTGCCGGGATGAGGAGGCCATTCACAAATTGGAGCCAAAGGAAGGTGCTTGTGAAGTTACCTTAGGTTGACTCTTAGGATTTTCTCATTGGCTTGAGAGAATCGTTAGTAGGGGCTATAACCATGTCACGTTTAATTATGTATGTGGATGCATGATTTATCTTATGTTTTAGATTGATAATTACATATATGTAGATATGTATACAACTATATGTAGTTGACATATTTTAAATTATCAAACTAATCATGAGATCAATAAATCCCTCTAAAATATTAAGTTTTAGATGCCTTCCAAAATTAAAAGTACTCGTCAATAACTTCGATTGTACATGTGTGGGTTTGCCAAAGCAAAGCACCGTGGCAATCTTAGTAAGGCGCGAAAGGATAAAAGTGATATCCGTTATACTTTAAATTGGGTACGACTTAACTAGGTTATCTTAATAGGATTGGGAACCTAGAGGCATAGGTTGGATAATAATTCATTTGATGAATTGAACAAAGCGTTGTTCGTCCAACTATCCAAGAATTATATGTGATGTAATTGACAAAGTGTTGTCTACCTAAATAACCGAGTCTTGGGCGATTAGCCAAAGCTAACTCAAGATTAGGCGAAATATGGATCTTGGCCCACTAAAGGTTTTGAGGGTTGATATTTTTTAAACAAAATAGTGGGAGCACCATTTAATATAAGACCATGTTAAATGATTAAATCATAAACTTATTTTGCATATTTATATTGTAGATATCCATGGCAACTAACAACGTAACAAGCACTTTATCATTGCGATCGGTCCTTGAGAAGGACAAATTAAATGGGACAAATTTCCTAGACTGGCATAGGAACTTGAGGATAGTCCTCAAACAAGAAAAGAAACAATATGTCCTAGAGGAACCCTTACCTGCTGAGGAACCTCCCCTAACGGCTACAAGAGCCGAAAAAGATGCTTACAAGAAGCATCAAAGTGACGCACTTGATGTTGGGTGCCTTATGCTTGCCACCATGAACTCTGAGCTTCAGAAGCAACATGAGGAAATGGAGGCGTTTGATATGATCGAGCATCTTAAGCAACTGTACCAACAACAAGCAAGACAAGAGAGGTATGCCGTCTCTAAGGCGTTATTCCAGTGTAGAATGGTAGAAGGAAGTCTGGTTGGTACTCATGTACTCAAGATGATTGGGTATATTGAGAATCTAGAGAAACTGGGTTTTCCTTTGGACCAAGAGTTGGCCACTGACGTGATCTTGCAATCGTTGCCTGAAAGCTTCAGTCAATTTGTCTTAAATTACAATATGATTGAAATTGAGAAGACACTACCACAGTTACTTGGCATGCTTAGAACTTTTGAAGAAAATAGCAAGAAGTCTAAACCAACAAATATTCTTATTGTGAATAAGAGCAAAGGAAAGACTAAAGCTAAGAACTTCAAGAAAAACAAGAAGGTCTTTGTTAAATCTAAGCCAAAGTCATCTGCACTGAAACCAAAGGGAGGGATAGCGAAGGAAGGGAACTATTTCCATTGCGGTGAGACCGACCATTGGAAAAGAAACTGCAAAGTATATCTGGAGGATCTAAAGAAAGGAAGTGTGACTTCCACTTCAGGTATTTTTGTTATAGAAGTCAATTTATCTACTTCTTCATCATGGGTATTAGATACTGGATGTGGATCTCACATTTGTGTAAATGTGCAGGACCTCAAAAAGAGTAGATTGTTGGCGAAAGGCGAAGTTGATCTCCGAGTTGGAAATGGAGCAAGAGTTGCTGCATTAGCTATAGGAGATTATTATTTATCTTTGCCTTCCGGTTTATCATTGATTTTAAAAGATTGTTATTTTGTGCCTTCAATTACCAAAAACATTATTTCTATTTCTTGATATACATGTCTATAACATAAATACTAAAAGGATTAAAAATAATGATTGTAATCCGACTTATCTCTGGCATTGTCGCTTGGGCCACATAAACGAGAACCGCATATCTAAACTTCATAAGGATGGAGTATTAGATTCATTTGATTTTGAATCATATGAAACATGCGAATTGTTTAATGGGCAAGATGACTAAAGCCCCTTTCAAGGGACATGTTGAAAGGGCAAATGTTTTATTGGGACTTATACATAGTGATGTATGTGGACCAATAAGTACACAAGCTAGAGGTGGTTTTCAATACTTCGTTACATTTACTGATGACCTCAGTAGATATGGGTATGTGTACCTAATGAAGCATAAGCATGAAACCTTTGAAAAGTTCAAAGATTTCAAGAATGAAGTACAAAACCAACTTGGCAAAAGTATCAAAATCCTTCGATCAGATCGAGGAGGTGAATACTTAAGCCAAGAGTTTCATGACTATCTAAAGGAGTGTGGGATATGTTAGTAATCCTTAGAGCATACAACGCAGCGGAATAAAAAAAATGGATTACTAGAACAATGGATCTATACATAGGGATTTATATCGGATAAAAGAATACAAAAGTCTCACCCTTGTAGCGTGTTTGAGCAGATTCCACTGTGATATCCCCGAAATAATTAATTGCAATTAGGGCATTAATTATGGTTATGTGATATTATGGCGATAATTAGATTATGTGTTGGGACTAACTATCTTGGTAAAATGCTTGTCACATGGTAGGCGTGACCCGGTAGAGCATTTCCGGGTACATGTTATACATGTTGGGATTTGGGTGTTATAATGGTTTAAATGATATGGGTTGTATCTATTTGGTAAAGCATGATTTTAAATGGTGATTTTAGTGCATTGTGGTAAAATACTTTTAAACTATCATGTTGGGGTATTCTACATACCATGCTTGTTTTTAGATGAACAATTAAAATCCAAAAACATGGCATGAGAGCCACTTGCATACTTTATATCCCATCACCCTCTCCATCAGCTTTTTGGTCCCTAAACCCCATCCACTCATCCTTAAGCTGCTATTTTCGTTTTTGAAACAAGAGAGGAGGAGAAAGCTTGGAGAAAAGGAGTCTTTGGTGTTTTATTGCTTGAAACCAAGTGGTAAGCTTCCACTATGATAGAGTTTTATTGAGTTTTGGTTGGGTTGTAGCTTGTTTTTGGGGTTAAAAAGGGGTAGATCTTGTTCCAACATCTTGTTTATGTTGGGGGTTGTATTTTTAAGGTTGTTTTGTGGTTATATGTTGAGCATGGAAGTTGTTCTTGGTTGTATAGGAGTTTAGGTGTTGTTGGAAGCTCATACATGGAAATTTCTCGCAAAAACAGGGCTTCTCGATCGATCGAAATCTGGGTCCGATCGATCGAGCGGGACAGAGCCTGGCCAAGGCTTGTATCGAGCTCACCGATCGATCGGGAAAATATTCCGATCGATCGATGTGTGAAATCTCGATCGATCGAGAGAATGTCTCGATCGATCGGCAGAGGCAGAACCAACATACTTTTTATTGAACATTAGCGATCGATCGAGGCTGAGGACCGATCGATCGCAAGGCTAAAAATGTGGGTTTTGGGATTTTGGTTCTAAATGATGATGTTTTTGGTAATGGTTCATTTATTGGCTTCTAATATGGATTCATGTGATTATGTAGAACCATCCCAGGTAGCCACACATCAAAGGAGATAAAGTCCCACGACATCTCCACTTTTGGAACTAAGGTACGTAGTGAGACGTACGAGCATCGGACGGTAAAACGTATTTATTACGCTTTTGAATTGGCTATGCATTATGGTTGCACATGTGGTCTTATTTATGCATTATGGTTGCATATATAGTTGGAACATGCATTATGGTTGCATGTAATTGTGAGTCGAGGTTATATCACAGTGATGAAGAATACTTGCCGCCTTCATGTCGAGGCGATGATAGAATACTTGCCGCTGTCATATTTAGCGATGAAGAATATTTGCCGCAAACATGTCGAAGCGAAGGATCATGCCGCTGTCATGTTGATGCGAGGGATATTATGCCGCTAATATGTCGAAGCGAGGGGTATTAATGCCGCTGTCATGTAACGCGAGGGGTATTATGCCACTGATATGATAAGTCTGGGATTGGCCATTGGTATACATGGAACGGATGCATGTCATGACATATATTATTGGTGTTATAATCAATTAATTGTGATTATGGTACAGGGACAACCAAGGGAGCTTTTATATGTGTTAAGTACAGGAAGTGATTTGCATTTTGGTTTATGCATTGAATTATGATCATATTATTGTGAATATGATTTATATACATGCTCATGGTTTGGGGTTGTTCCTGTAGGTACTTACGGGCGGACGGGCTAAGGCGGGTTGATGCAATGAGCTAGTGTGGAGTGCTTTTGGCATAGCAGGCTTAATTTTTGTATAGTCTCTACTCTAGGAGTAGTGTAAAGCTATAGGATTAGCATTCATTGGTTGAGAATGTAACTAATCCCTTTTGGAACTTCATTTTGGCACTGTAATTTAATAGCTCTGGGCATCAACACAACCTTTATACTCTGTTATGCATGGAAATTTTTATTTACGCCTTTAATCCGCACTTAAGGAACTAGGGTTCTTACATTAGTGGTATCAGAGCAGTGGTTAGAGAACCCGGGAACGAGTGAAGGGTAGCCTCAGTATGGTTGGCTAGGTGTTTACATTTGGGGCATGTTTGTGCATGTGGTGCATATTTATGTATACAATTGGCATACTATCATGCTTGTCATTCATATTGTCTAACGGTTTAGCATACATATTGTTTGGAATTGTTGTTAACCTTTGTGTTACAGCATGGCGGCTATAAATGCGGGGAACCTCAACGAGGAGGTGGGTGATATTGGGAGCGTGAATGCTAGCATCGAGCAGGCAAATCCTTTACCCCACCTGCTGTGGGCATGGAACCGGTTGCTCAACTACTGTTACCAGGGGAGCTTAGCCTGACTCAATTTCTAACCTTCCACCCACCCATGTTTGAAGGAACAGAGACAGGAGAGGAGGCCGAAGAGTGGCTGGAGAGACTAGAACAGATTTTTGTATCTGCACCGTGTGCTAGGACGGCTTGGTTAAGACTGGCAGAATTCCAACTGGCAAAGAAGTCGTCCATGTGGTGGAAGACGACTGTAATGGAATTAAGGGCACAAGGCATGGTAATCGACTGGACTTTATTTCGAACTCGGTTTCTAAACCGATATTTCTCTGCCGCGGCTAGGCAAACTAAGGAGGATGAATTTACGAATCTGAAGCAAGGGAACCTGACAGTTTCGGACTACGCCATGCACTACTCATCCTTATTAAGGTATGTTCCACACATTGCTACAAATGGGCATGCCAAGATGAGGCACTTTTTAAAGGGGCTGCGACCGGAATTATTTGATCGGGTCATTTCTAACAACCCGACATCCTTTGATGAGGCACTGGTTAGAGCGGAGTTAGCGGAGATAGGGGTGAGTGCTTATCTCGAGGCCATACCCTCACCAGCTCCATCACAAAGATCAACATCTGAAAATCTGAGGCCCCGAGGAGGATCTTTTAAGTCACGGGGGACTTCTTCTTCTACTCGGTTTGGCGGAAGGAGGCCGGAGGGCCGGAAGCAAGGGGATCGGAGGAGTGGTACATCTATTTATGGGGGACCGGCTCAAGCTAGTAGAGCTGGAGATGTCAAGTGCCACTTTTGTGGAGGGCCACATTTGATGCGAGATTGTTCTGCGTGCTACATTTGTGGCAAGTCGGGCCACATTGCTCGGCGTTGCCCCAACCGGGAAGGACAGACGGATCTCAGGGAAGGTCGTGGGAGGTTTACTAGTGGTACAGTGCAGCAGAGGCCACCGATGGTGCCTCGTCAGATGGGAGGACAGGCGATGGGGCCACCTCAGGGACACGTCTATGCGTTGACCAGGGAGCAGGCCGATGCAGCTCCAGAGGAGGTTATAGCTGGTACGTGCCTACTATTTACATTTTCCACCTTTATTTTGATAGACACAGGTGCTTCGCACTCCTTCGTGTCTGCGGACTTTGTGGCGAGACATCATATGTGCACGTCTCCGTTACCCACGTCTCTATTGGTCTCGACACCCACCGGGAAGAGAGTTGTTGCTGATCGGTTTCTGATGGACTGCCTCATTTATTTTGAGGGCAACGAGATAAAGGCAGATTTGATCATTTTGAGTATGTCAGATTTCGACTGCATTGTGGGCATCGACATTCTTAACAGATATCAGGCAGTGGTAGATTGTCGACAGAGGACAGTTCGATTCAGATCTGGTTTGGGAGTTCAGTGGACTTTTTATGGCGACGGGTCTCGTGTGAAGATTCCGTTGATTTCGGCAATCAAAATGTCTCAGTTGTTGGAACGTGGTCACACGGGCTACCTCATCTATGCCGTGGACACGTCGGGAAAGAGCAAAGAATTAAAGGTTGAGGATATACCAGTGGTAGCGGAATTTGCTGACGTATTCCCGGAGGAAATTCCCGGATTCCCACCGGCAAGGGAAGTCGAGTTTGGGATTGAGTTATTACCGGGGACATCCGCTATCTCCCGTGCACCTTACAGGATGGCACCGGCTGAGCTAAGAGAGTTGAAGGAGCAATTGTAGGAACTCCTTGATAAAGGATATATACGCCCTAGCGTATCGCCTTGGGGCGCACCAGTTCTTTTTGTGAAGAAGAAGGATGGCTCGATGCGCTTGTGCATCGATTACCGGCAACTGAATAAGGCCACGGTAAAGAACAAGTACCCTCTTCCAAGGATCGATGACTTGTTTGACCAGTTGCAAGGCACGAAGCTGTATAGTAAGATTGATTTGAGATCCGGGTACCACCAGATACGGGTCAGGGAGGAGGATGTGCAAAAGACAGCATTTAGGACTCGGTATGGGCACTACGAGTTCTTGGTAATGCAGTTCGGTGTGACGAACGCCCCGGCTGTCTTTATGAGCTTGATGAATCGGGTATTCCAACCCTATCTGGATCAGTTCGTCATTGTGTTTATTGACGATATACTCATCTACTCCCGGAGTGAGGAAGAGTATGTGAGACATTTGAGGACAGTGCTCCAGATCCTCAGAGATCACCAGTTATATGCCAAACTCAGTTGTGAGTTTTGGTTGAGCAGTGTAGTATTTCTGGGGCACGTCATATCTAGCAGCGGGATTTCAGTGGACCCCAGGAAGATTGAGGCGGTGATGGAGTGGGCTGCACCCACTTCTGTGCCCGAGATTCGGAGTTTCCTTGGTTTGGCTGGGTATTACCGACGCTTCGTCGAGGGATTTTCTAAGATTGCTAAGCCACTGACTCAGTTGACTCAAAGGGAGTGCCCTTCTTTTGGTCAGAGGCTTGTGAGGAGAGCTTTCAAGAGTTGAAGCACCGATTAACGACGGCACCGGTATTGGTGATTCCTACGGAGAACAAGAGGTTTGTGCTTTATACTGACGCATCACTGCAGGGCTTGGGTTGTGTACTGATGCAAGATAAGCATGTGGTAGCTTATGCATCGAGGCAGTTGAAGCCGCATGAGGTTAGGTACCCAGTCCATGACTTGGAGTTGGCTGCTATTATCTTTGCTCTGAAGATTTGGAGGCACTATCTGTATGGTACGTCCTTTACCATATATACGGATCATAAGAGCCTGAAATTCTTATTCACTCAGGCGGAGTTGAATATGCGTCAGAGGAGATGGATGGATTTGCTCAAAGACTATGACTGTGAGATTGAGTACCATCCGGGGAAAGCAAACTTGACGGCAGACGCCTTGAGTCGGAAGGTGAAGAGTACTGCTGAGGAGGTCATGCAATTGTCGGCTATGATGACTTCCTGTTGCCATCTAGGCTATGACTTCGACGTAGATACATCGCCTGTGCATGTATCGACCTTATTGGCTGAGCCAGATATCTATGAGCATATCAGGAGAGCTCAGAGAACAGATGATGAGATTCAGAGATGGTCATCATTGGCACTTCAGGGACAGCCATCAAAGTTCAGAGTGGCTGAGGATGGTTCTTTGAGATTCGGTAACCGATGGGTATTTCCAGGTACGCCGGAGTTGCGTAGAGGAATCTTGGAACGAGCTCATAGTAGCCGATTTAGCATTCACCCAGGAGGGAAGAAGATGTAGAAAGACTTGTGTAATCAGTTCTGGTGGAAGCGGATGAAGCGTGATGTGATTGCTTTTGTCAAGAGGTGTTTGATCTGTCAACAGGTTAAGGCGGAGAGGCAGAGACCCGGTGGCGAGCTAAGGAGCTTAGAGATACCGGAGTGGAAGTGGGAACACATATCTATGGACTTTGTGACTCACTTGCCGAGGACTACTTCAGGTTGTGATGCCATTTGGGTAATCATTGACAGGCTGACGAAGGTAGCTCACTTCATTCCCTACAGTATGACGTACACATACTTGAGCATGGCTCAATTGTATGTCCGGGACATAGTGAGACTGCATGGGATTCCAGTGTCTATTGTGTCTGACAGAGATCCGCGGTTCACATCTCATTTATGGGGAGGTGTTCAGTCAGCTTTGGGTACTGAGTTGAGGTTGAGTACGGCATATCATCCCCAAACGGACGGTCAGACTGAGCGTACTATACAGACGCTCGAGGACATGCTGCGAGCTTGTGTGTTGGAGTTTGATGCCTCATGGCAAGATTCTTTGGCCTTGGTAGAGTTTTCATACAACAACAGCTATCAGGCGAGTATTCAGATGGCACCGTTTGAGGCTTTGTATGGTAGGCGTTGTAGGTCGCCGTTGTACTGGGATGACTTGACCAGTAAAGCAGTGGGAGGACCCGAACTGATTCGGGAGATGGAGGATAAGGTAAAGATTATCCGTCAGAAAATGAAGGCAGCCCAGGACAGGCAAGCCACCTATGCGAATAAACGGCGAAGACCGTTGGAATTTCAGTTGGGAGACAGGGTCTTTTTGAAGATTTCACCTTTCAGGGGTGTGGTTCGGTTCGGCATGCGTGGTAAATTGTCTCCGAGGTATGTGGGACCGTATGAGATTTTACAGCGCATCGGTACCTTGGCTTACCGTTTAGCACTGCCACCGTCATTGTCTGGTATTCACGACGTGTTTCATGTATCTATGCTACGAAAGTATGAGCCGGATCCGTCGCATGTATTGCAGCCTTCTGAGGTTCAGCTAAATTCTGATGTATCTTATGAGGAACGGCCAGTCAGGATTCTGGATAGGGCTGATCGCAGGCTTCGGAACAAAGTGATACCTATGGTAAAGGTACAGTGGGATCGCAGGGGTGTCGAAGAGGCCACGTGGGAGACGGAGCAGCATATGGTGCAACACTACCCGTAACTATTCTCTGGTATGTGATTTATGTTTAGTTTCGTTTTGGGTAAGTGCATGCGATTTCGAGGGCGAAATCTTATAAGTAGGGGAGTATTGTGATATCCCCGAAATAATTAATTGCAATTAAGGCATTAATTATGTTTATGTGATATTATGGCGATAATTAGATTATTTGTTGGGACTAACTATCTTGGTAAAATGCTTGTCACATGGTAGGCGTGACCCGGTAGAGCATTTCTGGGTACATGTTATACATGTTGGGATTTGGGTGTTATAATGGTTTAAATGATATGGGTTGTATCTATTTGGTAAAGCATGATTTTAAATGGTGATTTTAGTGCATTGTGGTAAAATACTTTTAAACTATCATGTTGGGGTATTCTACATATCATGCTTGTTTTTAGATGAACAATTAAAATCCCAAAACATGGCATGAGAGCCACTTGCATACTTTATATCCCATCACCCTCTCCATCAGCTTTTTGGTCCCTAAACCCCATCCACTCATCCTTCAGCTGCTATTTTCGTTTTTGAAACAAGAGAGGAGGAGAAAGCTTGGAGAAAAGGAGTCTTTGGTGTTTTCTTGCTTGAAACTTAGAGCTCAAGTGGTAAGCTTCCACTATGGTAGAGTTTTATTGAGTTTTGGTTGGGTTGTAGCTTGTTTTTGGGGTTAAAAAGGGGTAGATCTTGTTCCAACATCTTGTTTATGTTTGGGGGTTGTATTTTAAGGTTGTTTTGTGGTTATATGTTGAGCATGGAAGTTGTTCTTGGTTGTATAGGAGTTTAGGTGTTGTTGGAAGCTCATACATGGAAATTTCTCGCAAAAACAGGGCTTCTCGATCGATCGAAATCTGGGTCCGATCGATCGAGCGGGACAGAGCCTGGCCAAGGCTTGTATCGAGCTCACCGATCGATCGGGAAAATATTCCGATCGATCGATGTGTGAAATCTCGATCGATCGAGAATGTCTCGATCGATCGGCAGAGGCAGAACCAACATACTTTTTATTGAACATTAGCGATCGATCGAGGCTGAGGACCGATCGATCGCAAGGCTAAAAATGTGGGTTTTGGGATTTTGGTTCTAAATGATGATGTTTTTGGTAATGGTTCATTTATTGGCTTCTAATATGGATTCATGTGATTGTGTAGAACCATCCCAGGTAGCCACACATCAAAGGAGATAAAGTCCCACGACATCTCCACTTTTGGAACTAAGGTACGTAGTGAGACGTACGAGCATCGGACGGTAAAACGTATTTATTACGCTTTTGAATTGGCTATGCATTATGGTTGCACATGTGGTCTTATTTATGCATTATGGTTGCATATATAGTTGGAACATGCATTATGGTTGCATGTAATTGTGAGTCGAGGTTATATCACAGTGATGAAGAATACTTGCCGCCTTCATGTCGAGGCGATGATAGAATACTTGCCGCTGTCATATTTAGCGATGAAGAATATATTGCCGCAAACATGTCAAAGCGAAGGATCATGCCGCTGTCATGTTGATGCGAGGGATATTATGCCGCTAATATGTTGAAGCGAGGGGTATTAATGCCGCTGTCATGTAACGCGAGGGGTATTATGCCACTGATATGATAAGACTGGGATTGGCCATTGGTATACATGGAACGGATGCATCTCATGACATATATTATTGTTGTTATAATCAATTAATTGTGATTATGGTACAGGGACAACCAAGGGAGCTTTTATTTGTGTTAAGTACAGGAAGTGATTTGCATTTTGGTTTATGCATTGAATTATGATCATATTATTGTGAAAATGATTTATATACATGCTCATGGTTTGTGGTTGTTCCTGTAGGTACTTACGGGCGGACGGGCTAAGGCGGGTTGATGCAATGAGCCAGTGAGGAGTGCTTTTGGCATAGCAGGCTTAATTTTTGTATAGTCTCTACTCTAGGAGTAGTGTAAAGCTATAGGATTAGCATTCATTGGTTGAGAATGTAACTAATCCCTTTTGGAACTTCATTTTGGCACTGTAATTTAATAGCTCAGGGCATCAACACAACCTTTATACTCTGTTATGCATGGAAATTTTTATTTACTCCTTTAATCCGCACTTAAGAACTAGGGTCCTTACATCCACGGTGCACTACGTCCAACGATCCCGAGTCACGAGCAACACCTCCAAGGTCTTGCCTCAACGGTATCCACACGATTAAACGAATAAGGGACGTTCAAGAACAAGTTGCTAGACTTATTCTTGAACCAAAACCAAACTCTCGGTTCAAAACCGATTAACAGCAGCCTAACTCCACCAAGAAGCAACGACGGCGGCCGTGAGGTAGAAGGCGGCGGCCCTGAGCTTCAAGGAATAGGCGGCCGAGAGCTTTAGGGTTTAAGGTGGCAAGGTTATTTTGATATCAACGTATGATATGAAAAGTATCTTTAACAATTAATCAAAACCTTGTATTTATATTATAAGGCTTTTAATTAAGGTTCAAGACTTTCTTAAAGTCTTATGGGCCCAAACCCATGATTTAATTAAAACCTTTTAATCACTTAATTAAGACTCTTCTTAATTAATTAATTCATCCAATGAATTTAATTTCCCTTCTCGATTTAATCTTTTGTGCGACCCGATAGGTTCTTGTAATGTTGGCAGTGACATAAAATCTCATTTTACGTTACAAGCAAAGAGCGGTGTCTAGCAACACATCAAGGCTTTCCAAATTACAAGAATGTCAATGACTCGACATAACCTTTAGAACTTGTGATAATATTAACCATGTAACTTAATCCCTTTGTCCTTTGTGTTTAGATTGAACACGAGTCATGGAATAGTCATACTTATATTCAATCTCTATTTCTTGATCCCCAAGTAGAACTAGAATAAACGAATAAGCTTATATCTCATATCGACTCATTCGAGCATGGCCATACATTTTAGTTCTCACTTGATCAAGGGCCAAACACATCTCCTGTTATATAGGAGGGACAAATCCTATCTCGATCAGTCAACATCCCTCTATATAATTCGTAGTGTATCCAATAGTCGCCTTTATAGATTACCCTGTTATGGGTAACGTTTGACGATATCAAGATACATAACTCCTTATGTTGGGATCTCTGATGATCACAAGTCGTAAGGATTACATACATTATTATCACTATGAGAATTGCATATGACGATCATATAACTATCCATGTTGCATTCTCATGGTGGGTCTGTCCAGTACATCGTTCTCTAACATGTACCCATATGTTGATTTGATATCTCATATCAATGAACAATTCGTCGATCAACACATACTAGTCTCTACGTATTATCATTATCCCTATTCATGATAATACTTGACTAGGGACATCTTTAAGAATAATACAATATTATTCTAAGGACATTAACATATATATTAATTCACATTGCACAGTTAAAAGAATAATATATAATAATGAATTGCCATTCAAAAAATCATAAACATTGTATGTCAAAACAATCATCTAATGATTTGTCTTAGGGCATATCCCAACAAATCTCCCACTTGCACTAAGACCACTCAGACATATACCTAATGCCTAGAGATCTAGTATGACGATCATGCTTCTGTTGTGACAGTGGCTTCGTCAATGGGTCAGATACATTATCATCTGTTGGTACTTTGCATATTTTAACATCTCCCGTTTCAACGATTTCTCGAATGAAATGGAAACGCCTAAGTATGTGCTTGGATCTTTGGTGAGATCTTGGTTCCTTAGCCAATGCGATCGCTCCATTGTTGTCACAATAGAGTTCTATCGGATCTTTAATGCTAGGCACCATTCCAAGTTCAGAAATGAACTTCCTCATCCAAACCGCTTCCTTTGCTGCATCCGAGGCAGCAATATACTCTGCTTCCGTTGTAGAATCGGCTACTGTTTCTTGCTTTGAACTCTTCCAGCTCACAGCACCTCCATTTAGGCAATACACATATCCAGATTGCGATCGAAAATCATCTTTGTCAGTTTGGAAGCTTGCATCAGTGTAACCCATTACATTGAGCTCTTCCTCACCTCCATAAATCAAGAATGTATCCTTAGTTCTTCTCAAGTACTTCAGGAAATTCTTGACAGCAATCCAGTGACCTTCACCTGGATCAACTTGATATCTGCTCGTCATGCTCAAAGCATACGATACATCGGGACGAGTACATATCATGGCATACATGATAGATCCAATAGCTGACGCATATGGAATCTTACTCATGCGTTGTCTCTCATCTGGTGTTGAAGGACACTGTTCCTTCGAGAGATAAATACCATGTGTCATAGGCACGAATCCTTTCTTTGATTCTTGCATGCTAAACCTTTTAAGCACTTTGTCTATGTATGTACTTTGACTCAGACCAAGAAGCCTTCTTGATCTATCTCTATAGATCTTGATTCCTAATACATAGGTGGCTTCTCCCAAGTCTTTCATCGAAAACCAATTCCCTAGCCAAATCTTTACAGATTGCAAGGCAGGGATATCATTCTCAATGAGAAGTATGTCATCTACATTCAACACTAGGAAAATGATTATGCTCCCACTGACCTTTTTGTAGACACAAGGTTCATCTACGTTTTTGATAAAACCAAACTCTTTGATTGCATCATCAAAACGAAGATTCCAACTCCGAGAAGCTTGCTTCAATCCATAAATGGATTGTTGTAGCTTGCATATCTTTCCAGCATCCTTTGGATCGACAAAACCCTCGGGCTGTGTCATGTACACATCCTCGAGCAGATTTCCATTAAGGAAAGCTGTTTTGACATCCATCTGCCAGATTTCATAATCATGAAATGCAGCTATTGCAAGTAAGATCCTTATGGATTTAACCATGGCCAGTGGTGAAAAGGTTTCATCATAGTCAATACCATGAATTTGTTTGAATCCTTTTGCAACCAGCCGACCTTTATAGGTTTGTACGTTACCATCCATATCGGTCTTTTTCTTGAAAATCCATTTGCACCCTTCAGGTGGATCAACCAAAGTCCATACTTGGTTTGCATACATGGATTCCATCTCAGATTTCATGGCCTCTTGCCATTTCTCAGAATCATTGCCCATTATAGCTTGTTGATAAGATGACGGCTCATCCTCATCGATAAGTAGTAAGTCACCTTGTTGAGTCACAAGAAATCCATATCTCTGTGGCTCCTGGTGTTCTCTTACAGACCTACGTTGGGCTTGTGTCTCTTGAGCAGGTACTTCTTCCACAACAGATTGCGGTGCCTGCTCTGTTTCCATCTCAATCTCAGGTTCAGTGTTTTCTTGTGGTTGAACTTCACTAAGTTCTATTTTTCTCCCACTTGTTTTTCTAGAAATAAGTTCTCTTTCAAGAAATACACCAGTCCGAGCAACAACTACTTTGTTCTCGGTGGGATAATATAAATAGTATCCTTTAGTTTCCTTAGGATACCCCACAAATAAACACTTATCAGATTTGGGTCCAAGTTTGTTAGTGGCGTGACGTCTAACGAAACCCTCACAACCCCAAATCTTCATAAAAGACATACTAGGACGCTTCCCAGTCCATATCTCATATGGTGTCTTTTCCACTGATTTAGATGGAACACGGTTCAGTAAGAAAATCGCTGTTTCTAGAGCGTGTCCCCAAAACGATATCGGAAGACCTGCATGACTCATCATTGATCTAACCATGTCTAACAAGGTTCGATTTCTGCTCTCGGATACACCATTCCATTGTGGAGTATACGGAGGAGTGAGTTGTGGGACTATCCCACATTCCTTTAGATAGTCATGAAACTCTTGGCTTAAGTATTCACCTCCTCGATCTGATCGAAGGATTTTGATACTTTTGCCAAGTTGGTTTTGTACTTCATTCTTGAAATCTTTGAACTTTTCAAAGGTTTCATGCTTATGCTTCATTAGGTACACATACCCATATCTACTGAGGTCATCAGTAAATGTAACGAAATATTGAAAACCACCTCTAGCTTGTGTATTTATTGGTCCACATACATCACTATGTATTAGTCCCAATTAAACATTTGCCCTTTCAACATGTCCCTTGAAAGGGGCTTTTGTCATCTTGCCCATTAAACAAGATTCTCATGTTTCATATGATTCAAAATCAAATGAATCTAATACTCCATCCTTATGAAGTTTAGATATGCGGTTCTCGTTTATGTGGCCCAAGCGACAGTGCCAGAGATAAGTCGGATTACAATCATTATTTTTAATCCTTTTAGTATTTATGTTATAGATAGGTATATCAAGATTTAATACATAAAGATCATTCACCATTTGTGCACTAGCATAAAACATATCATTTAAATAAATAGAACAACAGTTGTCCTTTATTATAAATGAAAAACCATACTTGTCTAAACAAGAAATAGAAATTATGTTTTTAGTAATAGATGGCACAAAATAACAGTCTTTTAAAATCAACGATAAACCAGAAGGTAAAGCTAAACAATAATCTCCTATAGCTAATGCAGCAACTCTTGCTCCATTTCCAACTCGGAGATCAACTTCACCTTTCGCCAACGTCCTACTCCTTTTTAGATCCTGCACATTTACACAAATGTGAGATCCACATCCAGTATCTAATACCCATGATGAAGAAGTAGATAAATTGACTTCTATAACAAAAATACCTGAAGTGGAAGTCACACTTCCTTTCTTTAGATCCTCCAGATATAATTTGCAGTTTCTTTTCCAATGGCCGGTCTCACCGCAATGGAAACAGTTCCCTTCCTTCGCTATCCCCCCTTTTGGCTTTAGTGCAGAAGACTTTGGCTTAGATTTAACAAAGACCTTCTTTGCTTTCTTGTTGCCTTTAGCTTTGGCCCTTCCTTTGCCCTTATTCACAATAAGAACATTTGTGGCCTTAGTCTTCTTTGTATTTGCTTCATATGTTCTCAACATACCAAGAAATTGTGGTAGAGTCTTTTCCATGTCAGTCATATTGTAATTTACTACAAATTGACTGAAGCTCTCAGGTAACGATTGCAAGATCACATCGGTGGCCAACTCTTGGTCCAAGGAAAACCCAGCTTGTCTAGATTCTCAATGTACCCAATCATCTTGAGCACATGAGTTCCAACTAGGCTTCCCTCTACCATCCTGCACTGAAATAACGCCTTAGAGACGTCATACATCTCTTGTCTTGCTTGCTGTTGGTACAATTGCTTTAAGTGTTCGATCATATCGAACGCCTCCATTTCCTCATGTTGCTTCTGAAGCTCAGAGTTCATGGTGGCAAACATAAGGCACCCAACATCAAGTGCGTCACTTTGATGCTTCTTGTAAGCATCTTTATCAGCTCTTGTAGCTGTTATGGGGAGGTTCCTCAGCGGGTAAGGGTTCCTCTAGGACATATTGTTTCTTTTCTTGTTTGAGGACTATCCTCAAGTTTCTATGCCAGTCTAGGAAATTTGTCCCATTTAATTTGTCCTTCTCAAGGACCGATCGCAGTGATAATGTGCTAGTAACGTTGTTAGTTGCCATGGATATCTACAATATAAATATGCAAAATAAGTTTATGATTTAATCATTTAACATGGTCTTATATTAAATGATACTCCCACTATTTTGTTTAAAAAAAATATCAACCCTCAAAACCTTTAGTGGGCCAAGATCCATATTTCGCCTAATCTTGAGTTAGCTTTGGCTAATCGCCCAAGACTCGGTTATTTAGGTAGACAACACTTTGTCAATTACATCACATGTAATTCTTGGATAGTTGGACGAACAACGCTTTGTTCAATTCATCAAATGAATTATAATCCAACCCATGCCTCTAAGTTCCAAATCCTATTGAGATAACTTAGTTAAGTCGTACCCAATTTAAAGTATAACGGATATCACTTTTATCCTTTCGCGCCTTACTAAGATTGCCACGGTGCTTTGCTTTGGCAAACCCACACATGTACAATCGAAGTTATTGACGAGTACTTTTAATTTTGGAAGGCATCTAAAACTTAATATTTGAGAGGGATTTATTGATCTCATGATTAGTTTGATAATTTAAAATATGTCAACTACATATAGTTGTATACATATCTACATATATGTGAAATACAATTATCAATCTAAAACATAAGATAAATCATGCATCAACATACATAATTAAACGTGGCATGGTTATAGCCCCTACTAACGATTCTCTCAAGCCAATGAGAAAATCCTAAGAGTCAACCTAAGGTAACTTCACAAGCACTTCCTTTGGCTCCAATTTGTGAATGGCCTCCTCATCCCGGCACGATGCTCCATCTTCATTGATCACCATCAATAAAATAAACTACACTATTTACAAGATATAGAATTCCTTGATTCACATTCGAGGGGAACATAGGGGAGGGATTACATTTAGAATGAAATAGAGAAGGCACGACACGCAGGTCGTATTATAAATACAAACATCCACAAATCCTATCTAATAGGTCATAGGGCTATAACCACGCACCATGCTCAAACAACACATAAAGCATGCATTAACATTTAATTAATTAAATTCTAATCATTTTAAATTTAATTCTAATTAAAACTGTCAAATAATTTTTTTTGAAAAATTATCGTACGCTCGGGACATCACATGCCACGAACTTAAGCGACTAGGACACAAACCACCATGGTTCGAACCACAAAAGCACACGGCTGGACCATGCACGGGGTTGGCTCAACCATCTCGAGCTAAGGGTTCGAAAAACCTTGCTCTCATGTGGTAAAGCTACTAATCCATGCATGCGTGAACCATTATCGAGCCAAAGAGTTCAAAACTCATCCACGTCTCAAAACCTTAGCATAAGAGGCGATGATGGCCGAGCCCATGCACGGCTACTACGGTTCGAAACCCTAGCCGTCATGAGCTAGCCATCTCGAGCCAAGGGTTCGAAAACCCTAGCCCTCATGTGACTAGCCGTGGTGTCATTTGTGATGGTGATGGCCGAAAATATTGCCCAATAAATTTGATTATTCGCCAATTATATCAAATACAATTTTACGATGATTTTCACAAACTAAATATTAACATATCATATATGTTCATACAGTTTTAAATAGCATGAAATATTAATTCTAATATGATTAAACTATTTAATCACATAAATCCGATATGAGCCTTGTACACGGCTCTGATACCACTGTTAGTAATCCTTAGAGCATACAACGCAGCGGAATAAAAAAAATGGATTACTAGAACAATGGATCTATACATAGGGATTCATATCGGATAAAGGAATACAAAAGTCTCACCCTTGTAGAGTGTTTGAGCAGATTCCACCGTGCACTACGTCCAACGATCCCGAGTCACGAGCAACACCTCCAAGGTCTTGCCTCAACGATATCCACACGATTAAACGAATAAGGGACGTTCAAGAACAAGTTGCTAGACTTATTCTTGAACCAAAACCAAACTCTCGGTTCAAAACCGATTAACAACAGCCTAACTCCACGAAGAAGCAACGACGGCGGCCGTGAGGTAGAAGGCGGCGGCCGTGAGCTTCAAGGAATAGGCGGCCGAGAGCTTTAGGGTTTAAGGTGGCAAGGTTATTTTGATATCAACGTATGATATGAAAAGTATCTTTAACAATTAATCAAAACCTTGTATTTATATTATAAGGCTTTTAATTAAGGTTCAAGACTTTCTTAAAGTCTTATGGGCCCAAACACATGATTTAATTAAAACATTTTAATCACTTAATTAAGACTCTTCTTAATTAATTAATTCATCCAATGAATTTAATTTCCCTTATCGTTTTAATCTTTTGTACGACCCGATAGGTTCTTGTAATGTTGGCAGTGACATAAAATCTCATTTTACGTTACAAGCAAAGAGCGGTGTCTAGCAACAC
Organism: Haberlea rhodopensis; assembly: GCA_907163345.1. Classification (NCBI taxonomy): domain Eukaryota; kingdom Viridiplantae; phylum Streptophyta; class Magnoliopsida; order Lamiales; family Gesneriaceae; genus Haberlea; species Haberlea rhodopensis. Next base: position 3,614,108 of record CAJQUN010000033.1, on the reverse strand, counting down.
ATCAAGGCTTCCCAAATTACAAGAATGTCAATGACTCGACATAACCTTTAGAACTTGTGATAATATTATCCATGTAACTTAATCCCTTTGTCCTTTGTCTTTAGATTGAACACGAGTCATGGAATAGTCATACTCGTATATTCAATCTCTATTTCTTGATCCCCAAGTAGAACTAGAATAAACGAATAAGCTCGATATCTCATATCGACTCATTCGAGCATGGCCATGCATTTTTGTTCTCACTTGATCAAGGGCCAAACACATCTCCTGTTATATAGGAGGGACAAATCCTATCTCGATCAGTCAACATCCCTCTACATAATTCGTAGTGTATCCAATAGTCGCCTTTATAGATTACCCTGTTACGGGTAACGTTTGACGATATCAAGATACATAACTCCTTATGTTGGGATCTCTGATGATCACAAGTCGTAAGGATTACATACATTATTATCACTATGAGAATTGCATATGACGATCATATAACTATCCATGTTGCATTCTCATGGTGGGTCTGTCCAGTACATCGTTCTCTAACATGTACCCATATGTTGATTTGATATCTCATATCAATGAACAATTCATCGATCAACACATACTAGTCTCTACGTATTATCATTATCCCTATTCATGATAATACTTGACTAGGGACATCATTAAGAATAATACAATATTATTCTAAGGACATTAATATATATATTAATTCACATTGCATAGTTAAAAGAATAATATATAATAATGAATTTCCATTCAAAAAATCATAAACATTGTATGTCAAAATAATCATCTAATGATTTGTCTTAGGGCATATCCCAACAGGATAGTCCCACAACTCACTCCTCCGTATACTCCACAATGGAATGGTGTATCCGAGAGGAGAAATCGAACCTTGTTAGACATGGTTAGATCAATGATGAGTCATGCAGATCTTCCGATATCGTTTTGGGGACACGCTCTAGAAACAGCGATTTTCTTACTGAACCGTGTTCCATCTAAATCAGTGGAAAAGACACCATATGAGATATGGACTGGGAAGCGTCCTAGTATGTCTTTTATGAAGATTTGGGGTTGTGAGGCTTTCGTTAGACGTCACACCACTAACAAACTTGGACCCAAATCTAAGTGTTTATTTGTGGGGTATCCTAAGGAAACGAAAGGATACTATTTCTATTATCCCACCGAGAACAAAGTAGTTGTTGCTCGGACTGGTGTATTTCTTGAAAGAGAATTTATTTCTAGAAAAACCAGTGGGAGAAAAATTGAACTTAGTGAAGTTCAACCACAAGAAAACATTGAACCTGAGATTGAGATGGAAACAGAACAGGCACCGCAAGCTGTTGTGGAAGAAGTACCTGCTCAAGAGACACAAGCCCAGTGTAGGTCTGTAAGAGAACACCGGGAGCCACAGAGATATGGATTTCTTGTGACTCAACAAGGTGACTTACTACTTATTGATGAGGATGAGCCGTCATCTTATCAACAAGCTATAATGGGCACTGATTCTGAGAAATGGCAAGAGGCCATGAAATCTGAGATGGAATCCATGTATGCAAACCAAGTATGGACTTTCGTTGATCCACCTGAAGGGGTACAACCCATAAGGTGCAAATGGATTTTCAAGAAAAAGACCGATATGGATGGTAATGTACAAACCTATAAAGGTCGGCTGGTTGCAAAAGGATTCAAACAAATTCATGGTATTGACTATGATGAAACCTTTTCACCAGTGGCCATGGTTAAATCCATAAGGATCTTACTTGCAATAGCTGCATTTCATGATTATGAAATCTGGCAGATGGATGTCAAAACTGCTTTCCTTAATGGAAATCTACTCGAGGATGTGTACATGACACAACCCGAGGGTTTTGTCGATAAAAAGGATGCTGGAAAGATATGCAAGCTACAACGATCCATTTATGGATTGAAGCAAGCTTCTCGGAGTTGGAATCTTCATTTTGATGATGCAATCAAAGAGTTTGGTTTTGTCAAAAACGAAGATGAACCTTGTGTCTACAAGAAGGTCAGTGGGAGCGTAATCATTTTCCTAGTGTTGTATGTTGATGACATACTTCTCATTGGAAATGATATCCCTGCCTTACAATCTGTAAAGATTTGGCTAGGGAACTGCTTTTCGATGAAAGACTTGGGAGAAGCCATGTATTAGGAATCAAGATCTATAGAGATAGATCGAGAAGGCTTCTTGGCCTAAGTCAAAGTACATACATAGACAAAGTGCTTAAAAGGTTTAGCATGCAAGAATCAAAGAAAGGATTCGTGACTATGACACATGGTATATATCTCTCGAAGGAACAGTGTCCTTCAACACCAGATGAGAGACAACGCATGAGTAAGATCCCATATGCATCAGCTATTGGATCTATCATGTATGCCATGATATGTACTCGTCCCGATGTATCGTATGCTTTGAGCATGACGAGCAGATATCAAGTTGATCCAGGTGAAGGTCACTGGATTGCTGTCAAGAATATCCTGAAGTACTTGAGAAGAACTAAGGATACATTCTTGATTTATGGAGGTGAGGAAGAGCTCAATGTAATGGGTTACACTGATGCAAGCTTCCAAACTGACAAAGATGATTTTCGATCGCAATCTGGATATGTGTATTGCCTAAATGGAGGTGCTGTGAGCTGGAAGAGTTCAAAGCAAGAAACAGTAGCCGATTCTACAACGGAAGCTGAGTATATTGCTGCCTCGGATGCAGCAAAGGAAGCTGTTTGGATGAGGAAGTTCATTTCTGAACTTGGAGTGGTGCCTAGCATTAAAGATCCGATAGAACTCTATTGTGAGAACAATGGAGCGATCGCATTAGCTAACGAACCTAGATCTCACCAAAGATCCAAGCACATACTTCGGCGTTTTCATTTCATTCGAGAAATCGTTGAAAGGGGAGATGTTAAAATATGCAAAGTACCAACAGATGATAATGTATCTGACCCATTGACGAAGCCACTGTCACAGCAAAAGCATGTTCGTCATACTAGATCTCTAGGCATTAGGTATATTTCTGAGTGGTCTTAGTGCAAGTGGGAGATTTGTTGGGATATGCCCTAAGACATATCATTAGATGATTGTTTATGACATACAATGTAATATGATTTTATGAATGGCAATTCATTATTATATATTATTCTTTTAACTGTGCAATATGAATAAATATTTATGTTAATGTCCTTAGAATAATATTGTATTATTCTTAAACATTGTCCCTAGTCAAGTATTATCATGAATCAGGATAATGATAATACATACAGACTAGTATGTATTGATTGATGAATTGTTCATTGATATGAGATATCAAATCAATATATGGGTACATGTCAGAGAACGATGTACTGGACATACCCACCATGAGAATGCAACATGGATAGTTATATGATCGTCATATGCAATTCTCATAGTGATAATAATGTATGTAATCCTTACGACTTGTGATCATCAGAGATCCCAACATAAGGAGTTATGTATCTTGATATCATCAAACGTTACCCGTCACAGGGTAATCTATAAAGGAGACTATTGGATACACTACGAATTATGTAGAGGGATGTTGGCTGATCGTTATAGGATTTGTCCCTCCTATATAACAGGAGATGTGTTTGGCCCTTGATCAAGTGAGAACTAAAATGCATGGCCATGCTCGAATGAGTCGATATGAGATATCGAGCTTATTCGTTTATTCTAGTTCTACTTGGGGATCAAGAAATAGAGATTGAATATACGAGTATGACTATTCCATGACTCGTATTCAATCTAAACACAAAGGACAAAGGGATTAAGTTACATGGTTAATATTATCACAAGTTCTAAAGGTTATGTCGAGTCATTGACATTCTTGTAATTTGGGTAGCCTCGATGTGTTGCTAGACACCGCTCCTTGCTTGTAACGTAAAATAAGATTTTATGTCACTGCCAGCATTACAAGATCCTATCGGGTCGCACAAAAGATTAAATCGAGAAGGGAAATTAAATTCATTGGATGAATTAATTAATTAAAAAGAGTCTTAATTAAAAGATTATAAGGATTTAATTAAATCATGGGTTTGGGCCAATGAGGCTTTAAGAAAGCCTTAAACCTTAATTAAATCTTATAATATAAATACAAGGTTATGATTAATTCCTAAAAGAAAATTCATATCATTCAACCTAAACTCTAAGAAGCCACACGGCCGCCGACCATATTGTGCTCTCGGTTTTTCTTGATAACCGAAGGGTGCTTGTGGTGTTTTGTGCCATTAATCGATTTGGAATCGAGTGTGCTTCTTGTTCCGGTTTAAGAACTTGTCTAGCAACTTGTTCTTAAACTATCCCTTCACCCGATTTGATCGTGTGGATACCGTTGAGGCAAAACTTGACAAGTTTTGCTAGTGACTCGAAGGAGACTTTTGTATTCCTTTATCCGATATGAACTCCTATGTATAGATCCGGTGTTTAGTAATCCATAAAAATTTTATTTCGCTGCGTTGTATGCTCATTGGATTACTTACAGGACCCTCGTGCCCTTAACCCGTTATTAGTGTATTAACCCGAAGCATTTAGTGCATGTAATCATATATGTAGGGGAAAACCCACTTATCACCATAGCAAATCATGACAATAATAAAATTCTTTACATTATTCCATATAATGTCTAGTTTCCCCCAACCATGTCCACATACATATCATGCACCATTATAATACACATAAGAGTGCTCACATGCGAGCATCAAATAAGTATGTGTGTATCAACTTTATAAAACACGGTGCTCAATACCGTCACTGGTACTTTGATCCCTAGAAGCACCTCCATTCCATAGCTCGAGCTCAACTCCAAAGCCATCGATGTACCTAATCACCTGCCCCAACAGAGACAGCCCCACACGGGGTGAGCATACCAATATCCCAAATCCAATAAGTACAAAATTGCATTTCATAATTTACACAAGTAAATGCTATGAATATTAAGACACTCCCTGGATGGCATCATCCTCATCCGGGATCCCCTGTGTTGTTTCTGTTCTCAAAATAACTGAAACCATCAAATTCCCAAATGCCAGTTAATCATTACATTGATTAACAAATCCATTTGCCACATACCGATATCATTATCAATAATATCAAATCATTTAACAATGATTACAGATATTCCATATATCTCACTTATGGCTCCATAGTTCTATTTCATCGCTCGCTCTACAATAGCGGCATTTTATTCTCACGCATGCTCAACATCAGTGGCGTCATAACCGATGTTCCCTCAAAGGTGACAACATCCCAATCATTGCTCACTCAAAAGCAGCACCATATAATTCCCAATGCATATATATCCATTTATAGCAATTACCATAAACCATGCACTTCAATATTTGTTTATTGCTAATAACATATATCATGCATTTCCATATACATTTATTGCAATATAGTGTACCATACACTCAACAATTGCAATTATAATAGAGGGCTATGCTCGTACGTCATACGTACCTTATAATTATGTAGTTCGAGTCCAACCTTGCCTGAGTCCTACGACCCGATGAGTTAAGTTCTAACATGCAAATAACTCTCAATTAAACATAGGCATGCAATCACGTGCACAAGCACGTTCACAACTTCCAAACCTATCGTTCATCCATGACGATTACCAAAATAAAAGCCCCACCCCCCCCCCCCCCGGATAAGCATGCATAATACCCAAAATATTCCATTTTATAAGTTTAAATTATAGCCAAAAACTCAATCGAGAATTCTGTTTTATTAAACTTTGGCTCCAACCAATCCATTTAAAAGTATAGCATTCCCATTGGACTGTAGACATTGCCCCGGAAATCGGTTAATTAAACCCCGCTTCCAAAATACCGACATTTTCAAAATACTTGCGATCGATCGCCAGTACTATGCATCTTCGCCAAAATTTCAGCTGCTCGTCATGATCGATCGGCACCCTTCGACGATCGATCGCGACCTACGATTTTCCGAAAAACTCGAGCTTCCATGGTGTTTTTGACACCCAAACTCAAAACCAACACCCTAACTTCCTCAACACCTCCAATACACTAATTAAACTCAATAAAAACACTAAAAACAACTTTTTAGATTTTTAACCAAAACCCCCAAATCTCAAATCCAACTCAAAACTTGACCAACAAGCACAAAACCTTAATCAAATCGAAGCTAAAGGTGAGGAGAAGAAGATTACCAGCTTTTCTTCAAGAAATCGGGCTCCCAAGACGAGTCCCCATCGATTTGTTTCCAAGAGAAAAAGAGGGAAGGGTTTGGGGTGAGAGAGAGGCGTGAGGGAAAGGAGAGAGAGGAGAGATTTCGCATAATGACGGAATACCTAGTCCATTTGGTATACATAGCACCAAGGCTCCAAAATACCAATACCTCCACAACTACATCATGATTCATTAAAAATCATCTGTTTTCAATAATTATCTCTCCAACTCAAATTCCATTACCAGCCCCAGTACAAAGTACTCCGGACCCCAGATTCCACCAAAAACCAAATTCCAAGGTTATCACCACGATGGAATACAATCTCATTCCTTGGATCCAACGACTCCAAAAATCGGATTTAAAATCTCCGGGAGTCCCAAAACCGCAATTAATTCATAATTGCCACAATTAAAATCCATTAAGGATTATTATCACACCGGGATTAAAACCAGTAATCCCCGGGCATCACAGTATCAGAGCTAGGTTTTGCCTTCGCCTTGATAAGTTTGATATTTTCGATCCGGGCCAAAAATTCTGAAAATTCTGATGATGCAATTTTAATTTATATCATGAATTTTTACACAATTTTTTGAAATTAAAATACATTAGAAATTAATTTGAATTCCAAAAAATTTCCAATTTCAATTTTGTTTGAACCTTAGTTTTGAAACCCCAGCTTCCATAAATTGCCAAATTGGCCACAGTACAGTACCCATCTCAGGCAATGAAGGGTACCGGTCGAACCACCATGAGAGGACGACCATCGGACACCGCTGGACGGAATCGTATATCTGAAAATTGTCTGGGATTGGATCGTGTTTTTGGTGCGCACAATTTGTCTCTTTTGAATAGATTTTTGATCGATTTTGGCCATTTGGGTTGCGTCTCTAGATGTTAATCATTGAATAAGGTGTAACCATCGCATAGGTGGTGGTTGTCGATGTGGTTGACGACGGAAAAATTCGGATTTGGCCGGATTTTGGGCTGAAGTCACGCTCTGCGTGAGAATGGAAAATCGCGATTTGGATGGCCGATTTCCTACCTATTTGTGACCGGTGATGGCAAGGTGTTGGTCAAACGTGACCTGGGTGCGATGAACTGACGTTAGTCGGCCGTGAGTTTGCTGGAGTATGTGATGGCGTGAGCAATTGTATTTTCAATTTGGATGATTATGAAATTAGGGTTAGGGCTTATTTGAATTGGGAATTAGGGTTTCTCAATTTAAGGGTTTTTTTGGGTTCAACTTTCTAATTTGGATTTTTTAAATTTAAGACCCTGTTTGGTTCTGATGCATTCTTAAACATTCAAAATTCTGCTTAATTTTTAAAATTTATTTTTATGCAATCTTCATATGTAATTTGATTGTTTTATTATGGATACATGCACCATAATTTATGTAAGGAATAAAATATTTTAATGCATGAATAATTTAGATGTCTAAGTGATTCGCATAGTTTAGTTGATTAAAATATAGTCACAACAACTTTAATTAATTAAATTATACATTAATTATGTGAATCACATAAAGTATAAAAGACATCATTTAGATGAATTAAGATACAACGTAATTGAGTTGGCTATCCATTAATTAAATTATACATTAATTATGTGTATCACATAATCATGTCTGCTTGTCTCAAGCACTTCGTTTTGATGTCCGGGCTATGAGATATGATCGATTTAGTCAGCAAGGCTCGAGGTCTACTGGATGTTGAAATCTTTTTCAGCAACCAAACTCAAAGTCATTTCTTAGCACATCACACTTGATAAAATATGTTAGCAACATAATAACATGTTTTGTTAACATCAAAACCAAGATTATGTGGGTTCTCAAAACCCAACAATCTCCCCATTTTTGATGATCACAAAACTTGAATAAAAATATGAACATTAAAGAACAATATTGCATAACAAGAAATCATATTTTTATTTTAACATATTTCTCCTCCTTTTGTGTGAATCAAAAAGGAAGTCAAATAAATGTTCTCCCCCTCAATGATTGAATTAAATCTCCCGCTTAATTTTAAAAAGGTTTGAAAATTTGAGCAAGTGAGGGGCAAATGTGGTAGGCTAAAATAAATTAAAAAATGCAATGCACATTATTTTTGAACAAAAATAACCTCTTTTGATGATGTGTATAGCATACTTGACAACATATTTGAATTTCTTGACAAAACTCAACAATGTCAATTTCATCTTTTCTGCGGCAACTCACTTGGTCCAACTTTGCAGAATACACAGTTTTTCCTCGTGAAGAATTAGGCTGCATGACTTATACCGCTACCATCCTGTACGAGTCTAGTTTGCAACAAAAAAGCGATTCATCATTTGGACATCCGAGCAAGAAGTTATGCTAATTTTCTCAAAGTTGTTGTTAGCTGCTAGAAAACTAAAATGCTTCGAAAATTGCTAAAACAATTCTCAAAATAACAATTTTAAATTTAAAATGAGTTTAGAATAGATTGGACAAAAACTTGAAAATTTAAACTATATTTTAAAAATTATTTTCGTGCAAAACGAATGCAATGAAATTGATTTTTATACTAAGACTTTTCATACACCATGATTTTGAAAATTATGTTATGAAAATAATTTCATGCTTATCAAAATGATTTAAAAAGATTTCCAACTAAAAATTGGTTAAAAGGCTTTCCAAGAACAATCCGCTCTGATACCAATTGTTAGGATCGAATTCAGGGTGGTTGACAATCCACACACGAGATCAACCAACTAGAGCTTCGATTGCTCGTGTTCTTGAAATAATTGTACCGAGAGATTATATCAAGTTCGGTTTCAAAATTGAGCGGAAAACACTCGACATAACCCGCTCTATAACCGATTAACCATTTGAAAAAAATTTTAAAGTTATACAAGAAAATATGTAAAAATAGTAAGGTAAATAAATGCAGTAAAGTAAATGCACAAGCATTTGTTTATGGAAGTTCGAAGGTGGTGTAATCCTTCTATGTCTCCCCTTCTACCATCTCATGGAAGGATACACTAGAAGACTTTGAGTAATACAATACCGTTGTACAACCCAACTTAGGCTAATACCACAAAGATAGCCTCACATCCTAGCCCACACAGTCCACAAAGAGCATGTTCTTTAATGTCTCACATGAAATGACCTCACCCAGTTGTGATAAATCACCAACTGTTACAATTGTATTCACTCTTCTATTTTAGCTCAAAAATACAATTAATAGAGTGATTACAAAGGCACAAATGATCTTGTAGCAGATCTGATATAAGTTGAAAGAGATGTCAAAAGGTTTGGGGAGTCGCTCTTCATTTAGCAGATTTGTTCTTTGAAGCTCCCAATTGAATCTCAAATGGGTCTGCTTTGGGAGGCTTGGATTGATTTTCAATCAGTTGTTATTGAGCTTCCAAATCATGCATATATAGCTGCAAGTAATGATATATACGTAGATACAAGAATATAGCCGTTGGGATGGTTTTGGTAAGTTTCCCGAGATTGTAACGGTCATATTCTGGTTTCTGGGCTATTTCTGAAAGTCTGCTATTTTTGGTCCGTTAGGATAGGTCTACTTGCAAAGTATCAGGTAGAGGATCCGGTAGAGTATGTCTACTTGCAATCCAATAGGGTAGTCTGCTTGCAATCCGGTAAGGTAGTCTACTTGCAATACGGTAGGGCATGTCTATTGCGAATCCGATAGACCATCAGGTAGGGTAAGTCCGCTGCCAACCTTGCTATCCCAAATATGTTGTTCTCTTCTCTTGGTTATGGCTTTTGATTCGTCAATTTTTGAGGAAAGTGATCAACATAAAAGTTGTAGTACTATCTCTGTAAGGACCCTAGTTCCTTAAGTGCGGATTAAAGGCATAATTAGAGCTAACATAAATTATCAGAGTAAAATGATCGTGTTGAGACTATGAGCTTTAAGAATTACATGCCAAAAATAAGGACTATCAAATGGATTAGTTACATTCCCAATCAAATGAATGTATTTACTATAGCTTTACACTACTCCTAGAGTAGACACTTTACAAAAGTAATCATGTCCTTCATCTACCAATAGTGTTCTTCACAAGCTCACCGCCTCAACCCGCTTTAGCCCCTTTTTATCATGCCAAAAGTACCTACAAGGACAACCCCCAAACATGAGCAATGATAACATTCATATTCAACACAATATGAATATAAGGCGTAAATGCATAAATCACAATATAACACTTCCTGTTTTTCCCATGCATTTAAACGCTTCCAGTTTGGTTGTCCCTGTACCATAACTCATGAGTATAATCAATAGATTATTTAATGGTCTACACATGTCATGACATAATACCATTTCATCATCACCAAATACCAATCACCAATCCCTAATCTGTTCATCACAATGTATTTTAATGCCCCTCGCTTATTTACATATAGGCGGCATAGAATAACCTCGCTTCAATGGACATGCGGCGCTCCCACCCCTCGCCTCACATTGAGCGGCAAATATTCTTTCCTCGCCCTATATGATAACCACGCTCAAATGTGACATGCGGCGCTCCCACCCCTCGCTTCACATTTAGCGGCAACAAATCAAATAGCGGCAAGCATTAAAATCATCAAGGGATGACCACGACTCATGGGATGTGCACCAATAACCATCATATGCATATACAATCATCATGCATAATTCAACATGTATTTGCATCCACAATGCATAATCCCATATATACTCGCATCCACAATGCATAAACAATGAGTATATTAGATACATGTACCGTTGGGTGCCCGTACGTCTTCTACGTACCTTTCCAAAATGTAGGATGTGGTAGGACTTCACTTCCTTGGCTGTGTTGCCACCTGGGATGGTTCTACATATTCACACAATTCAATATTAGAACCCAATAATAGTCCAATACCAAAAATCCCACAAAAATAATCAAAAACACCCATTTTGGTGTCTCGCGGTCGATCTCCATGTAGTCCCGATCGATCGCGAGACTACACTGCCTCATTCAACAAAAAAATCCAATTCGCGATCGATCGCCGAGTTTGCGCTGATCGATCGCGACCTCGCCGATCGATCACGCCAAACTCGCGATCGATCGCTGAAGGCTACTGCCTTCACCCTTGCAGCTCGCGATCGATCGGTGGAAAGTGCCGATCGATCGCCGAGTCCTGTACACCCGATTTTCGGGCACTATTCATCCTTCTCCTTCCTCAACTCAAACAAACTCAAATATTAAAACATCAACCATACCAAATCACTAAAAACCTTCAATAAACATTCTCATATACTCAAAAATCCAACACCCAACCAAAATAATACCAACCCCAACAAACCCATTTCAAAACCCAAATATCAAACTCAAATCAAAACAAATCTTAGCAAAAACAACAAGGAAGGTTATATACCCTTCCTAGACTCCAAATCTTACCAAGAATCACACCAAATGAGATTTTTGCAAAGGTTTCCTTTCCCCCTTGGAGCCAAAAACGAAAATGAGAGTGGGTTAGGGTTGGAAGGAGTGTTTGGGGATTTAAGGAGTGAAATGGTAAAGTGATGGGTGAGGGTGGTGTAATTGTTAATATATGACAATTAAATTGTACCCCAACAATTAACATGATGTCCAAAATACCCCAACATGGTATTTTAAAAGCATTACATCACAATGCTCCACAAACTCAAATAAATGCATGTTTTACCAATAAATGACTACCAAGACATGTAAGTCATTAAAACACCCAATTATCCAACATGCATCACATGCACCCCAAAATGCATTCCCGGTCACGCCTACCATGTGACTAAGCATTTCAACATGATAAATAAATCCAGCACATAATTAATTACCACCATAATTAATCATATAAACACAATTAATGCCCAAATTGCAATCAATTATTTCGGGGATATCACAATACTCCCCTACTTATAAGATTTCGTCCTCGAAATCACATGCACTTGCCTGGTAGCTATTATTATAGGAGAATTCTACCAAGGCCACTGAATCTTGCCAAGAAACATCGAACTCCAATACACAAGCCCTCAACATGTCCTCGAGCGTTTGGATAGTATGCTCGGTCTGGCCATCCATCTGAGGATGATAAGCAGTGCTCAATCTAACTTCAGTTCCCAAGGCTGACTGAAGACCTTCCCAAAAATGAGATGTGAATCGTGGATATCGATCCGACACTATGGAAATGGGGATCCCATGCAATCTCACCACATCTCGAATATACAACTGTGCCATCCTCAAAAAGGTGAAAGTCATGCTATAGGGGATGAAATGAGCTACCTTAGTCAATCGATCCACAATCACCCAAATAGCATCAAAACCTGAAGTACTCCTCGGCAGGTGAGTCACGAAGTCCATGGAAATGTGTTCTCACTTCCACTTCGGTATCTCTAAGCTTCTCAACTCGCCTCCAGGTCTCTGTCTCTCTGCCTTAACCTGCTGGCAGATCAAACACCTCTTAACAAAAGCGAAGACATCACTCTTCATTCTTTTCCACCAGAACTGATTACGCAGATCTATATACATCTTCTTCCCGCCTGGGTGGATGCTAAGTCTACTACTATGAGCTCGCTCCAAGATCCCTCTACGCAACTCCGATGTACTCGGAACCACCCAACGGTTACCCAATCGCAAGGATCCGTCCTCGGCCACTCTGAACTTCGTTGGTTGACCAAGATGTACTAAATATAACCATCTCTGAACCTCATCATCTGACCTCTGAGCTCTCCTGATGTTCTCATAGATATCTGGCTCAGCTAACAAGGTCGATACATACACAGGTGATGCATCTATGTCAAAATCATAGCCTAGATGGCAATAGGAGGTCATCATAGCCGACAAATGGATGACATCCTCAGCAGAACTCCTCACTTTCTGGCTCAAAGCGTCTGCTGTCAAATTAGCCTTTCCTGGATGGTACTCAATCTCACAATCATAGTCCTTGAGTAAGTCCATCCACCTTCTCTGCCTCATGTTCAGCTCCGCCTGAGTGAATAAAAACTTGAGGCTCTTGTGATCCGTGTATATGGTAAATGAAGTACCATACAAATAATGTCTCCAAATCTTCAGGGCGAAGATGATAGCCGCCAATTCCAAGTCATGGACTGGGTATCTAGTCTCATGCGGCTTCAACTGCCTCGATGCATAAGCTACCACATGCTTATCTTGCATCAGTACACACCCAAGGCCCTGAAGTGATGCATCGGTATACAACACAAATATGGAGTTTTCCGTAGGAATCACCAATACTGGCGTCGTCGTCAAACGGTGCTTCAACTCCTGGAAGCTCTCCTCACAAGCTTCTGACCAAAAGAATGGTACTCCTTTCTGGGTCAACTGCGTCAATGGCTTGGCGATCTTCGAAAATCCCTCGACAAAGCGTCGATAATAACCGGCCAAACCAAGGAAGCTCCGTATTTCAGGTACAGAAGTGGGTGCAGCCCACTCCATCACAGCTTCAATCTTCATGGGATCCACAGATATCCCGCTGCTAGATATGACATGCCCCAGAAACACTACACTGCTCAACAAAAATTCACACTTGCTGAGCTTGGCATACAACTGGTGATCTCTGAGAATCTGGAGCACTGTCCTCAAGTGTTTCACGTGCTCTTCCTCACTCCGGGAGTAGATGAGAATGTCGTCGATGAATACAATGACGAACTGATCAAGATAGTGTTGGAACACCCGATTCATCAAGCTCATAAAGGCAGCAGGGGCGTTCGTCACACCGAACGGCATCACTAAGAACTCGTAGTGCCCATACCGAGTCCGAAATGCTGTCTTCTGTACGTCCTCCTCCCTGACTCGAATCTGGTGATACCCGGACCTCAAATCAATCTTGCTATAAAGTCGGGTACCTTCCAACTGATCAAACAGATCATCAATCCTTGGGAGAGGATATTTGTTCTTCACTGTGGCTTTATTCAGTTGCCGGTAATCGATGCATGATGCGTGTGAACGTACCGCAAGTGTACGGTGTCAAGTTTTAGTATAGGAATTTGAAAGTACGGATGTCGAACCCACAGGGATTGAAAATTAAGTTACACCAAGTACTGTAATTAGAATAGTCTCGACTTTATTTAGATAATCGAGAGCATAATTATTAAACTAATCTATGAAAATAGAATAAAAGATTAACAAGATGATAATTTAAGTGGAGAAAATCAATGAGAACGGATTCTAGAGGTTCGACTTCACTCAACTATCCACTATGTCGTGTTTTCCTAGTTTACTAGCCGAGAATTCTTATTTGTTTCTACTCCCCCTCCCGGGTGATAGATCACGAATATGGAATCATTCAATCAATGGCCAGTAGATTAAAAGCATTAAGAACAGGAAAACATAAATAAACCATATGAAAAACCAATGACATAGTTTCAAGTCAAGATCCGTCTAACTCTAGAATAATAAATTAGTTCATGAATACATTAAATAAACACATAGACATGTCTTTAATCATCATAAACATAAGGGAAGAGATATTCAAACGAATATGAAGATGGCCCTCGGTCTCCGGTAGTTGCCGTCGTCTTCTCCGTTGTCAAAATCTATGCCCTTCGGTGTAAGCGCACCGCCTCGAATGATCTCCTCCCCTTCACTGGTTTAGCTCTCGGTCGTCTTTCTTTAGTCCAGTCTTCTCTTCTTTGAATTCTTCACGTTAATTCCTTCGTGCGTCTACTTCTTATTACGTGAATCTCTCCTGTACGTTCCAAAAAATCCCCTTTGTGCGTCTACTTCTTCCTTGAATGCTGCAGCCGATAATATCTCTCCTCCTTAAAATCTGAATGTATCCCTCTTTAAATCTTATTTCAATATCTTTCCTTGTACGTGTATTCTCTCTTCCTTTTTCAATTTATTCCCAAATCTCATGTATATATATTATCTTATATTATAATATAATATAATATAATCTTGCCATTTGACATGTCCCGGTGCATGCTTATTTCAACTCTTGAGACCCAATTTGAATTCTTGTCACATTTATGTATTTTTGTACGGACCCCAAGCCCTTAACCCTTAATTAGTGTATTAACCATTATGTGTGGCACATGCTTTCAATAAAAAGTCAATCGGGAAGCTCAAATGATGCTTACAAAATTCCTTTAATATTCAACGTTATAAGATCATCTCTACTAACATATAGACTCATAGAGTTGCCCATTACCAACCCCATTTTGCCACTTTTTACATTGTGGACTTTTATAAAAAAATTTGGGCAGAGTCTCCCCGTAAATTGAGCTATCCCGAAACAAAAGCACAACACATAACATAATTCCCGGCCAGGGAAAAACATAATACTCATCAGAATGCAGCAATACCAAGTAAATTCCCATCCATGGAAGACGCCACACATACGACGACAAAAGTGGGTTTCAACCCCCACATAATACACTAACGACTCTCATATCATTAGCAATTCTACCACAATTGCATGCAACATATAATGAAAGAGAGAAAGGCTCATGCCTTTATATACAACCCATATACAAACATAACCGTGCTCACATGCGAGCATCATAAATATGTATAAAACCCTCGGGTGTATATATGTACTCTATACGATACCGTGCTCCATCAAGCCCTGGTACCACGATCCTGGGAGTACATCCAATCAACAGCTCGAGCTCAGCTCCACAGCCATCGATGCACCTGTTCACCTGCCCCAACAGAGACAGCCCCCAACGGGGTGAGCATACCAATACACAAAATCTCATAATCACAATAATGAAATTCATAATTTACAACACAAGTAAATATTAATGAATTTTAAATGATACTCCCTGGATGGCAACATCCTCATCCGGGATTCCGTGTACTGTCCCTGTTCTCACAATCATCAAACTCATCAAATCTCATAAATCAGTAAATCAACACATTGATTTAACTCATAGCATGCCTGATTCTCAAGTATCAAAAATCAATGATTCCAAGTTCAATATACATACAAATATAGATATCTCAATATCTAGTACTGATTTCTCAATTTCGCTATCAATCATAGATAGCTCAAATGCCTAGCATTTATTTTACCAATTTTCCATTATACCTAGACATCTCACATGTCTTATAATGAGTACATGATCCCACGATCATTCTCAGGCATCTCAAATGCCGTACAATAGTCATATAGGCCCAGTACCCCATATATCAACACATATATGCATCTAGCCATACCCACAACCATCTAATGCAATTACAACACATTATGCATTTCACAATTGCTATCACGTAAAGTAATGCTCGTACGTCGCACGTACCTTAATCTCCGAAGTCCGAGCCAAACCTTGTTCGAGTTCCATGCTCCGAGGAACGATGTGCTAACACGATAAATTACGATCATGCAACCCATGCTCAAGCACACCCTTAACCCTCAAAAATATTGTCAACACGAGACAATAACCAATATCGAAAATTGCTCAAGAATACCCCACAAATTTTCGAACCTTCACCACACAAATCCAACCCAAATAATTACCATAATTCATCTAAAACATGAATTAATCAATTAACAACGAAAATCATCAACCCCTTGTCAAAAATCCCCAAAATTCGAACCCTAACTCACGAAATCGAGCTGAAATTCGAACCAAATTGCAACCAATATTTTCGAACCAAAAAGTCTGAAATAATCGACTCAAAACCAGCTTAAAAACGCCCCAAAAACATCAGAAAAATCGTACCAAAAACATACCAAAATCGCGTCCCAAAAATCGGATGAAATCCAGTTTTCGAACCCTACGCTTTTCTGGCAAATCCGAGCTCGATTCTCGACCAAACTTCAAATTGTTGGTATGTATAGAAGCGCCTGGAAGAGATGATTCCAACGGCGGGTGGCACGCGCTGAACGGCGGCCGGACGGCGGCGGGCGGAGGCCTTTTCTGCGCGGCGGTCGAAAGGGGATCGGGAGAGGGGCGCGCGGGAGGAGAGAGAAATAAGGTGCTGAAATGGTTCCGATAATTAAAATCTCGGGTTCAACTGGTATTTATAGCAAAAATACCCCGAAATACTAATATCCCCACAAATACATCATGATTCATTAAAAATCATCTGTTTCCAAAAATTCTCTCTCTAACTCAAAAACCCCCTACCGGTGCCCACACACAGCACCCGAGATTCTGAGTAACACTAAAAACCCAACTCACAGGTTTTCACCGAAATGAGAATACGATCTCAACCTCGGGATCCAACGATCCCAACTACTCAAATAGACGAGCCCAGAAGGCCCAACACTGCGATTAAACTCCAATTGCCACGTAAAACAACTTTACGGGTTATTAACACTCCGGGATTAACATCCCTAATCTCAGGTCATCACAATATCCCCCACTAAAAGAATTTCGTCCTCGAAATTAGCACCGGTGTATCACATAACACCCAGGCTACACAACAACATGAAGCCATAAACTCGATTCCTGACCATATCAGAATCGTCTTAAAACCTCGAGAATACTTAACTCACATCAAACTCTGAAACAGAGCGACATACCAAAATCCACACCAACTCATCACCCAAGAGACAAAACGTAATTCGATGCGGTTCATCCCAAAAGTCAGTCCCTCATGACTGCAAAACAACCAATACTTACGACCGTAGATCGGACAGTCATCCTTCGTTCTAATACCACTAGTAAGAACGCATCATGAATGACACCTCAACCGTGAGAACGTTGACTTCGTGTCAAACTCTGGAGTGAATAGACTCCCAAATCCATCATAACGTCAAAGAGCGTCAGCACAACTCAACGCTAACAGTCCAAAAGCAGTTAGTCGACTGAAACTGCAAGGATTCGAATCACTCCCGATTCCATCGTAGATATCATCCAATGATATCTTTATCAAGACTCACGATGTCTAACATACATCGTTACGAGGGAAACACTAGTATACCACGGTGCACACATACCAAACCTGGTTTCCACTTCCAAACCTTTTCCATCGAAGGAGCAGTCGCATCACTGCAACTCAATTTGGGCAACACACGGCCACATATTCACATAAAAGACATCTCACAAGATGTCCACCTCCGGATATTCCAAGGATCACATCCTGATCATAAATAAACCATCGAGACTCCACAGAGTTCAAATCCTGGAAGGACATGCAATAAACACATTGCATTCTCAACGCTTGTGTCGACAGCGACACCCAATAAATCCGAATTCCTGCCATCCCTTGACAATCCTAGGATTTAACAATCCAAACTTGGGAAGGCTATCGCATAACTCGGAGGAAACACCAACAAGGGAACACCTCAACCCACACAAGATAATCCCTCCTCAAAGGGAGTCAACTAACTTCACGATTGTTTCTCATAACTTATCGTGCCATGGAGATTCCCAATCTCAAGGTGTTCAATATCTCTCATCAGAGATTTAGCCATCCAAAATAGCATACTCTATGCTTGACAAAAAAGAAATCATTAGTTGGCATCCGTATACTCACCGGTATACCTGCCTAAGCACTGACATCACATGCATACTCAATGCACTTGGCTCGGGTATCTACAACATACCCCTAAGCCCCAAACACAACTGTCAATTCTGAGTCATTCCCATCTCAGTGGAGGATGATAATTGACGATCAACAACACGGCGTGATTCCCAAAATCAACACCACACGTACCAACTCACCGAATCTTTCAAAGATTCCCAAATAGGTCTAATACTACCTCCTTCCCCACAAGGGAAGTGCCATCGAACTCGAGATCCACAAGTCTCGAACCACTGTTCGGAAAACTGGATACAATAACACCCATTGCATCCCAAATATACGGATTCACCAGATCGAGTCAACAACGACTTGATGACTCTCTTGTTGGTACTTCAACATCATGAGCTGTCCCGGACAAGTCTCACCAAGATTTAACATCAACGTATACGCGTTTCAGTGAGGCATGCACAACCTCAACCTCAAATGACGTGGTGACTACTAGAGTCCACCACAATCCACATCGTATCACCTTTCGATTTGCCAAACTTGATTCCAACGAGTAGTATCATGGTTCCAACAATCACACTATATCATTCCCCCAATATCTGGCTAGCAAAGCGTTGTCTCCATAGGCTCAATCAAGCCCACCAACAAACCTAATCTCAGGTCATCACAATTTTTCATCATCTTTTATTGATAAAATGCTTAATTCCTTGGATTCCTGCAAAACAACACAGAACAAGACCAAAAGACGTAATTCTGCTCGAATACCAACACTAAATCATGCAAAATAAGAAGAAATATAAGTGTATAAAATACACTTATCAAACCCCCTAAACTTAAACTTTTGCTAGTCCCGAGCAAAATAGAAATGGAAAAAGACTAAGAAATAAAAGAGAAAAAGAAAACACACTACTAACGCAAGTCATGAAATGTTATAATTGCAAATTGGCCTCGAAGATCAATTGTCTAAAAATTTTAAGTCAAGTATGCATATCAGTCTACTCAAGAGTTCTCAAGTGTGTGTGTGCTACCACTTCCATTTAACCATTAAAGCAATCTTTACTCACACAAATCAATAGGACTTTGCAAGGTGTATTGGTTAATTTGCATTGTTCATAAAAAGGAGTATAACCTTGACAAACAGTGAACAATGCATCAAATCAAAGTAATGAGATGTGCGTGTGTGAATGTCAAAACCATATGCATTACAAGTGTTTCTCGAGTGTCCACCTTCTCCACTAGTATATTAGACGAATGTGGCTCGATCAATAGGTCTTAATAGGCTTGTAACGTTAGGCTTTGGCTCATGGCTTCAATAAAAAGATTGGATATTCAAAGCAAGAGAGTAAGTCATATATAACCATGTTGCGCACTCTCATCTCAATTTCGATTCCTTCTATTGATGATTCATCATTTTTTTTTTCTTTTCAATTCACCCTCCTTTCTCATCTGCCTCATCATTCACCTCATTATTTTCTCATTCTTTCCATCACTATTTTCTTCACCTCTTCAACAATTTTTTTTTTTTTTTTTTGTTTATGCATCCACGCCCTTTTTTCTTTATTTCTCTCCTTCAAATTTTTTTTTTTTCAATAAGAACATGAGAGATATTTGAAATTTTAAAGTGCAATAGGGGCTTACTCTCTTGAGGGTAGAAAATAGTGTATAAGCTTTCAACAAGGTGGTCGATGTGGGATTTTGAAATGATGCCGAATGGAGGTTATTATGTGCCTAAGCACATGCCATTCGATTTTCAATAAGCTCAAAAGGGCAACTATGGATAAAAAGTGATGTCATTTGGTGGCTTCAAAGGCTCAAACGATAAAAAAAATTGCCTAAATCATTCCTAAGCCACATATGTCTGTATTTCGCCTCAAAGGGTACTAAAGCAAGTTCTAGACTACTCTCAATTCACAAATAACTTATATGGTACGACCAATGTGCTCAAATGGTATCTCAAAACCAAGGTGATATAAGAAAGAAATTTGAATGAGATTATAAACTATATTGCAACAATTCAATCCTCATTCTTTTACGTTTAAGCTCAAAGGGGCTACTATGGCAAATTTCTATCAATGAATAAAGGCCCAAAATATTGTCAAGAATCGCCTATATCATATTTGTGTTCGTTCAAATCAACTTTAAATAGTCAAATGGTCATGGTCTCTAGTGCATGAATGTGTAAGAAACTCAAGAGCAAAGCGAACAAAAATTTTAAAATTTTCACAAATAAGCTCAATTCTTCATCATCGGCCTTCACAATTACTTCAAATCACAACTTATGACACAAAAAGAAAAAAAGAAAAAGACTAAAAAAAAAAAAAAACACAAAGCACAACACACATAGGAATCCTGGAAACAAAACATCTTCAATGTTTAAACACCCCCCCAAACTTAAAATCGTGCATTGTCCTCAATGTACCATACAACGTATAAAATAAGGGACAACACACCAACCTGCGACGACGATCGTCAGTAATCGTCGCCCATCTCATGCTCATGGGTATGGTGAGAAGATGATGATAGGGACCACCGCATAAGTATAGACCCAACCCTTAGATGAAGAATTTTTGATTTGGTTGGCTAAGCTAGACAACTTTGATGCAACCCCCTAAACTTGCTTCCTTGCACCAATAGACTCCAAAAACCTGCAATTAATCGATAAAAATATGGACTTTAGAGGTGGGATAGCATAATTAAGAGAGATTGAGGAGAAAAAAATCGAAATTGAAAAATTGAGGGGAAGAGGCGTAAAAATACGCGAGGCGTAATTACGCCGCTGGAGAGGTGTAATTACGCCTCACCTACGGCTTTGAAATTTTTTTTTAAAAAATGGTAGGCGTAACTACGCCAAAAACAGGCGTAGTTACGCCTACGCTACGGCATCTCAGAATTTGCTGAAAATTTGACAGGCGTAATTACGCCTTGAAAGAGGCGTAGTTACGCCTGTCGTACGGCATTTCAATTTTATTTTTTTTTTTTTAAATAAAATAAAATAAGGATACAGGATTCGGGTTGCCTCCCGAAAAGCGCTTTGTTTAAAGTCGTCAGCCAGACTATGCGAAGCAACCATCAAATAGCGGCTTCCGCCCATAGTAAGTATCATATGACACTACATGTGGGTCTTGGTTGTGTATGCCCTCAAGCTTGGCAAGATACTGACAATTAACGCTCGTCGCTCCAACAACGTCTTTCAAAAATTGATAAGCATGGGAGAAAGATTCTAAGCTTGGCTTCATCTCGTGGAGGACGTAATATGGTGAAGTTGGCATCAATGGGAAGAACGGATCCACATATGGCATATAGGACATCACCATCGATGAGTGCTCCTCACTATTTTCAAAAATATGCTCATCTTCCAACGTCACGCTAGGCTCATCTTAACACGGAAATTCATCAGATAACTCTTCCACAGTAGGCTCAACCACTTGAAAATGCTCATATTCCCTTGAATCTTCCGCATGAGTAGGATCACTCTCCCAAACGTGGTTGGTTGGGTTCACTTCGGTGTTGCTAGGAAATGATCCTCTTTGTTGGTTGTTCATGGCATTAACAAGCTGCCCAATTTGCACCTCAAGAGACTTCATTGTAGCACCCATGTTGTTCATGTGATCCTCAATCGTATCAAGCCTCGACTCATTCTTGTCAAACCTCGATGTCGAACTTTGAACAAAAGTATTCACCAAATCTTCAAGTGAAGGTTTACCTTCATTCTTTTGAGGGTAATGATTCTCTGGTGGATATTGGTGACTCCATCCCAGCATTGAAGGGTCAAAGTGCCACTGATAGTCAAAATTCGCCATATGGTTAAACAGGTGCACCCTGTCATCATCTCTACTATATATGGGACTACCAGCTGCCAAAGCTCCATTAAATACCCATTCTTGTGTGTCTGCATCCAATCCACTGTAGAAAGATTGAAGAGGAGCGTAGTTTGAAAAGTCGTGGTTGAATCTGTCCCAAGCTGCATAGAATGGTTCATACGGTTGTTGGGCAAAGCTTGTGGAAACTTGCTGATGAAACATCTCCAAGTAACTCACAAGAAAAACATAAAAAAAAAAAAAATAAATAAAATTCTAAATTAAAATCAAGACTACTTGGTAACAGTATCAGTAAACAAAATTATATCAATCCCCGGCAACGGCGCCAAAAACTTGATGTGTGTGAACGTACCGCAAGTGTACGGTGTCAAGTTTTAGTATAGGAATTTGAAAGTACGGATGTCGAACCCACAGGGATTGAAAATTAAGTTACACCAAGTACTGTAATTAGAATAGTCTCGACTTTATTTAGATAATCGAGAGCATAATTATTAAACTAATCTATAAAAATAGAATAAAAGATTAACAAGATGATAATTTAAGTGGAGAAAATCAATGAGAACGGATTCTAGAAATTCGACTTCACTCAACTATCCACTATGTCGTGTTTTCCTAGTTTACTAGCCGAGAATTCTTATTTGTTTCTACTCCCCCTCCCGGGTGATAGATCACGAATATGGAATCATTCAATCAATGGCCGATAGCATAATTATTATATTAATCTACTAAAATAAGATAAATTAGCAAGATGAAGAATTTAAGTGGAGAAAATCAATGAGAACGGATTCTAGAGGTTCGACTTCACTCAACTATCCACTATGTCGTGTTTTCCTAGTTTACTAGCCGAGAACTCTTATTTGTTTATACTCCCCCTCCCGGGTGTTAAGCAGAAGTAATTATCTAACATTAATCTTGATATCCCTATCTAAGATTAATTATCAAACAATTGTAAAAGCGCAGTAATTCCTATGACGACTTCTATGGAGTTATAGGCCTTCCGAACAATATAACTACCACGATACAAATTTCTTCTTTCCTATTCACAACCCCCTCTCCCGAGTGATAGATCACGAATATGGAATCATTCAATCAATGGCCAGTAGATTAAAAGCATTAAGAACAGGAAAACATAAATAAACCATATGAAAAACCAATGACATAGTTTCAAGTCAAGATCCGTCTAACTCTAGAATAATAAATTAGTTCATGAATACATTAAATAAACACATAGACATGTCTTTAATCATCATAAACATAAGGGAAGAGATATTCAAACGAATATGAAGATGGCCCTCCGTCTCCGGTAGTTGCCGTCGTCTTCTCCGTTGTCAAAATCTATGCCCTTCGGTGTAAGTGCACCGCCTCGAATGATCTCCTCCCCTTCACTGGTTTAGCTCTCGGTCGTCTTTCTTTCGTCCAGTCTTCTCTTCTTTGAATTCTTCACGTTAATTCCTTCGTGCGTCTACTTCTTATTACGTGAATCTCTCCTGTACGTTCCAAAAAATCCCCTTTGTGCGTCTACTTCTTCCTTGAATGCTGCAGCCGATAATATCTCTCCTCCTTAAAATCTGAATGTATCCCTCTTTAAATCTTATTTCAATATCTTTCCTTGTACGTGTATTCTCTCTTCCTTTTTCAATTTATTCCCAAATCTCATGTATATATATTATCTTATATTATAATATAATATAATATAATATAATCTTGCCATTTGACATGTCCCGGTGCATGCTTATTTCAACTCTTGAGACCCAATTTGAATTCTTGTCACATTTATGTATTTTTCATCATCTTTTATTGATAAAATGCTTAATTCCTTGGATTCCTGCAAAACAACACAGAACAAGACCAAAAGACGTAATTCTGCTCGAATACCAACACTAAATCATGCAAAATAAGAAGAAATATAAGTGTATAAAATACACTTATCAATGCACAAACGCATCGAACCGTCCTTCTTTTTCACAAAGAGAACCGGTGCACCCCATGGCCATACGCTCGGGCGTATATATCATTTGTCAAGGAGATCCTGCAACTGCTCTTTCAATTCTCTCAACTCCGCCGATGCCATCCTGTAAGGTGCACGAGAGATAACGGATGTGTAAGTAATCCAAGAGCATACAACGCAGCGGAATAAAATTTTTATGGATTACTAACACCGGATCTATACATAGGTTATCATATCGGATTAAGGTATACGAAGGTCTCACCCTTGTAGCGTGTTTGAAGCAGAGTCCACGGAGCAGCACCACGTCCTACGCCTTCTCCGAGTCAACGGTATCCACACGATCAAATCGGGTGAAGGGATGGTTTAATAACAAGTTGCTAGACAAGTTATTAAACCGATACACGAAGCTAACTCGATTCACAATCGAATAATCGCCACAAATCAACCAAGTCTCCTTCGGCTATATTGAAGAAGCCGAGAGCTTTGATGATCTTCTAGGCGGCCGAGAGCTTCTTTAGTTGTGTAGGTTTTGTGTTATGAAGTTCTCTTCCAATTAAACACCTTGTAATCATCTTTTATATAATTAATTAAAGGCTTTCATAAAGCCTCATGGGCTTAAGCCCATGATTTAATTAATCATCATGATTATTAATTAAGACTCCTCTTAATTATTTAATTCATCCCATGAATTTAATTTCCCTTCTCGATTTAATCTTTTGTGCGACCCGATAGGATCTTGTAATGTTGGCAGTGACATAAAATCTAATTTTATGTCTCAAGCATTGAGCGGTATCTAGCAACACATCAATGCTACCCAAATTACAAGAATGTCAATGACTCGACATAACCTTTAGAACTTGTAATAATATTAATCATGTAACTTAATCCCTTTGTCCTTTGTGTTTAGATTGAACACGAGTCATGGAATAGTCATACTCGTATATCCAATCTTTATTCTTGATCCCCAAGTAGAACTAGAATAAACGAATAAGCTCGATATCTCATATCGACTCATTCGAGCATGGCCATGCATTTTAGTTCTCACTTGATCAAGGGCCAAACACATCTCCTGTTATATAGGAGGGACAAATCATATCTCGATCAGTCAACATCCCTCTACATAATTCGTAGTGTATCCAATAGTCGCCTTTATAGATTACCCTGTTACGGGTAACGTTTGACGATATCAAGATACATAACTCCTTATGTTGGGATCTCTGATGATCACAAGTCGTAAGGATTACATACATTATTATCACTATGAGAATTGCATATGACGATCATATAACTATCCATGTTGCATTCTCATGGTGGGTCTGTTCAGTACATCGTTCTCTAACATGTACCCATATGTTGATTTGATATCTCATATCAATGAACAATTCATCGATCAACACATACTAGTCTCTACGTATTATCATTATCCCTTTCATGATAATACTTGACTAGGAACATCTTTAAGAATAATACAATATTATTCTAAGGACATTAACATATATATTAATTCACAATGCACAGTTAAAAGAATAATATATAATAATGAATTGCCATTCATAAAACCATAAACATTGTATGTCTTAAACAATCATCTAATGACTTGTCTTAGGGCATATCCCAACAAATCTCCCACTTGCACTAAGACCACTCAGACATATACCTAATGCCTAGAGATCTAGTATGACGATCATGCTTCTGCTGTGACAGCGGCTTCGTCAATGGGTCAGATACATTATCATCTGTTGGTACTTTGCATATTTAACATCTCCCCTTTCAACGATTTCTCGAATGAAATGGAAACGCCTAAGCTCACAGCACCTCCATTCAGGCAATACACATATCCAGATTGCGATCGAAAATCATCTTTGTCGGTTTGGAAGCTTGCATCAGTGTAACCCATTACATTGAGCTCTTCCTCACCTCCATAAATCAAGAATGTATCCTTAGTCCTTCTCAAGTACTTTAGGATATTCTTGACAGCAATCCAGTGACCTTCACCTGGATCAACTTGATATCTGCTCGTCATGCTCAAAGCATACGATACATCGGGACGAGTACATATCATGGCATACATGATAGATCCAATAGCTGAAGCGTATGGAATCTTACTCATGCGTTGTCTCTCATCTGGTGTTGAAGGACACTGTTCTTCGAGAGATAAATTCCATGCGTCATAGGCACGAATCCTTTCTTTGATTCTTGCATGCTAAACCTAAGCACCTTGTCTATGTATGTACTTTGACTTAGACCAAGAAGCCTTCTCGATCTATCTCTATAGATCTTGATTCCTAATACATAGGTGGCTTCTCCCAAGTCTTTCATCGAAAAGCAATTCCCTAGCCAAATCTTTACAGATTGCAAGGCAGGGATATCATTTCCAATAAGAAGTATGTCATCTACATACAACACTAGGAAAATGATTACGCTCCCACTGACCTTCTTGTAGACACAAGGTTCATCTTCATTTTTGATAAAACAAAACTCTTTGATTGCATCATCAAAACGAAGATTCCAACTCCGAGAAGCTTGCTTCAATCCATAAATGGATCGTTGTAGCTTGCATATCTTTCCAGCATCCTTTGGATCGAAAAACCCTCGGGCTGTGTCATGTACACATCCTCGAGCAGATTTCCATTGAGGAAAGCTGTTTTGACATCCATCTGCCAGATTTCATAATCATGAAATGCAGCTATTGCAAGTAAGATCCTTATGGATTTAACCATGGCCAATGGTGAAAAGGTTTCATCATAGTCAATACCATGAATTTGTTTGAATCCTTTTGCAACCAGCCGACCTTTATAGGTTGTACGTTACCATCCATATCGGTCTTTTTCTTGAAAATCCATTTGCACCCTATGGGTCGTACCCCTTCAGGTGGATCAACCAAAGTCCATACTTGGTTTGCATACATGGATTCCATCTCAGATTTCATGGCCTCTTGCCATTTCTCAGAATCATTGCCCATTATAGCTTGTTGATAGGATGACGGCTCATCCTCATCAATAAGTAGTAAGTCACCTTGTTGAGTCACAAGAAATCCATATCTCTGTGGCTCCCGGTGTTCTCTTACAGACCTACGCTGGGCTTGTGTCTCTTGAGCAGGTACTTCTTCCACAACAGCTTGTGGTGCCTGCTCTGTTTCCATCTCAATCTCAGGTTCAGTGTTTTCTTGTGGTTGAACTTCACTAAGTTCTATTTTTCTCCCACTGGTTTTTCTAGAAATAAATTCTCTTTCAAGAAATACACCAGTCCGAGCAACAACTACTTTGTTCTCGGTGGGATAATAGAAATAGTACCCTTTCGTTTCCTTAGGATACCCCACAAATAAACACTTATCAGATTTGGGTCCAAGTTTGTTAGTGGCGTGACGTCTAACGAAAGCCTCACAACCCCAAATCTTCATAAAAGACATACTAGGACGCTTCCCAGTCCATATCTCATATGGTGTCTTTTCCACTGATTTAGATGGAACACGGTTCAGTAAGAAAATCGCTGTTTCTAGAGCGTGTCCCCAAAACGATATCGGAAGATCTGCATGACTCATCATTGATCTAACCATGTCTAACAAGGTTCGATTTCTCCTCTCGGATACACCATTCCATTGTGGAGTATACGGAGGAGTGAGTTGTGGGACTATCCCACACTCCTTTAGATAGTCATGAAACTCTTGGCTTAAGTATTCACCTCCTCGATCTGATCGAAGGATTTTGATACTTTTGCCAAGTTGGTTTTGTACTTCATTCTTGAAATCTTTGAACTTTTCAAAGGTTCCATGCTTATGTTTCATTAGGTACACATACCCATATCTACTGAGGTCATCAGTAAATGTAACGAAGTATTGAAAACCACCTCTAGCTTGTGTACTTATTGTTCCACGTACATCACTATGTATTAGTCCCAATAAAACATTTGCCCTTTTAACATGTCCCTTGAAAGGGGCTTTAGTCATCTTGCCCATTAAACAAGATTCGCATGTTTCATATGATTCAAAATCAAATGAATCTAATACTCCATCCTTATGAAGTTTAGATATGCGGTTCTCGTTTATGTGGCCCAAGCGACAGTGCCAGAGATAAGTCGGATTACAATCATTATTTTTAATCCTTTTAGTATTTATGTTATAGATAGGCATATCAAGATTTAATACATAAAGACCATTCATCATTTGTGCATTAGCATAAAACATATCATTTAAATAAATAGAACAACAATTGTCCTTTATTATAAATGAAAAACCATACTTGTCCAAACAAGAAATAGATATTATGTTTTTAGTAATAGAAGGCACAAAATAACAATCTTTCAAAATCAGTGATAAACCAGAAGGTAAAGCTAAATGATAATCTCCTATAGTTAATGCAGCAACTCTTGCTCTATTTCCAACTCGGAGATCAACTTCACCTTTCGCCAATGTCCTACTCCTTTTGAGATCCTGCACATTTACACAAATGTGAGATCCACATCCAGTATCTAATACCCATGATGAAGAAGTAGATAAATTGACTTCTATAACAAAAATACCTGAAGCGGAAGTCACACTTCCTTTCTTTAGATCCTCCAGATATACTTTGCAGTTTCTTTTCCAATGGCCGGTCTCACCGCAATGGAAACAGTTCCCTTCCTTTGCTATCCCTCCCTTTGGCTTAAGTGCATAAGACTTTGGCTTAGATTTAGCAAAGACCTTCTTTGCTTTCTTGTTGCCTTTAGCTTTGGCCCTTCCTTTGCCCTTATTCACAATAAGGACATTTGTGGCCTTAGTCTTCTTAGTATTTGCTTCATATGTTCTCAACATACCAAGCAATTGTGGTAGAGTCTTTTCCATGTCAGTCATGTTGTAATTTACTACAAATTGACTGAAGCTCTCAGGCAACGATTGCAAGATCACATCGGTGGCCAACTCTTGGTCCAATGGAAAACCTAGCTTGTCCAGATTCTCAATGTACCCAATCATCTTGAGTACATGAGTTCCAACTAAGCTTCCTTCTACCATCCTGCACTGAAATAACGCCTTAGAGACGTCATACCTCTCTTGTCTTGCTTGCTGTTGGTACAACTGCTTTAAGTGTTCGATCATATCGAACGCCTCCATTTCCTCATGTTGCTTCTGAAGCTCAGAGTTCATGGTGGCAAGCATGAGGCACCCAACATCAAGTGCGTCACTCTGATGCTTCTTGTAAGCATCCTTTTCGGTTCTTGTAGCCGTTAGGGGAGGTTCCTCAGCGAGTAAGGGTTCCTCTAGGACATATTGTTTCTTTTCTTGTTTGAGGACTATCCTCAAGTTCCTATGCCAGTCTAGGAAATTCGTCCCATTATTTGTCCTTCTCAAGGACCGATCGCAGTGATAAAGTGCTAGTAACGTTGTTAGTTGCCATGGATATCTACAATATAAATATGCAAAATAAGTTTATGATTTAAATCATTTAACATGGTCTTATATTAAATGATACTCCCACTATTTTGTTTGAAAAATATCAACCCTCGAAACCTTTAGTGGGCCAAGATCCATATTTCACTTAATCTTGAGTTAGCTTTGGATAATCGCCCAAGACTCGGTTATTTAGGTAGACAACACTTTGTCAATTATATCACATATAATTCTTGGATAGTTGGACGAACAACACTTTGTTCAATTCATCAAATGAATTATAATCCAACCCATGCCTCTAGGTTCCCAATCCTATTGAGATAACCTAGTTAAGTCGTACCCAATTAAAGTATAACGGATATCACTTTTATCCTTTCGCGCCTTACTAAGATTGCCACGGTGCTTTGCTTTGGCAAACCCACACATGTACAATCGAAGTTATTGACGAGTACTTTTATTTTGGAAGGCATCTAAAACTTAATATTTTAGAGGGATTTATTGATCTCATGATTAATTTGATAATTTAAAATATGTCCACTACATATAGTTGTATACATATCTACATATATGTGTAATACTATTATCAAACTAAAACATAAGATAAATCGTGCATCAACATACATAATTAAACGTGACATGGTTATAGCCCCTACTAATGATTTTCTCAAGCCAATGAGAAAATCCTATGAGTCAACCTAAGGTAACTTCACAAGCACCTTCCTTGGCTCCAATTTGTGAATGGCCTCCTCATCCCGGCACGATGCTCCATCTTCATTGATCACCATCAATAAAATAAACTACACTATTTACAAGATATAGAATTCCTCGATTCACATTCGAGGGGAACATAGGGGAGGATTACATTTAGAATGAAATAGAGAAAGGCACGACACGCAGGTCGTATTATAAATTACAAACATCCACAAATCCTATCTAATAGGTCAAAGGGCTATAACCACGCACCATGCTCAAACAACACATAAAGCATGCATTAACATTTAATTAATTAAATTCTAAACATTTTAAATTTAATTCTAATTAAAACTGTAAAATAATTTTTGAAAAATTATCGTAGGCTCGGGACATCACATGCCACGAACTAAAGCGACTAAAACACGAACCACCATGGTTCGAACCATGAAGCACACGGCTGGACCAATAGTGGGCCTAGGGTTCGAAACCCTAGCCCATGGCCGAGCCATGGCTCGAGCGGCGGCGGCGCTAGGGTTCCAAACCCTAGCCGCCTCGCAACATCTTTATTTTTCATCAAGCCAACTTGCTTGAATCACCGAAATTCATGAGCCACGAGCTACGGTCCAACCATGGACGGTTTATGACGGTGACGGCTTAACCATCTCGAGCCAAGGGTTCGAAAAACCCTAGCCCTCATGTGGTGTAGCCGTCGACCCTCATAATTCCGTGGACCATGATCGAACCAACTTGCACCTTCTCAATACTGTATCGAGCCAATAGAGTTCAAAACCCTAGATAGTGTGACGGCTTGACCCATGCACGAGCCAGGGTCCGAACCCTGGCCCTTATTCGGCGGCTGCATGGCCATGCACGAGCTTATGGGTTCGAAACCCTAGCTCATGCGGCGGCCGTGAGCCAAGGTGACTAGGGTTCGAAACCCTAGCCATCCGGTGGTGGCTGCCGTGAGCCATGCATGGGCTAACACATCGATTTTACGCTTTTGTGTATCGTATACAATTATTCGCCAATTATATCAAATACAATTATACGATGATTTTCATAAACTAAAATTAATTTCATATCATATATGAATTTAAACAGTTTTAATAGCATGCAATATTAATTCTAATATGATTAACACAATTTAATCACATAGATCCGATATGAGCCTTGTACACGGCTCTGATACCACTGTAAGTAATCCAAGAGCATACAACGCAGCGGAATAAAATTTTTATGGATTACTAACACCGGATCTATACATAGGTTATCATATCGGATTAAGGTATACGAAGGTCTCACCCTTGTAGCGTGTTTGAAGCAGAGTCCACGGAGCAGCACCACGTCCTACGCCTTCTCCGAGTCACTAGCAAAACTCAATGAGTTTTGCCTCAACGGTATCCACACGATCAAATCGGGTGAAGGGATGGTTTAATAACAAGTTGCTAGACAAGTTATTAAACCGATACACGAAGCTAACTCGATTCACAATCGAATAATCGCCACAAATCAACCAAGTCTCCTTCGGCTATATTGAAGAAGCCGAGAGCTTTGATGATCTTCTAGGCGGCTGAGAGCTTCTTTAGTTGTGTAGGTTTTGTGTTATGAAGTTCTCTTCCAATTAAACACCTTGTAATCATCTTTTATATAATTAATTAAAGGCTTTCATAAAGCCTCATGGGCTTAAGCCCATGATTTAATTAATCATCATGATTATTAATTAAGACTCCTCTTAATTATTTAATTCATCCCATGAATTTAATTTCCCTTCTCGATTTAATCTTTTGTGCGACCCGATAGGATCTTGTAATGTTGGCAGTGACATAAAATCTAATTTTATGTCTCAAGCATTGAGCGGTATCTAGCAACACATCAATGCTACCCAAATTACAAGAATGTCAATGACTCGACATAACCTTTAGAACTTGTGATAATATTAATCATGTAACTTAATCCCTTTGTCCTTTGTGTTTAGATTGAACACGAGTCATGGAATAGTCATACTCGTATATCCAATCTTTATTTCTTGATCCCCAAGTAGAACTAGAATAAACGAATAAGCTCGATATCTCATATCGACTCATTCGAGCATGGCCATGCATTTTAGTTCTCACTTGATCAAGGGCCAAACACATCTCCTGTTATATAGGAGGGACAAATCATATCTCGATCAGTCAACATCCCTCTACATAATTCGTAGTGTATCCAATAGTCGCCTTTATAGATTACCCTGTTACGGGTAACGTTTGACGATATCAAGATACATAACTCCTTATGTTGGGATCTCTGATGATCACAAGTCGTAAGGATTACATACATTATTATCACTATGAGAATTGCATATGACGATCATATAACTATCCATGTTGCATTCTCATGGTGGGTCTGTTCAGTACATCGTTCTCTAACATGTACCCATATGTTGATTTGATATCTCATATCAATGAACAATTCATCGATCAACACATACTAGTCTCTACGTATTATCATTATCCCTTTCATGATAATACTTGACTAGGAACATCTTTAAGAATAATACAATATTATTCTAAGGACATTAACATATATATTAATTCACAATGCACAGTTAAAAGAATAATATATAATAATGAATTGCCATTCATAAAACCATAAACATTGTATGTCTTAAACAATCATCTAATGACTTGTCTTAGGGCATATCCCAACAGGATGTCCCCGGTAACAACTCGATCCCAAACTCGACTTCTCTAGCCGGTGGGAATCCTGGGATATCCTCTGGGAAAACATCAGTAAATTCTGCTACCACTGGTACATCCTCAACTCTCAATTCTTTATTCTTCCCAGACGTGTCCGCGGCATAGATGAGATAGCCCGTGTGGCCACGTTCCAACAATTGAGTCATCTTGATTGCTGAAATCAACGGAATCTTTGCACGAGAACCGTTGCCATAAAAAGTCCACTGTACTCCCAAATCAGATTTGAACTTCACTGTTCTCTGCCGGCAATCTACCACTGCCTGATATCTGTTCAGAATATCAATACCCACAATGCAGTCGAAGTCTGACATGCCTAACACAATCAAGTCTGTCTTCAACTCGTTGCCCTCAAAATAAATGAGGCAATCTGCCATAAACTGATCGGCAACAACATTTCTTCCAGTGGGTATCGAGACCATGAGAGGCATGGGTAAAGAAGACGTGCACATATGGTGTCTCTCCACAAAGCCAACAGATACAAAAGAGTGGGAGGCACCTGTATCTATCAAAATAAAAGCAAGGTACGTAAATAAATGACACGTACCGACGATCACCTCCTCTGGGGCTGCCTGAGCCTGCTCTCTGGTCAGCGCATACACCTGTCCCTGGGACGGTCCCACTGTCTGACCTCCCGATTATCGAGGCACAAACTGCTGCCTCTGGTGCACTGTCCTGTCCTCAAATCTCGGCCTGTTCCCTTGAAAATCTGACTGTCCTCCCCGAGTGGGGCAATACCAAGAGATGTGGCCCATCTTGCCACAACTATAACAGGCAGGGCACTTACTCGAAGAATGTGGCCCTCCACAATTGTCGCACCTTGGCTCCCCCGATCTATTCCCTTGCACAGGCCCTCGGTTGGCCGACCAATTGTTCTTCTTGTTCTCTTGCTTCTGCCCATAAGGTTTCTTTCCACTGAACCGCGAAGATGAGGAGGCACCACGAGGTTTAAATGACTCCCCTCGGGGCTTCAAGCTATCATTAGCTTGCCTCTGTTGTGGCATGTGTCGGGGTACAGCACTAGGATAGGCTCCAACTCCAATCTCCGCAAGCTCTGCTCTCGTGAGAGCATCATCAAAGGAAGTGGGGTTATTGGTGATAACCCGGTCAAAAAGCTCCGGTCGCAACCTCTTCATGAAGTTTCTCATCTTTGCGTGCCCATTGGTGGCAATGTGTGGAACATACCTCAGCAACGAAGAATAATGCATGGCATAGTCTGACACTGACATGTTGCCTTGTTTCAAGCTTGCAAACTCATCTTCCTTCGTCTGTCTCGCCGCCGCAGAGAAGTACCGGTTCAGAAATCGGGTTCTGAAGAGCGTCCAATCAATCACTGCACCCTGTGCTCTCAGTTCCATTACCGTGCTCCTCCACCACATTAAAGGTTTCTTTGCCAACTAGAATTCTGTCAGCCTCAGCCATGCTGTAACAGCGCAACGAGCGGATACAAATATCTGCTCAAGTCTCTCTAGCCACTCTTCGGCCTCCTCCCCTGATTCTGTCCCCTCAAACCGGGGCGGGTGGTAAGACAGAAACTGAGTCAAGCTGATCTCACCAGGTAGTAATAACTGAGCCACAGGTTCCATGCCTATAGCTGGTGGAGGTAGAGGGTTTGCCTGACCAATGCTAGCGTTAACACTGCCAACGTCGCCCACCTCTTCATTGAGGTTTCCCAAATTCATAGCCGCCATGCTGTAACACAAAGGTTAACAACAAGCCCAAAACAAATATATATGTTATGCCGTTAGATAACAGGAATGATAATAAGCATGTTAGTATAATAGTATATACAACAATATGCACCACATGCATAAACATGCTTCAAATGTAAGCACCTAGCCAATCATGCTAAGGCAACCCTTCACTCGTTCCCGGGTTCTCTAACCACTGCTCTGATACCACGAATGTAAGGACCCTAGTTCCTTAAGTGCGGATTAAAGGCATAATTAGAGCTAACATAAATTATCAGAGTAAAATGATCGTGTTGAGACTATGAGCTTTAAGAATTACATGCCAAAAATAAAGACTATCAAATGGATTAGTTACATTCCCAATCAAATGAATGTATTTACTATAGCTTTACACTACTCCTAGAGTAGACACTATACAAAAGTAATCCTGTCCTTCATCTACCAAAAGTGTTCTTCACAAGCTCACCGCCTCAACCCGCTTTAGCCCCTTTTTATCATGCCAAAAGTACCTACAAGGACAACCCCCAAACATGAGCAATGATAACATTCATATTCAACACAATATGAATATAAGGCGTAAATGCATAAATCACAATAAAACACTTCCTGTTTTTCCCATGCATTTAAACGTTCCAGTTTGGTTGTCCCTGTACCATAACTCATGAGTATAATCAATAGATTATTTAATGGTCTACACATGTCATGACATAATACCATTTCATCATCACCAAATACCAATCACCAATCCCTAGTCTGTTCATCACAATGTATTTTAATGCCCCTCGCTTATTTACATATAGGCGGCATAGAATAACCTCGCTTCAATGGACATGCGGCGCTCCCACCCCTCGCTTCACATTGAGCGGCAAATATTCTTTCCTCGCCCTATATGATAACCACGCTCAAATGTGACATGCGGCGCTCCCACCCCTCGCTTCACATTTAGCGGCAACAAATCAAATAGCGGCAAGCATTAAAATCATCAAGGGATGACCACGACTCATGGGATGTGCACCAATAACCATCATATGCATATACAATCATCATGCATAATTCAACATGTATTTGCATCCACAATTCATAATCCCATATATACTCGCATCCACAATGCATAAACAATGAGTATATTAGATACATGTACCGTTGGGTGCCCGTACGTCTTCTACGTACCTTTCCAAAATGTAGGATGTGGTAGGACTTCACTTCCTTGGCTGTGTTGCCACCTGGGATGGTTCTACATATTCACACAATTCAATATTAGAACCCAATAATAGTCCAATACCAAAAATCCCACAAAAATAATCAAAAACACCCATTTTGGTGTCTCGCGATCGATCTCCATGTAGTCCCGATCGATCGCGAGACTACACTGCCTCATTCAACAAAAAAATCCAATTCGCGATCGATCGCCGAGTTTGCACCGATCGATCGCGACCTCGCCGATCGATCGCGCCAAACTCGCGATCGATCGCTGAAGGCTACTGCCTTCACCCTTGCAGCTCGCGATCGATCGGTGGAAAGTGCCGATCGATCGCCGAGTCCTGTACACCCGATTTTTGGGCACTATTCATCCTTCTCCTTCCTCAACTCAAACAAACTCAAATATTAAAACATCAACCATACCAAATCACTAAAAACCTTCAATAAACATTCTCATATACTCAAAAATCCAACACCCAACCAAAATAATACCAACCCCAACAAACCCATTTCAAAACCCAAATATCAAACTCAAATCAAAACAAATCTTTGCAAAAACAACAAGGAAGGTTATATACCCTTCCTAGACTCCAAATCTTACCAAGAATCACACCAAATGAGATTTTTGCAAAGGTTTCCTTTCCCCCTTGGAGCCAAAAACGAAATGAGAGTGGGTTAGGGTTGGAAGGAGTGTTTGGGGATTTAAGGAGTGAAATGGTAAAGTGATGGGTGAGGGTGGTGTAATTGTTAATATATGACAAAATTGTACCCCAACAATTAACATGATGTCCAAAATACCCCAACATGGTATTTTAAAAGCATTACATCACAATGCTCCACAAACTCAAATAAATGCATGTTTTACCAATAAATGACTACCAACACATGTAAGTCATTAAAACACCCAATTATCCAACATGCATCACATGCACCCCGAAATGCATTCCCGGTCACGCCTACCATGTGACTAAGCATTTCAACATGATAAATAAATCCAGCACATAATTAATTACCACCATAATTAATCATATAAACACAATTAATGCCCAAATTGCAATCAATTATTTCGGGGATATCACAATCTCTTAGCTTTCCAGTGAATCAAGAATTGCTTGATTTTGAGTTTGTATGAGAGAGTTATGCTTGAAATACAAGGCGATGCTACCGCTGTAAGTTTGATGGATGTAGCGGCAGAACTCGAAAATTGTAGATGTATTTTCGTCATGTAAACTTTCAAATCAGGTATGCTGGCCTGATATACGACTTATATTAAATTGAGTTGGCTATCCAACCCTTTTGGAAACACGTCGTTTGATGTCCGAGCTGTGAGAAATGATTGATTTAGTCAGCTATACTCGAGGTCTGCTGGATATTGAAATCTCATTTTAGCAACCAAGCTCAAAGTCATTTCTTAGCACATCATCAAGATGTAAATATAATCTATAAACTGCACACTTGATGAAATATATTATTAACACAATAACAAGTTTTGTTAACATCAAAACGAATATTATTCGGGTTCCCAAAACCCAACAATACTTACTTTCTAGTATCTGTGGGTACGACATCCGGACTTCCATCTACTATACAAAACTTGACTACCGTGCACTTGCGGTATAAATTGCGCTACACTAGAAATTTATTGTTTAAATAAATTGCGATCAATATACATTACTTTAATTAAGATATGGAATAATTTTATGCATTCAGATTAAATGTCAATGTGATATGTATTATATAATTGATTAAAGTGTAGTCACAACAGCTTTAATTAATTAAATTATACATTAAGTTCTCTGACATCACTTAAAACTAAATAGACATTTCTTGTAATTAATTATATTTGATATAATGGAATTTATCCCACATGAAATTTTATTATATTAAATATGATTAATTAGGATAAGATATCGAAATATTTTCTTAATTTACCCGTAGGGATTAAGAATGTCGGATAATTCGTAGTTTTATAATAAAGTTGTACGAATTTATTTGAATTAAAAATTTAGCCAACATGTAATTCTATGTCAGAGATTCATATGTTGTTGTATGATTTACATGAGCAAAACATGTCATTTGGTTATATGCTTCTAAATTTGTGATATTAACATGTATTTTGGATTTTGTTGCGGTTATTCAACCTGTTAATTTATCTGATATGAAATGTGAAGTTCTTGAACTCAAAGGTGATAACTATAAGGTGTGGAAAGAGAGGATTCTTCTCCGTTTAGGCTGGATGGATATTGATTATG
Organism: Haberlea rhodopensis; assembly: GCA_907163345.1. Lineage (NCBI taxonomy): Eukaryota > Viridiplantae > Streptophyta > Magnoliopsida > Lamiales > Gesneriaceae > Haberlea > Haberlea rhodopensis. Next base: position 3,575,782 of record CAJQUN010000033.1, on the reverse strand, counting down.
CTATACGGAAACCAGCATTCTGGTTGATGTTTATCTTTATGAGAAATGGGAATGACATAAAGTCTATGTTATGTTCATAAAGACCGAGATTTCTGCTAAGATCAGGGGTTATGCCGATCAGCATAATAATGTCCATGATTTGGTGAAGGCTATTGATGTTCAATTATCATCGGATAACGCACTGGCAAGCACCTTAATTTTTAAGTTCTCATCAATGAAGCTCACTGGTAATAGAGGAGTGCGTATCATGCACATGAGGGATATAGCAGCTCAGCTTAAGGCAATTGAGGTTGAAACATCTGATACTTTCCTGTCGCACTACATTCTGAATACTTTTCCTTACCACTACGGTTCGTTTAAGATTTCCTACAACACACATAGGGACAAATGGCCAATAAATGAACTTATGACCATGTGTGTTCAAGAAGAGGGTCGATTGGATATGGAGCAACCAGAAAGTGTGCATGTGTACCCATATGAGGAAGAAAGGTCAGTACAAGCATAAGCGGAAAGGCAAAATGCCTATTCAACTGGACATTAAGAAGGAAATCAAGTGTGTTGATGTGACTAGAAATAGACACATCTAATGTGTTTAATTGCCTACGATTTGGAATGTTTTGATGGATAAATTGTTACACATGCTACCTAATCGTATATTTGTGTAATGTGTGTGGAATCGAAGAAATCGAGCTAATAATGGCCAATAAAGACCAAGAAATGCATTGAAGATGATAAGGGATCAAAGTAGACCAAGAAAATGCATAAGTGAAAAAAACTCGCGATCAATCGCCGAGAAAGCACCGATCAATCGCGCGAGGCAGAAATTTTAAGCAACAAAAAATAGTAATCAGCGATCGATCGCTGGGAATGGCGACCGATCAACCAGAGCAAAGTTTTGAAATAAAAAACAGTGATCGATTGCTGGGTTGTGCCGATCGATTGCCAGAGGAATCCGGGTACAACATGGAAACTCGGTTTTTACCATATTTTGGAGATTCTTACCTATCCTATCAACTCACATACCTTATAACTCGAAAAGAGGGCCTCATTATCAGATTATCAGACCTTAGAATTAGTTTATATAATTTTCTCTTGATTTTAGAAGAAGGATTCGAAGATTTCAAAGGCACAAAGATGGAAGTGACGAGCCAGAATCGTGCTACTCCTTAGTAACTCTTTATCCAGTTTTTATTTAATGTTTCTAGACTAGTTTTTATTGTTTTTGATTTAGCCATGAGTGGCTAAACACTTTGATTCTTGGTTGATGAATACTTTGCCTTTGGATTTAAATACTTGTGAGAATTTTGGTTTGATTGCTTGATTTTTAATTCAATTTCAATGTGTTTTCCAGATTATTGTTGACATGGTTGTTGTGTTTGATTGGTAGATTGATCACCTAGTAATTATATACACAATCTAAGGCTAATTAAGAAGCAACTGAGATTGATGATTACCTGTTGTTGGTGTTATTAAATTCTTACGGAGAACGATTGGATAATCGATCTAAACCGCTGTTGCTTTTATTGATTAGATTCTTCAAACTTACTGTAAGGAATCCAATAGCACATACGCAGTGGAATAAAATAAAATTTGGATTCCCAACGAGGACCTATACGGGTTTTCATATCGGGTGTCGAGAGTTATACCTTTGACGCGTGTTTGAGCAGAATCCACGAAGCAGCACATCCTCAAGTCAGGAACAAAACTTTTCTAGTTTTGCCTCTACGATATCCACACGATTAAATCGATGAAGGTATGTTGAAGAACAAGTTGCTAGACTTGATCTTCAACTGTGAAAGGGATGAACGCACTAAACAAAGTGACAGCCGCGCCTCACTGATAGTCTGCTAGGGTTTTTCGTTAATCACTATTAACCTTGTACGTAACCTAATATGTATCTATATATATAGACATAATATTAGGCGGCTAATATAACGGGTTTCGAAAAACCCTATTGCCCATCAATATTATATTAGTCTATGTATATCCAGCATATTTAATATATATACCTTTATATATATAATCGACCCCCTTTCATTAATGTTTAGGACTCTTACTGATAAACTTAATTCATCCAATGAAATAAACTCCCTTTATCGATTAATCTTTTGTGCGACGCGTTAGGATCTTGTACGTCGGTAGTGACATAAAATCTAATTTTATGTCACAAGCAATGAGCGGTATCTAGCAACACATCAAGGCTACCCAAATTAAAAGAATGTCATTGACTCGACATAACCTATGGACTGTGATAATATTAACCATCTAACTTATTCCCTTTGTCCAATGTGTTTAGATTGAACACGAGTCATCGAATAGTCATACTCGTATATTCAATCTTTTATTTCTTGATCCCCAAGTACTAGAATAAAGGAATAAACTAGATATCACATATCGACTCATTCGAGCATGGCCATGCATTTTAGTCTCACTTGATCAAGGGCCAAATACTTCTCCTGTTATATAGGAGGGACAAATCCTATCTTGATCAATCAACATCCCTCTACATAATTCGTAGTATATCCAATAGTTGTCTTTATAGTTTACCCTGTTACAGGTAACGTTTGACAATATCAAGATACATAACTCCTTATGTTGGGATCTCAGATGATTTCAAGTCGTAAGGATTACATACATTATTATCACTATGAGAATTGCTTATGAAATTCATATAACTATCCATGTATCATTCTCATGGTGGGTCTAACCAGTACATTGTTCTCTAACATGTACCCATGAGTTGATTTCATATCACATATCCATGAACAAGTCATCAATCAATACATACTAGTCTCAATGCATTATCATTATCCTAATTCATGATAATACTTGACTAGGTACGATCTTTAAGAATAATATAATATTATTCTAAGGTCATTAGCATATATATATATATATATATATATATATATATATTCATATTACACAGACATTTGAATAATATATAATAATGAATTGCCTTTAATAAAATCATATTACATTGTATGCCAAAATCAATCATCTAATGAGTGGTCTTAGCGCATATCCCAACAAATATCCCACTTGCACTAAGACCAGTGAAACATGTACTTAATGCCTAAAGATCTAGTATGACGATCATGCTTCTGCTGTGACAGAGGTTTCGTCAGTGGGTCAGATACATTATCATCAGTTGGTACTTTGCATATTTTCACATCTCCTCTTTCAACGATTTCTCGAATGAAATGAAAGCGCCGAAGTATGTTTTTGGATCGCTGGTGAGATCGGGGTTCCTTAGCCAATGCGATGGCTCCATTGTTATCACAATAGAGTCAATCAGATCTAGTATCCTAGGCATAACACCAAGCTCAGAAATGAACTTCTTGATCCAAACGGCTTCCTTTGCTGCATCTGAGGCAGCAATATACTCAGGTTCAGTTGTAGAATCGGATAGTGTCTCTTGCTTTGAACTCTTCCAGCTCACAACACCTCCATTTAGGCAAAACACATATCCTGATTGCGATCGGAAATCATCATTGTCGGTTTGGAAGCTTGCATCAATGTAACCTATTACATTGAGCTCTTTCTCACCTCCATAAATCAAGAATGTATCCTTAGTTTTTCTCATGTACTTCAGGATATTCTTGACAGCGATCCAGTGACATTCACCTGGATCAACTTGATATCTGCTCATCATGCTCAAAGCATACGAGACATCGGGACGAGTACATATCATGGCGTACATGATTGATCCAGTGGCTGAAGCATATGGAATCTTACTCATGCGTTGTCTCTCATCTTGTGTTGAAAGACACTGATCCTTCGAGAGATGTATCCCATATGTCATAGGCACGAATCCTTTATTTGATTCTTGCATGCTAAACCGTTTTAGCACTTTATCTATGTATGTACTTTGACTTAGGCCAATTAATCTTCTTGATCTATCTCTATAGATCTTGATACCTAACACGTAGGTGACTTCACCCAAGTCTTTCATAGAAAAGCAATTCCCTAGCAAAATCTTTACAGATTTCAAGGCAGAGATATCATTCCCAATGAGAAGTATGTCATCTACATACAACACTAGGAAGATAATTATGCTCCCACTGGCCTTCTTGTAGACACAAGGTTCATCTACGTTCTTGATGAAACCAAACTCTTTGATTGCATCATCAAAACGAAGATTCCAACTCCGAGAAGCTTGATTCAATCCATAAATGGATCGTTGTAGCTTGCATATCTTTCCAGCATCCTTTGGATCGACAAAACCCTCGGGTTGTGTCATGTACACATCCTCAAGTAAATTTCCATTAAGGAAAGCTGTTTTTACATCCATCTGCCAGATTTCATAATCATGAAATGCAGCTATAACAAGTAAGATCCTAATGGATTTAACCATGGCAACTGGCGAAAAAGTTTCATCATAGTCAATACCATGAATTTGTTTGAAACATTTAGCTACCAGTCGTCCTTTAAAGGTTTGTACATTACCATCCATATCGGTCTTTTTCTTGAAGATCCATTTGCACCCTATGGGTCTTACCCCTTCAGGTGGGTCAACCAAAGTCCATACTTGGTTTACATAGATGGATTCCATCTCAGATTTCATGGCCTCTTGCCATTTCTCAGAATCAGGGCCCATTATAGCTTCTTGATAGGATGACGGCTCGTCCTCATCAATGAGTAGTAAGTCACCTTGTTGAGTCATAAGAAATCCATATCTCTTTGGCTCTCGGTGTACTCTTACAGACCTACGCTGGGCTTGTGTCTCTTGAACAGGCATTTCATCCGCAACAACTTGTGGTGTCTGCTCTGTTTCTATCTCAATATCATGTTCAGTGTTTTCTTGTGGTTTAACTTCACTAAGTTCTATTTGTCTCCCACTGGTTCTTCTAGAAATAAATTCTCTTTCAAGAAAGACACTTGTCCGACCAACAACCACTTTGTTCTCGGTGGGATAATAGAAATAATATCATTTTGTTTCCTTAGGAAACCCCACAAATAAACACTTATCAGATTTGAGTCCAAGTTTATTGGAGGCGTGACGTCTTACGTAAGCCTCACAGCCCCAAATCTTCATAAAAGACATACAAGGACGCTTCTTAGTCCATATCTCATATGGTGTCTTTTCAACTAATTTAGATGGAACACGGTTCAGTATAAATATTGTTGTTTCTAAAGCATGTCCCCAAAAGGAAATCGGAAGATCTGCATGACTCATCATAGATCGAACCATGCACAACAAAGTTTGATTCCTCCTTTTAGATACGCCATTCCATTGTGGAGCATACGGAGGTGTGAGTTGTGGGACTATCCCACACTCCTTTATATAGTCATGAAACTCTTGGTTTAAGTATTCACATCCTCGATCTGATCGAAGGATTTTGATACTTTTGCCAAAGCTGATTTTGTACATCATTCTTGAAATCCTTGAACTTTTCAAAGGTTTCATGTTTATGTTTCATTAGGTACACATACACATATCTACTGAAGAAAATCAGTAAATGTAACGAAGTATTTGGAAACCCCCTCTAGCTTGTGTGCTTATTGGTCCACATACATCACTATGTATGAGACTCAATAAATCATTTGCCATTTCAACATGTCCCTTGAAAGGGGCTTTAGTCATCTTGCCCATTAAACAAGATTCACATGTTTCATATGATTCAAAATCAAATGAATCTAAAGCTCCATCCTTATGAGGTTTTGATATGCGATTCTCGTTTATATGGCCCAAGCGACAATGCCAGAGATAAGTTGGATTAGAATCATTATTCTTAATCCTTTTAGTATTTATGTTATAGACAGGCATATCAAGATTTAAAACATAAAGACCATTAATCAATTGTGCACTAGCATAAAACATCTCATTCAAATAAATGGAGCAACATTTGTCCTTTATAATAAATGAAAAATCAGTCTTGTCCAAACAAGAAATTGAAATTATGTTTCTAGTAATCGACGGCACTAAGTAACAATCTTGTAAATCTAAAATCAAGCCAGAAGGCAAAGTTAATGAATAATCTCCTATAGCTAATGCAGCAACTCTTTCTCCATTTCCCACCCGGAGGTCAACTTCGCCTTTAGCCAAAACTCTACTCCTTTTGAGATCCTGCACATTAACACAAATGTGAGAACCACATCCAGTATCTAATACCCATGATGAAGAAGTAATAAATTGACTTCTATAACAAAAATACCTGAAGTAGAAGTCACACTTCCCTTCGTCTTCTTAAGATCTTCCAGGTATAACTTGCAGTTTCTCTTTCATTGTCCGGTCTCACCGCAATGGAAGCCATTTCCTTCCTTAGCCACTCCTCCCTTTGGCTTAAGTGCAGTAGCATGAGGCTTAGGTTTGACAAAGACTTTCTTGTTCCTTTTAATGCCTTTTGCTTTAGCCTTTCCCTTGCCCTTACTCACAATAAGAACATTTGTGGGCTTAGACTTCTTTGAGTTTGCTTCGTAAGTTCTCAACATACCAAGCAACTGTGGTAGAGTCTTCTCAATTTCAATCATATTGTAATTCAGAACAAATATACTGTAGCTATCAGGCAACGATTGCAAGATCACATCAGTGGCCAACTCTTGGTCCAACGGAAAACCTAGTTTCTCAAGATTTTCTATGTATCCAATCATCTTGAGTACATGAGATCCAACAAGGGTTCATTCTACCATTCTGCACTGAATTAACGCTTTAGAGACGTCGTACTTCTCTTGTCTAGCTTGTTGTTGGTGCTTCTTGTGAGCATCCTTATCGGTCCTCGTGGCCGTAACGGGAGGTTCCTCAGCAGGTAAGGGTTCCTCAAGGACATACTGTTTTTTCTCTTGTTTGAGGATAATCATCAAATTCCTATACCAGTCTTGGAAATTTGTCCCATTTAATTTGTCCTTCTCAAGGACCGATCGCAATGAAAGTGTACTAGTAATGTTGTTTGATGCCATGAATATCTACAATATATATATGCAAAATAAGTTTATGATTTTAATCATTTAATAAGGTGTTATATTAAATGATACTCCACTATTTAGTTAAAAACATCAACCCTCAAAAACTATTAGTGGGCCAAGATCCATATTTCACCTAACCTTGAGTTAGCTTTGGCTAAGCACCCAAAGACTCGGTTATTTAGGTAGACAACGCTTTGTCAATTTCATCACATGTAACTCTTGGATGGTTGGCGAACAACACTTTGTTCTAATTCATCTAATGAATTATTACCCAACCACATGCCTCTAGGTTCCCAATCTTATTGAGATAACGCTAGTTAAGTCGAACCCAATTTAAAATAACACGGATATCACTTTTATCCTATTGCGCCTTACTAAGATTGTCACGGTGCCTTGCTTAGGCAAACCCACACATGTTCAATAGAAGTCTTGACGAGTATTTTTAATTGGAAGGCATATTGAATGACTTAATATTATTAGAGAGATTTATAGATCTCATGATTTATTAATATATCAATCATCAATATTAAGTAAAACGATAAACATGCATCACATACATCAACATAAAATAAACGTGACATGGTTATCGCCCCAACTAATGATTTTTTCAATCCAATGAGAAAATCTAAAAGGTCAACCTAAGGGTAACTTCTCCAAGCACCTCTTTGGTCCTTTTGTGAATGACCTCCTCGTCCAGCACCATGGTCCATCTTCATTGATCTCCATCAATAAAACTCTAATATACTATATAACAATACATGATATAGAGAAGTCCTCGAGTTACATTCGAGGGAGAGCATAGGGGAGGGAATACATTCAAAAAAATAGAGAAGGCACGACTCGCAGGCCGTATATAAAATTACAATCATTCACAAAATTCCTATCTAATAGGTCATAGGGCTATAACCATGCACCATGCTCAAACAACACATAAAACATACTAGGACATCATAACAAATAACGAATTAAATTCTAAACATTATAAAATTTAATTCTATGTCCATAAACTGTAATAAAATTTTGAAAAGAAAAAAAAAAATTGCACGCTCGGGTCGGACACCGCCCGGCCATGCTCGGTCCCCCGCCCAGCATGGGAGGTGTGATATCCCCGAAATAGTTATGTGTAATCATGCTTTGGGTATTGATTTTTACTGCTGGTTGTTGGTAGAATATTTATGTTGGGGGTGATATATTGTTACCGTGATATGGTTTAGGGGGCATGTTGGTGTTATGAGTGATGTATTATTTGAGTAATGCTATAAAATATCATGTGAGGATATTTTAATACATCGTGCTTAATGCCGGGGCACAATTAAAACACTACATGTCAGCCCATCACCATCCACCCCTACCAATCGGCCACCCCCCCCCCCCCCCATAACAACCCATACCTCTACGCACTTTTCACCATCAGTCCATTCTCCACCATATCACTCCACCTCTCACTCCATTTTCTCCTCCCTCTTTCCTCAAAACCGAGCCACACTAGCAGCTGAAGAAGGAAGGAAAAAGGCTAAATTGAGTGTGCAAATCTTTACCAAAAAAGGGAGCAAAAGGGGTAAGGAACAAGTAGCATTTGTTTTTGAGATTTGTGGTTGAGTTGAGTTAGAATTGGGGTGATATGAAGCATGTTGGTTTATGTTTGGTTGAATTTTCATTTCGAGTGCTTGCATGGTAGTATAATGGAGTATTTGGTGTGTTGAGTTGTTGGAATATGATGGTTTATCGTGTATTTTATAGTAGCTTTTGAAATGTGTTCAAAAATGGCAATTTCTCGCGATTGCAGACTTCGGCGATCGATCGGCGCGTTCTTCCCGATCGATCGCGAGCACCAGGGTGTGAGGCAGAAGTCTTCAGCGATCGATCACGAGTTTGGCATGAATGATCAGCGATGCCGGGATCGATCGGCACAACTTCAGCGATCGATCGCGGAAGACAGATTTTTGGGCATTGAGGCAGTAGCATTTCGCGATTGATTGGGGCTTATTGGCGATCGATAACGAGAAGCCAAATGTTGTGTTTTGATTAATTATTGTAGGATTTTTGGTATTGGGCTATTAATGGCATCTAATATTGTGTTGTACACTTGTGTAGAGCCTTCACAGATAGCCACACAACGCATGGGATAGAGTCCTGCAACATACCATATTTTGGAAAGGTACGTAGAAGACGTACGGGCACCCAACAGTAACATGTAATTTATATACACATTGGGATATGCATTGTAGATGCAAGTGTGTATTGACTTGTGCATGGTAGATGCAAATACATGTTTATCCATACATTATGATTGCATATGTATATGTTGATTGATTGATGCACATCCCATGAGCCATGGTTATCACCTTGATGATTTCAATGCTTGCCGCTATTTATTTTTGTGCCGCTATATGTGAAGCGAGGGGTGGGATTACCGCATGTCACATTGAAGTGAGGTTATCATATGAAGCGATTAAAGAATATTTGCCGCTAAAATGTGAAGCAAGGGGTGGGAGTACCGCATGTCCATTGAAGCGAGGTTATTCTATGCCGCTTATATGTGAAGCGAGGGGCATTAAAATACATTGTGATAAACGGACTAGGGATTGGTTTGATGATTCGAGGAATTGAAATATGTCATGACATTTGTTTAAAACCATAATATCATTCATTGATTCGATTATGAGTTATGGTACAGGGACAACCAAAAGGGGGCGTTTTAAATGCATTGGAATACAGGAAGTATTTTGTATTTATGGTTTATGCATTTACACTTTTATTCATATTGTGTTGAATATGAATTATTATGTGCTCATGTGTTGGGGGTTGTCCTTGTAGGTGCATTTGGCATGGAGAACCAGGGTCGGGGTTGATGCGTGAGCTGTAAGGAGTGCTTCAGGGATAGCAGAACAGAATCTCCCTTTTTGTATAGTTTCTACATAGAGTAGAGTAAAACTATAGTTTTACACTCTTTTGTTAGGAATGTAACTAATTCCTTTTTGAAATTTTTTGTACTGTAACTCTTAAGCTCAGGGCATCAACACGGTCTATTACTCTGATTTATGCATGATTAGTTCTCTTAATTGCACCTTATAACATTGTTAGATAACGGGGTCTCACATTTAGTTGTATCAGAGCAGTGGTTAGAGAACCAGGGAATGAGTGAAGGGTAGCCTTTAGAAACAAGTTGGTTAGGTATTCATTGGTGGGCATGTTTATGTATGTAGTGCATACTTTGCGTATAATTTGTTATACTAACATGCTTATGAATATTATTACTCTTGTTATCTAATGGCTTATATTATGAACTGCTTTTGGTATTGTAGTTAACCCATGTGTTACAGCATGGCGGCTATTAATCTGGAGAACCTCAATGAAGAGGTGGGAGATGTAGGCAGTATCAATGCCAGTATTGCTCAGACGAATCCTATGCCGCCACCTGCTGTGGGCGTAGAGCCTAGTGCACAGATACTGCTACCAGGGGAGCTTACTTTGACTCAGTTCTTGAGCTACCATCCGCCGCTCTTTGAGGGAACTGAGACAAGGGAAGAAGTAGAGGAGTGGCTAGAACGACTTGAGCAGATATTTGTATCAGCTCCTTGTGCAAGGACTGCCTGGTTGAGGTTGGCAGAGTTTCAGTTAGCAAAGAAGTCCTCCATGTGGTGGAAGAAAACAGTTATGGAAATAAGGGCTCAGGGCATGTTGGTGGACTGGACTGTGTTTAGAACCCGATTCCTAAATCGGTACTTCTCTGCAGCTGCCAGACAATCGAAGGAGGATGAGTTCACTAATCTGAAACAGGGTAGCATGATTGTATCAGATTATGCCATGCAGTATTCTTCACTGCTGAGGTATGTGCCTCACATCGCTACGCCAAGATGAGGCATTTCCTAAAGGGTCTGAGACCGGAGCTTTTTGACCGGGTTGTTTCCAACAACCCCAGCTCGTTTGATGATGCTCTGACTAGAGCGAAGCTGGCAGAGATTGGAGTGAGTGTGTACAAGGAACCTATACCACCACAAAGACCAGTTGCAGACAGTCTGAAGCCACAAGGGGACCAGTTTAAGCCTCGTGGGGCTTCTTTATCTTCTCGATTTAGTGGGAAGAGGTTTCAGAATCAGAAGCAAGGAAATAGGAAGAATAATGTGCCAAGTATTCGAGGACCAGCGCAAGGAAATAGGACAGGAGAAAGCAAGTGTAACAACTGTGGAGGACCGCACTTGCCACGTGATTGCCCAGCCTGTTACAGTTGTGGCATGATGGGCCACATCGCTCGGTATTACCCCGGTCAGGGAAGACAGACGGACTTTGGACCGAGTAGGCCGAGAATCGATGCCGGGACAGTACCTCAGAGACAACAGATTGTGCCCCGACCACCGGGAGGTCCGGCAGTGGGACCACCGCAGGGTCAAGTGTACGCACTGACTCGAGAGCAGGCAGAGGCAGCCCCAGAGGAGGTGATTGATGGTACGTGCCATTTATTTACGTACCCTGCTTCTATTTTGATAGATACAGGTGCTTCCCACTCTTTCATATCTTCTGCCTTTGTTGAGAGACACCATATGTGCCCGTCTCCGTTACCCACGCCTCTCATGGTCTCGACACCCACCGGAAGGCATGTGGTTGCGGATTGACTGCTATCTGACTGCCTCATTTATTTTGAGGGCAATGATTTGAGGGCTGATCTGATTTTGTTGGATATGGCAGACTTTGATTGTATTGTGGGCATTGATGTACTGAATAGATATCAGGCCGTGGTTGATTGCCGTCAGAGGATGGTACGTTTCCAATCCGATCAGAAATTGCAGTGGATCTTCTATGGGGACGGTTCCCATCCGAAGATTCCGTTGATTTCAGCTGTTAAGATGACACAATTGTTGGAACGGGGTCACACTGGCTATCTTATTTATGCCGTGGACGTATCGGAGAAAAAAGGTTTGAGGATTGAGGATAAATCGGTAGTCGCGGAATTTACCGATGTGTTTCCGGATGAAATTCCAGGATTCCCTCCGATCAGAGATGTTGAGTTTGGGATTGAGTTACTACCAGGGACATCTGCTATTTCTCGTGCTCCTTATAGGATGGCACCGACGGAACTGAGGGAGCTGAAAGTACAATTACAGGAACTTCTCGACATTGGATACATATGTCCTAGTGTATTGCCTTGGGGTGCGCCAGTCCTATTTGTAAAGAAAAAGGATGGTTCAATGCGCTTGTGCATCGATTACCGTCAGTTGAATAAGGTGCCGATTAAGAATAAGTACCCTCTTCCACGGATTGATGACCTATTTGATCAGCTTCAGGGCACAGAACTGTATTCCAAGATTGACTTGAGGTCAGGATACCATCAGATACGGGTTAGAGCTGATGACATTCAAAACACAGCGTTTCGGACTCGGTATGGGCACTACGAGTTCTTAGTTATGCCGTTCGGTGTGACGAATGCCCCGGCTTTCTTTATGAGCCTGATGAACAGAGTGTTTCAGAAGTATCTTGATCAGTTCGTGATCGTATTTATTGACGACATTCTTGTCTATTCAAGAAGTAAGGAGGAGCATGCCAATCATTTGAGGACGGTGCTTCAGATCCTCAGAGATCATCAGTAGTACGCCAAACTCAGCAAGTGTGAGTTCTGGCTGAACATCGTAGCATTTCTGGGTCATATTATCTCTAGAGATTGGATATCAGTAGACCCCAGGAAAGTAGAGGCAGTAATGGATTGGTCTACGCCTACTTCAGTACCCGAGATTCGGAGTTTTCTTGGTTTGGCCGGGTATTATCGACGCTTCGTCGAAGGGTTTTCTAAGATTGTTAAACCACTGACTCAGCTAACTCAAAAGGGAGTTCCATTCTTTTGGTCGGAAGCTTGTGAGCAGAGCTTCCAGGAGTTGAAGCACAGATTGACTTCGGCACCAGTATTGGTGATTCCCAGGGAGCCTGAAGTTCTTGTTTACGCAGGCTGAGCTGAATATGAGACAAAGAAGATGGATGGTGTGATGACCAGGGATTATAGGTGTTAATCCCGTAGTGTTAATAATCCCTAAAGTGGTTTTACGTGGCGATTTGGAAATTAACGGAGGTGTTGGGCCTTCTGGGCTCGTTTAATTGGGTAGTTGGGATCGTTGGATCCAGAGGTTGAGATTGTATTCACATTACGGTGTAAAACCTAAGAGTTGGGTTTTTAATGTGTCTCGGGATCTCGGGTGCTGTGTGAGCACCGGTAGGGGGTTTTGGAGTTAGAGAGAGAGTTTTTGAAAACAGATGATTTTTAAGGAATCATGATGTATTTGTGGGGCTATTATTTTTTCGGGGTATTTTTGCTATAAATACCATTTGAACCCAAAATTTCCGAAATAATTTCATTTCAGCCCTCTCCTTCCTCTCTCTTTCCCGTCCGCGCGATTTCCCGTCGCCTCCCCTGCCCCGCGGCTTCAGGCCGTGCGCCCGCCGCCGTCCGGCCGCCGTTCGGCGCGTGCGACCCGCCGCCGGCTTCGTCTCGACGAGACGCAGCTTTCCCCTCCATCAATTCGAAGTTTCGTGGCGTGTGGAAGTCGGATTTCGCTGGAATGCGCCGATCCCCAATTTCTAGGGTTCTTCGATTTTTCGTCCGATTTCTTCCGATTTCGTTTGGGTAACCTTCCTAACCCCCTTTTTCATGCTTTTGTGTATTTCCCTGCTATTTTGTGTTGGATTGGTTCGAAATGTCAGCTCGATTCGTGAGGGTTGGTTCGAATTTCGGATGTGTGCATGAAATGGGTTCGAAAATTGTAATCTTTGGCAGGGGTGTGGCGATTCTTGTTATGGGTCGTTTATTACATGCTTTAGTTGTATAAGGATGCTTCTTGTGTTCGAATTTTAGGGGTTTGGATTTCGAATTTGGGGGTTTGGCATGTGGGATGATTATTCATGCTATGGATTGATTAATTCATATGTGAGATGAATTATGGTGTTTAATGGGTTCAATTTGTGTTGTGAAGGTTCGAGAATTTGTGGGGTATTCTTGAGCGATTTTCGATATTGGTTTATTGTCTTGTGTTGACAATCTTTTTGAGGGATATGGGTGTGCTTGAGCATGAGTTGCATGTTCGTAATTAATTGTGAATTAATTTATCGTGTTAGCACATCGTTCCTCGGAGCATGGAACTCGAGCAAGGTTTGGCTCGGACTTCGGAGATTTAAGGTACGTGCGACGTACGAGCATTTCTATATATTTGGGCATTTGTGAATGCATAATGAACTGTGATTTCATTGAATAATCGCGCATGAGGATTATATATATATATGTTGATATAGCCAAGGAATGACCCAAATCTTGATATCGCCGCTTGTAGCGTGCGTGACCCTAGAGTAGGATGACTCTTGCATGATATATGGGGTACTGGGTTTATATGACCATTGTAGGGCATTTGAGATGCCTGAGAATGATCGTGGGGATCATGTATTCATTATAAGACATTTGAGATGTCTATGTATAATGAAGAATTGGTAAAATAAATGCTAGGCATTTGAGCTATCGGTGATTGATAGCGAGGTTGTGAAATCAGTATTAGATATTGAGATATCTATATTTGCATGATTAATGAGTTGCAACCACTATCTGTTGATATTCGAGTATTAGGCATGCGATGAGTTAATCAATGCGTTGATTTACTGATTTTTGAGATTTGATGAGTTTGATGATTGTGAGAACAGGGACAGTACACGGAATCCCGGATGAGGATGTTGCCATCCAGGGAGTATCATTTAAAATTCATTTATATTTACTTGTGTTGTAAATTATGAATTTCATTATTGTGATTATGAGATTTTGTGTATTGGTATGCTCACCCCGTTGGGGGCTGTCTCTGTTGGGGCAGGTGAACAGGTGCATCGATGGCTGTGGAGCTGAGCTCGAGCTGTTGATTTGATGTACTCACAGGATCGTGGTACCAGGGCTTGATGGAGCACGGTATCGTATAGAGTACTTATATACACCCGAGCTTTATATACACATTTATGATGCTCGCATGTGAGCACGAACATTCTTGTATATGGGTTGTATATAAAGGCATGAGCCTTCCTCTCTTTCATTATATGTTGCATGCAATTGTGTAGAATTGCTAATGATATGAGAGTCGTTAGTGTATTATGTGGGTGTTGAGACCCATTATGTCGTCATATGTATGATGTCTTCCCTGGCTGGGAATTTACTTTGTATTGCTGCTGTCTGATGAGTATTATGTTTTCCCTGGCCGGGAATTATATTATGTGTTGTGCTTTTATTTCGGGATAGCTCTATTTATGGGGAGACTCTGCCCAAATTTTTATAAAAGTCCACAATGTGAAAAGTGGCAAAAAGGGATGGTATTGGGCGAACTTTGTGAGTCTATTTCGTTGTTAGGCTGATGACCTTATAACATTGAGTGTTAAAGGAATTATTTTGAAATTGCCATGCAATGATAAAGTATCATCTGAGCTTCCCGATTGGCTTTTTATTGAAAGCATGTGCCACACATAGTGGTTAATACACTAATTATGGTTTAAGGGCTTGGGGTCCTTACATTAGTGGTATCAGAGCAGTGGTTGCTCTTTGGGGCTGTTAAGGGCCTAAGAATTTATTGATAGCACATACTTATGCATGATGGCATTAATGTTGTATGACACAACGAGTTGTTTATGTGTTTTTTTTCTGATATGAAAAGTGGTGTTGCTAATCAGTGTGATTGCAGGAATCGTGTGCGACGCGATATGATGGCATTAGTGGTAATGTCTGGCACTCCGTATGTTACGTGCCAAGAAATCTGATTATTGTGAGAAAATCAGGTAAAGGGATATTTCCGAGGTAACATGTCTTGGTATACGTATTGACTTGCAAGTGGTTGCATTTATGCATTGGATGATTGATGCATAGCGTATATGGCTATTGTTGCTAACCATGAGGGTTGCAGGTTACAGGAAATATGGAGTACGTAAGCGACGTACGGGTATCCCCACAGTAACATGTATTTTATGTTTGTCTGTGTGACACATGATGAATGCAATGTGATGCATTACGGTTATGATACATGTTATTATGCATTGTTGTTGCAGATTATGCATTGTTGTTGCATATTGTGATTTTGCATTGTTGTTGCAGATTATGCATTGTTGTTGCATATTGTGATGTGGGATAAAGAGGTGTATTCCACGAGTCAGGGCGATCACAGTTAAGGTTTTAATGCTTACGCTTTATCGCTGCGCATGTGGAGCGGGAGAGGGGAGGCTCGCTGGCACATGGAGGCGAGGTATACCATACTGAGCGAGTATGCGATACCGCTAGTATGAAGAAGCGAGTATGCGATACTGCTTGTTTTGAGATTATGAAAGCGTGGAAGCATTAAAATGACTGATGATGACTGACTCAAGAAAGGATGATGATGCATTCCTTTGTGATGACACGGATGATAGCGGTGATGTGTCCCGCTGTGTCGATTTATATTCATTCCATTGTGATGACACGGATGATAGCGGTGATGTGTCCCGCTGTGTCGATTTATATTTATTCCATTGTGATGACACGGATGATAGCGGTGAGGTGTCCCGCTGTGTCGATTTATATTCATTCCATTGTGATGACACGGATGATAGCGGTGATGTGTCCCGCTGTGTCGATTTATATTCATTCCATTGTGATGACACGGATGATAGCGGTGATGTGTCCCGCTGTGTCGATTTATATTCATTTCCGCCAGGTGCATTTATAGCGACGGTTCATTCCGCTATATTGATTGGCGAGGGTTCATTCCGCCAGGTGTATTTATAGCGACGGTTCATTCCGCTATATTTATTGGCGAGGGTTCATTCCGCCAGGTGTATTTATAGCGACGGTTCATTCCGCTATATTTATTGGCGAGGGTTCATTCCGCCGGACACGGATGATAGCGGTGATGTGTCCCGCTGTGTCGATGATGATGATTCACCTCTTTGTGATTATTGGTGATGATTCGTGCCGCCATATATATAGATAGCGATGCCTCTTTCCGCTATTATGTGGACGATGATTCATGCTCAGGTGTATAGCGAGGTTTCATGCCACTTATTATATGACGAGGTGTCATGCCGTCGATTCTATAGCGAGGGATTGTGCCGCTATGTACTCAGCACAGAATTTTGCCGCCTTCGAGCGATGGGTGCTGATTACGCACTATTATTGAGCGACAGAGACAGGTATGCCGCTATATTGTTAGCGATGAGGTATGAGATATTGCTATTCTATTAGCTTTATTGTATCTGGCATGCGTTGATATACATGTTTTATTATGCCTATTTTACTAGCATAATGGTGGATGACATACGCTGATATACATGGACCGTCACGAGTTGACTGGGTTGTTTAGATGTCATTGTTGACATGTATCGTCACTAGTTGACAATACCTTGGATGCCATGAGTTGGCATGTGTCGTCATGGGATGACGAGGACGATGGTGTAGGAGATGTCTTATTAGACATGCATCATCGTTACGATAAATGATGCGTTGAGTATACGTATTCAGTGGTATGCCTTGGGTGCCGGTGTCGGGCACAAGGTGGTGTGTGCGTCACCGATTGACGTGACCCTTATACCGAGCGGGTTGCTCGAGTAATGGATGGATGCGCTGTACATGTGATTGTACCGCAGCTTACGTTTGGGGTGATCATTTTACGAGTGGTGATACCCTAGAGGTATGCTCGTTGGAATGGCTCTTGGCCATGTGTTTTGACGACAGGAGTAATCATGAGGATATTACTCGCTTTCTGTCGATGTGACATGTGGTAGACATGGTCACACCACCCATGAGGGTGTAGGATGGGTCCTAAGGGAGTAGGATCAGATTATGTTAAGTACATAGGGACATTGGAGTGTCCAGGGTGTATCGGCATTAGAGGAACGTTGGGTTCAGACCCACTACTCTATTGATTTCTTCCCACGGTATGGTGTGCCGTACGGAAACATCCGTCTTGTTGGTAGGTTTGAGGTAAACCTAAAGAGGCAGAGACTAGGTTGTCTGCCGCGTGTGTGTAGCACCATGATGGGCTTGCTAGAGCTGTTATAATACTCGTTGGAACCAAGTTTAGCAAATCGTAAGGTGATACGATGTGGATTGTGGTGGACTCTAGTAGTCACCACGTCATTTGAGACTGAGGTTGTGCATGCCTCACTGAAACGTGTATACGTTTGTGTTTAATCTTGGTGAGACTTGTCTGGGACAGCTCAGGATGTTGGAGTACCAACAAGAGAGTCATCAGGTCGTTATTGACTCAATCTAAGGGAATCCGTGTATTTGGGATGCAATAGGTGTTATTGTATCCAGTTTTTCCGAACAGTGGTTCGAGACTAGTGGATCTCGAGTTCGATGGCACTTCCCTTGTGAGGAAGGGGAGTAGTACTATACCTATTTGGGGAATCTTTGAAAGATTCGGTAAGTTGGTACATGTGGTGTTGATTTTGAGAATCACGCCGTGTTGTTGATCGTCGATTTTCATTCTCCACTGGGTAGGGAATGACTTAGGATTGACGGTTGTGTTTGCGGCTTAAGGGTATGTTGTAGATACCTGAGCCAAGTGCATTGAGTATGCATGTGGTGTTCGTGCTGAGGCAGGTATACCGATGAGTATACGGATGCCAGTTGTTGATTTCCTTCCTGTCAAGCATAGAGTTATGCTATTTTTGGATGGTTAAATCTCTGATGAGAGATATGGAACACCTTGAGATTGGGAATCTCCATGGCACGATATTTATGAAGAACAATCGTGAAGTTAGTTGACTCCCTTGAAGAGGGATTATCTTGTGAGGGTTAAGGTACTTCATTTTTGGTGTTTCCCTCAGAGTTATGCGATAGCCTTCCCAAGTTTGGATTGTTTAATCCTAGGATTATCAAGGGATGGCAGGAATTTTGGATTTGTTGGGTGTCGCTGACGACCCAAGTGTTGAGGATGCAATGGGTTTATTGCATGCCCTTTCATAATTTGAAACTCTGTGGAGTCTCGATTGTTTATTACGACCAGTATGTGGTTCTTGGGATATCTGGAGGTGGACATCTTGTGAGATGTCTTTTGTGTGGATCGGTGGCCGTGAGTTGCCCGATCCGAGTTGCAGAGGGTGCAACTGCTCCTTGGATGGAGGTGGTCTGTATAGCGGGAAACCAGGTCTGGTATGGATATACCGTGGAATGCTAGTGTTTTCCTCGTAATGATGTATGTTAGACATCGTGAGTCTTGATAGAGATGTCATGGAATGATATCTACGATAAAATCAGGAGCGATTCGAATCCTTACAGTTCAGTTGACTAACTGCTTTTGGATTATTAGCGTTGAGTTGTGCTGACGCTCTTTGACGTTATGATGGATTTGGAAGTCTATTCCACTCCAGAGTTTGACACGAGGTCGACGTTTTTCACGGTTGAGGTGTCATTCAGGTTGCGTTCTTACTAGTTGTGTTAAGACTAAGGTGACTGTCCGATCTACAGTCGTAAGTATCGGTTGTGTTGCAGTCATGAGGGACTGACTTTTTGGATGACCCGCATCGAGGTACGTTTTACCTCTTGGGTGATATGTTGGTATTGGTAAGTCGCCTTGTTTCAGAGTTGATGCGAGGTAGGTACCCTTGCGTTTATTTATACGATTCTGATATGGTCAAGAATCGAGGTTCTGGCTTCATGTTGTTGTGTAGCCTGGGTGTTATGTGATACACCAGTGCTAATTTCGAGGACGAAATTCTTTTAGTGGGGGATATTGTGATGACCAGGGATTATAGGTGTTAATCCCGTAGTGTTAATAATCCCTAAAGTGGTTTTACGTGGCGATTTGGAAATTAACGGAGGTGTTGGGCCTTCTGGGCTCGTTTAATTGGGTAGTTGGGATCGTTGGATCCAGAGGTTGAGATTGTATTCACATTACGGTGTAAAACCTAAGAGTTGGGTTTTTAATGTGTCTCGGGATCTCGGGTGCTGTGTGAGCACCGGTAGGGGGTTTTGGAGTTAGAGAGAGAGTTTTTGAAAACAGATGATTTTTAAGGAATCATGATGTATTTGTGGGGCTATTATTTTTTCGGGGTATTTTTGCTATAAATACCATTTGAACCCAAAATTTCCGAAATAATTTCATTTCAGCCCTCTCCTTCCTCTCTCTTTCCCGTCCGCGCGATTTCCCGTCGCCTCCCCTGCCCCGCGGCTTCAGGCCGTGCGCCCGCCGCCGTCCGGCCGCCGTTCGGCGCGTGCGACCCGCCGCCGGCTTCGTCTCGACGAGACGCAGCTTTCCCCTCCATCAATTCGAAGTTTCGTGGCGTGTGGAAGTCGGATTTCGCTGGAATGTGCCGATCCCCAATTTCTAGGGTTCTTCGATTTTTCGTCCGATTTCTTCCGATTTCGTTTGGGTAACCTTCCTAACCCCCTTTTTCATGCTTTTGTGTATTTCCCTGCTATTTTGTGTTGGATTGGTTCGAAATGTCAGCTCGATTCGTGAGGGTTGGTTCGAATTTCGGATGTGTGCATGAAATGGGTTCGAAAATTGTAATCTTTGGCAGGGGTGTGGCGATTCTTGTTATGGGTCGTTTATTACATGCTTTAGTTGTATAAGGATGCTTCTTGTGTTCGAATTTTAGGGGTTTGGATTTCGAATTTGGGGGTTTGGCATGTGGGATGATTATTCATGCTATGGATTGATTAATTCATATGTGAGATGAATTATGGTGTTTAATGGGTTCAATTTGTGTTGTGAAGGTTCGAGAATTTGTGGGGTATTCTTGAGCGATTTTCGATATTGGTTTATTGTCTTGTGTTGACAATCTTTTTGAGGGATATGGGTGTGCTTGAGCATGAGTTGCATGTTCGTAATTAATTGTGAATTAATTTATCGTGTTAGCACATCGTTCCTCGGAGCATGGAACTCGAGCAAGGTTTGGCTCGGACTTCGGAGATTTAAGGTACGTGCGACGTACGAGCATTTCTATATATTTGGGCATTTGTGAATGCATAATGAACTGTGATTTCATTGAATAATCGCGCATGAGGATTATATATATATATGTTGATATAGCCAAGGAATGACCCAAATCTTGATATCGCCGCTTGTAGCGTGCGTGACCCTAGAGTAGGATGACTCTTGCATGATATATGGGGTACTGGGTTTATATGACCATTGTAGGGCATTTGAGATGCCTGAGAATGATCGTGGGGATCATGTATTCATTATAAGACATTTGAGATGTCTATGTATAATGAAGAATTGGTAAAATAAATGCTAGGCATTTGAGCTATCGGTGATTGATAGCGAGGTTGTGAAATCAGTATTAGATATTGAGATATCTATATTTGCATGATTAATGAGTTGCAACCACTATCTGTTGATATTCGAGTATTAGGCATGCGATGAGTTAATCAATGCGTTGATTTACTGATTTTTGAGATTTGATGAGTTTGATGATTGTGAGAACAGGGACAGTACACGGAATCCCGGATGAGGATGTTGCCATCCAGGGAGTATCATTTAAAATTCATTTATATTTACTTGTGTTGTAAATTATGAATTTCATTATTGTGATTATGAGATTTTGTGTATTGGTATGCTCACCCCGTTGGGGGCTGTCTCTGTTGGGGCAGGTGAACAGGTGCATCGATGGCTGTGGAGCTGAGCTCGAGCTGTTGATTTGATGTACTCACAGGATCGTGGTACCAGGGCTTGATGGAGCACGGTATCGTATAGAGTACTTATATACACCCGAGCTTTATATACACATTTATGATGCTCGCATGTGAGCACGAACATTCTTGTATATGGGTTGTATATAAAGGCATGAGCCTTCCTCTCTTTCATTATATGTTGCATGCAATTGTGTAGAATTGCTAATGATATGAGAGTCGTTAGTGTATTATGTGGGTGTTGAGACCCATTATGTCGTCATATGTATGATGTCTTCCCTGGCTGGGAATTTACTTTGTATTGCTGCTGTCTGATGAGTATTATGTTTTCCCTGGCCGGGAATTATATTATGTGTTGTGCTTTTATTTCGGGATAGCTCTATTTATGGGGAGACTCTGCCCAAATTTTTATAAAAGTCCACAATGTGAAAAGTGGCAAAAAGGGATGGTATTGGGCGAACTTTGTGAGTCTATTTCGTTGTTAGGCTGATGACCTTATAACATTGAGTGTTAAAGGAATTATTTTGAAATTGCCATGCAATGATAAAGTATCATCTGAGCTTCCCGATTGGCTTTTTATTGAAAGCATGTGCCACACATAGTGGTTAATACACTAATTATGGTTTAAGGGCTTGGGGTCCTTACAGATGGACCTACTGAAAGACTATGATTGTGAAATCGAGTACCATCCGGGTAGAGCAAATTTGACAGCCGACGCTTTGAGTTGGAAAGTGAAGAACACAGTAGAGGATGTCATGTGTTTGTCAGCTATGCTGACTTCCTACTGTCAGTTGGGTTTTGATTATGACGTGTCTGCTTCACCGATACGTGTATCAACTTTATTAGCTGAGTCGGACATTTATGATCACATCCGGAAGGCCCATCGAGCAGACGAAGAGGTCCAGAGATGGTTATCAGTGGTTCATCTGGGCCAGTCATCAAGGTTCAGGATGGCTGAGGACGGTTCTTTGAGGCTTGGTGACCGATGGGTGGTTCTGAATACGCTGGAGTTGCGTAAGGGGATCTTACAGCGAGCTCATAGCAGCAGGATGAGTATCCACCCGGGCGGGAGAAAGATGTACAAGGATTTATGTGACCAGTTTTGGTGGAAACGAATGAAACGAGATGTTACTACATTCGTTAAGAGATGCTTGATTTGTCAGCAGGTGAAGGCTGAGAGGCTGAGGCCTGGTGGTGAGCTTAAGAGCTTAGAGATACCTGAATGGAAGTGGGAACACGTATCCATGGACTTTGTGACCCACTTGCCGAGGACCATTTCGGGTTTTGATGCTATCTGGGTGATTGTAGACAGAATGACTAAAGTGGCTCACTTCATTCCATATAGTATGACCTTCACCTATTTGAGGATGACACGGTTATATGTTCGAGATGTGGTGAGACTGCACGGGATCCCTGTTTCGATTGTGTCTGATCGAGATCCACGGTTTACATCTCACTTCTGGGAAGGTCTTCAGTCAGCTCTGGGTAAAGAATTGAGGTTGAGCACAGCATACCATCCTCAAATGGATGGCCAGACCGAACGTACTATCCAAACGCTCGAGGACATGTTGAGGGCATGTGTGTTGGAGTTTGATGCTTCTTGGCAATATTCGGTAGCCTTGGTAGATTTTCTTATAACAATAGCTACCAGGCAAGCATACAGATGGCTCCTTTTGAGGCCCTCTACGGTAGACATTGTAGGTCACCGTTATGTTGGGACGACGTGGATCGCAAATCAGTCGGAGGACCAGATTTGATCCGGGAAATGGAAGAGAAGATAAAGGTGATAAGGCAGAAAATGAAAGCAGCCCAGGACAGGCAGGCAGCGTATGCTATCAACGGCGTCGACCGTTAGAGTTTCAGTTGGGCGACAGGGTCTTTTGAAGATCTCACCTTTCAGAGGTGTGGTGCGATTTGGAATGCGGGGGAAATTGTCTCCAAGGTATATTGGACCGTACAAGATCTTACATTGTATTGGTACTTTGGCATACCGACTGGCTTTACTACCCTCTATGTCTGGCATTCATGATGTGTTTCATGTATCTATGTTGCGGAAGTATGAGCCAGATCCTTCACATGTGTTGCAACCTTCTGAGGTAGAGTTAGAGTCCGATATATCCTATGTAGAGCGGCCTATCAGAATTCTGGATCGGGCAGATCGTAGACTTCGGAACAAGGTGATACCTATGGTCAAAGTTCAGTGGGATCGTAGGGGTGTCGAGGAGGCCACGTGAGAGACGGAGCGACACATGACGCAGCACTATCCGGAACTGTTTTCTGGTATGTGATTTATGTTTTGTTTTGTTTTGGTAAGTGCATGTGATTTCGGGGACTAAATCTTATAAGTAGGGGAGTATTGTGATATCCCCGAAATAGTTATGAGTAATCATGCTTTGGGTATTGATTTTTATTGCGGGTTGTTGGTAGAATATTTATGTTGGGGGTGATATATTGTTACCATGATATGGTTTAGGGGGCATGTTGGTGTTATGAGTGATGTATTATTTGAGATGCTATAAAATATCATGTGAGGATATTTTAATACATTGTGCTTAATGCCGGGGCACAATTAAAACACTACATGTCAACCGATCACCACCCACCCCCTACCAATCGGCCACCCCCCCCCCCCCCCCCCCCAATAACAACCCATACCTCTACTCACTTTTCACCATCACTCCATTCTCCACCATATCACTCCACCTCTCACTCCATTTTCTCCTCCCTCTTTCCTCAAAATCGAGCCACACTAGCAGCTGAAGAAGGAAGGAAAAAGGCTGAATTGAGAGTGCAAATCTTTACCAAAAAAGGGAGCAAAAGGGGTAAGGAACAAGTAGCATTTGTTTTTGAGATTTGTGGTTGAGTTGAGTTAGAATTGGGGTGATATGAAGCATGTTGGTTTATGTTTGGTTGAATTTTCGTTTTGAGTGCTTGCATGGTAGTATAATGGAGTATTTGGTGTGTTGAGTTGTTGGAATATGATGGTTTATCGTGTTTTTATAGTAGCTTTTGAAATGTGTTCGAAAATGGCGATTTCTCGCGATTGCAGACTTCGGCGATCGATCGACGCGTTCTTCCCGATCGATCGCGAGCACCAGGGTGCGAGGCAGAAGTATTCAGCGATCGATCACGAGTTTGGCACGATCGATCGGCACAACTTCAGCGATCGATCGCGGAAGACAAATTTTTGGGCATTGATGCAGTAGCATCTCGCGATCGATCGGGGCTTATTGGCGATCGATCGCGAGAAGCCAAATGTTGTGTTTTGATTAATTATTGTAGGATTTTTGGTATTGGGCTATTAATGGCATCTAATATTGTTTTGTACACTTGTGTAGAGCCTTCACAGATAGCCACACAACATAGGGGATAGAGCCCTACAACATACCATATTTTGGAAAGGTACGTAAAAGACGTACGGGCACCCAACGGTAACATGTAATTTATATACGCATTGGAATATGCACTGTAGATGCAAGTGTGTATTGACTTGTGCATGGTAGATGCAAATACATGTTGATCCATACATTATGATTGCATATGTATATGTTGATTGATTGATGCGCATCCCATGAGTCATGGCTATCACCTTGATGATTTCAATGCTTGCCGCTATTTATTTTTGTGCCGCTATATGTGAAGCGATGGGTGGGAGTACCTCATGTCACATTGAAGCGAGGTTATCATATGAAGCGAGGAAAGAATATTTGCCGCTAAAATGTGAAGCGAGGGGTGGGAGTACCGCATGTCCATTGAAGCGAGGTTATTCTATGCCGTTTATATGTGAAGCGAGGGGCATTGAAATACATTGTGATAAACGGACTAGGGATTGGTTTGATGATTTGAGGAATTGAAATATGTCATGACATTTGTTTTAAACCATAATATCATTCATTGATTCGATTATGAGTTATGGTACAGGGACAACCAAAAGGGAGCGTTTTAAATGCATTGGAATACATGAAGTATTTTGTATTTATGGTTTACGCATTTACGTTTTTATTCATATTGTGTTGAATATGAATTATTATGTGCTCATGTGTTGGGGGTTGTCCTTGTAGGTGCATTTGGCATGGAGAACCAGGGTCGGGGTTGATGCGTGAGCTGTAAGGAGTGCTTCAGGGATAGCAGAACAAAATCTCTCTTTTTGTATAGTTTCTACATAGAGTAGAGTAAAACTATAGTTTCACACTCTTTTGTTAGGAATGTAACTAATTCCTTTTTGAAATTTTTTGTACTGTAACTCTTAAGCTCAGGGCATCAACACGGTCTATTACTCTGATTTATGCATGATTAGTTCTCTTAATTGCACCTTAACGTTGTTAGATAACGGGGTCTCACAGGAGGTCGCCCGCCCAGCCATGTCGGTACCCCGCATGGACATGGGCGGTCGCCCTCCTGGCCTTGGGCGGTCGCCCGCCCAGCCATGGGTGGTCGCCCGCCCATGCGTTGGAGCGTTCGCCCGCCTTGCGATCTTCGTCCGCCCGACTTTCGAGCTACGGTCACCTGCCTTGCTTGCTACGTTCGCCTAACTATCGAGCTACGTTCACCTGCCTTGTTAGAGTCAGTCGCGCGCACACATATGTATCTTATACATAATTAATATATCATATATATTTTACGATTCTTTCCACACACATATCTCATATGTTGATTATAACATATCTAATGTTATTACAGTTTCGATTAGCATGTAACAATAACTCAAAATCTGATAAAACAATTTATCATATAACCCTGATATGAGCTTCGTACACGGCTCTGATACCACTGTAAGGAATCCAACTGCAAATACGCAGCGGAATAAAATTTGGATTCCCAACCGAGGACCTATACGGGTTTTCATATCGGGTGCGAGAGTTATACCTTTGACGCGTGTTTGAGCAGAATCCACGAAGCAGCACGTCCTCGAGTCAGGAACAAAACTTTTCTAGTTTTGCCTCTACGGTATCCACACGATTAAATCGATGAAGGTATGTTGAAGAACAAGTTTCTAGACTTGATCTTCAACTGTGGGGATGAACGCACTAAACAAAGTGACGGCCGCGCCTCACTGATAGTCTGCTTGGGTTCTTCGTTAATCACTATTAACCTTTTACGTAACCTAATATGCATGTATTTATATAGACATAATATTAGCCTTTTATTATAAGGGGTTTTCGAAAAACCCTATGGCCCATATCAATAATATATCAGTCTATGTATATCCAGCATATTTAATATATATACCTTTATATATATAATCGGCCCCCTTTAATTAATGTTTAGGACTCTTCCTAATAAACTTAATTCATCCAATGAATTAAACTCCCTTTATCGATTTAATCTTTTGTGCTACCCGTTACGATCTTGTAACGTTGGTAGTGACATAAAATCTAATTTTATGTCACAAGCAATGAGCAGTATCTAGCAACACATCAAGGCTACCCAAATTAAAAGAATGTCATTGACTCGACATAACCTATGGACTGTGATAATATTAACCATCTAACTTAATCCCTTTGTCCAATGTGTTTAGATTGAACACGAGTCATCGAATAGTCATACTCGTATATTCAATCTTTTATTTCTTGATCCCCAAGTAGAACTAGAATAAAGCAATAAGCTCGATATCATATATCGACTCATTCGAGCATGGCCATGCATTTTAGTCTCACTTGATCAAGGGCCAAACACTTCTCCTGTTATATAGGAGGGACAAATCCTATCTTTATCAATCAACATCCCTCTACATAATTCGTAGTATATCCAATAGTTGTCTGTATAGTTTACCCTGTTACAGGTAACGTTTGACAATATCAAGATACATAACTCCTTATGTTGGGATCTCAGATGATTACAAGTCGTAAGGATTACATACATTATTATCACTATGAGAATTGCTTATGACATTCACATAACTATCCATGTAGCATTCTCATGGTCGGTCTAACCAGTACATTGTTCTCTAACATGTACCCATGAGTTGATTTGATATCTCATATCCATGAACAAGTCATCAATCAATACATACTAGTCTCAATGCATTATCATTATCCTAATTCATGATAATACTTGACTAGGGACAATCTTTAAGAATAATACAATATTATTCTAAGGACATTAACATATATATATATATATATATATTCATATTACACAGACATTTGAATAATATATAATAATGAATTGCCTTTAATAAAATCATATTACATTGTCTGCCAAAATCAATCATATAATGAGTGGTCTTAGGGCATATCCCAACACTTACTAGTTTTTGAAGCTATCATTGAATTAATCTTAACAGCTGTAGTTTTTGTTAATAATTTGATAAGAGTCGAATTTGAATCCTGTTTTCTGTTTGACTACGATTAACGTGAGGGAGGAAGAAATTTCCAATTGAAGAATAACTGAATAGAAATCGATTTTGTATGGTAATCAATGATCAAGTAAACAATTTTCAAAAGTAAAGTTGACCAAAAACAAATAATTGCTTTTTAATCTTGATAATGTAGTAATATTTACTTAATTTAATTATTTATAATTCAAAATCGCAAAACCCCATAATTTTTATTACTTTATTTAGTCTTTTGTTAACACAAGATAATATTCTTGCTCGTGGGCTCAATTCTATTCAAACTACTACAATAGTGTTATCAATCTTTCGAATTGAGGGGGGTTAATTTTGGCATACACGACTAGCACACCAAATTTTGGCGTTGTTGCCGGGGAGGCGTTTACTTTTGTGTTAACTTTTATTTTTATTTTCATTTTTTATCTTGTTATGCTCTTCTCGCTTGTTCATGAGTACAGTTGGTCCCTCAGATCAAGTAGAGAACGTTCAATACGATTCTGAGATCAATAGGACACTACATAGGCGAAGAAGACAAGCTAGAAGACTAGAAGAGGAAGAGAGGAACAACATGGCCGCGAATCAAAGTCTACGACAAGTGGCTGATCGAGATTTTATTAAACAATTATTTTCTAGTGTGGCGCGATTAGACCGCAAGTGCACGGTGTCAAGTTTTAGTATAGTAAATGAACAACAGGTTGTCGAACCCACGTGGACTAACAAGCAAGTACCAAATAAGATGCTTTAAACTATATTTAGCATACGATAATGAATTAAACAATTAAACTAACAATAGAAATAAACAACTATCCAACCAAGAAAATGAAAGATAACGAGAAAATTCCACTAGAAAGGATTATCAAGACATCGGTTCACCAATGTCATTCCCTATGACCCCCAATTGAATATCCATATATCTCTAAGGTGACGAGTTCTCCGAAGTTATCTAATATACTTTCTCGAGCTATATTAAACCTAATATAAAATTGCAATAAGTTACTCGTGTACTTATTTAACAACTCAATATTGAATTAAGATCCGTGAAAACTTCTAGCTTTTCGATTACTAGATATCTATGGCTATCACACATGTATTTGACTTCATCTCTCGATCTCAGTCTGAAATGCACGGTATGAGTTATTCATTCCGTATCATAAAATCATCTCTCAATCTCAAGAACAATATTAACATCATTCAAAAGTGGCCAAACCCTCAAAAGCATTAAATCATAACATAAACACAAAGGATATAAGAATTTAATCAATGTTTAATATAAAAGTCATAGGATCAAACCAATGATCACCTAGTCTTGATAAATAACTTTAGTTCAACATAATAAATCAAAACAAAACCAACAATTAAAGACAAAGAAAAACTCCCGATGTCGACTTCGTTCGTAGATCCTTGCTACCTCTCTCGCTTCTTGAATCTTCTTGTTGAAGATGTTACAAAAGCCTAGGATGTTTGATGGATGGAGGTGGATGTTGGTGAAGGTGGATGGGTGAATGGAGGCTAATCATAGGTTGAAAAGTCTGATCAAAATCTCCAATTTTCGCCGAACTCCCTCCTATAAATAATGGGAGAATAGTTTTTTATGTTTTTGGACACAAAATCTTCAAATAGGAAACAAAATCGCAAAATTTCAGCATCTGGCGATCGATCTCTGTTTCCCGATGATCGATCGCTAATTTTTTCTGCCCGACAGCGATCGATCCATACCATGGCAATCGATCGTGTGAATAGTAAATTATTATTTTTTTTTGCAAAACTCAAATTCTTGTCCTTCTCGACATGTTCGCTTGGTTTGGTCATTTTCATGATTAATTAACTCAAATCCTTTATTTCCTCGAACTTTCAACTAAATTCCTGAAACGTACAAATTTATACAAAAAAGCGTAAAAGAATCACAGTAAAATAATACGAGAAAACATAGAAATATAAGTGCAAAAATGGCACTTATCAACTCCCTCAAACTTATCACTTGATCGTCCTCGTTCATTCTCAATACTTGAAACAAATTATTTCATGACTTGCATTGTTCTCAAAAATCTCACTTACACAAATACAAAAGTTGAACAAGACATTATTTCTCCTAAGTCAAGCAACACATCTCATAATCGGAACGTGCGTGTGTTTTATTGTCAATCTCAAGTTTTATGCACATAGTCAAGATCAAATTATGCTAATCAAATCAAAGTCAAGATTATCGTCAAGCATATCATAGGCCTATTTTCAATCAATTCTCCACTAATGATAGTTACTCCCTAGACTTGGATCAAAATGTCTTTTTAAGCTTGTAATGTGTAATGAGTCTGTCATTCACGATAAATAAAAAAGCCATTCCAAAGACCTACATGTAGGCTTTTGGTGTCGGTTAGAAAGAAATGATAGGATAGCACAAAGATAAGAGTATATCATGTAAAGTTCACTTTTTGTAGCACATATTGAGCTTCTCCTTTTTTTAGCCTTAGCCACTTTGGGTGTTATTTATATACTTTTTTCAAGGCTTTTTCTTTTCTTTTCTTTTGCTCATTCATCAATATTTTTCACTAATAAGCTCATCAAGATATAACAGTATAAGTGCATCCAATGATTCATTATACTCCCTTCGGGTAAGGATAAAAATTTTCATTTAGGCTCGTACGTGGGTATAATGAGTTAAACAAGAATGTCGAAAGTGGTCTAATTATATGCAATGCATAAGCCATTCTTTTTCAATAAAGCTCAAAATTGGATTTTTGGTGGATGGAGGTGGATGTTGGTGAAGGTGGATGGGTGAATGGAGACTAATCCTAGGTTGAAAAGTTTGATCAAAATCTCCGATTTTCGTCCAATTCCCTCCTTTAAATAATTGGAGAAGAGTTTATATGTTTTTTGACAAAAAAATCTTCAAATAGGAAACAAAATCTCAAAATTTGAGCATCCAGCGGTCGATCTCTGTTTCCCGACGATGGATCGCCAATATTTTCTACACGACGGCGATCGATCGTGTGAATAGTAAATTTTTTTTTTTGCAAAACTCAAATTCTTGTCTTTCTTCGACATGGTTGCTTGGTTTGGTCCTTTTCATCGTTAATTAACTCAAAACCTTTATTTCCTCGTACTTTCAGCAGACCAAATTTTGGCGCTGTTACTAGGGAGGCGTTTACTTTTGTGTTAACTTTTATTTTTATTTTTATCTTTTTATGCTCTTCTCGTTTGATAATGAGTACAGTTGATCCCTCGGATCAAGAAGACAACGTTCAATACGATCCTGAGATCGAGAGGACGCTACATAGGTGAAGAGAGAAGCTAGAAGACTAGAAGAGGAATGGATGAATGATCTCTATTTATTTAAATAGAAAATTTCAGTGTAGGGATTATACCGCAAGTGCACGGCGTCAAGTTTTAGTATATTAGATTTTAAGAAAAGGTTGTCGAACCCACAGGGACTAGAAAATCAGTATCAAACTCAACTAGTTTAATTATATTTAGCCTACGATAATTAGTGATGAAATTATACTAATTTGACTAATTACAAGAAATTCAACCCAACAAGTAGTAAAGAGAATATAAATCAGTAGACAATTATCAAGCCTTCAGTTCGCCCAGGTAATCCCCCATAATTCGCCTATTAGTTAAGATTTAAATTTAAATATTCTAAGGTGACGAGCATTCCTAATGCACTTGTTATACTTTGGTCAAGCTGTAACAAGTCTAATAGTAAGATGCAACGAGGCAATGGTCATGCACTTATTTAACGCTCAATATTGTATGTCGATTTATGAAAACTACTAGCCCTAGATTTTGGTAAATCTATTGCTATCATATGTGTATTTGATTTTACTTGATCAGTCTCAATCTAAACCCACAGCCTAATTTATTATATCGTATTGCAATATCGTATGGTCAATTCAATCGCAATAAATAATCATTCAAGGGTGATCAATCCCTTAAAAGCAAGACCAACAATAAATTATGCACATGGGATCCCCTAAGTCTTGACAACAAAACTAGCCAACAATCATAATCAAATAACAATGTAAAATTATGTTTTGCAACAAATTAAACATTAAGAATCTGAAAATAATGAAGAACAAAGTTTAGGAATACGAAAATAACGCTAGAAGATGTCTCCTTGCGCTGATGTGTCGTCTCGTCTCTCCCAGATTGTCTTCATCTTCAAGGGTTGTGATGGTATGGATGGTGGTTGGGGATGGAGTATGGTGGAGGCTGATGTTGTAGGGTAAATTTTGAGCCAAAGTCCCCTCAAAATGTCCAAGTCATGTCCTTATATTTTGGTGGAAGAATTTACCAAGTTTTGGACACAAAATATCCAACAAGGAAACAAAATCTCGATTTTTTCGCGCTTGGCGATCGATCGCGGAAGTTGATCGCAGAAAACTTCGGCGATCGATCGCCAAAACATTCTGCTTTAATTTTTCAAATTCTTCAACTCCGCGATCGATTGGTGAGAAGTGGTGATCGATCGCCAAAAGTTTCTGGACGGCCATGATCGATCGTGGAAAAATGCCGATCGATCGCCACTCTTAAATTCAACTTTTGAGATTTTCGTCCTTTCTTCGACGTGTTCGCTCGGTTTATTCCTTTTTCGTCATTATTTGCTCATTTCTTCCACTTTTACTGTAATGACCCGATACTTTACATGATCATGCATACACATCATGACATATATTTTGACATTTCATATGTGCATTGGTAAGCATAGAGGTTGTGAATAGAATAATTTGAAGAATAATACATGGAATATATATTAATTGACTAAAAGTATGATATTGATTAAATTTAGTGAAATATTGATTAAATTTAGTGAGAATAATATATATAATGAATATATTGTAAGAATAATAATAGATATATTGAATAGATTGAAAAATATTTACTATATTGTAAGATATTGATTAAATTTAGTGATAGATTTTACGATAATTAGTGAAGATAGTTTAAGTTATTTATAAATAAGTTAGATTTCTATTGTGGTGCATGTATTATTCCATAAAGACTTGCAGCAGCTTCATTTTCACATGATGTTAAGAAAATAGATATCTATAGCATGTATATACTGTCAAATGTTGGTTTTATGTGCTGCTAGTTTATATTCTACATCAACTTACTATTGTTTTATTAGGAAATAGATGTATATTCTATGACGATTCAGCAATAAGAGTCTACTATTTGCCCTTAGCAGAGCTGAAACCTATGATAACCTAGAGACACTGTGATACCCGGGGATTAATTGTGTTAATCCCGATGTGGTAATAATCCTTTAAGGATTTTAATTGTGATAATTATGAATTAATTGCGGTTGTGGGCTCCCGGGGATTTTAAATCCGGTATTTGGAGTCATTGGATCCAAGGGATGAGATTGTATTCTCGTCGTGGTGTTAACCTTGGGATTTGGTCTTTGGTGGGATTTGGGGTCCGGAGTACTTTGTCCTGGGGCTGGTAATGGAATTTGAGATTGGGAGGTAATTTTTGGAAACAGATGATTTTTAATGAGTCATTATGTATTTGTGGGAGGATTGGTATTTTCGAGTTTTGGTATATATACCAGATAGACTCGGTATTCCGTCGTTTGGCACGGAACCCTCCCCTCTCTCCTCTCTCTCTCTACGTTCAAGCCCTTCCCCCATTTCCCCTATTTTCCCTTGGTGGAAGAATCTTTGTTAGCTTGGCTTGGGAGCCGGATTTCTTGAAGATAATCATGTATTCATCTTCCCCTCACCCTTGTCTTCGATTTGGTAGTAGTATTGTTGAGTTTGGTTGAGGTTTGGAGTTGGTTATGGATTTTGGGGGGTTTTTGAGAAAATTCAAAGTTGAGTTTTTAGTGTTTTTATTAGTTACAATTGGTGTAATGGATGTGTTGAGGAAGTTTGGGGTGTTGGTTTTGAGTTTGGGTGTGAAAAACACCATGGAAGCTCGAGTTTTTCAGAAACCCGCAGGTCGCGATCGATCGCGGCTTGGCGCCGATCGATCGCGACATGTTGCTGATTTGAGAAGGTGATGAGCAGTAGCGGCGATCGATCGCGGGGTCCTTGGCGATCGATGTGATGCCCCGAAATTAATTGATGGCAATCTGAACATTAATTATGTTTATATGACGATTTATTACGATGATTAAGATATGTGTGGAAAATGAAGAATTAACATGATTTAAGAATGTTGATTTTAATTATGAGGATGATATGTATTTAATGAAGTTGGTTGCATTTTGTAAATGCTTACCATGTTAATGTATTTTATATACATCATGTTAATTATTGGGGTACAAGTTAAATATAAAGATTTAACACTTAACCCACCATTTTTACCTCACTTTACTCTTTACACTCAAATCCCCAAAATCACTCTCCCAAAACCCTCTTCCCCTCATTTTCGATTTTTGACTTAAAGGTGGGAAGGAATCCTTGTAAAAGCTTTGTTCTTGCATTTCTTGGTAAGATTTAGAACCTAAGATGTTTGTATATCACTCCTTAATGTTTTTGAAATGTTTGATTTAAGTTTAGAATGGTTTTGAAGGGTTTTTGAGATGGGTTTGTTGGGGGTTGGGATGACTTTTGCAATGATGTTTGTGTTGGTGGTTTAATGATGTTTGAGGAAGGTTTTGAATGTTTTTATGTTGTTGAGTTGATGGAATAAATGATGGTTGAGGTTGGTGAGGTTTTAATGTGTAAAAATGGTGGATTTTCGAAGTGCAGAGGCTGGCGATCGATCGCCCGTTTTTGGGGATCGATCGCGAGCCAACAGTAGGCTCCAGAAGCCTTTGGCGATCGATCGCCACTTTTGGGCGATCGATCGGTGACGATGGCGATCGATCGCGTCAAGTATGGCGATCGATCGCCGAAGAAGGAAATTTTCACCCCCGTCTAGTGGGATCTCGCGATCGATCGCGCCTGGGCGACGATCGATCGCGAGATGAAAAAAATGTGGTTTTTGATATTTTGTGGGATTTTTGAATATTGGACTATGATTAGCTTCTAATATTGAATTGTATGGTTGTGTAGAACCATCCCAAGGACCCACGACTTCGAGAAGATAAAGTACTACGACTTCACCACATTTTGAAAAGGTACGTAAGAAACGTACGGGCATCAAACGGTAACACATTCCTAAACTATGACTTTGCATTAATTGCATAAGTATTTATGATGATGATTATGATGAATAAATTTATGATGATGATGTGATGATAAACAAAGCTGATATGATATTACGATGACAATTATGATAAGATGATGAAGTTTGAGATGATGATGCTTATGAGATGATGACGCATGTTTAACTATGCTATTTAGAATGGTTGAATGTCCGGTGGCTATTATGGGCAAGCGAAGAAGGTACTTGCCGCTCACATGACTAAGCGATGGGGTACATCCGCTATCAAGGCGTAGCGATGGGTACCATCCGCTAAGCGAGGGGGTACATCCGCTATCAAAGAGTAGCGAGGGGTATCATCCGCTGAATAAAGAGATACATCCGCTATCAAGGCGTAGCGATGGGTATCATACGTTGTGTTATGTCGAGCGAGGGGGCCAATTGTACCGCTGTCATAATAGAACCTGGATAGTCCCATTACTAGGTAACATGGACTGTTGTGTGCATACGTGCGAAGTACGATGTTGATCATTTACGTTTTGAACTAATGATTATATGCATAACTATGAAACAGGGACAACCAAAGAAGGATAATACGATTAACCAGGAAGTATATGTTATCAATTATTTCTGTACATTTATTTATATGCCATATGATATTAAGTAATGATGTACATGCTCATAATGGGTTGTTCCTGTAGGTACACTTTTGGACCAAGACTAAGGGTCGGGTTGAGATGGTGAGCTAAAGGAGCATAAAAGAAGATAGGTTACAGGATTTCTTTTGGGATAGTTACTACTCTAGATACATTTATTTTGAGGATGTAATTGATTTAACTTTTGAAAAATTTAGTCTTGGCAGGTAATCTAATTAGCTCAAAGCTACAACCGAACCCTAAGAATGTCTTTAATGAATTTTTAGCCCTATTTATGTCTTGATTTCACTGTTAAGGTAGGAGGACCCTACATTAGTGGTATCAGAGCAGTGGTTAGATAACCCGGGGATGAGTGAAGGGTAGCCTTGGCAGTAGATTGGCTAGGCGCTTACTTTTGACATGTTATGTTGCATATGAAGTATATGACTGTTATGATAACATGCTATGGCTTTCTAACAATGTACATATGAACTGCTTTTGTGTCTTGTTGTTAACCCTTGTGTTGCAGTATGGCAGCAAATATCGACATTGGCGACACGGTAAGTGTTAACGCTAGTGCGGGGCGCACGAATCCCCTACCCCCGCCAGCCCTAGGCGAAGAGCCGTCCGAGCAACAGTTATTGCCGGGAGAGTTGAGTTTGACTCAATTTCTAGCGTATCGGCCCCCGACTTTTGAAGGGACTGAAACA
Organism: Haberlea rhodopensis; assembly: GCA_907163345.1. Lineage (NCBI taxonomy): Eukaryota > Viridiplantae > Streptophyta > Magnoliopsida > Lamiales > Gesneriaceae > Haberlea > Haberlea rhodopensis. The sequence continues at coordinate 3,539,491 of CAJQUN010000033.1, read as the reverse complement.
GGGGAGCGAGCCGAAGAATGGCTAGAAAGAATAGAACAAATATTTGTGGCAGCCCCGTGTGCAAAGACGGCCTGGATAAGGCTAGCAGAGTTTCAATTAGCCAAGAAAGCACTGATGTGGTGGAAAACCACTGTGATTGAACAGGAGGCACAGGGTCAAGAGATAAACTGGAAACTGTTTAGAACTAGATTTCTGGCCCGATACTTTTCAGCGGCTGCACGTCAAGCTAAAGAGGATGAGTTTACTAAATTAAAGCAAGGTACCATGCCGGTGTCAGATTATGCCCTCCAATACTATTCTCTACTCAGGTATGTACCTCATATCGCCGCCGACACTCAAGCAAAAATGAGGAACTTTATGAAGAGCTTGAGACCAGAACTTTATGATAGGGTGATTACATATGGCCCTACTTTACGCCTGTTCATGCCGTAGCATTGGCGTAATTACGCCTGATAATGGTGTAATTACGCCTGTCTTCCATTTTTCTGGCGAGTTTTGTATTTTGTCCGTAACTTTCTTGTACGAACTCCGAATTTGATGAATCAGCTGTCCACGCGAAGATAACTCAAATTTCTACAACGTTTTTATGGACCACATTTCCAAACCATGGCTAGAACATATAGAAATATGAGGAGAAAGTAGCTACATGTGTCTTGGATTCTGGTTTTTTCCTTTTTTCTTCAACTTTAGTCATTCTTTCATCATTTTAGCTTGATTTCTTCACATTTCCCTACATTTACATAAATGTACGATTAGGTAGCATATTTATCAATTTATCCATCAAAATATACCAAATTGTAGATAATTAAGCGTAATAGATGTGTCTATTTCTAGTCACATCACCCTTGTAGCGTGTTTGTAGCAGAATCCTCGTTGCAAGACCACGAGTCAAGAACAAAGATTTTCACCTTCGTCTCTACGGTATCCACAAGATCAAATCGAAAACGGTGTTCAAGAACAAGTTGCTAGACTCGTTCTTAAACCAAAACAAAACTCACGGTTCAAAACCGATCAACGACGGCCGTTCAAAACCCTATTCACGGCGGCGGCAGCGGCGTGAGGTTGGGAGCATGTGGAGTCCTCGTTACTTAATCCGTTATGTATCAGTTCATTTATACATATGTGAGTTAGAATTAAGTAAAACATACACCTGATTAAGAGTTTAGTTATGTAGGTTGTTACAAGTTGACAAAAACTAACTATGTCAAAACTATACATCATATATACATAACAACAACCTAAACCAAAAACTCGTAAGCAGTGGTTCAGCTCGCAGCGGAATAGACTCACAATCCCGTCCTCCCACATCTATGAGTCCCTACAGAAACAATCACACAATATGAGTACAGATAAACAACATTTCCAGTGCGATATCATTAAACACATAAACAATAAAGCACTATGAATAACAAGTTGTCCTGTATCATGCACTATCAAATGCAATTATGTCATGACATGTCTCATTCCTCGTCCTATTATAACCAGACCAATATGATATGTCTATCTCAGCTCAATATGTCAGTGGAACCCTCTCACATCTTCATATTAGCAGCACATATCATAGTACCGTCAAACATGTTATAACAGCCAGAGCATATACCCAACCGGCGTATATCTCTCATGCCAAAGCATATGTAGCATATCTATCGTGGCAACAATCCCAGCAAAAGCATATGCCCAACACTGGCATATCTATCGTGGCACCGATCTCAGCCAAAGCATATACTACATATCTATCGTGGCATCCATCTCAATCATATAAATCTCATGAATTCACATGCATATGTTACCACTAATCATATGATAACATACTCACATCATCATCACAACAATATCATATACTCGTACGTCAAAGCGTACCTGTTATGCGACAAAACGATATAAATTAGGCGTCGTTGTCTAACGCCTCGTTGTCCCGTCACCTGTGATGATGCTACAACAATACCAACAATATATCGTGTTATCATAGGCATTAAAATCAAATTCTACAAAAATATAACATTTTTCCAATTCTGGACCCTGGCGATCGATCTCATGTTTTGAGGCGATCGATCGCCTAAAGATTTGGTCATAGGCGATCGATCTCCTCTTTTCACGCGATCGGTTGCCTACTCCTTTGGAAAACATTCTGCCTTGAGGCGATTGATTGCCTACTTGAAGCGATCGATCGCTCAAGCACCGCCATTCTCATGTTTAGCCATAGGCGATCGATTGCCTCGAAGGTAGCGATCGATCGCCTCCTATGTTTTCAGAAAACCATGGCGATTTTCTACTTCTATTCTTGGTGTTTCTCCTACACCTCACTTTCAACCATTTAAACAGGTTTCATGCAATCACTAGTAACATATAAACATGTTTCTACCATCTTAGAATCCAATTCTTGGCATATAAACATGTTATGATTTTAAGCATGAACATTTGATATTCAAATTCACATACTTCAACACTAACTACACAATTCAAGTTTAAAACTATAAATTCCTTACCAAGAAGATATGAAATCCCTTCACTCTACTTCTTAGCTTGATTATCAAGTGTAACCCAAGCAAAAGAATTATGAAGGGTTTGGAGAGGTGCTTGTGTAGAGATTTGTAGGTGAGATTTGGTGTGTTATGTGTTGGAAAATCAGATTATACCTTCTTATTAACTCCTTCACCTCAAACCCAAATTCACATGTCATGCAACCTAAATACACACCACATACAAACTCAACTCACATGCACATTCTAATGCCTCTCAAATGATGCTAAATGCATACCAATGTTATATCCCACTATACATGTATTTCCATATTAAATCCATCAATCATATGTTTATGTTAGGAACTCATTTCTTTGATTCTCATATGTCTTTGATTTTCCAATGAGGTTCCATTCATACATGGCTTTACTCCTACTCGGTTCAATCCGAACCCGAGTCCATATCATACTATAATTAATCATAATTACACCATAAACATATAACATATGTATACGTCAGATCGAGGCATGACATTTCTCCCCTACTCATTGAATTTCGTCCTCGAAATTGCATATACATAACATGCATATATATACATCAAATCAACAATCCTTTTACAATAAGATAAGAGACATGATCATATATGCAACATCATATTAATCACGTACCAATAGTATCATAAAAACTATAAAGTCATACCAGTAAATAACTCAGGATACTGTTGTATCATATGCTGCTCTGTCTCCCACGTTGCCTCCTCGACACCCCGTCGATCCCAGTGTACCTTTACCATTGGAATCACTTTGTTACGCAATGTCCGCTCAGCTCTATCCAGAATCTGTACTGGTCGTTCCACATACGACACGTCTGTATCATACTGTACTTCAGATGGTGCAATACATGACCCGGATCTGGTTCATATTTCCTCAACAGTGAAACATGAAACACATTATGGATACTACTCAATGCTGGCGGTAGTGCTAAGCGATATGCCGACGTACCAATACGTTGCAACACCTCATACGGACCAACGTATCGTGGAGACAACTTTCCATGCTTACCAAATCGTACCACACCTTTAAAAGGTGAGATTTTCAAGAATACTCGATCACCAACTTGGAATTCAAGTGGTCGACGTCGCTTATTGGCATAAACAGTCTGTCTATCTTGAGCAGCTTGTAATTTCAACCTGATCAGTTTTACTTTCTCCTCCATTTCACGTAACATTTCTGGTCCATGGAGTGCAGTCTGATCAACATCATCCCAATATAATGGCGATCTACATCGTCGCCCATACAATACCTCAAATGGTGCCATTTGTATACTAGATTGATAACTGTTATTATATGAAAATTCCACTAATGGCAATGACTCTTGCCATGAGTTATCAAACTCCAATACACAGGCTCGTAACATATCCTCAAGCGTCTGTATCGTACGCTCTGTCTGTCCATCTGTCTGAGGATGATACGCTGTACTCAATCGTACTTCCGTTCCCAATGCTGACTGTAATCCTTCCCAAAAATGAGAAGCAAATCTCGGATCTCTATCCGATACAATTGACATTGGTATGCCATGTAGTCTCACTACATTTTGAGTATATAATTGAGCCATCTTCAAATAAGTAAATGTCATACTGTAAGGTATGAAGTGGGCTACTTTCGTCAATCTATCAACAATTACCCAAATCACATCAAAGCCAGAGGAAGTCCGTGGCAAATGGGTAAGAAAATCCATTGTAACATGTTCCCATTTCCATTGAGGAATCTCCAAACTTCTCAATTCACCTCCTGGTCTTTGTCGTTCTGCTTTTACTTGTTGACAGATCAAACACCGTTTCACAAAGTTTAGCACATCCTGTTTCATGCGTTTCCACCAAAATTGGGTACGGAAATCCTTATACATTTTCTTTCCTCCAGGATGTATACTGTAGCGACTACAATGTGCACCTTGTAGTATTTATTGGCGTAGTCCTAAAGAAGCAGGTACTACCCAACAGGTTCTATACTTCAAAGTTCTATCACTTGCAAGTACAAATTGAGATGTTTGTCCTTGACATATCATTTCCTTCCAGTGTTGTACCTCATCATCAGTACCTTGTGCCATTCTAATTTTCTCAAAAATATCGGGTTCAACCAACAATGTTGATACCCGTACTGGCTTTGTATCTACAACAAACTCATAACCTAAGGTACAACAAGAAGTCATCAAGGCTGATAAATGTATCATCTCATCAGCAGTAACTTTTCGACTTAAGGCATCTGATGTGAGATTAGCCTTTCCTGGATGATATTCGATCTCACAATCATAATCCTTCAAGAGATCCATCCATTTCCTTTGCCTCATATTCAACTCTGCTTGAGTGAATAAAAACTTTAGACTTTAATGATCAGTATATATGGTAAACGACGTACCATATAGATAATGTAGCCATATCTTCAAAGCAAAGACAATGGCAGCTAACTCCAGATCATGTACTGGATATTTCATTTCATGTGGCTTCAACTGGCGTGATGCATAAGCCACCACATGTTTATCCTGCATCAAAACACAACCCAAACCAAGTAATGATGCATCAGTGTAAAGAGCAAACATGTCATGCTCTGATGGAATAATCAATACTGGAGCAGTAGTTAACCGATGTTTCAATTCCTGAAAACTATGCTCACATGCGTCTGACCATCTAAATGGTACTCCCTTCTGTGTCAGCTGTGTGAGTGGTTTGGCAATCGCTGAAAATCCTTCAACAAACCGTCTATAATATCCCGCCAAACCTAAGAAACTACGAATTTCTGGCACAGAAGTAGGTGATGACCAATTCAACACCGCTTCTATCTATCTCGGATCAACTGATATACCATCCTTCGAGATCACATGTCCCAAAAATCCGACACTGGTCAACCAAAACTCACACTTACTGAGTTTGGCATATAGCTGATGTGTTCTCAATAATTGTAACACCAGATGTGTAAGGCCTCTCTACCTTAACAGTGAAATCAAGATATAAACAGGGCTAAATATGTATTAGAGACATCTTAGAGTTCTGGTTGTTATGTGAGCTTAATGAAATTACAGGCCAAAAATAAAACTTCGACAGTTAGTTAATTACATTCCCAATATGAATGTTAAGACTATCAAAAATCCTGTATTCTATCTTCTTTCATGCCTCCTTCAGCTCACAGTTCAACCCAACCCTTAGCCCCTTTGGTCCAAAAGCGTACCTACAGGAACAACTCACCATGAGCATATATATATCACCACTTAACACAATTCAACTTAATAAAATAATTAAGCGCATGAGACAATTAATAGATATGCTCCTCGATCACCACATTAGCACATTTCATTGTTATTCCTGTTTCATAAACTTATGCACAAAATCATTAGTTCACGATATAATGATCGATAACGCGTTTCCAATTATAACCACAATATTTCACATTAACCACTAGAATTATGACTGTTCCGGTCCCAATACAACAGCGGAATTTTAGGACCCCTCGCTTCGACATATAGCGGCATCATATGATATCCCTCGCTTCGACAATGACAGCGGCATGTTACTTCGCTTAGACATGACAGCGGCAAATATCATACTACCATCGCTTCATATGACAGCGGCAAGTACCTCCCTCGCTCGGAGATAAAGGCTACCGGAACATTCATCAATTCTACCACAATAATCAAACACAATTGATTCCAATATCATGATATAACACTATCATTTCACATATTCCATCACATATAAGGACACAATATTCACAATATACATCATCAAAGTTGTAACACGTTGTACCGTCCGATGCTCGTACGTCTCACTACGTACCTTAGTCTCAAAAGTGGAGAAGTTGTATAACTTTATCTCCTCGATGTTGTTGGTACCTGGGATGGTTCTACACAACCATACAAATCAATATTAGATGCCAAATATAGTCCAATATCCAAAAATACCACAAAAATGTCAAAAATGCACATTTGTGTGTCTCGCGATCGATCGCCAAGACGTCCCGATCGATCGCGAGATCACACTGCCCGATCCATCAAATTTTTGCTTTCGGCGATCGATCGCCACTTTTGGCGCGATCGATCGCCACTTTTGGCGCGATCGATCGCCAAAGGCTTCTGGAGCCTACTGCTTGCTCGCGATCGATCGCCAAAAATGGGCGATCGATCGCCAGCCCCTGTACGACGAAAATCACCATTTTTGCACATTAAAACCTTCACCAACCTCAACACCATTTATACCAACAACTCAAAAACATTAAAACACTTAAAACCTTCAATACACATCATAAAACCACCAAAAATCCAACATCCCACCAAAAATCACACTAACCCAAACAAACCCATTTCAAACCCTTTTAAAATCCTACCAAAACTGAAACCAAACACTTCAAGAACAACAAGAAGTGATATATAAACGTCCTAGGCATTAAATCTTACCAAGAATCACCAAGATGAAACTTTTGCAAGGACTTCCTTCCCACTTAGGAGCTAAAATCGAGTTTGAGGGGAAAGTAAGGGTTTTGGGAAAGGGATTTGGGGATTAAGAGTGTAAGGAGTAAAGTGAAATGGGGTGGTGGGGTAAAGGGTTAAATCCCTTGTTTAAATTTGTAACCCAACAATTGTCATGATGTAAATTATACCCCAACATGGTATTTTAAACACATTTCACCACAATGCACCAAATCCCAATTAAATGCATGTTTCACAAAATAAATGACTACCATCACATGTAAGCCATTGAAACACCCAATTACCCAACATGCATAACATGCACCCTGAAATGCTCTACCAGCCCACATGACCAAGCATTTCCACATGGCAATTAATTCTAACACATAAGGCAATTCCACCATAATTAATCATAATTAATCATATGAACACAATTAATGCCTTAAACACAATTAATCATTTCGGGGACATCACAAGATGTAAATGTTGGACATGGTCAGTTTCACTCCGAGAATAGATCAATATATCATCAATGAATACTATGACAAATTGATCAAGGTAGTCCTGGAAAACTTGATTCATCAAGCTCATGAAGACAGCAGGAGCATTTGTTACACCAAATGGTATTACTAGGAACTCATAATGTCCGTAGCGAGTTCTGAATGTTGTCTTCTGTACATCTCCATCTTTCACACGTATTTGATGATAACCTGATCTCAAATCAATCTTAGAATAGATTGTAGATCCCTGTAACTGAGCAAACAAATCATCAATACGAGGAAGAGGATATTTATTCTTTAAGTTACCTTGTTCAACTGTCTATAGTCAATGCAAAGTCGCATTGAACCATCATTCTCCTTGACAAATAATACCGGAGCACCCCAATGCGATATACTAGGACGTATGTACCCCTTGTCCAATAGATCTTGCAATTGAGTTTTCAATTCTTTCAATTCAGATGGTGCCATTCGATATGGTGCTCTTGAAATTGCAAAAGTACCAGGCACTAACTCAATACCAAAGTCTACTTCTCGACTTGGCGGAAAACCAGGAATCTCATCTGGAAATACATCTGCATACTCTGCAACCATTGGTATATCCTCCACTCTTCTTTCTATTTTCTTATCTGTGACATCCACAACATAGATCACATATCATGTATGTCCATGTTCTAACAAACGAGACATTCTAAGAGCAGATATCAATGGAATCTTGGCACGTGATCCTTGTCCATAGACGATCCATTGATTTTTGGTATCAGACTGAAATCTCACTGTCTTTTGACAACAGTCTACAATAGTTTTATAACTACTCAACACATCAATACCCAAAATACAATCAAATTCCATCATATCTAACACAATCAAATCGGCCTGTGTCCCATACTCAGCATCAAACTGAATAACACAATCAGATACACTCTGACAAGCCATTACAGTAGTTCCCATGGGTGTCGAAACATAGAGAGGCATCAATAGCGGAGACGAGCATATATGATACCGGTCAATAAAAGCTTGTGCAACAAATGAATGTGATGCACCCGTATCAATCAAAAGTAAAGCAGGATAAGTAAATAAACTACATTTACCCGCAATCACATTATCAGGAGCTGCCTCTGCTTGCTCCTTGTTCAGTGCATACACCTGAGCCTGGGGTGGTCCTGCTCTCTGTCCTCCACCAGTCCGTGGAACACCCTGTGGTCTCTGTTGCACTGTACTCTCTGATATATTCCCTCTCATCCGTTGTCCCCCAGCTTGAGGACAATCTCTAATCATATGTTTGGTCCTCCCACAACGATAACAAACTGGAGTATCAAGTTGTGGACAATCTCTTTTAAAATGTGGTCCTCCACATTTAAAACATTGTAATCCTCGACCACTGCTACTGCTACTCCCTTGGGACTGTCCCTTTGGACTTCGTTCACTACCCTTGCGCTGAACAAATCGCTCCCCACTAAATCTAGAGGAAGATGCACCTCCTCGTGATCCTTTGAATTGTTCTCCTCTAGGTCTCATGCTCTCTGATGTAGGTGGTTGGGATTGTCCTACATCCTTATATACACCAACTGCAATTTCAGCCATCTCAGCTCTCGTCAATGCTTCCTCATAGGAAGTAGGGTTATTGGAAATTACCCTATCAAACAATTCAGGCCTCAAGCCTTTCACAAACTGTCTGATCTTTGCTTTTGTGTTTGCAGCGATATGTGGTACATACCGTAGAATGAAGAATATTGCACAGCATAATCAGACACTGTCATTGATCCCTGTCTCAAATTGGTAAATTCATCCTCTTTCCTCTGCCTTGCAGCAACAAAGAAATAATGATCAAGAAACTTAGTTCTGAATACATCCCAGTTCACTGTTTGTCCTTGAGCTCTCATCTCAATCAATGTGGATTTCCACCACATCATGGCTTTCTTTGCCAGCTGGAATTCTGCTAAACGTATCCAGACAGATTTGGCACATGGTGCGGACACAAAGACTGTTCAATCCGTTCCAACCATTCCTCTGCTTGTTCCCCTGATTCAGTACCCTCAAAGCGAGGTGGTTGATAACTCAGAAATTGTGTCAAAGTCAGCTCCCCAGGTAACAATACCTGTTCCACTGGCCCTTGCCCAAATGGTGGTGGTGGCACAGGCGCTAAACCAACACTAGCGTTGCCACTCATGGCATCCCCTACCTCATCATGTGGTACTCTGTCTGCCATTACTGCAAATACAGGTTACCAACAACAAGAAATATATAAAGCATTTTAGTATAACATCATATCAAGACTCATAACATGCTTTCCACGTATTAGGTAACTCCCTAATACCTTCCTCTACCCTTGTTCACCCCGTTCTCGAACCACTGCTCTGATACCACTAATGTGGGGTCCTCGTTACTTAATCCGTTATGTATCAGTTCATTTATACATATGTGAGTTAGAATTAAGTAAAACATACACCTGATTAAGAGTTTAGTTATGTAGGTTGTTACAAGTTGACAAAAACTAACTATGTCAAAACTATATATCATATATACATAACAACAACCTAAACCGAAAACTCCTAAGCAGTGGTTCAGCTCGCAGTGGAATAGACTCACAATCCCGTCCTCCCACATCTATGAGTCCCTACAGAAACAATCATACAATATGAGTACAGATAAACAACCTTTCCAGTGCGATATCATTAAACACATAAACAATAAAGCACTATGAATACAAATGTGATTGTCCTGTATCATGCACTCAAATGCAATTATGTCATGACATGTCTCATTCCTCATCCTGTTATAACCAGACCAATATGATATGTCTATCTCAGCTCAATATGTCAGTGGAACCCTCTCACATCTTCATATTAGCAACACATATCATAGTACCGTCCAAACATGTTATAACAACCAGAGCATATACCCAACCGGCGTATATCTCTCATGCCAAAGAATATGTAGCATATCTATCGTGGCAACAATCCCAGCCAAAGCATATGCCCAACACCGGCATATCTATCGTGGCACCGATCTCAGCCAAAGCATATACTACATATCTATCGTGGCATCCATCTCAATCATATAAATCTCATGAATGCACATGCATATGTTGCCACTAATCATATGATAACATACTCACATCATCATCACAACAATATCATATACTCGTACGTCAAAACGTACCTGTTATGCGACAAAACGATATAAATTAGGCGTCGCTGTCTAATCACCTCGTTGTCCCATCCCCTGTGATGATGCTACAACAATACCAACAATATATCATGTTATCATAGGCATTAAAATCAAATTCTACAAAAATATAACATTTTTCCAATTCTGGACCCTGGCGATCGATCTCATGTTTTGAGGCGATCGATCGCCTAAAGATTTGGTCATAGGCGATCGATCTCCTCTTTTCACGCGATCGGTCGCCTACTCCTTTGGAAAACATTCTGCCTTGAGGTGATCGATTGCCTAGTTGAAGCGATCAATCGCTCAAGCACCGTCATTCTCATGTTTAGCCATAGGCGATCGATTGCCTCGAAGGTAGCGATCGATCGCCTCCTCTGTTTTCAGAAAACCATGGCGATTTTCTACTTCTATTCTTGGTGTTTCTCCTACACCTCACTTTCAACCATTTAAACAGGTTTCATGCAATCACTAGTAATATATAAACATGTTTCTACCATCTTAGAATCCAATTCTTGGCATATAAACATGTTATGATTCTAAGCATGAACATTTGATATTCAAATTCACATACTTCAACACTAAATACACAATGCAAGTTTAAAACTATAAATTCCTTACCAAGAAGATATGAAATCCCTTCACTCTACTTCTTAGCTTGATTATCAAGTGTAACCCAAGCAAAAGAATGCAAGAATTATCAAGGGTTTGGAAAGGTGCTTGTGTAGAGATTTGTAGGTGAGATTTTGTGTGTTATGTGTTGGAAAATCAGATTATACCTTCTTATTAACTCCTTCACCTCAAACCCAAATTCACATGTCATGCAACCTAAATACACACCACATACAAACTCAACTCACATGCACATTCTAATGCCTCTCAAATGATGCTAAATGCATACCAATGTTATATCCCACTATACCTGTATTTCCATATTAAATCCATCAATCATATGTTTATGTTAGGAACTCATTTCTTTGATTCTCATATGTCTTTGATTTTCCAATGAGGTTCCATTCATACATGTCTTTACTCCTACTCGGTTCAATCCGAACCCGAGTCCATATCATACTGTAATCAGTCCTAATTATATCATAAACATATAATACATGTATACGTCAGATCGAGGCATGACAGAGCAAGAGGCGGCGGCCGAGAGATTAAGAGTTTGGTGGCTATTAGGTTTGATGATAATCAACTCTTAATCCTCAAAACTTTAATTAGATTATTATATATTAGATTTAATTAAAAGACTCTCCAAAAGCCTTATTGGCCCATACCCAATATATTAATTAAATCCATATATCTAATATTTGTAATTAAGACTCTTCTTAATTAGTTAATTCATCCAATGAATTTTATCTCCCTTTATCGATTTAATCTTTTGTGCGACCCGATAGGATCTTGCAATGTTGACAGTGACATAAAATCTAATTTTATGTTACAAGCAATGAGCGGTATCTAGCAATACATCAAGGCTACCCAAATTACAATAATGTCATTGACTCGACATAACCTACGGGCTGTGATAATATTAACCATGTAACTTAATCCTTTTGTCCAATGTGTTTAGATTGAACACGAGTCATGGAATAGTCATACTCGTATATTCAATCTTTTATTTCTTGATCCCCAAGTAGAACTAGAATAAAGGAATAAGCTCGATATCACATATCGACTCATTCGAGCATGGCCATGCATTTTGGTCTTACTTGACCAAGAGCCCAAACACTTCTCCTGTTATATAGGAGGGACAAATCCTTTCTTGATCACTCAACATCCTTCTACATAATTCGTGGTGTATCCAATGATTGTCTTTATAGTTTACCCTGTTACAGGTAACGTTTGACAATATCAAGATACATGACTCCTTATGTTGGGATCTCTGGTGATCTCAAGTCGTAAGGATTACATACATTATTATCACTATGAGAATTGCTTATGACGTTCATATAACTATCCATGTAGCATTCTCATGGTAGGTCTGTCCAGTACATCGTTCTCTAACATGTACCCATGTGTTGATTTGATATCTCATATCTATGAACAATTCATCAATCAAAACATACTAATCTCAATGCATTATCATTATCCCGATTCATGATAATACTTGACTAGGGACAATCTTTAAGAACAATACAATATTATTCTAAGGACATGAACTTATATATTAATTCATATTACACAGATGCTCGAATAATATATAATATTGAATTGCCATTAATAAAACCATAATTCATTGTATGTCATAAACAATCATCTAATGAGTTGTCTTAGGGCATATCCCAATACAGACATGAACACCACAAATGCAAGCTCGCTGAACATTGAGAAAATGACAGAACTTGTGTTGGTCTTCATGTTTTTGCTGCACGAGAATAAATCTTTGCTTGAAAATATTTGAACTTTCACCGTGTATTGCAAATATTTGAATCTATGCGGCTTAAGTGTAGGTACAAACTTTCTGGGATTTATATGTGTATCTTTCGGGATAAGAAGAAAGGCAAGCATAAATGGCTTTGTTTGTGTCGAGTTGAGAACTTAATCACTGTCTTTAAAACGATATTGGCCTGATATGGTGCCTACTGTTGCAATGACGATTCGTTTTCCAAGATACAAGTACTATGACTGGTGATAGAAGCATTCAAATCACAAGCCCTTACACCAAAAATATTTAAAGAAACTCAACTTGGAATCAGAATGATAGAGGATGAAAAATGCACAGATTTCTTCTATGAACTTGTGTTTTATCTGTAAAATGAATGTTTAATTAAAAAAAGGGTTGTTCTATTTACACTAATCCAAAAGAAGCCACCAAAGAGACATAATTTGGAAGCATCAATTCTTGAAAATTCGAACTTGGGCGCGAAGGAACACACCCTTTGAGAAAATCGGCACATGCATCAATCGATCGCTGACTATGATGCCGATATACTGCATCAACAATTTTAGTTGGGGCTTGTGACCAACATGTCGTCCACGTACAACAAAAAAATCATATAAACATCATTCTCAAATCTCTTGAAATATGCACAAGGACCTGCATTAAGTCTGTTGTACTAAGGCTCATGATATAGGAAACAAATCTCTTGTACCAACACATCAGCGCCTAGTTTGAGACCGTACACAGATTTGTTCAACCTGTAAACTAAGTTCTCTTTGCCTATTTCAAGAAAACCTTCTAGTTGGAGCATATAGATTTCTACTTCAAGATCTCAATGAAGAAAAAATGTTTTCATATCTAGCTGCTCTAGATATAAGTCAAACACCGTACACAATGCCAATACTACTCTAACTATTGTAAGTCAAACCACAGGAAAAATATCTCATTGAAGTCGATTCCTTCTTTCTGAGCATATCATTTCACCACCGATTTTGTACGATATCGTTCCACTTGGTTATTGTCATCACGCTTGATCTTATAAACCCATCTGCTACTGATGGCATTCCATCCTCGTGGTAGTATAACAAAATCCCAAGTTTTATTCATGTCCAAAGGCTTCCAATTCTTCATGCACTGCGATCATCCACAAGGATACATCGAGCTTCGAGTAGCCTCATGGAAACTCGATGACTGGCCATCATATGTCAGTAAGTAGTATGCAATATTACTTTCAGTAACATTGTAAGGACCCAACGTCCTTAACCCGCTACTAGTGTATTCTCATAAATAATGGTGCATACTTTTATCACATTAGGGAATTCTCGTACATGTTTCAATAACATTAACATGCCATCTATAAAATTTTCGACATTAATCCTCTCAATGCTCAATTTCCAATACAGCTCAACTAGCATAAAGATACACCTTATAACGCACTAACATGTCCTCAATTCATTATGCAATTCTCCTTAATTAATTGCATGCAAATCATAAATGAAAAGAGAAAATCTCAATGCTCACATGTGAGCATTAAATAAGTAAATGTGCATCTATTGAATAAACATATTATCTGATACCGACATTGGTACCCCAGCCCTGAGAGAATTCCCAAACAACATCTCGAACTCAACTCCATAGCCAATTATGTACCTGTTCTACCTGTTTCAATTGAAACAGCCCCCCACACTGGGTAATCATACCAATAAAACAATCTCAATATCATCAACCTCACAATACATAATTTACAGAATATAAAGCTTTAAAGTCAGAAAGTACTCCATGTGTGTACCATTACCATATGGAATCTACCATGCTGTTCATGTTATCACAATTACCAAATTCATCAAATTCTAAAATCAGTTAATCATTACATTGATTAACTATTCTCATGTTCAAACTGTCAATGCCATAATCAATTATAGATAAATAATTACACTAATGATTTACATAAATCACATCTATCTCAGTTAATGATTTCACAGTTTCATCACATCGTATCACATTGCTCAATAGAGCTGGACTCTAACCTCTCGCACGCTCAATATTGGCGGTATCATAACCAATGCTCGCTCAACATCGACAACATTATACTCATTGCTCGCTCAATACCGGCATCACCACGATTTTTTCAACGCATATCAATTAATTTCAACAACAATATATTATTCATAAACATGACAATAATATATATAACTATGCTCGTAAGTTACACGTACCTTATAAACCAATAGTAAGAGCCCATCCATGCCTTTGCTCCGAAATTTAGTGAATTATATGCTATACACAGTTAATAACTCACAATCAATTACGTGCACATAAACACATACTGAAGCACGTACTCAACTTCCATATACATCATTCAATCATGATGATTAATCACAATTACTTAACTCTTTATACCACTCACGGCATAATTAACTCGCTCGAGTATTACATCTTATATAAAGTTCAACTCAAGCCACTTCATTTAAACATGTAATATTTCCATTGGAATGTAGACACCATAATGAAAATCCACCAAACAAACCTCAATTCCAAAATCCCAACAGTTTAACAAATTTTTAAAAACAACAAAACAGGGGACCGATCGCCGATTTCTCGCGATCGATCGCGAGATGTTATTGCCAAGCCATACACTTCCGCGAACGGTCGCTGAGTCCCCGTGATCGATCGCCAGACCTCCCGCGATCGATCGGCCACTTCGGGTGATCGATCGCCATCACTGTTCAAGGTCTTCAAATTTCAGTGTAATGTCGCGATTTATCGGCGCCAATGCCGCGATCTATCGGGACCTGCGATTTTCCGAATTTTGTTTGCTTCAATGTCGTTTCTCACACCAAAACTCAAAACCAACACCCCCAACACCCTCAACACTTCAAATACTCCATTAAAACATAATAAAACACCCAAAATCTCAATTTAACAATTCTACCAAAAATTTCCAAAACTCAAACCCATTACCATATACAACCAAACTCTACAAAACCACTACCAAAACGAAAATAAAAGCGAGGGGAAGAATATTACCCAATTATCTTCGAGAGATTTTGCTCCAAAGTCGAGCGTTGATCGATTCTTCCATGGGGGAAAAGGGAATGGGGAAAGTGGATGGGTTAGGGAGAGAGAGGGAAAGAGACTTGGAGAGAGGGAAGGAAGTGCAGTGGAGAATGGTTGAATACCGAGTCCACTTGGTATATGTAGTACGGCTCCAAAAACCCAATTTGTAAATACTCACACAAAACTCATTAAAAATCATACGTGTTCAATAATTATCTCACACTCACTCAATTATATCATTACCCTCAATCCAAAGCTTCACAGACTCCAAATCCCACTACCACTACCATTCCAAGGTTTAACACCTCAATGAGAATAAATCTCAACCCTTGGATCCAACAACCCCGATATCGAATTAAAATCCTCAGGAGTCTCAACACCATATAATAATTCCTAAAAACTCAAGTCGGTAATTCTCATCATTACCAACAATAATTCTTCAATTCAACAATTATGATTTAAACATAATAATTAGTCCCATCGATTTACTTCAAAATTGAGTCCGAAAGTAACATGTCATTAATCATAATTACCTCATAATTATCACATTATCGATTTAATTAAGGTAATTGTAGGGCCTTCCTACCTTAACATCATAAGCAAAACATAATTAGGGCTAAACATGCATTACATACAGCTTAGGGCTCCGGTTATTACGTGAGTTATTAGGATTACAGGCCAAAATAAAACTTCAAACAAATTAATTACATTCTCAAATGGATGGTGCTATAGAATTATACTACTCATGGAGTAGAAACTATACCAAATCCTGAATCCTAATTCATAAGGCATCTCGAAGCTCACTTCTTCAACCCTGCCCATAGCCCTCCAAATCCAAATGTGTACCTACAGGAACAACCCATCGTGAGCATATACATCATTACTCAACATCATAGGGTAATGGCATATAATTAAATGCATGAAGTAAATGGGTAACGTATACTTCTTGGTTAACCGTATTAACCCTCTTTGGTTGTCCCTGTTTCATAGTCATGCATATAATCGTTAGTTCTCGGCATAATGATTAAAATCATACTTCACATATATGATCACATTAAACTATGTTATTTAGAAGTGGAACTGTCCCGGTTCTATCATGACAGCGGCACATTTGGCCCCCTCGCTCGACATAACTCATCTTATGATACCCTTGATAGCGGATGTATCTCTTTATTCAGCGGATGATACCCATCGCTACGCCTTGATAGCGGATGTACCCCATCGCTCAGCGGATGATACCCCTCGCTACACCTTGATAGCGGATGTACCCCATCGCTCAGTTATGTGAGCGGCAAGACCTTCCTCGCTTGCCCATAATAACCACCGGACATTCAACCATTCTTAATAACATAGTTTCATATTCATCATAAACATCATAGCATCTTATAGACATCATTATCTTGTAAACATCATTATCATATAAGCATTATCATCTTATAGACATCATCGTCTCATCATAATCGTTATAATAACGTCATATCATCTTCATTTATCATAACATCATCGTAAGTATCTTGTCATCTTTATTCATCATAAAATCATCTTTATTCATCATAACATCATCGGAAGTATCTTATCATCTTTATTCATCATGAAATCATCTTCGTTTATCATAACATCATCTTCAACATCTTATCATCTTGATTCATTATCAAATCATCTTCATCGTGAACTTACTTATCATAACATCATCTTAAACATCTTATCATCTTTATGCATTATACACATCATCGTGGCATCGTAAATTCTTATGCATTCATAGTATGATCATAATATAGGAGTATGGCCTCTTACCATGTGGGCATCTTACCCTGTGGCATCTTACCACATAATAAAATCGTATGGCCTCTTACCATATGGGCATCTTACCCTGTGGCATCTTACCACATAATAAAATCGTATGGCCTCTTACCATATGGGCATCTTACCCTGTGGCATTTTACCACATAATAAAATCGTATGGCTTCTTACCATATGGGCATCTTGCCCTGTGGCATCTTACCACATAATAAACATCGTATCACATCATCATAAACTTACTTATCATAAACATCATCATCATAACATCATCATCATAAACTTACTTATCATAATCATCATCATAAACATCATCATCATAAACTTATTTATCATAATCATCATCGTAAACATCATCATCATAAACTTATGCAATCAATACATAGTCATAGTTAGGAGGGTGTTACCGTCCGATGCCCGTACGCTTCTTACGTACCTTAATTCCAAAAGTGGAGAAATTGAAGAGCTCTATCTTCTCGATGTTGTTGGCACCTGGAATGGTTCCACACAACCATACAAATCAATATTAGAAGCTAAATAATAGCCTAATACCAAAAATTCCATCAATTAAGCCAAGAAAAACATCTTCAGCAAAAACGCTCTACCGATCGATCGGTCATCCTTACCGATCGATCGGTAACTGTTCATAATTTCCATTTTGAGCTACGGCTTTTACCGATCGATCGGTCCAAGATACCGATCGATCGCTAGCCATCCACCGATCGATCGGTAGCTTTCACCGATCGATCGGTAAGTGAAGGAACTTCACCCCTCGCTTCGCACATGCACCGATCGATCGTTGCCCTGCTACCGATCGATCGGTCGCTGCGATTTTTCGAGTAAACTCCATCTTTTTGGTACAAAACTACCAAATAAACCAATACATCTTAAACCAAATATATCCCAACAACTTACCACCACAAAAACTTCATAAAACCATACCCCAAACCCATACAACACATAAATCAAAACAACCCACATAATCACTTCAAAAATCACCCCATTTCAAATCCAAACATCATCACAACTTTAGGAAGAGTTCCATACCTCTTGAAGACTCCAAATCTTGATAAAAATTACACAAACTCAAGTTTTGTGGAGCTTCCTCCTTCCTCCTTTGAAGGATTTCGAAAATGGGGGGTGAAGTTAGGGCTTTGGGATGTTTGGGGATTTTAGGGTGGAAAGGGTAAAGTGAGTTGGGTAAGGTGGGGAAAGGGTTAATTAAATTATACCCAAAAATTAACATGATGTATAAATTACCCCAACATGGTATTTTAAAAGCATTTTACAAAAATGCACCGAACTTCATTAAACTCATACTTTCCTCATAATTAAAATCAACACAATTAAATCATGCTAATACTTCATTTTCCACGCACAACTTAATCATCGTAATAATTCATCATATATACATAATTAATGCTTTAATTGCAATTAATCATTTCGGGGACATCACAGTAATTAAGTTTCACGCATTACAATTCTCCCCTACTAATAAAATTTCCACCCTCGAAATTTCAACATGCACATCTACCAGAAACGACAAAATAACTCAAAATCATAACAGAGACAAGATAACATCGACATGCCGTCGAATATCTTACTAGACCACTCATGGTCTGACAAATCTCGAATCCAAACATGATCAATCACAAGGAACCACCCCCGCTATCATTCTCGATTTACATCTCACTTCTCTTAACTTCTTATTGATTCAAGTACGTCCGTTATATCAATCCAATTAAGGGAACACAACACGACAATCATGTAATTTCTTAAATCAAGTCATTTAGATCTCGTTCAGAATTCAAAATTATGAATTTCAAGTTATAACATAACAACACCTCGTTGTGTTAATAGTCATCGTATTTCTATGTTAGATAGAGTTCATGCAAGAACCCTTAAACTTTCCAATCACATTTTCCTGTCCAAAGACATCACTATCTCATTTATTACACAATTATCAATACTTAATAAATTACTATTCACGTATAAGCATCTTATCACATCAATCTAAAACTCCATAATTATTATGAATTCAGCTAGGTAGGTTTTAAAATCTAATAATCGTGCACAAACGTGACATTTTTGGTGTGCTAAACCAACATTCGAGCACTGTCATTTCTACAGTTTAAATACTTTTAACATCATCATTCAAAGATCTAACATATACATGTATTTTTTTATTGATGTCAATCATCTCTAGTTCATTCTAATCTTTTATTCCATGATTCCTCTCCACTTTTCGCTTAACAATTCATCATTTTATTACTCAATATTAGGCAATGTTCTTATAAGATCATTTAAATTCTCACACACCTGTATATACCCTTCCATTACCTAGCAATAGGCATTGTATCTCACAAGATGCCACATTACAGTTATCACATGCCCTCGGCACATCATTTAGTTAACAAACTCTGTATGATCTTCTACCAAACAGATCTTGTCTAGTTCCCATCGAACCCTTTCATTCGATCAATATTATTATGCGTTTAACCACATTCCATTATTTTTTCTCAATTTAGATTATTGTCAACACACTACCAATTACGAGTCATTATATCGAAACTCTTACTCATTCATGAGTATACAAGGTGGTGCATTAATCACACTCTCCAGCCGTTATCATGCCTACATCGTCGTCTGATCAATAAGTATACTGCCAGCATGGATCTATTATCAATTCTACTATCCATTTCTTTCATATTAACAATCTCATTATCAATTCTACTATCCATTTCTTTCATATTAACATTTTCTTAAGAGTTCTCAATCATGTACAATTAACGTACTTGGTGTATCAATCAACCCATTTAACTATCATCATGCAATTTTTATTTTTTTTATCATTTCTCCAATATTCTTCCTTATTTCACATCATATCACAATCAACCATACTACATATTACATTTGCGTCATGCAGTGTAATAAACTATCATAAACCACAAAATCGTTTTCTTATATATTCCATAGCATTTCGTTACTGATATTCATAACGTCTCCATCATCGAACGTGGATATCACTGCGTCAAAAGTTTCACGCATCCCTGTACACATCATACTACAACAATATACTATCACATATCTGTGTGATTAAATTCAACATAAGGAGCAGTTTCGAAACTCAATGACATAATTCTTTTTCAATCATTTATGTAACAGAGTATTATTTCACGAATGGACAATACATCATAGTATTGTAAGCATTCATGACTCTTATCCATCAGCCTCGCCCCATATCATTTTCTACCAATATCCGATGTTGAATAATTATTAGAACATTCATTAGTAATTATTATATGCATATATCATCATTTATATGCCTTTCGATTATTAACTCAATCTCAATCATAGTAAATTATTTAATCATGATGCAATTATCATAAGTATTCTCATAATGGCATTATTCCATTGTTCTTCACATTGTTTCTAATTCATCATTATCATCACATGATTATTCATCCTTACTGTCATTATGCATCAGTCAATAACACAATAATTTCACATTTAGCCGTGACATTCACGATAGTTCCATGTCACCCTGGGAAGTTCACAATGATCACATGTCCATACATGACATTCATAGTGATGTCACGTAGATCTGTGACATTTCATATCCTCCCATACCATTCCCATTAACCTTATTCTCACATGATTACATTCAATTCAATACAACATGTGATTAAACAATTATTAAGCCTACAACATACCAATCTAGCATGCTTTCACAGCAATAAATACCATTTCAAGCGATTATTATTCTCCGTCAATATCTCATCACTGAATATCATAACCTATTCCATCACAGGTTCTGTCACCAACCGCTTTTGCATGCATAATCGATAACCACAATATTATCTATAGATCAATAGAGAAAGTTCAAATTAACATATACTAGTATGTTAACAAGATATACCTTTACCTCAACTCCTGATGCTTTTTCATCATTCATATATCCCCTTGGGTCGAAACGGCCGCACCAAGGAACATTGAGATAAGCTCTTGGTCAAGCCCGATGAGAAATTCCTCAAAGTATGCATGTTTCCATAATTTCACAACCATAGTCCTTTATGAACGTTCATTACAGTATAATATACAGTTTATACAAATTACTCGTATGTCAATCCTTGACACTTATAATATTCCACGTCAATCGTGACGTTCCATGTCAACCCATGACATCATAATATCCTCGTCAACCCTTGACATCATAATATCCTCATCAACCCATGACTGTACATGTCAACCCGTGACATCATAATATCCTTGTCAACCAGTGACATCATAATACGGTACATGTCAACCCGTGATGGTACATGGCAACCGGTGACATCATAGTATCCTCGTCAACCCGTGACGGTACATGTCAACCCGTAACATCATAATATCATCGTCAACCCGTGACGGTACATGTCAACCCGTGACATCATAGTATCCTGCAACCCACAACGGTTATTATCTTTCAATTAATAAAATTAACACAATATATATCATTGCTCACACGTAATCACGTACATGTGTTATTATACTCAGTGGATTCACATAACGGATAATGTCTGCTATCACATATCAACAATATTGCTCTGTATATCATCCTCTGTTGTCAGGTATCATAATCTCTCTCTTTTTTGACTTCTCCTACAAAATTAAACTTCTCAATAATGCACATACACGTACATAACATGTCCAGGATTTCAGTAAAATTGATTTACCCCCCTTTTTTAGCCATAATATCATATCACCATTGACATAAAATAATATGAGCGTGCACATCGTTTCTCGTTCATCTCACAATATATTATCCTCCTTACATAAGTCAAATTAATAATATTCTACGGAACGGGTTACCGATGTTATGCACTCCTCAATAAGTGACATCATTGGCATATGCATTAATTGACATCAATGATTACCCGTACTATCATTTCCTCGTATTCCACCTATTATTCTACAATCACAAGGGTAAACGATAATAAAAATTTCCATCATCACATAATATCTTGCATAGAAGCACATAATTAACGTATTACATGAACACAAAACTTCAATTCAAATAAACAATGTGTTATCAAACTCTCCCAAATCATCCTCGACTCTAGACAGCCCAGAGAGCTAGCAACTGCTCTGATACCACTAATGTAAGGACCCCACATCCTTAACACGCTATTAGTGCATTATCATAAATAATGGTGCATACGTTTATCACATTAGGGAATTCTCGTACATGCTTCAATAACATTAACATGCCATCTATAAAATTTTCGACATTAATCATCTCAGTGCTCAATTCTCAATATAGCTCAACTAAGAATAAATATACACCTCATAACGCACTAACATGTTCTCAATTCATTATGTAATTCCCCTTAATTAATTGCATACAAAGCATAAATGAAAAGAGAAAATCCCTTATACACATAAGAATGCTCACATGCGAGCATTGAATACGTAAATGTGCATCTATTGAATAAACATATTATCCAATACCGACATTGATACCTCAGCCCTGGGAGCATTCCCAATCAACAGTTCGAACTCAACTCCAGAGCCAATATTGTACTTGTTCTACATGTTTCAACAGAAACAGCCCTCACACGGGCTGAACATACCAATAACACAATCTCAATATCATCAATCTCACAATACATAATTTATAGAATATACAGCTGTAAAGTCAGAAAGTACTACCGGTGTGTACCATTACCATATGGAATCTTTCATGTTGTTCATGTTCTCACAATAACCAAATTCATCAAATTCTAAAATCAGTTAATCATTACATTGATTAACTATTCTCATGTTCAAACTGTCAATTTCATAATCAATTATAGTTAAATCATTACAATAATGATTTACATAAATCTTCTTATATATCTCAATTAATGATTTCACAGTTTCATCACATTGTATCACATTGCTCGCTCAACAGTGGCTACACTCTAACATCTCGCACGCTCAACAATGGCGGCATCATAACAAATACTCGCTCAACAGCGACAATATTATACTCATTGCTCGCTCAATAGCGGCATCACCACTATTCTCAACGCATATCAAATGATTTCAAAAAGAATATATTATTCATAAACATGACAATAATATATCTAACTATGGTGATCGCTATTATTTTAAACAGTATTTTCCAGTGTAGCGATTATGTACCGCAAATACACGGTGTCAATTTTTAGTATAATGATATTAAAGTACGAGTGTCGAACCCACGAGGACTAGGAAATAATTATCAAACTCAATTAATTTAACTATATTTAGTCTACGATAAATGATTGTGATTTATTGACTAATTAACTCAATAATCAACCCAACAAACAAGAACGAAGAAGATTAGAATCAATAGAGACAATTATCAAGACTTTCGGTTCACCCATATCCTAATGCACTTGTTATACCTTGGTCCGGCTATAACAAATCTAATACTAACGTTACAATATGCCACTCTCATATCCTTATTGATCAATTAATATTGTATGTCAATCTATGAAAACTTCTAGCCTTCGATTACTAGATATCTATAGCTATCACACATGTATTTTACTTTATCTCTCGACCTCAGTCTGAAATCCAAGGCATAAATCATTATATCGTATTGTAATTTTATTTCTCAATCTCAATTACAATAAATTATCATTCAAGGATGGCAAACCCTCAAAAACATGAAGAACAATAATCTATGCACTTAGATAATAAGAATCAATCAAAAACACTGAAATTGAATTATGGGTTTATACAAAGGATCCCTTTAGTCTTGACAACAAACCTAGCCAACAACCTCCATCAAATAACTGTGATGCCCGGGGATTAATGGTGCTAATCCCAGTGTAGTAATAATCCTTAATGGATTTCAATTATGGCAATCATGAATTAATTACGGTTTTGGGACTCCCGGGGATTTTAAATCTGGTATTTGGAGTCATTCGATCCAAGGGATGAGATTGTATTCTCGTCGTGGTGATAACCTTGGAATTTGGTCTTTGGTGGGATTGGGGGTCCGGGGTACTTTGTACTGGGGCTGATAAGAGAATTTGAGGTTGGGAGGTAATTATTGAAAACAAATGATTTTTAATGAGCCATGATGTATTTGTGGGAGGATTGGTATTTTTGAGTTTTGGTACTATATATTCCAAGTAGACTCGGTATTCCGTCATTTGGCACGGATCTCTCCCCTCTCTCTACGCCTAACCCTTCCCCCTTTCCCCTCTTTTTCCCTTGGAGGAAAAATCATTGGTAGCTTGGCTCGGGAGCCGGATTTCTCGAAGATAATCAGGTATTAATCTTCCCCTCATCATTGTCTTCGATTTGGTAGTGGTATTGTAGAGTTTGGTTGAGTTTTGAGTTGGTTATGGAATTTGGGGATTTTTGGTTAATATCAAGTTGAGTTTTTGGAGTTTTTATTGGCTTTAAATGGTGTAATTGAGGCGTTGAGGGTGTTTGGGGTGTTGGTTTTGAGTTTGGGTGTGAAAAACATCATGGAAGCTCGAATTTTTCGGAAACCCATAGGTCGCGATCGATCGCGGCTTGGCGCCGATCGATCGCGACATGTTGCTGATTTGAGAAGGTGATGAGTGGTAGCGGCGATCGATCGTGAAAAGAGGGCGATCGATCGCGGGGTCCTTGGCGATCGATCACGAATTCGGGCGATCGATCGCGGCATGATTATTTTCGGGCAGTAGGATATGGCGACCGATCGCGGCTTGGCGCCGATCGATCGCAACCCTGTTCCCTTCGTTTTTTTTCAAAATTTTGGAAATTGTCGGGATTTTGGTATCGAGGTTTAAGTGGCCCATTTTGGGGCAGTGTCTACATTCCAATGGGAATGCTATACTTTTAGAATGGATTGGTTAGAGTCAAAGTTTGATAAAATGGAATTCTGTTGACTCTTTGGCTATCTTTTAAACTTATAAAATGGTATATTTTGGGTATTATGCATGCTTAAACCGGAGTCTTTTGAAATGGTAAATCGTCATGGATTGACGATAAGTTTGGGGATTATGAACGTGCTTGGGCACGTGATTGCATGCATATGTTTAATTGTTGGTTATATATGTGTTAGCACATAACTCATCGGACGTGGAACTCAGGCAAGGTTGGACTCGAACTACGGGATAATAAGGTACGTATAACGTACGAGCATAGCCTGTTACGATATTGCAACTGTGAAATGCATGGTGTATGGTATTTGCAATAAATGGGTATTGAAATGCATGGTATGTGGCATCTACAATAAATGGATATTGAAATGCATGGTATATGGTAACTATGTTAAACATTGGGAATCATATGGTGCCGCTTTTGAGCGAGCAATGATTGAGATGTTGTCGTTGTTGAGCGACCATCGGTTATAACGCTGCTATTGTTGAGTGTGCGTGGGGATAAAATGCCGCTATTGTGGAGCGAGCTATTAATGGAAATACGGAATCATTGGCTAGATACATGTGATATCTGTGGTACTCTATTTGATGATTTAAACATATTTGATTGTGGAACTGGTATAGTAGGAATGGTTTTAGTTGATCAATGAGATGATCAACTGGCTTTTGAGAATTTAATGGTTTGGTTATTTTGAGAACATGGACAATACAGGGGATCCGGATGAGGATGATACCATCCAGGGAGTATCATTTAAATTCATGGCATTTACATTCTATAAAGTATGAACTGCAATATTATGATTATTGAATTGGTGGTATTGGTATGATCACCACGTGTGGGGGCTGTCTCTGTTGGGGCAGGTGATACAGGTGCAGCAGTAACTTTGGAGTTGGGCTCGGGCTGTCGATTTGAGGTACTTCCAAGATTGAAGTACCAGAGCTGATTGATTAAGTACGTAGCTCCAGAGTTGAGATCGAGCGGTGCATGAAAAGTGCTTCCAGGATCGAAGTACCAATAACCGCATTCAGTAGAGTATCTTATACATTAGATACGCATTTATTCATTGTGCTCTCATGTGAGTACGTTTTTACGTGTATATGGAATGTATAAATGGGTGATGGCTTTTCTCTCTTCATTTATTGTTTACAAGCAATTAAATACGGAATTGCTAAATGAACTGAGAGCATGTTAGTGTATTACGAGGGTGCATGCTATGTAAGTGATCTTGGTTGGGGAATTTGTTTATTATGTGTGTTAGGATCGGGGTAGTGTTTAGAAGGGGGGGTTGAATAAACACTAGATATAATTTCGATTTCTTTTCTGGTTAACTGTAAACTGTTAAGTGTTACAGTTGCTTCTCAATAACAGGCAAGTCAGTAGACACTTATTATAGTGCGGAAGACGTCTACAAAACTTGTGAGGAATAAAACTGAAGTAATAAAGCAATAAACGAATTAATACGAGAGTTGTTTCTGGAAGTTCGAAGCACAACGCTTCTACGTCTCCCCTTCTTCCTTTGCAGGAAGGATTCACTAGAAGACTTGGTTTACACTTTACAGTATACAACCTCCTTAGGCACTAACACACTTGGCCTAAACTCCTAGCAATCACACTCTTCTTATCTTTTGGATACAAGTGATTTTACAACACTCTCTACAGAATAAAACTTTCTAGCTTTGAGAGTTTCTAAGCAGCAGACTTCAATTGAAAATAATCTGTCACAGATTCAGTTTTGCGGTTTGTCTGCTCTTTGCTGAACGTTTGAAATATCAGTTGTATAGCTTTCTTGCTTTGAAGTATTTCTCTTAGTTTGAAAGTTGCTCAGCACCTCTTCATTCTCTGTTTGGACGTATTTATAGGTTTTGTTGTCCAACGGTAGCCTTTTTGTATATGGAATGGATTAGCTTTCCAAATACCTGTTGTCTTCTTTCCTATTTTGGAAAACAACGGCTCTTTTCACTCTGACGGTAATGGTGGCGGAGATATAGCAGGGTGCGCCGCTCTGTTGTACCTTTGTCAGAGAATGTTGTACTTACTTTGTCTTGTTGCTTAGACTTCTGCTGGTTTCTTTGTTCAACTGGTCGTTCATCCTCTTAAGACCAGTTGATGTCCTTGTTCAGTGAGAGACTTTGCAGTTGATAGATATCCAGTTTATGTCTTCATCCGGTTGATGTCTTCATCCGGTTGATGTCTTTATCAGTTGATAACTTTATCCAGTTGATGTCTTCATCCGGTTGATGTCTTTATCCGGTTGATGACTTCATACCAGTTGATGACTTCATCCGGTTAGTGTCTTTATCAGTTGATAGCTTGTCCGGTTGGTATCTATCCAGTTGATGTCTTCATCCGGTTGATGACTATCCAGTTGATGTCTTCATCCGGTTGATGACTTGGTGTCTATCCAGTTGATGTCTTGTCCGGTTGGTGTCTATCCAGTTGATGTCTTGTCCGGTTGGTGTCTATCCAGTTGATGTCTTCACCCGGTGAGACTTTAATATCCGGTAGGTGTATTCACCCGGTAGGTCTTTAGCATCCGGTTGATCTTTAACATCCAGTAGGTGTTTGTAATCACCAAAACTTTGAAATCGTTTTCCCAACAATTTCCCCCTTTTTGGTGATGACAAAACTAAGCAGTAATCGATTTCCTACTAGAGTAAGTAAGATAAGAGTCCTGAAAATACTTGAAGACATCATGGAAAAGAAATTTTCATTAAATATAAGCAGATTACAAGTTGTAATCAAACTGGACAATTGAGAGAAATTCATCTTTATATAAGATGAATTCTTACACTTTGAATAGAATCTAAGACAAGTCTAGTTTTACATAAAATAGATGATACATGACAAATTTCTCTTTGAATAAACAAAGTAGACCGGAAGGCTTCGATCCACCTAGTTGCGGAGAGGAAGAGCTCGATCCACCTTGTTTCAGAGAGAGGTCGGGAAGAGGAAGAGTCATATGAATATTCATCAGGCAGCTCCTTTAGTTTTTATGGAATCACCTAATAAAAATATTCTATCTCTGTTGAGAATACTCTATCTCTATCTTCCCCCTTTTTGTCATCAGCACCCAGGCATCTGCTGTTAGTAGTTCCTGACTGATGAGGAGCACCAGAACAGGATCAAAGCGCTGAAGCTTATTAGAGCTGGGTTAGATAAGTAATCAACCCATGAGGGGTTGATTTAGATAAGTAATAAACCCATGAAGCAGGAAAGGATCTAACAGAGAACCAGGGAATGAGAAATAACTTAAAAGTAAGCATGATGAGTGAATGTGTGTTATGTGATCAAACAAGAACCTCTATTTATAGGAAAAACAAGGTAGCAATAAATGTGAATGCATTTATGTTAAATAGTGAATACAGAGAGACAGTCAATTTAACACAGAAGTAAATAGGAGTAAGTAAGAGAGAGTCAGAAAATGATACTATTTGCGCCCTAACCAATGTTTGGAATAGTCGCGTTTGTCGCTTGGCGGTTGGCGCGGACTTCGAGATCTTTGTTGAGCAGTGGGTCTGGACTGAGGGAGTGCTCCAGGTGCAGGGGATGAATGAGCAGCTGAACTTGAAGCTCTCTGAGAAGAGGGAGCAGTTCGACTGGGTTCAGGCAGCCTGCGGATAATTTTAGGAGCAGCAGGCAGACTGTTGCAGATATCTTGAATTTGAGATGCAAACGCTGCTTGCATGGTGGCCAATTGATCAGTCAAAATCTTTTTGGCGTCGTCAATATTTTCTCCAAGAGCCATTGAGGTGGCAGTATGAAGAGATTCATTGTTCTGATTGATCTGAAGACGCGCCTGGCCAATATGAGAAACTGCTTCTGCAACCGCATTCTCAGCAAAGGTTTGAAGTCTAGTGACAGTAGTAGTTAAACTACTTAGGTCAGCGTAGACTTGCTGGAATTTAGAGTCCGTTTGCTGCTGAAGAGTTCCTAAAATAAGAGTTGCAGCCCTCTCTTCCTGCTTAAGCTTATGAACATCGTTGGTCAGTGCTGTAATAGCGGTGGAGAGTTGAGCTAGCTGGGCAGCGATGTTAGGTGGCTCGTCCAGAGGGTTTGTGAAGACAAAGAAACCCTCGGATAGTTCCTGATCCATGGACGGATCGCCGGCAAGCATTGGGATATCAGCAGCAGGGGCAAGCGCATTGGGCTGAGCAATGACTACTGCAGTGGATGGTAAAGTAGTAGCGTCAATATGAGGGGCCGCAGTTGAGGCGGAGATAGCTACATCCATAGTTCCAGTTTCTTCCACGTGCGGAGCATCCAGTTCAGCATTGTCTTGATCAATCCCAGCAGCAGACGCTTGAGTATGATCATTGGAATGAGAGGATTCACTTGGTTCATTATTTGCAGAGGAGATGGTGACCAGCTGAACCACATTCTGAATAACTGAATCGACATTGGTGTGATCAACAATCATTTGGTGGGGCTGTTGATCATGTGGAGAGCTGGGAGCAGAGGATGCTGCTTCCAAAGGAGTTGGTGTGGCGTCTGCTCCAGTAGGAGAGGTCTCCAAAACATTAGAAGTAAGCTCCACAGTAGGAGGGACAACCTCTAAATTTGCAATAGCCATTTGTAGATCTGGCTGATCAGGGCTTGCAACAATTTCAGAAGAGGAGCATGAATGAATCCCAGTGGATATGCGGAGATCATGAAGAGCAAGCTCAGCCATTTCCAGCTTGAGGCCTAGAGCGTTTAGAACTGCTCGATCATGATTCGCTGTTCTTGAATGTCCATCAAACACTTGAATGCGGGATGTAACAAGAGCTTGGAGTCCGCCCACATAGTTCATGATACTAAAGACATCACGCAGCTTCAAACTTTTCTCAGGTTCGGGAATTTGAAGATAGGTCAGGATTTTGTTTTCGTCTTGCTTTGCCTGAGCCAGAATGGGATCGATATCATCAAAGCGAACCTGTACTCGAGCCTTTACCCAACGATCAAAAATCTCCAGTTGGGGTTCCAGTTGGGCTTTAACTGCATCCATGACCATTTGAATCTCGAATGCAACAGGAGTGGACACTGGAGCAATAAGAGATTTTCCTTTGTCAGCTGGAGTGGCCTTGGGATGACAGTAAGGACAAGTAGACTTGGGTGTTCTGAAGCTGATGGAGCCTGGGGCCTGCTGAGAGCTCACCTGAGCTGAAGGAGTGTCTATTAATGGAGCAGACACCATGGCTAATGCAGCAGTGGGTTCCTCAGTTGAAGGGAGGACAGGGCTGGGTTCTCTGTCAGAAATAACACCTGTAGGTCCGGCAGAGGAGATAGTGTCGGAGGCGGCAGTATCTCTCTGACGAGCATCTAAAGATGCAATTTTTCTGGTCCTTGGCTTCTTAGGAGGAGGAGGAGGAGGAGGAGGAGGAGGAGGAGGAGGAGACTCAGCGGATTCAGAGACAGTCTGTTCCGAGTCACTAATGACTTGAGTCAACCGGCGCTTTGTTGCTCCACCTTCTCTGCCACTTCGTTGGCGATGAAGCTGAAGGTACTTGTGAGTGACGAGTCTCCCTGGATGAAGATGAGAGAGAGCCCCTGTCTTGATGTGTTTGCTCTCAAATAGACTGCTTAGTGGGAGAGCAAAACCGGATTGACCCTTGCCAGATACGACGAGGCTAGTCAGTATTTGAAATAGTACAGCTGACCAGTTGATCTCCAACCCTTTGCATATGGCGCTCATGACGTCAAACTTCTCAGGGGTAATTATATCAAATGATCCTGCCTTACAGAGGATCCCCTTTGAGATGATGTCTGCCAGTTGTCGATAGTGGCTCTTCATTAATACCTTCCTGAAGGGAGGTCGTTGAATACGATGGTCAGAGTCCGACACTGTGAGCCGCATCTCTTCTCTTAGGTCTGCCGGAATAGTTGAAAAGTCAGTGAGTCCAGTGGAGGGTAGGCACAGATGAGTGGCAAATTCTGGTTGAGTGATGGTGACTGACTGCCCAGAGATGGATGCCACAACGGTGTCATCCACAACAGTTGCTGTGGCAAAGAATTCTTGTAGTTCATCCTGGTAAAATGAGGGAGCCTGGCTTAGGATCACTAATAGCCCTGAGGTATCCAGCTTTTGAATTAAATCCTTTGTTTCCTCGTCAGATGAAGTATATATGGAGTTAAAATCGACGTGAACAGCATTTGTGATAAAACTCGGTTGAACAGTCTTCGTCATTTTGAATGATTGAGGTGAAGGAGCAGCAGCAATCTGTTAAAGGAAATTTTTCTGAAAGAGACGATTGTAGCAGTAAGATGTTTGGAGAAGATGAAGAGAAGAGAAAACTAAAGGCGGTGAAAAAGGAAGTATATGTAACGTCGTACTGTAGATGAGCGGACACATGTATACGTGGCAATCATCTAACGATTAAAAAGATTTTAACCAAAAATAAAAGGACAGGATTTAGGCGGGAGTGAAATAATTTATTTTACACAAAAGTAATTTTGAATTCCGACGTTCATTAGGTTAATTAGTATCGAGGGTTATTTTTGTCAAAGCATATTTGGTAACATCAACTGGTATGTGGGGTTCGACTGGTAGGAGAACATCTACTGGATGCAGAGTCCTACTGGTACGAATACCCCCACTGCAGTTGACCATTGTATTACCAGCTTAGCTTAAATAACCATGATAAAATTAAAACAGAAATTCCCCCTAAATAAATGCAACTAAACTAACAAATTCCCCCTGAATCCATTACCCAATCAAAATAATCAAGAAGTAATTTCAATTAAACCAAGAATATTTCGAAAGTAAGAAAACTTAGCGTCCGGTAGGGGTTTTGTAAAGATGTCTGCTGCCTGTTGTTCTGTGGAAATGTACTCCAGCCGTATTTCCTTCTTCATAACATGATCTCTGATGAAATGATGACGAATGTCAATATGTTTAGTACGAGTATGAAGAACTGGATTGTATGTAATGGCAATGGCAGACGTATTGTCACAGAAAATAGGAGCCTCTGTGGACTCAATTCCATAGTCTCTGAGTTGTTGCTGAATCCAGAGCAGTTGGGCACAGCAGCTTCCAGCAGCAAGGTACTCTGCCTCTACAGTGGAGGTTGCGATGGATGTCTGTTTCTTGCATCCCCATGATATTAACCGAT
This sequence comes from Haberlea rhodopensis, assembly GCA_907163345.1. NCBI lineage: Eukaryota > Viridiplantae > Streptophyta > Magnoliopsida > Lamiales > Gesneriaceae > Haberlea > Haberlea rhodopensis. The sequence continues at coordinate 3,506,696 of CAJQUN010000033.1, read as the reverse complement.
CACCAAGAAATTGACAATATCCACTGGTGCTTTTCCTGTCAATTTTACATCCAGCATAGTCAGCATCTGAGTATCCAATGAGATTAAAAGTTGAGTCTCTTGGATACCATAGACCAACATTCTCGGTTCCTTTTAAGTATTTTAGGATCCTCTTGACAGCAGTGAAGTGCGACTGCTTGGGATTTGCTTGAAACCGGGCGCACATACATACTGCAAACATAATATCGGGTCGGCTGGCTGTCAAGTATAGTAAAGATCCGATCATGCCTCGATACATTGTGACTTCGACTGGTATTCCTGAATTATCCAAGTCGAGTTTGGCGGATGAGCTCATTGGTGTAGCAGCAGCTGAGCTGGTACTCATTCCATATTTCTTCAGTAGCTCTTTAGTGTACTTGGACTGATTTATCAGAATTCCTTCACTAGATTGCTTGACTTGCAATCCTAAGAAAAATGATAACTCTCCCATCATGCTCATCTCGAATTGTTCCTGCATGATTTTAGAAAATCTTTCGCACAGTTTTGGGTTAGTACTCCCGAAGATAATATCATCAACATATATTTGAACTAGCAACGTATGATCTCCCTTTGTAAATTTAAAAAGGGTCTTGTCCACCGTGCCAATAACAAAGTTGTGCTCTGTCAAATATTTTGATAAAGTTTCATACCAGGCACGAGGAGCTTGCTTTAGACCATACAGAGCTTTATTCAGACGGAAAACATGAGATGGCTGCTGATGGTTTTCAAATCCAGGAGGTTGTTCAACATAAACTTCTTCCTGGAGTTTGCCGTTAAGAAATGCACTCTTAACATCCATCTGATAGACTTTAAAGTCTTTAAATGCAGCAAATGCAAGAAATATGCGAATTGCTTCTAGTCGTGCTACAGGGGCAAAGGTTTCATCGAAATCAATGCCTTCTTCCTGTCTGTAGCCCTGTGCAACTAATCTTGCTTTATTTCTAATTAATGTTCCGTTTTCGTCTAATTTATTTCTAAATACCCATTTGGTGCCAATTACAGTGTGATGCAGTGGTCGTGGTACTAGATACCATACTCTGTTTCGCTCAAACTGGTTTAGTTCTTCCTGCATTGCTTCTACCCAACTTGGGTCTAATATAGCTTCATCAATCTTCTTAGGTTCTATATGAGATATGAATGCAGCATGAAGAAATTCGTTAATCATTTGTCCTCTGGTGCGTAGAGGAGCAAGAGGGTTACCGATGACCTGCTCGGGTGGATGATCCTTCTTCCACCGGAGCGAAGGTCCTAGTGGGTTGAGTTCTTCAGTTGATTTGATGTGAGTAGGTAAATCAGAGATTCTGATAGACCCATCTTTCTCATTGGTTCCTTCAACTGCAGTAGAGGTGGATGCCACTGTTTCATTGATGGCTGGCTGCAGTGCTTGTTGGCCAGCAGACTCCTCTGCTTGAGCTTCAGGGATTTCTGGTTCTAAGGAGCAGTCAGCCCTGCTTCTGTAATCAATCTCATCATCAACATTTTCGTCAATATAAGTGCTTTCCAGTCGATTACTCAAGTTGTTGATTTGTATATCGGATAGTGTACAGTCAGTAGGTTCATCAAATTTTACATGCACTGATTCTTCTACATTAAGAGTTCTATTATTAAATACTCTGAATGCCTTACTAACTGTTGAATAGCCAAGAAATATTCCAGCATCAGATTTGGCATCAAAGGCGGTGAGATGAGTCTTTCCATTGTTGTGAATAAAACATTTGCAACCAAACACATGGAAATAAGAAATATTTGGCTTACTGCCATTCCAGATCTCATAAGGGGTTTTATTGGCTCGCTTATTAATCATCGATCTGTTCTGCGTATAACATGCTGTGTTGACAGCTTCCGCCCAAAATTTCTGCGATATTTCTGATTCCGCGAGCATAGTTCGCGCAGCTTCTTTTAAAGTGCGGTTCCTACGCTCAGCAACTCCGTTTTGTTGAGGAGTTCTAGCTGCAGAGTATTCGTGTTTAATACCAAGGTCATCTAGATATGATTCGAGTGATTGATTGGTAAACTCAGTACCTTTATCACTGCGAATTCTATCTATCCCACACGATTTCTCATTTTGGAGTCTTTTCAGTAATTTGATCAGCTTTGGAGTAGCCTGATCTTTACCACTTAGGAACAAGACCCACGTGAAACGAGTGTAATCGTCTATTAACACTAGGGTGTACTTCATTCCCCCTAGACTTGTTACTGGTATAGGACCAAACAGATCCATATGCAGCAACTCTAGGCACCGAGAAGAAGATTTACTCCCTTTGTTCTTAAAGGAGGATCTGATTTGCTTACCGAGTTGGCATGCTGCACAGATCTTGTCCTTTGAGAACTCAATTTGGGGCAGTCCAACAACTAGATCAAGTTTACGCAGACTAGCAATAGTTTTAAAATTTAAGTGACTCAACCGTTTGTGCCAAAGCCAATTTTTGGAAGTATTCTGGGCAGCTAAGCAAGTAAAGGAAGTAGGCTGATTAAGATTCCAATCAATTTTATATGTGTTATCATGCCTTCTTCCTATAAGCAATACATTGCCATCAGTAGATTTAATTGTGCATGAATGCTGATTGAATTCTACGGAATGACCATTGTCACATAATTGACTTATGCTAATCAAATTATAGCATAGATTTTCAACTAAGAGAATATCTTTAATGATGAGGTTACCGTAGATAATCTTACCCTTACCTACGGTTCTACCTTTCGCGTTATCTCCAAACGTTATTCTGGGTCCAGTGGAGTCCACTAGTTCAGACAATAAGCTTGCATTCCCTGTCATATGTCTAGAGCATCCGCTGTCTAGGAACCATTCTGAGCTCCGAACTGGATGCATTCTAGTTTCCTGCAATTAAAGCGATAGACTGATTGGTACCCAATCCTACTTGGGTCCTGGTAGGATTAGTCCTTTCGGAACCCACACTTGTATGACCCTGAATGACTTAGGTCGGTGTGTGTTCTGAAATGTGTGTGCATTTATAAATGTAGGTGATGATTTTAGCTGTGGAGTGTGATAATATGTGTATGCATGTGCTTTTGGTTTGTAGTTCCTGTTATTCAGCATATACCTCTTCTGGACAGGTTTACAGTTGTAGTACCAGTTGGGTTTAACCTCTCTAGCTGCTCGACCAGTGGTTTTAAGTTCATTTCTGAACTTTTGCCTTGGTTTAGCCTCTTTGAGTGGTTCTACATAACCGATACCTCTGTGCTGTACCTGTTCCTTGATGAGTGTTGCTTTAACAGGTTCTTTAACCAGTTCATACGGGTCATATACTGTGCTAGATCTTACAAAGTTCATTGATTGAACCTTGCCTTTTGTTAGACACAGTTGAGGCTCATTACCAGATGATCTGCTGTCATTGCTATTAAAGCCTATGCCAGTTAAATCACCAGCAAGCCTTATAGACTCAAGCATTTCATCCTTTCTGGTAGTCGACGCATTCCAAGTGCTAACCAGTTTGCTGAGTTTCTGGTACGCACACTTGGCTTCATCTCTTTCTTTCACTAGGCGACTGGCTGCTTCCCTTAAGCAATTCAACTCCCTTGATTGTTCGCAATCAAGTTTGTTTTCAAGCGTTTTAGTTGGAATTGAGTGCTCAGTCTTATAGCTTTCAAAAGATTCGTATAGCGTCTGATACTCATTTATCATGTCCTGCAATGCATTGGTGAGTTCATGATGTGTAAATTCAGATAGGTTGGTTTCATGTACCTCATTTTCATCATTCGCCATTAAGCAGTGGACTTCTTCGTCTTCACTCTCGCTGGATGAGCTATTTGACTCCTCTGATTCTGATTCAGAATCAGCCCATTTGCTCTTACTATCTTCTGCCACTAAAACCTTTTGATCTCTGTCCCGTTTGGATGTTCTTCTGGTTTCCTTGGATTTTCTGTAATCCTTGGATCCTCTTTTGTGATCATCCTTTTTGGGTTTAGGACAGTCTGCGATGAAGTGCCCTGGTTTGAGACAGTTGAAGCATACTCGCTCTTCTTCTTCTGAATTTCCTTTGGAGCTTTGCCTTCGAGGATATGATTGATAAGGTCTCTGGTTCTTCTTCATGAATTTTCCAAATTTCTTTACGAACATTGCCATCGCATCGTTACACATCTTTTCCGGAGTCATTTCAGTAGGAGTAGGCAGAGACTCAGATGCAGTGAGAGCTTTTGTTGGTTGACTTGTACTTGGTTCATCTTCAACCCGAATGCCTAATTCGAATTCATAGGCTTTTAAATCAGCAAACAGATCATGTAGATCTATCTTGTTGATATCCTTCGATTCTCTCATAGCAATGGTCTTGACATCCCATTCTCTTGGTAGACCTCTCATCACTTTGAGAGTGACTTCTCTGTTGGGTAACTCCTTACCCAGACTGCTTAGCTCATTTATTATTCCAGTCACTCTTTCATCATACTCGTTGAGAGTTTCTCCATTTATCATTTTGATATGCTCAAACTTTTGTAAAGCCACAGTAAGCTTGTTCTCCTTGGTTTGATCATTTCCTTCACAGAGTTGAGCAATCTTTTCCCAGATCTCTTTGGCTGTTGGGCACATTTTGATTTTGTTGAACATATTTTTGTCCAAAGTTTTGAACAAAATGTCTTTAGCCACGTTGTCTAGGTTTGCCTTTTTTTTGTCTTCATTTGACCATTGAGATCTTTCCTTTTCTACCATTTGTGGATCACCACTTGTGATAGAGGCAGCTGTATTGATTTTCATGATCTTCAATGGTCCCTCGGTGATCACATACCACATATCATCAACTGGAGCACTTAGATGTGCTTGCATACGGATCCTCCAGTCATCATATTCGTCTTTCTTGAACATTGGAATCTTGCTGAATGAGGCCATCAGTTTTTGGTAAATAGTAGTTTCTCAAGATTGAGAAGACCTATGCTCTGATACCACTTGTTAGGATCGGGGTAGTGTTTAGAAGGGGGGGTTGAATAAACACTAGATATAATTTCGATTTCTTTTCTGGTTAACTGTAAACTGTTAAGTGTTACAGTTGCTTCTCAATAACAGGCAAGTCAGTAGACACTTATTATAGTGCGGAAGACGTCTACAAAACTTGTGAGGAATAAAACTGAAGTAATAAAGCAATAAACGAATTAATACGAGAGTTGTTTCTGGAAGTTCGAAGCACAACGCTTCTACGTCTCCCCTTCTTCCTTTGCAGGAAGGATTCACTAGAAGACTTGGTTTACACTTTACAGTATACAACCTCCTTAGGCACTAACACACTTGGCCTAAACTCCTAGCAATCACACTCTTCTTATCTTTTGGATACAAGTGATTTTACAACACTCTCTACAGAATAAAACTTTCTAGCTTTGAGAGTTTCTAAGCAGCAGACTTCAATTGAAAATAATCTGTCACAGATTCAGTTTTGCGGTTTGTCTGCTCTTTGCTGAACGTTTGAAATATCAGTTGTATAGCTTTCTTGCTTTGAAGTATTTCTCTTAGTTTGAAAGTTGCTCAGCACCTCTTCATTCTCTGTTTGGACGTATTTATAGGTTTTGTTGTCCAACGGTAGCCTTTTTGTATATGGAATGGATTAGCTTTCCAAATACCTGTTGTCTTCTTTCCTATTTTGGAAAACAACGGCTCTTTTCACTCTGACGGTAATGGTGGCGGAGATATAGCAGGGTGCGCCGCTCTGTTGTACCTTTGTCAGAGAATGTTGTACTTACTTTGTCTTGTTGCTTAGACTTCTGCTGGTTTCTTTGTTCAACTGGTCGTTCATCCTCTTAAGACCAGTTGATGTCCTTGTTCAGTGAGAGACTTTGCAGTTGATAGATATCCAGTTTATGTCTTCATCCGGTTGATGTCTTCATCCGGTTGATGTCTTTATCAGTTGATAACTTTATCCAGTTGATGTCTTCATCCGGTTGATGTCTTTATCCGGTTGATGACTTCATACCAGTTGATGACTTCATCCGGTTAGTGTCTTTATCAGTTGATAGCTTGTCCGGTTGGTATCTATCCAGTTGATGTCTTCATCCGGTTGATGACTATCCAGTTGATAACTTCATCCGGTTGATGACTTGGTGTCTATCCAGTTGATGTCTTGTCCGGTTGGTGTCTATCCAGTTGATGTCTTGTCCGGTTGGTGTCTATCCAGTTGATGTCTTCACCCGGTGAGACTTTAATATCCGGTAGGTGTATTCACCCGGTAGGTCTTTAGCATCCGGTTGATCTTTAACATCCAGTAGGTGTTTGTAATCACCAAAACTTTGAAATCGTTTTCCCAACAATGTGGATCAAATGCAAGAAATTTTCTGGATAGTATATAATGTTATATATAATGTTATACTTGCATATGGCTTTTCTCCCATGATAATATGATTGGATGCACTAATGTTATGGATTAATACACTAATAACGGGTTAAGAGCACGGGGGTCCTTACAATAACAATGCATTAAATTATTTTTCAACATTCTACACATCAAAATCTAATGAAAATATAGAACTAGAGTTAGAAATATGGAAATAATGAGAGGCGTTTACTCCTCGCGTTGCTCCGTCATCCCGTCTCTTCCGATGTGTCTTCTCTTCAATGGTTTAATGTATGGATGGTTGGGGAAGATGAAGTGTGAAGGAGGCTGATTATTCTAGGTCAATTATGTGCCAGAAAAGTCACAAAAACGTCCAAGGCAATCCATATTTATAGTATGAGGAGTTTCACCAAGTTAGGATACAAAATAACCAATTTGGAAATAAAATCCTGAATTTTTCGAGTACGGGCGATCGATCGCTTCGTGAGTGGCAATCGATCGCTTCAATGATGCGATCGATCGCTTCCTCTGAATTTCAACAAATTGCGATTTCATCCCTTCTTTTTCGTGTTTTCTCGGTTTGGTCCTTTTTCATCATTTATAGCTTAATTCCTTAAATTTTATGCATTTGGACCTGAATTCCTGAAATAAACAAATATATACCAAAACACGTAATATTTTCCAGGAATCACTACAAAACACCCCTAATTTTATATCAAATTAAGTGTAAAATCACACTTACCATGCTCGTATGTTACACATACCTTATAATCCAATAGTAAGGGCCCATCCGTGCCTTAGCTCCGAGATTTAGTGAATTATACGCTATACACAGTTAATAACTCACAGTCAATTACGTGCACATAAACACATACTCAAGCACGTAGTAAACCTCCATATACATCATCCAACCATGATGATTAATCACAATTACTAAACTCTATATACCACTCAAGGCATCCAATTTTATTCTATGTTCATTGAGTTATCAATTAACTCGCTCGAGTAGTACATCTTATTTAAAGTTCAACTCAAGCCATTTCATTTAAACATGTAATATTTGCATTGGAATGTAGGCACCACAATGAAAATCCACCAAACAAACTGATAGGCTTAGATTTTGAGTGTTTTTAACTGTAATTTCTTCCTACTTTCCGTTCTTTTTCCTGGATGATATTATGCTTTTTGGTGTTTATTCGTTTGTTTCTGGAAAATAGATCGGAAGTGGAAGAAATGAGCCAATATGAAGATAACGGGCGAAATCGAGGCGAGAAAGAACTGAAATTTAGGAAATGAGATTTTCGGAATCTCGATTGATCGAGATTTACTCTCGATCGATCGAGCCAGGAAGAGAGTTGAGCATCAAAGAATTTCAAATCTCGATCGATCGGTACAAATTTCCGATCGATCGAGCGAGGCAATGACTCCAGAGCAAATTTTATTAAAGTCTCGATCGATCGGTGGAAAATCTCGATCGATCGAGCGAGACAGAGGAGAGCAGATCAGACGATTTTTCTGGACAAAAGAAGAACCCTAGCGCCTCCCAGCCGCCGCCAAGGAGATCGGTTCTTCCGGTTCTTTGCCCGAGTCAAAGCCAATCAATTCTTGAGTGCAAGGAAGGAACAAGAGAAGAAATCACGGTGCAACGCACGGATTCATCCACCGTTTATCGTATTTCTAAACTTTAATTTATTTGATTTTCAATTCCATTTGATGTTTTTGAGGTCGAGAGACAATAAACTCTTATGTATTTGATTTGAATTAAATTTAGTTTATATTATTGAGTTTTAGTTTCGTTGTGGTTGATTATTGATTCATTGGTATTTGAGTGCATTGATTGTTATTGTTCATAAATTAATTGCTTGTGTAGATCAAAGTCTAGCTAGCTTTGATTGAATTTGAGGGTTACAGCCGAGATCGAGAGATAACGTTGTAACACGCTCCATTAATTTATGATGTATGTTACGATTGAGATCGAGAGATGATATCGCATACGTAAGAACTTGGAATCGAGAGATTTAGAGTTATAAGGTTTTGATAATCTATGCAACTTTGAATTAGTAAATAGGTGCACGAGAGTGACTTATTCTAATTTATCGTTAGTTTCTTTACAGCTCGAGAGAGTGTATCGAATAATATCAAAAACCGTTCACCTTTAAAATCAATTGGTTGATAATTTGAGAATTCTATTGAATCATTAGAGATAACATAATTGAACGACGAGCTCGGTAATTTTCTCGAGTAACTTACCTTTGCATTTTCGGAACCATCCTATTCATTATTTCTAGTTTAAATCTTTATTCTTTAGTTTAATTTAGCTCTAGTTAATCAAACTTCTTAAATCGTAGGCTAAATATAATTTTATTAATCTTATTTGGTACTTATACGTTAGTCCCTGTGGATTCGACATCCCGTACTTAAATTTTCACTATACTAAAACTTGACAACCGTGCACTTGCAGTCTAAAATCGCTAGATTGGATTAATTGTTTAAATAAAAGCGATCAAGTTTTTGGCGCCGTTGCCGGGGACTAATCTGTATAATATCATACGAGATTAGTTAATTGTAATTTAGCCAATTTTATTATTGCGTTTTTGTTTTCTTTTTCTTTTTGTTATTTTCGAAAAAAAAATAAAAAAATATATATATTATTTTATTTAAGTATGTTATTTGTTTTCTTGCGAGGTACTTGTGATGCTTCATCAACAAGTCTTCACAAGATTTGCCCAACAATTTTCAGAGCCGTTTTATTCGGCGTGGGAGAGATTCAATGAACTGGCAGACACATTCAGGTATCACAACTTTTCGAACTATACTCTTCTGCAACATTTCTTCAAAGGTTTGGATACACAGACACGAGGATGGGTATTCAGAGGAGCACTGGTGACTGGGAGTCCCGTGGTTGATAGAGTTGAGGACAGTGTATTACACATGTTCAATGATATGGGACTTTGATTACCACTGGCATTGTGATCCTTCCTTGCAAGGTTGGAGTCACCAATACCCACCAGAGCCTCACTACCCTAATAATACGCATCAAACCTTTGAGCATCACGGCGAGAAGAAAGATAGTTTTGTAGAAGGAACGGCTCAATCAGAGAATATATTATTTAGACTCATGGCATCAACTGAGCAACGTTTAGAGAACCAGACCAATTATATACGTCATCTAGAGCAGCAATTAGCAATCCTAGTAGAAACCATCTCAATGAGCTGCCAAGAGGAGGAGATGAGATCTACAAATCAGGCCTTGGTTACATGATGATGATCACTCAACCAATCAAGTTTGGGGGAGTGATCCCACTCATGTGGAAGAATCAAGGGAAGTTGAGCCTATGGAAGTGATTGAGCCTACAGTGGAAAAGTCATCTGAGGAGATCCTATGGGAAAACAAGCCAAGAGTGATGTTGGAGGATGAGAGTTTCGAGAACCTTGATATGCACCCATCGATGGAGACATGTTATATGCAATATGTGGATATGTATTTCCCATCGATGCCACCAACTTCACCGCACTACGCCCCATATGAGATGAAGTCAAGCAAAGAATCATTCTCCCATGCTCACTATGTTATGACGAAAGTTGTTGGAGCGACGAGTTTACACTGGAGACATCTGGCCAATCTTGAGGGCATACTGAATGAAGACCCATTAGTGGTATTATACAATACTTACTATGGGCGGCAACCGCTCTTTGATGGTTGCTTCTGATGGTCAAGCCGAAGACTAGAAATCAGCGCTTCTTGGGAGGCAACCCAAGCGTATCCTTTTGTTATTTAGTTTTCTTTTACTTTTTCAGTTTTTGCATTTTAGTTTTGTTTATCTCTCAAGTCGACTAGTTTACCATTTGCATTCTTCTTTTGCGAGGTACTCAAAAGGAGCGATGAACCCCTACAGCAGTGGAGCTTTCAAAAGCCAAATTTCCTCAGTCCTCATGCAAGCGTCTTGATCAGGGGAGTTTACTTCTTCCCTTCTGATTCTTTTAAAACATTGAGGACAATGTTTCATTTAAGTTTGGGGGAGTGGTTTGCGTGTTTAACTTGTTTTATCCACATGTTGTGTGCTTAATTGTCACTTGAATCGTCCTTGAGCACATTCAAATTTTTTTTTATTGATTGAGTTATTCTTGAGAATTGATGAGTTGGAATTGCAACGGTAATACATGATGAAATTAATCCTCATCTAGACAGGAGTCATGGAAATGCTTAGCTTGTTTGTATATATCCTTTGTTAACTACATGTCAAAAATGAGGAATAATTTGAGCACTTATTGAGTCATGATTGAGTGAAGTATGTATTGATTAAATTGAAAACTTGTGTTAACTATGATGAGTCTTGAGTATCTTAGATAACTCTACAGTTTAGTTGAAAGCACTTTGAGGCGAAATTTATAATTAGGAACTAGACTTGGAGATGATTTAGGCGATCTTTGGACCGTTTGTGCCTTTCAAGCCTACCTTGTATACATTATTCCTTAGTGTCCCCTTTTGAGCCTTATTGAAAAAGAATGGAATATGCATTGCATATGATTAGACCCCCATTCGGCATTCTTGGCAAACCCATTATACCCACCTTGGTTTGAGCCTAAAAGAACAATTTCATCCATCCCTAGGAGAGTATAATGAATCTCATCATTGCATTAAATTGTTATATGTTGAGAAGTTCATTGTGAAAGAAATGAAATGAACAAAAGAATGAGCAAAGAAAAAAAAAAAAAAAGATGTAGAGAAAAAGCCTTGAAAAGAAAATTTAAATAAGACCCAAAGTGGCCAAGGCTAGAAAATGTGAAGAGAAGCTCAATGATTATGTGAGAAGATTTTGAACTGATTCTGTTATACTCTCTTCTTTGCTTCTATCCTACCTTTTCTTTGGAGCCGACACCAAAAGGCCTAACGTTAAAAGCTTTTAAAGACCTGTTGATCCAAGTCTAGGGAATAATTACATTAGTGGAGAAGTGCTGGATAGTAAATTTGTAGAGTAGTTCAAAGTAATCTTGACTAGGAGTTGATATGGCACATGTTGATCTTAAAGATATGTATGTAACTCATGTTTGACAATAGCACACACGCACGTTCCGATGTTGCGATGTATTGTTTAACTTAGGAGAAATTGCTTCTTGTTAAGTGTTGAAGGACTTCTATTGATGTGTAAGTAGGATTTCTGAGATTTTACGTATGTTGTAAAGATGATTCATGCTTAGTATCGAGTTTAACTTTTCTTTTTGAGCTTATTGCTTGCTCGAGGACGATCAAGTCTAAGTTTGGGGGAGTTGATAGGCTTAGATTTTGAGTGTTTTTAACTGCAATTTCTTCCTACTTTCCGTTCTTTTTCCTGGATGATATTATGCTTTTTGGTGTTTATTCGTTTGTTTCAGGAAAATAGATCGGAAGTGGAAGAAATGAGCCAATATGAAGATAACGGGCGAAATCGAGGCGAGAAAGAACTGAAATTTAGGAAATGAGATTTTCGGAATCTCGATCGATCGAGATTTACTCTCGATCGATCGAGCCAGGCAGAGAGTTGAGCATCAAAGAATTTCAAATCTCGATCGATCGGTACAAATTTCCGATCGATCGAGTGAGGCAGTGACTCCAGAGCAAATTTTATTAAAGTCTCGATCGATCGGTGGAAAATCTCGATCGATCGAGCGAGACAGAGGAGAGCAGATCAGACGATTTTTCTGGACAAAAGAAGAACCCTAGCGCCGCCCAGCCGCCGCCAAGGAGATCCGTTCTTCCGGTTCTTCGCCCGAGTCAAAGCCAATCAATTCCTGAGTGCAAGGAAGGAACAAGAGAAGAAATCACGGTGCAACGCACGGCTTCATCCACCGTTTATCGTATTTCTAAACTTTAATTTATTTGATTTTCAATTCCATTTGATGTTTTTGAGGTCGAGAGACAATAAAACTCTTATGTATTTGATTTGAATTAAATTTAGTTTATATTATTGAGTTTTAGTTTCGTTGTGGTTGATTATTGATTCATTGGTATTTGAGTGCATTGATTGTTATTGTTCATAAATTAATTGCTTGTGTAGATCAAAGTCTAGCTAGCTTTGATTGAATTTGAGGGTTACAGCCGAGATCGAGAGATAACGTTGTAACACGCTCCATTAATTTATGATGTATGTTACGATTGAGATCGAGAGATGATATCGCATACGTGAGAACTTGGAATCGAGAGATTTAGAGTTATAAGGTTTTGATAATCTATGCAACTTTGAATTAGTAAATAGGTGCACGAGAGTTACTTATTCTAATTTATCGTTAGTTTCTTTACAGCTCGAGAGAGTGTATCGAATAATATCGAAAACCGTTCACCTTTAAAATCAATTGGTTGATAATTTGAGAATTCTATTGAATCATTAGAGATAACATAATTGAACGACGAGCTCGGTAATTTTCTCGAGTAACTTACCTTTGCATTTCCGGAACCATCCAATTCATTATTTCTAGTTTAAATCTTTATTCTTTAGTTTAATTTAGCTCTAGTTAATCAAACTTCTTAAATCGTAAGCTAAATATAATTTTATTAATCTTATTTGGTACTTATACATTAGTCCCTGTGGATTCGACATCCCGTACTTAAATTTTCACTATACTAAAACTTGACAACCGTGCACTTGCGGTCTAAGATCGCTAGATTGGATTAATTGTTTAAAATAAAAGCGATCAAGTTTTTGGCGCCGTTGCCGGGGACTAATCTGTATAATATCATACGAGATTAGTTAATTGTAATTTAGCCAATTTTATTATTGCGTTTTTGTTTTCTTTTTCTTTTTGTTATTTTCGAAAAAAAAATAAAAAAAAATATATATTATTTTATTTAAGTATGTTATTTGTTTTCTTGCGAGGTACTTGTGATGCTTCATTAACAAGTCTTCACAAGATTTGCCCAACAATTTTCAGAGCCGTTTTATTCGGCGTGGGAGAGATTCAATGAACTGGCAGACACATTCAGGTATCACAACTTTTCGAACTATACTCTTCTGCAACATTTCTTCAAAGGTTTGGATACACAGACACGAGGATGGGTATTCAGAGGAGCACTGGTGACTGGGAGTCCCCTGGTTGATAGAGTTGAGGACAGTGTATTACACCTGTTCAATGATATGGCGGACTTCGATTACCACTGGCATTGTGATCCTTCCTTGCAAGGTTGGAGTCACCAATACCCACCAGAGCCTCATGTGATATCTGTGGTACTCTATTTGATGATTTAAACATATTTGATTGTGGAACTGGTATAGTAGGAATGGTTTTAGTTGATCAATGAGTTGATCAACTGGCTTTTGAGAATTTAATGGTTTGGTTATTTTGAGAACATGGACAATACAGGGGATCCGGATGAGGATGATACCATCCAGGGAGTATCATTTAAATTCATGGCATTTACATTCTATAAAGTATGAACTGCAATATTATGATTATTGAATTGGTGGTATTGGTATGATCACCACGTGTGGGGGCTGTCTGTTGGGGCAGGTGATACAGGTGCAGCAGTAACTTTGGAGTTGGGCTCGGGCTGTCGATTTGAGGTACTTCCAAGATTGAAGTACCAGAGCTGATTGATTAAGTACGTAGCTCCAGAGTTGATATCGAGCGGTGCATGAAAAGTGCTTCCAGGATCGAAGTACCAATAACCGCATTCAGTAGAGTATCTTATACATTAGATACACATTTATTCATTGTGTGCTCTCATGTGAGTACGTTTTTACGTGTATATGGAATGTATAAATGGGTGATGGCTTTTCTCTCTTCATTTATTGTTTACAAGCAATTAAATACGGAATTGCTAAATGAACTGAGAGCATGCTAGTGTAATACGAGGGTGCATGCTATGTAAGTGATCTTGGTTGGGGAATTTGTTTATTATGTGGATCAAATGCAAGAAATTTTCTGGATAGTATATAATGTTATATATAATGTTATACTTGCATATGGCTTTTCTCCCATGATAATATGATTGGATGCACTAATGTTATGAATTAATACACTAATAACGGGTTAAGGGCACGGGGGTCCTTACAATAACAATGCATTAAATTATTTTTCAACATTCTACACATCAAAATCTAATGAAAATATAGAACTAGAGTTAGAAATATGGAAATAATGAGAGGCGTTTACTCCTCGCGTTGCTCCTTCATCCCGTCTCTTCTGATGTGTCTTCTCTTCAATGGTTTAATGTATGGATGGTTGGGGAAGATGAAGTGTGAAGGAGGCTGATTATTCTAGGTCAATTATGTGCCAAAAAAGTCACAAAAATGTCCAAGGCAATCCATATTTATAGTATGAGGAGTTTCACCAAGTTAGGATACAAAATAACCAATTTGGAAATAAAATCCTGAATTTTTCGAGTACGGGCGATCGATCGCTTCGTGAGTGGCGATCGATCGCTTCAATGATGCGATCGATCGCTTCCTCTGAATTTCAACAAATTGCGATTTCATCCCTTCTTTTTCGTGTTTTCTCGGTTTGGTCATTTTTCATCATTTATAGCTTAATTCCTTCAATTTTATGCATTTGGACCTGAATTCCTGAAATATACAAATATATACCAAAACACGTAATATTTTCCAGGAATCACTACAAAACACCCCTAATTTTATATCAAATTAAGTGTAAAATCACACTTACCATGCTCGTATGTTACACATACCTTATAATCCAATAGTAAGGGCCCATCCTTGCCTTAGCTCCGAGATTTAGTGAATTATACGCTATACACAGTTAATAACTCACAGTCAATTACGTGCACATAAACACATACTCAAGCACGTAGTAAACCTCCATATACATCATCCAACCATGATGATTAATCACAATTACTAAACTCTATATACCACTCAAGGCATCCAATTTTATTCTATGTTCATTGAGTTATCAATTAACTCGCTCGAGTAGTACATCTTATTTAAAGTTCAACTCAAGCCATTTCATTTAAACATGTAATATTTACATTGGAATGTAGGCACCACAATGAAAATCCAACAAACAAACCCTAATTCCAAAATCCCAACATTTTAACAAATTTTTAAAAACAACAAAACAAGGGCCGCGATCGATCACCGATTTCTCGCGATTGATCGCGAGATCTTACTGCCAAGCCATACAATTCCAAGATCGATCGTCGAGTCCCCGCGATCGATCGCCAGACCTCCCGTAATCTATCGGCAACTTTGAACGATCGATCGTCATCACTGTTCATCGTCTTCAAATTTCAGTGTAATGTCGCGATCGATCGGCGCCAACCCGTGATCGATCACGACCTGCGATTTTTCGAAATGTTTTTGCTTCAATGGTGTTTTTCACACCCGAACTCAAATCCAACACCCTTAACACTTCAAATACTGCATTATAACACAATAAAACACCAAAAACCTAAATTAACATTCCCTATTTCTTATGGTCATATTTATATACTTCTTGCTGTTGATTATGTTTCGAAATGGGTAGAAGCTATTGCTACCCGGACTGACGATTCCAAAGTTGTTACAGATTTTATCAAACATAACCTTTTTTCTAGGTTTGGAATCCCGAGAGCTATCATCAGTGATCGAGTTACACACTTCTGCAATAGGACGGTGGAAAGTCTTTTCAAGAAGTATCATGTCACCCATAAAGTCTCCTGACCGCTTATTTTTTAAATAGAAAATATTTCAAAGTGTAGTGTGAAGCAATTCTACCGCAAGTGCACGGTTGTCAAGTTTTAGTATAGTGAAATGAAAGTAAAGGTTGTCGAATCCACAAGGACTAATGTATAAGTACCAAATAAGACTAGCAAAATTATATTTAGCCTACGATTTAAACAGTGGTAGATTAATTTAAACGAAACTAGAACTAAAGCACAAGAATGAAATAAAATTGATCGGGTTGCGGATATGCAAAGGTAATTCGCTAGAGAAATTTATCTCGCTTTTCGTTCAACTATGTTCTCTCCAAAGATTCGTTTGAATAGGCATGTACCAAACAATTGATTCTTAAGGTGAAAGGTTTTCAATAATCTTCAATACACTCTCTCGAGCTGTAAAGAAACTAATATCAAATTAGAACAAGTCACTCTCGTGCACCTATTTACTAATCCAATATTGCATAAATCTTCAAAACCTCGTTACTCTAAATCTCTCGATTCAAAGTTCTCACGTATGCGATTTCATCTCTCGATCTCAATCTTAACATACACCATGAATTAATTTAGCGTATTATAACGTTATCTCTCGATCTCGGTTATAACTCATAGATTTCAACCAAAGTTAGCTAGGCTTTGATCTTAATAAGCATTTAATTACATAAGAACTCAATCCACTCAAACACAAACGAATCAATAAATGAAACACAATTTCACTAAAACTCAATAAAATAAACTAGATTCAATTCAAGTCAATTACATAAGAAGTTTAATCGTCTCTCGACCTCAAAAACATCAAATGAAAATGAAAATAAAATAAATCAAAGTTTAGAAATACGATAAACGGCTGGAATGAATCCGTGCGTTGCACCGTGATTTCTTCTCTTGCTCCTTCCTTGCACTCCGGAAATTGTTGGCTCAAGCTTGGACAAAGAACGGAGAAGATGTGTAAGGACCCCGTATACTTAACCCTTGATTAGCGTATTAATCATTATGTGTGGCACATGCTTTCAGTAAAATCATTCGGGAAACTCAGATGATACTTTACCATTGAATGGCAATTACAAAATTTTCTTTAACATGCAATGTTATAAGTTCATCATCCTAACAACAATAGACTCATAGAGTTCGCCCATTACCATCCCCATTACACCACTTTTTACATTGTGGACTTTTATAAAAATTTGGGCAGAGTCTCCCCATAAATAGAGCTATCCCGAAATAAAAGCACAACACATAACATAATTCCCGGCCAGGGAAAACATAATACTCATCAGAATACAGCAATATCAAGTAAATTCCCAGCCAGGGAAGACACCACACATATGACAACAAAAGTGGGTTTCAACACCCACAATACACCAATGACTCTCTTATCATTTAGCAATTCTACCTCTAATTGCATGCAACATAGAATGAAAGAGAGAAAGGCTCATGCCTTTATATACAACCCATATACAAGTATAATCTTGCTCACATGCGAGCATCATGAATATGTATATAACCCTCATGGGCATATAAGTACTCTATACGATACCGTGCTCCATCAAGCCCTGGTACCACGATCCTGGGAGTACATCCAATCAACAGCTCGAGCTCATCTCCAAAGCCATCGATGTACCTGTTCACCTGCCCCAACAGAGACAGCCCCCAACGGGGTGAGCATACCAATACCACAATTTCATAATCATAATGACATAATACATAATTTACGAAAATGTAAATATTGTGGAACATATGTGACACTTCCTGGATGGTGTCATCCTCATCCTAGCGTACCCCTGTAATAACCATGTTCTCAAAACAGATAAATCATCAAATCCTGAATATGTAGTTAATCATCATATTGGTTAACCCTAACCAGTTTCAAATTAACAACATTTCATAACATCTTTCTTTATCTGGCAATTATCATAATTCTAGATATCATATTGAGATTTCCTTAACTTCCGATACTAGTTAATCACTTCTCTGATTAACTACGTCTCTGTTCCTATTCATTACCAATAGGGAATAAAATACAGATATCCTAGATATCTAATCGAATACCACATTTTCATTTCTTACTTCAAAGTAGCGTCATACTACCGGTGTTCGCTCCGTAGCAACCACACCCATCATTTGCTCGCTTCATAGCGGCACCAAGCATTTCACCATGTGAATCAAAATAACGTAACCAAGTCCTGGTGCCATCATAGTAAAACATTTCATGTATTTTAAATCATGCATCGTACTTATAAAACATCATTTAAGCTATGCTCGTACGCTAAACGTACCTTAAATCCTCGAAGTCCGAGCCAAACCTTGCTCGAGTTCCATGCCCCGTGGAACGATGTGCTAAAACGATAAATAATTCACAATTATTTACGAACATGTAACCCATGCTCAAGCACATCCATAGCCCTCAAAATATTGTCAACACAAGACAATAAATCATTTAAAGGACCCGGGGCAGGGTACATGCAGGGAGGGAAAACGAATGCGACATATCGAAAAATTGCCCAAGAACACCTTCAATAATTCGAACCCTAGCATCACAATTCGAACCCAACCAAGCATCATAAATCATCTAAAACATGAATTAATCGATTAACAACAAGAATCATCATCCCCAAGCCAAAACCCCCAAATTTCGAACTCATCCCCTCAAACAACATGAAATTCGAACCAAAATCCTTAAATTCGAACACAATACCACCAAATCAGCAGGGAATAACATGAGAGGACGAAAAAGGGGTAAGGAAGGTTACCCATACGAAGATCGGAAAGAAATCGGACGAAAATCGAAGAACCCTAACTTTTGGGGATCGACGCATTCTGCCAAAATCCGAACGAGAAACGCGACCAAACTTCGAATTGCCGGAGGGGATAGCTGCGCCTCGACGAGACGAAGCCGGCGGCGGGTCGCACGCGCCGAACGGCGGCGGGACGGCGGCGGGCGAAGCGTTTTTGTGCGCGGGGGAGCTGTAGCAGACGGGATTCGGCGGGGAGAGAGAAGAAGGAAAGTTGGGGCTGAAAATGACTTTTTAATTAAAATCTCGGGTTCAATTGGTATTTATAGCAAAATACCCCGAAATACTAATAGCCCCACAAATACATCATGATTCATTAAAAATCATCTGTTTTCAAAAACTCTCTCTCTAACTCCAAAACCCCCTACCGGTGCTCACACAAGCACCCGAGATTCCGAGACACATCAAAAACCCAACTCTTAGGTTTTACACCGTAATGTGAATACAATCTCAACCTCGGGATCCAACGATCCCAACTACCCAAATAAACGAGCCCAGAAGGCCCAACATCGCGATTAAACTCCAAATCGCTACGTAAAACAACTTTAGGGGTTATTAACACTCCGGGATTAACACCTATAATCCCTGATCCTCACAATATCCCCCACTAAAAGAATTTCGTCCTCGAAATTTGCACCGGTGTATCACGTAACACCCGGGCTACACAACAACATGGAGCCATAACCTCGATTCTTGACCATAACAGAATCGTATTAATAAACGCGAGGATGCTTATCTCACATCAAACTCTAAAACAGAGCGACTTTACCAAAACCAACATATTACCCAAGAGGCAGACGTACCTCGATGCGGGTCATCCCAAAAGTCAGTCCCTCATGACTGCAAAACAACCGATACTTACGACTGTAGATCGGACAGTCATCCTTCGTTCCAATACAACCAGTAAGAACGCATCATAAATGACACCTCAACCGTGAGAACGTTGACCTCGTGTCAAACTCTGGAGTGGAATAGACTTCCAAATCCATCATAACGTCAAAGAGCGTCAGCGCAACTCAACGCTAACAATCCAAAAGCAGTTAGTCGACTGAAACTGCAAGGATTCGAATCGCTCCCGATTCCATCGTAGATATCATTCAATGACATCCCTATCATGACTCACGATGTCTAACATACATTGTTACGAGGGAAACACTAGTATTCCACGGTGTACACATACCAAACATGGTTTCCACTTTCAAACTTCCTCTATCGAAGGAGCAGTCGCATCATTGCAACTCAAATTGGGCAACTCACGGCCACAGATTCACACAAAAGACATCTCATAAGATGTCCACCTCCGGATATCCCAAGAACCACATCCTGGTCATAATTAAACAATCGAGACTCCACAGAGTTTCAAATTTGAAAGGTCATGCAATAAACCCATTGCATCCCAAATACATGGATCCCCAGATCGAATCAACGACGACTTGATGACTCTCTTGTTGGTACTTCAACATCATGAGCTGTCCCAGACAAGTCTCACCAAGATTTAAACATAAACGTATATACGTTTCAGTGAGGCATACACAACCTCAACTTCAAATGACGTGGTGACTACTAGAGTCCACCACAATCCACCTCGTATCACCTTACTGTTAGTAATCCTTAGAGCATACAACGCAGCGGAATAAAATTTTAGGATTACTAGCCGGCAGATCTATACATAGGGATTCATATCGGATTAGAGAATACATAAGAGTCTTACCCTTGTTGCGTGTTTGAAGCAGATTCCACGGAGCAGCACCACGTCCTACGCCTTCTCCGAGTCAATAGCAAAACTCGATGAGTTTTGCCTCAACGGTATCCACACGATCAAATCGGGTGAAGGGATGGTTTAATAAGAAGTTGCTAGACAAGTTATTAAACCGATACACTAAGCACGCTCGATTCACAATCGAAAGAACGGCCGGAATCCACCACAACACCCTTCGACTATCAAGCAAGCCGAGAGCAATTGGAGGAGGCGGCCGAATGCTTCTTCTTGTGTAGGTTTTGTGTTATGAAAATTGTCTTACTTTTAA
The DNA here is from genome assembly GCA_907163345.1 of Haberlea rhodopensis. NCBI lineage: Eukaryota > Viridiplantae > Streptophyta > Magnoliopsida > Lamiales > Gesneriaceae > Haberlea > Haberlea rhodopensis. The sequence continues at coordinate 3,485,962 of CAJQUN010000033.1, read as the reverse complement.
AAACCTTGTAATCATCTTTTATATAATTAATTAAAGGCTTTCATAAAGCCTCATGGGCTTAAGCCCATGATTTAATTAATCATCATGATTATTAATTAAGACTCCTCTTAATTATTTAATTCATCCCATGAATTTAATTTCCCTTCTCGCTTTAATCTTTTGTGCGACCCGATAGGATCTCGTAATGTTGGCAGTGACATAAAATCTCATTTTATGTCGCAAGCATTGAGCGGTATCTAGCAACACATCGATGCTACCCAAATTACAAGAATGTCAATGACTCGACATAACCTTTAGAACTTGTGATAATATTAATCATGTAACTTAATCCCTTTGTCCTTTGTGTTTAGATTGAACACGAGTCATGGAATAGTCATACTCGTATATCCAATCTTTATTTCTTGATCCCCAAGTAGAACTAGAATAAACGAATAAGCTCGATATCTCATATCGACTCATTCGAGCATGGCCATGCATTTTAGTTCTCACTTGATCAAGGGCCAAACACATCTCCTGTTATATAGGAGGGACAAATCCTATCTCGATCAGTCAACATCCCTCTACATAATTCGTAGTGTATCCAATAGTCGCCTTTATAGATTACCCTGTTACGGGTAACGTTTGACGATATCAAGATACATAACTCCTTATGTTGGGATCTCTGATGATCACAAGTCGTAAGGATTACATACATTATTATCACTATGAGAATTGCATATGACGATCATATAACTATCCATGTTGCATTCTCATGGTGGGTCTGTCCAGTACATCGTTCTCTAACATGTACCCATATGTTGATTTGATATCTCATATCAATGAACAATTCATCGATCAACATATACTAGTCTCTACGTATTATCATTATCCCTATTCATGATAATACTTGACTAGGGATATCTTTAAGAATAATACAATATTATTCTAAGGACATTAACATATATATTAATTCACAATGCACAGTTAAAAGAATAATATATAATAATGAATTGCCATTCATAAATCCATAAACATTGTATGTCTTAAACAATCATCTAATGACTTGTCTTAGGGCATATCCCAACAAATCTCCCACTTGCACTAAGACCACTCAGACATATACCTAATGCCTAGAGAATCGCTACACTCGAAAATTCTGTTTAAAATAATAGCGATCAAGTTTTTGAGTAGTTGTTTTTACTGAGTTCTGCTGTTCTCTTGCTACTACTGTTATGGCATGATATTTGAGAAGTGGTATGAAGTCGTTCTTGAGCATATTAAAGTTTTTTTTTGAAAATTGGGTTATTCATTACGAAATACATGAATGAAACTTGCAACTGTAATACATGATGAAAATAATCTCCATCTCAATTTGAGTCTTGAAAATTTTGACTTGTTGGTGAATATCTTGAGTTGAGTTAATATGTCAAAAATTGAGGAACATTTTGTTGCACGCCTGAGTCATGATTGAGTGAAATTTATATAGGAAAGTGAAAATTTCTGTGAACTATGATTTGTCTTGAGCATCTTAGAGTACTCTAGAATCTATTTGAAGGCACTTTGAGGCGAAATTCTATAATTATGAACTAGACTTGGATATGATTTAGGCGATCATTGGAACGTTTGAGCCTTTCGAGCTTACCTTGTCTAATTATACCACTAGTGTCCCCCTTTGAGCTTAAATGAATAAGAATGGAAATTAGCCCCCATTCAACAATTTTTTGGCAAACTCATTTATACCCTCCTTTATGAGCCTAAATGAAAAAACTTTTATCCTTACCTAAAGAGAGTTTAATGATTCTCATTGGATGCACATGAATTGCTACATTTGGATGAGCTTAGCGATGAAAAAAAAAAAATGATAAATGAGAAAAGAAAAAGATAGATAAAGCCTTGAGAAAAAGTGATTAAATAAGACCCAAAGTGGCCAAGGCTAAAAGAAAAAGAAGAGAAGCTCATTTTTGTGCTAGAACTTTGAACATTACATGCTTATACTCTCTACTTTGTGATATCCTATCTTTTCTTTGAAGCCAACACCTAGGCCTAACACTACAATCTTAAAAAGACCTATTGATCCAAGTCTAGGGAATAATTACATTAGTGGAGAAGTGCTTGAAAAGTAGACTTATGGAGTACTTGATAGTAATCTTGCCTTTGAGTTTACTAGCAGAATCTGATCTTAAAAATATAGATGAAACTCAAGATTGACAATAACACACACACACGTTCCAATTTTGCGAGGTATTGCTTGGCATCGGAGAAAACACTTCTTGTTGATTTTTGGATTGACTCTTGTTGATGTGTTAGCGAGATTTCTGAGCTGTTACATTTGAGTTGTTAAGTTAATTCTGTTAAAGTATTGATGATAAACTCTACAGTCTGATTTCATTGCTTGCTCGAGGACGATCAAATCTAAGTTTGGGGGAGTTGATAAGTGTGAATTTTACACTTATTTTGCTATGTTTTTGTATTGATTTTCGTATTGATTCCTGGATGATTTTACGCTTTTTGGTATATTTTTGTGTATTTCAGGAATCTAGGTCCAATGGGATAAAAGTGGAGGAAATAAGCCAATAATGTTGAAAAAGGACCAAACCGAGCGAAGACGTGAGAAAATGGACTGAAATCTCGAAGGAGGAATTTTTATACAGCTCGCGATCGATCGGCAATGACATCGCGATCGATCGCCGAGCTTTAAAGAGTGGTGCTGAACAGAAGACATTGGCGATCGATCGGCAAGAATTCGCGATCGATCGCCAATGTACAGTGAAGACTCGCGATCGATCGCGAGGGAACCAAGATCGATCGCGGATTTCCTTATTTTGGCTATCAACGTCCAGTAGAGAATGAAGATTGATCGCGGAAGAACGAAGATCGATCGCGGAATAAGAGTTTTTGGAAAAATAAAGACTTTCCATGTTTGGTTCAAAGGGGACTCTTGGCTACACATGTTAAACCTATATATCAGAAGAAGGGACGATTTGGAGAGGACTTTTGCCCACTTTTACACAAACCTAGCAGCCCCTCCTCCATCCAAAGCACCACCACAATTCATTGAAGAGCAAGAGCAACGCAAGGAACGGAAGAACGGAGCAACGCACGGAGCGATTTCTCGATACATTATCATCTGTTGGTACTTTGCATATTTTAACATCTCCCCTTTCAACGATTTCTCGAATGAAATGGAAACGCCTAAGTATGTGCTTGGATCTTTGGTGAGATCTTGGTTCCTTAGCCAATGCGATCGCTCCATTGTTGTCACAATAGAGTTCTATCGGATCTTTAATGTTAGGCACCACTCCAAGTTCAGAAATGAACTTCCTCATCCAAACAGCCTCTTTTGCTGCATCCGAGGCAGCAATATACTCAGCTTCCGTTGTAGAATCGGCTACTGTTTCTTGCTTTGAACTCTTCCAGCTCACAGCACCTCCATTTAGGCAATACACATATCCAGATTGCGATCGAAAATCATCTTTGTCGGTTTGGAAGCTAGCATCAGTGTAACCCATTACATTGAGCTCTTCCTCACCTCCATAAATCATGAATGTATCCTTAGTCCTTCTCAAGTACTTCAGGATGTTCTTGACAGCAATCCAGTGACCTTCACCTGGATCAACTTGATATCTGCTCGTCATGCTCAAAGCATACGATACATCGGGACGAGTACATATCATGGCATACATGATAGATCCAATAGCTGACGCGTATGGAATTTTACTCATGCGTTGTCTCTCATCTGGTGTTGAAGGACACTGTTCCTTCGAGAGATAAATACCATGTGTCATAGGCACGAATCCTTTCTTGGATTCTTGCATGCTAAACCTTTTAAGCACCTTGTCTATGTATGTACTGTGACTTAGACCAAGAAGCCTTCTCGATCTATCTCTATAGATCTTGACTCCTAATACATAGGTGGCTTCTCCTAAATCTTTCATCGAAAAGCAGTTCCCTAGCCAAATCTTTACAGATTGCAAGGCAGGGATATCATTTCCAATAAGAAGTATGTCATCTACATACAACACTAGGAAAATGATTACGCTCCCACTGACCTTCTTGTAGACACAAGGTTCATCTTCCTTTTTGATAAAACCAAACTCTTTGATTGCATCATCAAAACGAAGATTCCAACTCCGAGAAGCTTGCTTCAATCCATAAATGGATCGTTGTAGCTTGCATATCTTTCCAGCATCCTTTGGATCGACAAAACCCTCGGGCTGTGTCATGTACACATCCTCGAGCAGATTTCCATTAAGGAAAGCTGTTTTGACATCCATCTGCCAGATTTCATAATCATGAAATGCAGCTATTGCAAGCAAGATCCTTATGGATTTAACCATGGCCACTGGTGAAAAGGTTTCATCATACTCAATACCATGAATTTGTTTGAATCCTTTTGCAACCAGCCGACCTTTATAGGTTTGTACGTTACCATCCATATCGGTCTTTTTCTTGAAAATCCATTTGCACCCTATGGGTCGTACCCCTTCAGGTGGATCAACCAAAGTCCATACTTGGTTTGCATACATGGATTCCATCTCAGATTTCATGGCCTCTTGCCATTTCTCAGAATCATTTCCCATTATAGCTTGTTGATAAGATGACGGCTCATCCTCATCAATAAGTAGTAAGTCACCTTGTTGAGTCACAAGAAATCCATATCTCTGTGGCTCCCGGTGTTCTCTTACAGACCTACGCTGGGCTTGTGTCTCTTGAGCAGGTACTTCTTCCACAACAGTTTGTGGTGCCTGCTCTGTTTCCATCTCAATCTCAGGTTCAGTGTTTTCTTGTGGTTGAACTTCACTAAGTTCTATTTTTCTCCCACTGGTTTTTCTAGAGATAAATTCTCTTTCAAGAAATACACCAGTCCGAGCAACAACTACTTTGTTCTCGGTGGGATAGTAGAAATAGTATCATTTCATTTCCTTAGGATATCCCACAAATAAACACTTATCAGATTTGGGTCCAAGTTTGCTAGTGGCGTGACGTCTAACGAAAGCCTCACAACCCCAAATCTTCATAAAAGACATACTAGGACGCTTCCCAGTCCATATCGCATATGGTGTCTTTTCCACTGATTTAGATGGAACACGGTTCAGTAAGAAAATCGCTGTTTCTAGAGTGTGTCCCCAAAACGATATCGGAAGATCTGCATGACTCATCATTGATCTAACCATGTCTAACAAGGTTCGATTTCTCCTCTCGGATACACCATTCCATTGTGGAGTATACGGAGGAGTGAGTTGTGGGACTATCCCACACTCCTTTAGATAGTCATGAAACTCTTGGCTTAAGTACTCTCCTCCTCGATCTGATCGAAGGATTTTGATACTTTTGCCAAGTTGGTTTTGTACTTCATTCTTGAAATCTTTGAACTTTTCAAAGGTTTCATGTTTATGTTTCATTAGGTACACATACCCATATCTACTGAGGTCATCAGTAAATGTAACGAAGTATTGAAAACCACTTCTAGCTGGTGTACTTATTGGTCCACATACATCACTATGTATTAGTCCCAATAAAACATTTGCCCTTTCAACATGTCCCTTGAAAGGGGCTTTAGTCATCTTGCCCATTAAACAAGATTCGCATGTTTCATATGATTCAAAATCAAATGAATCTAATATTCCATCCTTATGGAGTTTAGTTATGCGGTTCTCGTTTATGTGGCCCAAGCGACAGTGCCAGAGATAAGTCGGATTACAATCATTATTTTTAATCCTTTTAGTATTTATGTTATAGATAGGCATATCAAGATTCAATACATAAAGACCATTCACCATTTGTGCACTAGCATAAAACATATCATTTAAATAAATAGAACAACAATTGTCCTTTATTATAAATGAAAAACCATACTTGTCTAAACAAGAAATAGAAATAATGTTTTTAGTAATTGAAGGCACAAAATAACAGTCTTTTAAAATCAGTGATAAACCAGAAGGTAAAGCTAAATGATAATCTCCTATAGCTAATGCAGCAACTCTTGCTCCATTTCCAACTCGGAGATCAACTTCACCTTTCGCCAATGTCCTACTCCTTTTGAGATCCTGCACATTTACACAAATGTGAGATCCACATCCAGTATCTAATACCCATGATGAAGAAGTAGATAAATTGACTTCTATAACAAAAATACCTGAAGCGGAAGTCACACTTCCTTTCTTTAGATCCTCCAGATATACTTTGCAGTTTCTTTTCCAATGGCCGGTCTCACCGCAATGGAAACAGTTCCCTTCCTTTGCTATCCCTCCCTTTGGCTTCAGTGCGTAAGACTTTGGCTTAGATTTAGCAAAGACCTTCTTTGCTTTCTTGTTGCCTTTAGCTTTGGCCCTTCCTTTGCCCTTATTCACAATAAGGACATTTGTGGCCTTAGTCTTCTTAGTATTTGCTTCATATGTTCTCAACATACCAAGCAACTGGGGTAGAGCCTTTTCCATGTCAGTCATATTGTAATTAACTACAAATTGACTGAAGCTCTCAGGCAACGATTGCAAGATTACATCGGTGGCCAACTCTTGGTCCAATGGAAAACCTAGCTTGTCCAGATTCTCAATGTACCCAATCATCTTGAGCACATGAGTTCCAACTAAGCTTCCTTCTACCATCCTGCACTGAAATAACGCCTTAGAGACGTCATACCTCTCTTGTCTTGCTTGCTGTTGGTACAACTGCTTTAAGTGTTCGATCATATCGAACGCCTCCATTTCCTCATGTTGCTTCTGAAGCTCAGAGTTCATGGTGGCAAGCATGAGGCACCCAACATCAAGTGCGTCACTCTGATGCTTCTTGTAAGCATCTTTTTCAGCTCTTGTAGCTGTTAGGGGAGGTTCCTCAGCGGGCAAGGGTTCCTCAAGGACATATTGTTTCTTTTCTTGTTTGAGGACTATCCTCAAGTTCCTATGCCAGTCTAGGAAATTTGTCCCATTTAATTTGTCCTTCTCAAGGACCGATCGCAGTGATAAAGTGCTAGTAACGTTGTTAGTTGCCATGGATATCTACAATATAAATATGCAAAATAAGTTTATGATTTAAATCATTTAACATGGTCTTATATTAAATGATACTCCCACTATTTTGTTTGAAAAATATCAACCCTCGAAACCTTTAGTGGGCCAAGATCCATATTTCGCCTAATCTTGAGTTAGCTTTGGCTAATCGCCCAAGACTCGGTTATTTAGGTAGACAACACTTTGTCAATTATATCACATATAATTCTTGGATAGTTGGACGAACAACACTTTGTTCAATTCATCAAATGAATTATAATCCAACCCATGCCTCTAGGTTCCCAATCCTATTGAGATAACCTAGTTAAGTCGTACCCAATTAAAGTATAACGGATATCACTTTTATCCTTTCGCGCCTTACTAAGATTGCCACGGTGCTTTGCTTTGGCAAACCCACACATGTACAATCGAAGTTATTGACGAGTACTTTTAATTTTGGAAGGCATCTAAAACTTAATATTTTAGAGGGATTTATTGATCTCATGATTAATTTGATAATTTAAAATATGTCCACTACATATAGTTGTATACATATCTACATATATGTGTAATACTATTATCAAACTAAAACATAAGATAAATCATGCATCAACATACATAATTAAACGTGACATGGTTATAGCCCCTACTAATGATTTTCTCAAGCCAATGAGAAAATCCTATGAGTCAACCTAAGGTAACTTCACAAGCACCTTCCTTGGCTCCAATTTGTGAATGGCCTCCTCATCCCGGCACGATGCTCCATCTTCCTTGATCACCATCAATAAAATAAACTACACTATTTACAAGATATAGAATTCCTCGATTCACATTCGAGGGGAACATAGGGGAGGGATTACATTTAGAATAAAATAGAGAAAGGCACGACACGCAGGTCGTATTATAAATTACAAACATCCACAAATCCTATCTAATAGGTCAAAGGGCTATAACCACGCACCATGCTCAAACAACACATAAAGCATGCATTAACATTTAATTAATTAAATTCTAAACATTTTAAATTTAATTCTAATTAAAACTGTAAAATAATTTTTGAAAAATTATCGTACGCTCGGGACATCACATGCCACGAACTAAAGCGACTAAAGCTCGAACCACCATGGTTCGAACCACAACAACTCGGCTGGACCATTGATGGGCTTAGGGTTCGAAACCCTAGCCCATGGCCGAGCCAAGCTCGAGCGGCGGCGGCGCTAGGGTTCCAAACCCTAGCCGCCTCGCACCATCTTTATTTTTTATCGAGCCAACTTGCTTGAAACAACGAAATTTATGAGCCACAAGCTACGATCCAACCATGGACGGTTCATGACGGTGACGGCTTAACCATCTCGAGCCAAGGGTTCGAAAAACCCTAGCCCTCATGTGGTGTAGCCGTCGACCCTCATAATTCCGTGGACCATGATCGAACCAACTTGCACCTTCTCAATACTTTATCGAGCCAATAGAGTTCAAAACCCTAGATTGTGTGACGGCTTGACCCATGCACGAGCCAGGGTCCGAACCCTAGCCCTTATTCGGCGGCTACATGGCCATGCACGAGCTTATGGGTTCGAAACCCTAGCTCATGCGGCGGCCGTGAGCCAAGGTGACTAGGGTTCGAAACCCTAGCCATCCTTTGGTGGCTGCCGTGAGCCATGCATGGGCTAACCCCTCGATTTTACGCTTTCGTGTATCATTGATAAGTGTGAATTTTACACTTATTTTGCTATGTTTTTGTATTGATTTTCGTATTGATTCCTGGATGATTTTACGCTTTTTGGTATATTTTTGTGTATTTCAGGAATCTAGGTCCAATGGGATAAAAGTGGAGGAAATAAGCCAATAATGTTGAAAAAGGACCAAACCGAGCGAAGACGTGAGAAAATGGACTGAAATCTCGAAGGAGGAATTTTTATACAGCTCGCGATCGATCGGCAATGACATCGCGATCGATCGCCGAGCTTTAAAGAGTGGTGCTGAACAGAAGACATTGGCGATCGATCGGCAAGAATTCAGCGATCGATCGCCAATGTACAGTGAAGACTCGCGATCGATCGCGAGGGAACCAAGATCGATCGCGGATTTCCTTATTTTGGCTATCAACGTCCAGTAGAGAATGAAGATTGATCGCGGAAGAACGAAGATCGATCGCGGAATAAGAGTTTTTGGAAAAATAAAGACTTTCCATGTTTGGTTCAAAGGGGACTCTTGGCTACACATGTTAAACCTATATATCAGAAGAAGGGACGATTTGGAGAGGACTTTTGCCCACTTTTACACAAACCTAGCAGCCCCTCCTCCATCCAAAGCACCACCACAATTCATTGAAGAGCAAGAGCAACGCAAGGAACGGAAGAACGGAGCAACGCACGGAGCGACATCCTCGTTATCTTAGTATTTCTGAACTTATTAATTTTTATATCAGATTTTGATGTTGAATTTGTTTAAAGACATATTTATGCATTATAATTTGATTATGGTTGTTGGCTAAATTCTTTGTCAAGACATAGGGGATCCCATGTTTGAACCCTTGAGTTAATTAACGGTTTTGATTTAATTTCTATGATCTTTGCGCATAATTTATGTTGTTAATGCTTGTAAAAGATTAGCTACCTTTTGCATGATATTGGTAATCGTAATTGAATTGACCATAGGAGATTACGATACGACGTAGTAAATTAGGCCGTGGGTTTTAGGTTGAGACGGACCAAGTAAAATCTAGCACACGTGTGATAGCAATAGATTTACCAAAATCGAAGGCTAGTAGTTTTCACAAAGCGTTTTTCGGTATTAATTATTCAATAAAGACACGGGAGTGATTTATTGTAGGTTAATGCTAGACTCGTTATAACCGGACCAAGGTATAACGAATGAAATAGGAAAACTCGTCACCCTAGAACATAGAACATTGAATCTTAATTAATAGACAACTTTTGGGGGATTACATGGGTGAACCGACGTCTTGATAATTCGTTTATAAATTCTCTTCAATCATCCATCACTGCTGTTTAGGTTAATTTTGTGCTTAAGTCAATTTAGTTTAATAATCACTCCTTAATCGTAGGTTAAATATAGTAATTCTAATCAATCGTGGTAATTGCTACTAGTCCCTGTGGGTACGACACTCCTTACTTTTAAATCCTTATACTAAAACTTGACACCGTACACTTGCGGTATAGAATCGCTACACTCGAAAATTCTGTTTAAAATAATAGCGATCAAGTTTTTGGCGCCGTTGCCGGGGACTAGTTTAAGTAATATCATAAGAGATTAGTTGACTATAATTTAGCCATTTTTTCTTTTATAATTATTTTTTTTCGGTTTATACGATTTCATTACTGTTATTCCTTCGTGTGTTGAATTTTGCAGGGAGTTGTCTTTGTAGTGCATGCTACGAAGTGACAGACCTATATTAGAGCCACTCGACTTAGAGATTGAACGAACTTGCAGAAGACTTCGGAAAGCAACAAGAGAGATGGCTGAGAACAATCGAGAGAATGGTGAACAACATAATGATGAAGTGCCAATTATAAGGTCCATGATGGACTATGCACAACCATCTTTTCAAGGCACTATGTCCAGCATCACAAGACCAAGGATCCAAGCTAATAACTTCGAGATCAAGCCTGCCATAATTCAGATGATTCAACATTCTGTGCAATTCGGAGGATCGCATACTGATGATCCTAATGCTCATATCTCCAACTTTTTGGAGATATGCGACACATTCAAGCACAATGGCGTCAGTGATGACGCCATCAGGTTAAGACTTTTTCCTTTTTCTTTAAATGATAAAGCTAAGAGTTGGTTAAATTCATTGCCTGCAGGATCGATCACTACTTGGGAGGGGATGGCTCAAGCCTTCCTATCAAAATACTTTCCCCCTTCCAAGACAGCTAAGATGCGCAATGATATCACAACATTCATGCAACATGATCCGGAGACACTGTACGAAGCTTGGGAGCGCTTCAAGGATCTACTTCGAAGATGCCCACATCATGGCCTTCCGATTTGGCTTCAGGTACAAACATTTTACAATGGTTTATTTTCTGCTAATAGATCTATGATTGATGCAGCAGCAGGAGGTACCATTATGAGAAAGTCACCCGATGAAGCTTTCACACTCTTGGAAGAGATGGCATCCAACAGTTACCAGTGGCAGTCCGAAAGGAATGTGCCCAAAAGACCAATTGGGATGCATCAAGTAGATGAAGTGACATCAATACAAGCACAACTGGAAGCTTTGAACAAGAAGATGGACAGTTTGAGCATGACAGCCATGCAAGCTCAAGTGATCACGTGCGATTTATGTGGAGGCAACCATCCAAGCACGGAATGTCAGGCAGGTAACCCATTTATGCTATCTAATGAACAAGCGAATTTTGTAGGAAATAGACCACCACAGGGTAACTCATACTCCAACAACTATAACCAACCGTGGAGGAATCATCCGAACTTTTCTTGGTCCAACCAAAAGAATGTCTTGAATCCACAACCTCCACCGGGTTATCCACCGAAGCCGAGTATGGAAGAGTTGCTAACTAAGTTCATGACGATGACGGAGAATAGGATGCAAAATCAAGATGCATCAATTAAGAACTTGGAAACTCAAATGGGGCAAATGGCAAATATGTTAGCGGGAAGAGCACCAGGAAGCTTACCAAGTGATACGGAAAAGAACCCCCGAGAGCAAGCCAAGGCGATCTCATTGAGGAGTGGAAAAGAAATTGGATCACAAACTGAAGATCGGGACGATGAGCACGTAGTTGAGTTGAAAGGTGAGAATGACATTCAGACACGTGAAAATGGTGAGTCTACTCCTACTACTGCACCTATCGCACCACCCAAGAAGGTACATATCCCTCCCCCATTTCCTGCTGCATTGAAAAGGGCAAAGGTAGATGCTAGTTTTGCTAAGTTCTTAGAAATTTTTAAGAAATTACAAATAAATATTCCATTTGCTGATGCTTTACTTCAAATGCCTAGCTACGCTAAGTTTTTGAAAGATATTCTGTCGAATAAGAGGAAATTGGGTGAGCATGAGACGATTAAATTAACTGAGGAGTGTTCTGCCGTTGTCCAAAACAAACTGCCTCCTAAGTTGAAAGATCCAGGGAGTTTTTCTATACCTTGCACAATTGGGTCTATTTCATTTACAAAATCTTTATGTGATTTAGGTGCGAGTATAAATCTTATGCCTTTGTCAATTTTCAGGAAGTTGGGACTTGGTGAGCCAAAACCGACCACGGTTTCTTTGCAATTGGCAGATAGGTCTGTGACATACCCACGAGGAATCATAGAGGATGTCCTAGTGAAGGTCGATAAATTCATCTTCCCGGCAGATTTCCTTGTGTTAGATATGGAAGAAGATGCTGACACACCACTGATCTTAGGAAGACCATTCCTTGCTACTGGAAAGGCACTTATAGATGTCCAACAAGGGAAGTTGATCCTCCGTGTAGGGGAGGATCAAGTCACTTTCAACGTTTTTAAAGCTTTAAAACACCCACATGACGAGCATATGTGTTTTAGTGTTGATATTATTGATGTGTTATCTGCTAATGTGTTTAAGGGAACACACAAGGATGAATTGGAAGCATGCTTGGTAGAGGACATTGAAAAGCTGGGCGAGACCGTCGAGTTGAAAGAGACGGTCGTTTATTTGAACGCCAATATTCCCCATAATAGGCGTGTGCGGAACAACCTAGGCGAGTTGGGTGAAAGGGACATGAAGCCACAAAAGCCCTCCATTGAAGAACCACCAACTCTTGAACTCAAAACCCTCCCTCCTCATCTCAAGTATGTTTATTTAGATTGTAGTGAGTCATTGCCTGTAATTGTCTCTTCGTCTTTGACAGGTATAAACGAAGACAAACTACTTAGGATTTTGAGGGAGCATAAGAAAGCATTCGGGTGGAAAGTAGCGGACATAAGAGGGATAAGCCTATCAACATGTATGCATAAGATATTGATGGAGGATGCTTACAAACCCGTGGTTCAACCACAACGCAGGTTAAACCCAAAGATGCAAGAAGTGGTGAAGGCTGAGGTCATCAAACTGCTGGATGCAGGTATTATCTATCCCATTTCTGATAGTGCATGGGTTAGTCCTGTGCAATGTGTACCCAAGAAAGGAGGTATGACTGTCGTTAAAAATGAGAACAATGAATTGATCCCTACTAGAACAGTCACAGGCTGGCGCGTCTGCATTGATTATAGAAAGTTAAATGACGCCACCCGTAAAGACCATTTTCCCCTTCCATTCATTGACCAAATGATAGAGCGTCTAGCAGGGTATGATTTCTATTGTTTTCTAGATGGCTATTCTGGGTATAATCAAATAGCTATTGCACCTGAGGACCAAGAGAAGACTACCTTCACTTGTCCTTATGGTACATTTGCTTTTAGGAGAATGCCATTTGGATTGTGTAATGCGCCTGCTACGTTTCAAAGATGTATGATGTCTATTTTTCATGATATGGTTGAACAATTCTTAGAGGTCTTTATGGATGACTTTTCTGTCTTTGGGGATTCTTTTGATGCTTGCTTAAATAATCTTGATTTAGTACTGACAAGGTGTGAAGAGACGAATTTGATTCTGAATTGGGAGAAATGTCATTTCATGGTACAAGAGGGAATAGTCTTGGGACACAAAATATCCCACAAGGGTATGGAGGTGGACCGAGCAAAAATCCAGGTGATACAGGAACTACCTCCACCAGTATCAGTGAAGGGGGTTCGAAGCTTCCTAGGCCATGCAGGCTTCTATAGGAGATTTATTAAAGATTTTTCAAAAATTTCAAAACCACTCTCCCATTTACTGACTAAAGATGCACCTTTTGATTTTAATCTTGATTGTATGCAGGCGTTCGAGACATTAAAGGAGAAGTTGATAACAGCACCTGTGTTGGTAGCACCGGATTGGGATACGCCTTTTGAGTTGATGTGTGATGCGAGTGACACAGCTGTCGGAGCAGTATTGGGACAAAGACGGAATAAGGTATTTCATACTATTTACTATGCTAGTAGAACTTTAAATGAGGCACAACAAAATTATGCCACCACTGAGAAAGAACTGCTAGCAGTAGTATTTGCATTTGATAAATTTCACTCTTATCTCTGTCTATCCAAAGTAATTGTGTACACTGATCACTCGGCACTTAATATCTTCTTGCTAAGAAAGATGCTAAACCACGTTTAATCCGATGGATTCTCCTATTGCAAGAATTTGATTTAGAAATTAAAGATAAGAGGGGTGTTGAGAATGTTGTAGCGGACCATTTATCTAGGATTGATAATATGGTGGAAAAACATGATAATGAACTGGAAGAAATCAATGAAAAATTTCCTGATGAACAGCTGTTCCAAGTTCTTGCACTACCATGGTATGCCGATTTTGCAAATTATCTGGTTAGTGGTATCCTCCCACAAATGACCTTCTATCAGAAGAAGAAATTCTTATCTGATGTTAAACACTACATGTGGGAGGATCCATTGTTGTTTAAAGTTTGTGCAGACAACATGATCAGGAGATGTATACCAGAGGAGGAGATGGCATCTATTATGAGCCACTGTCATGACCGAGAGGTAGGAGGCCACATGGGTCCAACAAAAACTGCTGCCAAGGTACTTGAATCGGGTTTTTACTGGCCTACCTTGTTTAAAGATGCATACAGGTATGTATCCACTTGTGATAAATGCCAAAGAACGGGCAACATTTCTAGGAGACATGAAATGCCTTTAAACAATATGCTTGAATGCGATTTATTTGATGTTTGGGGCATCGATTTCATGGGACCATTTCCAGTTTCATGTTCTAATTATTACATACTTGTCGCTGTGGACTACGTTTCAAAATGGGTTGAGGCTGAAGCTTCACGCACGAATGATGCTCGAGTGGTAGTAAAATTTTTGAAAAAGAACATTTTTACTCGATTTGGCACTCCTCGAGCAATCATTAGTGACGGTGGGTCACACTTTTGCAATAAACTCTTTGAAAAACTTTTGAGCAAATATGGTGTCACCCACAAGGTTGCAACACCTTACCACCCACAAACATGTGGACAAGTAGAGGTTTCTAATAGAGAAGTGAAACAGATTTTGGAAAAATCGGTCAATACGTCTAGAAAAGATTGGTCATTGAGGTTAGATGATGCTTTATGGGCATATAGGACGGCATTTAAAACACCTATTGGTACATCACCATATAGGTTAGTTTTTGGAAAAGCATGTCATCTTCCTGTCGAGCTAGAACACAAGGCATTCTGGGCAATAAAAAATCTGAATTTTGATTTAACTGTTGCAGGTGAAAAACGACTCCTACACTTAAATGAAATGGATGAGTTTAGAAACCAAGCCTATGAGAATGCCAAGATCTATAAAGATAAAACAAAAAAATGGCATGATGCTAAGCTTAGCCAGCGTGATTTCAAGGAAGAGGATTTGGTCCTGCTTTTTAACTCAAGATTGAGACTCTTTCCGGGTAAGTTGAAGTCTCGATGGCAAGGACCATTCACTATCACAAGGGTATTTCCATCCGGGGCGATCGAGATCAACGATCCGACAAAAGGCACATTCACAGTCAATGGACAGCGGCTGAAGCACTATCATGGACATGATTTCAGTCCGCCTACTGTTGTCCATTTTGACTCCTAAATTGATGTTGGTAATAAGTCCAGCTTGGGACTATAAATTAAGAACACCATTTTCCTCCCTTTTCCTTGTTTTTATATTTTTTAGTTAGAATTTATTTTGTTTGCAATTTTGTTTCAAGGATTGACTCCATGTGTTAATTTTGCAGAGTTGGTGGAGAAGAGCGAATCTCGAGAGCAAAAATGTTGAAAAAAAAAAAAAAAAAAAAAAAAAAAAAAATTCGGACAGTGTGTTTTGGCGATCGATCGCCATACCATCGCGATCGATCGCCAAGTCCAGAAAAAGAAAAAAAAAATATTTTTAAAAAGTGGCGATCGATCTCCATAACTCGAGATCGATCGCCCCATTCCAGAAGACTCTCGCGATCGATCGGAGAGAACTCACGATCGATCGCGAGGTCACAAATTTCGTTTTTTAAAAATCAACATCAGCATTTTTCACACACTACACACACTCAAATTCGAAACCCTCCCCCAAATTCCCCAATTTTCCTCAAAATTTTTCCAATCCATCTTCAATCCTTCAATTTTCTTCAAGATTTTCGATACATATCTTCAATTCTAACATCAAGCCTCAATCTTTCACAGGAATTAGCAAGAGAAAAGGAGTTTTTGAGCACCCTCCACTACAATTTGAAGCTATGGAAAGCTAAGGACTATCACTACCAAATTTTCGAAATTTGTGGAGGTATTTTGGCTTTGCTATACATGGTCCATGAATTGATTGATAATTAAGTGTTGGGGTGTCAAGTTCTCAATATTTTGAATTGTACGTTGGTGAAGTTGGAATTGTATGATCTTGTTAAGTTTGGGGGAAAATTGAAGAGCTTCTTGAGGTTTATTGTGTGGTTGGGTTAGTCACCTAACTTGGATAGGTGGTTGGAGGATTTGTGCTTGCTCTATTTCTTGTATTGGTTGGTAGGGGTGTTGGTATCTTTGATTCTCGAAATGGCACCGAAGCGCAAGCCAAAGCAGGCTGTTCCCGCTCCTGAGGAGTTTGACTCCTCCAAGTTCATCAGTAATGCAGCTGCAAAGTTTTATGCAGTATATCGGAAGAAAAAGGTGATACGGGAACGGGGAATGAATACGGACAAGCTCGGCTGTGCTGTGATCCAAGAGGCACTCCGGCGAGAGTGGTACTCTTTTGTTCGCCAACCACAAGATGCAGTGGTTCCTTTAGTCCGGGAGTTCTACTCCAACCTCCGGGCACAGAACCAAATTGACGCCAACGTTGCCTCAGTACGGCAACAACCAGTTCTCTTTGATTCAAAGGCGATCAATGCACTTTATAACATGCCCAACATCCCGGAGGATGACTATACTATTTATTGCCGGGATCACGTTGATTTGGATGTTGTTTTGTCAACCATATGTTTAGAAGGAACACAGTGGCGACTGAACGCTGACGGAAAGCCACAGCTTCTACTGATATCAGATCTGAAGGAGGAGCCCAAGGCTTGGTTTTCATTTATCGTAGCTCGGGTCATACCATCAACCCACACATCGGAAGTTACAAAGGACCGAGCTATACTGGTATACGCCATAGTTACCGGACTTACGATCGATCTCGGACGTCTTGTCGAGGCCACTATCCGGAACTACATTCGAGGCCCTCCCACTTCTGGTTTGCCATGCCCCTCCACGATCACCACTTTATGCCAGCATGCGGAAGTTGTCTGGGACTCCGCAGAAGAGGCCGTTCCACCAAAGGCATTACTTGTGGTCGATCATCCTGCACCAGCCACAGTCAGACGGTTGGCACAATCACGACCTAGTAGCAGCCACCTTCCTGGACCATCATCATCTGCTGCTACAGTGCCTACTTCCATTACGATGGAATCCCTCCATCATGAGTTGCAGGAGATACGACATGAACTCCAATGGGGCCACCAACAACTATATCAACAAAACATGGAGTTCGTGCAGTATCAGGTGGCGTGGAATTCCGCTTTAGCACAGGGGTTCCCGAACATTCCATTCCCACCACAGCCTACAGTCCAGCCATTCCAGCCATACCAGCATTACCAGCCATACGAGCCACACCAGCCACAGGAACCATATTACCCAGACCCTCCACCAGAGCGGGAAGATGAGGACGACGATCACTGACGATCGTCGTCGAGGTATGTGTTTTGCTACTGCACTTATTGTTTTTGTACATTGAGGGCAATGCACATACTAAGTTTGGGGGAGTAGTTGTTTTTACTGAGTTCTGCTGTTCTCTTGCTACTACTGTTATGGCATGATATTTGAGAAGTGGTATGAAGTCGTTCTTGAGCATATTAAAGTTTTTTTTTGAAAATTGGGTTATTCATTACGAAATACATGAATGAAACTTGCAACTGTAATACATGATGAAAATAATCTCCATCTCAATTTGAGTCTTGAAAATTTTGACTTGTTGGTGAATATCTTGAGTTGAGTTAATATGTCAAAAATTGAGGAACATTTTGTTGCACGCCTGAGTCATGATTGAGTGAAATTTATATAGGAAAGTGAAAATTTCTGTGAACTATGATTTGTCTTGAGCATCTTAGAGTACTCTAGAATCTATTTGAAGGCACTTTGAGGCGAAATTCTATAATTATGAACTAGACTTGGATATGATTTAGGCGATCATTGGAACGTTTGAGCCTTTCGAGCTTACCTTGTCTAATTATACCACTAGTGTCCCCCTTTGAGCTTAAATGAATAAGAATGGAAATTAGCCCCCATTCAACAATTTTTTGGCAAACTCATTTATACCCTCCTTTATGAGCCTAAATGAAAAAACTTTTATCCTTACCTAAAGAGAGTTTAATGATTCTCATTGGATGCACATGAATTGCTACATTTGGATGAGCTTAGCGATGAAAAAAAAAAAAAAAAAATGATAAATGAGAAAAGAAAAAGATAGATAAAGCCTTGAGAAAAAGTGATTAAATAAGACCCAAAGTGGCCAAGGCTAAAAGAAAAAGAAGAGAAGCTCATTTTTGTGCTAGAACTACATTACATGCTTATACTCTCTACTTTGTGATATCCTATCTTTTCTTTGAAGCCAACACCTAGGCCTAACACTACAATCTTAAAAAGACCTATTGATCCAAGTCTAGGGAATAATTACATTAGTGGAGAAGTGCTTGAAAAGTAGACTTATGGAGTACTTGATAGTAATCTTGCCTTTGAGTTTACTAGCAGAATCTGATCTTAAAAATATAGATGAAACTCAAGATTGACAATAACACACACACACGTTCCAATTTTGCGAGGTATTGCTTGGCATCGGAGAAAACACTTCTTGTTGATTTTTGGATTGACTCTTGTTGATGTGTTAGCGAGATTTCTGAGCTGTTACATTTGAGTTGTTAAGTTAATTCTGTTAAAGTATTGATGATAAACTCTACAGTCTGATTTCATTGCTTGCTCGAGGACGATCAAATCTAAGTTTGGGGGAGTTGATAAGTGTGAATTTTACACTTATTTTGCTATGTTTTTGTATTGATTTTCGTATTGATTCCTGGATGATTTTACGCTTTTTGGTATATTTTTGTGTATTTCAGGAATCTAGGTCCAATGGGATAAAAGTGGAGGAAATAAGCCAATAATGTTGAAAAAGGACCAAACCGAGCGAAGACGTGAGAAAATGGACTGAAATCTCGAAGGAGGAATTTTTATACAGCTCGCGATCGATCGGCAATGACATCGCGATCGATCGCCGAGCTTTAAAGAGTGGTGCTGAACAGAAGACATTGGCGATCGATCGGCAAGAATTCGCGATCGATCGCCAATGTACAGTGAAGACTCGCGATCGATCGCGAGGGAACCAAGATCGATCGCGGATTTCCTTATTTTGGCTATCAACGTCCAGTAGAGAATGAAGATTGATCGCGGAAGAACGAAGATCGATCGCGGAATAAGAGTTTTTGGAAAAATAAAGACTTTCCATGTTTGGTTCAAAGGGGACTCTTGGCTACACATGTTAAACCTATATATCAGAAGAAGGGACGATTTGGAGAGGACTTTTGCCCACTTTTACACAAACCTAGCAGCCCCTCCTCCATCCAAAGCACCACCACAATTCATTGAAGAGCAAGAGCAACGCAAGGAACGGAAGAACGGAGCAACGCACGGAGCGACATCCTCGTTATCTTAGTATTTCTGAACTTATTAATTTTTATATCAGATTTTGATGTTGAATTTGTTTAAAGACATATTTATGCATTATAATTTGATTATGGTTGTTGGCTAAATTCTTTGTCAAGACATAGGGGATCCCATGTTTGAACCCTTGAGTTAATTAACGGTTTTGATTTAATTTCTATGATCTTTGCGCATAATTTATGTTGTTAATGCTTGTAAAAGATTAGCTACCTTTTGCATGATATTGGATAATCGTAATTGAATTGACCATAGGAGATTACGATACGACGTAGTAAATTAGGCCGTGGGTTTTAGGTTGAGACGGACCAAGTAAAATCTAGCACACGTGTGATAGCAATAGATTTACCAAAATCGAAGGCTAGTAGTTTTCACAAAGCGTTTTTCGGTATTAATTATTCAATAAAGACACGGGAGTGATTTATTGTAGGTTAATGCTAGACTCGTTATAACCGGACCAAGGTATAACGAATGAAATAGGAAAACTCGTCACCCTAGAACATAGAACATTGAATCTTAATTAATAGACAACTTTTGGGGGATTACATGGGTGAACCGACGTCTTGATAATTCGTTTATAAATTCTCTTCAATCATCCATCACTGCTGTTTAGGTTAATTTTGTGCTTAAGTCAATTTAGTTTAATAATCACTCCTTAATCGTAGGTTAAATATAGTAATTCTAATCAATCGTGGTAATTGCTACTAGTCCCTGTGGGTACGACACTCCTTACTTTTAAATCCTTATACTAAAACTTGACACCGTACACTTGCGGTATAGAATCGCTACACTCGAAAATTCTGTTTAAAATAATAGCGATCAAGTTTTTGAGTAGTTGTTTTTACTGAGTTCTGCTGTTCTCTTGCTACTACTGTTATGGCATGATATTTGAGAAGTGGTATGAAGTCGTTCTTGAGCATATTAAAGTTTTTTTTTGAAAATTGGGTTATTCATTACGAAATACATGAATGAAACTTGCAACTGTAATACATGATGAAAATAATCTCCATCTCAATTTGAGTCTTGAAAATTTTGACTTGTTGGTGAATATCTTGAGTTGAGTTAATATGTCAAAAATTGAGGAACATTTTGTTGCACGCCTGAGTCATGATTGAGTGAAATTTATATAGGAAAGTGAAAATTTCTGTGAACTATGATTTGTCTTGAGCATCTTAGAGTACTCTAGAATCTATTTGAAGGCACTTTGAGGCGAAATTCTATAATTATGAACTAGACTTGGATATGATTTAGGCGATCATTGGAACGTTTGAGCCTTTCGAGCTTACCTTGTCTAATTATACCACTAGTGTCCCCCTTTGAGCTTAAATGAATAAGAATGGAAATTAGCCCCCATTCAACAATTTTTTGGCAAACTCATTTATACCCTCCTTTATGAGCCTAAATGAAAAAACTTTTATCCTTACCTAAAGAGAGTTTAATGATTCTCATTGGATGCACATGAATTGCTACATTTGGATGAGCTTAGCGATGAAAAAAAAAAAAAAAAATGATAAATGAGAAAAGAAAAAGATAGATAAAGCCTTGAGAAAAAGTGATTAAATAAGACCCAAAGTGGCCAAGGCTAAAAGAAAAAGAAGAGAAGCTCATTTTTGTGCTAGAACTTACATTACATGCTTATACTCTCTACTTTGTGATATCCTATCTTTTCTTTGAAGCCAACACCTAGGCCTAACACTACAATCTTAAAAAGACCTATTGATCCAAGTCTAGGGAATAATTACATTAGTGGAGAAGTGCTTGAAAAGTAGACTTATGGAGTACTTGATAGTAATCTTGCCTTTGAGTTTACTAGCAGAATCTGATCTTAAAAATATAGATGAAACTCAAGATTGACAATAACACACACACACGTTCCAATTTTGCGAGGTATTGCTTGGCATCGGAGAAAACACTTCTTGTTGATTTTTGGATTGACTCTTGTTGATGTGTTAGCGAGATTTCTGAGCTGTTACATTTGAGTTGTTAAGTTAATTCTGTTAAAGTATTGATGATAAACTCTACAGTCTGATTTCATTGCTTGCTCGAGGACGATCAAATCTAAGTTTGGGGGAGTTGATAAGTGTGAATTTTACACTTATTTTGCTATGTTTTTGTATTGATTTTCGTATTGATTCCTGGATGATTTTACGCTTTTTGGTATATTTTTGTGTATTTCAGGAATCTAGGTCCAATGGGATAAAAGTGGAGGAAATAAGCCAATAATGTTGAAAAAGGACCAAACCGAGCGAAGACGTGAGAAAATGGACTGAAATCTCGAAGGAGGAATTTTTATACAGCTCGCGATCGATCGGCAATGACATCGCGATCGATCGCCGAGCTTTAAAGAGTGGTGCTGAACAGAAGACATTGGCGATCGATCGGCAAGAATTCGCGATCGATCGCCAATGTACAGTGAAGACTCGCGATCGATCGCGAGGGAACCAAGATCGATCGCGGATTTCCTTATTTTGGCTATCAACGTCCAGTAGAGAATGAAGATTGATCGCGGAAGAACGAAGATCGATCGCGGAATAATAGTTTTTGGAAAAATAAAGACTTTCCATGTTTGGTTCAAAGGGGACTCTTGGCTACACATGTTAAACCTATATATCAGAAGAAGGGACGATTTGGAGAGGACTTTTGCCCACTTTTACACAAACCTAGCAGCCCCTCCTCCATCCAAAGCACCACCACAATTCATTGAAGAGCAAGAGCAACGCAAGGAACGGAAGAACGGAGCAACGCACGGAGCGATTTCTCGATACATTATCATCTGTTGGTACTTTGCATATTTTAACATCTCCCCTTTCAACGATTTCTCGAATGAAATGGAAACGCCTAAGTATGTGCTTGGATCTTTGGTGAGATCTTGGTTCCTTAGCCAATGCGATCGCTCCATTGTTGTCACAATAGAGTTCTATCGGATCTTTAATGTTAGGCACCACTCCAAGTTCAGAAATGAACTTCCTCATCCAAACAGCCTCTTTTGCTGCATCCGAGGCAGCAATATACTCAGCTTCCGTTGTAGAATCGGCTACTGTTTCTTGCTTTGAACTCTTCCAGCTCACAGCACCTCCATTTAGGCAATACACATATCCAGATTGCGATCGAAAATCATCTTTGTCGGTTTGGAAGCTAGCATCAGTGTAACCCATTACATTGAGCTCTTCCTCACCTCCATAAATCATGAATGTATCCTTAGTCCTTCTCAAGTACTTCAGGATGTTCTTGACAGCAATCCAGTGACCTTCACCTGGATCAACTTGATATCTGCTCGTCATGCTCAAAGCATACGATACATCGGGACGAGTACATATCATGGCATACATGATAGATCCAATAGCTGACGCGTATGGAATTTTACTCATGCGTTGTCTCTCATCTGGTGTTGAAGGACACTGTTCCTTCGAGAGATAAATACCATGTGTCATAGGCACGAATCCTTTCTTGGATTCTTGCATGCTAAACCTTTTAAGCACCTTGTCTATGTATGTACTGTGACTTAGACCAAGAAGCCTTCTCGATCTATCTCTATAGATCTTGACTCCTAATACATAGGTGGCTTCTCCTAAATCTTTCATCGAAAAGCAGTTCCCTAGCCAAATCTTTACAGATTGCAAGGCAGGGATATCATTTCCAATAAGAAGTATGTCATCTACATACAACACTAGGAAAATGATTACGCTCCCACTGACCTTCTTGTAGACACAAGGTTCATCTTCCTTTTTGATAAAACCAAACTCTTTGATTGCATCATCAAAACGAAGATTCCAACTCCGAGAAGCTTGCTTCAATCCATAAATGGATCGTTGTAGCTTGCATATCTTTCCAGCATCCTTTGGATCGACAAAACCCTCGGGCTGTGTCATGTACACATCCTCGAGCAGATTTCCATTAAGGAAAGCTGTTTTGACATCCATCTGCCAGATTTCATAATCATGAAATGCAGCTATTGCAAGCAAGATCCTTATGGATTTAACCATGGCCACTGGTGAAAAGGTTTCATCATACTCAATACCATGAATTTGTTTGAATCCTTTTGCAACCAGCCGACCTTTATAGGTTTGTACGTTACCATCCATATCGGTCTTTTTCTTGAAAATCCATTTGCACCCTATGGGTCGTACCCCTTCAGGTGGATCAACCAAAGTCCATACTTGGTTTGCATACATGGATTCCATCTCAGATTTCATGGCCTCTTGCCATTTCTCAGAATCATTTCCCATTATAGCTTGTTGATAAGATGACGGCTCATCCTCATCAATAAGTAGTAAGTCACCTTGTTGAGTCACAAGAAATCCATATCTCTGTGGCTCCCGGTGTTCTCTTACAGACCTACGCTGGGCTTGTGTCTCTTGAGCAGGTACTTCTTCCACAACAGTTTGTGGTGCCTGCTCTGTTTCCATCTCAATCTCAGGTTCAGTGTTTTCTTGTGGTTGAACTTCACTAAGTTCTATTTTTCTCCCACTGGTTTTTCTAGAGATAAATTCTCTTTCAAGAAATACACCAGTCCGAGCAACAACTACTTTGTTCTCGGTGGGATAGTAGAAATAGTATCCTTTCATTTCCTTAGGATATCCCACAAATAAACACTTATCAGATTTGGGTCCAAGTTTGCTAGTGGCGTGACGTCTAACGAAAGCCTCACAACCCCAAATCTTCATAAAAGACATACTAGGACGCTTCCCAGTCCATATCGCATATGGTGTCTTTTCCACTGATTTAGATGGAACACGGTTCAGTAAGAAAATCGCTGTTTCTAGAGTGTGTCCCCAAAACGATATCGGAAGATCTGCATGACTCATCATTGATCTAACCATGTCTAACAAGGTTCGATTTCTCCTCTCGGATACACCATTCCATTGTGGAGTATACGGAGGAGTGAGTTGTGGGACTATCCCACACTCCTTTAGATAGTCATGAAACTCTTGGCTTAAGTACTCTCCTCCTCGATCTGATCGAAGGATTTTGATACTTTTGCCAAGTTGGTTTTGTACTTCATTCTTGAAATCTTTGAACTTTTCAAAGGTTTCATGTTTATGTTTCATTAGGTACACATACCCATATCTACTGAGGTCATCAGTAAATGTAACGAAGTATTGAAAACCACTTCTAGCTGGTGTACTTATTGGTCCACATACATCACTATGTATTAGTCCCAATAAAACATTTGCCCTTTCAACATGTCCCTTGAAAGGGGCTTTAGTCATCTTGCCCATTAAACAAGATTCGCATGTTTCATATGATTCAAAATCAAATGAATCTAATATTCCATCCTTATGGAGTTTAGTTATGCGGTTCTCGTTTATGTGGCCCAAGCGACAGTGCCAGAGATAAGTCGGATTACAATCATTATTTTTAATCCTTTTAGTATTTATGTTATAGATAGGCATATCAAGATTCAATACATAAAGACCATTCACCATTTGTGCACTAGCATAAAACATATCATTTAAATAAATAGAACAACAATTGTCCTTTATTATAAATGAAAAACCATACTTGTCTAAACAAGAAATAGAAATAATGTTTTTAGTAATTGAAGGCACAAAATAACAGTCTTTTAAAATCAGTGATAAACCAGAAGGTAAAGCTAAATGATAATCTCCTATAGCTAATGCAGCAACTCTTGCTCCATTTCCAACTCGGAGATCAACTTCACCTTTCGCCAATGTCCTACTCCTTTTGAGATCCTGCACATTTACACAAATGTGAGATCCACATCCAGTATCTAATACCCATGATGAAGAAGTAGATAAATTGACTTCTATAACAAAAATACCTGAAGCGGAAGTCACACTTCCTTTCTTTAGATCCTCCAGATATACTTTGCAGTTTCTTTTCCAATGGCCGGTCTCACCGCAATGGAAACAGTTCCCTTCCTTTGCTATCCCTCCCTTTGGCTTCAGTGCGTAAGACTTTGGCTTAGATTTAGCAAAGACCTTCTTTGCTTTCTTGTTGCCTTTAGCTTTGGCCCTTCCTTTGCCCTTATTCACAATAAGGACATTTGTGGCCTTAGTCTTCTTAGTATTTGCTTCATATGTTCTCAACATACCAAGCAACTGGGGTAGAGCCTTTTCCATGTCAGTCATATTGTAATTAACTACAAATTGACTGAAGCTCTCAGGCAACGATTGCAAGATTACATCGGTGGCCAACTCTTGGTCCAATGGAAAACCTAGCTTGTCCAGATTCTCAATGTACCCAATCATCTTGAGCACATGAGTTCCAACTAAGCTTCCTTCTACCATCCTGCACTGAAATAACGCCTTAGAGACGTCATACCTCTCTTGTCTTGCTTGCTGTTGGTACAACTGCTTTAAGTGTTCGATCATATCGAACGCCTCCATTTCCTCATGTTGCTTCTGAAGCTCAGAGTTCATGGTGGCAAGCATGAGGCACCCAACATCAAGTGCGTCACTCTGATGCTTCTTGTAAGCATCTTTTTCAGCTCTTGTAGCTGTTAGGGGAGGTTCCTCAGCGGGCAAGGGTTCCTCAAGGACATATTGTTTCTTTTCTTGTTTGAGGACTATCCTCAAGTTCCTATGCCAGTCTAGGAAATTTGTCCCATTTAATTTGTCCTTCTCAAGGACCGATCGCAGTGATAAAGTGCTAGTAACGTTGTTAGTTGCCATGGATATCTACAATATAAATATGCAAAATAAGTTTATGATTTAAATCATTTAACATGGTCTTATATTAAATGATACTCCCACTATTTTGTTTGAAAAATATCAACCCTCGAAACCTTTAGTGGGCCAAGATCCATATTTCGCCTAATCTTGAGTTAGCTTTGGCTAATCGCCCAAGACTCGGTTATTTAGGTAGACAACACTTTGTCAATTATATCACATATAATTCTTGGATAGTTGGACGAACAACACTTTGTTCAATTCATCAAATGAATTATAATCCAACCCATGCCTCTAGGTTCCCAATCCTATTGAGATAACCTAGTTAAGTCGTACCCAATTAAAGTATAACGGATATCACTTTTATCCTTTCGCGCCTTACTAAGATTGCCACGGTGCTTTGCTTTGGCAAACCCACACATGTACAATCGAAGTTATTGATGAGTACTTTTAATTTTGGAAGGCATCTAAAACTTAATATTTTAGAGGGATTTATTGATCTCATGATTAATTTGATAATTTAAAATATGTCCACTACATATAGTTGTATACATATCTACATATATGTGTAATACTATTATCAAACTAAAACATAAGATAAATCATGCATCAACATACATAATTAAACGTGACATGGTTATAGCCCCTACTAATGATTTTCTCAAGCCAATGAGAAAATCCTATGAGTCAACCTAAGGTAACTTCACAAGCACCTTCCTTGGCTCCAATTTGTGAATGGCCTCCTCATCCCGGCACGATGCTCCATCTTCCTTGATCACCATCAATAAAATAAACTACACTATTTACAAGATATAGAATTCCTCGATTCACATTCGAGGGGAACATAGGGGAGGGATTACATTTAGAATAAAATAGAGAAAGGCACGACACGCAGGTCGTATTATAAATTACAAACATCCACAAATCCTATCTAATAGGTCAAAGGGCTATAACCACGCACCATGCTCAAACAACACATAAAGCATGCATTAACATTTAATTAATTAAATTCTAAACATTTTAAATTTAATTCTAATTAAAACTGTAAAATAATTTTTGAAAAATTATCGTACGCTCGGGACATCACATGCCACGAACTAAAGCGACTAAAGCTCGAACCACCATGGTTCGAACCACAACAACTCGGCTGGACCATTGATGGGCTTAGGGTTCGAAACCCTAGCCCATGGCCGAGCCAAGCTCGAGCGGCGGCGGCGCTAGGGTTCCAAACCCTAGCCGCCTCGCACCATCTTTATTTTTTATCGAGCCAACTTGCTTGAAACAACGAAATTTATGAGCCACAAGCTACGATCCAACCATGGACGGTTCATGACGGTGACGGCTTAACCATCTCGAGCCAAGGGTTCGAAAAACCCTAGCCCTCATGTGGTGTAGCCGTCGACCCTCATAATTCCGTGGACCATGATCGAACCAACTTGCACCTTCTCAATACTTTATCGAGCCAATAGAGTTCAAAACCCTAGATTGTGTGACGGCTTGACCCATGCACGAGCCAGGGTCCGAACCCTAGCCCTTATTCGGCGGCTACATGGCCATGCACGAGCTTATGGGTTCGAAACCCTAGCTCATGCGGCGGCCGTGAGCCAAGGTGACTAGGGTTCGAAACCCTAGCCATCCTTTGGTGGCTGCCGTGAGCCATGCATGGGCTAACCCCTCGATTTTACGCTTTCGTGTATCGTATACAATTATTCGCCAATTATATCAAATACAATTATACGATGATTTTCATAAACTAAAATTAATTTCATATCATATATGAATTTAAACAGTTTTAATAGCATGCAATATTAATTCTAATATGATTAACATAATTTAATCACATAGATCCGATATGAGCCTTGTACACGGCTCTGATACCACTGTTAGTAATCCTTAGAGCATACAACGCAGCGGAATAAAATTTTAGGATTACTAGCCGGCAGATCTATACATAGGGATTCATATCGGATTAGAGAATACATAAGAGTCTTACCCTTGTTGCGTGTTTGAAGCAGATTCCACGGAGCAGCACCACGTCCTACGCCTTCTCCGAGTCAATAGCAAAACTCGATGAGTTTTGCCTCAACGGTATCCACAAGATCAAATCGGGTGAAGGGATCGTTTAATAACAAGTTGCTAGACAAGTTATTAAACCGATACACTAAGCACGCTCGATTCACAATCGAAAGAATGGCCGGAATCCACCACAACACCCTTCGACTATCAAGCAAGCCGAGAGCAATTGGAGGAGGCGGCCGAATGCTTCTTCTTGTGTAGGTTTTGTGTTATGAAAATTGTCTTACTTTTAAAAACCTTGTAATCATCTTTTATATAATTAATTAAAGGCTTTCATAAAGCCTCATGGGCTTAAGCCCATGATTTAATTAATCATCATGATTATTAATTAAGACTCCTCTTAATTATTTAATTCATCCCATGAATTTAATTTCCCTTCTCGATTTAATCTTTTGTGCGACCCGATAGGATCTCGTAATGTTGGCAGTGACATAAAATCTCATTTTATGTCGCAAGCATTGAGCGGTATCTAGCAACACATCGATGCTACCCAAATTTCAAGAATGTCAATGACTCGACATAACCTTTAGAACTTGTGATAATATTAATCATGTAACTTAATCCCTTTGTCCTTTGTGTTTAGATTGAACACGAGTCATGGAATAGTCATACTCGTATATCCAATCTTTATTTCTTGATCCCCAAGTAGAACTAGAATAAACGAATAAGCTCGATATCTCATATCGACTCATTCGAGCATGGCCATGCATTTTAGTTCTCACTTGATCAAGGGCCAAACACATCTCCTGTTATATAGGAGGGACAAATCCTATCTCGATCAGTCAACATCCCTCTACATAATTCGTAGTGTATCCAATAGTCGCCTTTATAGATTACCCTGTTACGGGTAACGTTTGACGATATCAAGATACATAACTCCTTATGTTGGGATCTCTGATGATCACAAGTCATAAGGATGAAATACATTATTATCACTATGAGAATTGCATATGACGATCATATAACTATCCATGTTGCATTCTCATGGTGGGTCTGTCCAGTACATCGTTCTCTAACATGTACCCATATGTTGATTTGATATCTCATATCAATGAACAATTCATCGATCAACATATACTAGTCTCTACGTATTATCATTATCCCTATTCATGATAATACTTGACTAGGGACATCTTTAAGAATAATACAATATTATTCTAAGGACATTAACATATATATTAATTCACAATGCACAGTTAAAAGAATAATATATAATAATGAATTGCCATTCATAAATCCATAAACATTGTATGTCTTAAACAATCATCTAATGACTTGTCTTAGGGCATATCCCAACACTTACGATTTGCCAAACTTGGTTCCAATGAGCAGTATAACAGCTCTAGCAAGCCCATCATGGTGCTACACACGCGCGGCAGACAAACTAGTCGCTGCCTCACTAGGTTCACCTCAAACCTACCAATCAGATGGACGTTTCCGTACTGCATACCATACCATGGAAAGAAAAAAAAATTAATAGAGTAGTGGGTCTTTATCCAACCTTCCTGTAATGCCGATACACCCTGGACACTCCAATGTCCCTATGTACTTAACATAACCTGATCCTACTCCCTTAGGACCCATTCTACACCCTCATGGGTGGTGTGATCATGTCTACCACATGTCATATCAATGGAAAGCGAGTAATTCCTCTACGATTACTCCTGTCGTCAAAACATGGCCAAAAAGCCATTCCAACGAGCATACCTCAAGGGTATCATCACTCGAAATATGATCACCTCAAACAATTGCTGCGGTACAATCACATGTACAGCGCGTTCATCCATTTCTAGAGTAACCCGCTCGGAAAAAGGGTCACGTCGACCGGTGACGTAGACACCACCTGGTGTTCGACACTAGCACCCAAGGCATACAACTGAATCCGTATACTCAACGCATTGTTCATCGTAACGATGATGCATGCCTAATAAGATATCTCCTACACCATCGTCATCGTCATCCCGTGACGATACATGCCCACTCATGGCATCTAAGGCATCGTCAACTAGTGACAATACACGTCAACAATGACATCTGAATGACCTAGTCAACTCGTGACGGTCCATGTACATCGTTACACCATAAGGCAATGACATGCATGAAAATAATTGGTAACGTATACTTCCTGGTTAATCGCATTAACCCTCTTTGGTTGTCCCTGTTTCATAGCCATGCATATAGTCATTAATTCTTGACATGGATGATTAAAATCATCATCTCATAATTATCACCATCTTATAACATCTTCATCATATGAGCATCATCATTTCATAAATATCATCATCTTATAACATCATCATCTTATACATCATCATCATATAAGTATCGTCATCTTATAACATCATCATCTTATACATCATCATCATATAAGTATCGTCATCTTATAGCATCATCATCTTATACATCATCATCATATAAGCATCGTCATCTTATAGCATCATCATCATATAAGCATCGTCATCTTATAGCATCATCATCTTATACATCATCATCATATAAGTATCGTCATCTTATAGCATCATCATCTTATACATCATCACCATGTAAGCATCATCTTATAGCATCATCATCTTATACATCATCATCATATAAGTATCGTCATCTTATAGCATCATCATCTTATACATCATCATCATATAAGCATCATCATCGTAAACATCATCGTAAACATCATCATCATAAACATCATCATAAGCATCATCATCGTAAACATCATCGTAAACATCATCATAATCATCATCATCGTAAACATCATCGTAAACATCATCATCATAAACATCATCATAAGCATCATCCTCGTAAACATCATCGTAAACATCATCATCATAAACATCATCATAAGCATCATCAATCTAAACATCATCGTAAACATCAACATCATAAACATCATATCATCTTTACTCATCATAAACATCATCATCATAACTTACTTATCATAATCATCATCATAAACATCATATCATCTTTACTTATCATAAACATCATCATCATAACTTACTTATCATAATCATCATCTATCATCTTTACTTATCATAAACATCATCATCATATAGAAGTATGGTTTACCGTCTGATGCCCGTACGTTTCTTACGTACCTTCCTTGCTTGAACATTACATGAACAAACGCATTAGTATATTCAATAATAATTGAGACCATACCGAAGTATTCCACTGTCGGTTGTCTACCCAGTCTGTCCTCAGACAATACGTCATATCTTTCTTTTCCCTGATTTTCTTCCAAAATCAGATTCCTTGGCACGTAGCATATAGAGTGTTAGACATCACTATTAATGTCATCCTATCGTGTTCCACACGATTCCTGCAACCACAATGGTTAGGCATACCACTTTTCATATCATAAAAGCACATAAACAATTAGTCATGTCGTATAACATTAATGCCATCATGCATAAATATGTGCTATCAATAACTTCCTAGGCCCTCAACAGCCCCAATCAGCAACCACTGCTCTGATACCACTAATGTAAGGACCCCGTATACTTAACCCTTGATTAGCGTATTAATCATTATGTGTGGCACATGCTTTCAGTAAAATCATTCGGGAAACTCAAATGATACTTTACCATTGAATGGCAATTACAAAATTTTCTTTAACATGCAATGTTATAAGTTCATCATCCTAACAACAATAGACTCATAGAGTTCGCCCATTACCATCCCCATTACACCACTTTTTACATTGTGGACTTTTATAAAAATTTGGGCAGAGTCTCCCCATAAATAGAGCTATCCCGAAATAAAAGCACAACACATAACATAATTCCCGGCCAGGGAAAACATAATACTCATCAGAATACAGCAATATCAAGTAAATTCCCAGCCAGGGAAGACACCACACATATGACAACAAAAGTGGGTTTCAACACCCACAATACACCAATGACTCTCTTATCATTTAACAATTCTACCTCTAATTGCATGCAACATAGAAGAGAAAGGCTCATGCCTTTATATACAACCCATATACAAGTATAATCTTGCTCACATGCGAGCATCATGAATATGTATATAACCCTCATGGGCATATAAGTACTCTATACGATACCGTGCTCTATCAAGCCCTGGTACCACGATCCTGGGAGTACATCCAATCAACAGCTCGAGCTCATCTCCAAAGCCATCGATGTACCTGTTCACCTGCCCCAACAGAGACAGCCCCCAACGGGGTGAGCATACCAATTCCACAATTTCATAATCATAATGACATAATACATAATTTACGAAAATGTAAATATTGTGGAACATATGTGACACTTCCTGGATGGTATCATCCTCATCCTAGCGTACCCCTGTAATAACCCTGTTCTCAAAACAGATAAATCATCAAATCCTGATGCAGTTAATCATCATATTGGTTAACCCTAACCAGTTTCAAATTAACAACATTTCATAACATCTTTCTTTATCTAGCAATTATCATAATTCTAGATATCATATTGAGATTTCCTTAACTTCCGATACTAGTTAATCACTTCTCTGATTCACTACGTCTCCGTTCCTATTCATTACCAATAGGGAATAAAATACAGATATCCTAGATATCTAATCGAATACCACATTTTCATTTCTTACTTCAAAGTAGCGTCATACTACCGGTGTTCGCTCCGTAGCAACCACACCCATCATTTGCTCGCTTCATAGCGGCACCAAGCATTTCACCATGTGAATCAAAATAACGTAACCAAGTCCCCGGTGCCATCATAGTAAAACATTTCATGTATTTTAAATCATGCATCGTACTTATAAAACATCATTTAAGCTATGCTCGTACGCTAAACGTACCTTAAATCCTCGAAGTCCGAGCCAAACCTTGCTCGAGTTCCATGCCCCGTGGAACGATGTGCTAAAACGATAAATAATTCACAATTATTTACGAACATGTAACCCATGCTCAAGCACATCCATAGCCCTCAAAATATTGTCAACACACGACAATAAATCATTTAAAGGACCCGGGCAGGGTACATGCAGGGAGGGAAAACGAATGCGACATATCGAAAAATTGCCCAAGAACACCTTCAATAATTCGAACCCTAGCATCACAATTCGAACCCAACCAAGCATCATAAATCATCTAAAACATGAATTAATCGATTAACAACAAGAATCATCATCCCCAAGCCAAAACCCCCAAATTTCGAACTCATCCCCTCAAACAACATGAAATTCGAACCAAAATCCTTAAATTCGAACACAATACCACCAAATCAGCAGGGAATAACATGAGAGGGACGAAAAGGGGTAAGGAAGGTTACCCATACGAAGATCGGAAAGAAATCGGACGAAAATCGAAGAACCCTAGCTTTTGGGGATCGACGCATTCTGCCAAAATCCGAACGAGAAACGCGACCAAACTTCGAATTGCCGGAGGGGATAGCTGCGCCTCGACGAGACAAAGCCGGCGGCGGGTCGCACGCACCGAACGGCGGCGGGACGGCGGCGGGCGAAGCGTTTTTGTGCGCGGGGGAGCTGTAGCAGACGGGATTCGGCGGGGAGAGAGAAGAAGGAAAGGTGGGGCTGAAAATGACTTTTTAATTAAAATCTCATGTTCAATTGGTATTTATAGCAAAATACCCCGAAATACTAATAGCCCCACAAATACATCATGATTCATTAAAAATCATCTGTTTTCAAAAACTCTCTCTCTAACTCCAAAACCCCCTACCGGTGCTCACACAAGCACCCGAGATTCCGAGACACATCAAAAACCCAACTCTTAGGTTTTACACCGTAATGTGAATACAATCTCAACCTCGGGATCCAACGATCCCAACTACCCAAATAAACGAGCCCAGAAGGCCCAACATCGCGATTAAACTCCAAATCGCTACGTAAAACAACTTTAGGGGTTATTAACACTCCGGGATTAACACCTATAATCCCTGATCCTCACAAGATGGCTTCCTCTCGGCTCTTCCAGGCGACGGCTAGGGTTTGTGTGTGTGTTTTTGGGTGGTTTTTTCCCTCTTAGATCTGATATATCATGATATGGAAATGATCCATATTTGTAGCCACCGAGAATCAATTCAAAAATGGAAGATAAGATTTTCCAGAATTTGCGTATCGATCGATCGAGAATTTCGTCCGATCAATCGGTGCACTGTTCACTTCAGTCTTTGAAAGTCACTGCCTCGCTCGACCGATCGAGATTATCCTTCCGATCGATCGATCCTTCGATAAAATTGGTGCTGATGTTTCTGCCTCGATCGATCGATCGATCGAAAAAAAATCTCGATCGATCGATCGATCGAAAAAAAATCTCGATCGATCGGTGCTTTGAAAACTTTGCTTCTCAACACTCTGCCTGGCTCGATCGATCGAGAAATAATCTCGATCGATCGAAGCTCCGAAAAATCCAACTTCTTCATTTGATCTCTTTTTCGCCTCGATTTCACCCGTTTTCTTCATTTTAGCTCATTTCTTCCATTTCCGACCTATTTTCCTGAAACAAACGAATAAACACCAAAAAGCATAATATCATCCAGGAAAAAGTACGAAAAACGGGAAGAAATTACAGCTAAAAACACGTAAAAACTAAGCCTATCAACTCCCCCAACTTGGACTTGATCGTCCTCGAGCAAGCAATAAGCTCAAAAAGTAGAGTTAAACTTAATACTTTGAATAAATCATCATCACAACATAGCGTACAATCTCAGCAATCCCACTTACACATCAATGAGAGTCATTCAAAGTTCAACAGGAAGCACTTTCTCCTAAGCTAAACAGTACATCGCAATATCGGAACGTGCGTGTGTGCTATTGTCAAACATGAGTTATATACATATCTTTAAGATCAACATGTGCCATAAAAACTCAAAGTCAAGATTACTTTGGATTACTCTACAAATCTACTATCCAGCGCTTCTCCACTAATGTAATTATTCCCTAGACTTGGATCAGAAGGTCTTTAAAGCTTATAACGTTAAGCCTTTTGGTGTCGGCTCCAAAGAAAAGGTAGGATAGAAGCAAAGGAGAGTATAATAGAATCAGTTCAAAATCTTCTCGCATAACATTGAGCTTCTCTTCAACTTTTTCTAGCCTTGGCCACTTTGGGTCTTATATGTTTATTTTTTTCTTTTCAAGGCTCTTTGTCTATCTTTTTCTTTTTCTCATTCATCAATATTTTTCAATGAACTCATCAACATGTAACAATTTAGTGCAATGAATTCATTATACTCCCTTAGGGACAGATAAAATTCTTTATTTAGGTTCAATCCAATGTAGGTATAATGAGTTAGCCAAAAAATTGTCGAATGAGGGTCTAATTATATGCAATGCATATACCATTCTTTTTCCATAAAGCTCAAGAGGGGACACTAAGGAATGATGTAAACAAGGTAAGCTTGAAAGACTCAAACGGTCCAAAGATCGCCTAAATCATCTCCAAGTCAAGTTCCTAATTATACATTTTGCCTCAAAGTGCTTTCAAGTAGATTGTAGAGTTTTCTAAGATACTCAAGACAAATCCTAGTTAACACAAGTTTTCACTTTATTCAATACATACTTCACTCAATCATGACTCAAATTGTGCTCAAAGTATTCCTCAATTTTGATATAAGTTCAACAAAGGATATATACAAACAAGTTAAAAATTTTCATGACTCCTATCTAGATGGGGATTAATTTCATCATGTCGTACCATTGCATATCCAACTCATCATTTCTCAAGAATAACTCATTTTCTAAAAAAAAAAATTTTGTGATAGCGCTCAAGGACGAATTAGTCTCAGAAATATGCAGTCATGCAAGGAAAAGAAACAAGACAAGTAGCAGAATGCAAAAACAAGTAGCAGAATGCAAAAACAAAATATATACAAATACACAAACCCCCCCAAACTTAATATGTGCATTGCCTCAATGAACAAGAAAAATAAATGCAATGGCAAGAACACATACCATGACAACGATCGTCACTGATCGTCGTCCTCATCATGCTCCGGAGGGGGAACTGTTGAGTACGGCTCATCACACACGGATTCTTGCTAAAAACAAAAGAAAACAAAATAACACAATCAATTAAACTAAACTAAAGAAAAAGGAAAAAAAAAACAAAGAGAAACATAATGAGTTCTTGATTTATAGTCCCAAGCTGGACTATCATCTCCTCTCTCTCAGTCGTTAAGATAAACTATAGAGGTAACCGTTTGGACTTCATTGCTCATGTGGTAATGCTTTAAGCGCTGCCCATTCACTGTAAATGTTCCCCTGCTAGGATCGGTAACTTCAATTGCACCAGAGGGATAGATTTTTGAAATGGTGAATGGCCCGGACCAACGAGAGCGTAGTTTGCCTGGAAAGAGACGCAGTCTGGAGTTGAACAAGAGTACAGCATCTCCTACCTTGAATTCCCTTTTTTGTATATGAGAATCATGTCACTTCTTAGTTTTCTCTTTGTAAATTTTGGCATTCTCATATGCCTGATTCCTGAATTCTTCCATCTCATTCAATTGTAGAAGACGCTTCTCACCTGCAGCATGACAGTCAAAGTTCAACCATTTAATAGCCCAATATGCTTTATGCTCAAGTTCAACAGGGAGGTGACATGCCTTACCAAATACAAACTTATAGGTTGATGTGCCAATAGGTGTCTTAAAAGCAGTTCTATAAGCCCATAGTGCATCATATAAGCGTAAGGACCAATCCTTTCGGCTTAGAGTCACTATCTTTTCTAAAATCCTCTTCAACTCTCGATTTGAAACCTCTACTTGCCCACTGGTTTGTGGATGATAAGGCGAAGACACTTTGTGGGTGACACCATATTTACTCAAAAGTTTTTCATATTGTTTGTTACGAAAATGGGTGCCACCATCACTAATAATTGCTCGAGAGGTGCCAAAACGAGTAAAAATTTTCCTTTTCAAAAATTGTACAACCACTCGAGCATCATTAGTGCACAAAGCTTCCGCCTCTACCCCCTTTGACACATAATTTACTGCGACAAGTATGTATTTGTTTAAACAAGAGCTTGGGAAAGGTCCCATGAAATCTATTCCCCACACATCAAAAATTTCACATTCAAGCATATTGATCAATGGTAATTCATTCCTCCTAGAAATATTACCAACCCTCTGACATCTATCATATGAAGAAACATACCTTAATGTATCCTTATACAACGTTGGCCAATAAAACCCAGAAGCGAGTACCTTAGCAGCTGTTTTGGTAGCTCCAAATGCCCACTTGTATCTCCATCATGGCACTGCTTCAAGATATCCTGCATCTCCTCCTTGGGGACACATCGCCTTATGATGTTGTCTGCACAAACTTTAAACAAGTATGGCTCCTCCCACAAAAGATGTTTAACCTCAGAAAAGAATTTTTTCTTTTGATAAAAGGTCAGATTTGTGGGAGGATACCACTAACAATATAGTTTGCATACTGTGCATACCAAGGTAACAATTCAGCACTAAACAATTGCTCATCAGGAAAATTCTCATTAATCTCAACTACCTCATTGTCACTTGTATCATTCATGTTCTCAATTCGCGATAAATGATCTGCAACCACATTTTCTACACCTTTCTTATCTCTTATCTCCAAGTCAAATTCTTGCAGTAATAGGATCCACCTAATCAAGCGTGGTTTGGCATCTTTCTTTGCAAGTAAGTATTTAAGTGCAGCGTGGTCGGTGTACACAATAACTTTAGCAAGACATAGGTAGGAGTGAAACTTATCAAAAGCAAACACTATAGCTAGAAGCTCTTTTTCAGTGGTGGCATAGTTAATTTGTGCTTCATTCAAAGTGCGACTAGCATAGTAAATTGTATGAAATACCTTGTTCCTCCTTTGACCTAAAACTGCTCCTACCGCAGTGTCACTGGCGTCACACATTAGTTCAAAAGGTAACTCCCAATCAGGTGCGACCAATACCGGTGCAGTTACCAATTTCTCCTTGAGAGTCTCGAACGTCTGCATACAATCAGAATCAAATTCATAAGATGCATCTTTAGTTAACAAATGAGATAAAGGTTTAGAAATTTTTGAGAAATCCTTAATGAAACGTCGATAAAATCCCGCATGTCCTAAGAAGCTTCGGATTCCTTTCACTGTTGTCGGCGGTGGTAATTGTTGTATAACTTGAATTTTAGCCCGATCCACTTCAATACCCTTCTCAGATATCTTGTGTCCCAAGACTATTCCTTCTTGGACCATAAAGTGACACTTCTCCCAATTCAGTACAAGATTTGTCTCTTCACACCTTGCCAACACCAAAGTCAAGTTAGCTAGACATATATTAAAAGAAGAACCAAACACAGAAAAATCATCCATGGATACTTCTAGGAACTTCTCTATCATGTCATGGAATATGACCACCATACATCTTTGAAAGGTAGCAGGTGCATTACATAATCCAAATGGCATTCGTCGGAATGCAAATGTGCCATAAGGACAAGTGAAGGTGGTCTTCTCTTGATCCTCAGGTGTAATAGCAATTTGGTTATATCCCGAATATCCATCTAGAAAGCAATAAAAATCATACCCTGCTAACCTTTCTACCATCTGATCAATGAAGGGAAGGGGAAAATGGTCTTTACGAGTGGAATCATTTAACCTCCTATAATCAATGCACACTCTCCACCCTGTGACTGTTCTTGTAGGTATTAACTCATTATTCTCATTAGGGACAACAGTAATACCTCCCTTCTTTGGTACACATTGAATAGGACTTACCCATGAGCTATCAGAAATAGGATAGATAATACCTGCGTCCAAAAGCTTAATCACCTCAGCTTTGACTACCTCTTGCATTTTTGGATTAAGACGACGTTGAGGTTGAACCACGGCCTTGAAAGTGTCCTCCATAAGAATTTTATGCATGCAGACCGATGGGCTAATTCCTTTAATATCTGATATCTTCCATCCAAATGCTTTCTTGTGCTCCTGAAGGACTTTCAGAAGCTTTTCTTCATTATCACCTGTCAAAGACGAAGAAATAAAGATTGGTAAAGATCTTTCAGCATCTAAGAAAATATACTTGAGATGTGATGGAAGAGGTTGTTGGGATATGCCCTAAGACAAGTCATTAGATGATTATTTTGACATACAATGTTTATGATTTTATGAATGGCAATTCATTATTATATATTATTCGTTTAACTGTGCAATGTGGATTAATATATATGTTAATGTCCTTAGAATAATATTGTATTATTCTTAAACATTGTCCCTAGTCAAGTATTATCATGAATAGGGATAATGATAATACGTAGAGACTAGTATGTATTGATTGATGAATTGTTCATTGATATGAGATATCAAATCAACACATGGGTACATGTTAGAGAACGATGTACTGGACAGACCCACCATGAGAATGCAACATGGATAGTTATATGATCGTCATATGCAATTCTCATAGTGATAATAATGTATGTAATCCTTACGACTTGTGATCATCAGAGATCCCAACATAAGGAGTTATGTATCTTGATATTGTCAAACGTTACCCGTAACAGGGTAAACTATAAAGGCGATTATTGGATACACTACGAATTATGTAGAGGGATGTTGACTGATCGAGATAGAATTTGTCCCTCCTATATAACAGGAGATGTGTTTGGCCCTTGATCAAGTGAGAACTAAAATGCATGGCCATGCTCGAATGAGTCGATATAAGATATCGAGCTTATTCATTTATTCTAGTTCTACTTGGGGATCAAGAAATAAAGATTGAATATACGAGTATGACTATTCAATGACTCGTGTTCAATCTAAACACAAAGGACAAAGGGATTGAGTTACATGGTTAATATTATCACAAGTTCTAAAGGTTATGTTGAGTCATTGACATTCTTGTAATTTGGGTAGCCTCGATGTGTTGCTAGACACCGCTCCTTGCTTGTAACGTAAAATGAGGTTTTATGTCACTGCCAATATTACAAGATCCTATCGGGTCGCACAAAAGATTAAATCGATAAAGGGAATTAAATTCATTGGATGAATTAATTAATTAAGAAGAGTCTTAATTAAATAATTATGAGGATTTAATTAAATCATGGGTTTGAGCACATGAGGCTTTGAGAAAGCCTTTAATTAAATTGTTTATAATGATAACAAGGTGATTAATTGAATATTCATTCCTTGATAGCACAATCATCAAAACCAAAAAACCTAGCTTGAGCTCTCGGCCGCCTCTCTCAACTCGACAATCACACTCGCCGCCGCCACCAACGCCGCCGTGAGTTGTGTGAGTTTTGATTGGCCGCCATTGATCGGTTTTGAACCGTGAGTTCGGTTTTGGTTCAAGAATAAGCCTAGCAACTTGTTCTTGAACATCCCTTGTTCGTTTAATCGTGTGGATACCGTTGAGGCAAGATCTTGGAGGTGTTGCTCGTGACTCAGGATCGTTTGACGTGGTGCTCCGTGGAATCTGCTCAAACACGCTACAAGGGTGATACTTTTGTAATCCTTTATCCGATATGATTACCTATGTATAGATCCGGTGTTTAGTAATCCATACAATTTTATATTCCGCTGCGTTGCTATGCTAAATGGATTACTTACAGTGGTATCAGAGCCGTGTACAAGGCTCATATCGGATTTATGTGATTAAATTGTGTTAATCATATTAGAACTAATATTGCATGCTATTTAAAACTGTATGAACATATATGATATGTTAATATTAAGTTTGTGAAATTATCATGAAATTATATTTGATATAATTGATGTTTGATGTATACGATACACGAAGCGAACAATCGAACCCGTAACAAGTTGTATTCGGCCACCACCATGCATTTGACCCACGGCTTAGCCACGTGAGGGCTAGGGGTTTCGGACTCCTATGCTCGAGATGGTCTAGTCGTTGTGGCTCATGTTCATGGTTTCGAGACGTGGATGAGTTTTGAACTCTTTGGCTCGATAATGGTTCGGACCATGATTCTCGGAATCATACGTGTTGGCGGCTACACCACATGAGGGCTAGGGTTTTCGAACCCTTGGCTTGAGATGTTTGAGCCGCCACCATCATGAACCGTGCATGGTTGGACCGTGGCTCGTGGCTCATGAATTCCGGCGTTTTGAACAAGTTGGCTCGAAAGAAACCAACATGGTGCAAGGCGGCTAGGGTTTGGAACCCTAGCGGCGCCGCACCCAAGCCATCGGCTCGGACCATGTCGTGGGCTAGGGTTTCGAACCCTAGGCCCATAATTGGTCTAGCCGTGGTGTATGGTTGGTTCGAACCATGGTGGTTCGTAGCTAAGTCGCATTAAGTTCGTGGCATGTGAAGTCCCGAGCGTACGATAATTTTTCAAAATTATTTTACAGTTTTAATTAGAATTAAATTTTAAAATGTTTAGAATTTAATTAATTAAATGTTAAAGAATGTTTTATGTGTTGTTTGCTTGAATCGTCGGCCTCGTTATACTGGATAAAGATCCATGAAACGCCGGCTGTGCAAAGTCCATCATTGATCTAGGGTTCTGTGCTTCGTTATTTTTGGCCATTGCTCGAGCTTCTCGTAATCTTCTTAGTAGAGTTCTCTCTATTTCCGGATCAAATGGCTCGAGAATGGGCTCCTCTCTTCTGAGCATGCACTAGAAAAGTGGTTCCTGTACTGGACAGACAAAAGGAGACAACAAAAATACATAAATCAAAAATCAAAAACAACTAATCGAAAATGAACAAAAAAAACAAAAAACAAAAACAAAATAATAAAGAATTGGCTAAATTACAACCAACTAATCTCGTATGATATTATACAGATTAGTCCCCGGCAACGGCGCCAAAAACTTGACCGCTTATTTTTTAAACAGAAAATATTTCAAAGTGTAGTGTGAAGCGATTCTACCGCAAGTGCACGGTTGTCAAGTTTTAGTATAGTGAAATGAAAGTAAAGGTTGTCGAATCCATATGGACTAATGTATAAGTACCAAATAAGACTAGCAAAATTATATTTAGCCTACGATTTAAACGGTGGTAGATTAATTTAAACGGAACTAGAACTAAAGCACAAGAATGAAATAAAATTGATCGGGTTCCGGATATGCAAAGGTAATTCGCTAGAGAAATTTATCTCGCTTTTCGTTCAACTATGTTCTCTCCAAAAGATTCGTTTGAATAGGCATGTACCAAACAATTGATTCTTAAGGTGAAAGGTTTTCAATAATCTTCAATACACTCTCTCGAGCTGTAAAGAAACTAATATCAAATTAGAACAAGTCACTCTCGTGCACCTATTTACTAATCCAATATTGCATAAATCTTCAAAACATCGTTACTCTAAATCTCTCGATTCAAAGTTCTCACGTATGCGATTTCATCTCTCGATCTCAATCTTAACATACACCATGAATTAATTTAGCGTATTATAACGTTATCTCTCGATCTCGGTTATAACTCACGGATTTCAACCAAAGTTAGCTAGGCTTTGATCTTAATAAGCATTTAATTCATGAACATAAGAACTCAATCCACTCAAACACGAACGACTCAATAAATGAAACACAATTTCACTAAAACTCAACAAAATAAACTAGATTCAATTCAAGTCAATTACATAAGAAGTTTAATCGTCTCTCGACCTCAAAAACATCAAATGAAAATGAAAATAAAATAAATCAAAGTTTAGAAATACGATAAACGGCTGGAATGAATCCGTGCGTTGCACCGTGATTTCTTCTCTTGCTCCTTCCTTGCACTCCGGAAATTGTTGGCTCAAGCTTGGACAAAGAACGGAGAAGATGGCTTCCTCTCAGCTCTTCCAGGCGGCGGCTAGGGTTTGTGTGTGTGTTTTTGGGTGGTTTTTCCCTCTTAGATCTGATATATCATGATATGGAAATGATCCATATTTGTAGCCACCGAGAATCAATTCAAAAATGGAAGATAAGATTTTCCAGAATTTGCGTATCAATCGATCGAGAATTTCGTCCGATCGATCGGTGCACTGTTCACTTCATTCTTTGAAAATCACTGCCTCGCTCAATCGATCGAGATTATCCTTCCGATCGATCGATCCTTCGATAAA
Source organism: Haberlea rhodopensis (assembly GCA_907163345.1). NCBI lineage: Eukaryota > Viridiplantae > Streptophyta > Magnoliopsida > Lamiales > Gesneriaceae > Haberlea > Haberlea rhodopensis. The sequence continues at coordinate 3,442,509 of CAJQUN010000033.1, read as the reverse complement.
ATTGGTGCTGATGTCTCTGCCTCGATCGATCGATCGAAACAAAATCTCGATCGATCGATGCTTTGAAAACTTTGCTTCTCAACACTCTGCCTGGCTCGATCGATCGAGAAATAATCTCGATCGATCGAAGCTCCGAAAAATCCAACTTCTTCATTTGATCTCTTTTTCGCCTCGATTTCACTCGTTTTCTTCATTTTAGCTCATTTCTTCCATTTTCGACCTATTTTCCTGAAACAAACAAATAAACTGTGATGTCCCCGAAATGGTTAATTGTGTTTAAGGCATAAATTGTGTTCGTATGATTAATTATGATTAATTATGGTGGTAATTGCCTTATGTGTTAAACTTAATTGCCATGTGGAAATGCTTGGTCATGTGGGCTGGTAGAGCATTTCAGGGTGCACGTTATGCATGTTGGGTAATCGGGTGTTTTAATGGCTTACATGTGCAAGTAGTCATTTATTTTGTGAAACGTGCATTTAATTGGTATTTGGCGCATTGTGGTGAAATGTGTCTAAAATACAATGTTGGGCATAATTTGCATCATGTTAGGAAGTGGGGTGTAAAATTTAATTAACTCTCATAACCCACTATAACCTCATATCATCTTTACCCCCCTCACATTATTCAACCCCCAACACTTTTCAAACCCTACCCTCCTCCTCTCATTTTCGAGTGGGACTCCAAGGTGGAAGAGAAGTTCTTGCAAAACTTGATTCTTGTGATTTCTTGGTAAGATTTGGGGCCTAGGATGTATATATATATCATCCCTTGTTGTTTTGTGAGGTTTATTGTGATTTTGGGTGGTGGTTTGGAGTATGAAAATGGGTTTATTTGGGTTGGTATGTTTTGTGGTTGGGTGTGGGATTTTGGGGTTGTTTTATGATGTATATTGAAGGTTTAAAGTGTTTTTGTGTTTTGGGTTTGTTGGTATAAGTGTTGTGGAAGTTGGGAAGGAATTTTTGGTGTAAAAATGGTGAAAATCGTGTGTCTGTGCGAGGCGATCGATCGCCTGAAAAGAGGCGACCGATCGCCTAAGGGCAGTGGGCTTCTCGCAGGGCAGGCGATCGATCGCCTAAAATGAGGCGACCGATCGCCGAGAGGCAGTAGCCAAACCAAGGGTTAGGCGATCGATCGCCATGTTTGAAGCGATTGATCGTCGCGAGGAAAAATTTGAGGCGATCGATCGCCTCAGTGGAGCGATCGATCGCCAGCTGTGTAATTTTGAAAAATGTTGTATTTTGTTGAATTTTTGGTATTCGACTATTATTTGGCTTCTAATATTGAATTGTATGGTTGTGTAGAACCATCTCAGGTGCCAACAACGTCGAGGAGATAAAGTTATACAACTTCTCCACTTTTGAAACTAAGGTACGTAGTGAGACGTACGAGCATCGGACGGTAAAAACGTGTTATAACTGTGATGATGTATATTGTGAATATCGTGCCCTTATGTGATGGGATATGTGAAATGATAGTGTTATATCATGATATTGGAATCAATTGTGTTTGATTAATTGTCGTAGAATTGATGAATGTTCCGGTAGCCTTTATCTCCGAGCGAGGGAGGTACTTGCCGCTGTCATATGAAGCGATGGTAGTATGATATTTGCCGCTGTCATGTCTAAGCGAAGTAACATGCCGCTGTCATGGTCGAAGCGAGGGATATCATATGATGCCGCTATATGTCGAAGCGAGGGGTCCTAAAATTCCGCTGTTGTATTGGGACCGGAACAGTCACAATTCTAGTGATTAATGTGAAATATTGTGGATATAATTGGAAACGCGTTATCGATCATTATGTCGTGAACTAATGATTTTATGCATAAATTTGTGAAACAGGAACAACAATGAAATGTGCTAATGTGGTGATCAAGGAGCATATCTATTATTTGCCGCATGCGCTTAATTATTTTGTTAAGTTGAATTGTGATTAAATGGTGATATTTATATGCTCATGGTGAGTTGTTCCTGTAGGTACGCTTTTGGACAAAAGGGGCTCAGGGTTGGGTTGAACTGTGAGCTGAAAGGGACTTGAAAGAAGTTAGATTACAGGATTTTTGTTAGTCTTATCATTCATTTTGGGAATGTAATTAACTAACTACTGAAGTTTTATTTTTGGCCTGTAATTATATTGAGCTCACATAACAACTAGAACTCTAAGATGTCTCTATTACATGTTTAGCCATATTTATATCTTGATTTCACCGTTAAGGAACTAGGGTCCTTACATTAGTGGTATTAGAGCAGTGGTTAGAGAACCCGGGAACGAGTGAAGGGTAGCCTTAGCAATGTGTTGAATAGGCGTCTACTTTTAAATATGTTGCGCGCATATGAAGCATGTGACTGTTATGCTAACGTGTTATGGTTTTCTAACGATGTATTATGTGAACTGTTTTGTATATTGTTGTTAACCCTTGTGTTGCGGTATGGCAGCAAATGTCGATGTTGGTGATGCTATAAGTGTAAATGCTAGTGCTAGACATACAAATCTCCTACCGCCGCCAGCCTTGGGCGAAGAGCCGTCTGAACAACAGCTATTGCCGGGAGAACTGAGTTTGACGCAATTTCTAGTTTATCGGCCCCCGACTTTTGAAGGGACTGAAACAGGGGAAAAGGCTGAGGAATGGCTAGAGAGGTTGGAGCAGATATTTGTAGCTGCCCCATGCGCAAAGACAGCTTGGATACGGCTAGCAGAATTTCAATTGGCCAAAAAAGCGTTGATGTGGTGGAAGACCACAGTGATTGAACAAGAAGCTCAGGGTCAGGAAATAAACTGGAAGCTGTTTAGGACTCGATTTCTGACCCGGTACTTCTCAGCAGCTGCACGGCAGGCTAAAGAGGATGAATTCAATAGCTTGAGGCAAGGTACTATGCCGGTGTCTGACTATGCCCTCCAGTACTGTTCTTTACTCAGATATGTGCCTCATATCGCCTGTAGCACCCAAGCAAAGATGAGGAATTTTATGAAAGGCTTGAGCCGGAGTTGTATGATAGGGTGATCACTTATGGCCCTACTTGTTTTGATGACGCCCTAGCACGAGCTGAATTGGCAGAATTAGGAGTGGGTGCATATCCGACTGTGGCACCGCCTCCAGCACCATCACAGAGGCCGACCCCTGAAAACTTGAAACCAAGGGGCGACCATTTTAAGCCAAAGGGAAACTCATCATCTTCCAGATTCGGTGGTAGGTGGCAAGATGCTCGTGGAAGGGGTGGTCGTGGGAGTAATGCTCCTCTCATAGGGGACAGTCTCAGGCTAGCAATTTTGAGAAGGTTAAGTGTTTTCTGTGCGGGGGACCCCATTCAGTGAAAGTATGCTCTGCTTGTTATGAGTGTGGGAAACATGGTCACTTGGCCCGAAATTGTCCTAATCGGGGAGGGCCACAGAATACTATGGGGAGACCTTCAGACAGGCCAGCACAGCAGAGACCACCATTTGCATCGAGGCCATTGGGAGGACAGCCGTTGGGGCCACCTCAAGGGCAAGTGTATGCCCTCACCAGGGAGCAGGCTACAGCAGCTCCAGAAGAAGTGATAGCGGGTACGTGTTATTTATTTACGCACCCTGCTTATATTTTGATAGATACAGGTGCGTCACACTCCTTTGTGTCGACGAGTTTTGTGGAGAGGCACCGTATATGCACGACTCCGTCACCCACGCCTCTTGTGGTTTCGACACCCGCTGGAAAGAGTGTGATTGCAGATCAGTTTGTTGATGACGGCCTCATTTATTTTGAGGGCAACGAGTTGAAGTCAGATTTGATTGTTCTGGGGATGTCGGACTGCGACTGCATTGTGGGTATTGATGTGCTGAACAGATACTAGGCAGTAGTGGACTGCAGTCAGAGGACAGTACGATTCAGATCTGATTTAGGGGATCGGTGGACTTTTTATGGGTATGGTTCCCGCTCAAGAACTCCGTTGATATCGACTTTAAAGATGACTCAGTTATTGGAACGTGGGCACGAGGGTTATCTTATTTATGCCATTGACATTGCTGGCAAGAAAGAAGAGTTAAGAGTTGAAGATATACCCGTGGTTGCCGAGTTTGCCGATGTATTTCCGGAGGAGATTCCCGGATTCCCGCCGGTTAGGGAAGTTGAGTTCGGGATCGAATTATTACCGGGGACATCCGCTATTTCTCGTGCCCCTTACAGGATGGCACCAGCGGAGTTAAGAGAGCTGAAAGAGTAGCTACAAGAACTACTTGATAAGGGTTACATACGCCCCAGCGTATCACCTTGGGGTGCGCCTGTGTTATTTGTGAAAAAGAAGGATGGGTCGATGAGATTGTGCATCGACTACAGGCAATTGAATAAGGCCACAGTGAAGAATAAATACCCTCTTCCATGGATCGACGATTTATTTGATCAGTTGCAAGGCACGAGGTTGTATAGTAAGATTGATTTGAGGTCGGGGTACCACCAGATCCGAGTTAGAGAGAATGATGTGCAGAAGACGGCCTTCCGGACCCGTTATGGTCACTATGAGTTTTTGGTCATGCCGTTTGGAGTGACAAACACCCCGGCTGTGTTTATGAGCTTGATGAATCGAGTGTTCCAACCCTTTTTGGATCAATTCGTCATCGTATTTATTGACGATATACTTATCTATTCTCGGAGCGAGGAAGATCACAGGAATCATTTGAGGACAGTGTTCCAGATTCTGAGGGACAATCAGTTGTATGCTAAGCTGAGCAAATGTGAATTTTGGCTGAGCAGCGTGGTATTTTTGGGGCATGTGATCTCTAGTAATGGGATTTCTGTAGATCCCAGGAAAGTGGAAGCAGTGATGGATTGGTCTGCGCCTACATCTGTGCCCGAGATCCGTAGCTTCCTCGGTTTAGCGGGTTACTACCGACGTTTCGTCGAGGGATTCTCTAAGATCGCTAAACCATTGACGCAGTTGACTCAGAAGGGTGTTCCATTTTCTTGGTCAGAGGCATGTGAGCAAAGCTTCCAAGAGTTGAAGCACCGGTTGACTACAGCACCTGTTCTGGTGATCCCTTCGGAGAACGAGAGGTTTGCTTTGTACACGGATGCATCACTGCAGGGATTGGGCTGTGTACTGATGCAGGATAGGCATGTGGTGGCTTATGCATCGAGACAGTTGAAGCCTCATGAGACCAGGTACCCGGTTCATGATGTAGAACTGGCAGCCATTATTTTCGCTTTGAAAATTTGGCGGCATTATCTTTATGGTACTTCTTTCACCATTTACACGGATCATAAGAGCTTGAAGTTCCTATTTACCCAAGCGGAACTGAATATGAGGCAAAGGAGGTGGATGGACTTGCTCAAGGACTATGATTGCGAGATAGAGTACCATCCAGGGAAGGCGAACCTGACAGCTGACGCCTTAAGTAGGAAGGTGAAGTGTACGGCAGATGATGTTATTCAGTTGTCGGCCTTGATGACCTCTTGTTGTCATTTGGGATATGATTTTGATTTAGATGTATCGCCGGTGCTGGTATCGACCCTATTGGCAGAACCGGACATCTTTGAACTTATTAGGAAAGCTCAGGTGACAGACGCTGAGATACAGAGATGGTTGTCATATTTACGTCTGGGTCAATTATCGAAGTTCAGAGTAGCAGAAGATGGTTCCTTGAGGCTTGGTAACCGTTGGGTAGTGCCGAGGGCACCAGAGTTGCGTCAAGGGATCCTGCATCGTGCTCATAGTAGCAAATTTAGCATCCATCCAGGTGGGATAAAGATGTACAAGGACTTGTGTGATCAATTTTGGTGGAGACGGATGAAGAGAGACGTTATGTCATTCGTTAAGAAGTGCCTGATTTGCCAACAAGTGAAAGCAGAAAGGCAGAGGCCCGGAGGCGAGTTGAAGAGTTTAGATATACCAGAGTGGAAGTGGGAGCACATCTCTATGGATTTCGTGACCCACTTGCCAAGGACTGCCTCGGGATTTGATGCGATCTGGGTGATTGTAGATCGACTGACGAAGGTGGCCCACTTCATTCCATATAGTATGACTTTCACATACTTAAAGATGGCCCAGTTGTATGTACGGGACGTGGTGAGATTGCACGGCATCCCAGTCTCGATTGTGTCTGATAGGGACCCGCGGTTCACATCGCACTTTTGGGAGGGTCTTCAATCGGCCTTAGGTACAGAAGTGAGGCTGAGTACGGCTTATCACCCTCAGACAGATGGTCAGACAGAGCGTACCATACAGACGCTTGAGGACATCTTGAGGGCGTGTGTTTTGGAGTTCGATACTCCGTGGCAAGATTCAGTGCCACTAGTAGAGTTCTCTTATAACAACAGTTATCAGGCGAGCATTCAGATGGCTCCATTCGAGGCCCTTTACGGTCGACGATGTAGGTCACCATTGTACTGGGAAGATTTGACTAGTAAGGCGGTCGGAGGACCGGAATTAATTCGTGAAATGGAAGAGAAAATCAAAGTGATCCGTCAGAAAATGAAAGCGGCTCAAGATAGGCAAGCGGCCTATGCTAATAAACGACGGCGACCATTGGAATTCCAAGTGGGAGACAGAGTCTTTTTAAAAATCTCACCTTTCAGAGGTGTAGTTCGTTTCGGTATGCGTGGGAAGTTGTCTCCGAGATATGTTGGGTCGTACGAAGTATTGCAGCGCATCGGCACTTTGGCTTATCGTTTGGCCCTACCGCCGTCCTTGTCTGGTATACATGATGTCTTCCATGTATCTATGTTGAGGAAGTATGAACCAGACCCGTCTCATGTGTTGCAGCCTTCAGAGGTTCAGTTGAGTTCAGATGTATCCTATGTTGAACGGCCAGTCAGGATTCTGGATCGTGAGGATCGCAAACTTCGAAGCAAGGTAATACCGATGATCAAGGTTCAGTGGGATCGTCGGGGTGTCGAAGAGGCCACGTGGGAGACGGAACGGCATATGGTGCAGCACTACCCGGAACTATTCTCTGGTATGTGTTTATGTTTAGTTTCTTTTGGGGTAGGTGCATGCGATTTCGAGGACGAAATCTTATAAGTAGGGGAGTATTGTGATGTCCCCGAAATGGTTAATTGTGTTTAAGGCATAAATTGTGTTCGTATGATTAATTATGATTAATTATGGTGGTAATTGCCTTATGTGTTAAAATTAATTGCCATGTGGAAATGCTTGGTCATGTGGGCTGGTAGAGCATTTCAGGGTGCACGTTATGCATGTTGGGTAATCGGGTGTTTTTAATGGCTTACATGTGCAAGTAGTCATTTATTTTGTGAAACGTGCATTTAATTGGTATTTGGCGCATTGTGGTGAAATGTGTCTAAAATACAATGTTGGGCATAATTTGCATCATGTTAGGAAGTGGGGTGTAAAATTTAATTAACTCTCATAACCCACTATAACCTCATATCATCTTTACCCCCCTCACATTATTCAACCCCCAACACTTTTCAAACCCTACCCTCCTCCTCTCATTTTCGAGTGGGACTCCAAGGTGGAAGAGAAGTTCTTGCAAAACTTGATTCTTGTGATTTCTTGGTAAGATTTGGGGCCTAGGATGTATATATATATCATCCCTTGTTGTTTTGTGAGGTTTATTGTGATTTTGGGTGGTGGTTTGGAGTATGAAAATGGGTTTATTTGGGTTGGTATGTTTTGTGGTTGGGTGTGGGATCTGGGGTTGTTTTATGATGTATATTGAAGGTTTAAAGTGTTTTTGTGTTTTGGGTTTGTTGGTATAAGTGTTGTGGAAGTTGGGAAGGAATATTTGGTGTAAAAATGGTGAAAATCGTGTGTCTGTGCGAGGCGATCGATCGCCTGAAAAGAGGCAACCGATCGCCTAAGGGCAGTGGGCTTCTCGCAGGGCAGGCGATCGATCGCCTAAAATGAGGCGACCGATCGCCGAGAGGCAGTAGCCAAACCAAGGGTTAGGCGATCGATCGCCATGTTTGAAGCGATTGATCGCCGCGAGGAAAAATTTGAGGCGATCGATCGCCTCAGTGGAGCGATCGATCGCCAGCTGTGTAATTTTGAAAAATGTTGTATTTTGTTGAATTTTTGGTATTCGACTATTATTTGGCTTCTAATATTGAATTGTATGGTTGTGTAGAACCATCTCAGGTGCCAACAACGTCGAGGAGATAAAGTTATACAACTTCTCCACTTTTGAAACTAAGGTACGTAGTGAGACGTACGAGCATCGGACGGTAAAAACGTGTTATAACTGTGATGATGTATATTGTGAATATCGTGCCCATATGTGATGGGATATGTGAAATGATAGTGTTATATCATGATATTGGAATCAATTGTGTTTGATTAATTGTGGTAGAATTGATGAATGTTCCGGTAGCCTTTATCTCCGAGCGAGGGAGGTACTTGCCGCTGTCATATGAAGCGATGGTAGTATGATATTTGCCGCTGTCATGTCTAAGCGAAGTAACATGCCGCTGTCATTGTCGAAGCGAGGGATATCATATGATGCCGCTATATGTCGAAGCGATGGGTCCTAAAATTCCGCTGTTGTATTGGGACCGGAACAGTCACAATTTTAGTGATTAATGTGAAATATTGTGGATATAATTGGAAACGCGTTATCGATCATTATGTCGTGAACTAATGATTTTATGCATATATTTGTGAAACAGGAACAACAATGAAATGTGCTAATGTGGTGATCAAGGAGCTTATCTATTATTTGCCGCATGCGCTTAATTATTTTGTTAAGTTGAATTGTGATTAAATGGTGATATTTATATGCTCATGGTGAGTTGTTCCTGTAGGTACGCTTTTGGACAAAAGGGGCTCAGGCTTGGGTTGAACTGTGAGCTGAAAGGGACTTGAAAGAAGTTAGATTACAGGATTTTTGTTAGTCTTATCATTCATTTTGGGAATGTAATTAACTAACTACTGAAGTTTTATTTTTGGCCTGTAATTATATTGAGCTCACATAACAACCAGAACTCTAAGATGTCTCTATTACATGTTTAGCCATATTTATATCTTGATTTCACCGTTAAGGAACTAGGGTCCTTACATAAACACCAAAAAGCATAATATCATCCAGGAAAAAGTACGAAAAACGGGAAGAAATTACAGCTAAAAACACGTAAAAACTAAGCCTATCATCTCCACCGCCTACCATCCACAAACAAATGGCCAAGCCGAGGTCTCTAACCGAGAAATCAAAGCCATATTGGAAAAGACTGTCAACCCCACGAGGAAGGATTGAAGCTTAAGACTGGATGATGCACTTGCGGGCTTACCGAACTGCGTATAAAACTCCAATAGGTATGTCACCATATCGACTCATTTTTGGTAAACCATGTCATCTTCCTGTAGAATTGGAGCATAGAGCGTACTGGGCTGTGAAGCATTTTAACATGAACTATGATGAGAGTGGCCTGCATCGGAAGTTGCAATTGCAAGAGCTTGAAGAAATCAGGAATGGGGCGTATGAGAGTGCAAGGATCTACAAGGAAAAGACGAAGGACTTCCATGACAAAATGATATCAAGAAGGAGTTTTGAAGTTGGTCAAAAAGTTCTCCTTTACCATTCACGCCTTCGCCTATTCCCAGGTAAGCTTCGTTCTAGATGGCATGGTCCTTATATCATTACTAATGTATATCCTCATGGTGCAGTGGAAATTCAAAGTTTGGACACCACTAAGACATTCAAGGTGAATGGTCACCTATTGAAGCATTACTACGAGGGTGTCCAAGACGAGGAAGGTGGACAAGTGAATGTCAAGGCAGCTCTAGAGGATCCACCTCACTTCGACTGATAACGAGGACTAGCGTCGGGCCACCGACGTTAAACAGAGGCGCTGCTTGGGATGCAACCCAAGGGGAGTTAGTTTCCTTTCTCCCTTTTATTTTCATTGCTTTTAGTAGTCAACCTTTTCTCTTTTCTTGTATTTTTGCCTTACATTGAAGACAATGTAAGATTTAAGTATGGGGGAGGGATTAGTGGTGTGTTATTGTTTTTATTATTTTAAAAAATACAAAAAAAATCAAAAAAAATTGAAAATTTTGAGCTCATAGTTAGTAATGAACACATTCTTAGAGTCACTAACCCATGATTAAACCTAATTGATATCATGCATGATTTTGAACATAGGTGAATTGTTAACCTTGGAACACTTTGAACTCTAATGCAAAGTTTACTTTAACTTAGTAGTTGAGCACATTATTGCCATGAATTGTGAAGTGTGCATAGCTTAGTGAAGATTGTGTGAACTTTGTGATAGTCTTAAGAAGTCTCTAATACATGCTAGAACTTAACTACATGCTCTTTGAGGCGTATGTCTAGACTACTTGCAAACATGAAAGTGATATAGGCGATCTTTGATGCGTTTGAGCCTTTCAAGCCTACCATGTAAAGAAAATCAATCATTAGTACCCTTTTTGAGCCTTAATGCAAAGGAATGGTTGTATGCTAAGCATACACACGACCCCCATTCGACATTCTTGGACTAGCTTATCATCCTTCCCTAATGAGCCTAAATATGAATTCTATCCATACCTTTGAAGGGAGTATGATGTGTTTCATCCACATGTACTTATGTCATCAATGATTCAAATGTGTTGAGAGCTTTATTGTCAAAAGAATGGAATACATGAAAGAAAAGGAATGCCTTGAGGAAATAGATAAAAATATGACTCCAAGGGGAGCCAAGTTGAAAAAATTCAAGCAAGAAGAGAAGCCTTTAGTGTGCATATCATCATACTCTCTTGTTTGATACCTTTACCCTTTCTTTCATAAGCCAATACCTAGGCCAATGTACAAGCTAATAAAGACCTACTTGATTCGTGTTTGCAAAGTAGCTAAGATAGTGGAGAAGAGTGTGCAAGTGAGCTTATACTTGTGTTAGTGTATGACTTGAACTATTGCGGATTTGCATCTTTTGGATCTATAATTTGTACACAACACTTGTTTATGACCACAGACGCACATTCACTACTTTGTTGAGTATGAGATGTTTAGGGATTGAACTTGTTCCATTATTAATTTTTCACCGCCTTACATTACTATGCATGTTTAAAATTGTTGAGGCATTAAAGTGAGATTAAGTTAGTTTGTTATGATGCTATGAGCCAAGCAAAAATATTGTAGTTTTATTTGATTTACTCGAGGTCGAGTAAAGAGTAAGTATGGGGGAGTTTGATGTGACTAGAAATAGACACATCTATTGCGTTTAATTGTTTACGATTTGGTATGTTTTGATGGATAATTTGATACATATGCTACCTAATCGTATATTTGTGTAATTGTAGGTGGAATCGAAGAAATCGAGCTAACTAAGGCGAATAAAGATCTAGAAAAGCTTTGGAGCTAATAAGGACTCAATGTAGATCAAGAAAAAGGCTAAAAATGTAATTTTAGCAGAGGCGATCGACCGCATGGAGTTGGGAACTTGATTTCTTTCCTTCCTTCATAAGCTCTAACATAACCCATCAGCCTCCATACCTCTTGATACTCGAAAATTATCAACTTTAGGAGACTTTTGAGAGATTAGAATAGATTTTCAATTTTTAGAATAATTTTTATTCCGATTTTTGTAAAGACGCTCGAAGAACGAAGACGGAATCAACAAGCCGGAATCGTGCTTCGCTTTAGTAACTCTCTTTTCTATTGATTGTTTGATGTTTTTAATATGATTTTTGTTAGTTTTAGATTTAATTATGCAAGGCTAAACACCTTGATTCTTTGTTGAGGGATACTTTCCTTTGGAATAGAAAAAACTTGTGAAACTTTTGGTTTGAATGTGGAATTTTTAATTCAATTTCAATTTGTTTTTCAGATTATGATTTTTATGATTGTTGTGTTTGATTGGTAGATTGATCACCTAGTAATCACTTACACTTTCTAATGCTAGTTTTGAAACGTTCATTGATTAAATCTTAACGGCTGTAGTTTTGATTAAAGATTTGATAAGAGTCGAATTGAATGTTGTTTTCTTTTTTACCACGATTTAGGTAAGTAAGGAATTAAATTTTCAATTGATGAATAATTGAATGAATTCTTATGTTTAGTAATTTGATGATCAAGTGAATGATTTCCAAAGGTAAAGTTGACCGAAAACCAAGAATCGCTTTTTAGTCTTGATAAACTAGAATTTTTATTTGCTTTCGTTTGATTTAGTTATAGTTCCACAAATTCGATAACCCCCTAGTTTGATACTTGTTAGCATAAAAGTATTCACTTCCCTGTGGGATCGATCCCTACTCACGCTACTACATATTTACTGCTATTAACTTGAGAGGGTTAATTTGGGCATACGCGATAAACGCTACCAAATTTTGTCACCATTGCCGGGGAAGGCAATTACTTTTTTGTTAACATCGTTTTATTTATTTCGTTTTATACTACTCTGGTTTGTTGATGAGTACAGGTGAACCCTCTGATCACGAAGAAAATTTTTACTACGATCCTGAGATTGAGAGGACACTACATCGGAGAAGAAGAGAAGAAGGTTACTTGAAGAAGAAGAAGAGAGGAACATGATGGCTGCGAATCAAAGTTTGAGGCAGTTGGCGAATCCTAACTTGGATCAACAACCTCTCTGCATCACTTTCCCTGCTCTTGCGAATAATGTGATGTCCGGGAATTATGGTGGTAATCCCGGTGTTGTATTAATCCTTGATGGATTTTTAATTGTGGCAATTAGGAAGTAATTGCAGTTTGGCATCCCCTGGGATTGCTTAATCGGGCATTTGGGATCGATGGATCCAAAGGGTGAGATTGTATTCTCATTTCGGTGGAAAACCTATGAATTGGGTTTTTAATGGGACTTGGTGTCCAGGGTGCTTTATGTTTGGGCCAGTCTGGGGACTTGGTGTTAGAGAGAGAATTTTTGTAAACTGATGATTTTTAATGAGTTATGATGTAATTGAGAGAGTATTGGTATTTCGGAGCATTTTTGCTATATATACCAGTCGGACTTGGGATTCCGTCATTGGAATCCATTTCTCTCTCTCTCTCTCTCTCTCTCCATCGCCCCAAACCCTTTTCCCCTTTCTCCCTTGGAAGAGAAATCGCGGGTGGCTTGGATCGGAGGCCGGTTCCTCGAAGATAATCAGGTATTCATCTTCCCCTCGTCCTTGGCTTCGATTTGATAGTAGTTTGGTAGCTTTTGGTTGGGGTTTTAGTTGGCTATGGGTTTTGGAAATTTTTGGGTTAAAATCAAAATGTTGATTTCAGTGTTTTCATGGAGTTTAATTGTTGTATTTGAGGCATTGAGGTGGTATGGGGTGTTGGTTTGGAGTTGGGTGTGAAAAACACCATTGGAACTCGAGTTTTTCGGAAAATTGCAGTCCGCGATCGATCTTGGCGAGGCGCCGATCGATCGCGACATGCTACTGGATTTGGGAAGGCGATGAGCAGTAGCGGCGATCGATCGCGAGAAGTGGGCGATCGATCGCGAGGGTCTTGGCGATCGATCGCGAGATGTGGCGATCGATCGCGGCTTGTTTATTTTCGGACAGTAGGCTATGGCGATCGATCGCGGCTTGGCGCCGATCGATCGCGGCCCTGTTCCCTTGGTTTTTTTCAAATTTTGGAAAATGTCGGGATTTTGGAACCGAGGTTTAAAGGGGCCGTTTCCGGGGCAATGTCTACATTCCAATGGGAATGCTTTGCTTTTAAAATGGGTGGTTTAGAGCCAAATTAAATTAAACGGAATTCCCGGTTGAATTCTTGGCAATCTTTTAAACTTGTAAAATGGTTTATTTGGGTATTACGCATGCTTAGCCGGGGAGCTTTTATTTTGGTAATCGTCATGGATTGACGATATGTTTGGGAGCTATGAACGTGCTTGGGCACGTGGTCACATGCTTATTCTTGATTGTGAATTGTTATGTGTTTTAGCACAAATTTCTAGAGGCGTGGAACTCAAGCAAGGTTTGGCTTGGACTACGGAGACTTAAGGTACGTGGGACGTACGAGCATTAGCCTATTATAGTATTGCAACTGTAATATGCATGGTTTGTGATAATGGTATTAAATGGGCATTGGAATACATGGTGTATGGTAATTGTATTATATGGACATTACAATATCTGGCATGTGGTCTGGCATGTGGTAATTACATTGGATAAATATTGAGATGCATGGTGCACTATATTTACTTCAAATGGATAATGATATGCATGGTAAACGGTCTTTGCCTTCAATGGATATATATATATATATATTGGGAATCATACAGTGCCGCCTTCGAGCGAGCAATGATTCGGGATGCGGTCGCCATTGGGCGACCATCGGTTATGACGCCGCTATTGTTGAGCGTGCGCGAGGTTTAGTATGCCGCTATTGTGGAGCGAGCAATGAAATAAGAACATGGAATTGTTGGTTAGATATATGCGATATCTATAGTCTTTTACATTATGTTCTTATCCCTTTGATCATGGAACTGGTATAATAGAACGGTATTAGTTAATCTATGTGACGATTAACTGGCTTTGGGAATTTGATGAGTTTGGTTATTTTGAGAACAGGGACAATACAGGGGGATCCCGGATGAGGGTATTGCCATCCAGGGAGTATCATTTAAATTATGGCATTTACATTCTGTAAATTATGAATTGCAATACTATTATTTTGTGATTGGTGGTATTGGTATGCTCACCCCGTGTGGGGGCTGTCTCTGTTGGGGCAGGTAACACAGGTGTAGCGGCTTTGGAGTCGAGCTCGGGCTTTTGGTTAGAGGTACTTCCAGGATCGAGGTACCAGAGCTGGCTGGATGGACGCTCAGATCCAGTGTTGAGATCGAGCTGTGCTGGGAAGGTGCTTCCAGGATAGAAGTACCAGTAGCGGTATCCGGTATAGTGTTTTATGCATCAAATACACGTTTATTCATTGAGTACACCTTACGTGTATATGGGATGTATAAATGGGCTATGGCCTCTTTCTGTTCATTATGGTTGCATGCAATTAATTGTGGAAATTGCTAAATGAACTAAGAGCATATTAGTGTATTATGTGGGTGCATGTTATGTGAATAATAATGGTAGGGGGAATTTGAATATTGGGAATTGAATGCAAGAAATTTTCTGGGTAGCATACGGTGTTGCACTTGCATAGGGTTTTTCCCCTGATGGTAGGATTATATGCACTCATGGTATGGCTTAATGCACTAATAACGGGTTAAGGGCTCGGGGGTCCTTACATTAGTGGTATCAGAGCAGTGGTTAGCTCTTTGGGGCTGTTGAGGGCCTAGGAACATGTTATTGGGAATGAGAAGCACATACTTATGCATGATTGCTTATGTGCGTTTATGATATGTGTTCATCATTGGCATATGTGTTGCTAACCATGGTGGTTGCAGGGTCTTATGAGACATGGACTATGCATTACGGTTGCATAGATATACATCGGAGTGATGATTTTGATGCTTTGCCGCTATATGTTGGAGCGAGGTGCATTAAAAATACACTCATGGCGATGTTTATGGGAATACGGATTATGCATTACGGTTGCATGCACGTCGAAGCGATGATGCCGCTGTCGTGTCGAAGCGATGGTAAATGCCGCTGTCACGTCGAAGCGATGATGCCGCTGTCGTGCCGAAACAATTATTGAAATACGGGTTATGCATTACGGTTGCATGCATGGCGTAGCGATATGAATACTTGCCGCTGTCGTATTATAGCGATGAAGAATATTTGCCGCAAATATGTCGAAGCGAAGGAAAATGCCGCTGTCATATTATTATTGCGAGGGATATTATGCCGCTAATACGTCGAAGCGAAGGGTATTTCCGCTGTCATGCCGGAATGATGGTAAATGCCGCTGTCGTGTCGAAGCGATGGTAAATGCCGCTGTCACGTCGAAGCGATGGTACCACCGTCATGTCGAAACGATGATGCCGCTGTCGTGTCGAAGCGATGATACATGCCGCTGTCACGTCGAAGCGATGATGCCGTTGTCATGACGTAGCGATGTGATCGGGAACAAAGTACTACATGAGTGTGAGTACCTCTTGAGTCCGCGATTATCCGGGTATTTTATTGGCGATGGTTCCGCCGGGTATTTTATTGGCGATGGTTACGCCGGGTATTTTATTGGCGATGGTTCCGCCGGGTATTTTATTGGCGATGGTTACGCCGGGTATTTTATTGGCGATGGATACGCCGGGTATTTTATTGGCGATGGTTACGCCGGGTATTTTGTTGGCGATGGTTACGCCGGGTATTTTGTTGGCGATGGTTACGCCGGGTATTTTATTGGCGACGGTTACGCCGGGTATTCTATTGGCGATGGTTTATACCGCCGGATATCTGTAGCGACATTTTATGCCGCTGACTCCATGGCGAGGGATCATGCCGCTGATTCGATAGCGATGGGTTATACCGCTATGTGTGTAGCACTGGATTATGCCGCCTACGAGCGATGGGTGCTGCTTATGTACCGCTGGTGGACGATGGATACAGGTATTCCGCTATCTCGATAGCGATGAGGTATGGCATATTACTTTTGTTATCAGTATGGTGATTATGGTGTATTATTATTTACCGTCATGTGTTTGACGATGAGATTATGGATGTCGTGTATCGACAGGTACCGTCATATGTTCGACGATGTTATTTGGGATAACTATGTGGACGCTTGGCGTCATTTTGGTGATTTATACATTCATGTTTATGTATATGGTTGTATGGTTTGAGTGCCGATGGTGGGCACATGGTAGGGTCTGGGTATTTAGTTGACGAGACCTTTTGCCGAGCAGGTTTGCTCGATGGATCATTGATGCATTGTACCGGTGAGAGTACGCATCGTATTATGGAGGTATATTATTGACGAGCAATGATACCCTTGGGTATGCTCGCTGGGATGGCTAAGGCCAAGTGAATGGTGGTAAGAGTAGTCATTGAGGAAACTACTCGCTTGTTATTGTGATGAGGAGTAAACATGGTTACACCCACCCTAAGGGCGTGGAAGAAGTCCTAATGGATTAGGATTGCATGATAATTGAGCGTGGACGCCGGGTTGTCCAGTGTGCTTGGGTGTTTTAGAGATATGTTGGGCAATGACCCACAACTCTAATGGTTTGGGCGGTATGGTATACCGGGATGGAATGTGTGTCGCGTTAATAGGTTGGTATAAGCCTATGGGACCAGCGAATCACTAGCCAGGTATTGTTGCAGTGCTTTAGTGTGCTTGTGGTAGCTATTATAATGCTCGTTGGATTCGAGTTTGGTGAATCGTATGGTGATACGATGAGGGTTATGGTAGACTCTTGTAGTCTCTATGTGGCATGGTGTTTGAGGTAGGGAATACCTCACGGGGACGTTATACGTCATTGTTTTGAGGGACTTGTGCTGGGACAGCTCAAGTTTGTTGGTATTACCAACGTGAGTGTCAACAAGTCGTGGTTAGCTCTAGTTGAGCATCCTTGCATATGGCATGCAATGGGAGTCACAATGGTTTGTGAGATATAGTTAGTGGGGTGACACTACTATATTGATTTTTTTTATCTCTTGGAGAGATTTGGATTGTACTGTCTTGGAGACAGCTTGCATCGGTCGTGGTTTGATTGTAAGTCAGCCATGGTAAGCATTACTGATGTTGGACCGAGTAATGGATTTCTTACCTCGGTGAGACGTTTGAGGAGACGTCTTCGGGGAGATGCTCGATTTTGGAGTACTATGGTATTAGTACAGAGCATCGTTGGAAGGTGTATACATGGCGTATACGGATTTTTGGATCGAGTAATGGTAGTATTGATGCACTACTCTAACCAATTGTATATTTTTGGGTTCCGGGATATGTTTTGGTATTAATATACCAGGTTTTCCGAACGGTAATTCGAGGATTGGAGGATCATGGATTCATGACTTCTTCCTTGAGAGGAAGACGATATTGTGATTCCTACCGGTTGAATCTTTTGGGGAGATTCGTTATTTTGGTTCGTGTGGTGGTGATGTTGAAATCACACCCTTTGGTTTTGGTTTGTCAACCATCATTCTCCGTGGGGCGAGAATAATCGAGGTTTGACAGTTGGCTTTGGGATGTGGGTATGATTGGGATGCCCGAGTCTATTGCATTGCGTATGCATGTTGTGTGGTGTATGGGCATGTATGCCGTGTGTGTATACGAATGCCAATGTTATTTTGTTCATTGTTGAACGTCGAGTTGTATGCTTGGTTTGGTGAATCTCCGGTGTGAGATTGTGGGACCTCGAGATCGGTAATCTCGCTGGCACGATGCATTCTGATGAATGATCGTGAGGGTTGTTTGACTTCCCCGGAGGAGGGATTATTGTGTTTTGAAACCATGGTAGTTCTTGCTGGTTAATTCGATAGCCTCCCTGTTTTAGGATTGTAAAATCCCAGGATAGACAAGGGGTGGCCAGGACTCGGATTTGTTTGGTGTCGTGGTTGACACGCGTGGCGGGGATGCAAGTGATTGTTTTGCGTGACCTCTGTGGAACTTGAGACTTTGTGGAGTCTTGAGGGTGTGTCGGGACCAAGATATGATTTCTTGGAACACACCGGTGTAAACATCCTTGGTGATGCATTTTGTGTGGATCAGTGACCGTGGGTAACCCGGTCCGGGTTGCAAGTGGTGCAACTACTCCTTTGGAGGAGATGGACTGGGAAACGAAGACTGGTTTCTTTTGTGAGTATACTGTTGTATGCTAGTGGTCCCCATCTTGACGATGCGTGTCAAGCATCGTGGGCAGGTGGTGAATATCACGGGATGATATCTTTGTCAGAACCAATGGAGATTTGGTTGGGTTGCAGTTTTGGTGAACTGACTTGTGGGACGATTCACGTCGAGGTATGTTGTTATCTTTCGGGTTTGTATTGGTTTTGGTGTTGCGCTATTTTAGGGTTTGGTGCGAGACTGGTATTCTCGCAGTTGTTAATTTGATTCTAAGGTGGTTCAGAATCAGGGTCTTGGCTTTGTTTTGTTGGTGTAGTCCTGGTGTTACGTGGAGTACACCGGTGCAATTTCGGGGACGAAATTTTATTAGTAGGGGATAATTGTGATGTCCGGGAATTATGGTGGTAATCCCGGTGTTGTATTAATCCTTGATGGATTTTTAATTGTGGCAATTAGGAAGTAATTGCAGTTTGGCATCCCCTGGGATTGCTTAATCGGGCATTTGGGATCGATGGATCCAAAGGGTGAGATTGTATTCTCATTTCGGTGGAAAACCTATGAATTGGGTTTTTAATGGGACTTGGTGTCCAGGGTGCTTTATGTTTGGGCCAGTCTGGGGACTTGGTGTTAGAGAGAGAATTTTTGTAAACTGATGATTTTTAATGAGTTATGATGTAATTGAGAGAGTATTGGTATTTCGGAGCATTTTTGCTATATATACCAGTCGGACTTGGGATTCCGTCATTGGAATCCATTTCTCTCTCTCTCTCTCTCTCTCTCCATCGCCCCAAACCCTTTTCCCCTTTCTCCCTTGGAAGAGAAATCGCGGGTGGCTTGGATCGGAGGCCGGTTCCTCGAAGATAATCAGGTATTCATCTTCCCCTCGTCCTTGGCTTCGATTTGATAGTAGTTTGGTAGCTTTTGGTTGGGGTTTTAGTTGGCTATGGGTTTTGGAAATTTTTGGGTTAAAATCAAAATGTTGATTTCAGTGTTTTCATGGAGTTTAATTGTTGTATTTGAGGCATTGAGGTGGTATGGGGTGTTGGTTTGGAGTTGGGTGTGAAAAACACCATTGGAACTCGAGTTTTTCGGAAAATTGCAGTCCGCGATCGATCTTGGCGAGGCGCCGATCGATCGCGACATGCTACTGGATTTGGGAAGGCGATGAGCAGTAGCGGCGATCGATCGCGAGAAGTGGGCGATCGATCGCGAGGGTCTTGGCGATCGATCGCGAGATGTGGCGATCGATCGCGGCTTGTTTATTTTCGGACAGTAGGCTATGGCGATCGATCGCGGCTTGGCGCCGATCGATCGCGGCCCTGTTCCCTTGGTTTTTTTCAAATTTTGGAAAATGTCGGGATTTTGGAACCGAGGTTTAAAGGGGCCGTTTCCGGGGCAATGTCTACATTCCAATGGGAATGCTTTGCTTTTAAAATGGGTGGTTTAGAGCCAAATTAAATTAAACGGAATTCCCGGTTGAATTCTTGGCAATCTTTTAAACTTGTAAAATGGTTTATTTGGGTATTACGCATGCTTAGCCGGGGAGCTTTTATTTTGGTAATCGTCATGGATTGACGATATGTTTGGGAGCTATGAACGTGCTTGGGCACGTGGTCACATGCTTATTCTTGATTGTGAATTGTTATGTGTTTTAGCACAAATTTCTAGAGGCGTGGAACTCAAGCAAGGTTTGGCTTGGACTACGGAGACTTAAGGTACGTGGGACGTACGAGCATTAGCCTATTATAGTATTGCAACTGTAATATGCATGGTTTGTGATAATGGTATTAAATGGGCATTGGAATACATGGTGTATGGTAATTGTATTATATGGACATTACAATATCTGGCATGTGGTCTGGCATGTGGTAATTACATTGGATAAATATTGAGATGCATGGTGCACTATATTTACTTCAAATGGATAATGATATGCATGGTAAACGGTCTTTGCCTTCAATGGATATATATATATATATATTGGGAATCATACAGTGCCGCCTTCGAGCGAGCAATGATTCGGGATGCGGTCGCCATTGGGCGACCATCGGTTATGACGCCGCTATTGTTGAGCGTGCGCGAGGTTTAGTATGCCGCTATTGTGGAGCGAGCAATGAAATAA
Source organism: Haberlea rhodopensis (assembly GCA_907163345.1). Lineage (NCBI taxonomy): Eukaryota > Viridiplantae > Streptophyta > Magnoliopsida > Lamiales > Gesneriaceae > Haberlea > Haberlea rhodopensis. The sequence continues at coordinate 3,421,828 of CAJQUN010000033.1, read as the reverse complement.
GAACATGGAATTGTTGGTTAGATATATGCGATATCTATAGTCTTTTACATTATGTTCTTATCCCTTTGATCATGGAACTGGTATAATAGAACGGTATTAGTTAATCTATGTGACGATTAACTGGCTTTGGGAATTTGATGAGTTTGGTTATTTTGAGAACAGGGACAATACAGGGGGATCCCGGATGAGGGTATTGCCATCCAGGGAGTATCATTTAAATTATGGCATTTACATTCTGTAAATTATGAATTGCAATACTATTATTTTGTGATTGGTGGTATTGGTATGCTCACCCCGTGTGGGGGCTGTCTCTGTTGGGGCAGGTAACACAGGTGTAGCGGCTTTGGAGTCGAGCTCGGGCTTTTGGTTAGAGGTACTTCCAGGATCGAGGTACCAGAGCTGGCTGGATGGACGCTCAGATCCAGTGTTGAGATCGAGCTGTGCTGGGAAGGTGCTTCCAGGATAGAAGTACCAGTAGCGGTATCCGGTATAGTGTTTTATGCATCAAATACACGTTTATTCATTGAGTACACCTTACGTGTATATGGGATGTATAAATGGGCTATGGCCTCTTTCTGTTCATTATGGTTGCATGCAATTAATTGTGGAAATTGCTAAATGAACTAAGAGCATATTAGTGTATTATGTGGGTGCATGTTATGTGAATAATAATGGTAGGGGGAATTTGAATATTGGGAATTGAATGCAAGAAATTTTCTGGGTAGCATACGGTGTTGCACTTGCATAGGGTTTTTCCCCTGATGGTAGGATTATATGCACTCATGGTATGGCTTAATGCACTAATAACGGGTTAAGGGCTCGGGGGTCCTTACAAATAACGTAAGTTTCGAACTTAAATCTAGACTAATTCACTTATTGCCATCTTTTCATGGTCTTGCAGGTGAGAACCCACATAAACACTTGATGGAATTCCACGTGGTGTGCACTAATATGAAGCCTGCTGGTGTGACGGAGGAGAAAATCAAACTGAGAGCCTTTTTATTCTCTCTAAAGGATGCTGCTAAAGATTGGCTATTCTACTTACCCTCCGGATCAATCACCACGTGGACTGATTTACAAAGAGTCTTCCTTGAGAAGTACTTTCCAGCTTCAAGGGCGACTAACTTAAGGAAAGAAATCTACGGTGTGAAGCATACCAAGAGGAGTCATTGCATGAGTACTGGGACGGTTTAAGAAGTTGTGTGCAACCTGTCCACAACACCAGATAAGTGAACATTTACTCATACAATACTTTTATGAGGGTTTGTTATCTAGTGACAGGAACTTGGTTGACGCTGCGAGCGGTGGAGCTTTTGTGGATAAGACACCGAAGGATGCAAGAAGCTTGATAGCAAACATGGCGGCCAACTCACATCAGTTTGGAAACTTTAGGAATGAACCGAATCAACGGAAACAAGGAGAGATAAACGTGTCTAATCTAAAACAACAACTTATTAGCCTCACCTCTCTTGTTCGTCAAATGGCAGGAGGAAATGGACAGACAGTGAAGCCATGTGGAATATGTTTGGAGATGAGTCATACTACAGATTCATGCCCATCACTTAACGAATCATTTGCTGAGCAAGTGAATGCAGCATGTAGATTTCCGGGGCAACCTCAACGCAAATATGACCCTTACTCCAACACATACAACCCAGGATGGAGAGACCAACCTAACTTGAGCTATAGACCGCCATATCAGAGACCTCCACCACCTCCAGTGCACCCTCCTTCTGACAGGTTAGAAAATATTATTAAAGTTGTTGCTGAAAATAGCTTACAATTTCAACAGGAGACGAGGGCGAGCATTCAGAGCCTGACTACGCAAATGGGACAATTGGCGACTTCGCTCAACAAGCTTGAAACGAGCATATCAAATGGACTACCGTCGCAGCCAATTGTGAACCCCAGGGAAATGTGAGTGCAATCACTTTGAAGACGAGTAGCGATGAAGTTAAGGAGAAGGTGGTACTGACGCCACACAAGAACGGGGAGATGAAGGAAGAGAAGGACGCTGAAGAGCCCATGCAAGAAGAGGAACCGCGAGGTAAGTCCCCTCCACTCCGTGAGTACAAAAATGAACCCCATTTCCCCTTGCATTGAAGGATAATAGGAGAGAAGTTGGACTTAAGGGACTCTATGACACTTTCCGACGCTGCAAGGAGAACGTCCCACTACAAGATACCATGATAAAAGTGCCTCGGTATGCTAGATTTTTGAAGGAGGTATGTAAAGTGGGTAAGAACAAGGAAGGCAAAGGGTACCCCAAGATCAAGTTAGGTGAGAATGTTTCCGCGGACATCCAAAGAAGCATTCCCACGAAGTGTAAGGACCCTGATATGTTCTCTATTCCTTGTGTGATAGGAACCACTAGGATTGAGAAGGCGATGCTAGATTTAGGATCTTCAATTAATGTCATGCCTTACTCAATCTACACTCAACTGACACCTGGACCTTTGAAACAAGACCATACTGTGATTCAATTAGCTGATATGTCCACGGTTATTCCTAGGGGGATAGTAGAGGACGTACTTGTTCATATAGAGAATTTTGTTTTTCCCGCCGATTTCTATGTCTTAGACATGGAAAATGGTGATCCATCTAGCCCCATTCTTTTAGGGAGACCATTCTTGAAAACATCAAAATCTGTGATCGACGTGAATAGCGGCCTATTAACAATGGAGTTTAATGGTGAAAGTGTAAAATTTCATATCTATGAACCCATTAAAACTCATGAGCATGCTAGTTACGCTATTGATATAAATGATGCATATGATCCTGATTTTGATAATGATGAATTGTGTGAGATGGGAAAGGCTACTGATGGCCTTGATGACAAAGGAGGTATGAATTCGAGCCCTGTGCATACGGTTCACACTATTGCTGCTTTATTTATTCATGATATTGCTGACTCTCACTCTTCTCACTTGCAGGATCGTACCATTGAAAAGAAGCAACCTCCGGATCGCCCACAACAAGCCACAGATGTTGAAGGAGGAACAAAGACTGAAGACGCCCACTCAAAGGCGAACCAACCAAAATTTAGAGGAGTTAAAAAGATATTGAGGTGGAAGAGGAAAGATAAAGTGACACCGCATCACCCACCTTGATAGAGGACTAGCGTCGGGCCACCGACGTTAAACAGAGGCGCTGCTTAGGAGGCAACCCAAGGGGAGTTAGTTTCCTTTCTCCCTTTTATTTTCATTGCTTTTAGTAGTCAACCTTTTCTCTTTTCTTGTATTTTTGCCTTACATTGGAGACAATGTAAGATTTAAGTATGGGGGAGGGATTAGTGGTGTGTTATTGTTTTTATTATTTTAAAAAATACAAAAAAATCAAAAAAAAGTGAAAATTTTGAGCTCATAGTTAGTAATGAACACATGCTTAGAGTCACTAACCATGATGAAACCTAATTGATATCATGCATGCTTTTGAACATAGGTGAATTGTTAACCTTGGAACACTTTGAACTTTAATGCAAAGTTTACTTTAACTTAGTAGTTGAATATTTTGAGCACATTATTGTCATGAATTGTGAAGTGTGCATAGCTTAGTGAAGATTGTGTGAACTTTGTGATAGTCTTAAGAAGTCTCTAATACATGCTAGAACTTAACTACATGCTCTTTGAGGCGTATGTCTAGACTACTTGCAAACATGAAAGTGATATAGGCGATGTTTGATGCGTTTGAGCCTTTCAAGCCTACCATGTAAAGAAAATCAATCACTAGTACACTTTTTGAGCCTTAATGCAAAAGAATGGTTGTATGTTAAGCATACAAATGACCCCCATTCGACATTCTTGGACTAGCTTATCATCCTTCCCTAATGAGCCTAAATATGAATTCTATCCATACCTTTGAAGGGAGTATGATGCGTTTCATTCACATGCACTTATGTCATCAATGATTCAAATGTTTTGAGAGCTTTATTGTCAAAAGAATGGAATACATGAAAGAAAAGGAATGCCTTGAGGAAATAGGTAAAAATATGACTCCAAGGGGAGCCAACGCACAAAAGAAGAAAATGTTGAAATAAAAGTTGAAAAATTCAAGCAAGAAGAGAAGCCTTTAGTGTGCATATCATCATACTCTCTTGTTTGATATACCTTTACCCTTTCTTTCATAAGCCAATACCTAGGCCAAGCTACAAGCTAATAAAGACCTACTTGATTCGTGTTTGCAAAGTAGCTAAGATAGTGGAGAAGAGTGTGCAAGTGAGCTTATACTTGTGTTAGTGTATGACTTGAACTATTGCGGATTTGCATCTTTTGGATCTATAATTTGTACACAACACTTGTTTATGACCACACACGCTCATTCTTTGTTGAGTATGAGATGTTTAGGGATTGAACTTGTTCCATTATTAATTTTTCACCGCCTTTCATTACTATGCATGTTTAAAATTGTTAAGGCATTAAAGTGAGAATAAGTTAGTTTGTTATGATGCTATGAGCCAAGCAAAAATATTGTAGTTTTATTTGATTTACTCGAGGATGAGTAAAGAGTAAGTATGTGGGAGTTTGATGTGACTCGAAATAGACACATATATTGTGTTTAATTGTTTACGATTTGGTATGTTTTGATGGATAATTTGATACATATGCTACCTAATCGTATATTTGTGTAATTGTAGGTGGAATCGAAGAAATCGAGCTAACTAAGGCGAATAAAGATCAAGAAAAGCTTTGGAGCTAATAAGGACTCAATGTAGATCAAGAAAAATGCTAAAAATGTAATTTTAACAGAGGCGATCGACCGCATGGAGGAGGCAGTTGATTGCCTATGGACAGAAAGTTGAGCAACAAAATTCACGAAGCAGCGATCGATCGCGAGAAAAGTGGCGATCGATCGCCTAAGTAATTTCGCCGAAAAAAAAATAGCTAGCGATCGATCGCCAGCGGTATTTTGGAAATATTGGGAACTTGATTTCTTTCCTTCCTACATACGCTCTAACTTAACCCATCAGCCTCCATACCACTTGATACTCGAAAATTATCAACTTTAGGAGATTTCTGAGAGCTTAGAACAGATTTTTCAATTTTTAGAATATTTTTATTCCGATTTTTGTAAAGACGCTCGAGGAACGAAGACGGAATCAACAAGACGGAATCGTGCTTCGCTTTAGTAACTCTCTTTTCTATTGATTATTAGATGTTTTTATTACGATTTTTGTTAGTTTTAGATTTAATTATACTAGGCTAAACACCTTGATTCTTGGTTGAGGGATACTTGCCTTTGGAATAGAAAAACTTGTGAAAATTTTGGTTTGAATGTGGAATTTTTAATTCAATTTCAATTTGTTTTTCAGATTATGATTTTTATGATTGTTGTGTTTGATTGGTAGATTGATCACCTAGTAATCACTTACACTTTCTAATGCTAATTGAGAAGCAACTAAGATTGATAATTACCTGTTGTTGGTGTTATTAAATTCTTAGGAAAAACGATTGGATGATTAATTCTAACGGCTGTAGTTTTTATTGATTAGATTCATCAAACTTACTAGTTTTGAAACGTTCAATGATTAAATCTGAACGGCTGTAGTTTTGATTAAAGATTTGATAAGAGTCGAATTGAATGATGTTTTCTTTTTACCACGATTTAGGTAAGTAAGGAAATAAATTTTTACATTTATGAATAATTGAATGAATTCTTATGTTTAGTAATTTGATGATCAAGTGAATGATTTCCAAAAGGTAAAGTTGACCGAAAACCAAGAATCGCTTTTTAATCTTGATAAACTAGAATTTTTATTTGCTTTCGTTTGATTTAGTTATAGTTCCACAAATTCGATAACCCCCTAGTTTGATACTTGTTAGCATAAAAGTATTCACTTCCCTGTGGGATCGATCCCTACTCACGCTACTACATATTTACTGCTATTAACTTGAGAGGGTTAATTTGGGCGTACGCGATAAACGCTACCAAGTTTTGGTGCCGTTGCCGGGGAAGGCATATACTTTTGTGTTAACATCGTTTTATTTATTTTGTTTTATACTCGTGTTGTTTTTTCATGAGTACATGTGATCCCTCTGATCAAGAAGACATTATTCACTACGATCCTGAGATCGAGAGGACACTACATCGGAGAAGAAGAGGAAACCGAAGGCAAGAAGAGGAAGAAAGGAACACCATGGATGCAAATCGGAGTTTACAACAACTGGCCAATCCAGATTTGAACCAACAACCTCTTTGCATTACTTTCCCTACTCTTGCAACTAATGTTAATTTTGAACTGAAATCTGGACTAATACATTTGTTGCCATCTTTCTATGGACTTGCAGGAGAAGATCCTCATAAGCATTTGATGGAGTTCCATGTGGTTTGCACCACTATGAAGCCGACTGGAATTACTGAGGAGCAAATCAAGTTAAGAGCTTTCCCTTTTTCCTTGAAGGACGCTGCAAAGGACTGGTTATTCTACCTACCATCCGGATCGATCACAACATGGAATGATCTCCAGAGGACGTTTCTAGAAAAATACTTTCCAGCATCAAGGGCAGCTAATATACGAAAGGAGATCTACTCTATTCGACAGTACACGGGAGAGACATTGCATGAGTACTGGGAGCGCTTCAAGAAGTTGTGTGCAAGCTATCCACAACACCAGATAAGTGAACATTTACTCATACAATACTTTTATGAGGGTTTGTTATCTAGTGACAGGAACTTGGTTGACGCTGCGAGCAGTGGAGCTTTTGTGGATAAGACACCGAAGGATGCAAGAAGCTTGATAGCAAACATGGCGGCCAACTCACAGCAGTTTGGCAACTTTAGGAATGAACCGAATCAACGGAAACAAGGAGAGGTAAACGTGTCTAATCTAGAACAACAACTTATTAGCCTAACCTCTCTTGTTCGTCAAATGGCAGGAGGAAATGGACAGACAGTGAAGCCATGTGGAATATGTTTGGAGATGAGTCATACTACAGATTCATGCCCATCACTTCACGAATCATCTGCTGAGCAAGTGAATGCAGCAGGTGGATTTCCGGGGCAATCTCAACGCAAATATGACCCTTACTCCAACACATACAACCCAGGATGGAGAGACCACCCTAACTTGAGCTATGGACCACAATCGATGAATCACGTTCCACCTCAAGTGCCACAACAGCCACAACATCCACCACCTTACCGACCACCTTTTCAGAGGACCCAACAATCTAATTACCCTTCTACTAGTGACAGGTTAGAAAATATTATTCAAGATCTTGCTCATAATGTTACAAAATTTCAACAGGAAACAAGATCAAGTATTCAAACCCTGAACACTCAAGTGGGTCAACTAGCCACCGCGCTAAATCGTGTTGAAGCACATGGATCGACCACCCTACCATCCCAAACAGTGGTGAATCCAAGGGAAAATGCAAGTGCAGTCACACTTAGGAGTGGTAAAGAACTGGAAATACCGGCGGAGAAGGTGGAAGACAAACCCAAGGGTGATGAAGAAAAGGAAGCTAAAGTTGGAGACAAGACCACCATGGAACAAGAGGTACCCAAAGGTAAGTCACCCTCATTTTCCGAATATAAAGTACCTCCCCCTTTCCCTCAAGCATTAAAAGATAATAGGAAAGATGCCGGACTTAAAGGTCTACACGAAACCTTTCGACGATGTGAGGTAAACATCCCTTTACTTGATGCAATTCAACAAGTACCTCGCTATGCAAAATTTTTGAAAGAATTATGCACTGCAAAGAGAAATCATAGGTTGAAGGGATCTCAAAAGATTGAATTGGGAGAAAATGTATCTGCGGTGATCCAAAGAAAAATCCCTACCAAGTGTAAGGACCCAGGTATGTTCTCTATTCCGTGCACAATTGGTAACACTAGCCTTGAAAAGGACATGTTAGATTTAGGAGCATCAATTAATGTCATGCCATATTCTATATATGCTTCTCTACAACTTGGACCTTTGAACTCTACTGGAGTGGTTATTCAACTAGCGGATATGTCTAGTGCATATCCTAGGGGTGTGATTGAGGATGTGCTTGTGCAAGTGAATGAATTGGTATTCCCTGCGGATTTTTATGTCCTCGATATGGAGAATGGTGATAAGAGTAGTCCCATTTTGTTAGGAAGGACATTCCTCAAAACTTCTAAGACCAAGATAGATGTGCATAGTGGTACCCTTACTATGGAATTTGATGGTGAGATTGTTACTTTTAACATTTATGATGCCATGAAATATCCTCGCAATGATGATGACACTGTGTATTCTATTGATGTTATTGACTATTTGTCACAGGAAGTTTTTGAGATTGTAGGGAAAGACGAACTGGAAGTCACTCTTACCATGGCTATGAAGAAGGAGGATGAGAAGTTGTATGAGTTGAAAGATACCATAGATGCCTTGGATGATACACCTGAGCTACATCAGTCAGGTAACGTTTCTTTTATATCATTGCCTGTTTCTAACACTAGAGTTCTTCCATCTGTTTTGCAGGCACCTACCATAGAATTGAAGCCACTACCTAGCCATCTCAAATATGTATTCCTTGGTGAAGGAAATACATTACCAGTGATCATCTCTAGCAAGTTGGGGGATGCACAAGAGAAAGATCTTATTCAGGTGCTCAAGGAGCACAAGACTGCAATTGGTTGGACCATAGCTGACATCAAGGGAATCAGTCCCTCCACATGCATGCACCACATTCTACTTGAAGAAGGAGGAAGCCCTACACGTCAGCCCCAGAGGAAGCTTAACCCACCTATGATGGATGTGGTGCAAGAAGAGATTTTGAAGCTTTTAGCGGTTGGGGTGATATACCCTATCTCCGATAGTCAATGGGTCAGTCCCGTCCAAGTGGTACCAAAGAAGACCGGTATTACTGTGATAAAGAACAAAGATGATGAACTTGTGCCCACACGTATTCAAAATGGATGGCGAGTGTGTATAGACTACCGGAAGCTAAACGCTGTGACTCGAAAAGATCACTTTCCTCTACCCTTCATTGATCAAATGCTTGAGAGGTTAGCTTTCCATTCATACTATTGTTTTCTTGATGGTTATTCGGATTATTTTCAAATTGCTATTGCACCGGAGGACCAAGAAATGACTACTTTCACATGCCCTTTTGGCACATTCGCCTATCGACGCATGCCCTTTGGACTGTGCAATGCTCCAGCCACGTTTCAACGGTGTATGGTTAGCATCTTTTCTGAGTTTATTGAGCATATTCTAGAGGTATTCATGGACGATTTTACTATCTACGGTAACTCATTCAATGATTGCCTTGCTAGCCTTACACTTGTTTTAAAAAGATGCATAGAGACTAACCTTGTTCTAAATTCTGAAAAATGTCATTTTATGGTAGAACAAGGTATAGTGTTGGGTCATGTCGTTTCTGCTAAAGGTATAGAGGTAGACAAAGCAAAAATTGATGTTGTGCAGTCTTTACCTTATCCTACTTGTGTTCGGGATGTGCGCTCTTTTCTTGGACATGCAGGTTTCTACAGGAGGTACATCAAGGATTTCGCTAAGATAGCTACACCTTTGTGTAAGCTATTACAAAAGGATGTTCCTTTTGAGATGGATGAAGCAAGCAAGAGAGCTTTTGATCGACTGAAGGAGTCATTGACTTCTACCCCCATCATACAACCTCCCGACTAGAGTAAGCCTTTCGAGATCATGTGCGATGCCAGTGACTATGCGGTTGGTGCTGTTTTAGGCCAAAAGGAGGGGAAAGCATCACATGCCATCTACTATGCCTCAAAGACCTTGAATGATGCTCAACGGAACTATTCCACTACTGAAAAAGAGCTTTTAGCAGTTGCTTTTGCTCTTGAAAAATTTCGATATTATCTACTTGGTACTAAAGTCATTGTATATTCTGATCATGCAGCTCTTCGCTATTTGATGACGAAGAAGGAGGCCAAACCAAGGTTGATGTAAGGACCCTAGTTCCTTAAGTGCGGATAAAGGCATAAATAGAGCTAATCATGCATTACAGAGTTTAAAAGTTCGTGTTGAGACTTTGAGCCTTAAGAATTACATGCCAAGTTAAGGACTATCCAATGGATTAATTACATTCTTAAGCAAATGAATGTTGTCCCCTATAGCTTTACACTACTCCTAGAGTAGATACTATACAAAAAAAATCATGTCCTTCCTATCAAAAGCGTTCTTCACGAGCTCACCGCCTCAACCCGCCTTAGCCCCTTTTTCATGCCAAAATGTACCTACAAGGACAACCCCCAAAACATGAGCATATAATAATCCAAATTCAACACATTATGAATATAAGGCGTAAATGCATAAACCGTAATAAAACACTTCCTGTTTTTCCCATGCATTTTAAACGCTCCCTTTTTGGTTGTCCCTGTACCATAACTCATGAGTATAATCAATAGATTATTTAATGGTTCACACATGTCATGACATAACACCATTCCATATTCATCAATTGCCAATCCCTAGTCTGTTCATCACAATGTATTTTAATGCCCCTCGCTTCACATATAAGCGGCATAGAATAACCTCGCTTCAATGGACATGCGGTACTCCCACCCCTCGCTTCACATTTTAGCGGCAAATATTCTTTCCTCGCCTCATATGATAACCACGCTTCAATGTGACATGCGGCACTCCCACCCCTCGCTTCACATTTAGCGGCACCAAATAAATAGCGGCAATCATTAAAATCATCAAGGTGATAACCATGACTCATGGGATGTGCAACAATAATCATTATATGCATATACTATCATCATGCATAACTCAACATGTATTTGCATCCACAATGCACAATTCCATATATACTCGCATCTACAATGCATAATCAATGAGTATAATAGATACATGTACCGTTGGGTGCCCGTACGTCTTCTACGTACCTTTCCAAAAGTGGAATTTGATATGGCTTCACTTCCTTGGTTGCGTCGCCACCTGGGATGGTTCTACACAATCACACAACCCAATATTAGAAGCCAAATAATAGCCAAATACCAAAAATTCAACAAAAAACATCATTTCCCAAAATTCTGCTGCTGGCGATCGATCGCTGCGTCGAGGCGATCGATTGCGAGCCTTACCGATCGATCGCCTTGACATGGCGATCGATCGCCAGACTTCACTGGCTCGCGGCGATTGATCGCGCCATTTATGGCGATCGATCGCCTACACCCTATTTTCGCACTGTCCATAGGCGATCGATCGCGCCATTTACGGCGATCGATCGCCACAGCCTGTACACGCGATTTCACCATTTTTATGCCATAATTTCTTCCCCATTCCTACCAACACATACACCAACAAACCAATAACATAAAAACACTATAAACCTTCAACAAACATCACAATACTACCCAAAAATCCAACACCCAACCAAAATAATACCAATCCCAACAAACCCATTTCAAAAACTCAAATAGCAACCCAAATCAAAATAAATCCTTACGAAAACACCAAGGAAGGATATATACCTTCCTAGACTTCAAATCTTACCAAGAATCACACCAATGGAGTTTTTGCAAAGATTTCTCTTCCACTTTGAAGCCAAAATCAAAAATGGGGGAAAGGGGTTAGGGTTGGGAGAGAAATTGGGGATTGAAAAGTGAAGGATAAAGTGATGTGGGTATAGTGGGGTTATAATTAAATTTGTACCCCCATTAATTAACATGATGTATAAAATACCCCAACGTGGTATTTTAAAAGTATTTTACAAAATACACCAAACTCCCAATAAATTCATGTTTTCCAAATAATTAACAACCAACATGAATAACCCATTTTAAACCTAGTTTTCCCAACATGCACAACATGCACCCTGAAATGCACCCCCGGGTCACGCCTACCATGTGACTAAGCATTTCATCAAGATAATTAATTCCAACACATAAATCAATGATCACCATAATTAATCATATAAACATAATTAATGCCCAAATTGTAATTAATTATTTTGGGGATATCACAATACTCCCCTACTTATAAGATTTCGTCCTCGAAATCGCATGCACTTACCCCAAAATGACTAAGCATAAATAACATACCAGAAAACAGTTCCGGGTAGTGCTGCACCATATGCCGCTCCGTCTCCCACGTAGCCTCCTCGACACCCCTGCGATCCCACTGAACCTTGACCATCGGTATCACTTTGTTCCGAAGTCTGCGATCAGCTCTATCTAGAATCCGGACTGGCCGTTCCTCATAGGATACATCAGAGTCTAACTGTACCCCAGAAGGCTGCAATACATGCGACGGATCGGGCTCGTATTTCCGCAACATAGACACATGGAACACATCGTGTATACCAGACAAAGAAGGTGGCAGAGCCAGTCGGCAAGCCAAAGTGCCAATGCGCTGTAAGATCTCATATGGCCCAACATACCTCGGAGATAGTTTCCCGCGCATCTCAAATCGCACCACACCTCTGAAAGGTGAGATTTTCAAGAAGACCTTATCTCCCAACTGAAATTCTAACGGTCTCCGCTGTTTATTCGCATAAGCTGCCTGTCTGTCCTAGGCTGCTTTCATTTTCTGCCTTATCACCTTTATCTTTTCTTCCATTTCCCAAACCAGTTCCGGTCCTCCGACCGATATACGATCCAAGTCATCCCAGCACAAGGGTGATCTACATCGTCTGCCATAAAGGGCCTCGAAAGGAGCCATCTGAATGCTTGCCTGGTAGCTATTGTTATAAGAAAACTCTACCAAGGCCACTGAATCGTGCCAAGAAGTATCGAACTCCAATACACAAGCCCTCAACATGTCCTCGAGCGTTTGGATAGTACGCTTGGTCTGGCCATCCGTCTGAGGATGATAAGCAGTGCTCAACCTAACTTCAGTCCCCAAAGCTGACATGAAGACCCTCCCAAAAATGAGATGTGAATCGTGGATCTCGATCCGACACTATGGAAATGGGGATCCCGTGCAATCTTACCACATCTCGAATATACAACTGAGCCATCCTCAAATAGGTGAAGGTCATGCTATAAGGAATGAAGTGAGCCACTTTGGTCAATCTGTCCACAATCACCCAAATGGCATCAAAACCCGAGGCACTCCTCGGCAAGTGAGTCACGAAGTCCATGGAAATGTGTTCCCACTTCCACTTTGGTATCTCCAAGCTTTTCAACTATCCGTCAGGTCTCTGCCTCTCTGCCTTAACCTTCTGGCAGATCAAGCACCTCTTAACAAAAGTGACGACATCACACTTCATTCTTTTCCACCAAAACTGATCACGTAGATCCTTATACATCTTCTTCCCGCCTGGGTGGATACTAAGTATGCTACTATGAGCTCGCTCCAAGATCCCTCTACGCAACTTCGGCGTACTCGGAACCACCCAACGGCTACCCAATCTCAAGGATCCGTCCTCGGCCACTCTGAACTTCGATGGCTGACCAAGATGCAATAATGATAACCATCTCTGAATCTCATCATCTGACTTCTGAGCTCTCCTGATATTCTCATAGATATCTGGCTCAGCTAATAAGGTCGATACATACACAGGTGATGTATCTATGTCGAAATCATAGCCCAGATGGCAATAGGAAGTCATCATGGCTGACAAATGGATGACGTCCTCAGCAGTACTCCTCACTTTTCGGCTCAAGGCGTCTGCTGTAAAGTTAGCTTTTCCAGGATGGTACTCAATCTCACAATCATAATCTTTGAGTAAGTCCAACCATCTTCTCTGCCTCATATTCAGCTCTGCCTGAGTGAATAAGAACTTCAGGCTCTTGTGATCCGTGTAAATGGTAAACGACGTACCATACAAATAATGCCTCCAAATCTTCAGGGCGAAGATGATAGCCGCCAATTCCAAGTCATGGACTGGATATCTAGTCTCATGCGGTTTCAACTGCCTTGATGCATAAGCTACCACATGCTTATCTTGCATCAATACACACCCAAGGCCCTGAAGTGATGCAACAGTATAGAGGACAAACCTAGTGTTCTCCATAGGAATCACCAACACAGGCGCCGCCGTCAACAAGTGTTTCAACTCCTGGAAGCTCTCCTCACAAGCCTCTGACCAAAAGAATGGTACTCCTTTTTGGGTCAACTGTGTCAACGGCTTGGCGATCTTTGAAAATCCTTCGACGAAGCGTTGATAATAGCCAGCCAAACCAAGAAAACTCCGTATCTCGGGCACAGAAGTGGGTTGCAGCCCACTCCATCACAGCCTCAATCTTCCTGGGATCCACCGATATCCCACTGCTAGATATGACATGCCCCAGAAACACTACACTGCTCAACCAAAACCCAAACTTGCTGAGTTTGGCATACAACTGGTGATCTCTGAGAATCTGGAGTACTGTTCTCAAGTGTTTCGCATGCTCTTCCTCGCTCCGAGAGTAGATGAGTATATCGTCAATGAAAACGATGACAAACTGATCCAAATACGGTTGAAACACTCTGTTCATCAAGCTCATAAAGACCGCTGGGGTGTTCGTCACACCGAACGGCATCACTAGGAACTCATTGTGCCCATATCGAGTCCGAAATGCTATCTTCTGCACATCCTCCTCTCTGATCCAAATCTGGTGGTACCTGGATCTCAAATCAATCTTGCTATACAGCTCGTACCTTGCAACTGATCAAACAAGTCGTCAATCCTTGGGAAAGGATACTTGTTCTTCATTGTGGCTTTATTCAGTTGCCGATAATCGATCTTCTTCTTCACAAAGAGAACTGGTGCACCCCATGGCGATACGCTAGGGCGTATATATCATTTGTCAAGGAGTTCCTGCAACTGCTCCTTCAATTCCCTTAACTCCGTCGGTGCCATCCTGTAAGGTGCACGAGAGATAGCGGATGTCCCCGGTAATAACTCAATCCCAAACTCGACTTCTCTAGCCGGTGGGAATCCTGGGATCTCCTCCGGGAACACATCAGCAAACTCTGCTACCACTGGTACATCCTCAACTCTCAACTCTTTATTCTTTCCCGATGTGTCCATGGCATAGATGAGATAGCCCGTGTGACCACGTTCCAACAACTGGGACATTTTGATTGCCGAAATCAACGGAATCTTCGCACGAGAACCGTTGCCATAAAAGGTCCACTGTATCCCCAAATCAGATCTGAACCTTACTGTTCTCTGCCAACAATTTACCACTGCCTGATATCTATTCAGAATGTCAATGCCCACAATGCAGTCGAAGTCTGACATGCCCAACACAACCAAATCTGCCTTCAACTTGTTGCCCTCAAAATAAATGAGGCAATCCGTAAGAAACTGATCGGCAATAACACTTCTTCCAGTGGGTGTGGAGACCATGAGAGGCGTGGGTAACGAAGACGTGCGCATATGGTGTCTCTCCACAAAGCCAACCGATACAAAAGAGTGGGAGGCACATGTATCTATCAAAATAAAAGCAGGATACGTAAATAAATGGTACGTACCGGCGATCACCTCCTCCGGGGCTGCCTGGGCCTGCTCTCTGGTCAGTGCATACACCTGCCCCTGGGACGGTCCCACTGTCTGACCTCCCGATGGTCGAGGCATAATCTGCTGCCTCTGATGCACTGTCCTGTCCTCAAATCTCGGCCTGTTCCCTTGAAAATCTGACTGTCCTCCCCGAGTGGGGCAATACCGAGAGATGTGGCCCATCTTACCACAACTGTAACAAACAGGACAATTGCTCGAAGAGTGTGGCCCTCCACAATTGTCGCACCTTGTCTCCCCCGATCTATTTCCTTGCATAGGCCCTCGGTTGGTCGACCAATTGCTCTTCATGTTCTCTTGCTTCCGACTAAAAGATTTCTTTCCACTAAACAGTGAGGATGAAGAAGCACCACGAGGCTTAAATGACTCTCCTCGGGGCCTCAAGCTATCAGTAACTTGCCTCTGTTGTGGCAGATGTGGGGGTACAGCATTAGGATAGGCCCCGACTCCGATCTCCGCAAGTTCTGCTCTAGTAAGAGCATCATCGAAGGAAGTGGGGTTGTTGGTGATAACCTGGTCAAATGGCTCCGGCCGTAACCCCTTCAGAAAGTGCCTCATCTTTGCATGTCCGCTTGTGGCAATATGAGGGACATACCTCAGCAATGAAGACTAGTGCATAGCATAGTCTGACACTGACATACCTCCTTGCTTCAAGTTTGTGAACTCATCTTCCTTTATCTGTCTCGCAGCCGCAGAGAAATACCGGTTCAGAAACCGGGTTCTGAAGAGAGTCCAATCGATCAATACACCCTGAGCCCTTAGTTCCATCACTGTAGTCTTCCACCACATGGATGGTTTCTTCGCTAGCTGGAACTCCGCCAATCTCAGCCATGCCGTCCTTGCACAAGGAGCGGACACAAAAATCTGTTCCAGTCTCTCAAGCCATTCCGCAGCCTCTTCCCCTGTCTCTGTCCCCTCAAACATAGGCGGGTGGAAGGTCAGAAACTGAGTCAAACTGAGCTCACCAGGTAGTAACAACTGAGCCACTGGTTCCACACCTACAGCTGGTGGATGTAAAGGGTTTGTCTGACCAATGCTCGCATTAACACTGCCAACGTCACCTACCTCTTCATTGAGGTTCCCCAAGTTCATAGCCGCCATGCTGTAACACAAGGGTTAACAACAATTCCAAAACAACAGTATATATGTTATGCCGTTAGATAACATGAATGATAATAAGCATGTTAGTATAACAGTATATACATCAATATGCACAACATGCATAAACATGCCCCAAATGTAAGCACCTAGCCAATCATGCTAAGGCTACCCTTCACTCTTTCCCGGGTTCTCTAACCACTGCTCTGATACCACTAATGTGAGGACTCTAGTTCCTTAAGTGCGGATTAAAGGCATAAATAGAGCTAATCATGCATTATCAGAGTTTAAAAGTTCGTGTTGAGACTTTGAGCCTTAAGAATTACATGCCAAGTTAAGGACTATCCAATGGATTAATTACATTCTTAAGCAAATGAATGTTGTCCCCTATAGCTTTACACTACTCCTAGAGTAGATACTATACAAAAATAATCATGTCCTTCCTATCAAAAGCGTTCTTCACGAGCTCACCGCCTCAACCCGCCTTAGCCCCTTTTTCATGCCAAAATGTACCAACAAGGACAACCCCCAAAACATGAGCATATAATAATCCATATTCAACACAATATGTGATGCCCCGAAATTAATTAATTGCGATTAAGGCATTAATTGTGTTTATAAGATGAATCATGTTAAGTTTGGGGTGTGATTTTAAATTAATCCCCAACCCCTTCTTTTTAACCCTTCACCCATCATTTTAACCCCATTTCACCTTTACTCTTTTAAAACCCCCCAACTCATCCTCAACCCAAAACCACTCCACATTTTCGAAACCCTTCTAAGGAGGAAGGAGGAAACTCCACAAAACTTGTGTTTGTGTGATCTTTGTTAAGATTTGGAGTCTTCAAGAGGTATGGAACCGTTCCTTAAATTTTTATGATGTTTGGTTTTGAAATGAGATGATTTTGAAGTGTTTTAGGTGGGTTTGTTTTGGGTGTATGTTGCAAGTGGTTGGGGTATGGTTTTATGAGGTTTTTGTGGTGATAAGTTGTTGGGATGTATTTGGTTTAAGATGTATTGGTTTATTTGGTAGTTTTGTACCAAAAAAATGGAGTTTGCTCGAAAAATCGCAGCGACTGATCGATCGGTAGCAGGGCAACGATCGATCGGTGCATGTGCGAAGCGAGGGGTGAAATTCCTTCACTTACCGATCGATCGGTGAAAGATACCGATCGATCGGTGGGGATGACTAACGATCGATCGGTGGCTTGGACCGATCGATCGGTGAAAGGCCGTAGCTTAAATTTTAAATATGAACAGTTACCGATCGATCGGTAAGGGTGACCGATCGATCGGTAAAGCGATTTTGCTGAAGGTTATTTTCTTGGCTTAAATGATGGAATTTTTGGTATTAGGCTATTGTTTGGCTTCTAATATCAATTTGTATGGTTATGTAGAACCATCCCAAGTACCCACAATCTCAAGGAGATAAAGTTCTGCAATTTCTCCTTCTTTTGGAATTAAGGTACGTAAGAAACGTACGAGCATTGGACGGTAAACCATACTCCTACATTTAACGATGATGCTTATGATGATGATGTTTATGATGATGTTTACGATGATGATGTTTATGATGATGTTTACGATGATGATGTTTATGATGACGATGTTTATGATGATGATTATGATGATGTTTACGATGATGATGTTTATGATGACGATGTTTATGATGATGATTATGATGATGTTTACGATGATGATGTTTATGATGACGTTTATGATGATGATGTTTATGATAAGGTCATACGACGTATATGATTGGGTAAGACGCCCATGTGGTAAGATGCCACCCAATGTATGTGAGTGGGTAAGATGCCCACGTGGTAAGATGCCACACAATGTTATGATATGGCAAGACGCCATATGATTGGGTAATATGCCCATGTGGTAAGATGCCACACGACGGTTATGTTATGGTAAGATGCCATACAATGGGGTAAGATGCCCTTATACATGAATAAGAATCAGGGATAACAAAAGAAGTTGAAGAACGACCAATAACTTTTACTTAACTAAGATGTTATGAATTACTGTATGTCTTTTATATCATGTTAAGTAAATATGTATATGCTCACGATGTGTTGTCCCTGTAGGTACACTTTTGGACCGAGGGCCTAGGGTCTGGTTGAGGAGGTGAGCTAAAAGGAGCAAGATGAATATAGGATGCAGGATTTTGATAGTCTCTACTCTAGGAGTAGTGTAAACCTATAGCTTTAACATTCATTGTTGAGAATGTAATTAAATAGCTTTTGCAAATTTTATTTTGGCCTGTAATCTTCTTAGCTCGAGCTACAACCGGAACCCTTAAGAGGTTATAAATTCATGTTCTGTCCATTATATGTGTATTATATGATGTTAAGGTAGGAAGACCCTACATTAGTGGTATCAGAACAGTGGTTAGATAACCCGGGAATGAGTGAAGGGTAGCCTTAGCAATAAGCTAGCTAGGTGCTTACTTGTAAACATGTTTTGCGCATAAGCTACATATGAAGTATATGACTGTTATGCTAACATGTTATGCCTTTCTAACGATGTATATATGAACTGCTGTTGGATCTTGTTGTTAACCCTTGTGTTGCAGTATGGCAGCAAACGTGGAGGTAGGTGACGCAGTGAGCGTCAATGCAAGTGCGGGGCTTACGAATCCCCTACCCCCGCCAGCTTTTGATGATGAATCGTCCGAACAACAGTTGTTTCCAGGGGAGCTAAGCTTAACTCAATTTCTTGCATACCGACCCCCAACCTTTGAAGGAACCGAAACAGGGGAACGAGCTGAGGAATGGTTAGAAAGAATAGAGCAAATCTTTGTGGCAGCCCCATGTGCGAAGACAGCATGGATACGGTTAGCAGAGTTCCAATTGGCCAAGAAGGCACTAATGTGGTGGAAGACCACTGTGGTAGAGCAAGAGGCTCAAGGTCATGAAGTTAATTGGAAAATGTTTCAAACTCGCTTTCTGAATCGTTATTTCTCGGCTGCTGCACGACAGGCTAAGGAAGATGAATTTACTCACCTCAAGCAAGGTAATATGTCAGTGTCAGATTATGCTCTTCGGTATTGCTCCTTACTCAGATATGTACCTCACATCGCCACGAGCACTCAAGCAAAGATGAGGAACTTCATGAAGGGCTTGAGGCCGGAGCTGTACGATAGGGTGATTACTTATGGCCCTACTTGCTTTGACGATGCACTCTCACGGGCTGAGCTAGCCGAACTGGGAGTGGGTGCATACCCTGATGTTGTACCACCGCCAGCACCCCCTCAGAAATCCACTCCTGATAATTTGAAGCCAAGGGGTGAGCAGTTCAAATCAAGAGGAAACACATCGGCGTCAAGGTTCAGTGGTAAGAGGCCCGACAATAGATGGAAAGGAAACCGAAGGAGTGATGCCCCATCTGGAAGGGGGCAGTCTCAGGGAGACAGATCCGGGAAGGTCCAGTGCACTCTTTGTGGGCAACCACATCTGGCGAAAGATTCTGTAGGATGTTATGTTTGTGGCGACAAGAGCCACTTTGCTAGATAGTGTCCCAACAGGGGAAGTCAACAGGGTCCTGCGGGGAGGCTTGCGGATAGGACAACACAACATAGACCACCATTCGTGCCGAGACAGTATGGAGGTCAGCCTACGGGGCCACCTCAAGGGCAAGTCTATGCATTGACGAGGGAGCAGGCTTCAGCGGCTCCGGAGGAGGTTATAGCGGGTACGTGTCTTTTATTTACGCACCCTGCTTTTATATTGATCGACACAGGTGCGTCACACTCTTTTGTGTCGACAAGTTTTGTGGAAAGGCACCACATATGCACTTCTCCGTCGCCCACACCTCTTATAGTCTCGACCCCCGCTGGAAGAAGTATGATTACTGATCGGATCGTCTACGATGGCCTCATTTATTTTGAGGATAAAGAACTAAGGTCAGATTTGATTGTTCTGGGAATGTCAGACTTTGACTGCATTCTGGGCATTGATGTTCTGAACAGGTATCAGGCAGTTGTGAACTGCAGGCAGAGGACAGTACGGTTCAAATCTGATATGGGAGTTCCATGGACGTTCTGTGGGGATGGTTCTCGCTCTAAGATTCCATTGATATCTGCAGTCAAGATGGCGCAGTTGTTGGAACGAGGCCATACAGGATATCTCATATATGTCGTTGATGTCACGGAAAAGAAAGAAGAAGTAAAAGTTGAGGATGTGCCCATGGTGGCGGAGTTCCCTGATGTCTTCCCGGAGGAGATTCCCGGATTCCCACCGACGAGAGAGGTCGAGTTTGGGATTGAGTTATTACCGGGGACGTCTGCCATTTCTCGCGCCCCTTATAGGATGGCACCAGCGGAGCTAAGGGAATTAAAGATTCAGTTGCAAGAGCTCCTTGATAAAGGCTATATACGCCCTAGCGTATCGCCCTGGGGAGCACCAGTTTTATTTATGAAAAAGAAAGATGGTTCGATGCGTTTGTGCATCGATTACAGACAACTGAACAAAGCTACAGTGAAGAATAAGTACCCACTTCCGAGGATCGATGACTTGTTTGATCTGTTGCAGGATACGAGGCTCTACAGTAAGATCGATCTGAGGTCAGGGTACCATCAGATTCAAGTAAGGGAAGATGATGTCCAGAAGACAGCCTTCAGGACTAGGTATGGGCACTATCAATTCCTAGTCATGCCTTTTGGGGTGACAAATGCCCCGGCTGTTTTCATGAGTTTGATGAACAGGGTGTTCCAGCCATATTTTGATCAATTCTTCATAGTTTTCATTGACGATATACTCATCTACTCCCGGACCGAAGAAGATCATGTACGGCACTTGAGGACAGTACTTCAGATCCTTAGGGATCATCAGTTGTATGCAAAGCTCAGCAAGTGTGAGTTCTGGCTGAGCAGTGTAGTGTTCTTGGGTCATGTTATATCTAGCAGCGGGATATCTGTAGATCCCAGGAAGATTGAAGCTGTGATGGAGTGGGCAGCACCCACTTCTGTACCCGAGATACGGAGTTTCCTTGGCTTAGCAGGTTATTACCGACGTTTTGTCGAGGGATTTTCTAAGATCGCTAAGCCGTTGACACAGCTGACTCAGAAAGGAGTCCCATTCTTTTGGTCCGAAGCTTGTGAGGAAAGCTTCCAAGAATTGAAACGTCGTTTGACGACAGCGCCAGTGTTGGTGATTCCTTCTGAGAATAAGAAGTTTGCCTTGTACACGGATGCATCATTGCAGGGTTTGGGCTGTGTACTGATGCAGGAAAAGCACGTGGTGGCTTATGCTTCGAGGCAGTTGAAGCCTCATGAGAACAGATACCCAGTCCATGATCTGGAACTGGCGGCCATCATTTTCGCTTTGAAGATTTGGCGTCATTATCTTTATGGTACGACGTTTACCATCTATACGGACCATAAGAGCCTGAAATTTCTATTCACTCAGGCTGAACTGAATATGCGTCAAAGAAGATGGATGGATTTGCTCAAGGATTATGACTGTGAGATTGAGTACCATCCGGGTAAAGCAAATTTGATAGCAGACGCCTTAAGTCGGAAGGTGAAGAGTACTGCTGAGGACGCTATGTGTTTATCAGCGATGATGACTTCTGATTGCCATCTGAGCTATGATTTTGATGTGGACACGTCGCCGGTGCGAGTGTCGACCTTATTGGCCGAGCCAGACGTATTTGAGGCTATCAGGAAAGCCCAGAGGTCAGATGATGAAGTTCAAAGATGGTCATCGATAGTACTTCGAGGTCAGCCACCAAAGTTTAGAGTGGCTGAAGATGATTCTTTAAGACTGGACAACCGATGGGTAGTCCCAAATGCGTCGGGATTGCGTAAAGGAATCTTAGAACGAGCTCATAGTAGCCGGTTCAGTATCCACCCCGGAGGAAGAAAGATGTATAAGGACATGAGTGGTCAATTCTGGTGGAGACGCATGAAGCGTGATGTGATCACTTTTGTCAAGAGATGTTTGATCTGCCAGCAAGTAAAGGCAGAAAGGCAGAGGCCTGGTGGCGAGCTGAAGAGCTTGGAGGTACCTAAGTGGAAGTGGGAGCATATATCTATGGACTTCGTGACCCACTTGCCAAGGTCGGCCTCTGGATTTGATGCGATCTGGGTGATCGTGGATAGGCTGACGAAGGTAGCTCATTTCATCCCTTACAATATGACTTTCACATATTTAAAGATGGCCCAATTATATGTACGGGATGTAGTGAGGTTGCATGGGGTTCCAGTCTCGATCGTGTCTGACAGAGACCCAAGGCTTACTTCTCATTTCTGGGAGGGTCTCCAGACAGCTTTGGGCACCGAGGTGAGACTGAGTACAGCTTATCACCCTCAGACAGACGGCCAAACGGAGCGTACTATTCAGACGCTCGAAGATATGCTGAGGGCATGTGTTTTGGAATTTGATAATCCATGGCAATAGTCTATACCACTAGTAGAGTTCTCCTATAATAACAGCTATCAGGCGAGCATTCAAATGGCCCCTTTTGAAGCTCTTTACGGACGACGTTGTAGGTCACCGCTGTATTGGGAGGACTTGACGAGTAAAGCGGTCGGAGGACCGGATATGATTAAGGACATGGAGGAAAAGATTAAGATGATACGCTTAAAGATGAAAGCGGCGGCCCAAGATAGGCAAGCAGCCTACGCCAATAAGCGGCGACGGCCGCTAGAATTCCAAGTAGGAGACAAGGTTTTCTTGAAAATCTCACCCTTCAGGGGTGTGGTCCGTTTTGGTATGCGGGAAAGTTATCTCCGAGATATGTCGGACCGTATAAGGTATTGCAGCGTATTGGTACATTGGCTTATCGTTTGGCTCTACCGCCGTCTTTATCTGGAATTCATGATGTCTTCCATGTTTCTATGTTGAGAAAGTATGAGCCAGATCCGTCTCATGTTTTACAGCCTACTGAAGTGCAGTTGGATTCAGATGTATCCTACGTTGAACGACCGGTCAGAATTCTGGATCGTGAGGATCGCAGATTACGAAGTAAAGTTATACCGATGGTCAAAGTTCAGTGGGATCGTCGCGGTGTCGAAGAGGCTACGTGGGAGACGGAACGGCATATGATACAGCATTACCCGGAACTATTTTCTGGTATGATTTATGTTTAGTTTCATTTTGGGTGAGTGCATGGGATTTCGAGGACGATATCTTGTAAGTAGGGGAGTCATGTGATGCCCCGAAATTAATTAATTGCGATTAAGGCATTAATTGTGTTTATAAGATGAATCATGTTAAGTTTGGGGTGTGATTTTAAATTAATCCCCAACCCCTTCTTTTTAACCCTTCACCCATCATTTTAACCCCATTTCACCTTTACTCTTTTAAAACCCCCCAACTCATCCTCAACCCAAAACCACTCCACATTTTCGAAACCCTTCTAAGGAGGAAGGAGGAAACTCCACAAAACTTGTGTTTGTGTGATCTTTGTTAAGATTTGGAGTCTTCAAGAGGTATGGAACCCTTCCTTAAATTTTTATGATGTTTGGTTTTGAAATGGGATGATTTTGAAGTGTTTTAGGTGGGTTTGTTTTGGGTGTATGTTGCAAGTGGTTGGGGTATGGTTTTATGTGGTTTTTCTGGTGATAAGTTGTTGGGATGTATTTGGTTTAAGATGTATTGGTTTATTTGGTAGTTTTGTACCAAAAAAATGGAGTTTGCTCGAAAAATCGCAGCGACCGATCGATCGGTAGCAGGGCAACGATCGATCGGTGCATGTGCGCAGCGAGGGGTGAAATTCCTTCCCTTACCGATCGATCGGTGAAAGCTACCGATCGATCGGTGGGGATGACTAACGATCGATCGGTGGCTTGGACCGATCGATCGGTGAAAGGCCGTAGCTTAAATTTAAAATATGAACAGTTACCGATCGATCGGTAAGGGTGACCGATCGATCGGTAAAGCGATTTTGCTGAAGGTTATTTTCTTGGCTTAAATGATGGAATTTTTGGTATTAGGCTATTGTTTGGCTTCTAATATCAATTTGTATGGTTATGTAGAACCATCCCAAGTACCCACAACCTCAAGGAGATAAAGTTCTACAATTTCTCCTTCTTTTGGAATTAAGGTACGTAAGAAACGTACGAGCATTTGAAGGTAAACCATACGAGCATTGGAAGGTAAACCATACTCCTACATTTAACGATGATGTTTATGATGATGTTTATGATGATGTTTACGATGATGATGTTTATGATGATGTTTACGATGATGATGTTTATGATGACGATGTTTATGATGATGATTATGATGATGTTTACGATGATGATGTTTATGATGACGATGTTTATGATGATGATTATGATGATGTTTACGATGATGATGTTTATGATGACGTTTATGATGATGATGTTTATGATAAGTAAGTTTATGATAAGGTCACACGACGTATATGATTGGGTAAGACGCCCATGTGGTAAGATGCCACCCAATGTATGTGAGTGGGTAAGATGCCCACGTGGTAAGATGCCACACAATGTTATGATATGGCAAGACGCCATATGATTGGGTAAGATGCTCATGTGGTAAGATGCCACACGACGGTTATGTTATGGTAAGATGCCATACAATGGGGTAAGATGCCCTTATACATGAATAAGAATCAGGGATAACAAAAGAAGTTGAAGAACGACCAATAACTTTTACTTAACTAAGATGTTACGCATTACACTATGTCTTTTATATCATGTTAAGTAAATATGTATATGCTCACGATGTGTTGTCCCTGTAGGTACACTTTTGGACCGAGGGCCTAGGGTCGGGTTGAGGAGGTGAGCTAAAAGGAGCAAGATGAATATAGGATGCAGGATTTTGATAGTCTCTACTCTAGGAGTAGTGTAAACCTATAGCTTTAACATTCATTGTTGAGAATGTAATTAAATAGCTTTTGCAAATTTTATTTTGGCATGTAATCTTCTTAGCTCGAGCTACAACCGGAACCCTTAAGAGGTTATAAATTCATGTTCTGTCCATTATATGTATTATATGATGTTAAGGTAGGAAGACCCTACACAATATGAATATAAGGCGTAAATGCATAAACCGTAATAAAACACTTCCTGTTTTTCCCATGCATTTTAAACGCTCCCTTTTTGGTTGTCCCTGTACCATAACTCATGAGTATAATCAATAGATTATTTAATGGTTCACACATGTCATGACATAACACCATTCCATATTCATCAATTGTCAATCCCTAGTCTGTTCATCACAATGTATTTTAATGCCCCTCGCTTCACATATAAGCGGCATAGAATAACCTCGCTTCAATGGACTTGCGGTACTCCCACCCCTCGCTTCACATTTTAGCGGCAAATATTCTTTCCTCGCCTCATATGATAACCACGCTTCAATGTGACATGCGGCACTCCCAACCCTCGCTTCACATTTAGCGGCACCAAATAAATAGCGGCAATCATTAAAATCATCAAGGTGATAACCATGACTCATGGGATCTGCACCAATAATCATTATATGCATATACAATCATCATGCATAACTCAACATGTATTTGAATCCACAATGCACAATTCCATATATACTCGCATCTACAATGCATAATCAATGAGTATAATAGATACATGTACCGTTGGGTGCCGGTACGTCTTCTACGTACCTTTCCAAAAGTGGAATTTGATATGGCTTCACTTCCTTGGTTGCGTCGCCACCTGGGATGGTTCTACACAATCACACAACCCAATATTAGAAGCCAAATAATAGCCAAATACCAAAAATTCAAAAAAAAACATCATTTCCCAAAATTCTGCTGCTGGCGATTGATCGCTGCGTCGAGGGGATCGATCACGAGCCTTACCGATCGATCGCCTTGACATGGCGATCGATCGCCAGACTTCACTGGCTCGCGGCGATCGATTGCGCCATTTATGGCGATCGAATTGCCTACACTCTATTTTCGCATTGTCCTTCGGCGATCGATCGCGCCATTTACGGCGATCGATCGCCACAGCCTGTACACGCTATTTCACCATTTTTATGCCATAATTTCTTCCACATTCCTACCAACACATACACCAACAAACCAATAACATAAAAACACTATAAACCTTCAACAAACATCACAATACTATCCAAAAATCCAACACCCAACCAAAATACCAATCCCAACAAACCCATTTCAAAAACTCAAATAGCAACCCAAATCAAAATAAATCCTTACAAAAACAACAAGGAAGGTTATATACCCTTCCTAGACTTCAAATCTTACCAAGAATCACACCAATGGAGTTTTTGCAAAGATTTCTCTTCCACTTTGAAGCCAAAATCGAAAATGGGGGAAGGGATTAGGGTTGGGAGAGAAATTGGGGATTGAAAAGTGAAGGATAAAGTGAGGTGGGTATAGTGGGGTTATAATTAAATTTGTACCCCCATTAATTAACATGATGTATAAAATACCCCAACATGGTATTTTAAAAGCATTTTACAAAATGCACCAAACTCCCAATAAATTCATGTTTTCCAAATAATTAACAACCAACATGAATAACCCATGTTAAAACCCAGTTTTCCCAACATGCGCAACATGCACCCTGAAATGCACCCCTGGGTCACGCCTACCACGTGACTAAGCATTTCATCAAGATAATTAATTCCAACACATAAATCAATTATCACCATAATTAATCATATAAACATAATTAATGCCCAAATTGCAATTAATTATTTCGGGGATATCACAGTTGATAAGATGGATTTTTCTTTTGAGTGAGTTTGACATACAAATCAAGGATAAGAAGGGCAGCGAGAACAAAGTAGCGGATCACTTAAGCCGTCTGCCACATGTGGATGAGGAACTTTGTTTGAAGGAGGAATTCCCGGATGAGCATCTACTCTCCATAAGCGACAATCTTCCATGGTATGCTCATATTGTGAACTTCTTAGCTTTTAATGTACTACCTTCTGAATTATCTAGGTCTCAAAGAGCTAAGATAAGGAGTGATGCCAAGTACTATGTGTGGGATGATCCTTACCTATGGAAGAACTGTGAGGACCAAATCATTAGGAGATGCATACCCGACACTGAGGTAAATAACATTTTTAAGTTCTGCCATTCTTACGCTTGTGGGGGACATTTTGGTGCAAAGAGGACATCTAGGAAGGTGCTAGAGTGTGGATTCTTTTGGCCTACCCTATTTCGTGATGCCTACCACTGTTGCAAGAACTGTGCGCAATGCCAAATGACCGGTAATATTTCCCAACGAAAGGAGATGCCTCAACAACCCATTCTTAGTTCTGAAATTTTTGACGTATGGGGCCATCGACTTTATGGGACCATTCCCAATTTCTTATGGTCATATTTATATACTTCTTGCTGTTGATTATGTTTCGAAATGGGTAGAAGCTATTGCTACCCAGACTGACAATTCCAAAGTTGTTGCAGATTTTATAAAACATAACCTTTTTTCTAGGTTTGGAATCCCGAGAGCTATCATCAGTGATCGAGGTACACACTTCTGCAATAGGACGGTGGAAAGTCTTTTCAAGAAGTATCATGTCACCCATAAAGTCTCCACCGCCTACCATCCACAAACGAATGGCCAAGCCAAGGTCTCTAACCGAGAAATCAAAGCCATATTGGAAAAGACTGTCAACCCCACGAGGAAGGATTGGAGCTTAAGACTGGATGATGCACTTTGGGCTACCGAACTGCGTACAAAACTCCAATAGGTATGTCACCATATCGACTCATTTTTGGTAAACCATGTCATCTTCCTGTAGAGTTGGAGCATAGGGCGTACTGGGCTATGAAGCATTTTAACATGAACTATGATGAGAGTGGCCTGCATCGGAAGTTGCAATTGCAAGAGCTTGAAGAAATCAGGAATGAGGCGTATGAGAGTGCAAGGATCTACAAGGAAAAGACGAAGGACTTCCATGACAAAATGATATCAAGAAGGAGTTTTGAAGTTGGTCAAAAAGTTCTCCTTCACCATTCACCCCTTCGCTTATTCCCAGGTAAGCTTCGTTCTAGATGGCATGGTCCTTATATCATTACTAATGTTTATCCTCATGGTGTAGTGGAAATTCAGAGTTTGGACACCACTAAGACATTCAAGGTGAATGGTCACCGATTGAAGCATTACTACGAGGGTGTCCAAGACGAGGAAGGTGGACAAGTGAATGTCAAGGCAGCTCTAGAGGATCCACCTCACTTCGACTGATAACGAGGACTAGCGTCGGGCCACCGACATTAAACAGAGGCTCTGCTTGGGACGCAACCCAAGGGGAGTTAGTTTCCTTTCTCCCTTTTATTTTCATTGCTTTTAGTAGTCAACCTTTTCTCTTTTCTTGTATTTTTGCCTTACATTGGGGACAATGTAAGATTTAAGTATGGGGGAGGGATTAGTGGTGTGTTATTGTTTTTATTATTTTAAAAAATACAAAAAAAATCGAAAAATTTGAATATTTTGAGCTCATAGTTAGTAATGAACACATGCTTAGAGTCACTAGCCCATGATGAAACCTAATTGATATCATGCATGCTTTTGAACATAGGTGAATTGTTAACCTTGGAACACTTTGAACTCTAATGCAAAGTTTACTTTAACTTAGTAGTTGAATATTCTGAGCACATTATTGTCATGACTTGTGAAGTGTGCATAGCTTAGTGAAGATTGTGTGAACTTTGTGATAGTCTTAAGAAGTCTCTAATACATGCTAGAACTTAACTACATGCTCTTTGAGGCGTATGTCTAGACTACTTGCAAACATGAAAGTAATATAGGCGATCTTTGATGCGTTTGAGCCTTTCAAGCCTACCATGTAAAGAAAATCAATCACTAGTACCCTTTTTAAGCCTTAATGCAAAAGAATGGTTGTATGCTAAGCATACACACGACCCCATTTGGCATTCTTTGACTAGCTTATCATCCTTCCCTAATGAGCCTAAATATGAATTCTATCCATACCTTTGAAGGGAGTATGAAGAGTTTCATTCACATGCACTTATTGTTGGGATATGCCCTAAGACATGTCATTGGATGATTGTTTTGACATACAATGTTTATGATTTTATGAATGGCAATTCATTATTATATATTATTCGTTTATCTGTGCAATATGAATTGATATATAAATTAATGTCCTTAGAATAATATTGTATTATTCTTAAACATTGTCCCTAGTCAAGTATTATCATGAATTGGGATAATGATAATGCATTAAGACTAGTATGTGTTGATTGATGAATTGTTCATTGATATGAGATATCAAATCAACACATGGGTACATGTTAGAGAACGATGTACTGGACAGACCCACCATGAGAATGCTACATGGATAGTTATATGAGCGTCATAAGCAATTCTCATAGTGATAATAATGTATGTAATCCTTACGACTTGTGATCATCAGAGATCCCACCATAAGGAGTTATGTATCTTGATATTGTCAAACGTTACCTGTAACAGGGTAAACTATAAAGGCAACTATTGGATACACTACGAACTATGTAGAGGGATGTTGATTGATCGAGATAGGATTTGTCCCTCCTATATAACAGGAGAAGTGTTTGGGCCCTTGATCAAGTAAGACTAAAATGCATGGCTGTGCTCGAATGAGTCGATATGTGATATCGAGCTTATTCATTTATTCTAGTTCAACTTGGGGATCAAGAAATAAAGATTGAATATACGAGTATGACAATTTCATGACTCGTGTTCAATCTAAACACAAAGGACAAAGGGATTAAGTTACATGGTTAATATTATCACAAGTTCTAAGGTTATGTCGAGCCAAAGACATTCTTGTAATTTGGGTAGCCTTGATGTGTTGCTAGACACCGCTCCTTGCTTGTGACGTAAAATGAGATTTTATGTCACTACCAACATTACAAGATCCTATCGGGTCGCACAAAAGATTAAATCGATAAAGGGAATTAAATTCATTAGATGAATTAATTAATTAAGAAGAGTCTTAATTAAATAATTATAAGGATTTAATTATATCATGGGTTTGAGCCCATAAGGCTTTGAGAAAGCCTTTAATTAAATCATACATAATTAGTAAGCAAGGTTAATGATAATTAACACTTCATATCAAATAACTTAAGCTCCTCCCAAGCTCTCTCGGCCGCCTCCTCTACTCCAAAGATCATCACGGCTGTAGCCTTTCTTCACGGCCGCCGTTGATTCTTTTGGTTGTTTTTTGGTAGTCGTTAGTCGGTTTTGAACCGTGAGTTGAGTTTTGATTTAAGAACTAATCTAGCAACTTGTTCTTAAATCCCCTTTCGATTTGATCGTGTGGATACCGTAGAGGCAAGACCTTGGTGGTGTTGCTCGTGACTCGAAACGTGTTGGACGTGGTGCTTCAAGGAGGATTCTGCTCAAACACGCTACAAGGGTGAGACTTTTGTAATCCCTAATCCGATATGATAACCTATGTATAGATCCGGTGTATTAGTAATCCAAAAATTTTATTCCGCTGCGTTCCATGCTTGTTGGATTACTTACACTTATGTTATCAATGATTCCAATGTTTTGAGAGCTTTACAGTCAAAAGAATGGAATGCATGAAAGAAAAGAAATGCCTTGAGAAAATAGATAAAAAATATGACTCCAAAGGGAGCCAATGCACAAAAGAAGAAAATGTTGAAATAAAAGTTGAAAAATTCAAGCAAGAAGAGAAGCCTTTAGTGTGCATATCATCATACTCTCTTGTTTGATATACCTTTACCCTTTCTTTCATAAGACAATACATAGGCCAAGCTACAAGCTAATAAAGACCTACTTGATTCGTGTTTGCAAAGTAGCTAAGATAGTGGAGAAGAGTGTGCAAGTGAGCTTATACATGTGTTAGTGTATGACTTAAACTATTGCAGATTTGCATCTTTTGGATCTATAATTTGTACACAACACTTGTTTATGACCACACACGCACATTCACTACTTTGTTGAGTATGATTAGGGATTGAACTTGTTCCATTATTAATTTTTCACCGCCTTTCATTACTATGCATGTTTAAAATTGTTGAGGCATTAAGTGAGAATAAGTTAATTTGTTATGATGCTATGAGCCAAGCAAAAATATTGTAGTTTTATTTGATTTACTCGAGGTCGAGTAAAGAGTAAGTATGGGGGAGTTTGATGTGACTAGATGTGATGCCCCGAAATTAATTATATGCAATTTGGGCATTAATTATGTTTATATGATGAATTATGTTGATAATTGATTGATGTGTTGAAATTAATTATCATGTTGAAATGTTTAGTCACATGATAGACGTGACCCGGGGTTGCATTTCAGGGTACATGTTATGCATGTTAGAAAATGAGGTGTTAACATGATTTAATTATGTTGATTGTTAAATATGAGGAAAGCATGATTTTAGTGAAAGTTGTATGCATTTTGTAAATGCTTTTAAAATACCATGTTGGGGTATTTTATACATCATGTTAAGTTTGGGGTACAATTTTAATTAATCTACACATACCCCCCTTTTTAACTCCACTATACCTTTTTCCCTTCACTTTACCATTCACACTTTAAATCCCCCAACCCACTCTCAAACCCTACCCTTTAACCCCAATTTCGAAATCCTTCAAGGGAGGAAGGAGGAAGCTCCACAAAACCTTTGTTTGTGTGATCTTTGTTAAGATTTGGAGTCTTCAAGAGGTATGGAACCCTTCCTTAAGTTTTTATGATGTTTGGATTTGAAATGGGGTGATTTTGAAGTGATTTATGTGGGTTTGTTTTGGGTATATGTTATATATGTTTGGGGTATGATTTTTGAAGTGTTTTATGTGGGTTTTAATGTGTTATGATGATGTTAATGTTGTAGAGAAGTTTGGGTTTGAAGGGTTTGACGTGGAGCTTGAAAAATGCTCATTAATGGCGATTTTTTCGTGGTTCAGGACTCGGCGATCGATCGCCCGTTCTTGGCGATCGATCGCGAGCCAGCAGTGAGTGCCAGTAACATTTGGCGATCGATCGCCACCTTTGGGCGATCGATCGGCGAGGCTGGAGATCGATCGCGCCAAAAGTGGCGATCGATCGCCAAGGTTTGAAATTTTCACCTTCGTCCAGTATGATCTCGCGATCGATCGGGCCTGGGCGGCGATCGATCGCGAGATACAAAAATATGAGTTTTTGGATTTTTTGTGGGATTTTTGGATATTGGACTATATTTAGCTTCTAATATCGATTTGTATGGTTATGTAGAACCATCCCAGGCACCCAGAACATCAAGGAGATAAAGTTCTCCAACTTCTCCACTTTTGGAATTAAGGTACGTAGGACGCGTACGGGCATCGGACGGTAACATATTCTTACACTATGACTACGCAATAATCGTATAAGTATTTAAGATGTTTGTGATGATGATGTTTATGATGAGTGAAGAGGATATGATGTCTATGATGATGATTATGATAAGTAAGTTTATGATGATGATGTTTATGATGATGATTATGATAAGTAAGTTTATGATGTCTATGATGATGATTATGATAAGTAAGTTTATGATGATGATGTTTATGATGATGATTGTGATAAGTAAGCTTATGATGATGATGTTTATGATGATGATTGTGATAAGTAAGTTTATGATGATGATGTTTATGATGATGATTGTGATAAATAAGTTTAAGACGATGATGTTTATGAAGATGATTTGATAAGTAAGTTTATAATAATGTTATACGATGTTTATAAAAGGGTAAGATGCCCATATGGCAAGAGGCCATACAATGTTATTATGTGGTAAGATGCCACGGGTAAGATGCCCATATGTTAAGAGGCCATACAATGTTCTTAAGTGGTAAGATGCCACGGGGTAAGATGTCCATATGGTAAGAGGCCATACGATGTTATTGTGTGGTAAGATGCCACGGGGTAAGATGCCCATATGCATGAAGGTAAATCAGAGTCAACAAAAAGAAGTTAACGAATAACCAGCAAGTTACTTAACCAAGACTTTGTACATTTACTGTTATATTTTGTTATGATGCTTAAATGATGATGATGTTATAAGATGATGAAGTTATAAGATGATGATGTTATAAAATGATGATGCTATAAGATGATGATATTATGAGATGATGCTATAAGATGATGATATTTATAAGACGATGATTTTAATCATTCATGTCAAGAATTAATGATTATATGCATGACTATGAAACAGGGACAACCAAAGAGGGTTAATGCAATTAACCAGGAAGTATATGTTACCAATTATTTTTCATGCATTTATTTATATGCCATTGCCATATGATGTTAAGTAACGATGTACATGCTCATGATGGGTTGTTCCTGTAGGTACACTTTTGGACCGAAGGGCTAAGGGTCGGGTTGAGGCAGTGAGCTAAAGGGAGCATGAAAGAAGATAGGATACAGGACTTTTGGATAGTCTCTACTCTAGGAGTAGTATAATTCTATCGCTTTAACATTCGTTATTGAGAATGTAATGAGTTAAGTTTTTGAAATTTCATTGTTGGCCTGCAATCTTATTAGCTCAAAGATACAACTGGAACCCTAAGACGTTATTAATGCATGTTTAGTCCAAATTGTGTAATAAGATGACGTTAAGGTAGGAAGACCTTACATTAGTGGTATCAGAGCCAGGTTAGATAACCCGGGAATGAGTGAAGGGTAGCCTTAGCAATAAGTTGGCTAGGTGCTTACTTTTAAACATGTTTCGTGTATATGTTACATATGAAGTATATGATGTTACACTAACATGTTTTGTTTCTCTAACGATGTATTATATGAACTGCTTTTGGGTATTGTTGTTAACCCTTGTGTTGCAGCATAGCAGCAAATGCTGAAGTAAGTGATGCGATGTCATATGCACTTCTCCGTCGCCCATGCCTCTTGTAGTCTCGACACCCGCTGGAAGAAGGTTGATAACTGATCAGATTGTGTATGACGGCCTCATTTATTCTGAGGGTAACGAGCTGATGACAGACTTGATTGTTCTGGGAATGTCAGACTTCGAATGCATTGTGGGCATCGATGTGCTGAACAAGTGTCAGGCAGTTGTGGACTGCAGACAAGGACTGTCCGATTTAGGTCTGATATGGGAGTCCAATGGACATTCTATGGGGATGGTTCCCGTTCAAGGATTCCGTTAATATCTGCTGTCAAGATGGCACAGTTATTGGAATGAGACCACAAAGGATATCTCATCTATGCTGTTGATATTACTCAAAAGTGGGAAGAGCTAAAGGTTGAAGATGTGCCCGTAGTGGCGGTGTCCCTGATGTATTTCCGGAAGAGATTCCCGGATTCCCACCGACGAGAGAGGTCGAGTTCGGGATTAAGTTACTACCAGGGACGTCTACCATTTCTCGTGCCCCGTATAGGATGGCACCAGCGGAACTAAGGGAGTTAAAGGTTCAGTTGCAAGAGCTCCTTGATAAGGGCTATATACGCCCTAGCGTATCGCCTGGGGTGCGCCAGTTTTGTTTGATAAGAAGAAAGATGGTTCGATGCGGCTACGCGTCGATTACAGACAACTGAACAAAGCTACTGTAAAGAATAAGTATCCGCTTCCGAGGATTGATGATTTGTTTGAGCAGCTGCAGAGTACGAGGCTCTACAATAAGATCGATCTGAGATCGGGGTATCATCAGATTCGAGTTCGAGAGGATGATGTACAGAAGACAGCTTCCAGGACTAGATATGGGCACTACGGATTCTTAGTCATGCCTTTTGGGGTGACGAATGCCCTAGCTGTTTTATGAGCCTGATGAACAGAGTGCCCCAACCATGTTTGGATCAGTTCGTCATAGTTTTCATTGACGATGTGCTTATTTACTCTCGAACTGAAGAGGAACACGTAAAGCACTTGAGAACAGTACTCCAGATCCTTAAGGATTGCCAGACCCTTGACACAGCTGACTAAGAAAGGAGTGCCGTTCTATTGGTCTGAAGCTTGTGAGGGAAGCTTCCAAGAATTGAAGTGTCGTTGGCTACGACACCTATATTGGTGATTCCTCCTGAGAATAAGAGGTCTGCCTTGTACACGAATGCATCACTACAGGGTTTGGGCTGCGTGTTGATGCAAGATAAGCATGTGGTGGCTTATGCACGAGGCGATTAAAACCACATGAGGCTAGGTACCCAGTCCATGATTTGGAGCTGGCAATCGTTATATTTACCTTGAAAATTTGGAGGCATTACTTGCATGGTACGTCGTCTACCATCTACACGGACCATAAGAGCCTGAAGTTTTGTTCACACAGGCTGAGTTGAATAGGCGATAAGGAAGATGGACGGACTTACTCAAAGATTTTGATTGTGAAATTGAGTACCATCCAAGTAAAGCAAATTTGATAGCAGACGCCTTAAGTCGGAAGTGAAGAGTACTGCTGAGGAAGTCATGAGTTTATCAGCTATGATGACTTCTTATTACCATCTGGGCTATGATTTCGAAGTGGACACATCGCCGGTGCGAGTGTCGACCTTATTGGCCGAGCCAGGCATATTTGAGGCTATCAGGAAAGCCCAGAGGTCAGATGATGAGGCTCCGAGGTGGTCATTATTGGTACTTCGGGGTCAGCCATCAAAGTTAGAGTGGCAGAGGATGATTCCTTGAGATTGGACAACCGTTGGGTAGTCCCAGATACACCGGAGTTGCGTAAAGAAATCTAGAAACGAACTCTTATTAGCCGGTTCAGTATCCACCCAGGAGGAAGAAAAATGTATAAGGACCTAAGTGGTCAGATCTGGGGGAGACGCATGAAGCGTAATGTCATGACCTTTGTCAAGATGTTTAATCTACCAGCGGGTTAAGGCAGAGGCCTGGTGGCGAGCTGAAGAGCTTGGAGGTACCTAAGTGGGAGTGGGAGCACATATCTATGGACTTCGTGACCCACTTGCCAAGGACGGCCTCAGGATTTGATGCGTTTTTAGTGATCGTAGATAGGCTGACGGAGGTGGCTCACTTCATCCATTATCGTGTGTCTTTCACGAACCTAAAGATGGCCCAATCATATGTGCGGGATGTGGTGAGGATGCATGGGGTTCTATTCTTGATTGTATCTGACAGAGACCCAAGGTTACTCCACCTTTCTGGGAGGGTCTCCAGACAACTTTGGACACAGAGGTGAGATCGTATCACCCGCAGATAGACGGTCAGATAGAGCGTACTATATAGACGCTCGAGGATATGTTGAGGACACGTGTATTGGAGTTTGATACTCCGTGGTAAGATTCTATACCACTGGTAGAGTTCTCCTTTAATAACAGCTATCAGGCGAGCATTCAAATGGCCCCTTTTGAAGCTCTTTATGGACGACGCTGTAGGTCACCGCTGTATTGGGAGGACCTGACTAGTAAAGCGGTCGGAGGACCGGATATAATTAAGGATATAGAAGACAAGATTAAGACAATACGTCAAAAGATGAAAGCGGCTCAGGATAGGCAAGCAACCTATGCCAATAAGCGACGACGACCGCTAGAATTCCGAGTATGAGACAAGGTCTTCTTGAAAATCTCACCCTTCAGGGGTATAGTTCGTTTTGGTATGCGGGGAAAGTTATCCCCGAGGTATGTTGGGCCATATGAAGTATTGCAGCGTATCGGTATTTTGGCCTACCGTTTGGCTCTACCGCCGTCTTTATCTAGGATTCATGATGTTTTCCATGTTTCTATGCTACGAAAGTATGATCCAGACCCGTCTCATGTTTTACAGCCTACTAAAGTGCAGTTGGACTCAGATGTATCCTGCGTAGAACGACCGGTCAGGATTCTGGATCGTGAGGATCGCAGATTACGAAGTAAAGTTATACAGATGATTAAAGTTCAGTGGGATCGTCGGGGTGTCGAGGAGGATATGTGGGAGACGGAGCGGCATATGGTACAGCACTACCCGGAACTATTCTCTGGTATGTGATTTAAGTTTAGTTTCATTTTGGGTAAGTGCATGCGATTTCGAGGATGAAATTTTATAAGTAGGGGAGTAATGTGATGCCCCGAAAT
The DNA here is from genome assembly GCA_907163345.1 of Haberlea rhodopensis. Lineage (NCBI taxonomy): Eukaryota > Viridiplantae > Streptophyta > Magnoliopsida > Lamiales > Gesneriaceae > Haberlea > Haberlea rhodopensis. The sequence continues at coordinate 3,384,405 of CAJQUN010000033.1, read as the reverse complement.
TAATTATATGCAATTTGGGCATTAATTATGTTTATATGATGAATTATGTTGATAATGGATTGATGTGTTGAAATTAATTATCATGTTGAAATGTTTAGTCACATGATAGACGTGACCCAGGGTTGCATTTCTGGGTACATGTTATGCATGTTAGAAAATGAGGTGTTAACATGATTTAATTATGTTGATTGTTAAATATGAGGAAAGCATGATTTTAGTGAAAGTTGTATGCATTTTGTAAATGCTTTTAAAATACCATGTTGGGGTATTTTATACATCATGTTAAGTTTGGGGTACAATTTTAATTAATCTACACATACCCCATTTTTAACTCCACTATACCTTTTTCCCTTCACTTTACCATTCACACTTTAAATCCCCCAACCCACTCTCAAACCCTACCCTTTAACCCCAATTTCGAAATTCTTCAAGGGAGGAAGGAGGAAGCTCCACAAAACCTTTGTTTGTGTGATCTTTGTTAAGATTTGGAGTCTTCAAGAGGTATGGAACCCTTCCTTAAGTTTTTATGATGTTTGGATTTGAAATGGGGTGATTTTGAAGTGATTTATGTGGGTTTGTTTTGGGTATATGTTATATATGTTTGGGGTATGATTTTTGAAGTGTTTTATGTGGGTTTTAATGTGTTATGATGATGTTAATGTTGTAGAGAAGTTTGGGTTTGAAGGGTTTGAAGTGGAGCTTGAAAAATGCTCATTAATGGCGATTTTTTCGTGGTTCAGGACTCGGCGATCGATCGCCCGTTCTTGGCGATCGATCGCGAGCCAGCAGTGAGCGCCAGTAACATTTGGCGATCGATCGACGAGGCTGGCGATCGATCGCGCCAAAAGTGACGATCGATCGCCAAGGTGTGAAATTTTCACCTTCGTCCAGTATGATCTCGTGATCGATCGGGCCTGGGCGGCGATCGATCGCGAGATACAAAAATATGAGTTTTTGGATTTTTTGTGGGATTTTTGGATATTGGACTATATTTAGCTTATAATATCGATTTGTATGGTTATGTAGAACCATCCCAGGCACCCACAACATCAAGGAGATAAAGTTCTCCAACTTCTCCACTTTTGGAATTAAGGTACGTAGGACGCGTACGGGCATCGGACGGTACCATATTCTTACACTATGACTACGCAATAATCGTATAAGTATTTAAGATGTTTGTGATGATGATGTTTATGATGAGTGAAGAGGATATGATGTCTATGATGATGATTATGATAAGTAAGTTTATGATGATGATGTTTATGATGATGATTATGATAAGTAAGTTTATGATGATGATGTTTATGATGTCTATGATGATGATTATGATAAGTAAGGTTATGATGATGATGTTTATGATGATGATTGTGATAAGTAAGCTTATGATGATGATGTTTATGATGATGATTGTGATAAGTAAGTTTATGATGATGATGTTTATGATGATGATTGTGATAAATAAGTTTAAGATGATGATGTTTATGAAGATGATTTGATAAGTAAGTTTATAATAATGTTATACGATGTTTATAAAAGGGTAAGATACCCATATGGTAAGAGGCCATACAATGTTATTATGTGGTAAGATGCCATGGGGTAAGATGCCCATATGATAAGAGGCCATACAATGTTATTAAGTGGTAAGATGCCACGGGGTAAGATGCCCATATGGTAAGAGGCCATACGATGTTATTGTGTGGTAAGATGCCACGGGGTAAGATGCCCATATGCATGAAGGTAAATCAGAGTCAACAAAAAGAAGTTAACGAATAACCAGCAAGTTACTTAACCAAGACTTTGTACATTTACTGTTATATTTCGTTATGATGCTTAAATGATGATGATGTTATAAGATGATGAAGTTATAAGATGATGATGTTATAAAATGATGATGCTATAAGATGATGATATGTTACCAATTATTTTTCATGCATTTATTTATATGCCATTGCCATATGATGTTAAGTAACGATGTACATGCTCATGATGGGTTGTTCCTGTAGGTACACTTTTGGACCGAAGGGCTAAGGGTCGGGTTGAGGCAGTGAGCTAAAGGGAGCATGAAAGAAGATAGGATACAGGACTTTTGGATAGTCTCTACTCTAGGAGTAGTATAATTCTATCGCTTTAACATTCGTTATTGAGAATGTAATGAGTTAAGTTTTTGAAATTTCATTGTTGGCCTGCAATCTTATTAGCTCAAAGGTACAACTGGAACCCTAAGACGTTATTAATGCATGTTTAGTCCAAATTGTGTAATAAGATGACGTTAAGGTAGGAAGACCTTACACTAGAAATAGACGCATCTATTGCGTTTAATTGTTTACGATTTGGTATGTTTTGATGGATAATTTGATACATATGCTACCTAATCGTATATTTGTGTAATTGTAGGTGGAATTGAATAAATCGAGCTAACTAAGGCGAATAAAGATCAAGAAAAGCTTTGGAGCTAATAAGGCCTCAATGTAGATCAAGAAAAAAGCTAAAAAGGTAATTTTCGCATAGGCGATCGACCGCATGGAGGAGGCAATTGATCGCCTATGGACAAAAAGTTGACAAACAAAATTCACGAAGCAGCGATCGATCGCGAGGTTTAGGCGATTGATTGCCAAAGTACACTGGAGCCAAGCGATCGATCGCGAGAAAAGTGGCGATCGATCGCCTAAGTAATTTCGCCGAAAAAAAATAGCTAGCGATCGATTGCCAGCGGTATTTTGGAAATATTGGGAACTTGATTTCTTTCCTTCCTACATAAGCTCTAACCTAACCCATCAGCCTCCATACCTCTTGATACTTGTGTTAGTGTATGACTTGAACTATATCAGATTTGCATCTTTTGGATCTATAATTTTTACACGACGCTTGTTTATGACCACACACGCACATTCACTGCTTTGTTGAGTATGAGATGTTTAGGGATTGAACTTGTTCCATTATTAATTTTTCACCGCCTTTCATTTCTATGCATGTTTAAAATTGTTGAGGCATTAAAGTGAGAATAAGTTAGTTTGTTATGACGCTATGAGCCAAGCAAAAATATTGTAGTTTTATTTGATTTACTCGAGGTCGAGTAAAGAATAAGTATGGGGGAGTTTGATGTGACTAGAAATAGACACATCTATTGCGATTAATTGTTTACGATTTGCTATGTTTTGATAGATAATTTGATACATATGCTACCTAATCGTATATTTGTGTAATTGTAGGTGGAATCGAAGAAATCGAGCTAACTAAGGCGAATAAAGATCAAGAAAAGCTTTGGAGCTAATAAGAACTCAATGTAGATCAAGAAAAAGGCTAAAAATGTAATTTTAGCATAGGCGATCGACCACATGGAGGAGACAATCGATCGCCTATGGACAGAAAGTTGAGCAACAAAATTCACGAAGTAGCGATCGATCGCGAGGTTTAGGCGATCGATCACCAAAGTACACTGGAGCCAAGCGATCGATCGCGAGAAAAGTGGTGATCGATCGCCTAAGTAATTTTGCCGAAAAAAAATAGCTAGCGATCGATCGCCACCTTATGGCGATCGATCGCCACCGGTATTTTGGAAATATTGGGAACTTGATTTCTTTCCTTCCTACATAAGCTCTAACCTAACCCATCAGCCTCCATACCTCTTGATACTCGAAAATTATCAACTTTAGGAGATTTTTGAGAGCTTAGAACAGATTTTTCAATTTTTAGAATAATTTTTATTCCGATTTTTGTAAAGACCCTCGAAGAACGAAGACGGAATCAACAAGCCGGAATCGTGCTTCGCTTTAGTAACTCTCTTTTCTATTGATTGTTTGATGTTTTTAATACGGTTTTTGTTAGTTTTAGATTTAATTATGATAGGATAAACACCTTGATTCTTGGTTGAGGGATACTTGCCTTTGGAATAGAAAAACTTGTGAAAATTTTGGTTTGAATGTGGAATTTTTAATTCAATTTCAATTTGTTTTTCAGATTATGATTTTTATGATTGTTGTGTTTGATTGGTAGATTGATCACCTAGTAATCACTTACACTTTCTAATGCTAATTGAGAAGCAACTAAGATTGATAATTACCTGCTGTTTGTGTTATTAAATTCTTAAGGAAACGATTGGATGATTAATTCTAACGGCTGTAGTTTTTATTGATTAGATTCATCAAACTTACTAGTTTTGAAACGTTCATTGATTAAATCTTAACGTCTGTAGTTTTGATTAAAGATTTGATAAGAGTCGAATTGAATGCTGTTTTCTTTTTTACCACGATTTAGGTAAGTAAGGAATTAAATTTTCAATTGATGAATAATTGAATGAATTCTTATGTTTAGTAATTTGATGATCAAGTGAATGATTTCCAAAGGTAAAGTTGACCGAAAACCAAGAATCGCTTTTTAATCTTGATAAACTAGAATTTTTATTTGCTTTCGTTTGATTTAGTTATAGTTCCACAAATTCGATAACCCCCTAGTTTGATACTTGTTAGCATAAAAGTATTCACTTTCCTGTGGAATCGATCCCTACTCACGCTACTACTTATTTACTGCTATTAACTTGAGAGGGTTAATTTGGGCGTACGCGATAAACGCTACCAAATTTTGAGTTTGATGTTACTAGAAATAGACACATCTATTGCGTTTAATTGTTTACGATTTGGTATGTTTTGATGGATAATTTGATACATATGCTACCTAATCGTATATTTGTGTAATTGTAGGTGGAATGGAAGAAATCGAGCTAACTAAGGAGAATAAAGATCAAGAAAAGCTTTGGAGCTAATAAGAACTCAATGTAGATCAAGAAAATGGCTAAAAATGTAATTTTAGCAGAGGCGATCAACCGCAGGGAGGAGGCAATCGATCGCTTATGGACAGAAAGTTGAGAAACAAAATTCACGAAGCAGCGATCGATCGCGAGGTTTAGGCGATCGATCGCCAAAGTACACTGGAGCCAAGCGATCGATCGCGGGAAAAGTGGCGATCGATCGCGTAAGTAATTTCGCCGAAAAAAAATAGCTAGCGATCGATCGCCACCTTATGGCGATCGATCGCCAGCGGTATTGAGAACTTGATTTCTTTCCTTCCTACATAAGCTCTAACCTAACCCATCAGCCTCCATACCTCTTGATACTCGAAAATTATCAACTTTAGGAGATTTTTGAGAGCTTAGAACAGACTTTTCAATTTTTAGAATAATTTTTATTCCAATTTTTGTAAAGACGCTCGAAGAACGAAGACGGAATCATTAAGCCGGAATCGTGCTTCGCTTTAGTAACTCTCTTTTCTATTGATTGTTTGATGTTTTTAATACGATTTTTGTTAGTTTTAGATTTAATTATGCTAGGCTAAACACATTGATTCTTGGTTGAGGGATACTTGCCTTTGGAATAGAAAAACTTGTGAAAATTTTGGTTTGAATGTGGAATTTTTAATTCAATTTCAATTTGTTTTTCAGATTATGATTTTTATGATTTTTGTGTTTGATTGGTAGATTGATCACCTAGTAATCACTTACACTTTCTAATGCTAATTGAGAAGCAACTAAGATTGATAATTACCTGTTGTTGGTGTTATTAAATTCTTAGGAAAAACGATTGGATGATTAATTCTAACGGCTGTAGTTTTTATTGATTAGATTCATCAAACTTACTAGTTTTGAAATGTTCATTGATTAAATCTTAACGGCTGTAGTTTTGATTAAAGATTTGATAAGAGTCGAATTGAATGTTGTTTTCTTTTTTACCACGATTTAGGTAAGTAAGGAATTAAATTATCAATTGATAAATAACTGAATGAATTCTTATGTTTAGTAATTTGATGATCAAGTGAATTATTTCAAAGGTAAAGTTGACCGAAAACCAAGAATCGCTTTTTAATCTTGATAAGTTAGTTAATTGTTCGCTTTCGTTTAATTTAGTTATAGTTAAACAAATTCGATAACCCCCTAGTTTGATACTTGTTAGCATAAAAGTATTCACTTCCCTGTGGGATCGATCCCTACTCACGCTACTACATATTTACTGCTATTAACTTGAGAGGGTTAATTTGGGCGTACGCGATAAACGCTACCAAATTTTGGCGCCGTTGCATGGGACGACAATTACTTTTGTGTTAACATCACTTTATTTTATTTATTTCGTTTTATACTACTGTGGTTTGTTGATGAGTACAGGTGAACCCTCTGATCACGAAGAAATTTTTTACTACAATCCTGTGATCGAGAGGACACTACATCGGAGAAGAAGAGAAGCAAGGTTACTTGAAGAAGAAGAAGAGAGGAACATGATGGCTGCGAATCAAAGTTTGAGGCAGTTGGCGAATCCTAACTTGGATCAACAACCTCTCTGCGTCACTTTCCATGCTCTTGCGAATAACATAAGTTTCGAACTTAAATCTGGACTAATTCACTTATTGCCATCTTTTCATGGTCTTGCAGGTGAGAACCCACATAAACACTTGATGGAATTCCACGTGGTGTGCACTACTATGAAGCCTGCTGGTGTGACGGAGGAGCAAATCAAACTGAGAGCCTTTCCATTCTCTCTAAAGGATGCTGCTAAAGATTGGCTATTCTACTTACCCTCCGGATCAATCACCACTTGGACTGATTTACAAAGAGTCTTCCTTGAGAAGTACTTTCCAGCTTCAAGGGCGACTAACTTAAGGAAAGAAATCTACGGTGTGAAGCAATACCAAGAGGAGTCATTGCATGAGTACTGGGAACGGTTTAAGAAGTTGTGTGCAAGCTGCCCACAACATCAGATAAGTGAACACTTGTTAATTCAATATTTCTATGAAGGTTTGCTTTCTGGTGACAGGAACTTAGTAGACGCGGCAAGCGGAGGAGCTTTCATTGACAAGACAGCGGAAGAGGCAAGGAACTTAATAGCTAACATGGCGGCCAACTCCCAACAATTTGGACATGTTCGCCATGGACAACCGCCAAGAAAAGATGTAAATGTATCCAATTTGGAACAACAATTGATTGATCTAACTTTTCTTGTGCGTAATCTTGCAGGAGGCAACGTGGGGAAGATGAAACCATGTGGAATCTGTCTAGCTGTGAACCATCCCACTGATGCATGTCCCTCACTACAAGAGACAGCCACTGAGCACGTGAATGTAGCGGGAGGATTCCCAGGACCACCACAAAGGGGCCATGACAATCCATCAAGCAATTACAGTCAAGGGTGGAGGGACCATCCGAACCAAGGATATGGCACCCACAGATGCACCAACCCCCACCCTATAGACCGCCATATCAGAGACCTCCACCACCTCCAGTGCACCCTCCTTCTGACAGGTTAGAAAATATTATTAAATTTATTGCTGAAAATAGCTTACAATTTCAACAGGAGACGAGGGCGAGCATTCAGAGCCTGACTACGCAAATGGGACAATTGGCGACTTCGCTCAACAAGCTTGAAACGAGCATATCAAATGGACTACCGTCGCAGCCAATTGTGAACCCCAGGGAAAATGTGAGTGCAATCACTTTGAAGACGAGTAGCGATGAAGATAAGAAGAAGGTGGTACTGATGCCACACAAGAACAGGGAGATGAAGGAAGAGAAAGACGTTGAAGAGCCCATGCAAGAAGAGGAACCGCGAGCTGGACTTAAGGGACTCTATGAAACTTTCCGACGCTGCGAGGAGAACGTCCCACTACAAGATACCATGATAAAAGTGCCTTGGTATGCTAGATTTTTGAAGAAGGTATGGAAAGTGGGTAAGAACAAGGAAGGCAAAGGGTACCCCAAGATCAAGTTAGGTGAGAATGTTTCCGTGGACATCCAAAGAAGCATTCCCACGAAGTGTAAGGACCCTGGTATGTTCTCTATTCCTTGTGTGATAGGAACCACTAGAATTGAGAAGACGATGCTAGATTTAGGATCTTCAATTAATGTCATGCCTTACTCAATCTACACTCAACTGACACCTGGACCTTTGAAACAAGACCATACTGTGATTCAATTAGCTGATAGGTCCACGGTTATTCCTAGGGGGATAGTAGAGGACGTACTTGTTCATATAGAGAATTTGGTTTTTCCCACCGATTCTATGTCTTAGACATGGAAAATGGTGATTCATCTAGCCCCATTCTTTTAGGGAGACCATTCTTGAAAACATCAAAATCTGTGATCGACGTGAATAGCGGCCTATTAACAATGGAGTTTAATGGTGAAAGTGCAAACTTCCATATCTATGAACCCATTAAAACTCATGAGCATGCTAGTTACGCTATTGATATAAATGATGCATATGATCCTGATTTTGATAATGATGAATTGTGTGAGATGGGAAAGGCTACTGATGACCTTGATGACAAAGGAGGTATGGATTCGAGCCCTGTGCATACGGTTCACACTATTGCTGCTTTATTTATTCATGATACTGTTGACTCTCGCTCTTCTCACTTGCAGGATCGTACCATTGAAAAGAAGCACCCTCCAAATCGCCCACAACAAGCCACAGATGTTGAAGGAGGAACAAAGACTGAAGACGCCCACTCAAAGGCGAACAAACCAATATTTAGAGGAGTTAAAAAGATATTGAGGTGGAATAGGAAAGATAAAGCGACACCGCATCACCCACCTTGATAGAGGACTAGCGTAGGGCCACCGACGTTAAACAGAGGCGCTGCTTGGGAGGCAACCCAAGGGGAGTTAGTTTCCCTTTCTTTTTATTTTTTATTGCTTTATTAGTTAGACTTTTCTCGTTTCTTGTATTTTTGCCTTACATTGGGGACAATGTAAGATTTAAGTATGGGGGAGGGATTATTGGTGTGTTATTGCTTTTCTATTACAAAAATACAAAAAAATCGAAAAATTTGAAAATTTTGAGCTCATAGTCAATAATGGATGCATGCTTAGAATCACTAGCCCATGATGAAACCTAATTGATATCATGCATACTTTTGAACATAGGGAATTGTTAACCTTGGAACACTTTGAACTCTAATGCAAAGTACTTTAACTTAGTAGTTGAATATTTTGAGAACATTATTGTCATGACTTGTGAAGTGTGCATAGCTTAGTGAAGATTGTGTGAACTTTGTGATACTCTTAAGAAGTCTCTAATACATTCTAGAACTTAACTACATGCTCTTTGAGGCGTATGTCTAGACTACTTGCAAACATGAAAGTGATATAGGCAATCTTTGATGCGTTTGAGCCTTTCAAGCCTACCATGTAAAGAAAATCAAACACTAGTACCCTTTTTGAGCCTTAATGCAAAAGAATGGTTGTATGTTAAGCATACAAACGACCCCCATTCGACATTCTTGGACTAGCTTATCATCCTTCCCTAATGAGCCTAAATATGAATTCTATCCATACCTTTGAAGGGAGTACGATCTGTTTCATTCACATGCACTTATGTCATCAATGATTCAAATGTTTTGAGAGCTTTATTGTCAAAAGAATGGCATACATGAAAGAAAAGGAATGCCTTGAGAAAATAGATAAAAATATGACTCCAAGGGGAGCCAAGGCACAAAAGAAGAAAATGTTGAAATAAAAGTTGAAAAATTCAAGCAAGAAGAGAAGCCTTTAGTGTGCATATCATCATACTCTCTTGTTTCATATACCTTTACCCTTTCTTTCATAAGCCAATACCTAGGCCAAGCTACAAGCTAATAAAGACCTACTTGATTCGTGTTTGCAAAGTAGCTAAGATAGTGGAGAAGAGTGTGCAAGTGAGCTTATACTTGTGTTAGTGTATGACTTGAACTATATCAGATTTGCATCTTTTGGATCTATAATTTTTACACGACGCTTGTTTATGACCACACACGCACATTCACTGCTTTGTTGAGTATGAGATGTTTAGGGATTGAACTTGTTCCATTATTAATTTTTCACCGCCTTTCATTTCTATGCATGTTTAAAATTGTTGAGGCATTAAAGTGAGAATAAGTTAGTTTGTTATGACGCTATGAGCCAAGCAAAAATATTGTAGTTTTATTTGATTTACTCGAGGTCGAGTAAAGAATAAGTATGGGGGAGTTTGATGTGACTAGAAATAGACACATCTATTGCGATTAATTGTTTACGATTTGCTATGTTTTGATAGATAATTTGATACATATGCTACCTAATCGTATATTTGTGTAATTGTAGGTGGAATCGAAGAAATCGAGCTAACTAAGGCGAATAAAGATCAAGAAAAGCTTTGGAGCTAATAAGAACTCAATGTAGATCAAGAAAAAGGCTAAAAATGTAATTTTAGCATAGGCGATCGACCACATGGAGGAGACAATCGATCGCCTATGGACAGAAAGTTGAGCAACAAAATTCACGAAGTAGCGATCGATCGCGAGGTTTAGGCGATCGATCGCCAAAGTACACTGGAGCCAAGCGATCGATCGCGAGAAAAGTGGTGATCGATCGCCTAAGTAATTTTGCCGAAAAAAAATAGCTAGCGATCGATCGCCACCTTATGGCGATCGATCGCCACCGGTATTTTGGAAATATTGGGAACTTGATTTCTTTCCTTCCTACATAAGCTCTAACCTAACCCATCAGCCTCCATACCTCTTGATACTCGAAAATTATCAACTTTAGGAGATTTTTGAGAGCTTAGAACAGATTTTTCAATTTTTAGAATAATTTTTATTCCGATTTTTGTAAAGACCCTCGAAGAACGAAGACGGAATCAACAAGCGGAATCGTGCTTCGCTTTAGTAACTCTCTTTTCTATTGATTGTTTGATGTTTTTAATACGGTTTTTGTTAGTTTTAGATTTAATTATGATAGGATAAACACCTTGATTCTTGGTTGAGGGATACTTGCCTTTGGAATAGAAAAACTTGTGAAAATTTTGGTTTGAATGTGGAATTTTTAATTCAATTTCAATTTGTTTTTCAGATTATGATTTTTATGATTGTTGTGTTTGATTGGTAGATTGATCACCTAGTAATCACTTACACTTTCTAATGCTAATTGAGAAGCAACTAAGATTGATAATTACCTGCTGTTTGTGTTATTAAATTCTTAAGGAAACGATTGGATGATTAATTCTAACGGCTGTAGTTTTTATTGATTAGATTCATCAAACTTACTAGTTTTGAAACGTTCATTGATTAAATCTTAACGTCTGTAGTTTTGATTAAAGATTTGATAAGAGTCGAATTGAATGCTGTTTTCTTTTTTACCACGATTTAGGTAAGTAAGGAATTAAATTTTCAATTGATGAATAATTGAATGAATTCTTATGTTTAGTAATTTGATGATCAAGTGAATGATTTCCAAAGGTAAAGTTGACCGAAAACCAATAATCGCTTTTTAATCTTGATAAGTTAGTTAATTGTTCGCTTTCATTTAATTTAGTTATAGTTAAACAAATTCGATAACCCCTAGTTTGATACTTGTTAGCATAAAAGTATTCACTTCCCTGTGGGATCGATCCCTACTCACGCTACTACATATTTACTGCTATTAACTTGAGATGGTTAATTTGGGCGTACGCGATAAACGCTACCAATAGTATATAATGTTATTCTTGCATATGGCTTTTCCCCATGAAAATATGATTGTAAGCACTAATGTTATAGATTAATACACTAATAACGGGTTAAGGGCATGAGGGTCCTTACATTATGGTATCAGAGCAGTGGTTTGCTCTTTGGGGCTGTTGAAAGCCTAGGAACATGTTAATGGGAATGCGAAGCACATACTTATGCATGATGGTAGTTAGTGTTGTGTGGCACAACTATATTGCTTATGTGCGTTTATGATATGTGTTCATAATTGGAATATGTTGTTGCTAACCATGGTGGTTGCAGGGTCATATGAGGCATGGATTATGCATTACGGTTGCATAGATATGGGAGTGATGATTTTAATGCTTTGCGCTAAATGTTGAAGCGATGGTAAAATTCTGCATGTCACATTGAAGCGAGTTGCATTAAAATACACTCATGAGGATGTTTATTGGGATACGGATTATGCATTACGGTTGCATGCATGGCGTAGCGATGTGAATACTTGCCGCCTTCATGGCGTAGCGATGTGAATACTTGCCACTGTCATACCGTAGCGATGAGAGAATATTTGTGATGGCCCGATCCTAATCAGAGGTTTAATTAACACACAATTGTTATATTAACGTAAACAGCGGAAGATTAAGTTAAAAACTTTCAAAACGTGACCCTCAAAATTTTTCGCAGTTTGCTTCTAAAACATTTCCGAATAGTGAAAATATGTATTTCCAGTTTTTACATCTAACATCATATTCATCGCATAAGCATTACATATAATTTCTCAGTAAAGTAATACTTAAAATTACAGATACTCAGGGCATACCCCGGTAATTTAAAACATAAGTAAAATTACTAAACAACTACTGGGACTCAAAACATAAATCATATACCTGAGCTCGCTCTCAAGGAGCTATGGTATTTAACGATGCTTCGTCTCGAGCATCCACAGTACGTCCACTTGTACCACCTGTCATGCCCATACAACAGACATGACATCCCCCCGCGAAGGGGGTCAGAACCCAGTACGAGAAACAGATAATATCACAGTGTATGACAAATAACATGCGATGCATGCCGTGCATGAATGCAAATGCATATGAAGGGTATCAAATCTCAAATATCCATATATCAGGAGTCCAAAGGAAGATCATCAATCACTCATCAGTGCTCGAGCAGGATGTGACACGCTCCGCGCTGCGATCTATCTCTCAGTCGAGCCATCGGCGGTCCATCATCCTCGTGTCTGGGCGACGTCGGCACGCTCGTCGCTACGGCATCACTCAGCTCACTCTCTCCGCCGAGCCATCGATGTGCCCATCATCCCCAGACACGCATCACAGATACCAAAGAAAAGATATAGGTACCAAGAAACGAATCGATAGGATCAACATGACATGCTCAATGTCCATGCGTGTCAATGCATAATGCAATATCATAATCTCATGTGATGCACCTCAAATCTCATGTCATCATATATCATGCAGTCAATGTACTATGTCATTCACATACTGCAGATCAACTTATCACATAGTCACATAAGGAGCAAGTAATGACAAGTAAATCATACCCGGGAACATCACATGTCTTTGCCAGACATTGTGATAAAACCCGTTTTCTACGTATCTCTGACCAATGCTATATCTACCTAGTACTCCTCGAATAAACCTCGAGTTCTGTTAACCTGGTCATTTACACCTCAATTATATCATCAAAGTGTTCACTTATTTCCAATATCAAATTTATAATCCAAACATTGACCCTTAGCAAATTTTCTTAATTTTCAGCTTGACCCATTTTTGTATAAAAATCATAATAAATTCATATGATGTCCAAAAGACTTGAGGCCAGTGGAGAAATCACGAAAACTTAAAGTACTAGAGTCATCTTCAAGTCCAGAAGCTAGTTCACTCATCTTGAGGCACGTGCAAAGCAAAGTATGCCAGATTTAAAAATACTCATATTCTGTTTTGACAGAGTGAGCGGTTCTAGGGAAACGTGTATATCTTACACACGGAAACTCCATATCATGTAAGGCCAGTTTCTAATGCAAGATAACCCAACATACAACAAAACATCTCTTATGAGCTTTAAGCTAAACTGTGATATCCCCAAAATGATTAGGTGTTATTTAAACATTAATCATTGTTGTGAAAATTCTGGTATTAATTCCTTGTGTTGAATTAATAATATTGGGAAATGCATGTGAGGGTGCATGTGTTATATGTTGGGACTTTGGGGTTGTGGCATGATTATTTGGGGTGTGTGTTATTTGCTTTGGTGAAGCATGTTTATATGAGAGTTGAAGTATTTTATTGAGAAAATACTATAAATATCATGTGGGGATATTTTTATACAACGTGCTAAATACCGGGACCAAAACATAACACATCACATAACCCACCACCCAACCACCCCCCTTGACCCATACCCTGCTGCCAGCTACTCACCCATACCCCTTGTCCCATCTCCCACTCCACCTTACCATGTCTGAAATCACTTCATTTCCCGTCCCAAAAATCGTCCAACACTTGCTGAGCAAGATAGGAAGGAGTTCAACCATTTTTGTTGCTTTGAAGCCTTCCAAAAATCGGAGCAAAAAGGGGTGAGAAACCATGTTCTGGTTTTGAATTTAAGTTGTTTAAGTTCATGCTTTTTGTTGGTGTAAAAATGGCATGTTAGATTTGGTTTCTTCAAACCTTCGATTTAAATGCTTATATAGTGTTGTTGTGAAGCTTCCAGTATTTTTCCTTGAGCATGTTACATGTTTTATGTGAAGGATTTAAGCATGTAAATTATAGTGTTCGAAAATCTGGGTAATGTGTGTGCCCTGTTTTTCTGGAAAATATGGGATGGGAGTGAAATTGTGAAGGTGTTATCATGCATATTAGCTGGGTTTTTGGTAAACCTTTGGTTTGAGTACGTACAAGATAGTTTTGTGAAGCCCTTGGCATTTTTATTCGAGCAAACTTCATGACTTTTATGGTAGATTTTATTGCTTGAAAGTGGGTACTCGAAAATCTGGGCAGGAAGACAATGCCCTGTTTTTTCTGAAACGTTGGTTGAGTACTGATGTTAATGGGCAATTTTAATGCATGTGAGTTTGTGTTTGGGATATATATTTTATATGAATACACTCAGGGTAGTGTATTGTAACTGCTAGCATGTTGGGTTTGGCATTTTGTATGTCTTACATGTTAGATTAAGAGGCATAAATATCGGTGTTAGAGAATTCTGGAAATCTGGGCTGAAACAGAGCGACCGATCGATCGATGAAGAACACCGATCGATCGGCAAAAGCCGTAGCTTTTTTGCATAATTCAAACAGTTCACCGATCGATCGGTGATGAGGGCCGATCGATCGGTAGTGCCTTTTTTTAAAAATGTGGAATTTGTTTAAATTTGATATTGGATTGTAATGAGATATCTAATATTGTGTTGTACACTGGTGTAGAGCCTTCACAGACAGCTACACAGCGCAGGGGATAGAGTCCCACAACACACTACATTTTGGAAAGGTACGTAAGCGACGTACGGGCATCCCAACAGTAACATGTATTTTATGTTTGTCTATTTGACACATGGTGAATGCAATGTGATGCATTAAGAGTATGATACATGTTATTATGCATTGTTGTTGCATATTATGCATTGTTGTTGCATATTGTGATGTGGAATAAAGAGGTCTATTCCACGAGTCAGGGGTGATCACAGTGAAGGTTTTAATGCTTATGCTTGACCGCTAAAAATGTGGAGCGGGAGGGGGGAGGCTCGGTTGCACATGGAGGCGGGGTATACCATACTAAGCGAGGATGAGATACCGCTAGTATGAAGAAGCGATGATGAGATACCGCTTGTTTTGAGATTGTAAAGCGAAGAAGCATTAAAATAACTGATGATGACTGACTCAAGAAAAAGAGATGATATGTCATGACATTTATTTGTAAAGCCATATATTCATATAGTGTTTTGATTATGAATTGTAGTACAGGGACAACCATTAGGCGTTGTAAATGCGATGGAAATACAGGAAGTGTTTTGTATTATGATTATGCATTTACGCCTTACATTCATATTATGTTGAATATGAATTATGTTATGCTCATGTGTTGGGGGTTGTCTTTGTAGGTGCTTTTGATGATGAGAACCAGGGTCGGGGTTGAAAAGCTGAGCTGTAAGGAGTGCTACAGGATTAGCATGTTAGAGAAATTTTGTGTAGCTTCTACATGTGGTAGAGTAAGACTATAGTGTAGTACCTTTTGTAGGAATTTGTGAAATTCCTTTTTGAAACTTTTGGTACTGTAATCTCTTAAGCTCAGGTTAATCAACACGACATATTACTTTGATTCATTCATATGAATGTTTAGTTCTCTTAATCGCACCTATTAGTATGTTTGAGATAACGGGGTCTCACATAAACAATTCATCTTCATGTACATTAATTGAAAAACGTACAAGCCTAGAAACTCGTATGAAATCCTTTTCCAGATTGAGCAATATGTGGTAAAATTAGCATAATTCTTTCATATGAGCTCCAAATTGAGTGAGGCCAATTCCAAATGCAAGCTAACCTCGAATAATACAATACTTATTAGAGCCTAAAACTTCATATTCATAGCCATTTATTCCCAGAAATACGAAGAACAAAATGCATGAAACTCGCATGCAGTGAATTTCCAGATTTGACACATGTTGGTAGAACGACCATAACGTTTTCATCTTAAATCCAAATTAGCTGATTTTGGTGGCCATTTAAAGATAACACAAAATAATACAACTCGTCATAGGGGCATTATTTTCCAATTCGAAACGTAACTATGCTAAAAACATGAAAAAACTGTTCATGCACTGGTCTTAGCAGACTATAATTGACAGCAACTTCTTCGTAAATGAACACCATGGTTCGACCCTCAATCCTACATGCATGTTGATAAGACTCAAGAATGATGATTTACCTTCATTTATCTTCAAGATTTGAAGCTTGATCATCCACAAAAACAAGCCATGATCGAAAATCCTACCCCAAATCTGCTGCTACTCGAAAATCTTGCATATACTTTCTCCAAACTTGAAAATTTTTGGTGCATCTTGTTCCTCAAGATAAGTAGCACTCAAATCCATCTTTGCATGTGACATGCACTCACAATTTCAAGAGAAATTTGTGCTAAAATAGGCTGGAAAATTCGAAACTTGAAGATGGAAAGGAGGAGGAGAGAAGGAGGAGAGTTTATGAGGTGAAAGAAGAGAGAGAAAGGGTTTTCCTTATAATAAAAAAATAACAATCTGAAATGCATGATGTGTGCGTGAGTTTTGATAGGCTTAGATTTTGAGTGTTTTTAGCTGTAATTTCTTCCCATTTTTCGTACTTTTTCCTGGATGATATTATGCTTTTTGGTGTTTATTTGTCTATTTCAGGAAAATTAGTTGGAAATGGAAGAAATGAGCTAAACTGAAGAAAAATGGCGAAATCGAGGCGAGAAAGATTTGAAATTGAGGAAGTTGGATTTTCGGATTCTCGATCGATCGAGCCAGGCAGTGTGCTGAGCAGAAAATGAATCGAAGTCTCGATCGATCGAGATTATGTCTCGATCGATCGACCAAGGCAGAAACTTCAGAGCCAATTTTATCGAAGGCTCGATCGATCGGAAGGAAATCTCGATCGATCGAGCGAGGCAGTGAGTTTCAAAGGCTGACGTGAACAGTGCACCGATCGATCGGACGCAATTCTCGATCGATCGATACGCAAATCCGGGAAAATCTTATCTTCCATTGTTGAATGGATTTTCGGGGGATAAAAGGGAGAATCATTTCCATACAAGATAGACGTTTTTTCAGAGACCAATTCTCTCAAAAATAAGGAACCCTAGCCGCCGCCTAGCGCCGCCGAAGGAGATTCAGTCTCCGTTCTTCGTCCAAAGTCGAGCCAATTCATTCCGGAGTGCAAGGAAGGAGCAAGAGAAGAGATTTCGGTGCTACGCACGGATTTATTCCGCCGTTTATCGTATTTATAGACTCTAATCTATTTCATTTTGATTTTCAATTGATGTTTTTGAGGTCGAGAGACGATTAAACTCTTTTGTATTTGATTGAAATATTTTCAGTTTATTCTATCGAGTTTTAGTTTCGTTGTGTTTGATTATTGATTCAATTGTGATTGAGTGCATTGATTACTATTGTTCATAAATTAATTGATTGTGTAGATCAAAGCCTAGCTAACTTTGATTGAATCTGAGAGTTATAACCGAGATCGAGAGATAACGTTGTAACACGCTCTATTAATTTATGATGTATGTTACGATTGAGATCGAGAGATGATATCGCATACGTGAGAACTTTGAATCGAGAGATTTAGAGTAACAAGGTTTTGATGATTTATGCAATATTAAATTAGTAAATAGGTGCACGAGAGTGACTTATTCTAATTTAATGTTAGTTTCTTTACAGCTCGAGAGAGTGTATCGAATAATAGCGAAAACCTTTCACCTTTAGAATCAATTGGTTGATAATTTGAGAATTCAGTTGAATCATTAAAGATAACATAGTGGAACGACGAGCTTGATAAATTTCTCGAGTGACTTACCTTTGCATATCCGGAACCATTCATTTTATTGTTTCTTGTTTAATTTTCATTCCATAGTTTAAGTTTGCTTTAGTTAATTTAATCGTAGGCTAAATATATTTTTATTAATCTTATTTGTTACTTATACGTTAGTCCCTGTGGATTCGACAAACCCCTACTTAATTTTCACTATACTAAAACTTGACAACCGTGCACTTGCGGTAGAATCGCTTCACACTATTCTTTGAAATATTAATTGTTTAAAAATAAAAGCGGTCAAGTTTTTGGCGCCGTTGCCGGCGACTAATCTGTATAATATCATACGAGATTAGTTAATTGTAATTTAGCCAATTCTTTTATTATTGCGTTTTTGTTTTTGTTTTTCTTTTGTTGATCTTTGTTAATAATTTTGTATTTATTTTGTTGTCTCCTTTTGTCTGTTTTGTACAGGAATCGTTTCTCTAGTGCATGCTCAGAAGAGAGGAGCCCATTCTCGAGCCTTTCGATCCGGAAATAGAAAGAACTCTACGAAGAAGATTACGAGAAGCTCGAGTGATGGCAGATAATAACGAAGCACAGAACCCAAGGTCAATGATGGACTTTGCGCAACCGGCATTTCATGGATCTTTGTCCAGTATTACGTGGCCGACGATTCAAGCGAACAACTTTGAGATCAAGCCGGCGATTATACAAATGATACAGCACTCGGTTATGTTTGGGGGAGCGGCCACGGACGACCCGAATAATCACATCTCCAACTTTTTGGAGATTTGTGACACGTTCAAACATAATGGCGTCTCCGACGACGCCATCAGGTTAAGACTTTTCCCTTTTTCATTACGAGACAAAGCTAAGTCATGGTTGAATTCACTACCTGCAGGTTCAATAACAACATGGGAGGGGATGACGAAAGCGTTTTTATCAAAGTACTTTCCCCCTTCCAAGACGGCGAAGATGCGGAACGATATCACAACTTTTGGGCAGTTTGACCCCGAGACGTTATATGAAGCGTGGGATCGTTTTAAAGAATTGTTGAGGAGATGCCCACACCACGGTCTACCCATTTGGTTGCAGGTACAAACTTTCTATAATGGTTTATTTTCTTCTAACCGTTCGATGATATATTAGGATCTGGGGGATCAATAATGAGGAAGACACCGGAAGAGGCATATAGCTTGTTGGAAGAAATGGCATGTAACAGCTACCAGTGGCAGTCAGAGAGGAACACACCACAGAAGCCAATAGGAGTCCATCAAGTGGACGAGATCACTGCTCTTTCGGCACAGCTTGAGGCTATGAACAGAAAGATAGATAGCATTGGAGCATCAGCAATGCAAGTTCAAGTTATTTTCTGTGGCTTGTGTGGAGGCGGTCATCCAAGCATCGAGTGCCAGGCAGGTAACCCATTCTTGCAAACTAATGAAGTGGTGAATTTCGTAGGTAACCGGCCACCCAACAATCCGTACTCGAATTCATACAACCCGGGGTGGAGGAATCATAACAATTTTAGGTGGTCCAACAAAGGGAATGTGTTAAATCCACAGCTACAACCGGGAGGATCGAATAAACCGAGTATGGAAGAGCTAATAGCCAAGTTCATAGCATCAACTGAAACCAGGATGACAACTCAGGATGCCTCAATAAAGAACTTGGAAGTGCAAGTGGGTCAGCTCGCATCATTAATTTCAGGACAAACGCAGGGCACGATATCAATTGAGACAGTGAAGAATCAAAACGAGCAAGCAAAGGCCATTGAATTAAGGAGTGGAAAAGAGCTAAGACTGCAAGCTGAAGAAGAAGAGAGTCATGGAGAAACTTCTGAAGGCAAGGATAAGACTAAGGAAAAGGCGACGGAGAAAGGTAAGAATTCTAACACGACACGGATCACACACATTGATAAGATAGTAATTCCTCCCCCATTTCCCGCAGCTTTGAAAAAGGCTAAGATGGACGCAGAATTTGGTAAGTTTCTTGAAGTATTTAAGAAACTACATATTAATATTCCCTTCGCTGATGCTTTACTTCAAATGCCTAGTTATGCTAAGTTTTTGAAGGAAATTCTGTCGAATAAGCGAAAGTTGGGCGAATATGAAACGGTAAGTTTGACGGAGGAGTGCTCAGCAATTGTGCAAAATAAAATGCCTCCAAAGTTAAAAGACCCAGGGAGTTTTACTATACCGTGCACTATAGGATCAGTATCTTTTACAAAGTCATTATGTGATTTGGGTGCTAGTATAAATTTAATGCCATTTTCTATTTTCAGGAAGTTGGGGCTAGGAGAGCCAAAACCTACTAAGGTTTCATTACAATTAGCAGATCGATCCATCACATACCCCAGGGGTATCATTGAAGACGTCTTAGTCAAAGTGGATAAATTCATCTTTCCCGTTGATTTTCTGGTACTTGATATGGAAGCAGATTCAGAGACACCATTGATTTTGGGTCGACCATTCTTAGCAACGGGAAAAGCAATAATCGATGTGCAACAAGGGAACTTGGTCCTCCGAGTAGGGGAGGATCAAGTTACTTTTAATGTTTTCAAAGCACTTAAACATCCACACGACGAACACATGTGTTTCAGTATAGATATTATTGATATTCTGACAGATGATTTATTGCAAGATACATTCAAGGATAACATGGAAGCATGCCTAGTGGAAGCTGATGAGCAACATTGCAAAGAAGACATCGAGAGTATAGCTTTTATGAACAACACCAGTCCATACATGAAGCGAGCCACTGAGAATCTTGGAGAGTTGGGAAAAAGAGATATTAAACCTCAAAAGCCATCAATTGAAGAGTCACATAATCTTGAGCTCAAACCTCTTCCATCACATCTCAAGTATATTTTCTTAGATGCTGAAAGCTCTTTACCAATCATTATTTCTTCGTCTTTGACAGGTGATAATGAGGAAAAGCTTCTGAAAGTCCTTCAGGAGCACAAGAAAGCATTTGGATGGAAGATATCAGATATCAAAGGAATTAGCCCATCGGTCTGCATGCATAAAATTCTTATGGAGGACACATTCAAGGCCGTGGTTCAACCTCAATGTCGTCTTAATCCAAAAATGCAAGAGGTAGTCAAAGCTGAGGTGATTAAGCTTTTGGACGCAGGTATTATCTATCCTATTTCTGATAGCTCATGGGTAAGTCCTATTCAATGTGTACCAAAGAAGGGAGGTATTACTGTTGTCCCTAATGAGAATAATGAGTTAATACCCACAAGAACAGTCACAGGGTGGAGAGTGTGTATTGATTATAGGAGGTTAAATGATTCCACTCGTAAAGACCATTTTCTCCTTCCCTTCATTGATTAGATGGTAGAAAGGTTAGCAGGGTATGATTTTTATTGCTTTCTAGATGGATATTCGGGATATAACCAAATTGCTATTACACCTGAGGATCAAGAGAAGACCACCTTCACTTGTCCTTATGGCACGTTTGCATTCCGACGAATGCCATTTGGATTATGTAATGCACCTGCTACCTTTCAAAGATGTATGGTGGCCATATTTCATGACATGATAGAGAAGTTCCTAGAAGTATTCATGGATGATTTTTCTGTGTTTGGTTCTTCTTTTGATATATGTTTAGCTAACTTGACTTTGGTGTTGGCAAGGTGTGAAGAGACAAATCTTGTACTAAATTGGGAGAAGTGTCACTTTATGGTCCAAGAAGGAATAGTCTTGGGACACAAGATATCTGAGAAGGGTATTGAAGTGGATCGGGCTACAATTCAAGTGATACAACAATTACCACCGCCGATAACAGTGAAAGGAATCCGAAGTTTCTTAGGACATGCGGGATTTTATCGACGTTTCATTAAGGATTTCTCAAAAATTTCAAACCTTTATCTCATTTGTTAACTAAAGATGCATCTTATGAATTTGATTCTGATTGTATGCAGGTGTTCGAGACTCTCAAGGAGAAATTGGTAACTGCACCGGTATTGGTCGCACCTGATTGGGAGTTACCTTTTGAACTAATGTGTGACGCCAGTGACACTACGGTAGGAGCAGTCTTAGGTCAAAGGAGGAACAAGGTATTTCATACTATTTACTATGCAAGTCGCACTTTGAATGAAGCTCAAATTAACTATGCCACCACTGAAAAAGAGCTTCTAGCTATAGTGTTTGCGTTTGATAAGTTTCACTCCTACCTATGTCTTGCTAAAGTTATTGTGTACACCGACCACGCTGCACTTAAATACTTACTTGCAAAGAAAGATGCCAAACCACGCTTGATTAGGTGGATCCTTTTACTGCAAGAATTTGATTTGGAGATAAGAGATAAGAAACGTGTAGAAAATGTGGTTGCAGATCATTTATCACGAATTGAGAACATGAATGATACAAGTGACAATGAGGTAGTTGAGATTAATGAGAATTTCCCTGATGAGCAACTGTTTAGTGCTGAATTGTTACCTTGGTATGCACAGTATGCATACTATATTGTTAGTGGTATCCTCCCACAAAATCTGAATTTTTATCAAAAGAAAAAATTCTTTTCTGAAGTGAAACATCTTATGTGGGAGGAGCCATATTTGTTCAAAGTTTGTGCAGATAACATCATAAGGCGATGTATTCCTGAGGAGGAGATGCAAGATGTCTTGAAGTAATGCCATGATGGAGATACAGGTGGGCACTTTGGAGCTACCAAAACAGCTGCTAAGGTACTTGCTTCTGGATTTTATTGGCCAACGCTGTATAAGGATACATTCAGGTATGTCTCTTCATGTGATAGATGTCAGAGGGTCGGTAATATTTCTAGGAGGAATGAATTACCATTGATCAATATGCTTGAATGTGAAATTTTTGATGTGTGGCGAATTGATTTCATGGGACCTTTCCCAAGCTCTTGTTTAAATAAATACATACTTGTCGCAGTTGATTATGTGTCAAAGTGGATAGAGGCAGAAGCTTTGCGCACTAATGATGCTCGAGTGGTTGTACAATTTTTGAAAAGAAAATTTTTTACTCGTTTTGGCACCCCTCGAGCAATTATTAGTGATGGTGGCACCCATTTTCGTAACAAACAATTTGACAAACTTTTGAGTAAATATGGTGTCACCCACAAAGTGTCTTCGCCTTATCATCCACAAACCAGTGGGCAAGTAGAGGTTTCAAATCGAGAGTTGAAGAGGATTTTAGAAAAGACAGTGACTCTAAGACGAAAGGATTGGTCCTTACGCTTAGATGATGCACTATGGGCTTATAGAACTGCTTTTAAGACACCTATTGGCACATCACCCTATAAGTTGGTATTTGGTAAGGCATGTCACCTCCCTGTTGAACTTGAGCATAAAGCATATTGGGCTATTAAATGGTTGAACTTTGACTGTCATGCTGCAGGTGAGAAGCGTCTTCTACAATTGAATGGGATGGAAGAATTCAGGAACCAGGCATATGAGAATGCCAAGATTTACAAAGAAAAGACTAAGAAGTGGCATGATTCTCATATACAAAAAAGGGAATTCAAGGTAGGAGATGCTGTACTCTTGTTCAACTCCAGACTGTGACTCTTTCCAGGCAAACTACGCTCTCGTTGGTCCGGGCCATTCACCATTTCAAAAATCTATCCCTCTGGTGCAATTGAAGTTACCGATCCTAGCAGGGGAACATTTACAGTGAATGGGCAGCGCCTAAAGCATTACCACATGAGCAATGAAGTCCAAAAGGTTACCTCTATAGTTTATCTTGACGACTGAGAGAGAGGAGATGACAGTACAGCTTGGGACTATAAATCAAGAACTCTTTCTTTTTCCCTTTGTTTCTTTTTCTTTTCCTTTAGTTTAGATTTATTGATTTTGTTATTTTGTTTCTCTTGTTTTGTAGCATGAATCCGTGTGTGCTGAGGAGCACCACTACCCAGTTCCCCCTCCGGAGCATGATGAGGACGATGATCAGTGACGATCATCGTCATGGTATGTGTTTTTGCCTTTGCATTTATTTATTTTTTCTTGTTCATTGAGGGCAATTCACATACTAAGTTTGGGGGGGTTTTGAGTATTTGTATATATCTTGTTTTTGCACATTCTGCTACTTGTCTTGCTTCTCTACTTGCATGACTGCATGATTTTGTGACTGATTCATCCTTGAGCATTACCAACAAAAAATTTTTTTTTTTGTGAGTTAGTCTTGAGAAATGAAGGATTAGATTTGCAACAGTAATACATGATGAAATTAATCCTCATCTAGATAAGAGTCATGAAAATGTTTAACTTGTTTGTATATATCCTTTGTTAACCATATGTCAAAACTGAGGAATAATTTGAGCACTTATTAAGTCATGATTGAGTGAAGTATGTATTGATTAAAGTGAAAATTTGTGTTAACTATGATGAGTCTTGAGCATCTTAGATAACTCTACAATTTATTTGAAAGCACTTTGAGGTGAAATTTATAATTAGGAACTTGACTTGGAGATGATTTAGGCGATCTTTGGACCGTTTGTGCCTTTCAAAGCCTACCTTTTATACATCATTCTTTAGTGTCCCCTCTTGTGCCTGATTGAAAAAGAATGTGTGATATCCCCGAAATGATTAAGTGTTATTTAGACATTAATCATTGTTGTGAAAATTATGATATTAATTCTTGTGTTGAATTAATAATATTGGGAGATGCATGTGAGGGTGCATGTGTTGTATGTTGGGATTTTGGGGTTGTGGCATGATTAATTTGGGGTGTGTGTTAATCGTTTTGGTAAAGTATATTGTAAATGGGAATTGAAGTATTTTTATTGAGAAAATACTATAAAATATCATGTGAGGATATTTTAATACATCGTGCGAAATACCGGGACCAAAACATAACACATCACATAACCCACCACAAACCACCCCCCTTGACCCATACCCTGCTGCCAGCTGCAGCTTGCCCATACCTCTTCTCTCATCTCCCACTCCACCTTGTCATAACTGAAATCACTCCATTCTCTCCAACTTTTTCGTCCAACATCTGGTAAGGGAAAACAAGAGGAGATCCACCATTTTTCTTGCTTGGAAAGCTTGCAAAAATCGGAGCCAAAAGGGGTGAGAAACCATTTCTGGGTTTGTAAAATATGTTGTTGAACTCATACCTTGTTGGTGTGAAAAATGGCATGTTAGTTTAGGTTTTGTTAAACCTTCGATTCATGTTCATTTATCATGTTTTTATGAAGCTTCCAGTATTTTTTCCTTGAGCACATTACATGTTTTATGTGGTAGATTTAAGCATGTAAAGTAAGGTGTTCGAAAATCTAGGTAGATATTTTCCCCTGTTTTCTGGAAATATGTGATCTGGGAGTGATATTGAAGGGGTGGTATTATGCATGTTAGAAGGGTTTTTGAGTAAACCTTCGATGTGAAAATATGCATGGTAGTTTGGTGAAACCCTGGACATTTTTATTCGAGCAAATTGCATGACTTATGTGGTAGATTTCATTGCTTGAAAGTGTGTACTCAAAAAATCTGGGCAGGAAGACAATGCCCTGTTTTCAGAAAATGTTGGATGAGTACTTATGTTCATGGGTGATTTTAATGCATGTGGGTTTGTGGTTGGGGTACAATCTTAATATGAATACACTCAGGGGGATGTGTTTTATTTACTAGCATAATTGTTCAAACATTTGGTGTATGTTATATGCTAGATCGAAGGGTGTAAATATAGGTGTTCGAAAATTCTGGGTTGGTATTTCTCGAACAGAGCATCTCGATCGATCGACATTTCATCTCGATCGATCGAGCGAGGCAGAATCTTGATTTTGATTTTAAGCGTCTTCTCGATCGATCGGGAAGAGGGGCCGATCGATCGAGAGGCCCAGAATGTTGAAAAAAAAATATAAATTGTTATATTTTGTTAAATTTTGATATTGGATTGTAATGAGACATCTAATATTGTGTTGTACACTGGTGTAGAGCCTTCACAGACGGCTACACAACGCAGGGGATAGAGTCCCACCACACACTACTTTTTGGAAAGGTACGTAAGCGACGTACGGGCATCCCAACGGTAACATGTATTTACGTTTGTCTGTGTGACACATGATGAATGCAATGTGATGCATTATGAATTTATACATGTTATTATGCATTGTTGTTGCATATTATGCATTGTTGTTGCATATTGTGATGTGGGATAAAGAGATGTATTCCACGAGTCAGGGCGATCACGGTTAAGGTGTTAATGCTTACGCTTTACCGCTAAAAATGTGGAGCGGGAGGGGGGAGGCTCGCTTGCACATGGAGGCGGGTTTATACCATACTGAGCGAGGATGAGATACCGCTAGTATGAAGAAGCGAGGATGAGATACCGCTTATTTTGAGATTATGAAAGCGAAGAAGCATTAAAATAACTATTGATGACTGACTAAAGAAAATGAGGAAATGTCATGACATTCATTGTGAACCGATACATTCATATAATGTGTTTATTATGAATTATGGTACAGGGACAACCAATGGGCATTGTAAATGCGATGGAAATACAGGAAGCGAATTGTATTTACGATTGTGCATTTACGCCTTACTTTCATATTATGTTGAATATGATTTGTGTTATGCTCATGTGTTGGGGGTTGTCTTTGTAGGTACTTTTGATGATGAGAACCGGGGTCGGGGTTGAAAAGCTGAGCTGTAAGGAGAGCTACAGGATTAGCTGCATTGATTGAGAAAACTTTTATATAGCTTCTACATGTGGTAGACTAAGGCTATAGTGTAGCACTATTGTAGGAATTTGTGAAATTCCTTTTTGAAACTTTTGCTACTGTATCCCTTAAGCTCAGGAAATTCAACATGACTCATTACTCTGATTTATTCATATGAATGTTTAGTTCTCTTAATGGTACCTATTAGTACTTTGAGATATCGGGGTCTCACATTTAGTGGTATCAGAGCAGTGGTTAGATAACCAGGGAAGAGTGAAGGGTAGCCTTTAGAGACAAGTTGGCTAGGTACTCATTGTTGGGCATGTTATGCATGTGATGCATATTGTTGTATAAGTGATATACTAACATGCTTTTGAATATGATACTCTTGTTATCTAACGGCTTATATTATGAACTGCTTTTGGTATTGTTGTTAACTCTTGTGTTAAAGCATGGCTGAGATTAATCCGGAGAACCTCAATGAAGAGGTAGGGGATATGGACAGTAGGAATGCCAGTATTGCTCAGCCGAATCCTTTACCACCACCTGCTGTAGGTGTGGAGCCCAGTGCACAGATATTATTACCTGGGGAGCTCAGTTTAACACAGTTTCTGAATTTTCCTCCACCCATGTTTGAGGGGACCGAGTCTGGAGAAGGGGCCGAAGAATGGCTAGAACGGATAGAGCAGATACTTGTGACTGCGCCTTGTGCACGTTCCGCATGGTTGAGGTTAGCCGAGTTTCAGATGGCGAAGAAGCCTTCTATGTGGTGGAAGACCACGGTGATGGGCTGAAAGCTCAGGGCATGATAGTAGACTGGACTGTATTCAGGACCCGGTTCCTTAACCGGTATTTTTCTGCTGCTGCCAGACAAGTGAAGGAGGACGAGTTCACGAATTTGAAGCAGGGCGACATGTCAGTTTCAGACTTTGCCTTGCAGTATTCCTCGCTGTTAAGGTATGTTCCCCATATCGCTGTGAGCAGCCATGCCAAGATGAGGCATTTCCTGAAGGGACTGAGGCCAGAACTATTTGACCGGGTTGTCTCCAACAACCCTAGCTCTTTTGATGACGCCCTGACACGGGCAGAGTTAGCAGAGATTGCAGTGGGAGCATACAAGGATGTTGTACCCCCTTCAGTACCATCACAGAGATCTGTTGCTGATAGTTTGAGGCCACGAGGGGATCAGTTCAAGAACCGTGGAGCCTCATCATCTTCCAGATTTAGTGGGAAGAAATCTCAAGGTCAGAAGCAGAGTAGTCGAGGACCTACACAAGGGAGTAAGTCAGGAGGGGACAGGTGTGACCGTTGTGGAGGATTTCACTTGTCACGTGACTGCCGAGGCTGTTATGTTTGTGGCAAGGTGGGCCACTTAGCTAGGAACTGCCCCAATCGGGCAAGTCAGGCAGACTCCGGGCCGAATAGGCCAAGATTTGATGCTGGGAGGGCACCGCCGAGACAGCAGTTTGCGCCTAGACCGCAGGGAGGTCAGGCGACAGTACCACCGCAGGGTCAGGTGTATGCACTGACTAGGGAGCAGGCTGAGGCAGCCCCAGAGGAGGTCATTGCTGGTACGTGTCATTTATTTACGTACCCTGCATTTATTTTGGTAGATACAGGTGCTTCTCATTCTTTTGTGTCTGTTGCTTTTGTGGAGAGACACCACTTGTGCTCGTCTCTGTTACCCACGCCTCTCATGGTCTCGACACCCACGGGGAAGCATGTGATTGCAAATCGGCTGTTGTCTGATTGCCTCATTTATTTTGAGGGCAATGATCTGAGGGCTGATCTGATTCAGTTAGAAATGGCAGACTTTGACTGTATTATCGGCATTGATGTGTTGAGCAGATACCGAGCTGTGGTAGACTGCCGGCAGAGGATTGTACGTTTTCTGTCTGATCAGGGGTCCCAGTGGACTTTTTATGGGGACGGCTCTCGTCCAAGGATTCCAGTGATATCAGCGGTGAAGATGTCGCGGTTATTGGAACACGGCCACACAGGTTACATCATTTATGCTGTGGACGTATCTGAGGAAAAAGAAGTGAGAGCTGAGGACATTCCGGTTGTGGCGGAGTTTATTGATGTGTTCCCAGATGAGATTCCGGGATTTCCGCCTGTCAGGGATGTAGAGTTTGCTATTGAGCTGCTGCCGGGGACATCAGCTATTTCTCGTGCCCCATACAGGATGGCACCGGCAGAGCTGAGGGAGCTAAAGGTACAGTTACAGGAGCTCCTTGACAAGGGATACATTCGCCCTAGTGTATCGCCTTGGGGCGCACCAGTCTTGTTCGTGAAAAAGAAGGATGGATCAATGCGTCTGTGCATTGACTACAGGCAACTGAACAAGGCCACAGTGAAGAACAGATATCCACTTCCGAGGATTGATGATCTGTTCGACCAGCTTCAGGGTACAGAGGTGTACTCAAAGATAGACTTGAGGTCAGGCTATCATCAGGTGCGGGTTAGAGCCGGTGATGTTCAAAAGACGGCTTTTAGAACTCGATATGGACACTATGAGTTCTTGGTGATGCCTTTCGGTGTAACAAATGCACCTGCAGTTTTTATGAGCCTGATGAACAGAGTATTTCAGGAGTACCTCGATCAGTTTGTGATCGTATTCATTGACGACATCCTCGTCTATTCAAGGAGTGAGGAGGATCATGCCAATCATCTGAGGATAGTGCTCCAGATCCTCAGAGATCATCAGTTGTACGCCAAACTCAGCAAGTGTGAGTTTTGGCTGAGCAGTGTTGCATTCTTGGGCCATATCATATCACGAGAAGGGATATCAGTAGACCCGAGGAAGATAGAGGCAGTTATGGATTGGTCTACCCCTACTTCAGTCAGTGAGATTCGGAGTTTTCTTGGGTTGGCTGGCTATTATCGACGTTTCGTCGAGGGTTTCTCAAAGATCGCCAAACCACTTACACACCTGACTCAGAAGGGAGTCTCTTTTTGTTGGTCAGAGGCTTGTGAGCAGAGTTTCCAGGAATTGAAACACAGACTGACTGCTGCACCAGTTCTAGTGATTCCCAAGGAGAACAAAGGATTTGTTCTTTATACCGACGCATCGCTACAGGGCTTAGGATGCGTACTGATGCAGGACAGACATGTAGTGGCTTACGCTTCGAGACAGTTGAAGCCACATGAGACGAGGTATCCAGTCCATGATCAGGAATTGGCAGCTATAGTTTTCGCCTTAAAGATATGGCGACACTACTTATACGGTACCTCATTCACCATCTTCACTGATCACAAGAGCCTGAAGTTCTTGTTTACACAGGCTGAGCTGAATATGAGGCAGAGAAGATGGATGGATCTGCTGAAGGATTATGATTGTGAAATCCTATACCATCCCGGGAAAGCGAATTTGACAGCCGACGCTTTGAGTCGGAAGGTGAGGAGCACAGCAGAGGATGCTATGTGTCTATCAGCTATGTTGGGCTCCTACTGCCATTTGGGATTTGATTATGATGTATCTTCTTCACCAGTACAGGTTTTGACCTTGCTAGCTGAGCCTGTTATTTATGATCACATCAGGAAGGCTCAGGGGACCGATGTAGAGATTCAGAGATGGATGTCAGTAGTCCATTCAGATCAGCCATCGAGATTCAGAGTGGCTGGGGACGGTTCTTTGAGACTTGGCGACAGATGGGTGGTTCCAGATACACCCGAGTTGCGCCAGGGTATCTTACAGCGAGCTCATTGCAGCAGGATGAGTGTTCACCCAGGCGGGAAGAAGATGTATAAGGATCTACGCAGCCAGTTCTGGTGGAGGCGTATGAAACAAGATGTCACCTCATTTGTCAAGCGCTGTTTGATTTGTCAGCAGGTGAAGGCTGAGAGGCAGAGGTCGGGAGGTGAACTAAGGAGTTTGGAGATACCCGAGTGGAAGTGGCAGCACGTGTCTATGGATTTCGTGACCCACTTACCGAGGACTGTTTCGGGCTTTGATGCCATCTGGGTAGTCGTGGACAGATTGACTCAAGTGGCTCATTTCATTCCTTACTGTATGACATATACGCACTTGAGGATGGCACAGTTATATGTCAGAGATATAGTGAGACTGCACCGGATCCCTGTTTCGATAGTGTCTGATCGAGATCCGCGGTTCACATCTCACTTCTGGGAGGGTTTGCAGACAGCTCTAGGTACAGAGTTGAGGCTGAGCACATCCTATCACCCTCAGACGGACGGACAGACCGAGCGTACGATACAGACGCTCGAGGATATGTTGAGAGCTTGTGTGCTAGAGTTCGACATATCATGGCAGGACTTGATAGCCTTTGGTGGAGTTCTCTTACAACAACAGCTACCAGGCAAGTATACAGATGGCTCCTTTTGAGGCCCTCTATGGTAGGCGTTGTAGGTCACCCTTGTGTTGGGATGACTTGGACCGTAAGTCGGTTGGAGGACCAGAGTTGGTTCAGGAAATGGAAGAGAAAGTTAAGGTTATCAGACGAAAAATGAAGGCAGCTCAGGATAGACAGGCAGCATATGCCAATCAGCGGCGGAGACCGTTGGAATTTCAGTTGGGCGACAGAGTTTTTTTGAAGATCTCACCCTTCAGGGGTGTGGTACGGTTTGGTATGCGGGGGAAGTTGTCTCCTAGATACGTGGGGCCGTATGAGATCTTACAGCGTGTTGGTACTCTGGCGTACCGTTTGGCTTTACCGCCTTCTCTGTCTGGTATACACGATGTATTCCATGTATCTATGCTGAGGAAGTATGAGCTGGATCCTTCACATGTATTACAGCCTTCTGAGATTCAGATTGAGTCCGATGTTTCCTATGTGGAGCGACCTATCAGGATTTTGGATAGGGCAGATCGCAGACTGAGAAACAAGGTTATTCCTATGGTCAAAGTTCAATGGGATCGTAGGGGTGTCGAGGAGGCCACGTGGGAGACGGAGCGACACATGGTGCAGCACTACCCAGAGCTGTTTTCTGGTATGCGTTTATGTATTGTTTTATTTACATTGGGTAAGTGCATACTGATTTCGAGGGCGAAATCTTATAAGTAGGGGAGTATTGTGATATCCCCGAAATGATTAAGTGTTATTTAGACATTAATCATTGTTGTGAAAATTATGATATTAATTCTTGTGTTGAATTAATAATATTGGGAGATGCATGTGAGGGTGCATGTGTTGTATGTTGGGATTTTGGGGTTGTGGCATGATTAATTTAGGGTGTGTGTTAATCGTTTTGGTAAAGTATATTGTAAATGGGAATTGAAGTATTTTTATTGAGAAAATACTATAAAATATCATGTGAGGATATTTTAATACATCGTGCGAAATACCGGGACCAAAACATAACACATCACATAACCCACCACAAACCACCCCCCTTGACCCATACCCTGCTGCCAGCTGCAGCTTGCCCATACCTCTTCTCTCATCTCCCACTCCACCTTGTCATAACTGAAATCACTCCATTCTCTCCAACTTTTTCGTCCAACATCTGGTAAGGGAAAACAAGAGGAGATCCACCATTTTTCTTGCTTGGAAAGCTTGCAAAAATCGGAGCCAAAAGGGGTGAGAAACCATTTCTGGGTTTGTAAAATATGTTGTTGAACTCATACCTTGTTGGTGTGAAAAATGGCATGTTAGTTTAGGTTTTGTTAAACCTTCGATTCATGTTCATTTATCATGTTTTTATGAAGCTTCCAGTATTTTTTCCTTGAGCACATTACATGTTTTATGTGGTAGATTTAAGCATGTAAAGTAAGGTGTTCGAAAATCTGGGTAGATATTTTCCCCTGTTTTCTGGAAATATGTGATCTGGGAGTGATATTGAAGGGGTGGTATTATGCATGTTAGAAGGGTTTTTGAGTAAACCTTCGATGTGAAAATATGCATGGTAGTTTGGTGAAACCCTGGACATTTTTATTCGAGCAAATTGCATGACTTATGTGGTAGATTTCATTGCTTGAAAGTGTATACTCAAAAAATCTGGGCAGGAAGACAATGCCCTGTTTTCAGAAAATGTTGGATGAGTACTGATGTTCATGGGTGATTTTAATGCATGTGGGTTTGTGGTTGGGGTACAATCTTAATATGAATACACTCAGGGGGATGTGTTTTATTTACTAGCATAATTGTTCAAACATTTGGTGTATGTTATATGCTAGATCGAAGGGTGTAAATATAGGTGTTCGAAAATTCTGGGTTGGTATTTCTCGAACAGAGCATCTCGATCGATCGACATTTCATCTCGATCGATCGAGCGAGGCAGAATCTTGATTTTGATTTTAAGCGTCTTCTCGATCGATCGGGAAGAGGGGCCGATCGATCGAGAGGCCCAGAATGTTGAAAAAAAAATATAAATTGTTATATTTTGTTAAATTTTGATATTGGATTGTAATGAGACATCTAATATTGTGTTGTACACTGGTGTAGAGCCTTCACAGACGGCTACACAACGCAGGGGATAGAGTCCCACCACACACTACTTTTTGGAAAGGTACGTAAGCGACGTACGGGCATCCCAACGGTAACATGTATTTACGTTTGTCTGTGTGACACATGATGAATGCAATGTGATGCATTATGAATTTATACATGTTATTATGCATTGTTGTTGCATATTATGCATTGTTGTTGCATATTGTGATGTGGGATAAAGAGATGTATTCCACGAGTCAGGGCGATCACGGTTAAGGTGTTAATGCTTACGCTTTACCGCTAAAAATGTGGAGCGGGAGGGGGGAGGCTCGCTTGCACATGGAGGCGGGTTTATACCATACTGAGCGAGGATGAGATACCGCTAGTATGAAGAAGCGAGGATGAGATACCGCTTATTTTGAGATTATGAAAGCGAAGAAGCATTAAAATAACTATTGATGACTGACTAAAGAAAATGAGGAAATGTCATGACATTCATTGTGAACCGATACATTCATATAATGTGTTTATTATGAATTATGGTACAGGGACAACCAATGGGCATTGTAAATGCGATGGAAATACAGGAAGCGAATTGTATTTACGATTGTGCATTTACGCCTTACTTTCATATTATGTTGAATATGATTTGTGTTATGCTCATGTGTTGGGGGTTGTCTTTGTAGGTACTTTTGATGATGAGAACCGGGGTCGGGGTTGAAAAGCTGAGCTGTAAGGAGAGCTACAGGATTAGCTGCATTGATTGAGAAAAATTTTATATAGCTTCTACATGTGGTAGACTAAGGCTATAGTGTAGCACTATTGTAGGAATTTGTGAAATTCCTTTTTGAAACTTTTGCTACTGTATCCCTTAAGCTCAGGAAATTCAACATGACTCATTACTCTGATTTATTCATATGAATGTTTAGTTCTCTTAATGGTACCTATTAGTACTTTGAGATATCGGGGTCTCACAGAATGGTATATGCATTGCATATGATTAGACCCCCATTCGACATTCTTGGCAACCTCATTATACCTACCTTGGATTGAGCCTAAAAGAAAATTTTTACCCACCCCTAAGGGAGTATAATGAATCTCATTCATTGCATTAAATTGTTATATGTTGATAAGTTCATTGTGAAAAAAAATGAAATGAACAAAAGAATGAGCAAAGAAAAAGAAAAGATGTAGAGAAAAGCCTTGAAAAGAAAATTTAAATAAGACCCAAAGTGGTCAAGGCTAGAAAAAGTTGAAGAGAAGCTCAATAGTGTGCGAAAAAAGTATTGAACTGATTCTATTGTACTCTCTTCTTTGAATTCATCCTACCTTTTCTTTGGAGCCGACACCAAAAGACCTAACGTTATAAGCTTTTAAAGTCCTGTTGATCCAAGTCTAGGGAATAATTACATTAGTGGAGAAGTGCTGGATAGTAAATTTGTAGAGTAGTTCAAAGTAATCTTGACTCGGAGTTGTTATGGCACTTTTTGATCTTAAAGATATGTTCATTACTCATGTTTGACAATGGCACACACGCACGTTCCAATGTTGCGATGTATTGTTTAACTTAGGAGAAATTGCTTCTTGTTAAATGTTGAATGACTTTTATTGATGTGGAAGTAGGATTTCTGAGTTTTTACGTGAGTTGTAAATATGATTCATGCATAGTATTAAGATTAACTTTTCTTTTTGAGCTTATTGCTTGCTCGAGGACGATCAAGTCTAAGTTTGGGGGAGTTGATAGGCTTAGATTTTGAGTGTTTTTAGCTGTAATTTCTTCCCATTTTTTGTACTTTTTCCTGGATGATATTATGTTTTTTGGTGTTTATTTGTCTATTTCAGGAAAATTAGTTGGAAATGGAAGAAATGAGCTAAACTGAAGAAAAATGGCGAAATCGAGGCGAGAAAGAGTTGAAATTGAGGAAGTTGGATTTTCGGATTCTCGATCGATCGAGCCAGGCAGTGTGCTGAGCAGAAAATGAATCGAAGTCTCGATCGATCGAGATTATGTCTCGATCGATCGACCAAGGCAGAAACTTCAGAGCCAATTTTATCGAAGGCTCAATCGATCGGAAGGAAATCTCTATCGATCGAGCGAGGCAGTGAGTTTCAAAGGCTGACGTGAACAGTGCACCGATCGATCGGACACAATTCTCGATCGATCGATACGCAAATCCGGGAAAATCTTATCTTCCATTTTTGAATGGATTTTCGGGGGATAAAAGGGAGAATCATTTCCATACAAGATAGACATTTTTTCAGAGACCAATTCTCTCAAAAATAAGGAACCCTAGCCGCCGCCTAGCGCCGCCGAAGGAGATTCAGTCTCCGTTCTTCGTCCAAAGTCGAGCCAATTCATTCCGGAGTGCAAGGAAGGAGCAAGAGAAGAGATTTCGGTGCTACGCACGGATTTATTCCGCCGTTTATCGTATTTATAGACTCTAATCTATTTCATTTTGATTTTCAATTGATGTTTTTGAGGTCGAGAGACGATTAAACTCTTTTGTATTTGATTTGAAATATTTTCAGTTTACTCTATCGAGTTTTAGTTTCATTGTGTTTGATTATTGATTCAATTGTGATTGAGTGCATTGATTACTATTGTTCATAAATTAATTGATTGTGTAGATCAAAGCCTAGCTAACTTTGATTGAATCTGAGAGTTATAACCGAGATCGAGAGATAACGTTGTAACACGCTCTATTAATTTATGATGTATGTTACGATTGAGATCGAGAGATGATATCGCATACGTGAGAACTTTGAATCGAGAGATTTAGAGTAACAAGGTTTTGATGATTTATGCAATATTAAATTAGTAAATAGGTGCACGAGAGTGACTTATTCTAATTTAATGTTAGTTTCTTTATAGCTCGAGAGAGTGTATCGAATAATAGCGAAAACCTTTCACCTTTAGAATCAATTGGTTGATAATTTGAGAATTCAGTTGAATCATTAAAGATAACATAGTGGAACGACGAGCTTGATAAATTTCTCGAGTGACTTACCTTTGCATATCCGGAACCATTCATTTTATTGTTTCTTGTTTAATTTTCATTCCATAGTTTAAGTTTGCTTTAGTTAATCACCTTCTTTAATCGTAGGCTAAATATATTTTTATTAATCTTATTTGGTACTTATACGTTAGTCCCTGTGGATTCGACAAACCCCTACTTAATTTTCACTATACTAAAACTTGACAACCGTGCACTTGCGGTAGAATCGCTTCACACTATTCTTTGAAATATTAATTGTTTAAAAATAAAAGCGGTCAAGTTTGAAGGCTCCAATGCATGATTTTTAATGTATTTGATGTATTGTGGAATCCATGTGTCAATATATCACTATCTTGCAAGATTAATGGTCCAAAATCATGTATTAAATATGAGTTAAATTAATTAGTGGCATGTGTTCTCCAAGTGCCATGTGATCATGCACTAAACATGTTCCACTAGTTGGTCGACTCATCGTAGTCCAAAATTCCTTATTTCAAATTTGCACTTTTAATATCCGGGTTTGCTTAATCATCGTTAATCCGGATTAATTAGCATCGGGGCCTTACAATATTTGCCGCTGATATGAAGCGAAGAACACAGCCACTGTCATATTATAGAGAGGGATATTATTTTCCGCTGGTATTGTCTAAGCGAGGGGTATTTCCGATGTCATGTTAACACGAGGGGTATTTCCGCTGTCATGATAAAACGAGGAGTAGTGGCGCCGCTGTCATACCATCGCGATGAAGAATATTTGCCGCTTAAGCGAGGGATATTATACCGCTAATATGGCGTAGCGATGAGCTTTTCTCTGTCATATGATAGCGATGGAGGATATTTGCCGCTTAAGCGGGGGATATTATGCCGCTGGTATGTCGAAGCGAAGTAGCGAAGAGGGATATTTGCCGTTGTATAGCGAGGGATATCATGAAGCTAGTTTATTGGCGATGGTTCATGCCGCCGGGTATTTATAGCGATGGTGTAAGGCCTCTCTACCTTAACAGTGTAATAAACAAGTAAATAGGATCAACATGCATTAAAAGATAAGTTATGGTTTCGGTTGTAGCCTTGAGCTAACAGGATTACAGGCCAAAAATAAACTTCTAAAGTTAATTAATTACATTCTCAATAATGAATGTTAATGCTATAGATTTACAGTACTATTGGAGTAGAGACTATCCAAAATCATGTATCCTAATTCAACAATGCCCCTCGTTGCTCATTGCCTCAACCCGGTCCATAGCCTTTTAAGTCCAAAAGTGTACCTACAGGAACAACTTACCATGAGCATATACATCACCATTCAACAAAATCCAATCGCAATAACATAATCAATTGCATGAGATATGTATGTATGTATGTATGCATGTATGTATGTATGCTCCCTGATTTACCACATTAGCACATTTTCATTGTTGTTCCTGTTTCATAAACTCATGCACAATTCATTAGTTCACAATATAATGATCGATGCCACGTTCCAGTCATAACCACAATAATCCACATTAATCACTAGAAATGTGACTGTTCCGGTCCTGTTACAACAGCGGAATTTTAGGACCCCTCGCTTCGACATATAGCGGCATGTACATCGCTTCGACATGACAGCGGCAAATATCATATTACCATCGCTTCATATGACAGCGGCAAGTACCTCCCTCACTCGTATATAACAACCACCGGAACGATCAAGCATTTCAACCACATGTATAAACATAACACTTGAGTCCACAATCATAATGCATCACCATTATCCCAATATATGTCAACACGTTTCATTATCCACACTTGTCCATAATATATATGTAGCCAAAAGCATAAGAACACATTTTACCGTCCGATGCCCATACGTCTCACTACGTACCTTAGTCTCAAAAGTGGAGAAGTCGAATAACTTTATCTCCTTGACATTGTTGGTACCTGGGATGGTTCTACACAACCATACAAATCAATATTAGAAGCCAATTATAGTCCAATATCCAAAAATTCCACAAAATAATCAAAATTACACTTTTATGTGTCTCGCGATCGATCGCCGAGATGTCCCGATCGATCGCGAGATCACACCGTCCGTTGCTGAATTTTTTTGTCTTCGGCGATCGATCGCCAAAGGCTTCTGGAGCCTATTGTTGGCTCGCGATCGATCGCCAGAAACGGGCGATCGATCGCCAACCCCTGCACATCGAAAATCACCATTTTTGCACATTAAATCCTTCACCAACCTCAACACACTTATACCAACAACTCAAAAACATAAAAACACTTTAAACCTTCAATTCACATCATTAAACAACCCCAAAATCCTACACCCAACCAAAATCATACCAACCCAAAACAAACCCATTTTCAAACTTAACCATCAACCCAAAACATAAATAAACCACACAAAAACAACAAGGAATCACATATATCCTTCCTAGGCCTCAAATCTTACCAAAAACCACAAGAATAAAGCTTTTGCAAGAACTTCTCTTCCACCTTGATGCCCAACTCGAAAATGGAATGAAAATGGTAGGGTTTGGAGAGTGTGTTGGGGATTTAATAAAGTGAGGGTTAAAGTGAAATAAAAAGGGGTATAGTGGGGTTATAAGGGTTGTTAATTAAATTTGCACCCCATTAATTCACATGATGTATAAAATACCCCAACATGGTATTTTAAAAGCATTTTACAAAAATGCACCAACTTCCACTAAATCCATATTTCCACATAATTAACAACCAATACAATTTAATCATGTTAACACCCCATATCCCAACATGCTTAACATGTACCCTGAAATGTAACCCCCGGGTCACGCCTACCAGGTAACTAAGCATATCATCAAGATAATTAATCCCAACACATAAATCAATTATCACCATAATTAATCATATAAACATAATTAATGCCCAAATTGCATTTAATCATTTCGGGGATATCACAATACTCCCCTACTTATAAGATTTCGACCTCGAAATCGCATGCACTGACCCAAAACCAAACTAAACATAAATCACATACCAGAAAATAGTTCTGGGTAATGCTGCACCATATGCTGCTCCGTCTCCCACGTGGCCTCCTCGATACCCCTGCGATCCCACTGAACCTTGACCATCGGTATCACTTTGTTCCGGAGTCTGCGATCAGCCCTATCCAATATCCTGACTGGCCGTTCCTCATAGGATACATCGGAATCCAACTGAACCTCAGAAGGCTGCAATACATGCGACGGATCCGGCTCATACTTCCGCAGCATAGATACATGAAACACGTCATGAATACCAGACAACGACGGTGGCAGTGCCAAACGGTAAGCCAAGGTACCGATGCGCTGTAAAATCTCATACGGTCCCACATACCTCGGAGACAATTTACCACGCATACCGAACCGAACCACACCCCTG
Organism: Haberlea rhodopensis; assembly: GCA_907163345.1. Classification (NCBI taxonomy): domain Eukaryota; kingdom Viridiplantae; phylum Streptophyta; class Magnoliopsida; order Lamiales; family Gesneriaceae; genus Haberlea; species Haberlea rhodopensis. The sequence goes on along the minus strand of CAJQUN010000033.1, from coordinate 3,344,998 downwards.
AAAGGTGAGATCCTCAAAAAGACTCTGTCTCCCAATTGAAACTCCAACGGTCTCCGCCGTTTATTTGCATAGGCTGCCTGTCTGTCCTGGGCTGCCTTCATTTTCTGACGGATAACCTTTACCTTATCCTCCATCTCCCGAATCAGTTCGGGTCCTCCCACTGCTTTACTGGTCAAGGCATCCCAGTATAATGGCGACCTACAACGCCTACCATACAAAGTCTCAAACGGTGCCATCTGAATACTCGCCTGATAGTTGTTGTTGTATGAAAACTCTACCAAGGCCAAAGAATCTTGCCATGAGGCATCAAACTCCAACACACAAGCTCGTAGCATGTCCTCGAGCGTCTGTATAGTACACTCAGTCTGACCGTCCGTCTGGGGATGATATGTCGTACTCAATCTCAACTCAGTACCCAAGGCTGACTGAAGACCTCCCCAGAAATGAGATGTGAACCGCGGATCTCTCTCAGACACAATAGACACCGGAATCCCATGCAATCTCACTATGTTCCTGACATACAACTGAGCCATCCTCAAGTATGTGTACGTCATACTGTAGGGGATGAAGTGAGCTACCTTGGTCAGCCTGTCAATGATCACCCAAATGGCATCACAACCCGAAGTAGTCCTCGGCAAGTGGGTCACAAAGTCCATAGATACGTGCTCCTACTTCCACTCCGGTATCTCTAAGCTCCTTAGTTCGCCACCGGGTCTCTGCCTTTCTGTTTTAACTTGATGACAGATCAAACACCGCTTGACAAAAGCGATCACATCACGCTTCATCCGCTTCCACCAGAACTGATAACATAAGTCCTTATACATTTTTCTCCCTCCTGGGTGGATACTGAATCGGCTACTATGAGCCCGTTCCAAGATTCCTCTACGCAACTCCGGCGTACATGGAACTACCCATCGGTTACCAAGTCTCAAGGAACCGTCCTCAGCCACTCTGAACTTTGATGGCTGACCCTGAAGTGCTAATGATGACCATCTCCGAACCTCATCATCTGTCCTCTGAGCTCTCCTGATATTCTCATAGATATATGGCTCAGCCAATAAGGTCGATACCCAAACTAGCGATGCGTCCACATCGAAGTCATAGCCCAGATGGAAACAAGAAGTCATCATAGATGACAAATGCATGACATCCTCAGCAGTATTCTTCACCTTCCTACTCAAGGCATCAGCTGTCAGATTCGCCTTCCCTGGATGGTACTCTATCTCACAGTCATAGTCCTTAAGCAAGTCTATCCACCTCCTCTGCCTCATATTCAGCTCCGCTTGGGTGAATAGGAACTTCAAGCTCTTATGGTCCTTGTAAATGGTAAATGAAGTACCATATAGATAATGCCGCCAAATTTTCAAGGCGAAAACGATAGCCGCCAGTTCCAAATCATGAACCGGATATCTAGTCTCATGAGGCTTCAACTGTCTTGAAGCATAAGCCACCACGTGCTTATCCTGCATCAGTACACATCCCAAGCCCTGCAGTGATGCGTCAGTATAAAGGACAAACCTCTTGTTCTCCGAAGGAATCACCAATACAGGTGCTGAATTCAACCGGTGCTTCAACTCTTGGAAGCTCTGTTCACATGCCTCAGACCATAAAAACGGAACCCCTTTCTGAGTCAACTGCGTCAACGGCTTAGCGATCTTAGAGAAATCCTCGACGAAACGTCGGTAATAACCCGCTAAACCAAGGAAGCTCCGGATTTCGGGCACAGATGTAGGTGCAGACCAATCCATCACTGCCTCCACCTTCTTGGGATCCACAGATATCCCATCACTAGAGATCACATGTCCCAAAAATACCACGCTGCTCAACCAAAATTCACACTTGCTCAGCTTGGCGTACAACTGATTGTCCCTAAGAATCTGGAGTACTGTCCTCAAATGATTCTTGTGGTCTTCCTCACTCCGAGAATAGATAAGTATATCGTCAATAAATACTATGATGAACCGATCAAGGTACGGTTGGAATACTCGGTTCATCAAGCTCATAAAAACAGCCGGGGCATTTGTCATTCCAAACGGCATGACCAAAAACTCATAATGACCATAACGGGTCCGGAATGCTGTCTTCTGCACATCTTCCTCCCTGACTCGAATCTGATGGTACCCCGACCTCAAATCAATCTTACTGTACAACCTCGTGCCCTGCAACTGATCAAACAAGTTATCGATCCTCGGAAGAGGGTATTTATTCTTCATTGTAGCCTTGTTCAATCGTCTGTAATCGATGCACAGATGCATCGATCCATCTTTCTTTTTCACAAATAATACAGGCGCATCCCAAGGCGATACGCTGGGGCTTATGTAACCCTTATCAAGGAGTTCCTGAAGCTGCTCTTTCAACTCCCTTAACTCTGCCAGTGCCATCCTGTATGGGGCACGAGAAATAGCGGATGTTCCCTGTAGCAATTCAATCCCAAACTCGACTTTCCTAGCCGATGGAAATCCGGGAATCTCCTCCGGGAATACATCGGCAAACTCGGCGACTACGGGTATATCCTCGACCCTTAACTCTTCCTTCTTTCCAGCAATGTCAATGGCATAAATAAGGTAACCCATATGCCCACGTTCCAATAACTGTGCCATCTTGATAGCCGATATCAATGGGATTCTCGAGCGGGAACCATCCCCATAAAAATCCACTGAACCCCCAAATCAGATCTGAACCGAACTGTTCTCTGTCTGCAGTCCACCACTGTCTGATACCTATTCAGTACATCAATACCCACAATGCAGTCAAAGTCTGACATTCCCAGAACAATCAAATCTGACTTCAACTCGTGGCCCTCAAAATAAATGAGGCCGTCAACAACAAACCGATCAGCAATCATACTCTTTCCAGCGGGTGTCGAGACCAGAAGAGGCGTGGGCGTAGGAGACGTGCATATGCGGTGCCTCTCCACAAAACTCGTCGACACAAAGGAGTGTGACGCACCTGTGTCTATCAAAATAAAAGCAGGGTGCGTAAATAAATGACACGTACCCGCTATCACTTCCTCTAGGGCCGTTGTAGCCTGCTCCCTGGTCAGAGCGTACACTTGCCCTTGAGGTGGCCCCAATGGCTGACCTCCCAATGGTCTCGGTGCAAACGGCGGTCTTTGTTGCACTGCCCGGTCTAAAGGTCTCCCCATAGTGTTATGTGGTCCTCCCCGATTAGGACATTCTCGAGCAAAGTGGTCATGCTTACCGCATTCAAAACAAGCAGAACATTCTTTCACCGAGTGGGGTCCCCCGCAAAGGAAACATCTAATTTCCCATGATTACTTGCTTGAGACTGTCCCTTATTTGACGGGCCATTATTCCCACGGTATCCCCTTCCACGCACATCAGGACGTCTACCACTGAATCGGGAAGCTGATGAGTTCCCCCTTGGCTTAAAATGGTCGCCCCTTGGTTTCAAGTTTTCCGGGGTCGATCTCTGTGGTGGTGCTGGAGGTGGTGCTACAGTCGGATATGCACCCACTCCCAATTCTGCCAGCTCGGCCCGTGCAAGGGCGTCATCAAAACAAGTAGGGCCATAAGTGATCACCCTATCATACAACTCTGGCCTCAAGCCCTTCATGAAGTGCCTCATCTTTGCTTGAGTGTTTGTGGCGACATGGGGTACATATCTAAGCAAAGAACAGTAGTAAAGAGCATAGTCTGACACCGGCATAGTACCTTGTTTTAGGTTAGTAAATTCATCCCCTTTAGCTTCCCGTGCAGCAGCATAAAAATACTGGGTCAGAAATCGAGTCCTAAACAGCTTCCAGTTTATTTCATGACCTTGAGCCTCCTGTTCTATCACCGTGATCTTCCACCGCATTAGTGCCTTCTTGGATAGCTGGAATTCTACTAACCTTATCCAGGCCGACTTTGCACAAGGAGCCGCCACAAAGATTTGCTCTATCCTTTCTAATCACTCTTCCGCTTGTTCCCCTGTCTCATTTCCTTCAAACATCGGAGGTCGGTATGCAAGGAATTGAGTCAAGCTCAGTTCTCCTGGCAACAACTGTTGTTCAGACGGTTCTTCACCCAAAGCTGGCGGTGGTAGTGGATTTGTACGCCCGGCACTTGCATTAACACTCACTGCGTCTCCTATATCGATATTTGCTGCCATGCTGTAACACAAGGGTTAACAATGACACCAAAAGCAGTTCATATAATACATCATTAGAAAACATGAGTAATAATAACCACAACATGTTAGTATAACATTTATATTCACAAAGAGTACCTAGCCAACCTATTGCTAAGGCTACCCTTCACTCATTCCCGGGTTCTCTAACCACTACTCTGATACCACTAATGTAAGGCCTCTCTATCTTAACAGTGTAATAAACAAGTAAATAGGATCAACATGCATTAAAAGATAAGTTATGGTTCCGGTTGTAGCCTTGAGCTAACAGGATTACAGGGCAAAAATAAACTTCTAAAGTTAATTAATTACATTCCCAATAATGAATGTTAATGCTATAGATTTACACTACTATTGGAGTAGAGACTATCCAAAATTCCGTATCCTAATTCAACAATGCCCCTCGTTGCTCACTGCCTCAACCCAGTCAATAGCCCTTTAAGTCCAAAAGTGTACCTACAGGAACAACTTACCATGAGCATATACATCACCATTCAACAAAATCCAATCGCAATAACATAATCAATTGCATAAGATATGTATGTATGTCTGCTCCCTGATTTACCACATTAGCACATTTTCATTGTTGTTCCTGTTTCATAAACTCATGCACAATTCATTAGTTGACAATATAATGATCGATACCACGTTCTAGTCATAACCACAATAATCCACATTAATCACTAGAAATGTGACTGTTCCGGTCATGTTACAACAGCGGAATTTTAGGACCCCTCGCTTTGACATATAGCGGCATCATATGATATCCCTCGCTTCGACAATGACAGCGGCATTTACATCGCTTCGACATGACAGCGGCAAATATCATATTACCATCGCTTCATATGACAGCGGCAAGTACCTCCCTCGCTCGTATATAACAACCACCGGAACGATCAAGCATTTCAACCACATGTATAAACATAACACTTGAGTCCACAATCATAATGCATCACCATTATCCCAATATATGTCACCACATTTCATAATCCACACTTGTCCACAATATATATGTAGCCAAAAGCATAAGAACACATTTTACCGTCCGATGCCCATACGTCTCACTACGTACCTTAGTCTCAAAAGTGGAGAAGTCGAATAACTTTATCACCTTGACATTGTTGGTACCTGGGATGGTTCTACACAACCATACAAATCAATATTAGAAGCCAATTATAGTCCAATATCCAAAAATTCCACAAAATAATCAAAATTACACTTTTATGTGTCTCGCGATCGATAGCCGAGATGTCCCGATCGATCGCGAGATCACACTGTCCGTTGCTGAAATTTTTTGTCTTCGGCGATCGATCGCCACATTTGGCGCGATCAATCGCCAACCTCACCGATCGATCGCCCAAAAGTGGCGATCGATCGCCAAAGGCTTCTGGAGCCTACTGTTGGCTCGCGATCGATCGCGAGAAACGGGCGATCGATCGCCAACCCCTGCACATCGAAAATCACCATTTTTGCACATTAAATCCTTCACCAACCCCAACAACACTTATACCAACAACTCAAAAACATAAAAACACTTTAAACCTTCAGTTCACATCATTAAACAACCCCAAAATTCTACACCCAACCAAAATCATACCAACCCAAAACAAACCCATTTTCAAACTTAACCATCAACCCAAAACCAAAATAAACCACAAAAAAACAACAAGGAATCACATATATCCTTCCTAGGCCTCAATCTTACCAAAAACCACAAGAATAAAGCTTTTGCAAGAACTTCTCTTCCACCTTGATGCCCAACTCGAAAATGGAATGAAAATGGTAGGGTTTGGAGAGTGTGTTGGGGATTTAATAAAGTGTGGGTTAAAGTGAAATAAAAAGGGGTATAGTTTATAAGGGTTGTTAATTAAATTTGCACCCCATTATTCACATGATGTATAAAATACCCCAACATGGTATTTTAAAAGCATTTTACAAAAATGCACCAACTTCCACTAAATCTATATTTCCACATAATTAACAACCAATACAATTTAATCATGTTAACACCCCATATCCCAACATGCATAACATGTACCCTGAAATGTAACCCCTGGGTCACGCCTACCAGGTAACTAAGCATATCATCAAGATAATTAATCCCAACACATAAATCAATTATCACCATAATTAATCACGTAAACATAATTAATGCCCAAATTGCATTTAATCATTTTGGGGATATCACAGATGGTGCATTCCGCTATTCTATTGGCGATGGGTTATGCCACCGGGTATTCATAGCGATGGTTTATTCCGCTATTCTATTGGCGATGGTTTATGCCGCCGGGTATTCATAGCGATGGTTCATTCCGCTATTCTATTGGCGATGGTTTATACCGCCGGGTATTCATAGTGATGGTTCATTCCGCTATCTTATTGGCGATGGTTTAGCCACCAGGTATTCATAGCGATGGTTCATTCCGCTATTCTATTGGCGATGGTTTATGCCGCCGGGTATTCATAGCGATGGTTCATTCCGCTATCCTATTGGCGATGGTTTATGCCGCAGCGTATTCATAGTGATGGTTCATTCCGCTATTCTATTGGCGATGGTTCATGCCGCCGGGTATTATATAGTGATGGTCATTCGGCTACATCTATGGCGATGGTTCATACCGTCGGATATCTATAGCGATATTTTGTGTCGCTGACTCTATGGCGAGGGATCATGCCGCTGATTCTATAGCGATGGGTTATACCGCTATGTACGTAGCACTAGATTACGCCACCTACGAGCGATGGGTGCTGCTTGCGTACCACTGATAGACGATGGATACAGGTATGTTGCTACCTTGTTAGCGATGAGGTATAGTGTATTACTATTTTTATTAGCATTATTGTGGATACCATATGTTGTAATATATTGTCATGTGTTTGACGATGAGATTTTGGATGTCATATGTTGGCATATACCGTCACAGGATGACGATGACATAGTGGATGTCTATGTAGGTGTGTAGCGTCGTTTCGATGAATAATACATTTATATATATGTATTTAGTCGTATGATTTGAGTGCCGATGGTGGGCACAGGGTAGTGACTGGGTCACTAGTTGACGAGACCGTTATGCCGAGCAGGCTTGCTCGATGGATTATTGGATGCATTGTACCGGTGAGTGTGCCGCATCATGCAATAGAGGTAAATTTGTCGAGTAGTGATACCTTTGGGTGTACTCGCTAGAATGGCTAAGGCAAGTGATTGGTGGTAAGAGTAGTCATTGAGGAAACTACTCGCTTGTCGTTGTGATGTGTGGTAGACCTGGTTACACCCACCCTGAGGGTGTGGAATAAGTCCTAATGGATTAGGATTGCACCGTGGTTGAGCAAGGACACCGGGATGTCCATTATGCTTTGGTGTTTTAGAGAAATATTGGGTGATGACCCACAACTCCAATGGTTTGTACGGTATGGCATACCGGGATGGAACGTATGTTATGTTGATAGGTTGGTATGAACCTATGGGGGCGGCTGATTGCTTGCCAGGTATTGTTGTAGTGTGACCGCTTTATTTTTAAACAGAAAATATTTAACGTGTAGTGTGAAGCGATTCGACCGCAAGTGCACGGTTGTCAAGTTTTAGTATAGTGAAATGTAAGTAAAGGTTGTCGAATCCACAGGGACTAATGTATAAGTACCAAATAAGACTAGCAAAATTATATTTAGCCTACGATTAAAGAAGGTGATTAACTAGTGCAAACTTAAACTAAGGAACGAAAATTAAACAAGAAACAATAAAATGAACGGTTCTGGATATGCAAAGGTAAGTCGCTCGAGAAATTTATCAAGCTCTTCGTTCAACTGTGTTATCTTTAATGATTCATCTGAATAAGCAAATTATCAACCAATTGATTCTAAAGGTGAAAGGTTTTTGCTGTTATTCAATACACTCTCTCGAGCTGTAAAGAAACTAATATCAAACTAGAACAAGTCACTCTCGTGCACCTATTTACTAATTCAATATTGCATAAATCGTCAAAACCTCGTTACTCTAAATCTCTCGATTCAAAGTTCTCACGTATGTGATTTCATCTCTCGATCTCAATCTTAAACATACTTCATGAATTAATAGAGCGTGCTATAACGTTATCTCTCGATCTCGGTTATAACTCTCAAAATCAATCAAAGTTAGCTATGCTTTGATCTTAACAAGCAATGAATTCATGAACAATAGGAATCAATACACTCTAACACAATTGAATCAATAAATCCAACACAATGATACTAAATCTCAATAAAATAAACTAGATTTAATTCAAATCAATTACACAAGGCATTTAATTGTCTCTCGACCTCAAAAACATCAAATGGAAATGAAAATCAAAGAAATCAAAGTTTAGAAATACGATAAACGGCGGATGAATCTGTGCGTTGCACCGTGATTTATTCTCTTGCTCTTCCTTGCACTCCGGAATCTGGCTCAAGCTCGGACGAAGAACGGAGAAGATGGCGCGGCTAGGCGGCGGCTAGGGTTCCTCCTTTCCTTCGAAATATGGTCTGATATGAGATGTCGGAGGGTATGAATAAAATCCCCCTTAAAACCCCCGAAGATCACGATAAACATGGAAAATAAAATCTTTCAGAAATCGCGTGTCGATCGACCGAGAATTATGTCCGATCGATCGGTGCACTGTTCACGTCAGCCTTTGAAACTCACTGCCTCGCTCGATCGATCGAGATTTTCCTTCCGATCGATCAAAAATAGTTGCTGGAGTTTTCTGCCTGGATCGATCGAGCGAGACAAAATCTCGATCGATCGGTGCTTTGAATAATTTGATGCTCAACACACTGCCTGGCTCGATCGATCGAGAATAAATCTCGATCGATCGAAGCCTTGAAAATTCCATTTTCTTCATTTGATCTCTTTTTCGCCTCGATTTCGCCCGTTTTCTTCATTTTAGCTCATTTCTTCCACTTCCGACCTAATTTCTTGAAACAAACAAATAAACACCAAAAAGCATAATATCATCCAGGAAAAAGTACGAAAAATGGGAAGAAATTACAGCTAAAAACACTTAAAATATAAGCCTATCAACTCCCCCAAACTTAGACTTGATCGTCCTCGAGCAAGCAATAAGCTCAAAAAGAAGAGTTAAACTTAATACTATGCATGAATCATCTTTACAACATACGTAAAAACTCAGAAATCCTACTTACACATCGATAAGTGTCATTCAAAATTCAACAAGAAGCAATTTCTCCTAAGTTAAACAATACATCGCAACATTGGAACGTGTGTGTGTGCTATTGTCAAACATGAATAATGTACATATCTTTAAGATCAAAATGTGCCATAAAAGCTCAAAGCCAAGAATACTTCGAATTACTCTAAAATATACTACCCAGCACTTCTCCAGTAATGTAATTATTTCCTAGACTTGGATCAAAAGGTCTTTAAAAGCTTATAACGTTAGGCCTTTTGGTGTCGGTTTCAAAGAAAATGTAGGATGAATTTCAACGAAGAGAGTATAAAATCAATTCAACAATTTTTTTCCGCACACTATTGAGCTTCTCTTCAACTTTTTCTAGCCTTGGCCACTTTGGGTCTTATTTGAATTTTTCTTTTCAAGGCTTTTCTCTACATCTTTTCTTTTTGCTCATTCTTTTGTTCATTTTATTTTTCACAATGAACTCATTTACATAAAACAATTCAGTGCAATGAATGAGATTCATTATTCTCCCTTAGGGATGGATAAAAATGTTCTTTTAGGCTCAAACCAAGGTGGGTATAATGAGTTTGCCAAGAATGTCGAATGGGGGTCTAATCATATGCAATGCATATACCATTCTTTTTCAATAAGGCTCAAAAGGGGACACTAAGGAATGATATATGAAAGGTAGGCTCGAAAGGCACAAACGGTCCAAAGATCGCCTAAATCATCTCCAAGTCAAGTTCCTAATTATAAATTTCGCCTCAAAGTGCTTTCAAATAAATTGTAGCGTTATCTAAGATGCTCAAGACTAATCATCGCTAACACAAGTTGTCACTTTAATCATTACATACTTCATTCAATCATGACTCAAAATGTGCTCGAATTATTCCTCAATTTTGACATATGCTTAACAAAGGATATAAGCAAACAAGTTAAACATTTTCATGACTCCTATCTAGCTGAGGATTAATTTCATCATGTATTACAGTTGCAAATCTAATTCCTCATTTCTCAAGAATAACTCAATCAATAAAAAAAATTTTGTTGGTAATGCTCAAGGATGAATCAGTCACAAAATCGTGCAGTCATGCAAGTAGAAACAAGACAAGTAGCAGAATGTGCAAAAACAAGATATATACAAATACTCAAAACCCCCCCAAACTTAATATGTGCATTGCCCTCAATGTACAAGACAAATAAGCCCAAAGACAAAACACATACCATGACGACGATCGTCACTGATCATCGTCCTCATCATGCTCCGGAGAGGGAACTGAGTAGTGATGCTCCTCAGCACACACGGATTCAAGCTACAAAACAAGAGAAACAAAATAACAAAATCAATAAAACTAAACAAAAGAAAAAGAAAAAGAAACAAAAGTAATAAGAAGTAGTTCTTGATTTATAGTCTCAAGCTGGACTGTCACCTCCTCGTCTATCAACTTGACTGCTCCTTCGGATTCTTCACAGAATCACTCGGGAGTGTACCTTGCGTCCTTCCCGAAATCAACGTTGCCAACTGCCCTATTTGCACTTCCAAATTCTTAATCGATGCGTCTTGATTTTGCATCCTCACCTCCGTCGACGAAATCAACTTGGCCATCAGTTCTTCCATACTCAGTTTTTGTGTGAACCCTGCCTGTGGTTGTGGGTTCAACACATTCTCCTGGTTCGACCATCTCAGATTTGGGTGGTTCCTCCACCCCGGATTGTAGGAGTTCGAGTACGGATTGTTCTGCTGCCTGTTACCCACAAAATTCACAGCTTCAATAGATTGGTTAAATTGGTTACCTGCCTGGCATTCGATGCTAGGATGACCGCCTCCATACAAGTCACAGAAAATAGCCTGAGCTTGCATCGCTGCTGCTCCCATGCTGTCTATCTTCCGGTTCATAGCTTCCAACTGAGTCGAAAGAGCAGTAATCTCATCCACTTGATGGACTCCTATTGGTTTCAATGGCGTGTTCCTCTCTGACTGCCACTGGTAGCTATTGGACGCCATTTCCTCCAATAGTTCATATGCTTCTTCCGGTGTCTTCCTCATTATTGATCCCCCAGATGCTACATCTATCATCGAACGGTTAGCAGAAAACAAACCATTATAGAAAGTTTGTACCTGCAGCCATATGGGTAGACCATGGTGTGGACATCTCCTCAACAATTCTTTAAAACGATCCCACGCTTCATATAATGTCTCAGGGTCGAACTGCCCAAATGTCGTGATATCGTTCCGCATCTTTGCTGTCTTGGAAGAGGGAAAGTACTTCGATAAAAATGCTTTTGTCATCCCTTCCCATGTTGTTATTGAACCTGCAGGTAGTGAATTCAACCATGATTTAGCCTTGTCTCGTAATGAAAAAGGAAAGAGCCTTAACCTGATGGCGTCGTCGGAGACGCCATTATGTTTAAACGTGTCACAAATCTCCAAAAAGTTGGAGATGTGATTGTTCGGATCATCCGTGGTAGCTCCCCCAAACATAACAGAATGCTGTATCATCTGGATAATCGCAGGTTTAATCTCAAAGTTGTTTGCTTGAATCGTCGGCCTTGTGATACTGGATAAAGATCCATGAAATGCCGGTTGTGCAAAGCCCATCATTAATCTTGGGTTTTGTGCTTCATTATTGTCAGCCATCGCTCGAGCTTCTCGTAATCTTCTTAGTAGAGTTCTCTCTATTTCCGGATCAAATGGCTCGAGAATGGGTTCCTCTCTTCTAAGCATGCACTAAAACGAATGCTTCCTGTACTGAATAGACAAAAGGAGACAACAACAAAATACAAAATTATTATCAAAAATTAACAAATGAAAAAGAAAAACAAAAACAAAAACGCAATAATAAAAATTGGCTAAATTACAATTAACTAATCTCGTATGATATTATACAGATTAGTCCCCGGCAACGGTGCCAAAAACTTGACCGCTTTATTTTTAAACAGAAAATATTTCAACGTGTAGTGTGAAGCGATTCGACCGCATGTGCACGGTTGTCAAGTTTTAGTATAGTGAAATGTAAATAAAGGTTGTCGAATCCACAAGGACTAATGTATAAGTACCAAATAAGACTAGCAAAATTATATTTAGCCTGTGTTAAAAAAGGTGATTAACTAGTGCAAACTTAAACTAAGGAACGAAAATTAAACAAGAAACAATAAAATGAATGGTTCCGGATATGCAAAGGTAAGTCGCTCGAGAAATTTATCAAGCTCTTCGTTCAACTGTGTTATCTTTAATGATTCATCTGAATAAGCAAATTATCAACCAATTGATTCTAAATGTGAAAGGTTTTCGCTGTTATTCAATACACTCTCTCGAGCTGTAAAGGAACTAATATCAAACTAGAACAAGTCACTCTCGTGCACCTATTTACTAATTCAATATTGCATAAATCGTCAAAACCTCGTTACTCTAAATCTCTCGATTCAAAGTTCTCACGTATGTGATTTCATCTCTCGATCTCAATCTTAAACATACTTCATGAATTAATAGAGCGTGCTATAACGTTATCTCTCGATCTCGGTTATAACTCTCAAAATCAATCAAAGTTAGCTATGCTTTGATCTTAACAAGCAATTAATTCATGAACAATAGGAATCAATACACTCTAACACAATTGAATCAATAAATCCAACACAATGATACTAAATCTCAATAAAATAAACTAGATTTAATTCAAATCAATTACACAAAGCGTTTAATTGTCTCTCGACCTCAAAAACATCAAATGGAAATGAAAATCAAAGAAATCAAAGTTTAGAAATACGATAAACGGCGGATGAATCCATGCGTTGCACCGTGATTTCTTCTTTTGCTCTTCCTTGCACTCCGGAATCTGTTGGCTCAAGCTCAGATGAAGAACGGAGAAGATGGCTCTCCTTGGCGGCGGCTAGGCGGCGGCTAGGGTTCCTCCTTTCCTTCGAAATATGGTCTGATATGAGATGTCGGAGGGTATGAATCAAATCCCCCTTAAAACCCCCGAAGATCACGATAAACATGGAAAATATAATCTTTCAGAAATCGCGTGTCGATCGATCGAGAATTATGTCCGATCGATCGGTGCACTGTTCACGTCTGCCTTTGAAACTCACTACCTTGCTCGATCGATCGAGATTTTCCTTCCGATGGATCGAAAATAGTTTCTGAAGTTTTCAGCCTGGATCGATCGATCGAGACAAAATCTCGATCGATCGGTGCTTTGAATAATTTGATGCTCAACACACTGCCTGGCTTGATCGATCGAGAATAAATCTCGATCGATCGAAGCCTTGAAAATTCCATTTTCTTCATTTGATCTCTTTTTCGCCTCGATTTTCCCCGTTTTCTTCATTTTAGCTCATTTCTTCCACTTCCGACCTAATTTCCTGAAACAAACAAATAAACACCAAAAAGCATAATATCATCCAGGAAAAAGTACGAAAAATGGGAAGAAATTACAGCTAAAAACACTTAAAATCTAAGCCTATCACAGTGATATAATGTGCTTGTTGTAGCCATACACTACTCGCTGGAACCGAGCTTGGTGAATCGTATGATTATACGATGAGGGTTTATAGTAGACTCTTGTAATCTCCATGTGGCACGATGATTGAGGCAGGGAGTACCTCACGGGGACGTTTATACGTCAAATATTTTGAGGGACTTGTTCTGGGACAACTCAATTTTGTTGGGAGTACCAACGTGAGTGTTGACAAGTCATTATTAGCTCTGGTTGAGCATCTTTGCATGTGGAATGCAAAAGAGTCACAATTGGAATTGTGAGATATAGCTAGTGGGGTAACACTACTATATTGATTTTATCTCTTGGAGAGATTTGGATTGTACTATCATGGAGACAGCTGGTATCGGTCATGGGTTGATTGTAAATCAGCCATGGTAAGCATTACTGGTGTTGGACCAAGTAATGGATCTCTTACCTTTTGGTGAGACGTTCGAGGAGACGTCTCCGGAGAAATGCTCGATTGTGTAGTACTATGGTATTAGTACAGAGCATTGTTAGAATGAGTTTACGTTGTGTATGCGGATTTCGTTTTGATAATAGTGGCATGGATGCACTTTACTGTACCAGTTGTGTAATTTATTGGTTCTGGGATATGTTTTGGTATGAATATATCCAGGTTTTCCGAACGGCAGTTCGAGGTTGGAGGGTCATGAGTTCATGACATTTTCCTTGTGAGGAAGGCGGTATTGATATACCTACCGATTAGGAATCTTTGGGAGATTCAATGAGTCGGTTTGTGTGGTGTTGATGTTGGAATCACACCATTGGTTGTTGGTCTGTCAATCATTATTCTCCACGAGGTGAGAATAGCCGGGGATTGACAGTTGGTTATGGGACTCTTGGTATGTTTACTGAGTCTATTGCATTGAGTATGCATGTTGTGTTGGTACTTAGGCATGTATACCAGTGTGTATACGAATGCCAACATTTATTTTAGTCCTCGTCGAGCATCGGGTTACTATGCTTGGATGAATGAATCTCCGGTGAGAGATTTTGGTACTTTGAGATTGGTAATCTCGATGGCACGATGTATTCTGATGAATAATCGTGAGGGTTGGTTGACTTCCCCTGAGGAGGGATTGTCGTATCTTAGGCCATGGTAATTCTTATCTGGGAAATTTGATAACATCCCTGTGTTAGGACCGTTGAATCCTAGGGTAAACGAGGGATGACCATGTTTCGGATGTGTTGGGTGTCATGGTTGAAACGTGTGGGGAGAATGCAATTGATTGTTCTTGCATGTCCTTTCGGCAATTTGAGACCTTGTAGAGTCTCGATGATGTGTTGGACCTGTTGGGATATGCCCTAAGACAAGTCATTAGATGATTGTTTATGACATACAATGTATATGATTTATTAATGGCAAATCATTATTATATCTTAAAAATATCTGTGCAATATGAATTAATATATAAGTTAATGTCCTTAGAATAATATTGTATTGTTCTTAAAGATTGTCCCTAGTCAAGTATTATCATGAATAAGGATAATGATAATGCATTGAGACTAATATGTTTTGATTGATGAATTAATTCATAGATATGAGATATCAAATCAACACATGGGTACATGTTAGAGAACAATGTACTGGACAGACCCACCATGAGAATGCTACATGGATAGTTATATGAGTGTCATAAGCAATTCTCATAGTGATAATAATGTATGTAATCCTTACGACTTGAGATCATCAGAGATCCCAACATAAGGAGTTATGTATCTTGATATTGTCAAACGTTACCTGTAACAGGGTAAACTATAAAGGCAACTATTGGATACACTACGAATTATGTAGAGGGATGTTGATTGATCAAGATAGGATTTGTCCCTCCTAAATAACAGGAGAAGTGTTTGGGCCCTTGATCAAGTAAGACTAAAATGCATGGTCGTGCTCGAATGAGTCGATATGTGATATCGAGCTTATTCGTTTATTCTAGTTCTACTTGGGGATCAAGAAATAGAGATTGAATATACGAGTATGACTATTCCATGACTCGTGTTCAATCTAAACACATGGACAAAGGGATTAAGATACATGGTTAATATTATCACAAGTTCTAAGGTTATGTCGAGTCAATGACATTCTTGTAATTTGGGTAGCCTTGATGTGTTGCTAGATACCGCTCATTGCTTGTGACATAAAATTAGATTTTATGTCACTGCCAACATTACCAGATCCTATCGGGTCGCACAAAAGATTAAATCGATAAGGGAAATTAAATTCATTGGATGAATTAATTAATTAAGAAGAGTCTTAATTAATTAATTATAAGGATTTAATTAAATCATGGGTTTGGGCCCATGAAGCTTTAAGACAGTCTTGAACCTTTAATTGAATCTAATATATAAATGATATCAAGGTTAAGTAAGTATTAATCCAAGACATCATAAAAACCTAATCCTACTCCATTGAGCTCTCGACCGCCGCCTCCTCTCCTCCTCCATCTTCACGCCGCCGCCGTGAATAGTGGTGGAAGGAACGCCCATCGTTGATCGGTTTTGAACCGTGAGTTCAGCTTTGGTTCAAGAATAAGTCTAGCAACTTGTTCTTGAACGTCCCTTGTTCGATTTGATCGTGTGGATACCGTAGAGGCAAGATCTTGGAGGTATTGCTCGTGACTCGTGATTTGGCATCGGTTCTACATCAAACACGCTACAAGGGTGAGACTCTTTTGATCATTCCGATATGAATACTCTGTATAGGTCCTCGGTTAGGAATCCAAATTTTTATTTCCGCTGCGCACTTGTGTGTTGGATTCCTTAGAGTGGTATCAGAGCCGTGTACAAAGTTCATATCGGAATTATGTGGTTAATCGTTTAATCATATTTAGAATTATATTGCATGCTTTAAAACTGTATAATTCATATATGATATGGAATAAATCGAGTTTGTGAAAATCATCGTATAATTGTATTTGATATAATTGGCGAATTATTGTATATGATACAAGAAGGTGAAAATCGGACCCTTTGCACATGATGGTTCGGCCACCACCATGAAACTTGACCCACGGCTGCCACATGAGGGCTAGGGTTTTCGAACCCTTGGCTCGAGATGGTCTATCCGTTGTGGCTCATAGTTGTGCATGGAGGTGTCGAAACATGGCTAGGGTTTAGAACCCTTTAGGCTCGATAATGTTCATATACGGTGCATGTAGGTTCGATCATTATTCACGAAAAGTGAAGGTCGACGGCTAGGGCCACATGAGGGATAGGGTTTTTGAACCCATTGGCTCGAGATGGTCAAGCCGCCACCGTCATGAATCGTGCATGGAAAGGACCACACGGCCGCTACATGAAGCTAGGGTTTGCATGGCTCTCGGCCGCCGCACGTGAAAGGGCTAGGGTTTCGAACCCTTAGCCACATTCGGTCCATGATGGCGCCGAGATGACTAGGGTTTCAAACACTAGTCACATGCGTGGTGGGCCGTGGGTTTGGACTAAGGATCCGTGACATGTGATGTCCCGAGCGTACGATACTTTCATAAAATTTATTTTACAGTTTTATTGGGATTAAATTTTAAAATGTTTAGAATTTAATTCATTATTGTTATAGCATGTTTTATGTGTTTGTTTGAGCATGGTGCATGGTTATAGCCCTATGCCCTATTAGATAGAAGTTTGTGAATGTTTGTAATTTAATACGGCCTGCGAGTCGTGCCTTCTCTATTTTTCTGAATGTATTCCCTCCCCTATGCTCCCCCTAGAATGTAACTCGAGGAATTCTCTAAATCATGTAATTGTTATATAGTTTAGTTAGAGTTTTATTGATGGAGATCAATGAAGATGGACCATGGTGCCGGGATGAGAAGGCCATTCACAAAAGGGAGCCAAAGAGGTGCTTGGAGAAGTTACCCTTAGGTTGACTTTTTAGATTTTCTCATTGGCTTGAGAAATCTTTAGTTGGGGCTATAACCATGTCACGTTTTCTTTATGTTGATATATGAGATGCATGTTTACTGTTTTATTTAATATTGATGCTTGATATATATATATGTAGATATGTATATATTCATATATGTACTAGACATATTTTCAATATTAATAAAATCATGAGATCAATAAATCCCTCTTATAATATTAAGTTTTAAGATGTCTTCCAATTAAAAATACTCGTCAAGACTTCGATTGAACATTTGTGGGTTTGCCAAAGCAAAGCACCGTGACAATCTTAGTAAGACGCGAAAGGATAAAAGTGATATCCGTGTTATTTTAAAATTTGGTTCGACTTAACTAGCGTTATCCAATAAGATTGGGAACCTAGAGGCATGGGGTTGAAAAATAATTCATTAGATGAATTTGAACAAAGCGTTGTTCGTCCAACCATCCAAGAATTGCATGTGATTGTAATTGACAAAGAGTTGTCTACCTAAATAACCGAGTCTTGGGCGATTAGCCAAAGCTAACTCAAGATTAAGTGAAATATGGATCTTGGCCCACTAAAGTTTTCGAGGGTTGATAATTTTAAACAAAATAATGTGAGTGTCATTTAATATAAGACCATATTAAATGATTAAATCATAAACTTATTTTGCATATTTATATTGTAGATATCCATGGCAACCAACAACGTTACAAGCACACTATCATTACGATCGGTCCTTGAGAAGGACAAACTTAATGGGACAAATTTCCAAGACTGGTATAGGAATTTGAGGATTGTCCTCAAACAAGAAAAGAAGCAATATGTCCTAGAGGAACCCTTACCTGCTGAGGAACCTCCCTTGACGGCTGCTAAAGCCGATAAAGATGCTTACAAGAAGCATCAAAATGACGCACTTGATGTTGGGTGCCTTATGCTTGCCACCATGAACTCTGAGCTTCAGAAGCAACATGAGGAAATGGAGGCGTTCGATATGATCGAGCATCTAAAGCAACTGTACCAACAACAAGCAAGACAAGAGAGGTATGACGTCTCTAAAGCGTTAATCCAGTGTAGAATGGTAGAAGTCTGGTTGGAACTCATGTACTCAAGATGATTGGGTACATTGAGAATCTGGAGAAGCTGGGTTTTCCATTGGACCAAGAGTTGGCCACTGACGTGATCTTGCAATCGTTGCCTGAAAGCTTCAGTCAATTTGTCTTGAATTACAATATGATTGAAATTGAAAAGACTCTACCACAGTTGCTTGGCATGCTGAGAACTTTTGAAGCTAACAGCAAGAAGTCTAAGCCTACAAATGTTCTAATTGTGAACAAGAGCAAGGGAAGGGCTAAAGCAAAAGGCTTAAAGAAGAACAAGAAAGTCTTTGTCAAATCTAAGCCTCATGCTGCTGCACTTAAGCCAAAGGGAGGAGTGGCAAAAGAGGGGAACTGTTTCCATTGCGGTGAGACCGGACATTGGAAAAGAAATTGCAAATTTATCTGGAGTATCTTAAGAATATGAAGGGAAGTGTGACTTCCACTTACAGGTATTTTTGTTATAGAAGTCAATTTATCTACTTCTTCATCATGGGTATTAGATACTGGATGTGGATCTCACATTTGTGTTAATGTGCAGGATCTTAAAAGGAGTAGGACATTGGCAAGAGGCGAAGTAGATCTCCGAGTAGGAAATGGAGCAAGAGTTGCTGCATTAGCTATAGGAGATTATTCATTATCTTTGCCTTCCGGTTTATCTTTAGATTTAAAAGACTGTTATTTTGTGCCTTCAATTACTAGAAACATTATCTCTATTTCTTGTTTGGACAAGTTTGGGTTTTCATTTATTATAAAGGACAATTGTTGCTCCATTTATTTAAATGACATGTTTTATGCTAGTGCACAAATGATTAATGGTCTTTATGTATTAAATCTTGATATGCCTGTCTATAACATAAATACTAAAAGGATTAAGAATAATGATTCTAATCCAACTTATCTCTGGCATTGTCGCTTGGGCCATATAAACGAGAATCGCATATCAAAACTTCATAAGGATGGAGTATTGGATTCATTTGATTTTGAATCATATGAAACAAGTGAATCTTGTTTAATGGGCAAGATGACTAAAGCTCCTTTCAAGGGACATGTTGAAAGGACAAATGATTTATTGAGTCTCATACATAGTGATGTATGTGGACCAATAAGCACACATGCTAGAGGTGGTTTTCAATACTTCGTTACATTTACTGATGACTTCAGTAGATATGGGTATGTGTACCTAATGAAACATAAACATGAAACCTTTGAAAAGTTCAAAGATTTCAAGAATGAAGTACAAAACCAATTTGGTAAAAGTATCAAAATTCTTCGATCAGATCGAGGAGGTGAATACCTAAGCCAAGAGTTTCATGACTATCTAAAGGAGTGTGGGATAGTCCCACAACTGACTCATCCGTATACTCCACAATGGAATGGTGTATCCGAGAGGAGAAATCGAACCTTGTTGGACATGGTTCGATCAATGATGAGTCATGCAGATCTTCCGATATCCTTTTGGGAACATGCTTTAGAAACAACAATATTCATACTGAACCGCGTTCCATCTAAATCAGTGGAAAAGACACCATATGAGATATGGACTGGGAACGTCCTAGTATGTCTTTTATGAAGCTTTGGGGTTGTGAGGCTTTCGTGAGACGTCACGCCTCTAACAAACTTGGACCCAAATCTGATAAGTGTTTATTTGTGGGGTATCCTAAGGAAACGAATGATACTATTTCTATTATCCCACCGAGAACAAAGTGGTTGTTGCTCGGACTGGTGTCTTTCTTGAAAGAGAATTTATTTCTAGAAAAACCAGTGGGAGACATATAGAACTTAGTGAAGTTCAACCACAAGAAAACACTGAACATGATATTGAGATGGAAACAGGGCAATCACCACAAGCTGTTGTGGATGAAGTGCCTGCTCGAGAGACACAAGCCCGTCGTAGGTCTGTAAGAGAACACCAGGAGCCACAGAGATATGGATTTCTTGTGACTCAACAAGGTGACTTACTACTTATTGATGAGGATGAGCCGTCATCTTATCAAGAAGCTATAATGAGCACTGATTCTGAGAAATGGAAGAGGCCATGAAATCTGAGATGGAATCCATGTATGCAAACCAAGTATGGACTTTGGTTGACCCACCTGAAGGGGTGAGACCCATAGGTTGCAAATGGATTTTCAAGAAGAAGACCGACATGGATGGTAATGTACAAACCTTTAAAGGTCGACTGGTTGCAAAAGGTTTCAAACAAATTCATGGTATTGACTATGATGAAACTTTTTCATCAGTTGCCATGGTTAAATCCATTAGGATCTTGCTTGCAATAAGTGCATTTCATGATTATGAAATATGGCAGATGGATGTCAAAACAGCTTTCCTTAATGGAAATCTGCTTGAGGATGTGTACATGACACAGCCCGAGGGTTTTGTCGATCCAAAGGATGCTGGAAAGATATGCAAGGTACAACGATCCATTTATGGATTGAAGCAAGCTTCTCGAAGTTGGAATCTTCGTTTTGATGATGCAGTCAAAGAGTTGGTTTCATCAAAAATGTAGATGAACCTTGTGTCTACAAGAAGGTCAGTGGGAGCATAATTATCTTCCTAATATTGTATGTAGATGACATACTTCTAATTGGGAATGATATCCCTGCCTTACAATCTGTAAAGATTTGGCTAGGGAATTGCTTTTCTATGAAAGACTTGGGTGAAGCCACCTATGTATTAGGAATCAAGATCTATAGAGATAGATCTACTTGGCCTAAGTCAAAGTACATACATAGACAAAGTGCTAAAACGGTTTAGCATGCAAGAATCAAAGAAAGGATTCGTGCCTATGACACATGGAATACATCTCTCGAAGGATTAGTGTCCTTCAACACCAGATGAGAGACAACGCATGAGTAAGATTCCATATGCGTAGCGATTGGATCTATCATGTATGCCATGATATGTACTCGTCCTGATGTCTCGTATGCTTTGAGCATGACGAGCAGATATCAAGTTGATCCAGGTGAATGTCACTGGATTGCAGTCAAGAATAGGAATGGCAACGGGTCGGGTATGGGACGGGTTTGGCCAATCCCAGGACCCGCCCCGCTACACATAAAACCCGGACCTGCCCCGCCCCGCTTAGACCCGAGAACCCGGCGGGTTTACCCGCCCCGCCCCGGTTCCAGTTTTTTTTTTTTTTTAAAAAAAAAAAATTAAATATAAATCAATTTTGAAATACAAAAGTTGAGTTTTGTGATTAAATTTTATGTTTTCACTAGTAAATATTTATAATAAGCATTGCAAAACTATCTTTAAACTACTAAATATTTACTAATTTGCTCTTATTTCTTTCAAAATAGTCCAACTTCTTTAACATGAACACATGAATTTTGATATAAAAGTAAATAATGACACTTTATTGTTCAATTAAAGAAGTAAAATGTATAATCAATATCATATTTTTTTAAAAAAAATTTAAAATTGTATTGCGGGGCGGGTACGGGGCGGGTTCGGCCAATCCCAGGACCCGCCCTGCCCCGCTTCCAAACCCGGTTGAAGCGGGTTCAGACCAGCCTCGGCGGGGAGGGTTCAATGCGGGTCCGGGTTTGGACCCGTCCCATTGCCATCCCTAGTCAAGAATATCCTGAAGTACTTGAGAAGAACTAAGGATACATTCTTGATTTATGGAGGTGAGGAAGAGCTCAATGTAATAGGTTACACTGATGCAAGTTTCCAAACCGACAAAGATGATTTTCGATCGCAATCAGGATATGTGTTTTGCCTAAATGGAGGTGCTGTAAGCTGGAAGAGTTCAAAGCAAGAGACAGTAGCCGATTCTACAACTGAAGCTGAGTATATTGCTGCCTCAGATGCAGCAAAGGAAGCTGTTTGGATCAAGAAGTTCATTTTTGAACTTGGGGTGATGCCTAGCATTCTAGATCCGATTGAACTCTATTGTGACAACAATGGAGCCATCGCATTGGCTAAGGAACCTATATCTCACCAAAGATTCAAGCACATACTTTGGCGCTTTCATTTCCTTCGAGAAATCGTTGAAAGAGGAGATGTAAAGATATGCAAAGTACCAACAGATGATAATGTATCTGACCCATTGACGAAGCCACTGTCACAGCAGAAGCATGATCGTCATACTAGATCTCTAGGCATTAAGTATATGTCTGATTGGTCTTAGTGCAAGTGGGAGATTTGTTGGGATATGCCCTAAGACAAGTCATTAGATGATTATTTATGACATACAATGTATTATGATTTATTAATGGCGAATCATTATTATATCTTATTCGAATATCTGTGCAATATGAATTAATATATAAGTTAATGTCCTTAGAATAACATTGTATTGTTCTTAAAGATTGTCCCTAGTCAAGTATTATCATGAATAAGGATAATGATAATGCATTGAGACTAATATGTTTTGATTGATGAATTAATTCATGGATATGAGATATCAAATCAACACATGGGTACATGTTAGAGAACAATGTACTGGACAGACCCACCATGAGAATGCTACATGGATAGTTATATGAGTGTCATAAGCAATTCTCATAGTGATAATAATGTATGTAATCCTTAAGACTTGAGATCATCATAGATCCCAACATAAGGAGTTATGTATCTTGATATTGTCAAACGTTACCTGTAACAGGGTAAACTATAAAGGTAACTATTGGATACACTACGAATTATGTAGAGGGATGTTGATTGATCAAGATAGGATTTGTCCCTCCTATATAACAGGAGAAGTGTTTGGGCCCTTGATCAAGTAAGACTAAAATGCATGGCCGTGCTCGAATGAGTCGATATGTGATATCGAGCTTATTCGTTTATTCTAGTTCTACTTGGGGATCAAGAAATAGAGATTGAATATACGAGTATGACTATTCCATGACTCGTGTTCAATCTAAACACATGGACAAAGGGATTAAGTTACATGGTTAATATTATCACAAGTTCTAAGGTTATGTCGAGTATGACTCGTGACTCGTGATTTGGCATCGGTTCTGCATCAAACACGCTACAAGGGTGAGACTCTTTTGATCATTCCGCTATGAATACTCTGTATAGGTCCTCGGTTAGGAATCCAAATTTTTATTTCCGCTGCGCACTTGTGTGTTGGATTCCTTACAGGACCAAGATGTGATTTCTTGGAACTTATGGATGTAGACATCTTTAGAGATGTGTTTTGTGTTGATCGGTAGCGATGAGTTGCCCGATCCGTGTTACAAGGTGGTGCAACTGCTCCTTTGATGGAGATGGAATTGGAGAACGGGAACCGAATTTGGTACAAGTACACTGTAGTGTACTGCTGGCTTCCTTGGTAACGATGTATGGTTAACATCGTAGGCTAAATCGTAGAGATATCATCGAGGCGATATCTATTTTGGAATCGCGAATGATTCGTTTGGTTTGCAGTTATGGTTGGCTGACTACTTTTGAGATGGTTAACATCGGGGAATGCTGACGTCTTCCTTGAGTTTGTGTTTGTTTGGGAGGTTACTCCCTTCCAGGTTTTGGTGCAAGGTCGGTATCCTCGCGGTTGGTGTGTCATTCATGATATGTTCATGATTCGACGAGTTTCTCGGCGTTACTTGGAGTATGCCGTGCAAATTTCGAGGACGAAATTTTATTAGTGGGGGATAATTGTGATGCCCGGGGATTACTGGTGCTAATCCCGGTGTAGTAATAATCCTTAATGGATTTTAATTATGGCAATCATGAATTACTTGCGGTTTTGGGACTCCCGGGGATTTTAAATCCGGTATTTGGAGTCATTGGATCCAAGGGATGAGATTGTATTCTCGTCGTGGTGATATCCTTGGAATTTGGTCTTTGGTGGGATTTGGGGTCCGGAGTACTTTGTACTGGGACTGATAAGGGAATTTGAGGTTGGGAGGTAATTATTGAAAACATATGATTTTTAATGAGTCATGATGTATTTGTGGGAGGATTCGTATTTTTGAGTTTTGGTACTATATATACCAAGTAGACTCGGTATTCCGTCATTTGGCACGGATCTCTCCCCTCTCTCCCCTCTCTCTACGCCTAACCCTTCCCCCATTTCCCCTCTTTTTCCCTTGGAGGAAAAATCATTGGTAGCTTGGCTCGGGAGCCGGATTTCTCAAAGATAATCAGGTATTAATCTTCCCCTCATCATTGTCTTCGATTTAGTAGTGGTATTGTAGAGTTTGGTTGAGTTTTGAGTTGGTTATGGAATTTGGGGATTTTTGGTTAAAATCCTAAGTTGAGTTTTTGGAGTTTTTATTGGCTTTAAATGGTGTAATTGAGGTGTTGAGGGTGTTTGGGGTGTTGGTTTTGAGTTTGGGTGTGAACAACACCATGGAAGCTCGAATTTTTCGGAAACCCGCAGGTCGCGATCGATCGCGGCTTGGCGCCGATCGATCGCGACATGTTGCTAATTTGGGAAGGTGATGAGCAGTAGTGATGATCGATCGCGAAAAGAGAGCGATCGCCAATTCGGGCGATCGATCGCGGCATGATTATTTTCGGGCAGTAGGATATGGGATCGACCGCGGCTTGGCGCCGATCGATCGCGGCCCCGTTCCCTTTGTTTTTTTCAAAACTTTGGAAAATGTCGGGATTTTGGTATCGAGGTTTAAGTGGCCCATTTCCGGGGTACATTCCAATGGGAATGCCATACTTTTAGAATGGATTGATTGGAGCCAAAGTTTGATAAAATGGAATTCTCGGTTGAGTTTGGCTATCTTATAAACTTATAAATGGTATATTTTGGGTATTATGCATGCTTAAACCAGAGTCTTTTGAAATGGTAAATCGTCATGGATTGACGATAGTTTGGGGATTATGAACGTGCTTGGGCACGTGATTGCATGCATATGTTTAATTGTGAGTTATTTATGTGTTAGCACATAACTCATCGGATGTGGAACTCAGGCAAGGTTGGACTCGAACTACGGGATAATAAGGTACGTATAACGTACGAGCATAGCCTGTTACGATATTGCAACTGTGAAATGCATGGTGTATGGTATTTGCAATAAATGGGTATTGAAATGCATGGTATGTGGCATCTACAATAAATCGATATTGAAATGCATGGTATACGGTAACTATGTTAAATGAACGTACATTGGGAATCATATGGTGCCGCTTTTGAGCGAACAATGATTGAGATGTTGTCATCGTTGAGCGACCATCGGTTATAACGCCGCTATTGTTGAGCGTGCGTGGGGATAAAATGCCGCTATTGTGGAGCGAGCTATGAAATGGAAATTCGGAATCATTGGCTAGATACATGTGATATCTGTGGTACTCTATTTGATGATTTAAACATATTTGAATGTGGAACTGGTATAGTAGGAATGGTTTTAGTTGATCAATGAGATGATCAACTGGCTTTTGATAATTTAATGGTTTGGTTATTTTGAGAACATGGACAATACAGGGGATCCCGGATGAGGATGATACCATCCAGGGAGTATCATTTAAATTCATGGCATCTACATTCTGTAAATTATGAACTGCAATATTATGATTATTGAATTGGTGGTATTGGTATGATCACCCCGTGTGGGGGCTGTCTCTGTTGGGGCAGGTGATATAGGTGCAGCAGTAACTTTGGAGTTGGGCTCGGGCTGTCGATTTGAGGTACTTCCAGGATTGAAGTACCAGAGCTGATTGATTAAGTACGTAGCTCCAGAGTTGATATCGAGCGGTGCATGGAAAGTGCTTCCAGGATCGAAGTACCAATAACCGCATTCGATAGAGTATCTTATACATTAGATACACGTTTATTCATTGTGTGCTCTCATGTGAGTACGTTTTTACGTGTATATGGAATGTATAAATGGGTGATGGCTTTTCTCTCTTCATTTATTATTTACATGCAATTAAATACGGAATTGCTAAATGAACTGAGAGCATGTTAGTGTATTACGAGGGTGCATGCTATGTAAGTGATCTTGGTTGGGGAATTTGTTTATTATGTGGATCAAATGCAAGAAATTTTCTGGATAATATATAATGTTATACTTGCATATGGCTTTTCTCCCATGATAATATGATTGGATGCACTAATGTTATGGATTAATACACTAATAACGGGTTAAGGGCACGGGGGTCCTTACAATAACAATGCATTAAATTGTTTTTCAACATTCTACACATCAAAATCTAATGAAAATATAGAACTATAGTTAGAAATACGGAAATAATGAGAGGCGTTGACTCCTCGGGTTGCTCCGTCATCCCGTCTCTTCCGGTGTGTCTTCTCTTCAATGGTTTAATGGAGTATGGATGGTTGGGGAAGATGAAGTGTGAAGGAGGCTGATTATTCTACGTCAATTATGTGCCAAAAAAGTCACAAAATCGTCCAAGGCAATCCATATTTATAGTATGAGGAGTTTCACCAAGTTAGGATACAACATAACCAATTTGGAAATAAAATTCTGAATTTTTCGAGTACGGGCGATCGATCGCTTCAATGATGCGATCGATCGCTTCCTCTGAATTTCAACAAATTGCGATTTCATCCCTTCTTTTCCGTATTTTCTCGGTTTGGTCCTTTTTCATCATTTATAGCTTAATTCCTTCAATTTTATGCATTTGGACCTGAATTCCTGAAATATACAATATATACCAAAACACATAATATTTTCCAGGAATCACTACAAAACACCCCTAATTTTATATCAAATTAAGTGTAAAATCACACTTACCATGCTCGTATGTTACACGTACCTTATAATCATATAGTAAGGGCCCATCCTTGCCTTTGCTCCGAGATTTAGTGAATTATACGCTATACACAGTTAATAACTCACAGTCAATTACGTGCACATAAACACATACTCAAGCACGTAGTAAACCTCCATATACATCATCCAACCATGATGATTAATCACAATTACTAAACTCTATATACCACTCAAGGCATCCAATTTTATTCTATGTTCATTGAGTTATCAATTAACTCGTTCGAGTAGTACATCTTATTTAAAGTTCAACTCAAGCCATTTCATTTAAACATGTAATATTTACATTGGAATATAGGCCCCTGAATGAAAATCCACCAAACAAACCCCAATTCCAAAATCCCAACATTTTAACGAATTTTTAAAAACAACAAAACAGGGGCAGCGATCGATCACCGATTTCTCGCGATTGATCCCGAGATCTTACTGCCAAGCCATACAATTCCAAGATCGATCGTCGAGTCCCCGCAATCGAAAGCCAGACCTCTCGTGATCTATCGGCAACTTCGAACGATCGATCGTCATCACTGTTCATCGTCTTCAAATTTCAGTGTAATGTCGCGATCGATCGGCGCCAATGCCGTGATCGATCGCGACCTGCGATTTTCCGAAATGTTTTTGCTTCAATGATGTTTTTCACACCCGAACTCAAATCCAACACCCTTAACACTTCAAATACTCCATTATAACACAATAAAACACCAAAAACCTAAATTAACAATTCTACCAAAAATTTCCAAAACTCAAACCCATTACCATGTACAACCAAACTCTACAAACCTACTACCAAAACGAAGATAAAAGCGAGGGGAAGAATATTACCCATATATCTTCGAGAGATTTATCTCCAAAGTCGAGCCTTGACCGATTCTTCCATGGGGGAAAAGGGAAAGGGGGAAGGGATGGGTTATGGAGAGAGACGGAAAGAGACGTGGAGAAAGGGATGGAAGTGAAGTGGAGAATGGTTGAACACCGAGTCCACTTGGTATATATAGTACCAAGGCTCCAAAAACCCAAATTGTAAATACTCGCATCAAAACTCATTAAAAATCATACGTGTTCAATAATTATCTCTCACTCACTCAATTACATCATAACCCTCCATCCAAAGCTCCCCAGACTCCAAATCTCACTACCACTACAATTCCAAGGTTTAACACCTCAATGAGAATAAATCTCAACCCTTGGATCGAACAACCCAGATATCGGATTAAAATCACCGGGAGTCTCAACACCATATAATAATACCTAAAACTCAAGTCGGCAATTCTCATCATTACCACCAATAATTCTTCAATTCAACAATTATGATTTAAACATAATAATTAATCCCATCGATTTACTTCAAAACTGAGTCCGAAAGTAACATGGCATTCAATCATAATTACCTCATAATTATCACATTATCAAATTAATTAAGGTAATTAAGTTCTATGCATCACAAACATAATCTGGAAGCCAACCCGATGGTCTCCTCTCGCGAGTAGACTGCATAACTTTGAAGACCTCTAAATCCACTGGTTCTTATTCCTCATGCCCTGATGATTCCTTAGGAGAAATTTTATCTTCGTATGTCTTATTTTTCACCTGAATTGTAGTAATATCTGAATTCAGTTTGTTTTTGTATATTTTATCTTCCTCGAAGATAAAATCTCCACTGATGATAAGCTTGTGGTAGTGGGGTCCCACAAACTATGCCCCTTCACACCATCAGCATAGGCAAATAAGATATGCTTTCTGGATTTAGAATCCAAATTCGATCTTTCTTTGTCATTGTATATTATCTACACCTACTTCCAAATGTGTGTAACCGAGAATAATCCACCAGCTTGCCAGTCCACATATCAGAGTCATCAGATTAATCACTACTAGTGGAGAATGGTTGATAATATAACAGGCGGTCTTAACTGCTTCTGGCCCAAATGACTTGGCCAGACCCACAGTCCTCACCATAGCTCTTGTTTGATCCAACAAAGTTCTATTCATCCGCTCCACTCCATTTTGATGAGGTGTATAAGCCGTCTTAAATTACCTTTTGTTGTCCTCTTGTTGACAATATGTATCAAATTCATCACTGGTATATTCTTCTTCATTGTCAGTCCTCAAACACTTGATCATCTTTTCTGAGTCAAGTACAATCCGTGCTCTGAACACTTTAAAGACTTTGAAAACATCTGATGTCTTCTTGATTGTATACACCCAACATCTCCTAGAGTAATCATCAATGAACAAGACAAAGTATATCACTCCTCCTAGGGATACAACCGGTGCTTGCCAAACTTCAGAATGAATCAGCTCTAGAATATCGTTTTTTTAGGCAGTGGATGTGTGAATTCTTAATGTGCTTTAGGACTTGTTAATGATGATTATGGGGTGATTACAAGATTGTAATTATATATGGGTTTGAGATGAGATGTGTATGCGATGGGCATGAACTGGTAATATGTTACAGGGTGCATGTAATGAATTTAATTGAATTGTTTAAATTGGAATAGTTCAATTAAGACTTGTTTTAGGTAATTTAGAAAGCATGTATAATTTATCATTGTGGTGCATTTTGTGTGGTTAAATGCTTTAAAAACAAGTAATGCAAATTACTACATCATGCCATTTCTTTATATGCTACCGACTCTAAATACTTAACCTACCTTCCCAAACTCCCCCTTCATTTCCCCCATCACCCCCACTTCACCTAATTGCTCAAAAAAATTCTTCCCCAAAACCCCCACTCTCATCGCCTAAAAGAAGAAGGGAAAGGAGACTTGGTGGATCTTGTAATCCTTGAATCTTGCTAGGATTGAAGGTTAAGTGGTAAGGAAACTTAAATTAAGAAGTTCCTTGAATGTTTTGTAGAAGTTGAGTTAATAGATTTGGGGGAAAAAGGATGCTTTGAGTTTTGTTGGTTTATTTGTTTAGTTTTGAGAATTAGATGTCATTAATATGTATTGTGAAGTTTATGGTGTTGGTATTGATGAGTATTGGAATTTTGTTGTGTATTGTAGGATGAAGTGGGTGTAGTGTGTGAAAATGATGTTTTTCGCGATCGATCGCGAGTCATCGTGCTCGGGGACAGAATGTTTCTGCGATCGATCGCGAGCCTCCGCGATCGATTGGCTAGCTCCACGATCGACCGGCAGGGTCTTCACGATCCCGGGATGAAGAGTTTTGGTGCCAATTTCCAATGATGCTTCGCGATCGATCGCGAGTTTCAGGCGATCGATCGCGAGGCATAAAATATTGAAATTTTGATATTTTCTTGGGGATTTTGTGATGGAGCCTAATGTAACTTCTAATATTGAATTGTTGCAATTGTGTAGAGCCTTCCCAAGCGGCGGCACATCGCAGAGGATAGTTTCTGAGATATCCTACTTTTGGTGGAAAGGTACGTAGAGAGACTGTAAGGCCCCGATGATAATTAATCCAAATTAACGACGATTACACAAACCCAGATAATTAAAAGTATAGACTTTGAATTAAGGTGTTCCGGATTATTATGAGTCAAGCAACTAGTGGAACATGTTTTTAGTGCATGGGCATGTGTATGATCACATGGCACTTGGAGAATACATGCCACTAATTAATTTAACTCTTGTTTAATACATGATTTTGGTCTATTAATCTTGCAAAATAGTGAAGTATTGACACTTGGATTCCACAATACATCAAATATTTTTTTAAAAAATTATTACCCACCAAGTCTTGAAACCATTGGCCACTTCATTAAACATCCCCCATCTTCTCTCTCCTTCTACTCAACCATTTTTTCTCCACCTTCTCTCTATATTTCGAAATTTCCACCCTTTTTAGCTCCCAAATTCTTGTGAATTTGTGGATGCATGTTGCATGCAAATATAGATTTGCATAGGTATTGAAGAGAGGAGTAAGAACCCTCAAGCAATTTTGGAATTGGAGGTGTTTGTGGAGTTGAAGCTCTTGTAAAACTATGAAGGAGCTATGGTGATGGATTGTGCTTCAAATCTTGAAGATAATTGAAGGTATAACATTATTTTGAGTTTTATCAATTCGCATGTAGGATTAAGGGTCGGATTTTGATGCCTTGACATGAGAAATGTAGAGAAAACTTGTTGTCAGAATGTTCTGCAGATTTTAGTATACTTGTGGTCTAGTATTTTGGATTTTAAGTATAGATAAGCTTCGAATTGGAAGAAGGTTCCCCTAATAAGATTTGTAAAATTCTGTGTTTAGCTGTAATTTGCTCCCAAAATCAGCTAATTTGGAATTCAAATAAAAAAGTTATGATGATTTAACTATACTGTGCTCAAATCGAGTCTGCAACTGAACGCATGTCACATGTAGTGTGTTATTCGAATTTGTTGGAATAAATGGCTAAGAATTTGAAGTTTTACCTTATAATAAGCGTTTTAGTATTTGGTGTTAGATTGCATCTACAAATATCCTCACTCAATTCGGAGTTCATATGCAAACGTTATGCTAATTTTACCAACCAATATGCAATCTGGAAACAGGGTACTTACAAGTTTTTAGGCTGTAACGTGTTTCAAAGAATGTACCTCAAGATGAACTAATTAGCTTAAAGATCATAAGAGATGTATTGTATAATTTGGAGTTAGCTTGCATTAGAAACTGGCCTCACATGATTTGGAGTCCATATGAGTTAGTTATGCATTTTTCCTATCACAGCTCAATCTGTACAAACAGAGCATATTAGAATTCGATGAAATATGCTATGAATCGACCTCTAGACCTATGAATTAGCTAAAACGCATAAAATATGAAATGTAACTTGTTGAGTTGTTGAACGTTTTCCACTGATTTGCAATCATTTGGAGGTCTTATGAATTTATGGTGAATTTTATACTGAAACTGGTTGAACTAGTTTTTTGTAAATAGAGCAAGGGAAATTGTATGCCCAGATTGGGCTAATACTTAGACCCATTAAATGAATGATTTTGGGAAAGTGTTGAACATATGAAATGTCCCCATTTGAGTTATCTTTCAGGTAAAAATGGCCTTATGTCATTTGGTTTAGTGTTGAAAGACTTATGGATTTATTACTAGGTGTATGTCTGCTGAAATGCTAAAGTAATGAATTAAGACATAGCCTTGTTTAGTGTTTTGATAGATTTGGATGATTTGAATGATATTTGACCAGGTTGTCATATCCCGAGGTCAAACCTGAGGAAATCCAGAGCTTAAGAGTATTTTTGATAGCCTGGTGGATGTACGTAGAATGAGTTTTATCATGACGTCTGGCGAAGACGTGTAATAATGATATTGTATGATTTTACATGTCATTAATTGATTTATATGATTTCATTGTCACTATGTGATTCTTACGTGACTATATGACATGTTGAGATACATTGTAGTACATGATATGTGAATTACATGATATGTATTGATTTTCGCATGAGATTGCATGACATAATGAGTTGCATATGTCATATGATGCATACATGATTCATGGGCATATCTTATTGATCTATCCACTTCTTTGATATCCATGGTGATGACTAAGTTGATTTACTCTGAGTGTCAGGGACGACAGTCACGGCGATGACATGCAGTATAGGTAGTGACTATAGTCACGCGCGTTGCTACCGAAACTAGACACGAGGGATGACGACCACATCACATGATGATTCTCCTATTGCAAAGTGTGTGTGTTGTCACCCTCTGCTCGAGCTGATATTGATTGATGATACCTTCCTTTGGACTCCGATATTGGTATCTTGAGATTCTACTCTTTTATACCCATTCATACATCGCATTCATACATGGTATGCATTGCATGATACTTTGTCATTCTTGACATGA
The DNA here is from genome assembly GCA_907163345.1 of Haberlea rhodopensis. NCBI lineage: Eukaryota > Viridiplantae > Streptophyta > Magnoliopsida > Lamiales > Gesneriaceae > Haberlea > Haberlea rhodopensis. Next base: position 3,311,755 of record CAJQUN010000033.1, on the reverse strand, counting down.
TCTATTTATTTCTCGTACTGGGTTCTGACCCCCTTCGCGGGGGGCTGTCATGTCTTTGTTGTATGGGCATGACAGGTGGTACAGGTGGACGTACTGCGGATACTCGAGATGAAGCATCGATGAATACTGGAGCTCTTTGATAGCGAGCTCAGGTTTATGTTTTATGTTTTGAGTCCCAGTAATTATTAGAGTACTTTTTAATTACATTTTAAAATACCAGGGTACGCCCCGAGTATCTGTATTTTACTTATCCTATTACTGGTTGGTATTATATACTTGCTTATGTGATGAGCAACATGTTGAATTGGGAAATTGGAATTACATATTTTCAGTATCATTATATATGTATCACCGAAAAGCAAAAAAATTTAGGGCCATTTGATAAGACATTTGAAATAAATCTTCCGTTGTTACGTAAATTAATCATTATGTGATAATTGAACACCACATTAGGATCGGGCCCTCACAGAGACGTACGAGCATCGACTGTAAAAATGTATATTTAATATTGAATGATGCATTGTGATGCATGCATGAATGCTTTGTGTATGATATGAGTCGTTGTTATATCGAGTGATGATTATACTGCTTGCAGCTGTCATATCGAATGCTTTGAGTATGATGGAATAGAATGCATGTCTGTTATATCGTAGCGATGGAACGTAATACTTGCCACTAATATGTTGAAGCGAGGATGATGCCGATGTCTTATTGAAGCAAGGGGTATTACAAATGTCGCCGATATGTCGAAGCGAGGGGTATTATAAATCTTGGTGTTATATCGAAGCGAGGGGTATTAAAATGCCACTGTTATAACAAGACAGTGAATGTGGTGATTTGCTATGATTGGATGGAATTATGTCATGACATTTAAAATAAAATTTATTATAATCTGATGATTATAGATATGAGTTGTGGAACATGGGGAGAGCATATTAAATGCATTGAATACATGAAGTATTTTAATATTAAGTATTTATGCATTATATCTTATGATTATATTATTGTGAATATGAATTGTTATATGCTCATGTGTTGTGGGTTGTTCCTGTAGGAGATTTTGGCAAGGATAGCTAAGGCAAGAGTTGACGTAGTGAGCTGTGTGAGTAATAGAGCTATCGGTCTAGAAGATCAAGAATTATGTATAGTCTCTACAAATAAGTAGTGTAAATCTATTAGTGTTTACATTCATTTTTGTTGGGAATGCAATGATTTTGTAAGATGGGATTTTATTTTTGTACGATAGCCCTCAAAGCTCAATACCTCAATATAAACCCTTTGACTCTGATGAATGAATAACTCTTTTATGCTCTTAAATCCCATTTAAGGTAGTGAGGCCTTACATTAGTGGTATCAGAGCAGTGGTTAGAAAACCAGGGTTGAGCAAAGGGTAGAATTAGCGAACATACTTGATAAATGTTCGCTTATGAGCTAGTTCATGCATTTTGTGCATATTTGAGTATACACGAGTTATAGTAACATGCTTGAGGATATTGATATTCATGTGATGATGACTAACGGGAATTGTATTGCATGAATTGATTTTCGATTATTATTATTAATCATTGTGTTATAGCATGGCAGCCAGAAACTCGTGAGCTGGGCAAATAGAGTATTTAATGTGTTGATATGGTCGGTCATTGCTGATAATTCTAAAATCCAAAGAGTATAAAGACTTCTCTTTAAGAAAATCTTGTTGTGTAGTGACTTGGCTTCATACAAGGTCACTAGAGTATCCCAAATTTCTTTATATTTTTCTATTCAACGATACTTGACAATACTCCATATGCTAAAGCCAGATGCAGATTGGCAATAACATTATTATTCATCTCATTCCACGTTTCATCATCTGTGATATTCGTCGGTCTATCTCCAATAGTCGCCAAGCAAACGATCATTTCGTAAAACTGCTTGCATTTTCATTTTCCACAATATAAAGTTGCTTTCGTTGAATTTTCTATCTTGAATTTTGCTGTCATTCTGACAACAATAAAAGTGTCTCAATAAAAAATAATCTCAAATTATCTTTTTATGATGTGTAAGATCAGAGCTGGTCAAATATAATATTTAGTGTGTAGATATGGTCAGTCATTGCTGATGATTCTGACATCCGAAGAGTATAAAGCCTTCTATTTAAGAAAATCATGTTGTGTAGTGACTTGGCGTCATACAAGTCACTAGAGTATCCCAAATTTCTTTTGCATTTTTCTTTTCAACGATAATTGACAACACTCCATCTGCTAAAGCCATATGCAAATTGGCAATAACAATACTATTCATCTCATTCCATGTTTCATCATCTGTGATATTCATCGGTCTATCTCCAATAGCCGCCAAGCAACGATCATTTCGTAAACAGTTTACGTTCTCATTTCAATAATATAAAGTTGCTTCCGTTGAATTTTTCTATCTAAATCTTGTCGCTATTCTGACAACAATAAAATTGTCTCAATAAAAAATATCTCAAATTATCTTTTTTGATGTGGAAGGTCAGTTTAATCTGCAACCTTAAAGTATACTTAGATTTTTTTTTAAGGTTTTAAAGTGAGACTCTGATACCACTTGTTGACTCAGGTGCGACAACATGATATAGAAAATAAAAAAATGAAGGATAAAAATGGACACCACGATTTACATGGAAAACCCCCAAAAATTATTAGGATAAAAACCATGTGCTAAATGAAAAGATTTCAGTATAATATTTTGTGGGTTACAACCTCTCGCTATCTTTCAAAGAGAACTACACTATCAATATATGAGAAAACTACATCATAAATATTATAGAAATACACATTGAAGTGTATAGATATGAGAGAACACTCTGAGATTTGATAATTGAAATAAAACCAAGAGAGCTATATTTATAGGGTTGAAACGCGTTTAAAATACGTTTTCATTTAATACTTCTCAACTCCAGTTGCTCAACCACTTTCAACTCAACCACCACATTAAAGTTTGACAACACATTTCTAACAAGATTCGCGTGATATTTGGGCGATGGTTTTTTTTTTTTTTTTTTTGGTTTAACAAGGTATTCAGGCTTGCTCCTGACTAATCCTTGGGTGACGCCCCGATCCCTCAAGATCACCACCAGGTAAATCAAAGAATGTGCATGGATGATAGGTATCTGATAGAGCGGACCCCCACACAGCATTCGAACCTTCGACGTCGGAGGATTTCTCCCCACATCACCTCAGCCCTTACGAATCCATCTATGCCCCTGGACGCGATGGTTTTTATCTTGGACAACAACCACCACCAAAGCCCAAATCCAAAAACTATTACATTAGTGATCCCATTGGGAGATTAGCTTTTATCTAATAACAAATCGTAATCCTTTTTTTTAATACCATTACCAAAATAATCTAAATGAATTTCCAAATCAATTGAGTTTGATATCCCGATAAGAGGTCAGTACGGCCTCGACCCTTACTCCCGGGTATAACCCGACCATACTTCTTCGTTTACATAAAGTGCTCAGTTCGGGAGATATTTTCATGCCCCGGAGGAACATACCCTCATGAACTCTGCTCGGTGAACAAACTCGTAACTCCAGCCCGGGAGTTATCCTCGTGTCCTCAGCTCAACATGTGTATTCAACCCTACTTGATCAAACTAATCCATCTCAGGTTGTGTTCGCAGGAATCTTTCATTGTGATCAGGACGGCGATCGGGCTGGTGTCCCGACTTTAAGCAATCCCCCTAGTTTCTTCTTCGGCGTTGGCTAGGAGATACCTTTGGCACTAGGGTGTTCCCTCATCCGAGCTGTCTGTAACGAAATCTTATTCCCAACAGAGAACCACCCATGAATGGACCAATCAGAGAATGACTAACGTCAAATATCTTCTAGTACTATCAAGATCTCGCAGGTGGTGCGTCGTATGAGGTGTACAGTATTTGTCGATGGTCCCCACCCTCTGAGACACCGACACCCAGTGGAGTGCCCGTGATACTATCCCAAGGCCCCCGCCGCCCGTAGCAGGTTGTTCTTCTCTCACTCTCTTAGTATATATGTGGGGTATCGGGTTTGAAAGGGAGGTAGACTCCTCGTCATTTTCTCTGCAAAAAAGTTTTTATTCCCTATCATATATCCTGACTTGATCGTCGGAGGGGCCCGCCGGAGAACCCTCGCTGGCTCCCTTCTAACCTTTTTTTCTTTCAGGACAGCTTATCTCCGGAAGGGGAGGAGCTATTGTTAGCCGAGGAAGACACCCTACCAAAATGCGAGGTAACAATTGGAGCCGTATGTGGGAACTAGAGTATAAGGTGTTGATAAAAATGGTAAACAAGCGGAGAACGAACCTGGAGATGAACAATGAACACCGGGCATCATCGGTCAACGGAAGAGAGCCACCACCTTGGACAGGCACGACGGTGGGAGCCCTAACGTTTGAGCAACTCACGCGCCTTATCTCAGTAACAGTAGAGAAAGCCATGAAGCGATCTATGGATCATTCTGAAAGCGGCCGGGAGAAAGCATTCGAGAAAACGAACGACCCTAGCATGTAGCCACATCTCACCCACCAGCCACCGGAGGTCCTAACCTCGAGGTTGAAGTGGAAGAGCTGAGAGAGGAGGTAAGAGAGATGAAGAAGGGGATCTGGGAGCAGCGCGCCCCGAAGAAGGGCACTCCTTTCTCCCAGGAAATAGTATGGGAGGAGCTCCCAAACAACTTTCGACCCCGAATGCTGGGGAGTATGACGGAAGCATGGATCCGGAGGAACACCTGGGCAGATTTGAGAATGCTGCCATGTTACATTGCTACTCGGATCGTCTGAAATGCAAAGTTTTCCTCATCACCTTGGTGAGTCAGCCCAACAATGGTTTAATCAACTTGAACCTTCTTCCATAACCTCCTTCTCAGAGTTCAGCTCGCTTTTCCTGCACCGGTTCACCAGTAGTAAGCGGTACAAGAAGACCTCATTATGTCTGTTTGAGATGAGACTTGTAGATAGCGAGCCCCTTAGAGAGTATATTCGGCGCTTTAATGTCGCTAGCCTGTAGGTGCCTGCTTGCCCATCATAAATTTTGATCAGCGCATTCACCAAGGGCCTGAGGGCAGGGGAGTTTTTCCAGTCCTTGGTCAAGAGACCCCATCACGTATGATGATTTACTAATGCGAGCTGAGAAGTATATCAACGTTGAGGAAGCTCAGGGAATGAGAAGAAATGAAGGTGCGAAAGTTGGTGACAAGCAGTTTAGGCCTGCGGAGAAAGGCCCGCGGAAGACGTAAGACTCGGGCACCTCTAAAGATCGCTAAGGAGGAGACAGTCCGGATTTGCAAAGAGAAAACCACCTCAAAAATCACCTCAAACCGGGGATGGCCTGAGCAAGGTGTCCGCGGAGAAATACTATGATTTCCATCAAGGGCCTGTGCACGACACACAAGAGTGCCGTCAGTTGGATCGAGAACTCGAGCCAACCCCGCAAAATGGTCCCCAGTTCAGGAAGACAGAGCCTCGGCCGAGCGCACCTTCCGGGAACCTTTCACGGGGAAAGGGCCGAGGTGCTTATCGAGGAAGGGATGGAGATGGACGTGCTAATTTTTGTGCCCCTTTCCAAGGTCGGGGACGAGGCCGTGGACCGATAAGGAGGCCAGAAGAGTATGATCCACTTGGGAACAACTCTCCACCCCGAGGTTTTATCTACATGATCTCCGGGGGAGCTACTGATGGTGATTCCAACATAGCCCGGAAAGCTATGAGCAGGAGAGAAATGCTGAGCATAGGAAGGGCTGTCAATATCGAGGAGGAGGTGGTGATTAGCTTCGGTCCCAGAGATGTGGAAGGTGTGCAAACGCCTCATAATGATGCCCTCGTGATAAGGGCAATTGTCGCAAACTACGAGGTCGGAAGAGTCTTCGTGGACTCGGGGAGCTCCGGAAATGTGTTATTCCATGAGGCCTTCCAGCAGATGGAGTTAGGTGAGTATCATCTTGAGAAAATCTCTACTCCTCTTTTTGGTTTTGCAGGACATACAGTGCACTCTCTAGGGCAGATCACCCTACCCCTATCCATGGGTGTGGAGGAGGGCAGAAAGACTCGGTTGACCTCTTTCATCATCGTGGAGGCCCCGTCCTCCTATAACATCATTTTAGGAAGGCCGACAATGAACGAGTTCAGGGCTATAATGTCTACCTTCCACCAAAAAATCAAATTCCCACTTGGGAAGAAGGTAGGGGAAGTAAAGGGGGACCAGTCGTCATCAAAGAGATGTTACACTGACACAGTAAGGGTAGAAGTAAAGAGGTCAAGACATGGAGGCGACTGTGATCAGGGGGATCGAGGGGTTCACCTCGTACAGAAAGCCCAAGGAGTAAAAGAGGTACAGGCATTGTTGGAAGGAGAGGACGAGGTTATCCTGGTCCCGGGTCATCCTGAGAAAACAACAGGGTGGCCTCGTAAGCGCGAATCTGAAGCAAGATCTGCTGAGGTGCCTGTCAAAGCATGCTGGCGTGTTATCGTGGTCTTCAGTCGAGTTGACTGGGATTTGCCCCGAAGTTGCGCACCACAAACCGAGTGTCGATCAGTAACCAAGCAGAAAATGAGACATTTCAGACTGAAAAAAGACAAGGTTATAAGCAAGGAAGTCCAAACCTTGTTAGAAGCTGGGCAGGGAAGTGTGGTTTCCAACCTGGCTCTCCAGCGTAGTCTTAGTGCCGAAGTCATCCGGAAAATGGAGGATGTGCATTGACTTCAGAGATCTGAACAAAGCCTGCCCCAAAGATTGTTACCTTTTGCCCCGCATTGATCAGCTTGTGGACTCCACATCGAGGTATGAGTTATTTTGCTTTATGGATGCTTATCAAGGGTATCACCAGATCCCTTGGCCAAGGAGGATAGGGACAAAGTCAGTTTCATCACCTCAGAGGGAACATGCTGCTACGTAGTCATCCGTTTCGACCTTAAAAACGCCGGGGCTACGTATCAAAGACTGATGGATAAGGTTCGAAGGGCAGGGCGGAATATTGAGGTATATGTCGATGATATACTAGTGAAATCAAGGAGCAAGTCGGATCTCATACCTGACTTGGAGGAAACATTTGTTACCCTAAAAAAGTTCAGGCTGAAATTGAATCCTGCTAAATGTGTGTTCGGGGTAAAGAGTCAGAAGTTTTTGGGTTTCATGGTGACAGACAGAGGAATTGAGTTCAATCCAGAAAAGTTCAGAGCAGTACAAGACATGGCTTCCCCTAAAATCATAAAGGAGGTTTAAAAATTGACAGGTCGAATTGCTTCTTTAGCACGGTTTGTTTCCAGGTCAGCGCATGGGAGTTGTCCTTTCTTCCAGGTACTAAGGAAAGCTAAGAAATTCGAGTGGAATGAAGAATGTGAGAAGGTGGTTGCTTTTATTTTAAACAATTAATTCCAGTCTAGCGATTTATACCGCAAGTGCACGGTGTCAAGTTTTAGTATAGTGATATAAAAGAAAGGATGTCGAACCCACAGAGACTAACGTATAAGTACCAAATAAAATTAGCAAAATTATATTTAACCTACGAAAAAGATGATTAATTATCTAATTAAACTAAAAACTTGAAAACTCAAAAATAAAACAACTCCTTTGAAGATGCGAAGGAATTCCGCTCAAGAAATTTATCAAGATGTTGGTTCAAATGTGTTGTCTTCAATGATTTGTTTGCAAAAACAATTACTAATCAATCAATTCTTAAGGTGACGGATTTCCTAATATAATCAATACACTTTCTCAAGCTGTATTGAAACTAATATTAAATTGACACAAGTAACTCTCGTTCACTTAAACCAATTTTAATATCGAATAAATCTCGATGAAAACCGTTATCTTTAAATCTCTCAATTCAAAGTGATCACGTATGTGATTTAATCTCTCGATCTATATCTTAACATACAGCACGAATTATTATAGCGTATTATAATTTCATCTCTCGATCTCAATTATAATTCACCAATTCAATCAAAGTTAGCTAGGCTTTGATAGCATTAAGGTTATAATTCAGGCACATAAGAATTAACTCACTCAAGCACAACCAAATCAATGATTCAAGCACAAAATGCCCTAAACTTGATAAAATAAACTTAATTAAATTCAAATCAAATTAACAAGATGTTTAATCGATTCTCAACCTCAAAAATATCAAATAAATCTGAAAATCAAATTAACTAGAGTTTAGAAATACGATAACGTAGGAGCGAATCTGTGTGTCGACGATACTTCTTATCTTGCTTCCTTCCTTGCACTTCAAAGGATTTCTCTAACCTCGGATTGTTCTTCGAAGATGATAGGCGGCTGAAAATATCTTATTGGGTCTGATTATACTATGAATAATGGCCTCAAATTTCGTGCCCTACTTCCCTAATTTATAGATGAGGGGGTGTATGGAAGAGTTTCCAAAAATCAAACCAAATAAAGTCTTTAATTTTCTGAAAATTTTGCGTCTCGATCGATCGGTGCATATGTCTCGATCGATCGAGAATCTTCAACTCCCGTTCCTGACTTTCTCTGCCTCTCTCGATCGATCGAGGGTAAGCTTCCGATCTATCGAGCTTTCTTCACTTTTTCTTGCCAAATCTTTGCCATGCTCGATCGATCGAGGGTAAGTTTCCGATCGATCGAGCTCTGCTTTTCTTTGTTGGCCAAAACTTCTGCCTCCTTCGATCGATCGCCTTCCATGTTCGATCGATCGGTCATGCCAGAATTCAATTTCTTCATTTCTTGCCTCGGTTTGATCCGTTTTCTGCCTTTTAGCTCAATTCTTCCATTTTCCACCTAGATTCCTGAAACAATCAAATAAATACCAAAAAGCATAACATCTTTCAGTAATCTACACGAAAATATATATAAATCAAAGGACAAATACACGTAATAATCAACCCTATCAACTCCCTCAAACATAGATTTGATCGTCCTCGAGCAAACATTAGGATCAAAATGCAAAGTTCATCATCAATACTTTGAACGAATTAACTTAGCAACTCAAACGTAAAAGCTCAGAAATCTCTCAAACACTTCAACCATAAGTCAATCCAAAAATCAACAAGAAGTGTTTTCTCCTAAGCCAAGCAATATATCGCAAGATCGGAACGTGCGTGTGTGTTCATGTCAATCTTGAGTTTCATATATACTTTTAGGTACCGTTTGGTTTGAAGGATGAGATAAGTAATCAAAAGATTAAAATGTATGAAATGATTGTAAAAATAATGTGTGATAAGTTATATGATGTTTGGTTTGAGGATAAGATGGTTGATAAAATTTAGTATTTGGTATAATGACTAAAATGTCCTTAGTATTATAATAATAATAAATCATAATATTAATAATATATAATAACTATTATTATTCTTATTATATAATTACAATAAAATAATAATAATATTTATTATTATTATATTATAAAATCGTATTAATAAAAATAAATTATAATATATATATATATGTAGATTATTATTACGGTAAGAATTATTTTTTATTCTTATTATATAATTATAGTAAAATAATAATCATAATAATAATTATTATTATATTACAAATAGTAATAATAAAAATAAATAATAAAAATAAATAATATGTATATATATAGTAATAATAATTATTATTATATTATTATGTATAAATTATTATATATACGTATATGTTATTATTTTATAAAAAATATTATTATTTATAAAATCGTATTAATAAACTTATAATAGTATATGTTATTATTTTATAAAAATATTATTATTATATTATAAAATCATATTAATAAATTATAATAATAATAATATATATATGTAGATTATTATTATGGTAAGAAAATAATTATTCTTATTATATAATTCTAATAATAAAAATATATAATATGTATATATATAGTAATAATAATTATAATTATATTATTATGTATAAATTATTATATATATGTGTGATGACCAGGGATTATAGGTGTTAATCCCGTAGTGTTAATAATCCCTAAAGTGGTTTTACGTGGCGATTTGGAATTTAATCGAGGTGTTGGGCCTTCTGGGCTCGTTTATTTGGGCAGTTGGGATCGTTGGATCCAGAGGTTGAGATTGTATTCACATTACGGTGTAAAACCTAAGAGTTGGGTTTTTGATGTGTCTCGGAATCTCGGGTGCTATGTGAGCACCGGTAGAGGGTTTTGGAGTTAGAGAGAGAGTTTTTGAAAACAGATGATTTTTAAAGGAATCATGATGTATTGGTGGGGCTATTATTTTTTCGGGGTATTTTTGCTATAAATAGCAGTTGAACCCGAAATTTTAAGGAAATTATCATTTCAGCCCAATTTCTTTCTCCTCCCTCTCTCCAGCGCGATTTCCCTCTGCTACAGCACCCCCGCCGCTTCAAACGCTTCGCCCGCCGCCGTCCCGCCGCCGATCGGCGCGTGCGACCTACCCACGGCTTCGTCTCGTCCAGGCGCTCCTTTCCCCTCCGTCAATTCGAAGTTTCGTCGCGTCTTGGAGTCGGATTTTGCTGGTAAGCGTCGATCCCCAATTTCTAGGGTTCTTCGTTTTTCGTTCGATTTTCTTCCAATTTTCGTATGGATAGCCTCCCTTACCCCTTTTGCATCCCTCTCATGTTATTCCCTACTAAATTCGGTGGTTTTGGTTCGAAATTATTTTCGAAAATTGGTAGGGTTTGGTTCGAATTTTGGGGGTTTTTGGCAGGGGTGTTAATTCGTGCAATGGATCGATTATTGCATGTTTTAGGTGTATTATGATGCTTGATTGAGATCGAATTGAGAAGCTATGGTTCGAATTTGAAGAATTGTTAGGGTTCGAATTTAAAGGCTTGTTTGGGTTCGATTTTAAGGGGGTTGAGTTCGAAAATTTGGGGGTTTTTGTCAAGGGATGTTGATTCTTGCTTGGATAGCTTAATTGACATTTTAGATAAATTATGGTATTTAATTGGGTTCGAAATTGTGAGATTAGGGTTCGATTTTTGTAGGGCATTCTTGAACAAATTTCGATATTGTCTCATTTATTTCCTTCCCTGCATGTACCCTGCCCCGGGTCTTTTAAGAGGATAATTGTCGTGTGTTGACAATATTTTGAGGGATATGGGTGTGCTTGAGCATGGGTTGCATGTTCGTAATTAATTGTGAATTATTTATCGTGTTAGCACATCATTCCTCGGGGCATGGAACTCGAGCAAGGTTTGGCTCGGACTTCGGTAATTTAAGGTACGTGCGACGTACGAGCATTACTATATATATGTGAAATGCATAAGGTGTTTTTGATTGCATTGAATGTTTTGCGTATGGTTATACATATATGTTGATATGGCCAAGGAATGACCCAAATCTTGATATCGCAGCTTGTAGCGTGCGTGACACTAGAGTAGGATGACTCTTACATGATATAAGGGGTACTGGGTTTATATGACTATATTATGAGACATTTGAGATGTCTAGGTTTGTAGAATCATGTATTCTTCGTGAGACATTGAGATGTCTAGGTTCGTAGAATCATGTATTCATTATGAGACATTTGAGATGTCTAGGTATAATGGAAAGCGAGATTATGAAATCAATATTAGATATTGATATATCTATATTTGCATGTATATGAACTTGGAATCATTCATTATTGATATTTGAGAATCAGGCATGCGATGTGTAAATCAATGTGTTGGTTTACTGATTTATGAGGTTTGATGAGTTTGATTATTGTGAGAACAGGGACAGTACACGGAATCCCGGATGAGGTTGCCATCCAGGGAGTATCATTTAAATTCATTAGCATTTACCTTTGTTGTAAATTATGAATTTCATTATTATGATTATGGGATTTTGTGTATTGGTATGCTCACCCCGTTGGGGGCTGTCTCTGTTGGGACAGGTGGACAGGTACATCGATGGCTATGGAGCTGAGCTCGAGCTGTTGATTTGAGGTACTCCCAGGATCGTGGTACCAGGGCTTGATGGAGCACGGTATCGTATAGAGTACCTATATATACACCTGAGGATTTATACATATTCATGATGCTCGCATGTGAGCACGATTATACTTGTATATGGATTGTATATAAAGGCATGAGCCTATCTCTCTTTCATTTAAGGTTGCATGCAATTAGAGGTTGAATTGCTAGAATGATATGAGAGTCATTGGTGTATTATGTGTGGTGTCTTCCCTGGCTGGGAATTTACTTGTATTGCTGCTTTCTGTTGAGTATTATGCTTTCCCTGGCCGGGAATTTTGTTATGTGTTGTACTCCTTTTTTTTGGGATAGCTCTATTTATGGGGAGACTCTGCCCAAATTTTTATAAAAGTTTACAATGTGAAAAGTGGCACCAAGGGGTTGGTAAAGGGCAAACATATGAGTCTTTTATTGTCAGGATGATGATCTTATAACATTGAGTATTACAGGAAATTTTGTAATTGACAGGCAATGATTAAGTATCATCAGAGCTTCCCGATTGACATTTTATAGAAAGCATGTACCACACATAGTGGTTAATACACTAATCAAGGTTTAAGGGCTTGGGGTCCTTACATTAGTGGTATCAGAGCAGTGGTTGCTCATTGGGGCTGTTAAGGGCCTAGGAAGTTATTGATAGCACATATTTATGCATGATGGCATCAATGTTGTATGACATAACAAATTGTTTATGTGCTATTATGATATGAAAAGTGGTATTGCTAACCATTGTGGTTGCAGGAATCGTGTGGAACACGATAGGATGGCATTAATAGGGATATTTCCGAGGTAACATGTACTTTATGTTGTCTTGTTGACACATGATGAATGCAAAGTGGTGCATTAAGGTTATGATATATGTTATTGTGCATTGTTTTTGCATATGCATGTTGTGAAATATAAGAGGTGTATTTCTTGAGTCAAAGTTATCTTAGTAAGGATTTTAATGGCTTATGCTAAAGTCCATTGCATGGAGTAGCAACGCTAAAGTCCATTGGAAGCGATGAAGAATCCCGCTTACATGGAGTAGCAACGCTAAAGTCCATTGCATGGAGTAGCAACGCTAAAGTCCATATGAAGCGATGAAGAATCCCGCTTATATGGAGTAGCAACGCTAAAGTCCATTGGAAGCGATGAAGAGTCCCGCTTACATGGAGTAGCAACGCTAAAGTCCATTGGAAGCGATGAAGAGTCCCGCTTACATGGAGTAGCAAGAAGCATTAAAATGTACTAATGATAAGGGCTCAAGATGAAATATGGATTTAAAGAGGAAGGATGTCATGACATTTATTTATGAAACCATACATTCTTATAATGCGTTTTTATTATGTATTGAATGTTGATGCATAGCGTATATGGCTATTGTTGTTAACCCTGATGGTTGCAGGTTACAGGAAATAAGGAATACGAAAAGGAATGATGATTATACATATGCACGGGCATCCCAAGGGCAACATGTATTATGTGGTTAGTCATTTAACACAAGGTAAATCAAGGTATGCATAAGATAGTGCATTATGATATGATACATGTTGATACGCATCGTTTTGCATATGTATATTGTGAAATATAAAGTGAGGATTTCAATGCTTACACTAAGGTCCATATGAAGCGAGGAAGGATTCCGCTTATATGGAGTAGTGAGAAGCATTGAAATGCACTGATATTTCACGAGTCCAGGTTATCCTAGTGAGGATTTCAATGCTTGCACTAAGGTCCATATGAAGCGAGGAAGGATTCCGCTTATATGGAGTAGTGAGAAGCATTGAAATACACTACTGATAAGTGACTCAATTCGAGGTGTATTTATAGCGATGGTTCATTCCGCTATATCTATTGGCGATGGTTCATTCCGCCAGGTGTATTTATAGCGATGGTTCATTCCGCTATATCTATTGGCGATGGTTCATTCCGCCAGGTGTATTTATAGCGATGGTTCATTCCGCTATATCTATTGGCGATGGTTCATTCCGCCAGGTGTATTTATAGCGACGGTTCATTCCGCTATATTGATTGGCGATGGTTCATTCCGCCAGGTGTATTGATAGCGATGCCTCTTTCCGCTACTATGTGGACGATGATTCATACTCAGGTGTATAGCGAGGTTTCATGCCACTTATTATATGACGAGGTGTCATGCCGTCGATTCTATAGCGAGGGATTTTGCCGCTATGTACTCAGCACAGGATTTTGCAGCCTTCGAGCGATGGGTGCTGATTACGCACTATTATTGAGCGACGGAGACAGGTATGACGCTATATTGCTAGCGATGAGGTATGAGATATTGCTATTTTATTAGCTTTATTGTAGCTGGCATGCATTGATATACATGTTTTATTATGCCTATTTTACTAGCATGTTAGTGGATGACATACGCTGATGTACATGTATCGTCACTAGTTGGCAATGTTTTAGATGCCATGAGTTGGCATGTGTCGTCACAGGATGACGATGACGATGGTGTAGGAGATGTCTTATTAGACATGCATCATCGTTACGATGATCGATGCGTTGAGTATACGTATTCAGTGGTATGCCTTGGGTGCCAGTACCGAGCATAAGGTGGCGTGTGCGACACCGATTGACGTGACCCTTATACCGAGCGGGTTGCTCGAGGAATGGTTGGATGCGCTGTACATGTGATTGCACCGCAGCTTATGTTTGGGGGTAATCATTTTACGAGTGGTGATACCCTTGAGGTATGCTCGTTGGAATGGCTTTTGGCCATGTGATTTGACGACAGGAGTAATCATGGAGGAAATTACTCGCTTTCTGTCGATGTGACATGTGGTAGACATGATCACACCACCCTTGAGGGTGTAGGATGGGTCCTAAGGGAGTAGGATCAGGTTATGTTAAGTACATAAGGACATTGGAGTGTCCAGGGTGTATCGGCATTGAGGAATGTTGGATAAAGACCCGCTACTCTATTGAGTTTCTTCCCATAGTATGTTATACCATGTGGAAACGTCCGTCTTGTTGGTAGGTTTGAGGTGAACCTAGAGAGGCAGCGACTGGTTTGTCTGCCGTGTGGGTGCAGCACCATGAGGGGCTTGCTAGAGCCGTTATACTGCTCGTTGGAACCAAGTTTGACAAATCGTAAGGTGATGCGATGTGGATTGTGGTGGACTCTAGTAGTCACCATGTCATTGAGGTTGAGGCTGAGGTTGTGCATGCCTCACTGAAACGTGTATACGTTTATGTTTAATCTTGGAGACTTGTCTGGGACAGCTCAGGATGTTGGAGTACCAACAAGAGAGTCATCAGGTTGTTATTGACTCAATCTAAAGGAACCCGTGTATTGGGATACAATGGGTGTTATTGTATCCAGTTTTTCCGAACGATGGTTCGAGACTTGTGGATCTCGAGTTCGATGGCGTTTCCCTTGCGAGGAAGGAGGTAGTATTATACCTATTTGGGAATCTTTGAAAGATTCGGTAAGTTGGTGCAAGTGGTGTTGATTTGGGAATCACACCGTGTATTGTTAATCGTCGATTATCATCCTCCACTGAGTAAGGAATGACTCAGAATTGACGGTTGTGTTTGGGGCTTAGGGGTAGGTTGTAGATACCCGAGCCGAGTGCATTGAGTATGCATCCGATGTCAGTGCTTAGGCAGGTATACCGATGAGTATACGGATGCCAGTTGTTGTTTTCCTTCCTGTCGAGCATAGAGTTATGCTATTTTAGGATGGTTAAATCTCTGATGTGAGATATGGAACACCTTGAGATTGGGAATCTCCATGGCACGATGATTATGAGGGATAATCATGAAGTTAGTTGACTCCCTTGAAGAGGGATTTTCTTGTGAGGGTTAAGGTATTTCCCTTGTTGATGTTTTCCTTCGAGTTATGCGACAGCCTTCCCAAGTTTGGATTGTTAAATCCGAGGATTTTCAAGGGACGGCAGGATTTTGGAGTGGTTGAGTGTCGCTGACGACACAAGCGTTGAGGATGCAATGGGTTTATTGCATGCCCCTTAAGAATTTTAAACTCTGCGGAGTCTCGGTTGTTATTTATGATCAGGACGTGATTCTTGGAACATCCGGAGGTGGACATCTTGTGAGATGTCTTTTGTTTGAATTTGTGGCCGTGAGTTGCCCAAATTAAGTTGCAATGAGGCGACTACTCCTTCGATGGAGGAAGTTTGAAAGCGGAAACCAGGTTTGGTATGTGTACACCGTGGTTGTACTAGTGTTTCCCTCGTAACGATGTATGTTAGACATCGTGAGTCTTGGTAAAGATGTCATTGGATGATATCTACGATAGAATCAGGAGCGATTCGAATCCTTACAGTTTCAGTTGACTAACTGCTTTTGGATTATTAGCGTTGAGTTGTACTGACGCTCTTTGACGTTATGATGGATTTGGAAGTCTATTCCACTCCAGAGATTGACACGAGGTCAACGTTCTTACGGTTGAGGTGTCATTCAGGACGTGTTCGTACTGTAGTATTAGATCGAAGGATGACTGTCCGATCTACAGTCGTATGTATTGGTTGTTTTGCAGTCATGAGGCTGACTTTTGGGATGACTCGCATCGAGGTACGTTTCGCCTCTTGGGTGATATGTTGGTTTTGGTATGTCGCTCTGTTTCAGAGTTTGATGAGAGGTAAGTATCCTCGCGTTTATTAATACGATTCTGATATGGTCAGGAATCGAGGTTATGGCTTCATGTAGTTGTGTAGCCTGGGTGTTACGTGATACACCAGTGCTAATTTCGAGGACGAAATTCTTTTAGTGGGGGATATTGTGATGACCAGGGATTATAGGTGTTAATCCCGTAGTGTTAATAATCCCTAAAGTGGTTTTACGTGGCGATTTGGAATTTAATCGAGGTGTTGGGCCTTCTGGGCTCGTTTATTTGGGCAATTGGGATCGTTGGATCCAGAGGTTGAGATTGTATTCACATTACGGTGTAAAACCTAAGAGTTGGGTTTTTGATGTGTCTCGGAATCTCGGGTGCTATGTGAGCACCGGTAGAGGGTTTTGGAGTTAGAGAGAGAGTTTTTGAAAACAGATGATTTTTAAGGAATCATGATGTATTGGTGGGGCTATTATTTTTTCGGGGTATTTTTGCTATAAATAGCAGTCGAACCCGAAATTTTAAGGAAATTATCATTTCAGCCCAATTTCTTTCTCCTCCCTCTCTCCAGCGCGATTTCCCTCTGCTACAGCACCCCCGCCGCTTCAAACGCTTCGCCCGCCGCCGTCCCGCCGCCGATCGGCGCGTGCGACCTACCCACGGCTTCGTCTCGTCCAGGCGCTCCTTTCCCCTCCGTCAATTCGAAGTTTCGTCGCGTCTTGGAGTCGGATTTTGCTGGTAAGCGTCGATCCCCAATTTCTAGGGTTCTTCGTTTTTCGTTCGATTTTCTTCCAATTTTCGTATGGATAGCCTCCCTTACCCCTTTTGCATCCCTCTCATGTTATTCCCTACTAAATTCGGTGGTTTTGGTTCGAAATTATTTTCGAAAATTGGTAGGGTTTGGTTCGAATTTTGGGGGTTTTTGGCAGGGGTGTTAATTCGTGCAATGGATCGATTATTGCATGTTTTAGGTGTATTATGATGCTTGATTGAGATCGAATTGAGAAGCTATGGTTCGAATTTGAAGAATTGTTAGGGTTCGAATTTAAAGGCTTGTTTGGGTTCGATTTTAAGGGGGTTGAGTTCGAAAATTTGGGGGTTTTTGTCAAGGGATGTTGATTCTTGCTTGGATAGCTTAATTGACATTTTAGATAAATTATGGTATTTAATTGGGTTCGAAATTGTGAGATTAGGGTTCGATTTTTGTAGGGCATTCTTGAACAAATTTCGATATTGTCTCATTTATTTCCTTCCCTGCATGTACCCTGCCCCGGGTCTTTTAAGAGGATAATTGTCGTGTGTTGACAATATTTTGAGGGATATGGGTGTGCTTGAGCATGGGTTGCATGTTCGTAATTAATTGTGAATTATTTATCGTGTTAGCACATCATTCCTCGGGGCATGGAACTCGAGCAAGGTTTGGCTCGGACTTCGGTAATTTAAGGTACGTGCGACGTACGAGCATTACTATATATATGTGAAATGCATAAGGTGTTTTTGATTGCATTGAATGTTTTGCGTATGGTTATACATATATGTTGATATGGCCAAGGAATGACCCAAATCTTGATATCGCAGCTTGTAGCGTGCGTGACACTAGAGTAGGATGACTCTTACATGATATAAGGGGTACTGGGTTTATATGACTATATTATGAGACATTTGAGATGTCTAGGTTTGTAGAATCATGTATTCTTCGTGAGACATTGAGATGTCTAGGTTCGTAGAATCATGTATTCATTATGAGACATTTGAGATGTCTAGGTATAATGGAAAGCGAGATTATGAAATCAATATTAGATATTGATATATCTATATTTGCATGTATATGAACTTGGAATCATTCATTATTGATATTTGAGAATCAGGCATGCGATGTGTAAATCAATGTGTTGGTTTACTGATTTATGAGGTTTGATGAGTTTGATTATTGTGAGAACAGGGACAGTACACGGAATCCCGGATGAGGTTGCCATCCAGGGAGTATCATTTAAATTCATTAGCATTTACCTTTGTTGTAAATTATGAATTTCATTATTATGATTATGGGATTTTGTGTATTGGTATGCTCACCCCGTTGGGGGCTGTCTCTGTTGGGACAGGTGGACAGGTACATCGATGGCTATGGAGCTGAGCTCGAGCTGTTGATTTGAGGTACTCCCAGGATCGTGGTACCAGGGCTTGATGGAGCACGGTATCGTATAGAGTACCTATATATACACCTGAGGATTTATACATATTCATGATGCTCGCATGTGAGCACGATTATACTTGTATATGGATTGTATATAAAGGCATGAGCCTATCTCTCTTTCATTTAAGGTTGCATGCAATTAGAGGTTGAATTGCTAGATGATATGAGAGTCATTGGTGTATTATGTGTGGTGTCTTCCCTGGCTGGGAATTTACTTGTATTGCTGCTTTCTGTTGAGTATTATGCTTTCCCTGGCCGGGAATTTTGTTATGTGTTGTACTCCTTTTTTTTTGGGATAGCTCTATTTATGGGGAGACTCTGCCCAAATTTTTATAAAAGTTTACAATGTGAAAAGTGGCACCAAGGGGTTGGTAAAGGGCAAACATATGAGTCTTTTATTGTCAGGATGATGATCTTATAACATTGAGTATTACAGGAAATTTTGTAATTGACAGGCAATGATTAAGTATCATCAGAGCTTCCCGATTGACATTTTATAGAAAGCATGTACCACACATAGTGGTTAATACACTAATCAAGGTTTAAGGGCTTGGGGTCCTTACAATATGTATATGTTATTATTTTATAAAAAATGTTATTATTATATTATAAAACCATACTTATAAAAATAAATTATAATTTCTATATTATTACGGTAAGAATAATAATTATTCTTATTATATAATTATAATAAAATTATTATTATTATTATTATTATTATATTACAAAATAGTAATAATAAAATAAATAATAATAATATATAATATGTATATATATAGTAATAATAATTATAAATATATTATTATGTATAAATTATTATATATACGTATAAAATAATAATATATATATATATAATAATCTATATCTATATATATATTATATTAATCATATAATATATATATATATAATATATATAATAACCATAATATAATATAATATATCTATGTATATATAATAATGATATAATATACATATATATAGCTATATATAAATATATATAAAAATCATAATATAATATAATATATGTTGGGGTTCAACAATTGCCTCTGCTTTGTGATCGGTCGAACACGTGGCGCTTGTGCCAGCGTATGGATGAAAAGATTGATGTTGCGCCATTACCATTAACTATAGTTATTGGTAAAGCGGTAAGCGCTCGATCCTACAATTGGTATCAGAGCCAAGGTCGCGTGTTCGATTCCCATGAGTTGCAGAGAGTGCAATTATTGGGGGAGGGATTGTTGGGGTTCAACAATTGCCTCTGCTTTGTGATCGGTCGAACACGTGGCGCTTGTGCCAGCGTATGGTTGAAAAGATTGATGTTGCGCCATTACCATTAACTATAGTTATTGGTAAAGCGGTAAGCGCTCGATCCTACAATATATCTATGTATATATAATAATAATATAATATACATATATATAGCTATATATATAAATATATAATAATAATTATATATATATATTATATTATTTTTATCATATATATCGATTAATATTATTATTTATATATTATATATAATATATGGTTCTTATATATTATATATATATATATTATATGATTAATATAATATATATATTATATATATATTATTATTTTATACATATATATAATAATTTATATACAAATACATATAATAATAACCATAATAAATATAAATTAAAAAATACAATAAGTAATAATAATATTGTAGGAAATAAGTTGTACTTTTTAGCGGGAATTTCAAGTTTTGAAATAGTAAAAAAAGGTGGGAAAGGGTATATATATCTTTTTATTGTAAAGTGGGATTTGAATGTGATAAATATGGTGGGATAATTTTTTTTTATACAATAAAGTGAACATGGGATAAATAAATAATCTAAAGACTATTAAACCTATCCCACAATCCAAACGGAGCCTTAGAGTCAAATATTGCTATTAAACTCAAAGTCAAGATTACTCTTAAACACTCCATAAGCCTATTTTTCAAACACTTCTCCACTAATGTAATTATTCCCTAGACTTGGATTAATAGGTCTTTTAAAGCTTGTAATGTTTGGCCTAGGTGTTTGGCTTCAAAGAAAAGATAGGGAAACACAAAGAAGGAAGTATAACTTATAAAATTCACTTTTTAGCACATTTTATCGAGCTCCTCTTCTTTTTTCTAGCCTTGGCCACTTTGGTCTTATTTATTCAATTTTTTTCTCAAGGCTTTTTGTCTATCTTTTTCTTTTTTCATTCAACAATTTTTTTTCAACAATAAGCTCATCTTAAATGTAGCAATTCAAGTGCATCTAATGAGAATCATTATACTCCCTTAGGTAAGGATGAATTCTTGCAATGTAAGCTCATAAAGGTGGGTATAATGAGTTGCCAAAGAAATTTGTTGAATGGGGTCTAATAGTATGTTGAACATACTCCATTCTTTTGCAATTAAGCTCAAATTAGGGAACTAGAGATTGATATAAACATGGTAAGCTTGAAAGGCTCAAACGGTCCAAAGATCGCCTAAATCATTTTCAAGTCTAGTTTATAACTATAAAATTTCGCCTCAAAGTGCTCTCAAATACGTTCTAAAGTGCTTTAAGATCCTCAAGACAAATCATAGTTAACCAAATTTTTCCAAGATATAATTCCCTCAATCATGACTCAAAAAGTGCTCAATATGTTCCTCAATTTTGAAATATTAACTCAACTAAAGATATTCACAAACAAGTCAAAAATCTCCAAGACTTAAGTTGAGATGGGGAATAATATCATCATGTAATACCATTGCAAGTTTAATTCATTATTTCTAAATGATGAACTCATTTTGAAGAAAAAAAAAAATTTACATGCATTGCCCTCAATGTATAGTAAACAATAAATGCAAAAGCAACACACATACCTCGACGACGATCGTCAGTGATCGTCGTCCTCATCATGCTCCGGCAGGGGTACTGGATAGTATGGCTCCTCTGGCTGGTATGGTGGGTATGGCGGAAAATCGGGTGGTGGTGGTTGGTATGGTTGGTACTCAGGTGTTGGTGGTTGGTATGGCGGGAATGGCTGAAATTGCGGCTCAGGCGGGAACTGAATAGTAGGGAATCCTTGGGCCAAGGCATTGTTCCATGCACATTGGTATTGCAGGAACTCCATTTGGTGCTGACTTATCTGTGCTTGGCCCCACTGTAGTTCCCGTTGCAAATTTTGGATGTCCTGCTGCTCCAGGCGGATGTTTTGGAGATCCCTGTGAAGGGAGCCCAAAGTGATCGATGAATGCTCTGCAGCGGAAGAGGAGGATGGCCCAGCCTATCTGCTGCTCGAAGGCCGTGGTTCGGCCCTTCGTCGGCCTGTAGGAGGTGGAGGTCCATCAACCACAATTGGTCCTTTTGGTGGTAGGAGTTCTTCATCCGCATCCCACTTTACTTCGCCTCTCTTGCAAAGAGCTATTATAGTAGATGGAAAAGGTAATGCGGAGGTGGGCGGACTCCTGCCGATGTCACAGATGTGTTCATTGATAATGTGCCCCAAATCCACCGTTTGCCCTATGAGTATGGCAAATACCAGGGCAGCTCTCTCCTTGGTAACCTCAGAAGTGTGGGTCGATGGCATGACCCGGGAGGCTATGAAGGAGAACCATGCTTGTGCCTCTGGTTTCAGATATTTCTTCTGACCGATTGAGGCTCTCTATTGTTGTTTCTTTGCCAGTCAATCCCCTCAATACTGATTACCGATAGTACCTCATCGTAATTGATCTGGCTTGTCTTAAATGCTTGGTAATCACTATTCTTTATAGATGACATCCTAAAAATCGCATTTAATTTGAATCGATCAAATTCAACATCCTTACCCCTTACAAATACAACCTCCCTTGAATTCTGGTGGACTGTCCTTAAATTAGCATAGAACTCCCTCACAACAGGGACCACTGCATTAATAGGTTGTTGAATGAATTCAAACCAACCTCGTCGCCTTGCTTCTTGAATGACCGGGCTTTCAAGTCGATCTAAACTCATTCCCCTTTCGAGACTGAGGGGTTTGCGGTGTTAGCTGGGGTACAATTCCGCAGCTACGGAATTCACAAAGCGCCGATCATCATAGTCTGCAGACGAAGTGGTGGCTTCGACTTGCTTTTGCTTTTTCTTCGGAGCCATTGATCAATTCACAATTCTCACTTCTTCAATCTCAACCACAACAATAATATACCAAATTTACCGACCACAGCAAGAATTCACAAATCTTACCAACCAACTTTTTACTTCCACAATATTGAACTATTCAATTCCCAAATTCACCAAAAACTTCAATCCTTATATATCCAAACAAAAATATTCACTAATTCATGGATATATAGAAGAGTTGAACCGAATTACCATGAAAATCTAGGTGATGTTTTGGAATTTGCTTGAGTTCCTCCTTTTTGATGAAATCTCCCAATTTCAGCTTTGGATCTTGAAATCTGTTGCAAAAATTGTAATTAGAGGAAGCTTTGAACTTATATTGCAAGATTTGAAAGTGTGTGGGAAAGATTATAGGAAGAAATTTGGGGGTTAGGTAAAGGGACGATTTTTTTGCTGTGAAAAATTTGGAAGGGTTGTGAATGATATCTGCTGAAATCGATTTAAAAACAAATTTATATGTCTCTCGACAGGTCGAGAGTTTCCGCTCGATCGATCGAGCGAGACAGAAAAATTTTCTTCTTTTAATAACATTCCTCGATCGATCGAGGGTAATCTCCCGATCGATCGGTGACTCCAGAAAAAAAATTATTTTTGCAACCCATGGTCGATCGATCGAGCTTTCCAAACCAATTTTCACCAAAAAAAATTTCAATGTTCGATCCGCCCCACCAATTGGACACATTCCATTTTTCTGCATTTGAAAATTAACGTACGGAGTTAGGCTCGAAAAAAATTTAAAATAATTAGAATAAAAATAAAAATAAAAATAATAACAAAATTAAACTAAAAATGAAAAACAAACAAGGGATAGAGGAAAGTTCTTAATTTATAGTCCCAAGCTGGACTGTCACCTCCGGCTTAGTGGTCCATTTTGCTTGCTCCTTCGGGTTTTTCACTGTATCAGTAGGTAGTGTCCCTTGAGCTCGTTCATGAATTATAGTTGCTTGTTGCCCGACTTGAACCTCCAAGTTTTTTATAGATGCATCCTGATTTTGCATCCTTGTTTCTGTCGATGAGATTAACTTGGTCAAGAGCTCCTCCATACTCGGCTTAGGCATATTTCCCGGTTGTTGTTGTGGGTTCAACACGTTGTTTTGGTTGGACCATTGCAAGTTTGGATGATTCCTCCATCCCGGGTTGTAAGTATGTGACTATGGGTTGTTGGGCTGCCTGTTTCCTACATAATTAGCAGATTCATTAGACTGAATGAATGGATTACATGCCTGGCACTCAGTGCTTGGATGATTGCTTCCACATAATTCACAAGTGATAACTTGAGCTTGCATTGCTGTCATGCTCATGCTATCTATCTTTTTGTTCAACGCTTCCAACTGTGCCGAAAGAGCAGTGATGTCGTCAATTTGGTGAACTCCGCTCGGTTTCTTTGGCACATTCCTCTTCGATTGCCATTGATAGCTATTAGAAGCCATATCTTCCAAGAGTTCATAAGCTGCTTCCGGTGTTTTGCGGATAATGGATCCTCCTGAGGCTGCATCAATCATAGAACGGTTAGATGAAAATAAACCGTTATAAAAAGTTTGTACCTGGAGCCAAATATGAAGACCATGATGTGGGCATCTCCTAAGCAAGTCCTTGAAACGATCCCACGCCTCATACAATGTTTCAGGATCATATTGCCCAAACGTGGTGATATCGTTCCTCATCTTTGCAGTTTTGGAATGGGGGAAATATTTAGACAAGAATGCTTGCGTCATCCCCTCCCAAGTGGTGATAGATCCTGCAGGTTACGAATTCAACCAGACTTTAGCTTTATATTTTAACGAAAAGGGAAATAACCTTAACCTGATGGCGTCGTCAGAAAAGCCATTGTGTTTAAAAGTATCACAAATCTCCAAGAAGTTGGAGATGTGAGCATTTGGGTCATCAGTGGCTACTCCCCCAAACATCACTGAATGCTGGATCATCTGTATTATAGCCGGCTTTATCTCAAAATTGTTGGCTTGAATGGTTGGCCTTGTAATGCTTGACAGTGATCCATGGAAAGCTGGTTGAGCAAAATCCATCATAGACCTTGGATTCGGTGCTTCATTGTTCGCGCCCCCTTCTTGATTGTTCTCAGCCATTGCTCGAGCTTCCCTTATTCTTATTAGACACATACACTCAATTTCTGGGTCAATCGGCTCGAGTGTGGGGTTGCTACTCCTTAGCATGCACCAAGAAAATCACTACCTGTAAAAATCAACCCAAAAGGAGAAAATGCTAATGTAGTAAATGCAACGGTAAAAAGTGAAAAACAAAACAAAAACAAAAAATTAATGGCTAAATTACAATTAACTAATCTCGTATGATATTACACAAATTAGTCACCGAAAACGGCGCCAAAAACTTGATGGATTTTATTTTAAACAATTAATTCCAGTCTAGCGATTTATACCGCAAGTGCACTGTGTCAAGTTTTAGTATAGTGATATAAAAGAAGGATGTCGAACCCACGGGGACTAACGTATAAGTACCAAATAAAATTAGCAAAATTATATTTAGCCTACGAAAAAGATGATTAATTATCTAATTAAACTAAAAACTTAAAAACTCAAAAATAAAACAACTCCTTTGAAGATGCGAAGGAATTCCGCTCAAGAAATTTATCAAGATGTTAGTTCAAATGTGTTCTCTTCAATGATTTGTTTGCAAAAACAATTACTAATCAATCAATTCTTAAGGTGACGGATTTCCTAATATAATCAATACACTTTCTCAAGCTGTATTGAAACTAATATTAAATTGACACAAGTAACTCTCGTTCACTTAAACCAATTTAATATCGAATACATCTTGATGATAACCGTTAACTTTAAATCTCTCAATTCAAAGTGATCACGTATGTGATTTAATCTCTCGATCTAATATTAACATACAACACGAATTATTATAGCGTATTATAATTTCATCTCTCGATCTCAATTATAATTCACCAATTCAATCAAAGTTAGCTAGGCTTTGATAGCATTAAGGTTATAATTCATGCACATAAGAATTAATTCAATCAAACACAACCAAATCAATGATTCAAGCACAAAATTCCCTAAACTTGATAAAATAAACTTAATTAAATTCAAATCAAATTAACAAGATGTTTAATCGTTTCGCAACCTCAAAAACATCAAATAAATCTGAAAATCAAATTAACTAGAGTTAACGTAGGAGCGAATCCGTGCGTCGACGATACTTCTTCTCTTGCTTCCTTCCTTGCACTTCAAAGGATTTCTCTAACCTCGGATTGTTCTTCGAAGATGATAGGCGGCTGAAACATATCTTATTGGGTCTGATTATACTCTGAATAATGGCCTCAAATTCCGTGCCCTGCTTCCCTAATTCATAGAGGAGGGGGTGTATGGAAGAGTTTCCCAAAATCAAACCAAATCAAGTCTTTAATTGATCACTTTTATTTTAAACAGTTATTTCAATGTAGCGATTCTCTACCGCAAGTGCACGGTGTCAAGTTTTAATATAATGGTTTAAGAGTAAGGAGTGCCGTACCCACAGGGACTAGTAGCAATTACCACGATCAATTAGAATTACTATATTTAACCTACGATTAAGGAATAATTATTAAACTAAATTGACTTAAGCACAAAAATTAACCTAAACAGCAGTGATGGATAATTGAAGAGAATTTATAAACGAATTATCAAGACGTCGGTTCACCCATGTAATCCCCCAAAAGTTGTCTATTAATTAAGATTTAATGTTCTATGTTCTAGGGTGACGAGTTTTCCTATTTCATTCGTTATACCTTGGTCCGGTTATAACAAGTCTAGCATTAATCTACAATAAACCACTCCCGTGTCTTTATTGAATGATTAATACCGAAAAACGCTTCGTGAAAACTACTAGCCTTCGATTTTGGTAAATTTATTGCTATCACACGTGTGCTAGATTTTACTTGGTCCGTCTCAACCTAAAACCACGGCCTAATTTACTACGTCGTATCGTAATCTCCTATGGTCAATTCAATTACGATTACCAATATTATGCAAAAGGTAGCTAATCTTTTACAAGCATTAAAAACATAAATTATGCACAAAGATCATAGAAATCAAATCAAAACCATTAATTAACTCAAGGGTTCAACCATGGGATCCCCTATGTCTTGACAAATATTCTAGCCAACAACCATAATCAAATTATAATGTAAAAACATGTCTTTAAACAAATTTAACATCACAATCTGATATAAAAATTAATCAAGTTCAGAAATACTAAGATAACGAGGATGTCGCTCCGTGCGTCGCTCCGTTCTTTCGTTCCTTGGGTTGCTCTTGCTCTTCAATGAATTGTGGTATTACTTTGGATGGAGGAGAGGCTGCTAGGTTGTGGTAAATGTTGGCAAAAGTCCTTTAAAATTCAGTCCCTAGGTCTGATATATAGGGCAACAATAATTGGGAAGGAGTCCCTCTTGAACCAAACATGGAAAGTCTTTAATTTTCCACAAACTCTTCGCGGTGATCGATCTTCGTTCTTCCGCGATCGATCTTCAATCTCTACTGGACGTGATAGTCAAAATAAAAAAATCCGCGATCGATCTTCGTCATTTGCCGATCGATCACGGAAATCTGGCGATTGATCTTCGTCATTGCCGATCGATCGCGGACCTCAATTCTCCAATCTTGTGATCCGGTCCCTCCTTTTCCAGATTTGCTCAGTTTGGTCCTTTTTCAGCATTTTTAAGCCCATTTCATCCAGTTTATGCATTTCGACCTAGATTCCTGACATATACAAATATATACCAAAACGTGTAATATTTTCTAGGAATCACTACAAAAACACCCCTAATCATATATCAAATTAAGTGTAAAAATCACACTTATCAACTCCCCCAAACTTAAGCTTGATCGTCTCGAGCAAGAAATAAAATCAAACAGTAGAGTTCAATATTAAAGATTCAAGTAAACCACTTCGCAGTCAATCATGGAACTCAGACATCTCACTTACAGACGAACAAGAATCAATCAGAAAGTTTAACAAGTTGTTTTTCTCTTAGATCAAGCAACACGTCGCCAACTCAGAACGTGCGTGTGTGCTATTGTCACTTTCAAGTTTCATGCAATTTTCATAGATCAAATCATGCTAGTCAATGAAAAGTAAGATTATCATTGAGCACCCCAAAATCCTATTTTCAAACACTTCTCCACTAATGTAGTCACTCCCTAAACTTGGATCACTAGGTCTTTTTAAGCTTGTAGCGTTAGGCCTAGGTGTTTGGCTTCAAAGAAAGGATATGATAGCACAAAGAAGAGAGTATAATCATGTAAATTTCAATTTTTATAGCACAACTTGAGCTTCTCTACTTTTTCTTGTAGCCTTGGCCACTTTGGGTCTTAATTAGATTTTTTTTTTCAAGGCTTTATCAATCTTTTTCTTTTCTCATCATCAATTTTTTTTTTTCAATAATAAGCTCATCCAAATGTAGCGATTCATGTGCATATAATGAGAATCATTATACTCCCTTTAGGTAAGGATGAATTCTTTCAATTTAGGCTCATAAAGGTGGGTATAATGAGTTGCCAAAAAAATGTTGAATGGGGGCTAATAATATGTTAAACACACTCCATTCTTATTCAATTATGCTCAACATTGGATACTAGAGATTAATGTAAACATGGTAAGCTTGACAGGCTCAAACGGTCCAAAGATCGCCTAGATCATCTCCTAATCAAGTTCATGACTATAAAATTTCGCCTTGAAGTGTCGTCATCAAATAGTTTCTAAGGTACTCTAAGATGCTCAAAAACAATTCATTAAGTTCACAAAAAATTTCACTAGTACAAGTGCAATTCACAAGATTATGACTCAAATGTGCTCGAAATATTCATCATCTTTGACATGCTACTCAAAACAAGATATTCACAAACAAGTCTTACAATCATCAAAACTCAAGTTGACATGCATAGTGGGATTAATATCATCATGGAATAGAGACCACTACTATGATTCATTCTTATCTTACTAATTGAACTCATTTTCAAGAAAATATTTGTTGGTGCTCAATAAACGATCAATTTCCAAATAAGAAGCATGACACAGTAATGCACTCCCCCAAACTTAATTCATGCATTGTCCTCAATGTACTAGGCACGGAAAATAGGACAAAACATTTACCGTTGACAACGATCGTCAGTGATCGTTGTCCAATTCCTCATCAGCTCATGGGGCATAGTGTTGGAACACGTCACAACACGCATGGAGTCTCGCCAAAATAAAAAACAAAAACAAAACAAGCCAAACCAAAATAAACAAAAACAAAGCAAAGGATTAAGAAAGAGTTCTTGATTTATAGTCCCAAGCTGGACTTATCACTACATTTTCTCAAAGGTTGGGATGGTGTGTGGAGCATGAATCTCCGTAATCAACTGGGTAATGCCTCAACCTCTCATCATTAACGACATAAGTGCCTAGAATAGGATCACTTACCTTAATGGCTCCATGCGGGTATATCTTGGTAACAGTGAATGGTCCAACCCATGAAGCCTTTCGCTTGCTTTGGAGAATGCGAGGTGGTGGCGCTTTATGCAATTGCACTGTCTCTCCCTTCATGAATGTCCTTCTCCTTGAGCTTCTTAGCCTTTTTTGACTTGACCATGTCATGGCTCTTGCCTTCCTTAGGCTCTAGCTCGGACTCCACTTCTACCTCATTAGTACCTTGCATCACATCAACAAGCAAAGTGTCAATCATGTTAACTTTCAGATAATCATGCTCGTTGTGTGCGTGTGTTGAAGATTTGAACATATTGAATGTAACTCGATCCTCTTCTACACGGAGGATCAACTTCCCTTCTTCAACATCAATGATGGCTCTTCCAATAGCCAAGAATGGGCGTCCCAGGATCAATGACATTCTCACATCCTCCTCCATATCCAGCACTAGGAAATCCACCGGGAAGGTGAATTGATCTATCTTTACTAGTACATCTTCAATGATTCCTAATGGGTAGGTGATAGACTTGTCTGCCATTTGCAACACTACCCTCGGGGGCTTCGGCTCTCCTAATCCAAGTCTCTGAAAAACAGACAAAGGCATCAAATTCACACTAGCACCCAAATCACATAATGATTTAATAGAAGAAATAGGCCCAACAGTGCAAGGAATAGAGAAACTCCCTGGATCTTTTAACTTGGTGGCCGATTTCTTTTGCACAATAGCACTACATTCCTCAGTCAAAAAGACAGTCTCGTGCTCTCCCAATTTCTACTTCTTAGACAACATCTTCTTTAAGAATTTAGCATAATTTGGCATTTCTCGTAAGGCATCAATAAACGGTATATCTATATGCAAATTCTTAAGCATGTCTAAAAATTTGGCAAAGTTTGAATCAACCTTTGCCCTATTAACTGCTGCAGGGAATGGGAGAGGAATGTGTACCTTTTCTTGTGGTGTGATAGGTGTAGTGTCTCTAGTGGACTTACCCTTGTTGCGTGGCTGCTCCTTCTCATCTTGTTTAATAGCAATCTTTTCAGTCTCCTTCTCATCACCAAGTTCTTTTCCACTCCTCAAGGTCACGGCATTGGCTTGCTCCCTTGGATTTTTCTCGGTGTCACTCGGCAGGGTTCCTTGTGCTCTTCCGGCCAAAATGGTTGCCAATTGTCCGACTTGAGTTTCCAAATTCTTGATAGATGCATCTTGGTTACTCATCCTTGTCTCAGTAGATGATATAAACTTGACAAGTAATTCCTCCATGCTCGGCTTTGGTTGGTAACCCGGTTGTGGTTGAGGGTTCAAAACATTCTTTTGGTCGGACCAAGAGAAGTTTGGATGATTCCTCCATGGTTGGTTATAGTTGTTGGAGTAAGAATTACCCTGTTGTGGCTTGTTTCCTACAAAGTTAGCATTTTCAGTATTTTGCACAAAAAGATTACCTGCCTGGCATTCCGTGCTCTGATGGTTGCCTCCACACAAGTCACATATGACCACTTGAGCTTGCATCGCTGTCATGGTCAAGCCATCCATTTTCTTATTCAACGCCTCCAATTGTGCTTTTATTGCTGTTACCTCATCAACTTGGTGCACCCCAATCGGTTTTTTGGGCACATTCCTTTCGGACTGCCATTGGTAACTATTGGATGCCATCTCTTCCAAGAGTGTATAAGCTTCCTCAGGTGACTTTCTCATAATGGTACCTCCTGCTGCTGCATCAATCATGGATCTATTAGCGGAAAATAGACCATTGTAAAATGTTTGTACCTCAAGCCAAATAGGAAGGCCATGATGTGGGCATCTTCGAAGTAGATCCTTGAAGCGCTCCCAAGCTTCGTACAGTGTCTCCGGATCATGTTGCATGAATGTTGTGATATCGTTGCGCATCTTA
Organism: Haberlea rhodopensis; assembly: GCA_907163345.1. NCBI lineage: Eukaryota > Viridiplantae > Streptophyta > Magnoliopsida > Lamiales > Gesneriaceae > Haberlea > Haberlea rhodopensis. Next base: position 3,280,618 of record CAJQUN010000033.1, on the reverse strand, counting down.
GTTGTCTTGGAAGGGGGAAAGTATTTTGATAGGAAGGCTTGAGCCATCCCCTCCCAAGTAGTGATCGACCCTGCAGGCAATGAATTCAACCAGCTCTTAGCTTTATCGTTTAAAGAAAAGGGAAAGAGTCATAACCTGATGGCTTCGTCAGTGACGCCATTGTGCTTGAACGTGTCGCATATCTCCAAAAAGTTGGAGATATGAGCATTAGGATCATCAGTATGCGATCCTCCGAATTGCACAGAATGTTGAATCATCTGAATTATGGCAGGCTTGATCTCGAAGTTATTAGCCTGAATCCTTGGTCTAGTGATGCTAGACGTGGTTCCTTGAAAAGATGGTTGTGCATAGTCCATCATGGATCTTGTAATTGGCACTTCTTCGTTGTTTCCAGTACCATTCCCTCGATTATTCTCGGCCATCTCCCTAGTTTCTTTCCGAAGTCTTCTGCAAGTTCGTTCAATCTCTAAGTCAAGTGGCTCTAATATAGGTCTCACTTCGTAGCATGCACTACAAAGAAAACTCCCTGCAAAATTCAACACAACGAAGAAACAACTGTAGTGAAATCGTATAAACCGTAATAAAAGTAAAAATAAAAAATTATGGCTAAATTATAGTCAACTAATCTCCTATGATATTACTTAAACTAATCCCCGGCAACGGCGCCAAAAACTTGATCGCTTTTATTTTAAATAGTTATTTCAATGTAGCGATTCTCTACCGCAAGTGCACGGTGTCAAGTTTTAATATAATGGTTTAAGAGTAAGGAGTGTCGTACCCACAGGGACTAGTAGCAATTACCACGATCGATTAGAATTACTATATTTAACCTACGATTAAGGAATAATTATTAAACTAAATTGACTTAAGCACAAAAAGTAACCTAAACAGCAGTGATGGATAATTGAAGAGAATTTATAAACGAATTATCAAGACGTCGGTTCACCCATGTAATCCCCCAAAAGTTGTCTATTAATTAAGATTTAATGTTCTATGTTCTAGGGTGACGAGTTTTCCTATTTCATTCGTTATACCTTGGTCTGGTTATAACAAGTCTAGCATTAATCTACAATAAACCACTCCCGTGTCTTTATTGAATGATTAATACCGAAAAACGCTTCGTGAAAACTACTAGCCTTCAATTTTGGTAAATCTATTGCTATCACACGTGTGTTAGATTTTACTTGGTCCGTCTCAACCTAAAACCCACGGCCTAATTTACTACGTCGTATCGTAATCTCCTATGGTCAATTCAATTACGATTACCAATATCATGCAAAAGGTAGCTAATCTTTTACAAGCATTAAAAACATAAATTATTCGCAAAGATCATAGAAATCAAATCAAAACCATTAATTAACTCAAGGGTTCAACCATGGGATCCCCTATGTCTTGACAAATATTCTAGCCAACAACCATAATCAAATTATAATGTAAAAACATGTCTTTAAACAAATTTAACATCACAATCTGATATAAAAAATTAATCAAGTTCAGAAATACTAAGATAACGAGGATGTCGCTCCGTACGTCGCTCCGTTCTTTCGTTCCTTGCGTTGCTCTTGCTCTTCAATGAATTGTGGTATTACTTTGGATGGAGGAGAGGCTGCTAGGTTGTGGTAAATGTTGGCAAAAGTCCTTTAAAATTCGTCCCTAGGTCTGATATATAGGGCAACAATAATTGGGAAGGAGTCCCTCTTGAACCAAACTTGGAAAGTCTTTAATTTTCCACAAACTCTTCTTGTCGATCGATCTTCGTTCTTCCGCGATCGATCATCAGTCTCTACTGGACGTGATAGTCAAAATAAACAAATCCGTGATCGATCTTCGTCATTTGCCGATCGATCGCGGAAATCTGGCGATCGATCTTCGTCATTGCCGATCGATCGCGGAACTCAAATCTCCAATCTTGCGATTCGGTCCCTCCTTTTCCAGATTTGTTCAGTTTGGTCCTTTTTCAGCATTTTTAAGCCCATTTCATCTAGTTTTATGCATTTCGACCTAGATTCCTGACATATACAAATATATACCAAAACGTGTATCTTCTAGGAATCACTACAAAAACACCCCTAATCGTATATCAAATTAAGTGTAAAAATCACACTTATCATTAATTTTCTGAAAATTCTGCGTCTCGATCGATCGGTGCATATGTCTCGATCGATCGAGCGTCTTCAACTCCCGTTCCTGACTTTCTCTGCCTCTCTCAATCGATCGAGGGTAAGCTTCCGATCGATCGAGCTTTTTTCACTTTTTCTTGCCAAATCTCTGCCATGCTCGATCGATCGAGGGTAAGTTTCCGATCGATCGAGCTATGCTTTTCTTTGTTGGCCAAAACTTCTGCCTCCTTCGATCGATCGCCTTCCATGTCCGATCGATCGGTCATGCCAGAATTCAATTTCTTCATTTCTTGCCTCGGTTTGATCCGTTTTCTTCCTTTTAGCTCAATTCTTCCATTTTCCACCTAGATTCCTGAAACAATCAAATAAATACAAAAAAACATAACATCTTCCAGGAATCTACACGAAAATATATATAAATCAAATCACAAATACACGTAATAATCAACCCTATCAGAAGGACTTTGGCGACTTAAAGAGGCATTTGGCCGAGCTACCTGTGTTAATCAAACCTGATCCCGGAGAAAAGTTGTGGGTTTACCTCTCAGCCATAGAGCATGCAGTCAGCTCTGTATTGATCAAACAGGAAGGAGCAGACCAAAAACCGGTTTATTATGTCAGCCATGCTCTTCGAGGGGCGGAGCTCAGATACCCAAAGGTAGAGAAGCTGGCATTAGCTCTGGTTGTAATTGCAAGGAGGCTGAGACCGTATTTCTTGTCCCACCCCATCTTGGTATTAACGAATAGTCAAATGGTATCAGGAAGGTTGGTCAAGTGGACGATTGAGCTTGGTGAATATGACATATCCTACCAGCCTAGGACATCTATTAAAGGTCAAGCACTATCCAATTTTTTGCCAGAGATGATCGGATCCGAGCAGGAAGAGGCGTGGAAAGTGTATGTTGATGGGGCCTCGAATAGCGAGGGGTGCGGAGTCGGAGTAGTATTGATCTCTCCGACTGGTGAGAAGATAAAAGTTGTGGTCAAGTTGGATTTCTGGGTTTCCAACAACGAGGGAGAATACGAGGCGGTGCTAACCGGGCTCAAATTAGCTCGGGATGTAGGTGCTAGTAGGGCAGTCCTTCATCTGACTCCCAACTAGCAGCCCAACAGGTGAAGGGGATTTCGAGGTCAAGAGCGAGAAATTGATGGAATATCTGAAAGCAATCCAAGAAATGTCTGAAAACTTTTCTGAGTATAGTACAGATACCTCGAGAGGAGAACCACGAAGCAGACCAACTCGCAAAATGGGCCACATCATTGGGGCCACTGTGCCAAAGGGAGGTCGTATTCCAAACCGAGCTGACACCATAGACGCAGTCAGCGTTGGAACCTCCCAGTGTGGCAAGTTGGATGACCCCCATCCTAGAATATCTAAGGAACTCCAAGCTGCCTTCGGATAAGAATTAAGCAAGGAGGGTAAAGAGGTAGGCTTTCAGATTTGCTTTGGTCAGGGATACCTTGTACAAGAGATCCTTTGCAGGGCCTCTGTTCAGGTGCCTAACGAGGAAGAGGCTAAATACGTACTTTACGAGATACACGAGGGTTGCTGCGGGGATCACTTAGGGAGCCTATCAGCACAAAAACTCTCATGGCCAGATACTTTTGGCCTACTTTGAGGAGAGATGCAGTAAAAGTTGTGGCTACTTGTGAGGGCTGCTAGAGGCATGGAAAATTCAAACCACAGCCAGCCCAGTTCATGAAATCCATGGTAGCAGCTTGCACATTCGACCAGTGGGGGATGGATATCGTGGGACCTTTCCCCATCGCCCCAAGGTAGAAGAAATTTCTAATAGTGGCTGTGGGTTACTTCTCGAAATGGGTTGAGGCCGAGGCCTTAGCCCGGATTACTGAAGAAGATGTGTTGAACTTCTTATGGAAGAATGTCGTATGTCGGTTTGGGGTGCCGAGGAAGTTGATTTCCGACAATGGGAGACAATTACAAGGACAAAAGCTGACCACCTAGTGCCAGGAGATGAAGATTGAGCGGACCTTTACCTCCGTGGCCTACCCTCAGAACAATGGGCAGGCGAAAGTCACCAACCGATCTATAGTGCAAGCGTTGAAGGCAAGGCTATATGGAGTGGGGAAGGACTGGGCTGATAAACCTCCTAGTGTACTATGGGCTTACCGAACTACGCCCCGAACTCCTACATGGGAGACACCCTTCAGTATGGTCCATGGTTCGGAGGCAGTCTTGCCAGCAGAGATAGGGGCGACCTCGGCAAGGGTACAGGCTTATGACAGTGACAACGACGAACGCCGAGCTCTATACCTAGATATGATATGCGAAAAAAGAAAGAGGGCGGTAATCAGAATGGAGTCATATCGAAACAAAGTAATCAAGGCCTATAACAAACGTGTGAGCCTCGGAGTTTCTAGGTCGGAGACCTTGTACTAAAAAATGTCCAGTCAACGAAAGTCGGGAAACCTGACCCTAAATGGGAAGGACCCTACAAAGTAGTTCAAAAGATGAGCTCTGGGGCATACTACTTGGAAGATGCAGAGGAAAAAAAGCTGAAGAGACCCTGGAACGCATTTCACCTCAGAAGATATTACTCTTAAGCACGTGTATTTCTTTGATGTATGAGCTCATGGCAGCAAGTTCTTAAATGAAGTATTATTCAGAAATATTCCAATGGATAACTTGACTATAAAAGTTAAGGTCTATGACTATAAAAGTTAAGGTCGCCCTGACTATGAAAAAGTTAAGGTCCACCCTGATTATGAAAAAGTTAAGGTCCGGCCTGACTATGAAAGTTGAGATCCGCCCTGACTATGAAAAAGTTAAGGTCCGCCCTGACCATAAAAGTTAAGGTCCGCCCTGACTATGAAAAAGTTAAGGTCCGCCCTGACTATGAAAAAGTTAAGGTCCGCCCTGACTATGAAAGTTATGGTCCGCCCTGACTATGAAAAAGTTATGGTCCGCCCTGGCTATGAAAGTTAAGGTCCGCACTAACTATGAAAAAGTTAAGATATGTCTTGACTAAGTGGTCATTGTGATGCCCCGAAATTAATTGTATGCAATTTGGGCATTAATGATGTTTATATGATTAATTATGATGATAATTGATTTATGTGTTGAAATTAATTATCTTGTTGAAATGCTTAGTCACATGATAGGCGTGACCCGGGGGTTGCATTTCAGGGTGCATGTTATGCATGTTGGGAAATGAGCTGTTAACATGATTTAATTGTATTGGTTGTTAATTATGAGGAAAAATATGAATTTAGTGGAAGTTTGTTGCATTTTTGTAAAATGCTTTTAAAATACCAGTTGGTGTATTTTATACATCATGTTGATTTTGGGGTGCAAATTAATAACTCTTATAACCTTTTACCCATCACTTTAACCCCACTTTATCCTTTACTCTTTTAAAATCCCCAAATTCATCCCCAACCCTAACCCATCTCATATTTTCGAAACTTGGCAAGGAAGGAAGGAGAAATCTTCACAAAACTTTTGTTTGTGGGATTTTTTTTAAGATTTGGAGCCCTCAAGAGGTATGAAACCCTTCCTAAAGTTTTAATGATGTTTGGTTTAGAAATGGGTTAGCATTTTGTGTTTTTATGTGGGTTTGTTTTGAGTATGTGTTATATGTTGTTGGGGTATGATTTTTGAAGTGTTTTATGTGGGTTTTAGTGAGTTATGATGATGTTTGTGTTGTTGGAAAGTTTGGGTTTGAAGAGTATGAGATTGAGCTTGAAAATTGCTCAAAAATGGTGAAGAATCGCGCACCAGCAGGTGGCGATCGATCGCCATATATGAGGCGATCGATCGCCGAAGACCAGTAGCAAAAAAATGCTACAGGCGATCGATCGCCATATTCGAAGCGATCGATCGCTGATAGGCTTAGATTTTAAGTGTTTTTAGCTGTAATTTCTTCCAGTTTTTCGTACTTTTTCCTGGATGATATTAAGCTTTTTGGTATTTATTTGCTTATTTCAGGAAAATAGGTCGGAAGTGGAAGAAATGAGCTAAAATGAAGAAAACGGGCGAAATCGAGGCGAAAAAGAGATCAAATGAAGAAGTTGGATTTTTCAAAGTCTCGATCGATCGAGATTAATTCTCGATCGATCGAGCCAGGCTGAGTGAGATCGAGATTAATTCTCGATCGATCGAGCCAGGTAGAGTGTTGAGCATCAAATTATTCAAAGCACCGATCGATCGAGATTTTGTCTCGATCGATCAATCGAGGCAGAGACTTCAGCAACAAATTTTGAGAATTGTCGATCGATCGGAAATATACTTCGATCGATCGAGCGAGGCAGTGAGTTGAAAAGGCTGAAGTGAACAGTGCACCGATCGATCGAGAAATATTTTCGATCGATCGAGACGCGAATTTTTGAAAATCTTATCTTCCATATTTGAAAGATTTTTTTGGGGGATTAAAAGGAGGATCTCTTCCATTCCAGATATATATCAGATCAGACGAAATTTCTCCACAAAAAGAGAACCCTAGCCGCCGCCAAGGAGAGCCATCTTCTCCCGGTTTTCGTCCGAGCTTGAGCGTACAATCCGGAGTGCAAGGAAGGAGCAAGAGAAGAAATCACGGTGCAACGCACGGATTCATTCCAGCCGTTTATCGTATTTCTAAACTTTGATTTATTTCATTTTAATTTTCATTTGATGTTTTTGAGGTCGAGAGACGATTAAACTTCTTATGTATTTGATTTGAATTAAATCTAGTTTTTTTATTGAGATTTAGTATCATTGTGTTTGATTTATTGATTCAATTGTGTTTGAGTGTATTGATTCCTATTGTTCATGAATTAATTGCTTGTTACGATCAAAGCCTAGCTAACTTTGATTGACTCTGAGAGTTATAACCGAGATCGAGAGATAACGTTATAGCACGCTCTATTAATTCATGAAGTATGTTTAAGATTGAGATCGAGAGATGAAATCACATACGTGAGGACTTTGAATCGAGAGATTTAGAGTAACGAGGTTTTGACGATTTATGCAATATTGAATTAGTAAATAGGTGCACGAGAGTGACTTGTTCTAGTTTGATATTAGTTTCTTTACAGCTCGAGAGAGTGTATTGAATAACAGCGAAAACCTCTCACCTTTAGAATCAATTGATTGATAATTTGTTTATTCAGATGAATCATTAAAGATAACACAGTTGAACGAAGAGCTTGATAAATTTCTCGAGCGAATTACCTTTGCATATCCGGAACCATTCATTTTATTGTTTCTTGTTTAATTTTTGTTCCTTAGTTTAAGTTTGCATTAGTTAATCACCTTCTTTAATCGTAGGCTAAATATAATTTTGCTAGTCTTATTTGGTACTTATACATTAGTCCCTGTGGATTCGACAACCCATACTTAAATTTCACTATACTAAAACTTGACAACCGTGCACTTGCGGTTTAGCATCGCGTTAAAATCTAAAAATCTTTTGTTTAAAAAAATCGCGGTCAAGTTTTTGGCGCTGTTGCCGGGGACTAATCTGTATAATATCATATGAGATTAGTTAATTGTAATTTAGCCAATTTTATTATTGCGTTTTTGTTTTCTTTTTCTTTTTGTTATTTTCGAAAACAAAAAAAAACAAAATTTTATAAAAAAAATATTATTTTATTTTAGTATGTTATTTGATTTTCTTGCGAGGTACTTGTGATGCTTCATCAACAAGTCTTCACAAGATTTGCCCAACAATTTTCAGAGCCGTTTTATTCGGCGTGGGAGAGATTCAATAAACTGGCAGACACATTCAGGTATCACAACTTTTCGAACTATACTATTCTGCAACATTTCTTCAAAGGTTTGGATGCCCAGACACGAGGATGGGTATTCAAAGGAGCACTGGAGAATGGGAGTCCCCTGGTTGATAGAGATGAAGACAGTGTATTACACATTTTCAATGATATGGCGGACTTCGATTATCATTGGCATTGTGATCCTTCCTTGAAAGGTTGGAGTCACCAATACCCACCAGAGCCTCACTACCCTAATGATACGCACCAAACCTTTGAGCATCAGGGCGAGAAGAAATATAGTTTTGTAGAAGGAACGGCTCAACAGAGAATATATTATTTAGACTCATGGCATCAACTGAGCAACGTTTAGAGAACCAGACCAATTATATACGTCATCTAGAGCAGCAATTAGCAATCCTAGTAGAAACCATCTCAATGAGCTGCCAAGAGGAGGAGACGAGATCTACAAATCAGGCCTGGTTACATGATGATGATCACTCAACCAATCAAGTTTGGGGGAGTGATCCCACTCATGTGGAAGAATCAAGGGAAGTTGAACCTATGGAAGTGATTGAGCCTACAGTGGAAAAGTCATCTGAGGAGATCCTACGGGAAAACAAGCCAAGAGTGATGTTGGAGGATGAGAGTTTCGAGAACCTTGATATGCACCCATCGATGGAGACATGTTATATGCCATATGTGGATATGTATTTCCCATCGATGCCCCCAACTTCACCGCACTACGCCCCATATGAGATGAAGTCAAGTAAAGAATCATTCTCCCATGCTCACTATGTCATGACGAAAGTTGTTGGAGCGACGAGTTTACACTGGAGACATCTGGCCAATCTTGAGGGCATACTGAATGAAGACCCATTAGTGGTATCATACGATACTTACTATGGGCGGCAACCGCTCTTTGATGGTTGCTTCTGATGGTCAAGCCGACGACTAGAAATCAGCGCTTCTTGGAGGCAACCCAAGCGTATCCTTTTGCATTTAGCTTTGTTTTATTTTCAATTTTGCATTCAGTATGTTTTTCTCTCTTGTCGATTTTTTTTAGCATCCTTCTTTTGCGAGGTACTCAAGTGGAGCGATGAACCCCTACAGCAGTGGAGCTTTCAAAAGCCAAACTTCCTCAATCCTCATGCAAGCGTCTTGATCAGGGGAGTTTACTTTTTCCCTTTTGATTCTTTTAAACATTGAGGACAATGTTTCAGTTAAGTTTGGGGGAGTGGTTTGCGTGTTTAACTTGTTTTATCCACATGTTGTGTGCTTCACTTGAATCATCCTTGAGCACTATACACAAAAATTTTTTTACAAAATGAGTCAATACTTGAGAACTGATGAATTGGATTTTCAATGGTAATTCATGATGAAATTAATCCTCATCTAGATAGGAGTCATGAAAATGTTTAACTTGTTTGTTTATATCTTTTGTTAAGCATATGTCAAAATTGAGGAATAATTTGAGCACATTTTGAGTCATGATTGAGTGAAGTATATATTGAATAAAGTGACAACTTGTGTTAACAATGATTAGTCTTGATCATCTTAGATAACTCTACAATCTATTTGAAAGCACTTTGAGGCGAAATTTATAATTAGGAACTTGACTTGGAGATGATTTAGGCAATCTTTGGACCGTTTGTGCCTTTCAAGCCTACCTTTCATTCATCATTCCTTAGTGTCCCCTCTTGAGCCTTATTGAAAAAGAATGGTATATGCATTGCATATGATTAGACCCCCATTCGACATTCTTGGCAAACTCATTACACCTACCTTGGACTGAGCCTAAAAGAAATTTTTATCCATCCCTAAGGGAGTATAATGAATCTCATTCTTTGCACGGAATTGTTATATGTATATGAGTTCATTGTGAAAAATAAAATGAACAAAAGAATGAGCAAAAAGAAAAGATGTAGAGTAAAGCCTTGAAAAGAAAAATTCAAATATGACCCAAAGTGGCCAAGGCTAGAAAAAGTTGAAGAGAAGCTCAATAGTGTGCGAAAAAAAATTGTTGAACTGATTTTATTATACTCTCTTCTTTGCATTCATCCTACCTTTTCTTTGGAACCGACACCAAAAGGCCTAACGTTATAAGCTTTTAAGACCTTTTGATCCAAGTCTGGGGAATAGTTACATTAGTGGAGAAGTGCTGGATAGTAAATTTGTAGAGTAATTCAAAGTATTCTTGACTTTGAGCTTTTATGGCACATTTTGATCTTAAAGATATGTACATTATTCATGTTTGACAATAGCACACACGCACGTTCCAATGTTGCGATGTATTGTTTAACTTAGGAGAAATTGCTTCTTGTTGAATTTTGAATGACTCTTATCGATGTGTAAGTAGGATTTCTGAGTTTTTACGTGAGTTGTAAAGATGATTCATGCATAGTAGTAAGGTTAACTCTTCTTTTTGAGCTTATTGCTTGCTCGAGGACGATCAAGTCTAAGTTTGGAGGAGTTGATAGTCTTAGATTTTAAGTGTTTTTAGCTGTAATTTCTTCCCATTTTTCGTACTTTTTCCTGGATGATATTATGCTTTTTGGTATTTATTTGCTTATTTCAGGAAAATGTCGGAAGTGGAAGAAATGAGCTAAAATGAAGAAAACGGGCGAAATCGAGGCGAAAAAGAGATCAAATGAAAAAGTTGGATTTTTCGAAGTCTCGATCGATCGAGATTAATTCTCGATCGATCGAGCCAGGCAGAGCATCAAATATTCAAAGCACCGATCGATCGAGATTTTGTCTCGATCGATCGATCGAGGCAGAGACTTCAGCAACAAATTTTGAGAATTGTCGATCGATCGGAAATATACTTCGATCGATCGAGCAAGGCAGTGAGTTGAAAAGGCTGAAGTGAACAGTGCACCGATCGATCGAGAAATATTTTCGATCGATCGAGACGCGAATTTTTGAAAATCTTATCATTCCATATTTGAAAGATTTTTTCGGGGGATTAAAAGGAGGATCTCTTCCATTCCAGATATATATCAGATCAGACGAAATTTCTCCACAAAAAGAGAACCCTAGCCGCCGCCTAGCCGCCGCCAAGGAGAGCCATCTTCCCCGGGTTTTCGTCCGAGCTTGAGCGTAAAATCCGGAGTGCAAGGAAGGAGCGATAGAAGAAATCACGGTGCAACGCACGGATTCATTCCAGCCGTTTATCGTATTTCTAAACTTTGATTTATTTCATTTTAATTTTCATTTGATGTTTTTGAGGTCGAGAGACGATTAAACTTCTTATGTATTTGATTTGAATTAAATCTAGTTTATTTTATTGAGATTTAGTATCATTGTATTTGATTTATTGATTCAATTGTGTTTGAGTGTATTGATTCCTATTGTTCATGAATTAATTGCTTGTTACGATCAAAGCCTAGCTAACTTTGATTGACTCTGAGAGTTATAACCGAGATCGAGAGATAACGTTATAGCACGCTCTATTAATTCATGAAGTATGTTTAAGATTGAGATCGAGAGATGAAATCACATACGTGAGGACTTTGAATCGAGAGATTTAGAGTAACGAGGTTTTGACGATTTATGCAATATTGAATTAGTAAATAGGTGCACGAGAGTGACTTGTTCTAGTTTGATATTAGTTTCTTTACAGCTCGAGAGAGTGTATTGAATAACAGCGAAAACCTCTCACCTTTAGAATCAATTGATTGATAATTTGCTTATTCAGATGAATCATTAAAGATAACACAGTTGAACGAAGAGCTTGATAAATTTCTCGAGCAAATTACCTTTGCATATCCGGAACCATTCATTTTATTGTTTCTTGTTTAATTTTCGTTCCTTAGTTTAAGTTTGCATTAGTTAATCACCTTCTTTAATCGTAGGCTAAATATAATTTTGCTAGTCTTATTTGGTACTTATACATTAGTCCCTGTGGATTCGACAACCCTTACTTAAATTTCACAATACTAAAACTTGACAACCGTGCACTTGCGGTTTAGCATCGCGTTACAATCTAAAAATCTTTTGTTTAAAAATATCGCGGTCAATCGTCGCGAGGCAAAATGTCAGGCGATCGATCGCCAGCAGCTTAAAAATGGCAAATGATGTTTTTTGTTGAATTTTTGGTATTTGGCTATTGTTTAGCTTCTAATATTGATTTGTATGGTTGTGTAGAACCATCCCAGGTACCAACAACATCAAGGAGATAAAGTTCTCCAACTTCTCCACTGTTGGGAATTAAGGTAGGTAAGAAGCGTACGGGCATCGGACGGTAAAACACATTCCTATACTATGACTACGCAATGATTGCATAAGTATTTACGATGTTTATGATGATGATTATGATAAGTAAGTTTATGATGATGATGTTTATGACGAGTAAAGATGATATGATGTTTATGAGGACTTTTATGATAAGATGATGATGTTTATAAGACAAGGATGTTTACAAGATGATGATGTTTATAAGATGATGATGTTTACAAGATGATGATGTTTACAAGATGATGATGTTTATGATATGATGATGATGATGTATGTTTGACTATGTTATTGAGAATGGTGGAGTGTTCTGGTAGTTGTTATGGGAAAGCGAGGAAGGTACTTACCGCTGACATAGCTAGCGAGGAGATACATCCGCTATCAAGGTGTAGCGAGGGGTATCACAGTACCGCTATATGTCGAAGCGAGGGGGCCAATTGTTCCGCGGACATAACAAGACCAGAAACATCCCATTTCTAAATAACATTGTTGATTATGAGCATATATGTGAAGTATGATTTTAATCATTTATGTCAAGAACTAATGATTATATGCATGACTATGAAACAGGGACAACCAAAGTGGGTTAATGCGATTAACCAGGAGGTATATGTTACGATTATTTTCATGCATTTATTTATATGCCATTACCTTATGATGTTAAGTAATGATGTACATGCTCATGATGGGTTGTTCCTGTAGGTACACACTGAAGGGTTAAGGGTCGGGTTGAGGCAGTGAGCTAAAAGGAGCATGAAAGAATATAGGATACATGATTTTGATAGTCTCTACTCTAGGATTAGTGTAAACCTATAATGTTAGCATTCGTTTTTGGGAATGTAATTATTAAGTTTTGAAATTTTATTTTTGGACTGTAATTCTATTAGCTCAAAGCTACAACCGGAACCCTAAGATGTTATTAATGCATGTTTAGTCCATAATACGTGATTATGATGATGTTAAGTAGGAAGACCCTACAGTTATGGTCCGCCCAGACAAACATCTACTGCCAGGGTTCCACATTAGGCACGGTATTATCGCATCTCCCGCACTGGAGTTCAGATCAAACGAAAGTCATTTGCTCATGTTTATTCTATGGAGTTCCAACAGGTCAGTCCTGTTTTTATATTGAATTACAATTATTTTAGAAGTTATTCTAGAGTTGGTCAACTCTGTTGCTTCATTCTTCCTAGGACCATGCAACAGTTCGACGAAATAAACATTTCATTAAATAAAAATGTACAACAGCGCAGACTACAAACTAGATCGCCCTTGGTTCAAAAAAAAAAGGAGATTGATAAGGGTGTATAGCCTTATCAGTCATCCCGATCTATGAAGTCAGGAGGAATGGTGGCCATGATGGCCTGGAGATACAGGAAGTCGTCCGGGTCTTGATCCTCTTGAGGGAAGCCATGCGTTTTGAATTGATCCTTACAACCCTCAAAGACAAGGTCAAGAATCCGAAACGCCTTTGCTGCAAGGAGCCTCTTGAACTCCTCCGACTTCAGGAAAGCATCCTTCCGCTCGACCTCTCCAGCGATGTATGCCTCCAACTCCGAGCGAGCCCTGCTTAGCTCTGCAGTAGAGTTGGTCAAAATCGTATCCTTCTCCGACAAGGCAGAGCGGAGTCGATCAACCTCAGCACAATACTTAGTCAACTCAGTCTCTACCGTAGCGAGTCGTTTCGCCTGTAGCGCATGGACCTCTCTCAGTTCAGCTTCGGCAGCCTCAGCCTGGTCTGTAGCCTCTCGGACTTTCTTCCTGGCATCTGATGAGGAGTGGCCATAATTGGACCCCTCCAAACGCTTTCGCGTAGCATTATTAAACCCTGGATAAGGATAGAATGATAAGAGGATATATAAGGCAGTAGATGGGGTCAAGTAAGATCAGTAAGAACATTTACCGATAGAGCTCGGGCCAGCCCTTCCTGGGCCAGAGGTCTCCACTTCATCCCTGCCATGACTTGTTGATCCGCGCCCGTAGTAATGCACTCCAAGACCTTAGCCGGTAATATAGAGATAGGACCAGTAATCAGGCTGGTGTTTTGGGTGTACTCCACGGGAGGCTGGGAGAGTCCGGCCCGGGGGCCACTCGAGGTTCCAGGGGTTTTCCAAGCCCTTTTCCTTTTGCGTAGCGAGGTGCCGTCACCCCCGTTCTCTTCTGATTGAGGGATGACTACCAGGGTGCTAAGGTGCTGGAGAGGAGGCTCGCTCTTCAACTCGGGACTTAGGAGCAGCCCTCCCTTTCCCTTTCTTCTGAGAAACCATGGCGGAGAGCATCTGGTTAAACGACATGGCACCTGCACAGAAACGAAAGGCATAAATAAAGGGGCAAATGAACGAATAGAAATTGAGCTCAGGATAGTGAGGACGTACCAGGAGGAGGACTAGCTGGGTAAGAGCTCAGCCTATAGCGCCTGAGTACGTCCTCTCGGATCAGGATGGTTGTCAAATTGTCGACCCCCAATGGCTGACATAACCCTCTGGTAGAATATATCTTCTTTGTATCGATGCGGACGGGGACGACCCTCGAGGAGAGAATCTCTCCAGGCCATGGGGCAAGACCAAGGTCGGGGTAGTTTAACAAAGAAATATGTGTCTTTACATCCTTTGTGAGAAGTTGGGATTTTCTCCAAGAACTTACACGACGGCCTGGAACCGAAGTAGAACAGGCCAGGAAAGGTGATGTTCTTGACATGAAAAAAATAATGCAAAAGAGGGGGAGAGAAGTGGAGATTCAGAGATTGAAACAAGGCGGCAGCGGCGGCCATGCTCTGGTAGGAGTTTGGACTGAGCTGACTGAGGGAGATGCAGAATAGCTAGAAAGATCTTGGTACAAAGAAGGAATAGGGAAGCGCGGTCCACTCCTAATTTGTTCAACGAAGAAAGGAAAAAAACCCCACGGGGGGAACATGGGGGCGGTCACCCGACCTAGGTATTCGTACCTCGTGGTCAGGAGGAATGAAGTGAGAATGGAGAAGAGTCTCAGCCTCAGCCGCAACACGGAAACTAAGGACCTCGTACCACGGTAGTTCAGCCCAAACCAGATCTCGAGGATCAACCTCGAAGTTCTGGGGGGATGGTTCACGGCTGGGACGAGGAGGGACTTGAAGAAGGGGGACGACGGTAACAACCTTCCCCACGGAGCCACTACGGGTCAGAGAGCTCGAAAGCCCCGACCCCGAGGCATCTGCATCGGATCCCCTGAGGGCCGCCCGGAAGTGGAAGAAGTTGAATCTGACATAAAAGAAAATTAAGCAGAGTCGAAGAACTTACAGAAGGTCGGAGTGTACGAGAAGAGCAGGAGGAGACAGACATCAGTGAGAAAAGTGGTGCAAATGAGAGGAACTGGGGGGCAACCAGGAGAGTGGTCGTTTGGGCCAAGCCCACTTGAAAGGCGGGGATCGAGGGAGGCCGAACGTCTCAAGCGTGGATACGGACGCGTGGCAGCCTCATTGATTGGTGGGTACATCAATGGTCACATCTTGCTGACAACCTGTCTTGTCAAGGTCCAGAATTTGAATATCTGACAACTCAGTTCGGGTCTCGATATAAAACAGATAGTTAGAGCAGAGCTACTCTAGCTCGACTAGAGGAGGATTCTCATGATATCTCGATAAGAGGTCAGTACGACCTCGACCCTTACTCCCGGGGTATAACCTGACCCTACTTCTTCGTTTACCTCAAGTCCTAAGCTGGGGAGATATTTTCATGCCCCGGGAGGAACATACCCTCATGAACTCAGCTCGGTGAACAAACTCGTAACCTCAACCCAGGAGTTATCCCCGTGTCCATAGCTCAACATGTGTCTTCAACCCTACTTGATCAAACTAATCCATCCCAGGTTGTGTTCGCAGGAATCTTGCATTGTGATCAGGACGGTGACCGGGCTGGTGTCCCAACTTTAAGCAATCCCCCTAGTTTCTTCGGCGTTGGCTATGAGATACCTTGGGCACTAGTGTGGTCTCTCATCCGAGCTGTCTGTAACGGAATCTTATTCCCAACAGACGACCACTTACGAATGGACCAATCAGAGAATGACTAACGTTCAGGGAATATCTTCTAGTACTATCAAGATCTCCCAGGTGGTGAGTCGTACGAGGTGTACAATATTTGTCGATGGTCCCCACCCTTTTGAGACACCGACACCCAATGGAGTGTCCGCGATAGTATCCTAAGGCCCCCACCGGCCGTAGCAGGTTGTTCTTCTCTCACCTCTCCTAGTATATATATGTGGGGTATCAGGTTTGAAAGGGAGGTAGACTCCCCGTCATTTTCTCTGCAAAAAAATTTTTATTTCCTATTCTATATCCTGACTTGATCGTCGGAGGGGCCCCGCCGGAGAACCCTCTTCGGCTCCCTTCTAACCTTTTTTCTTTCAGGACAGCTCATCTCCGGAAGAGGAGGAGCTATTGTTAGCCGAGAAGACACCCTACCAAAATCTGAGGTAACAGAGTTTGATCGGTTATTTCGTTTTAACCAAAATTTGCTTACTAGCCAAATAACTTATAATAATTTAGTTATGAGATGGGTGCATTACTAATGAGACTTGTTAAGGTTGAATATTTACAACTCTATAAATTTTGTCCTAAATTTATCTAAGTAGTGAAGTTTTTTCGGTTTTTTCTAAATTAATTCTCACTCGTTTTTACCTTCTAATACTATTTTAAAGAAGAAAAAAAGCAGTATTTATTATAAAATTATTTTAATTTTTCAAATAATATATGTTTTTTTGTACTAATTTTTCTTCACTAATATAGATTGTAAAAATATTAAATACTTTATCCATTATATTGTATATATAATATGTGTAATGAAGTGCTAGGATCGTGTGAAAGTAAGATGTTTGTTTGTTTTTGAAAAAATATGGATTGGCGAGTTCTATGATTGCGCTTCGTCGCTTCTCTACTAGTGCTTCGTCGCTTCTCTAATCGCACTTCGTTGCTTCCGTATTGCTCTCTCTCCGATGGGCTCACTTCTGTTTTTTTCTCGCTCAGGTATTCTCGGACTTGGATTTGGTCTTTCTATTTCTGTCGGTTGGGGATTTGGTGGGGTTTTTTGGGGGGATTGGTCGTTTCTGCGTTGGTTCGGGGTTTTGTGCGCAACTCCGGTGATGGTGACGGCGGCAGGATTGGGGGTGTGTCGGTTGTCTGCCTAGTTTGGAGAGATGCGCCCGGCTATTAATCATTGCTGTTTTCGGAGGTTGGGGTGGTCGTGGCTTCGGTGGGGGAGCGGGTTTTGGGGGTGCAGGTGGTTTTGGTGGTGTCGCTGGTGGTGATCGTCGTTGGGGTGTTCTGGTGGTGGAGGACCAGCAGTACCTGCTTTGGTGGTCCTTTTCTGCTTGGGCTCTTTCTTGGCGGTGGTTGTGGGCCAACCTTGCCTCCCGCCATGAGTTGGTTTTGTTGGAATGCTCGACGACTCGGAGATTCCCGAGCATTCCTTTGCTCGCGACGTTGGTTTCGTAAGCTTTCTCCCTTTTTGCTTACTATCTCATAATTGCTATTATGATCTGGATTTATATGTTATATTGTGGTGTTTTACTCCTGGAGCTCTTGGTTTTTAATGTCTTTTTGTTTCACACTTACGCCGACTGGTGATCTATCGCATTGAGCTCTTGTTTATGTATTTTACCTGGTTTTACTTTGGTGCCCTTTGGGTGGTGGCATTTTAGTACTTGTGTTTCATCATCGGCGAGGTTAGGCTGGGTTTTGACAGGTGGAGTTAGTGGTTTCGTGCCCCAGGCAGCGTTTTCTTTTGATAGTTTCTTTCAGGTTGCGGATTCTGGATTTAGGAGATTGCACGTTTTGAGTTTGTCATCAGTTATGTATCTCCTGTTTATCCTCTTGTGTACCTTCCGAGAACATGGAAGGCAGTTCCCTTCTTCGACCTTGTTGTGGCCTGCGTGGGTGGAGAGGGCTCGATTGGCTCCAGTGGTACTTGACCTTTCCAGTCAATGGTATTGCACTTCTGTTACAATGCAAAATCCTCATGGATATTTTAGTTAACCTTTATAGGGATGTTTCTTGGCCCTGCACAGCTCTTGTGTCTCTAGCTCTGTCGCTCTTTGTTGCGCTTTCTTTTCGGATGTTTGGTTGGTTTCTTATTGTAAACGATGTTCATATATATGATTATGGTTTATGCTAAAAAAAGAATATGGATTGGCAATCTAATTTGAGTACATACGCTGTTCGCAAACACAAGAACCAATTATGGGCTTCCATCAATACATGTCTACAGTTCATGAACGAACTAAACTATGCGAGAGCACCACAAATTTGTGAAAGACAAATCCTTTCAAAGTAGAGGACGAGAATAAGCAGGCAATATTTGGTGATGTTTTTAATATAATATTTTAAATATTCTTAAAATAAAAAACAAATATATATAATTATTTTATACAATCTTCCCAAATATTAAAAAAAAATTACTTTTCTTTTGCTTTATATTTTCCAATATTTTTACCATTCCACAAAAACACTTGCATCATATTTAAATTGTAAAATAAAAGAATAGAAAAATTAAGTTGCTCATTGGTGGTTAAAAAGCACGTGAAAAACAAACAGATTGGAGAATGTTTTTAAAGTACTCTATTCTTCAATTTGGGCATTTTTTTTGGGAAAATTTCGGGTTGATATCATTAGGTAAAATGTTTTTCGGCCCAATCACCCAATAAAAAGATCTTTCAACTAAGTCCATTTTTTAATACAATGACCAAACTAACCCCACTGACGAAAACACTCTACACCGCATAAATAATTTTTATATGCACCGCAATAATAATTTTACATGCACAGCATGACTCATTTTCACATGCACCGATTGAGTAATTTTACATGCACCGTATGAGTCAATTTTTAAATGCACCGCTCAATTTTACATGCACCATATGAGTAATTTTACATGCACCGCATGAGTAATTTTTACATGCACCGCTCAATTTTACATGCACTGTACTAGTAATTTTACATGCACCGCATGAATCGATTTTCACATGCACCGAGTGTGTAATTTTACATGCACCGCATGACTCATTTTCACATGCACCGAGTGAGTAATTTTACATGCACCGCATGAGTCCATTTTTACATGCACCACTCAATTTGACATACACCATATGAGTAATTTTACATGCACCGCATGAGTAATTTTTACATGCACCGCTCAATTTTACATGCACTGTACTAGTTAATTTTACATGCACCGCATGAGTCGATTTTTAACATGCACGATCAATTTTACATGCACCACATGAGTAATTTTACATGTACCACATGAGTAATTTTACATGCACCGCAATAGTAATTTACATGCATCTCATTACTCAATTTTACAAGCATCGCATGTGTAATTTTACATCCACCGCTCAATTTTTACATGCATCTCATTACTCAATTTTACATGCATCGCATGAGTAATTTTACATGCACCGCTCAATGTTTTACATGCACCGCTCAATTTTACATGCACCTCAATAACCAATTTTTACATGCACAGCTCAATTTACATGCACTGCATGAATCAATTTTTACATGCACCGCTCAATTTACATGCACCGCTCAAAAATATATAGATATATATCTGATTTTCGAAAGTTTCACATGGTTCGAAGAAACAATCTGCACATTTCAAAAGTTTCAATGATGAATCAACCACCAAATCGTTCTTGTATCAAATGACCGATTCAACAATATAAGCAACGGGAATGCAAACCGAATGCACGAATTGGAAAGAAATTCAAAACGACGAGAATGAGGATAAATGAATAATTTCCTCAATTTTTTTAGATTCACGTTTTCTGCCCAAAATTGAGCGTTCAACTTAAGAAAATTAATCCAAAATTCAACGAAAAAGAATTCAATGATTTTACAAAATCACGATCGAAGAACGCGAGGCTAGAACAACTGAAATTCGATCAGAAGTTAGTTGCTAAACCAGAATTCAAGCGAACACCCAGAGAATTAGAAACAATTCACTGAGAGGGAACAAGGAATCAACAACAATCACAACACAAATTGTAAATACGAACACACAACACAACCTAATAAAGTGATTCCAAATGAAATTATCTCAATTTGTTCGAAGAATCCTTTGCAGAATTGCGGAAAACAAAAATCAGAAACAAATCAGAAGCTTCAGAGGGCGACGCGAATGGTGGAAAGTGGGCAAAGGCTTAGGGATGAAGGTGTAGAGCAAGGGTATTTTATAGACTAATTATATTAGGGTTTGATAAAATGGACTTATTTGAAATAAATTTTCAAAAAGATGTATTGAGTTGAAAGAAGATTTTTTGGGGAGATTTAATTGAAAGATGTTTTAAAAAGTGGTACCTTCTTGTAATTTCCTCCTTTTTTTTTCTTAACTTTAGGATTTTCACTGTTGTACCGACGAGACTCAAAAACACATATCACTCACCTACTAAAATTAAACCTTTACTTTTTTAAATTTAACCAAAAAATATCATATATCTATCAGTGGACAATCTTCAAAAATTTTCCCAAAACACACACTATTTGATAAAAGACTAGTTTTAATAGGTTTGCTTTGACAAATCAATTGCTTTGCCAAAATAAATCATAAAGAAGTTAAAATTTAAGCTTGAACTCCAGTAAATTTACCAACGCATAACATGCCAATGTCACAAAATGATCAAAATTCATTTTCAATCGAAAAATCTTTGTTCAAACACTAAACAATGAATAGAAATTTGCAATTTCAGATGATTATCAAAACTATAGGAACAGTAAAGGTTAACCCGCAAATGGTGATTTACAGCCTCCTTCCCCTTCTTCCACCCTTTCTGCGAGTACTGTCGGTTGGAATTGGAGTGACATCCTCTGGAAAGGAATGATAATGCACGACAGTAAATATCTTGATAACTTCATATTAAAACAGGAGACGGGGATTCAAGCAGTAAAAAGAATCTGCGGCAATGTAATACCTATACGGCCAATTTTCATGCCTGAACGAGCAAGGGCTCGAAGGGCAGACTGAGCACCAGGACCAGGAGTCTTAGTCTTGTTTCCCCCGGTAGCACGAAGCTTAATGTGAAGAGCATTAATCCCAAGCTCCTGCATAACACATGTACCAGTCAACGGATATAATCATAAAAAACCTAATATATCATCACAATGTACGGGATGATGGATAATCAAACCTTGCATCGCTGAGATACATCTTGAGCTGCAAGCATAGCAGCATATGGAGAGGATTCATCCCTATCAGCCTTCACTTTCATTCCACCTACAACCAAACGACGGGTTGATCAAAATTTAGAACGTTGCTCACAAAAATATTTCCAAACCACGCAAAGGAGAACATACAATGTCGTTTTGTTGAGAACCATAAGCTAAAATAGCACCTTCCAAAGACAAGATAGTACTTCACAAAACAAGTAGAAGAAAATGTGAACGAAGTTCTGTAATAGCACATTGATCGACATTTAACATATCAAATAAAAAACTTAACTTAGTAGCTTTACTAATAACTGGACCTTTGGCTCATAATTTTTAATTTTGCGAATTTATTTATAGTTCAAACCTTCCAAGAGCCTTAATTATAAATCAAACTTCCCAAACGCACGCCAAGTGGCTCTATTAATATGCAACTAAGAATTTATGATCTGTTAC
The DNA here is from genome assembly GCA_907163345.1 of Haberlea rhodopensis. NCBI lineage: Eukaryota > Viridiplantae > Streptophyta > Magnoliopsida > Lamiales > Gesneriaceae > Haberlea > Haberlea rhodopensis. The sequence goes on along the minus strand of CAJQUN010000033.1, from coordinate 3,258,931 downwards.
TAGATGTAAATTTAAATGTATTCTTAATGGGTTTTTTGAAAGAAGAAAAACAGGAATCAGGTTAAGAACAACACTCAGATAATTTTTGATATTGCCCTTTCCAACATGAAATAAATCCAAGAGATAATATTCTTTCCTAGTTGATAGTGCAACACAAGGATTAAAACGCCAATTACCATGATATTTGTACACTTCCCTAGAACAGTTATAAAAAAAATGTGGAATCACATTTGCATCAACCTTACACCAACTGCTGGCAAATTTTCCATGTCCAATATTAAAAAAGTTAAAAGTTTTTTCAAACGAACTTCAAAATAAATTGTCATTGCCGGAACCCAAAGTTAGCATTTTTCAGAACACAGACAACCAAAGCTACATTCACAGCTGCACAGCAACATAAGGAAAACAACCAAAGACAAAATGCATAACTCCATACCTGTAATACGAACCAAGGTTTCCCTTCCAGACAGGTCAGTCACATGCTGCATGCAAAAAAGCCAATGCGATTAGAAATTGCAACGACGCTGTTTTTAGCCTTCTTTAAAAAAAATATGGTTTAAAAAAAATAAGTTCATGAATTGAATCCAATACTCACAATGAAGGTGTCATTGAACGAGGCAAAGATGTGAGCCACACCAAATACTGTTTCTCCATCCCTAGTGGCAGGTCCAAGAGTTACATTCTCTTCTTTGGGCTCTCTGGTCCTTCTTTTCGACTGTCACTCCAAACAGAGGGAATTATCAAGGATGAAAAAGAATTGAAATAAAGATACAACCGAAATGTTTTTTAGATAAATGCCACCAAAGATATCATTGTAATGCCAACTATTTTAAAATTGTAAAGGTTGAGTCCTTGAGTAGCTGCATACTGAGAAGGTGAAATATAACTATTTTCTTGTGCACAAATCAGCTCATATGGTCAAAATCAAAACAATAGAACCAGAAAAGTACAACAAAAGATTTACAATTAAGTATCTAAATACAGCTACATCAAAAATCTAAATAAAGACATTCGTGTGACAGATAAACTATAGGAGGAACCAGATAAACTATAGGAGGAACCAGTATTTGTACTTGGAGGAGGGGGGCACTTAATAGGAATTTATGGTCAGAAAACACTCGTAGCTTTTTTAGGGGAAAAAGCCCAGCAAATCTCAACTTTTAATCAGATAATCAGAGCAATCTTCCATCCAATTGGGTTTCCCCATGGTTCGCTATTTGCGGCCCATAAAGCTCCATGATAAAACGGATATAAAACTATAGCATTGATTTTTATGGAATATTGGCAGTTTCTTGCGATGTGGAAAGTTTTAAAAAAAAAATTCAACTTTTTTCCAATTTTTTCGAGTTTTTAATACGAACCAAGGTTTTCCCCTTGGTAAAACCATAAGACTTATAATGCATGTTCCAGACAATTTTTGTGAAAATTAAGAACATTTCGCAGAGTGTACATTCGATCCTAATTCAAAAATCATATTACTCCCCATTGTGATAAACAACCCAACTCCAATATCCATGAGCTAAATTTTAAAATAATAAAAGATTCGTATAAACAAACAATGTAAAAAACAAAATATTCGAGTGAATCTAGAACTCAAAATGTAAATTAAAGGTGCCAAACACCATTTCCATGGGCAAACAAAAATGACAAAAGAAATTAACTGAGCTCGTAAACCCAATAAACAAATCATCGGAACGAATACCGAATTGATTAAAATTGAGCAATTACAGATATAACAATTACATCGATGCATACACCAAATCATACGTGTGCTTACACGATTCAGATGAAACTTTGAATTAAGCTTACCATGGCTCGGAACGTAGCAGAGACAAAAAGGGCTTCGCTGCTTTTCTTGCGTTAGGGGAAACCCTAGATATCGGAGCTTGTAGCTGCTTGATGATGTTATAGCTAGGGTTTGGGGTCGTCGAGTATTTTTAATGTCGACAAATATTTTTTATGTTACTTAAATACCTTATTGTTTTGTATCTAAGTACGAACAAGGCTGAAACCCAACGTTGCAACCTATTTGTATTTTTAATATGTTTTTTATTTCATTTAAGCTCCATCTAACTTTTATAATTATCATTTTAGTCTCTTTAATTAAATATTAACATCTTCATCTTTTATAGTATATTTTTATGTCAAATCATAAGGAAGATAATTGTAATTTTTTTTATATATTTTACAAACTATAGGGATGTATTATTTTAATACAGCTATTCTAAAAGTAAGACATATATAATTATTTAAACTAGATGAAAAATTTGTAAAACATCTATTTTATAATGAAAGCATATATAATTATCCATTTTGATAAAGTATAAAGATAACACTTTTTAACCGTTTAAATAAAATTTAAATTTAAATTTGAGTTTGTGTTACAAATCAAGTGATAAGATAGTTTTTAATGCTCCAAAAAAACATTAATCATATATATAAAAGAAAAACGGGAGGGAGATTCCGTAGGACTTGATTGAGTTCGTGTAAAGGGGCATATTGGCTGGGACAAGGACGGGCCTATTAAACGAAGGACCATGCCTAAATCCGTGTTAAGTTTCTATAAAAACCGTCTCATCTTGAGGGGACTACGACTCTCCATATCTTTCGTACAATTTAATGACAACTATAGTACCACAGTATCATCCCCAATAATTGATCCAAGAGTTCAAAAACAACGGTGTATTTAAGGATCGTAGCTTAACTTATATATCATGTATCGATGTATGTATAAAAATGATGTGTTTTAACAAATACACCGATATACTAAATATAAATTCCATGGATACCACTCAATTTAAATAAAACACGTAGCCATATCATTTCAGGTTTTCCATCCAATAATACATCAAATTATACAAATACATGTCGTATGTTACTCGATCACAACATACCTTATTCTTCTCACTTCGAAATTTATGTCGCTCGATCCATTGATAGGATTTCTACGCCGACGATTAATCTATGCAATCAAAATATTCATTTCAACTATCTAGAAGAGGACCCGTATAGGTGCGAGAGATCGATGCGAACGCTTCCTTCAGCTTGATTCTTCTTCTTCTTGGTTGGTTTTGTAGCAAGAATTTGGGAAATGGTTGGGAGATTTGGATTTTTGAAATTGGGGTTAGGGTTGGAAGGATTTCAAAATTGGAGAAAATGTTGGTTTAAATATGAAATGGATGAATGAGAAAAGCTTAGAATTGATTAATGATTTCGATTTTGGTGGTTGCTCGAATTATAGAGAAAATTTTGAAAAACTTGATAACTGTTAGACATTGAAAGAAGAAAGTCTGCACACTGGCAATAAGTGCATTAATTGCACTGGTACTATAACATGTTTTGGCAGTAGTACAATAACGGAACGCTAGTTCAAATATTTGTACGGATTCGGCATCAGACTGTTGCAATATCATAATATTTTTACAAGAGTAGGACTCAAGAGAAGAGAGAGAACCAAGAAGAAGAGCCAAGAGAGCCAAAGGCTTATACACTTAAATGGCATATCTTTTACCTCTCACAATCTACTCTGAAGAGAATCTCGACTCTCCCCATACACCTTCAAGATAAATCAACTGATTGAAGAGACATTCAAAGCACTGCTTACCAAGCTACATCATATCACTCAAGAATCTCTCATACCTTTTGAGCTTAAATGAGAGTAATATATTTGTTACAATTTGCGATTTACCACAATTGATTGAAAGTGTCTTTGCATAAAGACTAATAATACAAGTTATTATTCCCATTTATAAGTGTGACCTCAGCTGATTGAGTGAGTAGCTAGGAGTTTAGACCATGAGTGTGACCTTGGTCTAAGTTGAGTGACTGTACAAATCAAAGTTTTCTATTGTATCCTTCCTACAAATGAAGATTTGTAGATATAGAAGAAATGAGCCTTCGTGCTTCAATAAACAAACCCCGTGTTGTTTGTGTTCCACATTTAACTTATTTATCTTATTGCATTCTTGTTGAACAATTCATCAGCTCACATGTATTAACTGCATTTGCTCGAGTTAATTTAATGAAGTAGCTTGACAGACCAGTTTGATCAAGAAATGACTTTAGGTTGCTAACCCAACCAAAACAAAGAATTTAGAGACTAACAAGTGAAGCGATGTAATTATTCAAACGTCCCTTCTCAACTGCAACCACCGATCCTATAAGGAATTATGATTAGCCTGCTTCTACATTTGCTTTGTCGCTTTAAATTCTAATAAAATTGGTTGTGGCATAAAAGACTAAGTTATTTGAATTTTAAAATAAATTTCAACCTGTGTAAGAAAGATCTTTTAGTTGGTTTATACAAAATTAAGTTTTCAAAGGATAAGATCTCATTTGCCTGCCAGTAGTAAGCAAGTAAGATCAACTTTAAAAAATAAAGGGTGTAACTCATCCATTCGATACTTAGAGCTGCTGCACTTGGACTTGTTTGCCTATACAAACTCTGAGCTTAGGAGAAATTACATATAATTTGGTTATTATAAATGATTTTTCTCGCTTTACATTTATAATTTTCTTGTGCAGCAAAGGTCATTCTTGTGTCAACCTGATCAAGCTATTAAAGCAAATTCAAAATGAGAAATCTAATGTGATGATCAGATCCGTAGTGATAAAGAGTTCGAATTTACAAACAGAATTCATGAATTCAATCTAGAAGATCAGGAAATCAAGAATGAGTACTCAGATGCTAGAACTCCCAACAAAATGAGATCGTTAAAGATAGAGATATGGCTTTACAATTGCGGCCATGAGTATGCTAGCAGATTCTGATACAATTTAGATGATCAAAGAATGAAGTAGTACTCTACCACTAAAAACTTCAACAAAATGAGATCGTTGAACATATAAATAAGACTTTAGAAAAAGCAGTAAGGACTATGTTAACTGATTCCGGCATATCTCAATGTTTTTTTTCGTTGAAGTAGTAAACGCTGACATATCTCAATGTTTTTTTTCGCTGAAGTATACCCTGGCATATCTCAATGTTTTTTTTCGTTGAAGTAGTAAACGCTGCTTGCTATATAAAGAATAGATCAATGATCACTACATTTACTACCTCACCGAGTGAAGCATATTATTTCAACTCTTCATAAAATCTTCCTACATTTACTACCTCATCGAGTGAAGCATATTGAGAATCCTGATTTAAGTTACTAACCCAAGTGAAGAAAGCTCGAAATATTTAAAAATAAAATTTTAAAAGTTTATTCAATCCCTCTAGCGTCTTGCCAATCCTAATAAATATATTACGGCAAGCATTTGAGAGCAAAAAATAATTCCACGACATCAGTTTATTTATCTTGTTATATTTTATAACAATAATATGAACAAAAATTTGTAATTTTTTTAAATATAAATTTACAGAAATGAGTTGAAAGTCTTCAAATTTATAATAAAAAAACATGTGTATTTATTAGAAATATTCATGTCTATAATATGCTTCAACGAAAAAAATCATTCTTTTTGTTCATTTATTAAATACCAGCAATAGTAGAGCATAATAGCCAAAGGGACATAAATCTCTAGGACACATCATCATCGAGACTACGAAAAAGACAAGGATTTAAACATCACAACTAACACAATAATAATCAAACAAAATACCCAAATACCAAATCTTTCTCCATCCTCGTATACATCTTCACTCCACGCCAAGGCTTCTTTATTATATCTCTTATTCCTCGAATCCACTGCACTGTTTCTATCATCTTCAGCCAATCTAATGTGTGTTACAATGTGAGGAAAAACTTTTTCAAATGACTTCTCTCCAATCAAAAGATCAGAGTGGCCAAAACCATCTACTACCACTCTTTCATGCCTATAACTTGGCTGGTGCAGCTTCATATACTTATTAGCAAGAAATGAAGTTTCTGGAGTAACAAGAAGCGTACGTCCCCCGGATATGTACAGTGTCGGTAACGCCATTCTCTCGGGGTGAATCATGTATGTGTTTTTGCCGTTGCTGTCGACTATGAATCCTGCATTGCATATTTTTCTGAGGTGTGTGAATCCGGCCATTGGAAGACTTGTGACATTGATTTTGTTTAGCCAGCTGTGCATCGCGTGGCTTATGTTTTCGTGCCAGAAGGCGTTTCCAAATATGCCAGAGAAGACCTCACATTCGTTGCAGATGCACCTCTCGTAACGTGGGATTAAACATGCTATTGATTTGAGGAGACCATGCCTGAAACTTGTGGTGCATTTTTCAAGCAGAGGCAATGTCTTGTTATTACCTAGTATCACCATTGACATCTGCAACCATGTCAAAGTTGGATTGATAACTATTTTATTTTTACTTGGAAATGTCCGGTGTGAATGAGTAATAATCTGAGAAATGGCTTACTGGGATTAGGGGAAGCCACATTTTGACTAAGGAAGATTTGGTGAGCTTAAAAAACATGGAAGAGTTAGTACAAGACAGAGAAGCTATTTTCTTGGCAGATACGTGGCCTCCCATAAGTGCGATGTGAATGGCTACGCCTCCAACACAATGGGCGACTACGTGTACTTTCGTGGATTCCCCGTAGAACTGAATGATCCTGTCGATAGCTGCAGAAACATGGAGACACATTAAACTAGCTACGAACAGCAAAGAATGAAACATTTAATAGTAGTATGAAAATGTATGGTATTTACCAGCTGCTATGTCAAATCTTCCAATATCATCGATTGAGAAACAGTTTAAAGAATACGAAGGATGCACTCTTGTCCTCAGTAACCATACAGCGTGCCCTTCTTTTAGCATCGTTTTAACGAGATCATTCGTCTCGGTTGGTAAGCTATAGCTTTCGGTTGAGTAGCCGTTAATAAGCAAGACAGGATATGGTTTTTTCTCGTGCATAATTGCTTTGATGCTTTGGCTGGTTTCCCATACCTGGCAAGAGATTATAAAGTCGTCGTCTGCAGATTTACAGTATCATGTCAAGTTAAGAATTAACCTATGGAAATGAAGCAAAAAAGAACTGAATTTAGATAGGATCCTGACTCCTTACCTGTTTTAATCTCATGAATCATACTGTCTGGATAAGGGCCGGTTTCCAAGTCCTTAGAGGTGATATCAAGGCGTTCTCCTCGAGGTTTTTGGAGAATATATGTCCTCAACAGAGATTGCGAAAAATGGCAAATGAAACTACGCTTGCTTCCACCTTCAAGACCCCATATGCATTTCAGAAGCTCAATCGGGGATATATGAAGCTTCCCTTTTAGATTCATCGTTTCTTGTTCTTGATCGTTGTTTGCGATTTTTCTGAATGTCACATTCAATGTCGTGGATTCTCTCCACGCATACAGAGCCAGAAGATAAGGATTCATTATCTTTCTCCCTTCAAGAAGATATCTGCAAAATCAGATGATTTTCATGACTCATTACATTCAAGAAACTTATTCGAAATTAAATATTAATATGCATCAGACCTTGAACCAGAAGATGCTGCCAGGAGGAGATGATAATGCATATACTGTGTATAAGGAGTTCTGTCATCTGTTTTGCATAAATCAACTTCACCTCGAATAATATACATTTTATCTATCTCTATAGCCTTGCATATGACATGTCCACCAACTCTCCCTTGTAGAAGAGGGTGCGATTTTCGAGTGTCCATACCCGTGGTGTCAAGATTTCTTGAAAAATTTTCGAACCTCATTTTGAGGTAAGCAGTAAATGGCATGCCACCAACTTGGCCTCTCATGGTTTCTTGAATCCTAACTCCTGGTCCACATTTCGCCATCTTACCACTTGAGATTGAACCTTGTTTTTCATCAAATTTTCTACTTCTAGTCCACTCATTAGCATTCTGTACAAGGTGTCTGGATACATGCTCAGCAGCCGTAGCAATAGTTAGACAGGGGTTGATTCCAACAGAGCAAGGAATCATTGATGCATCACAAATATAGAGTCCCGGGTGCACCCCGGTTTGTGATGTGTTATCAAAAACTTGACCATCAGAATTACAGACGCCAGATGAAATATTGCATGAAGCAACACACCCGCCTAAGTGGTGTACCGAAGTGCTCCTATATCGCGAAATGAAAAGTGTTCCTCCAAGTTTCTTGGCAAGTTTTTGAAAGCCTTCAATCTTTCGTGGGAGTAGAGGATCGTGAGGGGGCTGAAAGAGGATTTTGCATGTGTTTTTGTCGAATGTAAGTCTTCCATTGCTGTCATCATATCCCATGGCATTCAGAACCATTTCTTGGCTGCGTTTCAAACCGATTAAATGCTTGACGATTTCTATTATTTTGTGTAACAACCAGCCCTCAGATTGCCATTTATATGTGAACCCTTTAAATAGGAGGCTTGGATAGGCCGTTGGAATCACTGCACTCTGAAGGAAGAGATGAAAATAAAAAAAATCAGGCCGGTTAAAAATCTTGGGTCTGAAGTTGGATAAATTTATTACTGGTAACCTGAATAGTGATTCCCAGTGAAGAAGTGTATGATGAAGAAATGGCTGGTCCAGGTCTATCTTGAAAAGGGATTCTTGAAAACTGCTGTTTATCTAGACCAGACGCGTTCAATGGAGCCGAGCTTCCGACCAAATAAGCAACATTATTGCCATTGCAACTAAATCCAAAGCCTAGTTTCTGTGAAACTGACAATCCTCTCATTTGAGATTGAAAAAGTATTTTTGCTGTACCAAATACTCCAGCTGAAAAAACATACAATTGAACTTATTAAATTTTACAACATCAAAGTAAGGTTGTTACTAAGTCATCGCCTACAAAAACGTACCTGAAAGAATAACGAAATCTGATTCGACATAATCAATTTCACTGAAAAAAACGAGCCATCTACGCCTTCTTCGGGTTTGGAATCTTCCTACTTCTTTGCATGGACTGTCTTCATATCCATTTCTTACAACATACTGAACCACAACATTCTGTTTTTATTGTGCATCCTGCCTGTAACAAGAAAATTTACTTCAAAGTTCACTAATCATTAAATTGAAGAGTGCAAAACAAAGGGTCAAATTATCTTGTTTTCTTGATGGATTGCGACTGGAAAACATCGAACTTCAGCGCGTTATTTTAATTCATGAAATGGCCAATTCCATACTGAAAACTTACCTGGATAGCCGAGAGTAAGTAATTTTTGTCCGTTGAATTTTTCGCGTTGTATGGACAGCCAGCTAGACAGTTCCCACAAGCCAGACAGGCTCCAGTTTCACGATTCTTCCCGTCCACTTCATTAAAATTCACGCTCAACTTAAGTGGATAGTCGATATTCGTATCATAATCTTCATCGACCACATCTTCCATGATCCTAGCATTGCGAAACTTGAAAGGAAGCTTCTGAATCCTTAACATATCCGAAGCTAATGCCTCACATCTCTTCCAATCCTTTTCCCAATCCTTCGGCCATCTAGCATCCCTTCGTGCACGTATCGGTGTAGGCATCATAACTCCGGCATTTACTAAAGAACCGCCCCCTAAACCGCATCCCATTGCCGCAAGAGAATCATCTTGTTGATACACCTATAATATTTTTCAGTTAATCAGTCTCTAGGTAACATGAAAATTATAACCTGTTCATGTTTTAGCAAAGAAAATTAGAACAACCTGAAAAAGAGCATCTTTCGGACCAAAGTTGAGTCCCAAGTTGCTGTTTTCCACCCTGACAGCAGATCTAATACTGAAAATGTCTGTTGGAAAATCCCGAGCTTCCCACTTACGACCTTTCTCCATCAAACAAACCTTAATACCCGCCATCGCAATTCGATATGCCGCTACAGAACCGCCATATCCAGACCCAATAACAACAGCATCATACCCTTGATCATTTCCAGTATCAAGGAGATCCTCGAAATTCGATTTCTCCATTTTTAGCAGAGCATGTATTGGTCACCTTTCTTTCAATATTTCCTTACGCAATCTTAATTCACAGGCCTTTTAAATGTAGGCAGTTTATTCAGACTTTAAGCTAGCCACGTTGTTGACTTTTAGTTGTTCTAAATAATCTTTATTGTACACTTCATGTTGAAGTTGGCGGCGGTTGTTAGTTAATTTTGCTATTTGAGAATATCTATTGTTTCTAATAACAGAAATATAATTAACAATCTTTGTGGTCAAGGTTATCAGGCCATGAAATTATGAATACTCTCCATACTCTAAATAATATTTCTGGTTAATGAGCAGCCGAAAAGAGGGACATCTACTTAGTTGGGATAATACATAAAATCGTCAGTATAATTTAGGTCTCTTCCCAGTTCAGTCTCTCAATTTATTCGTGTGGTAATTGAGCCACAAGTTGTTAGGTCTCTTGATCACGTCCCCATCATTAATTTTCCAGTCAATATTTTATAGATTGAACATATTGGACGGACTAAATTATCACATGAATAAATATGGCAGACTGAACCGAGAAGATGGCTAAACTATAGGGACGGTTTTATGAATTATCACAGTGTTTTGGTCAACTGTGATCACTCTTTATTTACCAATAAATTCTATTGATGCACGCATTGACTCAAATAGCACGATTTATACTGCAAATGCATGGTTCTCAAGTTTTAGTGTAGATTATGAGAAGTAAGAGTGTCGAACACACAAAGACTAAATGTAAGTACCAAATAAGACGTTCTAAACTATATTTAACCAACGATGATGAATTTAATAAAATATTAACTAAATTAATCTACTAATTATCCAACTAAGCAAACCAAAGATAACGAGAACATTTCACTTGAGAAATTATCAAGACGTCAGTTCACCAATATAATCCACTATGACCCTCGATTGAATATCCATATATCTATAAGGCGATGAGTTCTCCGATTTTATCAAATATATTCTATCGAGTTATATCAAACCTAATAATAAATTGTAGTAAGTCACACTCGTGTACTTATTTAACAACTATGACTATCACACGTGTATTTGATCTCATCTATCGATCTCAATTTGAAATCCACGGCACAATTTACTAGGTCATATTGCAATATCATCTATCGATCTCAATCATGATAACTAATATCAATTCAAAGGCAGCTACTCCCTTGAAATCATTAACAACATAAATCATGCACATAGGATGTAGGAATTCAATCAAGATAAGAATAATTAAACAAACTTGATAAACAAACTTAGTTCATAATTAAATTGAAAAACAAAAGCTTAAACATTTCTTGTTCAAGCAAGATAAAATAAAACTAAAGTTTAAAAGTAAATATAAACTCCGGGTGCCACATTTGTAGACCATCGCTTCTTTTATTGCTTCTTTCTCAAACGCCTCTTCAATCCTCTTGTTGGGTTGTTCCAGCTTGTATGATGAATATGGATGATGGTAAAGGTGACGGTGTGATGGGGGCTGGTTCCTAACTCAAAAGGATGATCTTATGTCATTATTTTCGTGCAAGATGTAATATTTATAGTGAAGGAGGAATAAGAAGATTCATCGTAGGACTCAAATTCTATAAGGTATTTTTTTTTCCAGAATTTCTTGCCTACTGATCAATTGATAAGAAGCTACTGATCGATCGATAGGTTCCTCGATTTGAATCCCTCAGTCACGTCATTTATCGATCGATCGCTGTGAAGCTACATCGATCGGCGGCCTATTTTCTTCCAAACACAAGCTTTTGTCGTTTCTTCGATCAGTTTGTTCGTTCAAATCATTTTTCATCATTTTTAGCTTATTCTCTTCACTTCTGTGCACTTCGACCTTGATTCCTGAAACATCCAAAAACAACAAAAAAAAAATATAATATCGTCTATGAATCACAGTAAAATCTAATAAGAAATCATAGAAATATAAGTGCAAGAAAGCACTTATCAAGCTGAAAATACAAGAATATCACGTGTTCGATCCTTTAAGTATTGACGGGGGGTGTTAACATCATAGACGTGACAGTGACAACTTAAAATACTTGAAAGACTAAAATAACAGACAAATAAATTGAGGGACTGACTGGGAACAAGCCTAAACTAGCATTATCGTAGAGACATATGCGCTCATGAATAAGTACTCAAATGAGATGCGTTCACTAAATTACATGTTAATAATTCTCTCTGTGGTTCGTACTAATTGAGTATAATTTTTTTTAGTTACGATTGTACACCATTAGACCGACATCCCAAGATACCATTGTAGCTTTATTCGATCACAAGGTGTCAACTTTAAAACTATTGTGTTTCGGATAGATACTTATCTATTACAGTTGGGATCTGCCACTTGCATACGAGCGAAGATATCTTGAAAGGAGTACGTTCCGCTTTCGATCTCGATTGATAACCTGCAATCAAGAACAGAAGCAATCACAGTATACAATTCCAATATAAAAACATAAAATGGAATCCAAACAAGATTAAGGGATTTGGGCTCAGGTCGAGCAGGGATTCCTTTCAACGTCGTCACTGGGGAACCAAGGTTTCGAATCCAACAGATGGAGACACACACTGCCCGAAGACACTGCCCGAACACTGCCCGAAGACACTGCCCAAACTACTGCCGGAAGCACACAGCCACAAAAGCACCAAGCTTAACACACACGGCCAGCGTCTGAACCACTCACAACCGTAGCACAAAACTCACGGCCAACCACCGCTGAAGACAGAGACACGAAGGAAAGGGGCGGACGAAAATACACAAAGGATTTTCAGGTTATCAGAGAGTGTTACCTCATCATGAACCATGCCAACATTAATAGCACCGAGGGAGACGAAGAGGAGGGGAGCAAGTCCCAAGATTCTGGAGCCAGCCGAAGAGGCGTACGCTGGAGGAAGAAGCTTCTGGACAAATTGAAGATGAAGGGTGAAGAGGCAGACAAATGGGGGGGGGGGGGGGGCTCGGTTATAACAAAGAAGGGCCAAAGCCCAAGAACAAAATAATAAGGTAATGGGCCAAACCCAACAAATCTCCACCTTGGCACAATACCGGCTCCACCTCGACGTAAGGAAAACCCTATAGATGACTCATCATCGCCCAAAGGGTCCCCACAACACACAAAGCATTGTGTGGACCAAGTTCTTGTCATAGCACACAGCACAGACAAAGAACACAGACAATAACCAACACAAAGGAGGTTAAAGTCAATAACCGGGGTAACAATACTATAACACGCACACAGCAGTTATATACTATCAAAATAGTTAACACCAGTAATCAATCACCTGTATCAAAATTCAAAATTTTAAGACATGATTGTAGTTTTGAAATAGGTAAACACTTAGTTCCCATATCAGCAGGATTAAATTCAGAAGGAATCTTTTCAAGATTAACTAATCCTTTAGCCACTACATCCCTAATGTAATGAAATTTAACATCAATATGCTTAGTGCGGTCATGAAAAACAGGATTCTTACACAATTCAATACCAGACTGAGAATCAGAAAATACCTCTACCTTACCTTCAAGCAAGCTAAGTTCAGAGATCAAACCTTTCAGCCAGACAGCTTCCTTCAAAGCTTCTGTAACAGCAACATATTCTGATTCCGTTGTCGACAAGGCAACGATATGCTGCAGCTGCGATTTCCAACTTATACATGCTCCACACAAAGTAAAAACATAAGAAGTAGTAGATTTTCTATTGTCTTTATCATTTGCATAATTAGAATCCACATAACCATTCAACTTAACACCATCAGCATATTTAGAAAAACATAAGCCATAATGCATAGTGTTTTTCAAATATCGCAACAACCACTTAACAGCATTCCAATGTACCACACCAGGATTAGACATATATCTACTTAAGCAGCTAACAGCATAAGCAATGTCAGGTCTAGTGCTAACCATCAAATACATTATAGACCCAATTGCATTTGAATACGGTACATTTTTCATGGCATCAAAGTCAGCATCAGTTTTGGGACTTTGATCTTTACTTAGCACAAAATGAGCAGCTAAGGGCACGTTAACAGGTTTTGCATCAAACATGGAAAATTTCTTTAGAATTTTCTCTACATAAGAAGTTTGCTTTAACCACAGAGTAGATTCCTTCCTATCTCTAACAATGTCCATGCCTAGGATTCTACTAGCATCTCCTAAGAACTTCATATCAAATTTATCACTTAGACAGTTCTTAATATGCTCAATGGATTTCACACAAGGACTAGCAATCAACATGTCATCCACATAAATCAACAAGAAAACAGGCACTGGCATTTTATCCTTAAAATACAAGCAATGATCAAAAGAGCTTCTTTTAAATTTTAAGGTAAGCATGCATTCATCAAACTTCTTATTCCATTGCCTAGGTGACTGCTTTAGGCCATACAAAGATTTATTAAGCAAACAAACGTGATTAGGGTTCTTTGAGTCAACAAAACCATCAGGTTGTTTCATGTAAATCTTTTCATCTAAGTCACCATGCAAAAAAGCGGTTTTAACATCCATCTGTTTAAGTTCCCAATTAAAGTGAGCAACAAGTGATAATAAAATTCTCACAGTGGTAAACTTAACAACAGGAGCAAAGATTTCAGTATAGTCAGAGTAAAACTTTTGCAACTAGCCTAGCTTTATATCTAACAGAATCAACTTCATTCTTTACCTTAAATAACCATTTGCAATCTACCAAAGAGCAATTAACAGGTTTAGGTACAAGAGTCCATGTATGATTCACAACTAAAGAATGCATTTCATCTTTCATGGCACTAAGCCAATGCACAACATTTTTAGATTTCAAAGCTTCATTATAGGTCTTAGGCTCACAATTATCAATAGACTCAAACATATTGGAAACATGCGATGTGAGGTGAAAATCATTAAACCTAGCAGGTTGTTTCACATTTCGCTTAACTCTATCCCTAGTCAACATATAATCATGCAGATCTTCATGTTCATCGGCAACCAATTCATTATGCACATGTTCGTCAATATTTTCATGCAAATCAGGTTCATTAACAGGCAAGTTCTCATGATTCATATTAGGGAGCACATCGTTTTCAATAACAGGGGTAACAATAGGCACAGACTCCACCTTGCTCGGTGTAGTCTCAGACACACAGTCAGATTCAGGCAAAGATGGAAGCAAGCAAGGCATTTCAGATTCATTAAAAATGACATCCCTACTTATAATAGTTTTAAAACCAGGTTCACATCTTAACCAAAGCCTATATCCTTTTACACCCTCAGGATAACCAAGAAAGACGCACTTAACTGACCTAGGTTCAAGTTTGTCTTCTTTCCTATGCACAAAAGCAGAACAACCAAACACTTTCAGATTTGAAAAATCTAATTGCTTACCAGAAAAAACACTTTCGGGACACTTACCATTCAAAGGCACGGAAGGGGATCTATTTATCAAATAAGAAGCTGTCACGACAGCTTCGCCCCGGAACTTCTTTGAGAGTCCAGAAGATGCAATCATACTTCTAACTCTCTCGAGTAAAGTTCTGTTCATCCTCTCAGCAACACCATTTTGCTGGGGAGTATAGGGCACAGTCTTGTGTCTCAGAATCCCAGATTCACAGCACAAATCATCAAACAAGATATTGCAGAATTCCATTCCATTATCTGTCATAAGCCGTTTAATCCTTTTTCCAGTTTGGTTTTCAATTAAAATCTTCCAGTTTTTAAACTTATCAAAAACATCAGATTTATTTTTCATTAGAAAAATCCACACTTTTCTAGAGTAATAATCAATGATAGACAAAAAATACCTATTACCACCTTGAGTTGGGACAGGTGAAGGTCCCCAAACATCAGCATGCAGGTATTCAAAGTATATCAGAACACTTAGTCACATTGGGGAAAGGGGAGATAGGGAATTTGACTCTTTGCTGTTTGCCTAACACACAGGAATCACAAAAAGTCATGCAAGACAATTTATCCTTACCAAAACAACCATCTTTGTGTAAAATCTCTAATCCTTTAGAACTCATATGACCTAACCTTTTATGCCATAAATCAGTTAAATCATCTGACACAGAATTAGCACAGATTTTATCACAGACTGTTTTGCAAACATACAAATTCCTCCTATTCTCAGCTTTAAAAACTACCAAAGACCCCCGCATAATTTCATGCAACCATTTCCCCATTTACCCTCATAACCATCAGACTCTAAAGCAGCACAAGACATCAAGTTATTGCATAAAGCAGGAACATGTCTAACATCTTTCAAAGTCACAGAATAACCAGATTCAAATTTCAGACAGATATCGCCAATACCAGAAACTTTACACAATTTCTCATTGGCCATAGAAACAGAAGCATGCTCAATTTCTCTAGTAGCTAGAAAACAAATTTTTAAGTGGTGTCATGTGATAAGTGCAACCTGAATCAATAAGCCATTCATTTTCACACACAGGTAATGAAAGCACAGAGTTCACAGAATCACATAATTCAGTCACCATAAAAATATCCCCCATGTTTTCCCCAGAGGTAGAAGCAATGTTCGCTTGTTCACTTGTCTGATTTCCATTTTTATTCTGGTTCTTCTTTTTAGGGCAATCTTTTATGAAATGATTAGGGTCCCCACAATTGTAACATTTTCTTTTACTAGGCCTAGATTTCGATCTAGCCTTACTCTTTCCTCTTTTATCACCTTTTTGATATTGGTTATTGTTATTATGCCTATGTTGTGATCTACCACGAACATGCATAACTTCACCAGAGGATTGTCTATTACCTTTGTTAACTTTTAAATCTAATTCCTTACTTTTCAAGCCGTTCATTACAATATTCAATGTAATAGAATCTCTACCGTACTTAATGGCGGATTTTACATCACTATAATTTTCAGGAATAGCATTAAGAGAACGATAGGTGAATAGTCGTCAATGTTCTTATCTCCTGTCAATTTAATATCTTGAATTAACTTAGTAAACACATCCAAATTCTCATCTACGTCTTTGTTCAAGTCTAGCTTGAATATGAAAAATTTTTCCAATAAGAAAAGTTTACTAGGCAAAGATTTTTCAGTAAACATTTCTTCTAATTTTTCCCAAAGTTCTCTAGCAGATGATAGTTTACCACACTTCCTGAGCACAGAGTCAGACAAGTTCAAGATAATAGAAGAATAAGCATACTCGTCATCTTCAAGTTTCTTAGCAGTTGTAATGTTCTCAGCCCAATTACCGTCAATAGCTTTAAATACTTTTTGTTGTATTAAAATTCCTTTCATCTTTTGTTGCCAAATAGAAAAATCAGATTTTCCATTAAAAGGTTCAATGTTATATCCAGAAATTGAAGCCATCACAAATAAGCAGAGAGGCACACACAATTTCAACAACCAAACAGCAGAAGCAAGGACCACAAGGCACAAAACACAATGAAAGAATTAATCAAGCTAAGGGAAGGAAAAATCGCTATCACCCACAAGATCACAATACACTCAACGGTGTACGAGCATGGGGCTTCAGATAGAGATTTTCCTACGGGTAAGGGACACAATTACACCTAGAAACAAGATGGTAAAGTGATTAAAGGTTAGAATAATCACTTACCACCCAGAGACAAAGCTCTGGGGTGACGAAACCACATGCCCGAAGCACCGAAGTGCCTGCCCGAAATCTGCCCGAGATTCCAGTAGCTGCCCGAGCTCTCCAGCCGCTGCCCGAAGCCTACTGCTGCTGCCCGAAGCCCTACCAAGCACTGCCCGAGACCACCGAGCACATCAGTCGCTGCACGAAGTCTGCCCGAGCACTCCAGTCGCTGCCCGAAGTCCACCGAGCACTGCCCGAGACCAAAAGAGCACTGCCCGAGGTCAACCGAGCACTCCACCAAGCACGGAACGCTCTGATACCACTATAAGGAGTACGTTCCGCTTTCGATCTCGATTGATAACCTGCAATCAAGAACAGAAGCAATCACAGTATACAATTCCAATATAAAAACATAAACTGGAATGCAAACAAGATTAAGGGATCTGGGCTCAGGTCGAGCAGGGATTCCTTTCAACGTCGTCACCGGGGAACCAAGGTATCGAATCCAACAGATGGAGACACACACTGCCCGAAAGCACTGCCCGAAGACACTGCCCGAACACTGCCCGAAGACACTGCCCGAACTACTGCCGGAAGCACACAGCCACAAAAGCACCAAGCTTAACACACACGGCCAGCGTCTGAACCACTCACAACCGGAGCACAAAACTCACGGCCAACCACCACTGAAGACAGAGACACGAAGGAAAGGGGCGGACGAAAATACACGAAGGAAAGGGGCGGACGAAAATACACAAAGGATTTTCAGGTTATCAGAGAGTGTTACCTCATCATGAACCATGCCAACATTAATAGCACCGAGGGAGACGAAGAGGAGGGGAGCAAGTCCCAAGATTCTGGAGCCAGCCGAAGAGGCGTACGCTGGAGGAAGAAGCTTCTGGACAAATTGAAGATGAAGGGTGAAGAGGCAGACAAATGGGGGGGCTCGGTTATAACAAAGAAGGGCCAAAGCCCAAGAACAAAATAATAAGGTAATGGCCCAAACCCAACATATCTTATGTGTTTTGCCACTATAAAGCTTAAGGAGCATTCAGCCAAACAATGACGTGCTTTCAAAAAAAAAAAACCCTTTTCAGTTAACCCGAAAATCATAATATGTGAAATAAACACATAGTTGTGATCATATAGGTCCTCTACGAACTTATACCTTAGACCCAATAGGGACAAGTATAACAATAGTTGAAGGTTCTTACAGATAATTGTAGTAAAATATTTACTTGAATGTGTATCTTAGGAATGGAAAACAAGACAGAAACGAAATGGCTTAGTCAAGGTAAAAGTTAGACTCCGCTTTGGTGCTAACTGTTTCGATGTCAATTTATTTTCCAAGATACGACCTACGATTTGTGAAAAAATCACTTCAATTCACAATCTTTTAAACCACAAAGGCTTAAAAGTGCTCAACAAGAAAAAAAGGATGAACAAGATGAATATGCAGAAATTTTGCAAGAATTTTGCTTTGGTCTTATGTTTGATTCTCAAAAAATCTCATCTTAATTCGTTCAAGGATTGTTCCATATTTAGTATACTAAGTAGTGTCACTAAAAGACACTATTTGGAAGCTTATCATCATAAAAAATCACAACCAAACACGAAAAGGTGCAACTCTGATGGCGTCCTCTTTTTCCAACATGCTGCCAAGCGCGATCGATCTTGCCTGGAGGGCCGATCGATCGCTCCTGGCAGTACCATTTATATTTTCCAATTTAATTTTTTATGCTTTTTTAATTCACAGAGAATTTTTTTCCAATTCGAGTCTGGTGTCATATAGTTGATCTGTGTTAATCATGATTCTGTAAAATTATATCAATATGAGTTTCGACAGTTGTTAATTAAAAGAGTTTAGTTATATCAAAGGAGCAAACAAGTTTGACTCTTGAATCATAATTAGTTGTTATCTTAGTGTGAAACCCTAGGCAAGAACTTGAAGGGATATACTTACTTTTAATTTGAGTTTATACCACAAACGTTGTAAATATCTCGTACCAGTCCCTATTAGAAAAGCTTACAAACAATTTACACACTTGAAATAAGCATTGCTGCAATTTTCGACTAAGTTACTAAAAATAATCCATCACCTTGAGACTTATAATAATCACAAGTATTGTTATTTAGGGGGAGGAGACAATAGATCTCTCCGAGTCCTGACCATTCTAAACTTGTATTATCTCAGTTGTTTCACTTTACAAACTAGTAACATTTATGTTTGACCACATATCGTAGACTAGGTACGTTGTAGAGTACAGATTGCCAACCATATATAGGCTTGTGGCACAGTTTCAAAAGAAAATAAATAGCACAACATATGTCAATGACAGCAAGCTTTCTTACCTTTTTTTTTTAAAGAAAAATTCAACGGTCAAAGCACCAAGATGTGTGAGCTTTACTTGGACCAAATTGTTTAGATTTTTAATCTTGAATTCAACAAAACCCTTGATTTATTGGAATTCAGACTTTCACAATGCAAATTTGCTCCAGGCTAGACACATTGCAGAAGTGATGCGGAGTCACTCTGGGTTATGGTAGGCTCTAGTCCCATGCAAATTTCGAAAGAAAAAAAAAATGTTAGTGTTGATTTTCTGAATTTAGTTTTCTAGTCCAACCATATAAATTGCGATAGTAACCCCACCTAGTCCGGATAGCTCCAAATAATTTTGAATAATGGCACTGCCATTGATCATACCAAAAGAGTTTAAGATCCATAAATAACTTTTTTAAATACAATTATGGACCATAAATATAGTGTATTCTTCGAGCCATCTTGCTCAATGCCCCAATTATACTGTTGCATCTGGCCTTGTGGCTACCATAGTTACAAATAGCGCAAACTATCTACGTATAATACCATAAGGTAGTGTTTGGTTTGAGGGTAAAAACTATTGCATCATATTTATCCAATTTTAATCAAACTTTGCAACAAAATGACTAATATACCATTTATAACATAATTTTACTATTTTAAAGTTGAAATTCCCACAAAAAAAATCAACTTATTTCATATAATATAATCACAAAAATTTAAAATCTTGAAATTCATGCCAAAATTTGAAATTCAAATTTTCAAATGTATTTGAATCATTATACAAAACAATAAAATTAATCCACCATTTTAAAATCAAATCAAATAACATATAACTTATCAAACTATATTATTTATAATCATCTCATAATTTTAATCATTATATCTTTTATCCTATCAGTCATTCCAAACGATACATAATTAGTTGGGACATCTTACATGAGTTCGAAATTCTAGATGAGTTCGAAATTCTATATACAAGCCCCTTTTTAACACATTATAAGAGCAAGGATGGAAGTTTAAAAAATCCTAATTGTGCAAAACCTGATATATTTCATTAATTTGGTCATAGGTGATCTTTGTGGTAAATATGCGACCACCATTCATGTGTACATTTTAAATATATCCTGGGAAAATTGCAAAGTTAATATCATAGGTGATCTTTGTGGCCAATATCCGACCACCATTCATGTGTACATTTTAAATATATCCTGGGGAAACTGCAACATTAATATCATAAGTTGGCAAGTTTGGACTTTCCCTCGTATAACTGATCAATGTCACCATTTCGTTGGGTAGGTTTTTTCTTTTTTTTTTTTTCTTTTTTTGGCTAGAAACAACCGGAAATATCTCAATGATCTAAAAATGGTGGGAAATGGACTACGTGTGAAATTGCAAAATGGACCACAAAGTGCATTTCTTAGGTTTTGATCTTTTATGGCTTAAACCACTCGAACAGACAGAAATTGTTTACATAACATCATAACGTGCTTATGTTTATATAATAATAATTATAAAATAATAAAACAACAACAACAATAATAATAATAATAATAATAATAATAAATTATAAAAATATAATAATAACAACAATAATAATAGTAATAATAATAATAATAATATTTAAATTAAAATAATATACCACAGATCTTGGGAACCAACTCCTTTGTGATCCTTGGCAGTTGGCATAACTCGTGCCTAGACTCGGTCTTCGGCGCAAGCAAGCAGCGACAACAGTCTCCGACAACTGCAACGAGATATTAATTTTCTACCTTATACTAATTGTACCCCCAATTCTGAAGTCGAACCCCTCACGCACTACTTTGAATCTTCGTTATTCATACCCAAAACCACTTTGATGTAGCTCAAATCTTGACACGTGTTTGCTAAGTCGCCAAACTTGCCAATGCCATTTTAAATGAGGTTTGGGTTGCCCAAAACCAACTATGTAAGGAATTTTTAATTGAATTTAACATGATTTTGCGTTCTGTATTGGAGGAAGAATTCTTTTATTTATATTATGATTTAATTTTTTTCTATTATTTTATTTATAATAATAATAATTACTATTATTTTTATTATTATTTTGTTATTATAATATTTATTATTTTTTATTATCATTTTCCTTTTTTATTGTTTTTCTATTCCTTCTTTTTGTTGACATTTAAACGTCTAAGTAGACTAATTATCGCCAATTATGATACCACCTGAGCTCATTGCGTGAAAAGTTAGCAATTTCTGTCGGTCCGAGTGGTTTTCAACCGATAAAGATCAAAACCAAAAAATTTCAATTTAGCGTGATGATCAAACTTTGACCATTTATAAGACAAAAAAACCAAAACATACCAACTTATGTGACAAATTTTGCAATTTTCTGGGCACCTTGAGTCCACATAGGCCATTTTCCTCCATTTTAGACCACGTAAGCATCTTCCATGCCAACTAAATAATTTCTTTTGCTTTCATACCAAAAGGGCCAAAAAAAAAAAAACCAAATTAGTTTATGAAGACCAGACTTTGACAAGTTGCATTAGGAAAAGCCAAAAAAGTCCATACTAATTTTACAATTTTCCCATTTATTCCTGAGTATATATTTTCTAGTTTTTGGCTTATATGTGCAAATGAATATTAGTTTGTCACTATTATGATTGAGCCACTTCCATTACTTTTAGTTTTGAGGCAAGAGGATCAGAGAAGTAACCGTGGGAAGATGTGATTATAAATGAAGTACAAAGAATCCCTTTAAAGCAAAGGTTTAGTTTCTTGCAATTTCAACACATTTTTTCAAGGCTTTTTAACAGACTTGTCATTTTTAGTGCCTTAATCTGCTGCTGTTAATGGTTGTTCATCACAAGTTCATGCCATCATTTGTTCGAAGTTTAAGTTCAAGTATGTTTTTGTGAGTTAAACATGTTCTGCCATATCAATGTTCAAATGGCTGTGCACGTTGAATTCTTGGGCGGGAATTAACACGGCTTAATTCATAACAAGTGGCGACGTTTGTAGGAACAAGAACGAGTAGTCAGATGATGCGTGGGCAGGTGCTGACACGAGCGCTGAAGTGGATGCGCGAGTGAGTCAAATATATATAGACACACACACACATACACACTAATGAGATAAAATTAAACATACATAATATGTTGAGCCTTAAACGCATGGTTGTGTTTAATGCTTTAATTTATCTCCGGATTATCTTTCAGTTTTGATGATCAACAAAACTTGTGTTTGTTATACTAATGTGTCTACTTAGTGTACATGTATATTGATTGAAAGTGGATTGATTGAAGAAAATCAAGTATGCAAAATCTGGGCTGGATCGCCCCAGGCGATGGTGATCATCGCCCTAGGCGATGGCTGCCAGGAAGGCATCGCCACGCGCATCGACAGAGGCGACGCCGAGGCTCGCGTGCACGGGGAGTTCGCCCGAGACGATGGGCTGATCGCCTGAGGCGATGCACTGAACGCCTGAGGCGATGTGGACTTCGCTTGAGGCGATGGAAGATTTTGAGCTGCTGAGGCTACGACATTGATTTGTGCAATTGATCGCCTGAGGCGATCGACCCATCGCCTGAGGCGATGCGTGAATTATGCTGACCGTTGGGGCGCGGCGATGGTGATCGCCTGAGGCGATGTCCGAGGCGATCGAGGAGTGATTTCAGCCTTATGTGTAGCAACGGCTAGTATGAGCCTAGGGGGCCTCTTACACTATAAATATTGATGCTTTGAAGCATTTTGAAGACAAGAAACAAGCCTACAAACTTCTACAAAGCTTTGCTTATTAACAATTCATATAACTTTGCAATCTATTGTTGTATTGGAGTTTGTGATTCTTTTATTTTGTGTGAGTCTTGTTTTCTTCGTGTTGGTACACCGTGAAGGTGTTTGTTGAGTTATTGTAAGGTCCTCCAACACCAAAGCAAGTTGGAAATTGTAAAGTCATCAACAAGTAAAGTTGGTGCATGTGTTGTGGCTATCCTTGGAGCCCTTAAGGCCAAGAAGACTCGTGAAGAGTGTTGATAACTCGGGAAGAGTTTTTGTGTGGCTATCCTTGGAGCCCTTAAGGCCAAAAAGACTCGTGAAGAGTGTTGTGCTCGTGAAGAGCTTTGTGTACTCGGGAAGAGTTGTATTGTGGCTAACTTGGAGCCCTCAAGACCAAGACCATTCGTTCTAGTGGAACCTCGGTTGGAAGTTATCTAGCCGACGTAGGCGATTCATCGCTGAACTTCTATAACAAATATCCTTGTCATTTACCGCATTATTACATTACGCATTTATTTATTTATTTACTTCTTCTTTTTATTTATTTATCGATTGACTTAAGCTTTCCGCAAGCGCAAACTCTGTTATTTTTGCAAACTCATTTTAAAAAGTAGCCAAGGAACCTCATTCACCCCCCCCCCCCCCCTCTGCGGTTCCAACAAGTGGTATCAGAGCCATTTGATTTTTGTTTTAAATCAAAATTTTATGGCTAATCTAGCAAATGAGTTTGCTCAAGGTCAATCGACAAATCGCCCTCCGCTCTTCACTGGTGATAACTATGGGTATTGGAAAAATAGAATTTCTCTATACATCCAATCCGTAGATTATGACCTTTGGAAAATCATTGTGAAAGGTCCACATATTCTTTAAAGGAAGTTGGGGGAATAAGTGTTCCCAAAGAAATGGACGATTTCACAAGAGCGTGCATGATTTTAATATCTCAAAATGCTAAAGCTATTAATATTTTGCATTGTGCTTTAGATATGAAGGAATACAACCGGATCTCGATGTGCTCAACCGCAAAGGAGATATGGGACAAATTACAAATTTGTCATGAGGGCACAAATCAAGTAAAGGAGACAAAGATAGACCTACTACAACTCAAATATGAAACATTTAAGATGGAGTCCGGAGAAGAGGTTGATTCAATGTTTAGGAGGCTCACTCAAATCATAAACGAGCTTGCCCAACTTGGAGAGAAGTATCCTCCAAAGTAAATACGGAGAAGAGCTCTAAGAGCCTTGCCAAAGGAATGGGATGCGAAGAGGACGGCCATCATCGAATCAAACAAAGGAGAAAGTGCATCTTATGACCTTGATGAACTTCATGGCACATTGGTAACCCATGAGCTTGAAGTGTCAACAAGGAAAGAAATAAAGGAGGAAGATAGATCCAAAAGAAATGGGATTGCCTTGGTTGGGAGGAAAGATCAATCCGATAATGAAGAAGATGATGATGATGAAGAGATGATCTTGTTCACTAGAAAGTTCAAGAAGTTCTTCAACAAACATAACAAGCCAAAGACCTCTAGTGCTACCAAACATGATTCCAAACACGAGATAACTTGTTATAATTGTCAAGATAAAGGTCATTATGCTAACAAATGCCCTAGGAAGAAGAATGAAGACAAAGGCAAGAAGAAGTCCCTAATAGCCACATGGAGTGATAGTGACTCCGATAAATATCTTTGTTTAATGGCTCTTGGAGATGAAGTAGATGAAAGCGACGATGAGGTACCATCTTTTGATGAACTTTTAGATTCTTATCATGAGCTTATTGATGTTCTTGGCAAAACCAAGATGAGTAACAAATTACTCAAACTTGAGGTAGCCAAGAAAGATGAAGAAAATAATGTATTGAAAATGAGTTAAATTCTTTAAAGAAATCATTTGCAAATTTAGTGAAAGTAGTTTAAAGATGAATGAATTGATTGGCTTGCAACGTTGTAGTTTTGATAAAATCGGGTTAGGCTTCTCAAGCAAATCAAAAACATTTTCAAGCTTGTTGGCTAAAGCAAAGCATAATTCTCCTACTTGCACTTATTGTTGCAAAGATGGTCATTCTAAGAATAAGTGTAGGTTTGCCAAAATCCAATACCAACCTAACAAAAGGTGGAAATGGATTCCAAAGGTGTCAATGAAAGCTAACCCTCAAGGACCCAAAAATCAAATGGGTACCAAAGATCCTCCTGTTGTTAATTTGCTTTGTAGGGAAAACAATGGGATGGAGGATGAAGGAACAAGCAACTCAAAGGAGGAGATTATCTCATTCACTTCAATAGAGGAAGCACGAGGTATATGACCAATGACAAGAACGCACTCTTGTCATCAAAGGTAAATTTATTTTATGCATTTAAAAAGAGCAATTCAAAATTCATTGGCACAAATTAATTGTGACCAATAAATAATGAAGCTCAATATTCATTGGTTGTAAAATGCATTACCCCTTAGCATATGCACATATAAATTGTTTTAATGTATGATGTATGCTTATTCTTTTATAGTAAGTATCTTGATTTGTCTTGATTTCAAATTTGAATATGCAATGTGGAATGTGCAATTATGTGATTAATAATCAAATGATGATTTGAGAACCTTAATGTTTATTGGGCATAAGTGCACGAACTCATGGTAGAACATATGCATACTTTGCAATATTTAGAATTCATTGTTGATTGCCTTTAACACATGTTTGTATTCCTCAAAATGATTTAATCTAATGCTTGTTATGGCTATACATGCTTGATGAGGAACATGTGTAAATTGTTAAAATATGGCTATGTGTCAACGCATACATGTGATATGTTTATTTAAATTTTGTACTTTTTAATTATCACAAAAGGGGGGAGAATTTTGTGATAAACTTGAATCTTAATACATGCATAGTTTAAGGGGGAGTGCTTGTGTATGCATGGTTTGAGGGGGAGAGTTGTTTGTTGTATGATTTACTTGGTAATCTTGTATGTGCTATGCAATTGTTAAGGGGGAGTCATGTTTAGTCACATTTCATGCATATTACATATTCAACTTTATCAAGTTTTGTGATCATCAAAAAGGGGGAGATTGTTGAGCCTTAAACACATGGTTGTGTTTAATGCTTTAATTTATCTCCGGATTATCTTTGAGTTTTGATGATCAACAAAACTTGTGTTTATTATACTAATGTGTCTACTTAGTGTACAAGTATATTCATTGAACGTGGATTGATTGAAGAAAATCAAGTATGCAAAATCTGGGCTGGATCGCCCCAGGCGATGGTGATCATCGCCCCAGGCGATGGCTGCCAGGAAGGCATCACCACGGGCATCGACAGAGGCGACGCCGAGGCTCGAGTACAGGGGGAGTTCGCCCGAGGCGATGGGCTGATCGCCTGAGGTGATGCACTGAACACCTGAGGCGATGTGGACTTCGCCTGAGGCGATGGAAGATTTTGAGCTGCTGAGGCTACGTCATTGATTTGTGCAATTGATCGCCTGAGGCGATCGACCCATCGCCTGAGGCAATGCGTGAATTATGCTGACCGTTGGGGCACGGCGATGGTGATCGCCTGAGGCGATGTCCGAGGCGATCGAGGAGTGATTTCAGCCTTATGTGTAGCAACGGCTAGTAGGAGCCTAGGGTCCTCCTACACTATAAATATTGATGCTTTGGAGCATTTTGAAGATAAGAAACAAGCCTACAAACTTCTACAAAGCTTTGCTTATTCAAAATTCATATAACTTTGCAATCTTCATACATTGTTGTTGTATTGGAGTTTGTGATTCTTTTATTTTGTGTGAGTCTTGTTTTCTTCGTGTTGGTACACCGTGAAGGTGTTTGTTGAGTTATTGTAAGGTCCTCCAACACCAAAGCAAGTTGGAAATTGTAAAGTCATCAACAAGTAAAGTTGGTGGATGTGTTGTGGCTATCCTTGGAGCCCTTAAGGCCAAGAAGACTCGTGAAGAGTGTTGGTAACTCGGGAAGAGTTTTTGTGTGGCTATCCTTGGAGCCCTTAAGGCCAAGAAGACTCGTGAAGAGTGTTGTGCTCGTGAAGAGCTTTGTGTACTCGGGAAGAGTTGTATTGTTGCTAACTTGGAGCCCTCAAGGCCAAGACCATTCGTTCTAGTGGAACCTCGGTTGGAAGTTATCTAGCCGGGAAGAGAGACGTAGGTGATTCATCGCTGAACTTCTATAACAAATATCATTGTCATTTACCGCATTATTACATTACGTATTTATTTATTTATTTACTTCTTCTTTTTATTTATTTATCGATTGACTTAAGCCTTCCGCAAGCGCAAACTCTGTTATTTTTGCAAACTCATCTTAAAAAGCTAAAGTAGCCAAGGAACCTCATTCACCCCACCTCTTTGGTTCCAACATAATACATATCATATTTGACGAACTTGTAAGTAATCCATCATGCATAGCAACGCAACGGAATAAAAAAAATGGATTACATGACACCGGATCTATACATAGGTTATCATATCGGATAAAGGAATAAAGGTCTCACCCTTGTAGCGCGTTTGAGCAGATTCCACGGAGTCCCACGTCCAACGATTCCGAGTCACAAGCAACACCTCCGAGGTCTTGCCACAACGGTATCCACACAATTAATCGAACAAGGGACGTTCAAGAACAAGTTGCTAGACTTATTCTTGAACCAAAACAGAACTCCCGGTTCTAAACCGATCAACGACTACCAATCAAACACCAAAGGGGATCAACGGCGGCCGAGAGGAGGGTGGCGGCCGTGAGCCTTCGGTCGAGTGAGAGGAGGCCGAGAGCTATGTGGAGAGGAGGCTAGGTTATGATATCAAAGTCTTAATTAAACATTAACCTTGCCAACTAATTATATATGATTTAATTAAAGCTTTCATAAAGCCTCATGGGCTCAATCCCATGATTTTGATTTAATCCTTATAATTATTAATTAAGACTCCTCTTAATTATTTAATTCATCCCATGAATTTAGTTTCCCTTTTTGATTTAATCTTTTGTGCGACCCGATAGGATCTTGTAATGTTGGCTGTGACATAAAATCTCATTTTACGTCACAAGCAAGGAGCGGTGTCTAGCAACACATCAAGGCTACCCAAATTACAAGAATGTCAATGACTCGACATAACCTTTAGAACTTGTAATAATATTAACCATGTAACTTAATCCCTTTGTCCTTTGTGTTTAGATTGAACACGAGTCATGGAATTGTCATACTCGTATATTCAATCTTTATTTCTTGATCACCAAGTAGAACTAGAATAAACGAATAAGCTCGATATCTCATATCGACTCATTCGAGCATGGCCATGCATTTTAGTTCTCACTTGATCAAGGGCCAAATACTTCTCCTGTTATGTAGGAGGGACAAATCCTATCTCGATCAGTCAACATCCCTCTACATAATTCGTAGTGTATCCAATAGTCGCCTTTATAGTTTACCCTGTTACGGGTAACGTTTGACAATATCAAGATACATAACTCCTTATGTTGGGATCTCTGATGATCACAAGTCGTAAGGATTACATACATTATTATCACTATGAGAATTGCTTATGACACTCATATAACTATCCATGTAGTATTCTCATGGTGGGTCTGTCCAGTACATCGTTATCTAACATGTACCCATGTGTTGATTTGATATCTCTTATCAATGAACAATTCATCAATCAACACATACTAGTCTCTACGTATTATCATTTTCCCTATTCATGATAATACTTGACTAGGGACATCTTTAAGAATAATACAATATTATTCTAAGGACATTAACATATATATTAATTCACATTGCACAGTTAATCGAATAATATATAATAATGAATTGCCATTTCATAAAATCATAAACATTGTATGTCCAAACAATCATTCAATGATTTGTCTTAGGGCATATCCCAACAAATCTCCCACTTGCACTAAGACCACTCAGACATAAACCTAATGCCTAGAGATCTAGTATGACGATCATGCTTTTGCTGTGATAGTGGCTTCGTCAATGGGTCAGATACGTTATCATCTGTTGGTACTTGCATATTTTAACATCTCCAATTTCAACGATTTCTCGAATGAAATGGAAACGCCTAAGTATGTGCTTGGATCTTTGGTGAGATCTAGGTTCCTTAGCCAATGCGATCGCTCCATTGTTGTCACAATAGAGTTCTATCGGATCTTTAATGCTAGGCACCACTCCAAGTTCAGAAATGAACTTCCTAATCCAAACAGCTTCCTTTGCTGCATCCGAGGCAGCAATATACTCAGCCTCTGTTGTAGAATCGGCTACTGTCTCTTGCTTTGAACTCTTCCAGCTCACAACACCTCCATTTAGGCTATACACATATCCAGATTGCGATCGAAAATCATATTTGTCGGTTTGGAAGCTTGCATCAGTGTAACCCATTACATTGAGCTCTTCCTCACCTCCATAAATCAAGAATGTATCCTTATTTCTTCTCAAGTACTTCAGGATATTCTTGACAGCAATCCAGTGACCTTCACCTGGATCAACTTGATATCTGCTCGTCATGCTCAAAGCATACGATACATCGGGACGAGTACATATCATGGCATACATGATGGATCCAATAGCTGACGCATATGGAATCTTACTCATGCGTTGTCTCTCATCTGGTGTTGAAGGACATTGTTCCTTCGAGAGATATATACCATGTGTCATAGGCACGAATCCTTTCTTTGATTCTTGCATGCTAAACCTTTTAAGAACTTTGTCTATGTATGTACTTTGACTTAGGCCGAGAAGCCTTCTCGATCTATCTCTATAGATCTTGATTCCTAATACATAGGTGGCTTCTCCCAAGTCTTTCAGCGAAAAGCAATTCCCTAGCCAAATATTTACAGATTGTAAGGCAGGGATATCATTCCCAATGAGAAGTATGTCATCTACATACAACACTAGGAAAATGATTATGCTCCCACTGACCTTCTTGTAGACACAAGGTTCATCTATGTTTTTGATAAAACCAAACTCTTTGATTGCATCATCAAAACGAAGATTCCAACTCCGAGAAGCTTGCTTCAATCCATAAAATGGATCGTTGTAGCTTGCATACCTTTCCAGCATCCTTTGGATCGACAAAACCCTCGGGCTGTGTCATATACACATCCTCGAGCAGATTTCCATTAAGGAAAGCTGTTTTGACATCCATCTGCCAGATTTCATAGTCATGAAATGCAGCTATCGCAAGTAAGATCCTAATGGATTTAACCATGGCAACTGGTGAGAAAGTTTCATCATAGTCAATACCATGAATTTGCTTGAAACCTTTAGCAACTAGTCGACCTTTATAGGTTTGTACATTACCATCCATGTCGGTCTTTTTCTTGAAAATCCATTTCCACCCTATGGGTCGTACCCCTTCAGGTGGATCAACCAAAGTCCATACTTGGTTTGCATACATGGATTCCATCTCAGATTTCATGGCCTCTTGCCATTTCTCAGAATCAGTGCCCATTATAGCTTGTTGATAAGATGACGGTTCATCCTCATCAATAAGTAGTAAGTCACCTTGTTGAGTCACAAGAAATCCATATCTCTGTGGCTCCCGGTGTTCTCTTACAGACCTACGCTGGGCTTGTGTCTCTTGAGCAGGTACTTCTCCACAACAGCTTGCGGTGCCTGCTCTGTTTCCATCTCAATCTCAGGTTCAGTGTTTACTTGTGGTTGAACTTCACTAAGTTCTATTTTTCTCCCACTGGTTTTTCTAGAAATAAATTCTCTTTCAAGAAATACACCAGTCCGAGCAACAACTACTTTGTTCTCGGTGGGATAATAGAAATAGTATCCTTTCCTTTCCTTAGGATACCCCACAAATAAACACTTATCAGATTTGGGTCCAAGTTTGTTAGTGGCATGACGTCTAACGTAAGCCTCACAACCCCAAATCTTCATAAAAGACATACTAGGACGCTTCCCAGTTCCCAGTCCATATCTCATATGGTGTCTTTTCCACTGATTTAGATGGAACACGGTTCAGTAAAAAAATTGCTGTTTCTAGAGCATGTCCCCAAAATGATATCGGAAGATCTGCATGACTCATCATTGATTTAACCATGTCCAACAAGGTTCGATTTCTCCTCTCGGATACACCATTCCATTGTGGAGTATACGGAGGAGTGAGTTGTGGGACTATCCCACACTCCTTTAGATAGTCATGAAACTCTTGGCTTAAGTATTCACCTCCTCGATCTGATCGAAGGATTTTGATACTTTTGCCAAGTTGGTTTTGTACTTCATTCTTGAAATCTTTGAACTTTTCAAAGGTTTCATGCTTTTGCATCATTAGGTACACATACCCATATCTACTGAGGTCATCAGTAAATGTAACGAAGTATTGAAAACCACCTCTAGCTTGTGTACTTATTGGTCCACATACATCACTATGTATTAGTCCCAATAAAACATTTGCCCTTTCAACATGTCCCTTGAAAGGGGCTTTAGTCATCTTGCCCATTAAACAAGATTCGCATGTTTCATATGATTCAAAATCAAATGAATCTAATACTCCATCCTTATGAAGTTTAGATATGTGGTTCTCGTTTATGTGGCCCAAGCGACAATGCCAGAGATAAGTCGGATTACAATCATTATTTTTAATCCTTTTAGTATTTATGTTATAGATAGGCATATCAAGATTTAATAAATAAAGACCATTCACCATTTGTGCACTAGCATAAAACATATCATTTAAATAAATAGAACAACAGTTGTCCTTTATCATAAATGAAAATCCACACTTGTCTAAACAAGAAATAGAAATAATGTTTTTGGTAATGGATGGCACAAAATAACAGTCTTTTAAAATCAACGATAAACCAGAAGGCAAAGATAAATAATAATCTCCTATAGCTAATGCAGCAACTATTGCTCCATTTCCAACTCGGAGATCAACTTCGCCTTTCGCCAACAATCTACTCTTTTTGAGGTCCTGCACATTTACACAAATGTGAGATCCACATCCAGTATCTACTACCCATGACGAAGAAGTAGATAAATTGACTTCTATAACAAAAATACCTGAAGTGGAAGTCACACTTCCTTTCTTTAGATCCTCCAGATATACTTTGCAGTTTCTTTTCCAATGGCCGGTCTCACCGCAATGGAAACAGTTCCCTTCCTTTGCTATCCCTCCCTTTGGCTTCAGTGCAGAAGACTTTGGCTTAGATTTAACAAAGACCTTCTTTGCTTTCTTATTGCCCTTAGCTTTGGCCCTTCCTTGCTCTTATTCACAATAAGAACATTTGTGGCCTTAGTCTTCTTTGTATTTGCTTCATATGTTCTCAACATACCAAGCAATTGTGGTAGAGTCTTTTCCATGTCAGTCATATTGTAATTTACTACAAATTGACTGAAGCTCTCAGGCAACGATTGCAAGATTACATCGGTGGCCAACTCTTGGTCCAATGGAAAACCCAGCTTCTCCAGATTCTCAATGTACCCAATCATCTTGAGCACATGAGTTCCAACTAGGCTTCCCTCTACCATCCTGCACTGGAACAACGCTTTAGAGACGTCATACCTCTCTTGTCTAGCTTGCTGTTGGTACAATTGCTTTAAGTGTTTGATCATATCGAACGCCTCCATTTCCTCATGTTGCTTCTGAAGCTCAGAGTTCATGGTGGCAAGCATAAGGCAGCCAACATCAAGTGCGTCATTCTGATGCTTCTTGTAAGCATCTTTATCGGCTCTAGTAGCCGTCAGGGGAGGTTCCTCAACAGGTAAGGGTTCCTCTAGGACATATTGTTTCTTTTCTTGCATGAGGACTATCCTCAGATTCCTATACCAGTCTAGGAAGTTTGTCCCATTTAATTTGTCCTTCTCAAGGACCGATCGCAGTGATAATGTGCTTGTTGTATTGTTAGTTGCCATGGATATCTACAATATAAATATGCAAAATAAGTTTATGATTTAATCATTTAACATGGTCTTATATTAAATGATACTCCCACTATTTTGTTTAAAAATATCAACCCTCGAAACCTTTAGTGGGCCAAGATCCATATTTCGCCTAATCTTGAGTTAGCTTTGGCTAATCACCCAAGACTCGGTTATTTAGGTAGACAACACTTTGTCAATTACATCACATGTAATTCTTGGATAGTTGCTTTGTTCAATTCATCAAATGAATTATTATCCAACCCATGCCTCTAGGTTCCCAATCCTATTGAGATAACCTAGTTAAGTCGTACCCAATTTAAAGTATAACGGATATCACTTTTATCCTTTCGCGCCTTACTAAGATTGCCACGATGCTTTGCTTTGGCAAACCCACACATGTACAATCGAAGTTTTTGACGAGTACTTTTAGTTTTGGAAGGCATCTAAAACTTAATATTTTAGAGGGATTTATTGATCTCATGATTAGTTTGATAATTTAAAATATGTCCACTACATATAGGTGTATACATATCTACATATATGTGTAATACAATTATCAATCTAAAACATAAGATAAATCATGCATCAACATACATAATTAAACGTGACATGGTTATAGCCCCTACTAGCGATTTTCTCAAGCCAATGAGAAAATCCTAAGAGTCAACCTAAGGTAACTTCACAAGCATGAAGGGTTCGAAACCCTAATACCTTGGACGGCGGCCGTGAGACATTAGGGTTCGAACCCTAGCCGTCACGAGCCACTATGGTTCGAAATTATTGTTTTATTTCTCGGCCTTTCATGCACGATTCATGACGTTGGCGGCTTGACCATCTCGAGCCAATGAGTTCGAAAACCCTAGCCCTCATGTGGCCGTAGCCGTCACCCATCAATTATCGTGAGTTTGCGCCGATAATAATAATTTTTCGAGCCAAGAGGGGGTTTTAAACCCTAGCCATGTTTCGACACTTCCATGCAAAATTATTAGCCACAACTACTAAACCATCTCGAGCCAAGGGTTCGAAAACCCTAGCCCTCATGTGGCAGCCGTGTGTCATTTGTGATGGTGGTGGCCGAACCAACTCATGCTATGGGCTCGGTTTTGCGCCTTCATGTATCGTATACAATGAACTTTAATTATATCAAATATAATAAAATGATAATTTCACAAACACAATTTTAATCATATCATATATGATTATATACAGTTTTAAATAGCATGTTATACAATTCTAATATGATTAAAACAATTTAACCACATAAATCCGATATGAGCCTTGTACACGGCTCTGATACCACTGTAAGTAATCTATCATGCATAGCAACGCAGCGGAATAAAAAAAAATATGGATTACATGACACCGGATCTATACATAGGTTATCATATCGGATAAAGGAATAAAGGTCTCACCCTTGTAGCGCGTTTGAGCAGATTCCACGGAGCACCACGTCCAACAATTCCGAGTCACGAGCAACACCTCCAAGGTCTTGCCTCAACGGTATCCACACGATTAATCGAACAAGGGACGTTCAAGAACAAGTTGCTAGACTTATTCTTGAACCAAAACAGAACTCCCGGTTCTAAACCGATCAACGACTACCAATCAAACACCAAAGGGGATCAACGGCGGCCGAGAGGAGGGTGGCGGCCGTGAGCCTTCGGTCGAGTGAGAGGAGGCCGAGAGCTATGTGGAGAGGAGGCTAGGTTATGATATCAAAGTCTTAATTAAACATTAACCTTGCCAACTAATTATATATGATTTAATTAAAGCTTTCATAAAGCCTCATGGGCTCAAGCCCATGATTTTAATTTAATCCTTATAATTATTAATTAAGACTCCTCTTAATTATTTAATTCATCCCATGAATTTAATTTCCCTTTTTGATTTAATCTTTTGTGCGACCCGATAGGATCTTGTAATGTTGGCTGTGACATAAAATCTCATTTTACGTCACAAGCAAGGAGCGGTGTCTAGCAACACATCAAGGCTACCCAAATTACAAGAATGTCAATGACTCGACATAACCTTTAGAACTTGTGATAATATTAACCATGTAACTTAATCCATTTGTCCTTTGTGTTTAGATTGATCACGAATCATGGAATAGTCATACTCATATATTCAATCTTTATTTCTTGATCACCAAGTAGAACTAGAATAAACGAATAAGCTCGATATCTCATATCGACTCATTCGAGCATGGCCATGCATTTTAGTTCTCACTTGATCAAGGCAAAACACTTCTCCTGTTATATAGGAGGGACAAATCCTATCTCGATCAGTCAACATCCCTCTACATAATTCGTAGTGTATCCAATAGTCGCCTTTATAGTTTACCCTGTTACGGGTAACGTTTGACAATATCAAGATACATAACTCCTTATGTTAGGATTTCTGATGATCACAAGTCGTAAGGATTACATACATTATTATCACTATGAGAATTGCTTATGACACTCATATAACTATCCATGTAACATTCTC
The DNA here is from genome assembly GCA_907163345.1 of Haberlea rhodopensis. Taxonomy (NCBI): domain Eukaryota; kingdom Viridiplantae; phylum Streptophyta; class Magnoliopsida; order Lamiales; family Gesneriaceae; genus Haberlea; species Haberlea rhodopensis. The sequence continues at coordinate 3,223,125 of CAJQUN010000033.1, read as the reverse complement.
ATGGTGGGTCTGTCCAGTACATCGTTCTCTAACATGTACCCATGTGTTGATTTGATATCTCTTATCAATGAACAATTCATCAATCAACACATACTAGTCTCTACGTATTATCATTATCCCTATTCATGATAATACTTGACTAGGGACATCTTTAAGAATAATACAATATTATTCTAAGGACATTAACATATATATTAATTCACATTGCACAGTTAATCGAATAATATTTAATAATGAATTGCCATTTCATAAAATCATAAACATTGTATGTCCAAACAATCATTCAATGGTTTATCTTAGGGCATATCCCAACAGAACTTACATCAAATTTATATTATTTACAATGCAATTCAAATATTTTATTTTATCCCTATCCTAATATGAATCATTATTGTTCTACGAAAAATACATTTTAGATAATGAAAAATGAATTATAAATATTTTATCATAAGATAATGAATTCGACAAATGAAACCAAATATTATTTCCGTGTTTCAACATGATTTATAATAGTATGAATTTATTAAAAATCACTTCTATTATTTTTGAGAATTAAGAATGTAAATATTTAAGTTCACAACTTAATAAAATTTAATGCGTGACTCAATAAAACTTACTCGTAAAGCGACGTACGCACACCCAGTGCGCCAGATTACGTTCGGAGCGTCGTTCGCGACTTAGTGAAACTTAGTGAGTTAAAAAAGCGTCACATAAGCACTCAATGCGTCAATTCGAAGACCGAAGCGCCAGCGCACAAAAGGGGTATGTGGATTATGTTACTTAGGGAACGACCTACTTAGGGAACGACCGCGACAATAAATAGCGATCAAGAACATCAAGAAGTTGCGGCCAAAGATCGAAGCTCTGCAAGTGTGGATGTTTTCTGTCAAGAAGCAAGGAAGGGTAGTAACTTTCTGGAATTCTTGAATGGGCATGCATCTTTCTTGAAGAAATGAAAAATCAAGGGAGCAACGGTTTCTGGAATTCAAGAGTGCAAGGAGTCAAGTTTGGCAGATTCTTGGTGGATAAAATGAATGAACAATGCAAAAATAAAGAACAGAACGACATGAAGACGGAAGTGATGAAGGGCAGATTTTGAAATTTGATCAATTTGATGGCCGAAATGGATTTTCAGCATATGAAATGATGATGCTAGGAACAATAGGAGATCCATAACCATTCTTGAAAGTACTCAACAGATTAAGGAAAGAGTTTGGTATTTCTCGGGGAAGTTCTTTGGCATCATTGGATGATGAGAAATAATTCTAGGAGGAATTATGCTCTACAATCTATTGGAGTATTGGGGAGGATACGTGGATCCAGGTCGAACTACGAGGGTGATATTAAAGCCGAGAGAGACTGCGGATTCTTGGATGAATAAACATTGGGCTTCAATATAGATACACCTCAGCTAACTTGCTCTTCCGGAGTGTAATCATCACGTGGTTGATTGGTTGAACATGGAGCCGTGCATGTTCTTGATTGAGGATATGAATGGTGGGTTGAATAAGAGACAAGGTGGGGATCTGCTTATTCAACGCTACAACACCTTGAAGGCTGAAGTTTTTTTAAGAACAAGAAACGACAGTTGAAGAAGCCACCAACATAAGCGGTTATAGGAGTTGGAGGTGGTTATGTATAGGAGTTGGAGGTGGTTATGACATAATCTGATGACTGACTTGTATGTCAATATAAATGCTTTGAAGGCACATTAGATGAGGGGATGCACAAAGAAGATCAAAATGTGAGACGCAAAGAGGGTTGAGCGAGGAGTGGCAGTGATTATGAGTGAATTTATGTCATATCATATTGAAAATCATAGAAGTGTGTTGGAGTAAATTCATGTATTTTATTGGGCAACATTTTCCAAAGGAGAAGCAACATGATCTTATTACCATAATCTCAAGCCACAATCGAGTTCGAAATTGAGCTAAGGTCGATTTCTTGCACCTGAAAATGGTATGAAGGGGAGGGAGAATGAAGGTAAGGATCGATTCATACAAAAAGGGGAGAGGATAAGAAAGATTTTGGTCAAATCAACATAGTATATATAATACTAAGTTCCCTTAATTGCACTTACACCCCTTATCTTTATTCGCTCAATGATTTCGACCCACATTCGATTAATTTAAATCTCAAACCTCGAATTTATTTCTCAAACCAATTCCAACTCCGGACTATAATTCCCAAGAATTCCAATTCCGCAATGATCTCATAATTGTCACAATTGCTATCTCATAAGGGATTATAAATTAATCCAGCATCCATGTATTTTATTCTGGTACGTAATTAATTACGGGCATCACATCAAGAACCTGTAAATTTAGTTGGGGTTGTGCAGTACTCACATTCCTTTATCGTGAGTTATGCAATTACTCAAAGCAAGGAAGAACAAATATCGATTGGCAGGTAATAATATTTACTATTCTCATAAATTTCAATTAAATTTTATATCAACTCACATTATGTTACATTAATTTTATACTCCATAATGTAGTCCAGAGGATTGACGGGAATAGTGTCCACTTATACACCATGCCATTGTGGTGCTGCATCATCCTAAAAAGTATTGCGATTGTTTGGTATGTTCCAAAATGTTCCACCATCAATAGATTCACGTGAGGCGACCTTGTACAAAATCGATTGCAGAGGTCGTTTCGCACAAATTGGCCATGTAACCATAGGAGTATGATATGGTTGAATATTACGTGCATTTATGCTATGATATGTATATATTTTCGTGTAGATTCCGGGATGATATTACGGTTTTTGGTATATATTTCTATATTTCAGGAATCAATGTTGAAATGCATTTTAGTAGAGGAAATGAGCCAAAAATGATGAAAAAGAACCAAACCGAGCGAACGCGTCAAAGCCGGGAAAAGAAGAAAAGAATAAAAGAAAAAAAAAGCATCTCGATCGATCGAGCCACCAATCTCGATCGATCGGCCAGAGAAGTTTCTGAAATATAAATTCATTTTAGAGTTTGGGTCCTACAAGGAAGTCCATGATTCTTATCCTTATATATTACACGAAAATTACAACCAGAATCATACTTTTGAACCTAGGAATAGCCTCCACTCCTCCATAATCCATATCACCTTCATCCACCATCACCACTTCATCCTAGGAATTGGAACAAGCCAACAAGAGAATCGAGGAGCACGATCGAGAAAGAAGCGAGGAAGGATCAAGAATCAATGAAGAAGTCGACTTGTGAGTTTTCTTTTACTTTTCTATTATTGTTTTACATGAATAATTGGATTTGTTGTGTTTTTGATGATTGGGAAATATCAATAACATGTTTTTCCTATTGATTTTGAGATTGAATTCATATATCATCTATGTGCATGTGTTATTGTTCTTAATGCTTTTGAAGGATTGATCACCTTTGGATGATATTTTATTATAATTGAGATCGAGAGATGAAATTATAATACGATATAATAATTCATGCCTTGTGTTAAAGATTGAGATCGAGAGATAAAATCACATACGAGTGATAGCTTTGGGTTGTTTAATCTAAAGTTAGTGGTTTCATAAAGCGCATTCAATATTAAATTGTTAATTAAGCGAACGAGAGTTACTTGTTGCAATTTGATGTTAGACTTAATATAGCTCGAGAGAGTGTATTGAATAAATTCGGAAAACCCGTCACCTTAGAGATATATGGAGAAAATAATTGTAAGAGTTGGGTTAGGTGAATCATAGTCTTGATAATTCTTTCTTGTGGACTTTTCTCGTGACCGTCGATTATTTTGGTTGGATTATAGTAGTTTAATTTAGTTTAGTTTAATTATTAATTAATTATCATAGGTTAAATATAGTTAAAAGAAATCTTATTTGATAATTGCTTGTTAGTCCCTGTGGGTTCGACAATCCGTATTCTTCCTATCTATACTAAAACTTGACATCGTGCACTTGCGGTTTAAAATCGCTAGACTGGAATTAATTGTTTAAAATAAAAGCAATCAAGTTTTTGGCGCCGTTGCCGGGGACTAACTTTAGTAATATCATACTAGGTTCTTTGACTGTAATTTAACCATTTTTGTTTATTTATTTCGAAAAAAAAAATTATATATATATTTTTTGTTTTTTTTTGTTTGTCTTGTGAGGTACTTGGAGATGCTACATCAACAAGCCTTCACAAGCTTTGCCCAACAATGTTCCGAGCCGTTCTACGCTGTTTGGGAGAGATTCAATGAATTGGCCAACACATGCCGGTATCACAACTTTTCGAACTATACTACCATGCAATATTTCTTCAAAGGGTTGGATGCACAGACACGAGAATGGGTATTCAGCGGAGCACTGGTGACTGGGAGTCCCCTGGTTGATAGAGATGTGGACGTGTGTTGCACCTGTTCAATGATATGGAGGACTTCGATTATCACGGGCATTGTGATCCTTCACTACAAAGTTGGAGTCACCAATACCTGTCGGAGCCTCACTACCCTATTGATACGCCACAACCATTTGAACATCACGAAGAGAGGAGAGATAGTTCTGCAAACGTCACGACTCAGTTAGAGGATACCTTAGTAAGATTCATGGCATCAACTGAGAACACTTTGGAGTGCCAAACCAACTCTATGCACCACCTGGAGCAGCAAATGGCGGTCCTCATGGAAACAATTTCAACCAGCTGCCAAGAGGAAGAGATGAGGGCTACAAATCAAGAGGCGACGAACCGAGTTTGGTTATATGATGATGATCACTCAACCAACCAAGTTTGGGGGAGTGATCCTACTCAAGTTGAAAAGTCAAGGGAACTTGAGCCTCTTCAAGAGATTGAGCCTACTTCATGTTATGCGAGGAATTCCCATGTGAAGATGAGTCGAGTGTGATGTTGGAGAAGGAAGAGACTTTCGAAGATTCCGATTTGAGCCCATCAATGGAGACATGTTCTATGCCATATGTTGATCCGTATGTTCTATCGATGCCAACTTCATCGCACTACATCCTCCAAGATATGAAGCCAAGTCAAGAATCATTCTCCTGTGCCTACCACTTTAAGACGAATGTTGTTGGAGCGACGAGTTTACACTGTTACAATCTTGCCAATCTTGAGGGCATGCTAAATGAAGACCCATTAGTGGTATCATACGATACTTACTATGGGCGGCAGCCGCTCTTTGATGGTTCCTTCTGATGGTCAAGCCGACGACTAGAAATCATCGCTTCTTGGGAGGCAACCCAAGCGTATCATTTTGCTATTTATGTTTTGTTATTTGATTTTCAGTTTTTGTTTTTAGTTTTGTTTATCTCTCGAGTCGAATATTTTACCATTTGCATTCTTCTCTTGCTAGGTAGTCAGTTGGAGCAATGAACCCCTACAACAGTGGAATTTTCAAGAGCAAATCTTCCTCAACCCTCATGCAAGCGTCTTGATCAGGGGAGTTTACTTTTTCTCTTTTGATTCATTTGAACATTGAGGGCAATGTTTGATTTAAGTTTGGGGGAGCGGCTTGCATGTTTTACTTGTTTTAACCACATGTTGTGTGCTTAAATGACACTTGAATCGTCCGATTATTATGAGCTAAAAATTTTATTTATGAGTTCAAACTTGAGAAAAGAATGAATTATAGTAGTGACTATTAAATGAGGATTTTGATCTCACTATACATATGAACCTGATTTTTGATGATTATTGGACTTGTACATGAATATCCTAATTTGAGTTAGCATGTCAAGAATGAGGAATATATTGAGCACAATGAGTCATGATCTTGTGGATTGCGTGTTGAATAGTGATAATTGTTGTGAACTTGATGATTTGTCTTGAGCATCTTAGAGTTATCATAGAATCTATTTGATGATGACACTTTGAGGCGAAATTTTATAGTTACAAACTTGACTTGGACATGATTTAGGCAATCTTTGACACGCTTGAGCCTTTCAAGCTTACCTAGTCTATATCAATCCCTAGTGTCCCATTTTGAGCTTTATTGAAAAAGAATGGTATATGCATTGCATATTATTAGACCCTATTCAACATTCTTTGGCAAACTCATTATACCCACCTTTATGAGCCAAAATTGAAAGAAGTATCTTTACCTAAAGGGAGTATAATGATTCTCATTAGATGCACATAATTTACTATATTTTGATGAGCTATTATTGAAAAAAAAATGATGAATGAGAAAAGTAAGAGATAGATATAAAGCCTTGAGAAAAAAATGACTAAATAAGACCCAAAGTGGCCAAGGCTATAAAAAAAAGAGAAGATCTCAATTTTGTGCTACAAATATGAACATTACATGCTTATACTCTCTTCTTTGTAATATCCTATCTTTTCTTTGAAGCCAACACCAAAGGCCTTACATTACAAGCTTAAAAAGTCCTTTTGATCCAAGTCTAGGGAGTAACTATCATTAGTGGAGAAGTTGTTTGAAAATAGGCCTATGTGATGCTTGATGATAATCTCAACTTTGAGTTGATTAACATGATTTGATCTTGATATATGTGCATGAAACTTGAGATTGACTATAGCACACACACACGTTCCGATTTTGAGATGTGTTGCTTGACTTAGGAGAAAACAAGTATTGTTCAACTTTTGTATATATGTATGAGATTTCTGTGAATAATGCAAGTCATGAAATAATTGTTTCAAGTATCAAGAATGAACTATACCTTGTGATTTTAATGCTTAATCGAGGATGATTAAGTGATAAGTTTGGGGGAGTTGATAGGGTTGAATATTACGTGTATTTATGCTATGATATGTATATATTTTCGTGTAGATTCCGGGATGATATTATGGTTTTTGGTATATATTTCTATATTTCAAGAATCAATGTTGAAATGCATAAAAGTAGAGGAAATGAGCCAAAAAAATGATGAAAAAGGACAAAACCGAGCGAACGCGTCAAAGCTGGGAAAAGAAGAAAAGAATAAAAGAAAATAAAAAAAAGCATCTCGATCGATCGAGCCACCAATCTCGATCGGTCGGTGGTGGCAGAAATTTGGCGATCGATCGAGCCTCAATCTCGATCGATCGGCCAGAGAAGTTTTCTGAAATATAAATTCATTTTAGAGTTTGGGTCCAACAAGGAAGTCAATGATTCCTATCATTATATATATTTACACGACAATTACAACCAGAATCATACTTTTGAACCTAGGAATAGCCTCCACTCCTCCATAATCCATATCACCTTCATCCACCATCACCACTTCATCCTAGGAATTGGAACAAGCCAACAAGAGAATCGAGGAGCACGATCGAGAAAGAAGCGAGGAAGGATCAAGAATCAACGAAGAAGTCGACTTGAGAGTTTTCTTTGACTTTTCTATTATTGTTTTACATGAATAATTGGATTTGTTGTGTTTTTGATGATTGAGAAATATCAATAACATAGTTTTTCCTATTGATTTTGAGATTGAATTCATATATCCTCTATGTGCATGTGTTATTGTTCTTAATGCTTTTGAAGGATTGATCACCTTTGGATGATATTTTATTATAATTGAGATCGAGAGATGAAATTATAATACGATATAATAATTCATGCCTTGTGTTAAAGATTGAGATCGAGAGATAACATCACATACGAGTGATAGCTTTGGGTTGTTTAATCTAAAGTTAATGGTTTCATAAAGCGCATTCAATATTAAATTGTTAATTAAGTGAACGAGAGTTACTTGTTGCAATTTGATGCTAGACTTAATATAGCTCGAGAGAGTGTATTGAATAAATTCGAAAAAACGGTCACCTTAGAGATGAATGGAGAAAAGAATTGTAAGAGTTGGGTTAGGTGAATCATAGTCTTGATAATTCTTTCTTGTGGACTTTTCTCGTGATCATCGATTATTTTGGTTGGATTATAGTAGTTTAAGTTAGTTTAGTTTAATTATTAATTAATTATCGTAGGTTAAATATAGTTAAAAGAAATCTTATTTGGTAATTGCTTGTTAGTCCCTGTGGGTTCGACAATCCGTATTCTTCCTATCTATACTAAAACTTGACACCGTGCACTTGCGGTTTAAAATCGCTAGACTGGAATTAATTGTTTAAAATAAAAGCGACCAGAGTACTTAGCATCTAGGTGGCCAGCCGACATAACATTATGCATGCCCCTGACGCCACAGTTCATATCCTCAGACAATTACATGATATGGTATGATTGATCGCGCTTTTCATTAGCAAATAAATATTAAGTGGTTCATGATATAAATCGACATCACAAATCGACCGCAAGCGTACATTGTCAAGTTTTAGTATAGTAAATGAAGAACAAGTTGTCGAACCCACATAGACTAACTGTAAGTACCAAATAAGATGCATTAAACTATATTTAGCCTACGAATAAGAATTAAATAAAATACTAAGCAACTAAATTAACTACTAATCCAACCAAGTCAATAAAAGTAAACGAGAAAATTCTACTAGAGAAGTTATCAAGACGTCGGCTCACCAATGCAATCCCCACAATTTTCGATTGAATATCCAAATATTTCTAAGGTAACGAGTTCTCCAGAGTATCTAATATACTCTCTCGAGCTATATTAAACATAATATCAATCTGTAGTAAGTAACTCTCGTTCACTTATTTAACAAATCAATATTGCATAAGCTTCGTGAAAACTTCTAGCCTTCGATTACTAGATATCTATAGGTATCACGCATGTATTTGACGTCATCTCTCGATCTCGGTCTTAAATCAAAGGTATGAGTTATTAATTCCGTATCATAAAATCATCTCTAGATCTCAATTTCGATACTAACATCATTCAAAGGTGATCAATCCCTCAAAAGCATTAAAATCATAAAAGATATGCAAAGTATTATAAGGTTCAATCAAATAATTAATCATCAAATCGTAGGCTCAAAACAAAGGTTTTGCCTAGCCTTGATAAATAAATTTAGTTCATCGTATTTAAATTGCAAAATCAAATCTAAGCATGAATAATCCAAAATAAATCAAAACTAAAATTCAAAAGACAAGAATAAACTCTCAGCATCGACTCCGGTTGTAGATCATCGCTCATTCTCTTGCTTCCTTCTCGATCGTCTATTTAATTGCCTTGTTGGAGTTGGTCCAAGACCTACGACGAAAACATGGTGAATTGTGGATGGTGGTTGATGGTGAAGACGGAGAATGGAGGATGGAGGCTACTCTTAGGTTATGTTGCATGATATTCCAAGATATCAAGATTTTTTTTTATGTATAGATTGGATGATTATTATATAGAGTGGAAGGTCTTCTTTTCAAATTCCAAGATAACTTTTTCCTCCCTCAAAATCTGACAATTTAGGTCCCAAAATCATCCCAAAAGTCTCCTTCATTTGCAAGTTCCGAATATTGATCATTCAGCCTTAAAAGGTCCAAAAAAACATCCCTTTGTCGCACAGACTGGCGCTGGGACACCACTTTTGGCGCCCTGGCGCCAGTATATGCGCTTACGCGCCTGAAGTCAGGTGCCCTAGCGCCTAGTGGACTACTCATTTGTTGATTTTTGGTCTTTTGGGGCACTGGGTTGCCGCTTTCACCCGGCACAGAGTAGCCACTTTCTGTACCACAGCTTAGTATTTTGGCCATAGCTTTCTCATACAATCTCGGAATTAAACGAATTAGCTGTCAACGCAAAGATAACAGAAAGTTCTACAATCTTATGTTGACCACATTTCCAAATATGCATCGAACATGAAGAAATTTGATGAGAAATAAGTGACATGTGTCTTTTATTCCGGTTTTTTCTTTTCTTCAACTTTCTTCATTTTTCCATTATTTTAGCTCATTTTCTTTTTGTTCTCGTATTTTCACAAATATTCTTGAAACATGTAAAAATCATACTAACATTTGTGATATTGTTCAAGAATCATTATGAAACATAACGAAAAAATATATAAATATAAGTGCAAAAATGGTACTTATCAATGATCAAATTACCCGTCATGTTATATCTCAACCATACATCGATAATGAGATGTGATACCGCAAAAGATGATGATGCATGGCTGCAAGTGGTATGTATAGATATCCCTCATTCTTATTTATAATATTTTTCTTTGTTTTCTAAATTATGTCAACCATTATGCATTTTAATCTTTTTGGAGGATGCGTATATGAAGAAACCCAAACTTAGTTCCTCAAGTTTAAGCGAGTATAATGCGATCTCACATAGGAGGGTCAGGCGTGTATTAGAACATAATACATTTGTTGCGGAGGAAGTACGTGAACTTGCTCAGACGCAACAAAATCAATATACTACGACTGCATGATAATCAGCTAGCACTAGAGGGACAACCAGAGGAGAAGATAGACCAGTAGCTCTGATACTCTAGTAGATGCTCATGATGACATCCCTCAAATTATGACTGGAGCATATAATGTAGGTGGCTCATCAACATCTTCATCATTCCAATATGATGCTACCGCTTCTGGCTACTACGTGCCTCAACCGGCGCACCAGGAACAACCATCATCATACACTCCATGTATATAATGGATGCAACCCAATCATACGCTGGATTATCATATATGGATCTTCTGTTAGGAGTCCTAGGTTCTTCACAACAACGTCCACAGTTTCATGTCTCTCATGTTGCATTCCCCGACATTACTATATAATATCATGATATTGGTTAGTCCAGCGCCATGATTATATTTGGTCAATCAACAACCAAAAAATGTTGGGGAAACTGGACCATCTAGAAGACCATGATGATAAATACGTAGATGTGGTTGTGAGACTTGTAGAAAAAATTTGAGTTTCATGTAAATAGTAATTCATTGCGTACTAAAATAAATTGTTATTTATATATTAGTTCAAACCATCTAACCATCTCTCAAATATCTGTATATGGTTTTAAAAATTATGTGCATAAATTTAAACTAATTTTCGTTTAAAAATTTCCTTAATTCATAAACATAATATGCAAAATAATCTAATCAAATAATGAAATTCCTAGAAATTGGCAAATAAATCAAAACACTAAAAAAATATAATTTCCTAAAACAATTTTTATAAAACAAAATTAAAAAAAATTATAATTACAGAAAATTAAAAACTTGGATTCAATACACGATTCTTAATTTTATTATTAAAACAATAAAAACGTATATGACAAATGCGATGCAGATTATAATGGTAAAAGTTTCTTTTTAACATTATTTTCGAAATATTTTTTAAATTTTATATTAACTAATTAAATTAGCCAAAAATATTCTTACAAACTATTGAAGAAAATGATATATATATGAAGCTCAGTTCGGCTCATTTCATGATGATGAAATTTTTTAAATGCCGATATTCCAAGAAGGCCGAGCTCTCTAAGTAGGCTTATTCTGATGTTGAATAAGATGGGTCGGAATAAAATTAAAATGTTTAGAGAAGAATGAATGCAAACCTTTACCTCACTAGCTATAGTATCAACAACATGAGGGCTAAATATTTTATAGGATGCTTGGACTGCTTATGTTTTATATTCTGCCCATGATTTTGCACGGACGGGGCGGAGACGGCAGGGAAGAAGCAGCGGAACAGTGATGTCGAATATTATGCAGCAGACATTTTTAAATATTTTAAGATAAATTTAACAAATTTAAAAAATCAAGCAATTAGCGAATACATCCAGTATAATGGTTTACCAAATGGAATGGTGGGCGGTGGAAATTTTGGTTGGGCGGGGTACTGAAATTGAGTTATATTGGTTCTACGGTGTTAGCATATGGCGCAAGCCAAAAGTTTGTCTGTTGAGCTTTATGCAGCCAAAGTATATGGTTTATGTCCCTTAAACAGAGGATACAACTCTATAAACCATAATCAAATAATTATCGTCTATGCAGCGTGGGAAAGATTCAACAATTTGCAACCACTTTCCGGTATCATAACTTTTTGAACTATACTATTCTGCAATTTTTCTACAATGGATTGGATGCAGAGACACAAGGATGGGTATAGAGTGGAGCTTTGGCGACTGGGAGTCCCCTGTTTGATTGAGATGAGGATAGTTTGTTGCACATGTTCAATGATATAGCGAATTTCAACAACCATTGGCATTGGGATCTTTCACTGCAAGGTTAGAGCCACCAATACCCGCCAGAGCCTCACTACCCTCCTGATACACCCCCAACCATTTGAACATCACGAAGAGAGGAGAGATAGTTCTGCAGACGTCACGACTCAGTTAGAGGATATCTTAATAAGATTCATGGCATCAACTGAGAGCAGTTTGGTGAGCCAAACCAACTCTACGCGTCACCTGGAGCAGTAAATAGCAATCCTTCTGGAAACAATTTCAACGAGCTATCAAGAGGAAGAGACGAGATCTACAAATCAAGAGGGGCCTGGTCACATGATGCTGACTATTCCACCAACCATGTTTGAGGGAGTGATCATACTAATGAGGAAGAATTGAGGGAGCTTGAGCCTCTTCAAGAGATTGAGCCTACTTCTGAGACGTTATCTGAGAAGTTCCATGTGAAGATGAATCGAGTGTGATGTCGGACAAGGAAGAGACTTTCGAAGATTCTAACTTGAGCCCATCGATGGAGACATGTTCTATGCCATACATGAATCCGTATTTCCTATCGATGCCAACTTCACCGCAATACACCATCTACAAGTTGAAGCTAAGCCAAGAATTCTTCTCCCATGACTACCTATTCATAAAGAATGTTGTTGGAGCGACGAACTTACAATGGAACAATCTTGCCAAGCTTGGGGCATGTTGAATCAAGACCCATTTGTGGTATCATACAATACGCGACAGCCGCTCTTTGATAGTTGCTTCTGATGGTCAAGCTAACGACTAGAAATCAGTGTTTCTTGAGAGGCAACCCAAGCAATATCTTTCACTAATTTTTTTTTTAGTTTTTAAAATTTTATTTCCAGTTCTTGTTTTTTAGTTTTATCTTCTCTCGAGTCGACTATTTTATTACTCGCATTCTTCTCTTGATAGGTACTTAGTTGGAGCGATAAACACCTGCAGCAGTGGAGCTTTCAAAAGCTAATCTTCTTCAACCCTCATGCAAGCGTCTTGATCAGGGGAGTTTGTTTTTTCCCTTTTGATTCTTTTAAACATTGAGGAAAATGTTTCATTTAAGTTTGGGGGAGTGGCTTGCATGTTTTACTTGATTAATCTGCATGATGTGTGCTTAATTGACACTTGAATCGTCCTATTATTTTGAGCTAAATTTTTTTTATGAGTTTAAAATTGAGAAAATAATGAATTATAGTAGTGACTATTCAATGAGGATTTTGATCTCACTATGCATATGGACTTGAACTTTAATGATTGTTAGACTTGTACATGAATGTCCTTTGTTGAGTTAGCATTCAAGAATGAGGAATATATTGAGCACATTGAGTCATGATCTTGTGGATTGCATATTAAATAGTGATAATTGTTGTGAACTTGACGATTTATCTTGAGCATCTTAGAGTACCCTAGAACCTATTTGATGATGACACTTTGAGGCGAAATTTTATAGTTATGAACTTGACTCGGAAATGATCTACGAGATTTTTTTGAACGTTTGAGCCTTTCAAGCTTACCTTGTTTACATTAATCCCTAGTGTCCTCCTTTGAGCATAATTTTGAAAAAGAATGGAGTATGTTTAGCATATAGTTATCCCGGCAAATTTAAAAAAATATTATAAAAATTAAAAAAAATTAACAAAATAAGGTCAAAAATGAAAGGTTTACAATTCTATTGTGATTTGCAATCCTGGATTGCGAATTATACTATTGAGAATTCGCAAACCCAGATTGCAAATTCTAAATAGTGAGAATCTCACACAAACACCATAAAAACATCAAGGAGGTATCCATACCTCTTATGGACTCCAAATCCTACCAATATTCTCACAAACAAAGCTTTTGCAAGGATTTCCCCTCCACTTTTAAGCCAAAATCGAAAATGGTGAAAGGGGTTAGGGTTGGGAGAGTAATTGGGGATTGTAAAAAGTGATAGGGAAAGTGGGGTAGTGGGGTATAAGTGTTATAATTAAAACATGTACCCCAAAATTTAGCATGATGTATAAAATACCCCAACATGATATTTTAAAAGCATTTTACCAAAATGCACCTAAACCTCCATTAAATACATGCTTCACCAAATAATTATCAACCATCACATTTAAACCATGATAACACCTAACTTCCCAACATGCATAACATGCACCCTGAAACGCACCACCGGGTCACGCCTACCATGTGACTAAGCATTTCACCAAGATAATTACTTCCAACACATAATTTAATTATCACCATAAATAATCACATAAACATAATTAATGCCCAATTTGCATATAATTATTTCGGGGATATCACAATACTTCCCTACTTATAAGATTTCGCCATCGAAATCGCATGCACTTACCCAAACGAAACTAAACATAAATCACATACCAAAAAATAGTTGTGGGTAGTGCTGCACCATATGCCGCCCCGTCTCCCACGTGGCCTCCTCGACACCCTTGCGATCCCACTGAACCTTGACCATCGGTATCACTTTGTTCCGAAGTCTGCGATCAGCTCTATCCAGAATCCTGACTGGCCGTTCCTCGTAGGACACATCAGAATCTAACTGTACCTCAGAAGGCTGTAACACATATGACGGATCCGGTTCATATTTCCGCAACATAGATATGTGGAATACGTCGTGAATACAAGATAACGACAGGTGGCAAAGCCAAATGGTAGGCCAAGGTACCGATGCGCTATAGAATCTCACAAGGTCCAACATATCTTGGAGACAATTTCCCACACATACCAAACCGCACAACGCCTCTGAAAGGCGGGATCTTCAATAAGACCCTGTCTCCCATCTGAAACTCCAACGGCCTCCGCCGTTTATTTGCATAGGCTGCCTGCCTATCCTGGGCTGCCTTCATTTTCTGACGGATAACCTTTATCTTATCCTCCATTTCCCGAATCAGTTCGGGCCCTCCTACAGCTTTACTGGTTAATCATCCCAATATAATGGCGACCTACAACGCCGACAATACAGAGCCTCAAACGGAGCCATCTGAATACTCGTCTGATAGCTATTGTTGTAAGAGAACTCTACCAAGGCCAACAAATCTTGCCATGAGGCATCAAACTCTAATACACAAGCCCGTAGCATGTCCTCGAGCGTCTGTATCGTACGCTCGGTCTGACCTTCCATCTGGGGATGATATGATGTGCTCAACCTCACCTCAGTACCCAAAGCTGACTGAAGACCTCCCCAGAAATGAGATGTGAACCGTGGATCTTGTAAGTAACCCCATGAGCATACAACGCAGCTGAATAAAATTTTGGGATTACTAACACCGGATCTATACATAGGGATTCATATCGGATTAGAGAATACATAAGAGTCTCACCCTTGTAGCGTGTTTGAAGCAGAATCCACGGAGCAGCACCACGTCCTACGCCTTCTCCGAGTCAATAGCAAAACTCGATTGGTTTTGCCTCAACGGTATCCACACGATCGAATCGAACGAAGGAATAGTTTAAGAACAAGTTGCTAGACAAGTTCTTAAACCAATACACGAAGCAAGCTTGATTCACAATCGAAGATGGCCCGAAACCAATCAAGAACCACACGACTTGAAGGAGGCCGAGAGTTCTTAAGGAGGTACGGCCGAGAGCTCTTCTTGGTGTAGGGTTTTGTGTTATTCAATTTGTCTTGCAAGTCTTAATCTAATTAAACCTTGTTAACAAATTATATATGATTAATTAAAGGCTTTCTTAAAGCTTCATGGGCTTAAGCCCATGATTTAATTAATCCTTATGATTATTAATTAAGACTCCTCTTAATTATTTAATTCATCCCATGAATTTAATTTCCCTTCTCGATTTAATCTTTTGTGCGACCCAATAGGATCTCGTAATGTTGGCAGTGACATAAAATCTCATTTTATGTCGCAAGCATCGAGCGGTATCTAGCAACACATCGATGCTACCCAAATTACGAGAATGTCAATGACTCGACATAACCTTTAGAACTTGTGATAATATTAATCATGTAACTTAATCCCTTTGTCCTTTGTGTTTAGATTGAACACGAGTCATGGAATAGTCATACTCGTATATTCAATCTTTATTTCTTGATCCCCAAGTAGAACTAGAATAAACGAATAAGCTCGATATCTCATATCGACTCATTCGAGCATGGCCATGCATTTTAGTTCTCACTTGATCAAGGGCCAAAACACATCTCCTGTTATATAGGAGGGACAAATCCTATCTCGATCAGTCAACATCCCTCTACATAATTCGTAGTGTATCCAATAGTCGCCTTTATAGATTACCCTGTTACGGGTAACGTTTGACGATATCAAGATACATAACTCCTTATGTTGGGATCTCTGATGATCACAAGTCGTAAGGATTACATACATTATTATCACTATGAGAATTGCATATGACAATCATATAACTATCCATGTTGCATTCTCATGGCGGGTCTGTCCAGTACATCGTTCTCTAACATGTACCCATATGTTGATTTGATATCTCATATCAATGAACAATTCATCGATCAACATATACTAGTCTCTACGTATTATCATTATCCCTATTCATGATAATACTTGACTAGGGACATCTTTAAGAATAATACAATATTATTCTAAGGACATTAACATATATATTAATTCACAATGCACAGTTAAAAGAATAATATATAATAATGAATTGCCATTCATAAAACCATAAACATTGTATGTCTTAAACAATCATCTAATGACTTGTCTTAGGGCATATCCCAACAAATCTCCCACTTGCACTAAGACCACTCAGACATATACCTAATGCCTAGAGATCTAGTATGACGATCATGCTTCTGCTGTGACAGCGGCTTCGTCAATGGGTCAGATACATTATCATCTGTTGGTACTTTGCATATTTTAACATCTCCCCTTTCAACGATTTCTCGAATGAAATGGAAACGCCTAAGTATGTGCTTGGATCTTTGGTGAGATCTTGGTTCCTTAGCCAATGCGATCGCTCCATTGTTGTCACAATAGAGTTCTATCGGATCTTTAATGCTAGGCACCACTCCAAGTTCAGAAATGAACTTCCTCATCCAAACAGCTTCCTTTGCTGCATCCGAGGCTGCAATATACTCAGCTTCCGTTGTAGAATCGGCTACTGTTTCTTGCTTTGAACTCTTCCAGCTCACAGCACCCCCATTTAGGCAATACACATATCCAGATTGCGATCGAAAATCATCTTTGTCGGTTTGGAAGCTAGCATCAGTGTAACCCATTACATTGAGCTCTTCCTCACCTCCTAAAATCAAGAATGTATCCTTAGTCCTTCTCAAGTACTTCAGGATATTCTTGACAGCAATCCAGTGACCTTCACCTGGATCAACTTGATATCTGCTCGTCATGCTCAAAGCATACGATACATCGGGACGAGTACATATCATGGCATACATGATAGATCCAATAGCTGACGCGTATGGAATCTTACTCATGCGTTGTCTCTCATCTGGTGTTGAAGGACACTGTTCCTTCGAGAGATAAATACCATGTGTCATAGGCACGAATCCTTTCTTGGATTCTTGCATGCTAAACCTTTTAAGCACCTTGTCTATGTACGTACTTTGACTTAGACCAAGAAGCCTTCTCGATCTATCTCTATAGATCTTGATTCCTAATACATAGGTGGCTTCTCCTAAGTCTTTCATCGAAAAGCAGTTCCCTAGCCAAATCTTTACAGATTGCAAGGCAGGGATATCATTTCCAATAAGAAGTATGTCATCTACACACAACACTAGGAAAATGATTACGCTCCCACTGACCTTCTTGTAGACACAAGGTTCATCTTCATTTTTGATAAAACCAAACTCTTTGATTGCATCATCAAAACGAAGATTCCAACTCCGAGAAGCTTGCTTCAATCCATAAATGGATCGTTGTAGCTTGCATATCTTTCCAGCATCCTTTGGATCGACAAAACCCTCGGGCTGTGTCATGTACACATCCTCGAGCAGATTTCCATTAAGGAAAGCTGTTTTGACATCCATCTGCCAGATTTCATAATCATGAAATGCAGCTATTGCAAGTAAGATCCTTATGGATTTAACCATGGCCACTGGTGAAAAGGTTTCATCATAGTCAATACCATGAATTTGTTTGAATCCTTTTGCAACCAGCCGACCTTTATAGGTTTGTACGTTACCATCCATATCGGTCTTTTTCTTGAAAATCCATTTGCACCCTATGGGTCGTACCCCTTCAGGTGGATCAACCAAAGTCCATACTTGGTTTGCATACATGGATTCCATCTCAGATTTCATGGCCTCTTGCCATTTCTCAGAATCATTGCCCATTATAGCTTGTTGATAAGATGACGGCTCATCCTCATCAATAAGTAGTAAGTCACCTTGTTGAGTCACAAGAAATCCATATCTCTGTGGCTCCCGGTGTTCTCTTACAGACCTACGCTGGGCTTGTGTCTCTTGAGCAGGTGCTTCTTCCACAACAGCTTGTGGTGCCTGCTCTGTTTCCATCTCAATCTCAGGTTCAGCGTTTTCTTGTGGTTGAACTTCACCAAGTTCTATTTTTCTCCCACTGGTTTTTCTAGAAATAAATTCTCTTTCAAGAAATACACCAGTCCGAGCAACAACTACTTTGTTCTCGGTGGGATAATAGAAATAGTACCCTTTCGTTTCCTTAGGATACCCCACAAATAAACACTTATCAGATTTGGGTCCAAGTTTGTTAGTGGCGTGACGTCTAACGAAAGCCTCACAACCCCAAATCTTCATAAAAGACATACTAGGACGCTTCCCAGTCCATCTCATATGGTGTCTTTTCCATTGATTTAGATGGAACACGGTTCAGTAAGAAAATTGCTGTTTCTAGAGCGTGTCCCCAAAACGATATCGGAAGATCTGCATGACTCATCATTGATCTAACCATGTGTAACAAGGTTCGATTTCTCCTCTCGGATACACCATTCCATTGTGGAGTATACAGAGGAGTGAGTTGTGGGACTATCCCACACTCCTTTAGATAGTCATGAAACTCTTGGCTTAAGTATTCACCTCCTCGATCTGATCGAAGGATTTTGATACTTTTGCCAAGTTGGTTTTGTACTTCATTCTTGAAATCTTTGAACTTTTCAAAGGTTTCATGTTTATGTTTCATTAGGTACACATACCCATATCTACTGAGGTCATCAGTAAATGTAACGAAGTATTGAAAACCACCTCTAGCTTGTGTACTTATTGGTCCACATACATCACTATGTATTAGTCCCAATAAAACATTTGCCCTTTCAACATGTCCCTTGAAAGGGGCTTTAGTCATCTTGCCCATTAAACAAGATTCGCATGTTTCATATGATTCAAAATCAAATGAATCTAATACTCCATCCTTATGAAGTTTAGATATGCGGTTCTCGTTTATGTGGCCCAAGCGACAGTGCCAGAGATAAGTCGGATTACAATCATTATTTTTAATCCTTTTAGGGTGTGTTCTGCTCAAGGATAACTGACGGATTGATGATACAACCTTCTTCATCCTATGTTCTGCTCAAGGATAACTTTTGGGCAAAGCCCGATGGGCCCGGTTGAGGCCCGCACTATACATATTACTTATACATATTTTGATTGATAATTTGTCCCTCTTAATTGGTGTGATGAGGAGTGATGGTTGTATTTTTTACCATTATATCCCTCAATCATATTAATTTATTATTATCATTATTATTTCTATTATTATTATTATTATTCTTATTTCTAATAATATAATTTCATATTTATAAATTATTATTATTATTATTATTATTAAAATAAGTGGTTTATAATTTCTAGTAATAAATAGTTGATATTTTCTATTTTAATTTCATTTAATTACTAAATAAAATTTTTGAATTTATGAGTCTAATTTATCTAAATTATATTACATTATAAAGTACATTTGTAAATATTTAATTATTTATCTAATTAATTTAAAACAAGCTATTAATTTAATCTTTATAATGCCTTAGTTATTATAAGTTTACTTATATTCAAATTATATTATTTTTGTGTATTTGTCAAAAAGAGAAAGTTTTCGGTAACTAATTTTTATTTTACATATTCATAATAATTGAAGAATTTCTAATATATGTCACGAATCTGTTTATCTAGAGCAAAATCATAATTTGCAATGAGGATGGATCTGTTTATCTAAATTATAGTGTATTATAAAGTGCCTCATTTTACATATGTCATGAATTTATATGAACTAATATGATTTAATCAAATTATTGTTAATAAGTCTTTTATTAATATATTTAATTATTTTTAAAAAAAATTAATAATTTTTATTAATAAATTCATGCTGGGAAAATACTGGATTATTTTGTATATGTGAAAAGTTTGGTGAAAAATAATTCGAGTGTATTTTGATTAATAATAATTAATTATAATATTTTATTAATAATTAAATTAATTAAAATACGTAGATAAATATATTTTGATTAATTTATATTTAAGTGAAATAAGATAATAGAAATAAGTGCAAAACATAATCGAGGGTATTTTTGTCATTTTATGAATAAAATTAATCTATACCACTTAATTATCACGTACACCAAACAAAATATTATTTATCATACTTTATTAATCATACGAACCAAACGCAATATAACTTATCCATTAGTTTACGTATCAACTCATTATCCACTTTCTAATCTATCCATCACTTATCATATCCTCGAACCAAGCGCACCCTTAGTATTTATGTTATAGATAGGCATATCAAGATTTAATACATAAAGACCATTCACCATTTGTGCACTAGCATAAAACATATCATTTAAATAAATAGAACAACAATTGTCCTTTATTATAAATGAAAAACCATACTTGTCTAAACAAGAAATAGAAATAATGTTTTTAGTAATTGAAGGCACAAAATAACAGTCTTTTAAAATCAGTGATAAACCAGAAGGTAAAGCTAAATGATAATCTCCTATAGCTAATGCAGCAACTCTTGCTCCATTTCCAACTCGGAGATCAACTTCACCTTTCGCCAATGTCCTACTCCTTTTGAGATCCTGCACATTTACACAAATGTGAGATCCACATCCAGTATCTAATACCCATGATGAAGAAGTAGATAAATTGACTTCTATAACAAAAATACCTGAAGCGGAAGTCACACTTCCTTTCTTTAGATCCTCCAGATATACTTTGCAGTTCCTTTTCCAATGGCCGGTCTCACCGCAATGGAAACAGTTCCCTTCCTTTGCTATCCCTCCCTTTGGCTTCAGTGCATAAGACTTTGGCTTAGATTTAGCAAAGACCTTCTTTGCTTTCTTGTTGCCTTTAGCTTTGGCCCTTCCTTTGCCCTTATTCACAATAAGGACATTTGTGGCCTTAGTCTTCTTAGTATTTGCTTCATATGTTCTCAACATACCAAGCAACTGTGGTAGAGTCTTTTCCATGTCAGTCATATTGTAATTTACTACAAATTGACTGAAGCTCTCAGGCAACGATTGCAAGATTACATCGGTGGCCAACTCTTGGTCCAATGGAAAACCTAGCTTGTCCAGATTCTCAATGTACCCAATCATCTTGAGCACATGAGTTCCAACTAAGCTTCCTTCTACCATCCTGTACTGGAATAACGCTTTAGAGACGTCATACCTCTCTTGTCTAGCTTGCTGTTGGTACAACTGCTTTAAGTGTTCGATCATATCGAACGCCTCCATTTCCTCATGTTGCTTCTGAAGCTCAGAGTTCATGGTGGCAAGCATGAGGCACCCAACATCAAGTGCGTCACTCTGATGCTTCTTGTAAGCATCTTTTTCGGTTCTTGTAGCCGTTAGGGGAGGTTCCTCAGCGGGCAAGGGTTCCTCTAGGACATATTGTTTCTTTTCTTGTTTGAGGACTATCCTCAAGTTCCTATGCCAGTCTAGGAAATTCGTCCCATTTAGTTTGTCCTTCTCAAGGACCGATCGTAGTGATAAAGTGCTAGTAACGTTGTTAGTTGCCATGGATATCTACAATATAAATATGCAAAATAAGTTTATGATTTAAATCATTTAACATGGTCTTATATTAAATGATACTCCCACTATTTTGTTTGAAAAATATCAACCCTCGAAACCTTTAGTGGGCCAAGATCCATATTTCACTTAACTTGAGTTAGCTTTGGCTAATCGCCCAAGACTCGGTTATGTAGGTAGACAACACTTTGTCAATTATATCACATATAATTCTTGGATAGTTGGACGAACAACGCTTTTTTCAATTCATCGAATGAATTAAAATCCAACCCATGCCTCTAGGTTCCCAATCCTATTGAGATAACCTAGTTAAGTCGTACCCAATTAAAGTATAACGGATATCACTTTTATCCTTTCGCGCCTTACTAAGATTGCCACGGTGCTTTGCTTTGGCAAACCCACACATGTACAATCGAAGTTATTGACGAGTACTTTTATTTTGGAAGGCATCTAAAACTTAATATTTTAGAGGGATTTATTGATCTCATGATTAATTTGATAATTTAAAATATGTCCACTACATATAGTTGTATACATATCTACATATATGTGTAATACTATTATCAAACTAAAACATAAGATAAATCATGCATCAACATATATAATTAAACGTGACATGGTTATAGCCCCTACTATAGATTTTCTCAAGCCAATGAGAAAATCCTATGAGTCAACCTAAGGTAACTTCACAAGCACCTTCCTTGGCTCCAATTTGTGAATGGCCTCCTCATCCCGGCACGATGCTCCATCTTCATTGATCACCATCAATAAAATAAACTATACTATTTACAAGATATAGAATTCCTCGATTCACATTCGAGGGGAACATAGGGGAGGGATTACATTTAGAATGAAACAGAGAAAAGGCACGACACGCAGGTCGTATTATAAATTACAAACATCCACAAATCCTATCTAATAGGTCAAAGGGCTATAACCACGCACCATGCTCAAACAACACATAAAGCATGCATTAACATTTAATTAATTAAATTCTAAACAAATTTAATTCTAATTAAAACTGTAAAATAATTTTTGAAAAAAAATATCGTACGCTCGGGACATCACATGCCACGAACTAAAGCGACTAAGACTCGAACCACCATGGTTCGAACCATGAAGCACACGGCTGGACCAATAGTGGGCCTAGGGTTCGAAACCCTAGCCCATGGCCGAACCATGCTCGAGCGGTGGCGGCGAGCCCATGCACGGCTGCTAGGGTTCGAAACCCTAGCCGTCATGAGTTAGCCGTCACGAGCCAATGGGTTCAAAAACCCTAATTTTGCGGCGGCTCGGCTCATGCTCGAGCCAGGGTCCGAACCCTAGCCCTTAAGCGGCGGCTGCTTGGCCATGCACGAGCCAATGGGTTCGAAAACCTAGCAACATGCGGCGGCCATGAGCCATGATGACTAGGGTTCGAAACCCTAGCCCTTAGGTGATCTCGGCCGTGAGCCATTGTACCGGTTTTGATCACGAATTATCATATATTTCGATCCGTCAATTATATCAAATATAATATCATACGATGATTTTCGCAAACTTGATTTAATCCATATCATATATGAAAATACAGTTTTAAATAGCATGCAATATAAGCTCTAATATGATTAACACAATTTAATCACATAAATCCGATATGAGCCTTGTACACGGCTCTGATACCACTGTAAGTAACCCCATGAGCATACAACGCAGCGGAATAAAATTTTGGGATTACTAACACCGGATCTATACATAGGGATTCATATCGGATTAGAGAATACATAAGAGTCTCACCCTTGTAGCGTGTTTGGAGCAGAATCCACGGAGCAGCACCACGTCCTACGCCTTCTCCGAGTCAATAGCAAAACTCGATTGGTTTTGCCTCAACGGTATCCACACGATCGAATCGAACGAAGGAATAGTTTAAGAACAAGTTGCTAGACAAGTTCTTAAACCAATACACGAAGCAAGCTTGATTCACAATCGAAGATGGCCCGAAACCAATCAAGAACCACACGACTTGAAGGAGGCCGAGAGTTCTTGAGGAGGTGCGGCCGAGAGCTCTTCTTGGTGTAGGGTTTTGTGTTATTCAATTTGTCTTGCAAGTCTTATCTAATTAAACCTTGTTAACAAATTATATATGATTAATTAAAGGCTTTCTTAAAGCTTCATGGGCTTAAGCCCATGATTTAATTAATCCTTATGATTATTAATTAAGACTCCTCTTAATTATTTAATTCATCCCATGAATTTAATTTCCCTTCTCGATTTAATCTTTTGTGCGACCCGATAGGATCTCGTAATGTTGGCAGTGACATAAAATCTCATTTTATGTCGCAAGCATCGAGCGGTATCTAGCAACACATCGATGCTACCCAAATTACGAGAATGTCAATGACTCGACATAACCTTTAGAACTTGTGATAATATTAATCATGTAACTTAATCCCTTTGTCCTTTGTGTTTAGATTGAACACGAGTCATGGAATAGTCATACTCGTATATTCAATCTTTATTTCTTGATCCCCAAGTAGAACTAGAATAAACGAATAAGCTCGATATCTCATATCGACTCATTCGAGCATGGCCATGCATTTTAGTTCTCACTTGATCAAGGGCCAAAACACATCTCCTGTTATATAGGAGGGACAAATCCTATCTCGATCAGTCAACATCCCTCTACATAATTCGTAGTGTATCCAATAGTCGCCTTTATAGATTACCCTGTTACGGGTAACGTTTGACGATATCAAGATACATAACTCCTTATGTTGGGATCTCTGATGATCACAAGTCGTAAGGATTACATACATTATTATCACTATGAGAATTGCATATGACGATCATATAACTATCCATGTTGCATTCTCATGGTGGGTCTGTCCAGTACATCGTTCTCTAACATGTACCCATATGTTGATTTGATATCTCATATCAATGAACAATTCATCGATCAACATATACTAGCCTCTACGTATTATCATTATCCCTATTCATGATAATACTTGACTAGGGACATCTTTAAGAATAATACAATATTATTCTAAGGACATTAACATATATATTAATTCACAATGCACAGTTAAAAGAATAATATATAATAATGAATTGCCATTCATAAAACCATAAACATTGTATGTCTTAAACAATCATCTAATGACTTGTCTTAGGGCATATCCCAACAGATCTCTGTCAGATACAATAGACACTGGAATCCCGTGCAGTCTCACTATATCCCGGACATACAGCTGAGCCATCCTCAAGTACGTGTACGTCATACTATAGGGAATTAAATGAGCTACCTTCGTCAGCCTATCAATGATCACCCAAATGGCATCACAACCCGAAGTAGTCATCGGCAAGTGGGTCACAAAGTCCATAGATATGTGCTCCCACTTCATTTCCGGTATCTCTAAGCTCCTTAGCTCGCCACCAGGTCTCTGCCTCTCTCCCTTAACATGCTGACAGATCAAACACCTCTTGACAAAAGCGATCACATCACGCTTCATCCGTTTCCACCAGAACTGATCACATAGGTCCTTATACATTTTTCTCCCTCCTGGGTGGATACTAAATCGGCTACTATGAGCCTGCTCCAAGATCCCTCTACGCAACTCCGGCGTACTCGGAACTACCCAACGGTTAACGAGTCTCAAGGAACCATCCTCAGCCACTCTGAATTTTGATGGCTGTCCCTGAAGTGCCAATGATGACCATCTCCGAACCTCATCATCCGTTTTTTGGGCTTTCCTGATATTCTCATAAATGTCCGGCTCTGCCAATAAAGTCGATACCCATACCGGTGATGTATCCGCACCAAAGTCATAGCCCAGATGACAGTAAGAAGTCATCATAGCCGACAAATACATGGTATCCTCAGCAGTACTCTTCACCATCCGACTCAAGGCGTCTGCTGTCAAGTTTGCTTTTCCCGGATGGTACTCTATCTCACAGTCATAGTACTTGAGTAAATCCATCCATCTCCTCTGACGCATATTCAACTACGCCTGAGTAAACAAGCATTTCAGGCTCTTATGATCCGTATATATGGTAAAAGATGTACCATACAAATAATGCCTCCAAATCTTCAGGGCAAAGATAATAGCCGCCAACTCCAAGTCATGGACTGGATATCTAGCTTCATGCGGCTTCAACTGCCTCGATGCATAAGCTACCACATGCTTATCTTGCATCAGTACACAACCCAAGCCCTGCAGTGATGCATCAGTGTACAGAACAAACCTCTTGTTCTCCGTGGGAATCACCAACACAGGCGCCGTCGTCAATCGATGCTTCAGTTCTTGGAAGCTTTGCTCACAAGCCTCAGACCAATAGAAATGTATCCCCTTTTGAGTTAACTGAGTCAATGGCTTAGCAATCTTAGAAAATCCCTCGACGATGCGTCGATAATAACCAGCCAAACCAAGAAAACTCCGTATCTCGGGCACAGAAGTGGGTGCAGCCCACTCCATCACAGCCTCAATCTTCCTGGGATCCACCGATATCCCACTGCTAGATATAACATGCCCTAGAAACACTACACTGCTCAACCAAAACTCACACTTGCTAAGCTTGGCATATAGCTGATGATCTTTGAGGATCTGGAGCACTGTCCTCAAGTATTTCACGTGCTCTTCCTCACTCCGAGAATAGATGAGTATGTCGTCAATAAACACTATGACGAACTGGTCAAGATATGGCTAGAACACCCTGTTCATCAAACTCATAAAGACAGCCGGGGCATTCGTCACACCGAACGGCATGACTAGGAACTCGTAGTGCCATACAGAGTCCGAAATGCTGTCTTCTGAACATCCTCCTCTCTGACCCGAATCTGGTGGTAACATGACCTCAAGTCAATCTTGCTATAAAGCTTAGTACCCTGCAACTGATAAAATAAATCATCAATCTTTGGGAGAGGATACTTGTTCTTTACCGTGGCCTTATTCAGTTGCCGGTAATCGATGCACAAACGCATCGAACCATCCTTCTTCCTCACAAAAAGAACCGGTCCTCCCCAAGGCGATACGCTAGGGCGTATATATCCTTTGTCAAGGAGTTCCTGCAACTGCTCCTTCAATTCCCTTAACTCCGCCGGTGCCATCCTGTAAGGGGCACGAGAAATACCGGACGTCCCTGGTAATAACTCAATCCCAAACTCGACTTCTCTAGCCGGTGGGAATCCTGGAATCTCCTCCGGAAATACATCAGCAAATTCTGCGACCACAGGTACATCCTCAACCCTCAACTCTTTATTCTTTCCCGTCGTGTCCACTGCATAAACAAGATAGCCTGTGTGTCCACGCTCCAATAATTGGGACATCTTAATTGCCGATATCAACGGAATCTTCGCACGAGAGCCGTTCCCATAGAAAGTCCACTGAATCCCCATATCTGATCTGAACCGAACCGTCCTCTGCCGACAATCCACTTCTGTCTGATATCTGTTCAGAATGCAATCAAAATATGACATACCCAATACAATCAAATCTGCCTTTATCTCATTGCCCTCAAAATAAATGAGGCAGTCCATCAGAAACTGATTAGCAACAACATACCTTCCGGTGGCTGTCGAGACCAATAGAGACGTGGGTAATGGAGACGTGCACATATGATGTCTCTCCACAAAGTCAAAAAGACACAAAGAAGTGCGAAGCACCTGTGTCTATCAAAATAAAGGCGGAATATGTAAATAAAAGGCACGTACCAACTATCACCTCCTCTGGAGCTGCATCGGCCTGCTCCCTAGTCAGTGCATAGACCTGTCCCTGAGGTGGCCCCATCGCCTGTCCTCCCATCTGTCGAGGCACCATCGGTTGCCTCTGCTGCACCGTCCCACTCGAGAACCTCCCTCGACCTTCCCTAAGATCCATCTGTCCTTCCCGATTGGGACAACGCCGAGCAATGTGGCCCGGCTTGCCACATCTATAGCACGCAGAACAATCAAGCATCAAATGCGGCCCTCCGCAAAAGTGACACTTAACTTCTCCAACTCTACTAGCTTGAGTTGGTCCCCCAAAGGTAGATGCACCACCCCTCCGGTCTCCTTGCTTCCGGCTATCCGGCCGCTTTCCAGTAAATCGGGAAAAAGAAGAAGTCCCACGTGACTTAAAAGATCCACCCCGGGCCTCAGATTATCCGATGAAGATCTTTGCGATGGAACTGGTGGGGGCACAGCATCAGTATAAGCACCCACCCCTATCTCCGCTAGCTCCGCTCTAGTGAGAGCATCATCAAAAGATGTCGGGTTGTTGGAAATAACCCGGTCAAACTGTTCCGGTCGCAGTCCTTTCAAAAAGTGCCTCATCTTGGCATGTCCGTTCGTAGCGATGTGAGGAACATACCTCAATAGTGATGAGTAATGCATGGCATAGTCCGAGACTGTCATGCTTCCTTGTTTCAGTTTCGTGAATTCATCCTCCTTTGTTTGCCTAGCCGCAGCAGAGAAGTACCTGTTTAGAAACCGGGTTCTGAATAAAGTCCAGTCAATCACTATACCTTGGGCCCTCAACTCCATCACAGCCGTCTTCCACCACATGGAAGACTTCTTCGCTAGTTGGAACTCTGCTAGCCCTAACCAAGCCGTCCTAGCACAAGGCGCGGACACGAATATTTGCTCCAATCTCTCTAGTCATTCTTCAGCTTCTTCCCCCGTCTCTGTCCCCTCAAATCTGGGCGGGTGGAAAGTCAGAAACTGAGTCATACTAAGCTCCCCTGGCAATAACAACTGGGCTACCGGTTCCACGCCCACATCCGATGGAGGTAAAGGATTTGTCTGACCAATACTTGCATTCACGCTTCCTACATCACCTACCTCTTCATTGAGGTTCCAAGTTCATAGCCGACATGCTGTAACACAAGGGTTAACAACAATTCCAAAACAATACATATGCTATACCGTTAGTTAACATGAATGATAATAAATATGTTATTATAACAATTTTATACACCAATATGCACCACATGCATAAACATGCCCAATGTAACCACCTAGCCAACCATGCTAAGGCTACCCTTCACTCGTTCCGGGGTTCTCTAACCACTGCTCTGATACCACTAATGTAAGGACCCTAGTTCCTTAAGTGCGGATTAAAGGCGTAAATAGAGCTAACATGCATCTAAAGAGTATAAAGTTCGCGTTGATGCCTTGAGCTGTTAAGATTACAGTGCCAAAATAAAGTTTTCAAAAGGGATTAATTACATTCCCAACCAATTAAATGTTAATCCTATAGCTTTACACTACTCCTAGAGTAGAGACTATACAAAAGAATTATGCCTGCTACCAAGAGCACTCCTCACAAGCTCACTGCATCAACCCGCCTTAGCCCTTCCGCCCAAAAGTACCTACAGGAACAACCCCAAAACATGAGCATATATATAAACCATATTCACAATAATATGATAGTAATTTAAATGCATAAACCGTAAATACGAATCACTTCATGTATTTAATACATTTAAAAAGCTCCCTTTGGTTGTCCCTGTACCACAATCATAATCAATAGATTATAATACAAATAATGTATGTCATGATATGCATCCATTCCATGTATATCAATGGTCATTTCCAGTCTTATTATATCAGTGGCATAATACCCCTCGTGTTTACATGACAGGGGCATTAATACCCCTCGCTTCTACATATTAGCGGCATAATATCCCTTGCAATAGTAATATGACAGCGGAATGATCATTCGCTTTGAGATATTTGCGGCAAATATTCTTCATCGCTATAATATGACAGCGGCAAGTATTCTATCATCGGTTCGACATGAAGGCGGCAAGTATTCTTCATCACTGGAATATAATCTCGACTCACAATCACATGCACCAATGCATCCAATATACACATGCAACCATAATGCATATTCAACCCATATATGAAACCATTATGCATAACCAAGACCATGTATGCAACCATAATGCATAAATAATTCCATGTGTGCAACCATAATGCATAACCAATTCAATGCGTAAAAATACGTTTTACCGTCCGATGCCTGTACGTCTCACTACGTACCTTTGTACCAAAATATGGTGTGTTGTGGACTTTATCTCCTAGGCTGTGTGGCCACCTGGGATGGTTCTACACATTCACACAAACCAATATTAGGAGCCAATAATAGTCCAATATCAAAAGAATCCACAAAATAATAAAAAACACATCTTTTGGTGTCTCGCGATCGATCGCCGCGAGGCCCCGATCGATCGTGAGACCACACTACCCGAGTGTGAAATTTTCTGCAATCGACGATCGATCGCCACATTTGACGCGATCGATCGCCAGCCTCACCGATCGATCGCCCAAATGTGGCGATCGATCGCCAAACGCTACTGGAGCGTAATGTATGTGCGCGATCGATCGCCAGAAACGGGCGATCGATCGCCGCTTCCTGCACTTCGAAAAACACCATTTTTGCACCATTTTTTCTTCCCCATCTTCACTAACACATATACCAACAAACCCCATAACATAAAAACACCATAAACCTTCAACATACACCTTTAAACAACCAAAAATCTAGCACCCAATCAAAACCAATACCAACCCAAAACAACCCATTTCAAAACAACCAAAACCATTTCAAATCCAAACCGAACACAATAAAAACATCAAGGAGGTATCCATACCTCTTATGGACTCTAATCCTACCAATAATCTCACAAACAAAGCTTTTGCAAGGATTTCCCCTCCACTTTTAAGCCAAAATCGAAAATGGTGAAAGGGGTTAGGGTTGGGAGAGTAATTGGGGATTGTAAAAAGTGATAGGGAAAGTGGGGTAGTGGGGTATAAGTGTTATAATTAAAACATGTACCCCAAAATTTAGCATGATGTATAAAATACCCCAACATGATATTTTAAAAGCATTTTACCAAAATGCACCAAAACCTCCATTAAATACACGCTTCACCAAATAATTATCAACCATCACATTTAAACCATGATAACACCCAACTTCCCAACATGCATAACATGCACCCTGAAACGCACCACCGGGTCACGCCTACCATGTGACTAAGCATTTCACCAAGATAATTACTTCCAACACATAATTTAATTATCACCATAAATAATCACATAAACATAATTAATGCCCAATTTGCATATAATTCTTTCGGGGATATCACATGACGCAAGCCAAAAGTTTGTCAGTTGGGCTTTATGCAGCTAAAGTCTATAAGTGACTTAATTACATCTATAAATATATGGTTTATGTCCCTTAAACAGAGGATACAACTCTATAAACCATAATCAAATAATTATCATCGTATAAACGCTGGCATCACTGAACCACTAGAAAAACACGGAAACATAAGTGCAAAATCTGCACTTATCAGCAATCCTGCCTCTGCTGCATTCAATCCCACCTATGGTTCCACTTCCAACTCTCGCAGTGGTTGATAAGTGTCATTTTGCTCTTATATTTACATGTTTTCTCATTATATTTTACTATGATTCTTGAAAGATATTACGCTTTTTGGTATGATTTTGTATGTTCAAGAATTTATGTAGAAGTACGAGAATGGATAAAAAAGACCCCAATTACCGATGAAATGTGGAAAAGGATTGTCCAATTAGGAATTATAATCAACAAGGACTCATTTAAGAGTTATAAAAGGATACATTGCCCACTCGAACAAGAACTCTTTTAAGAGTTATACAATGCCACTTTGTATAAGTATATTTTCCATTTTGGGCCCACTAAAGTGTAATTATGAGAGGTAGGAGACTGTTGCGAAAAATCACTTACCGCAAGCGCACGGTAGTCAAGTTTTAGTATAAAAAGATGTCGAACCCACATAGATTGATTAAATAGTTAAACCTAAGTACTGAATTAAAATAATCTTTGCTTTATTTAGAGAATCGAATAGTTGAGTGTTATGCAAATAATAAAAATCAATTACTAACGATGATCAAATACTGAGTTGAAAAGAAATCAATTGGAGACGAATCTAGGAGTACGATTTCACTTGTTCATCCACCACACTTATCATTCCTTGATTTCCATATTATGGATTTCCTAGTTTACTAGCCGAGAATTCTTATTTGTTTCTACTCCCTCTCCCGAGTGTTAAGCAGAAGTAATTATCTAATATCAATCTTGATATCCCTATCTAAGATCAATTATCAAACAATTGTAAAAGCGGAGTAATTCCTTTAACGACTTCTATGGAGTTATAGGCCTTCCGAACAATATAACTACCACGATACGAATTCCTTCTTTCCTATTCACAACCCCGTCTCCCGAGTGATAGATCACGAATATAGCATCATTCAATCCATGACCAGTAGATTAAAAGAATTAAGAACAGGAAAACATAAATAAACCATACGGAAATCCAAATACTTTAATCAATTCATAACAAACGTAGTTTCAAAACAAGCTACATCGTCTCCTAGAAAATAAAATTAGCTCATGCTAGAAGTATTTAAACACATAGACATGTTTAAATAACCCATAAAAGTTGCTAAAAGTTTAGAGATACAAAACAAATTGGTTGCTATTCTTCGATCTCCGATGAACGCCGCCGTCTTGTGATGAAATCTCTACTTTTTGCTCCGAGCCGTCGTTGTTATTTTCTCCTTTCTTCAACCCTAGCCTCCTTCCCTCTAAGAATATGTGTCTCAGTCTGAATGAATCCCCTTGTGCCTTCATTAATTCTCCTTAAAATCCCGTGTGCATCAGATAAGGAAAGTCTCCAAAATTACCAAAATTCCATTGGCGTAATTACGCCTCCGAAGTGGCCTAGTTACGCCTGTCGATGTGTCAAAAAGAATGGCCTCCCGCGTGACTGGCGTAATTACGCCTGAAAATTGGCGTCTTTACGCCTCAAGAAAATACCAAAGCCGTAGCTTTGGCGTAGCTACGCCTCAAAACAGGCTTAGTTACGCCTCAAGAAATTCTCCAAATCATGATTTGCCGTGGGTTAGGCGTCTTTACGCCTCAAGACATGCGTAATTACGCCTGCTGCTTTGATTCAAAATGTAGATTTTTTACTTCAATTCATCCGTTCTTTCCGCCATTTATACCCTTTTAGTCCACAAAAAATGTAATTACCTGGATTCCTGCAAAACAACACAGAACAAAACCAAAAGCGTAATTCTGATCGAAAACTAGCACTAAATCATGCAAAATAAGAAGAAATATAAGTGTATAAAATACACTTATCAAACCCCCTAAACTTAAACTTTTGCTAGTCCTGAGCAAAACAACAACAAAAACAAAACAAAAACTAATCAAAACAAAACTGACACGAAAAGACACACAAAACAAAGTTGTAAAAACATTCCAATTGTGTAGGTCTCAGAAGTATTCAAACATGCATATCACTTTCTCAAGAATTCTCACGTGTGTGTGTACTACCATTTCCATTTAATCATTAACTCAAAGCGGTATTTACTCACACAAATCAATAGGACTTTGCAAGGTATAGGTTCAAATTGCATTGTTCAAAAACAGAGTGTAGCTTTGATAAATGCTAACAATGCATCAAGACTATGTAATGAGATGCTCATATATGAATGTCAAAACCATGTTTATTACAAGTGTTTCTCGAGTGTCATAGGTTTACTATTCATAACCTTCTCCACTAGTATATTAGACAAATGTGGCTTGGTCAATAGGTCTTAATAAGCTTGTAACGTTAGGCTTTGGCTCATGGCTTCAATAAAAGGGAAAGATATTCAAAGCAAGAGAGTAAGTTGAAATTATAATGCGTATTCTCATACCGCTTTTGATTCCTTCTATTGATAATTCATCAATTTTCTTTTCTTTTCAGTTCATCCTCTTCATCATTCACCTCATGATTTTTCTCCTTTTTTCATTGTTACTCCACTTCTAATTTTCAATTAAGATCATAGGAGCTATTTGAACTTTTAAATCGCAATAGAAGCTTACTCCCTTGAGGGTGGGAAACAGTGTATAAGCTATCAACAAGGTGGTTGATGTGGTATCTTGAAACGATGCCGAATGGGGTTATTCATGTGCCTAAACACATGCCATTCGATTTAAGCTCAAAAGGGTAACTAAAGATAAAATGATGTCATTTGGTGGCTTCAAAGGCTCAAACGATCAAAAAATTGCCTAAATCGTTCCTAAGCCACATATGTCTGTATTTCGCCTCAAAGGTTACTATAGTAAGTTCTATACTACTCTCAATTCACAAATAACTTACATGATTTGACCAATGTGCTCAGATTGCATCTGAAAACCATGGTAATATCAGAAAAAAAATTTGAATGAGATTCTAAAAGGTATTGCAAACAATTCAATTCTCATTCTTTTATACTTAAGCTCAAAGGGGCTACTATGGCAAATTTCTATCAATGAATCAAGGCCCAAATTATCAAGAATTGCCTATATCATTTTTGTGTTCGTTCAAATCATCATTGATTAATCAAATGGTCGTGGTCTCTAGTGCATGGATATGTGAGAACTCAAGAGCAACGTGAAAACATGAAAATTTTAAAATTTTCCACAAGTCAACTCAATTTTTCATCATTGCCTCAACTGACTCGTAATACAACTTATGACACTCAAAACTCAACAGACTCTTAATCAAGACAAACCAAACAAAATAAGGAAAACAAACAAACAAAAGCAACAGAAATCCAAGTAGTTTGAACAGTTCAAAGTACCCCCCTAAACTTAGAAATGTGCATTGTCCTCAATGCATACACATGAAGAAATAAATAGAACGATGCACATACCTAAGCGATGACCGTCAGTGGTCATCGTCATCCATATCGTCGGGGGGCGGGTGTGGAAAAGGTGATGGCTGGAAAGTCGGCGGCTGTGGTACTTTGAAAATGATTCTGCAGACGCAGACTTAAAACACGCGAGGCGTAAAACAAAGGATAAAGGATTTGGGTTGCCTCCCAAAAAGGGCTTAGTTTATAGTCCTCAGCCCGACTGTCTGCTATTCCTTCACTTATGCTCGCTCAGATGAACCTGGTCCACGTCTCTCACTTCTTCCCCAAAATAATGCTTCAAACGCTGCCCATTTGCTTGAAATGTGTGACCGTCATCGCATTTCAGTTCAATTGCTCCATATGGGGTCACTTTCTCAATAGTGAACGGCCCAGACCATCGTGACTTCAACTTTCCTGGAAATAGTCGGAGACGAGAGTTATATAGAAGCACTTTCTGACCAGGAATAAACTCTCTTCTCACGATTTGCTTGTCATGCCAATTCTTCGTTCGCTCCTTGTAAATTTTAGCATTTTCGTACGCTTCATTGCGAAACTCATCCATCTCAGTGAGCTGTAGCAACCGTTGCTCACCAGCAGCCTTCAAATCAAAGTTCAGCTTCTTTATGGCCCAGAAAGCCCGATGTTCCAACTCTACCGGTAAGTGGCATGCTTTCCCAAAGACGAGACGATATGGGGACATCCCGATGGGAGTTTTGAATGCAGTTCGGTATGCCCATAATGCATCATCCAATTTCAGAGCCCAATCCTTTCGGTTAATACTAACCGTCTTTTCAAGAATGAGCTTAATTTCTCGGTTAAAAATTTCGGCTTGGCCATTAGTCTGTGAATGATAAGCCAATGCAATCTTATGCTTCACAGTGTATTTCGTCATCAAAGCACTGAAGATCTTGTTACAGAAGTGGGTCCCTTCATCACTTACAATCGATCTCGGAGTACCAAACCGTGTAAAGATGTTCTTTTGCACAAACTTGACCACGACATGAGCGTCGTTAGTTGATGTGGCAATCGCTTCACCCCACTTAGAAACATAGTCCACTGCTAGCAAAATATATGACTGCCCACAAGATGGTGGAAAGGGGCCCATGAAATCAATACCCCATACATCAAAAATTTCTAATTCCAAGATATTTGTCAACGGCATCTCATGGCGTTTAGAAATATTACCAATGCATTGACAACGATCACACGTCTTCACCAAAGTATAACTGTCTCGATGTAGCTCTGGCCAATAGAAACCCGATTTGAAGCACTTTTGCTGCCGT
This sequence comes from Haberlea rhodopensis, assembly GCA_907163345.1. Taxonomy (NCBI): domain Eukaryota; kingdom Viridiplantae; phylum Streptophyta; class Magnoliopsida; order Lamiales; family Gesneriaceae; genus Haberlea; species Haberlea rhodopensis. The sequence goes on along the minus strand of CAJQUN010000033.1, from coordinate 3,187,214 downwards.
CCTTGATGCTCCAAGGACAAACTTGACCACGACATGAGAGTCATTAGTTGATGTGGCAATCGCTTCAACCCACTTAGAAACATAGTCCACTGCTAGCAAAATATATGACTGCCCACAAGATGGTGGAAAGGGGCCCATGAAATCAATACCCCATACATCGAAAATTTCTAATTCCAAGATATTTGTCAACGGCATCTCATGGCGTTTAGAAATATTACCAATGCATTGACAGCGATCACACGTCTTCACCAAAGTATAACTGTCTCGATGTAGCTCTGGCCAATAGAAACCCGATTGAAGCACTTTTGTTGCCGTCCTTGATGCTCCAAGGACAAACTTGACCACGACATGAGCGTCATTAGTTGATGTGGCAATCGCTTCAACCCACTTAGAAACATAGTCCACTGCTAGCAAAATATATGACTGCCCACAAGATGGTGGAAAGGGGCCCATGAAATCAATACCCCATACATCGAAAATTTCTAATTCCAAGATATTTGTCAACAGCATCTCATGGCGTTTAGAAATATTACCAATGCATTGACAACGATCACACGTCTTCACCAAAGTATCACTGTCTCGATGTAGCTCTGGCCAATAGAAACCCGATTGAAGCACTTTTGCTGCCGTCCTTGATGCTCCAAAATGTCCTCCATAAGGTGTGGAGTGACACTTTTCAAGAATCTCTCTTGATTCCTCCTCAGTTACACATCTCCTGACAATTTGGTCTGCACAGCGTCTGAATACATACGGTTCATCCCAGTAATAATTCTTCACATCATGAAAGAACTTTTTCCTTTGCTGATAAGTGAGGTCTGGAGGCAATATACCACACGACAAATAATTAGCAAAATCAGCAAACCACGGGGTTTTAGTACATACCTCAAAGAGATGTTCATCAGGAAAGTTCTCTTGTATGACTCCATGATCCATTTGATCCTCCAACTCCAAACGAGATAAGTGATCTGCTAATTGATTTCCACTGCCCTTTTTATCCAAGATCTCAAAATCAAACTCTTGTAGCAACAAGATCCATCGAATCAACCAGGGTTTCGCATCCTTCTTGTCAAAAAGATAACGAATAGCTGCACGATCTGTGTAAACTATGACCTTTGTCCCGATCAGATATGCTCTAAACTTGTCGAATGCAAACACCACAGCTAGCATCTCTTTCTCCGTGGTTGTGTAATTTTGTTGGGCTCCATCAAGAGTTCTACTTGCATAGTAAATTGCCCTAAAAATCTTGTCTCTCTTTTGCCCCAATACGGCTCCCACAGCATAGTCGCTGGCATCACACATTAAAACAAATGGCTCCTTCCAATCCGGCACTATGATAATCGGTGCTGATATAAGAGCTTTCTTTAGCCTGTTAAATGCCTGCAAACACAAATCATCAAAGATAAAAGGTGAGTCTTTTTCTAACAAATTACACAAGGGCTTAGCTATTTTAGAAAAATCTTTAATAAAACGGCGATAAAACCCGGCATGTCCAAGGAAGCTCCTAATAGCCTTCTCATTGTTCGGAGGTGGAAGCTTCTCAATTGCAACCACTTTTGCTCTATCCACTTCAAGTCCTTGAGATGACACCTTCTGGCCAAGGACAATACCCTCTTGCACCATAAAGTGGCATTTCTCCCAATTTAACACGAGGTTCTTTTCTTGGCAGCGCTGTAACACAAGAGATAGGTTATGCAAACAATGGTCAAAAGAGGAACCAAATACCGAAAAGTCGTCCATGAAGACTTCAAGGATCTCCTCCACCATATCTGAAAATATCGCCATCATGCACCGTTGAAAGGTAGCAGGTGCGTTGCATAAACCAAAAGGCATTCTTCTAAATGCAAAAGTGCCATATGGACAGGTAAACGTTGTCTTCTCTTGATCATCGGGGTCTATGGCAATTTGATTGTACCCTGAATAGCCATCTAAGAAACAATAATAACAATAACCGGCTAACCTGTCGAGCATCTGATCAATAAATGGAAGAGGGAAGTGGTCCTTTCTTGTGGCCTTGTTGAGTTTCCTATAGTCAATGCAAACTCGCCACCCCGTCACAGTTCGAGTTGAGATCAACTCATTATTTTCATTTCTTACCACTGTCATCCCTCCTTTCTTTGGCACAACCTGTACTGGGGAAACCCATGCACTATCTAAAATAGCATAAATAATCCCAGCATTTAACAATTTAAGCACTTCTGATTTTACTACCTCCTTCATTGCTGGATTTAACCGCCTTTGATGATCAATGGAGGGAACGAAGGAATCCTCCATAAGTATTTTATGCATGCACAAAGACGGGCTAATCCCTTGATATCAGAAATCGACCAACCCAAAGCAGATTTAAATGCCTCAATACACGTAATTTATCTTTCTCTAAAGAACAAAGAGATGAAGATATAATTACCGGGTATGTCGAATTCTCACCCAAGAAGGTATAAGTAAGGTGGGCCGGTAGTTCTTTCAGTTCCGAGCTCGCCTTCGTATCTTCTTTGACTGATGTATCTCGTACATCTTCCTCTTTTCCAGCAGTGTTGTTCTCCTTAGGCAAGCTCTTAAGTGCTTCCACTTGCTCAGCAAGATCGGATTCAGTTGCATCTACTTGCATAATAGAGTTGACCATGCAATTCTCCAATGGATCCTCCGGTATTGCTCCTACTTCAAAGTTATGCACACATGAGTCAATAACATCCAAAAACTTACAAGTACTTACCTCGTCAGGTCCCTTGAGAGCCTTGTAAATATTGAACATGACTTCTTCGCCTCCAACTCTCAAGGATAATTCTCCTCTTTGGACAACGATAAGTGCCCTGCCTGTTGCTAAGAATGGTCTCCCCAAAATTAATGGAACACTCCATCTTCCTCCATGTCTAGAACCACAAAATCTGCAGGGAAAATAAATTTGTCCACCTTCACAAGCACATCTTCAATTATCCCTCTAGGATATGTGAGAGACCTATCCGCCAATTGCAATGTGATTGTAGTAGGCTTTACTTCCCCAAGCCCTAAACTCCTGAAAACAGATAAAGGAATTAAATTAATACTTGAACCTAAATCACATAACGCGTTATTAAATGTAGAACTACCAATAATACATGGAATAGTAAAACTCCCTGGATCTTTCAATTTTGTGGTAGCTTCTTTTGGAGGATTGCACTACATTCTTCTGTGAGATTCACGGTTTCAAATTCCTCAAGCTTCCTCTTTCGTGCCATTATGTCCTTCATAAACTTTGTATAATTAGGCATTTGTTGCAACGCCTCGGCAAAAGGAATATTTATGTGGATTTTCTTGAAAATCTCCAAGAATTTGGCAAACTGGTCATCTATAGCCTTTTTTCGGAAATGTTGAGGATATGGAAGTGTAGGCTTGTACATAGGAATCTTTTCCGGTAGTGTGGCTTGCTTCTCCTTTTCAACCTCCTTAGGGGTTTCAACCTGAATTTGAGTCTCCTCAACAGATGGCTCATCAACATGTGTTGGTTCTACATCCCCAAGTTCCTTACCACTTCTCAATGACACGGCCTTGCACTGCTCCCTTGGGTTCACTTCGGTGTTGCTAGGAAATGTCCCTCTTTGTTGGTTGTTCATGGCATTAGCAAGCTGCCCAATTTGCACCTCGAGAGACTTCATTGTAGCACCCATGTTGTTCATGTGACCCTCAATCATATCAAGTCTCGACTCATTCTTCTCAAGCCTCAATGCCGAACTTTGAACAAAATTACCCACCAAATCTTCAAGTGATGGTTTACCTTCATTCTTTTGTGGAGCGTATCCAGGTGGTGGAGTCAGAGCACTATTGTTGTTGGCATATGAGAGCTTATCATTATTGCGGAACCCTTGTTGATACGGATTGCTTCGGTAATTGTTATTGTTGTTGGGATACCGATTGTTTATGAACTGAGCTTGCTCTTGGTCTGCTTCCCTTGACAACTCCATTCCAGCTACAGCTGCAGCCGATTCAATAGTAGGTTGTGCTCCTTGCTTGGTCAGAGCTGCTACCTGCGTGGTTAGTGCAGACAATTGTGCAGTAAGTGTACTAAAATGATCAACCTCATACATACCTATGGGTTTCCTTGCCATGGCTTGCGCACTGGGCCACTGGAAGCTGTTGGCTGACATCTCCTCAAGTAATTCAAAAGCAGCATCTGCAGTCTTAGAAAATAGTGTTCCTCCTGCTGCAGCATCCACAATGATCCTAGTTGGTCCATTCAAGCCATTGTAAAATAACTGAATCTGCACCCAGCTTTTATAGTTGTGTTGTGGGCATCTCCTCAATAAATCCTTGAATCGTTCACATGCCTCATATAGTTGTTCAGAATCAATTTGTCTGAACGTACTGATTTCGGTTCTCAGTTGAGCTGACTTAGTTGGTGGGAAGAACTTCGAGAGAAATTTCGATGCCATTTCCGCCCATGTGCAAATACCACTATATGGAAGAGATTGTTGCCAACTCCTTGCATGGTCCCTAAGAGAGAGAGGGAACAATCGCAGTCTCACAGTATCTTCTGGAACACCATTCATCTTCACAGTATCAGCTATCTCCAAAAATATCCTCAAATGCAAGTTGGGTTCTTCAACAGGGGAACCACCAAACTGATTCTGTTGCACCATACTTATCAATGCCGGCTTAAGTTCAAAGTTGTTGGCATTGATAGTCTGGCGAGCTATCCCAGAGTAATTGTTGTTGACCAATGGTTTGAAATAATCTCTGATCGCCCTTTGAGGTTCAACAAGTTGTTGTGGAGGTGGTTCGTTGTTGACTCTATTTGCAGCAATTTCTATCAATTCCTCCATTCTCGTTTTTCTCAGTCTTCTTGCAGTTCTCTCGATCTCAGGATCAAACAGCAACGATTCAGGAGTAGTGTACTTTCGCATGCACTGCAAAAATTCAGAAAAGACCAAAATTCAATCAAAAATAAAAGGAATAAAAGCTCTAAATTAAAACCAAGATTAATTGGTACAATATCAGATTGTACTAAATAAATCAATCCCCGGCAACGGCGCCAAAAACTTGTTGCGAAAAATCCCTTACCGCAAGCGCACGGTAGTCAAGTTTTAGTATAAAAAGATGTCGAACCCACAGAGATTGATTAAATAGTTAAATCTAAGTACTGAATTAAAATAATCTTTGCTTTATTTAGAGAATCGAATAGTTGAGTGTTATGCGAATAATAAAAATCAATTACTAACGATGATCAAATACTGAGTTGAAAAGAAATCAATTGGAGACGAATCTAGGAGTACGATTTCACTTGTTCATCCACTACACTTATCATTCCTTGATTTCCAGAATATGGATTTCCTAGTTTACTAGCCGAGAATTCTTATTTGTTTTTTACTCCCTCTCCCGAGTCTTAAGCAGAAGTAATTATCTAACATCAATCTTGATATCCCTATCTAAGATCAATTATCAAACAATTGTAAAAGCGCAGTAATTCCTTTAACGACTTCTATGGAGTTATAGGATTCCGAACAATATAACTACAACGATACGAATTCCTTCTTTCATATTCACAACCCCCTCTCCCGAGTGATAGATCACGAATATAACATCATTCAATCCATGGCAGTAGATTAAAAGCATTAAGAACAGGAAAACATAAATAAACCATACGAAAATCCAAATACTTTAATCAATTCATAACAAGCATAGTTTCAAAACAAGCTACATCATCTCCTAGAAAATAAAATTAGCTCATGCTAGAAGTATTTATAAACATAGACATGTTTAAATAACCCATAAAAATTGCTAAAAGTTTAGAGATACAAAACAAATTGGATGCTATTCTTCGATCTCCGATGAACGCCGCCGTCTCGTGATGAAATCTCTACTTTTTACTCCGAGCCGTCGTCGTTATTTTCTCCTTTCTTCAACCCTAGCCTCTGTGATGTCCGGAAATTACTGGTGTTAATCCCGGTGTAGTAATAATCCTTAATGGATTTTAATTGTGGCAATTGTGTATTAATTGCGGTTTTGGGTCTCCCGAAATTGTTAAATCGGGCATTTGGGATCGTTGGATCCAAAGGTTGAGATTGTATTCTCATTTTAGTGGAAAACCTATGAGTTGGGTTTTTGGTGGTACTTAAGGTCCGGGGTGCTTGTGTTGGGGCTGGTATGGAGATTTGTTGTTGGAGAGAGAGTTTTTGTAAACAGATGATTTTTAATGAATCATGATGTATTTGTGGGGGTATTGGTATTTTGGGGCATTTTTGCTATATATACCAAGTGGACTCGGTATTCCGTCATTTTGCACGAAATCTTTCCCTCTCTTCTCTCTCTCATCGCCCAAACCCTTCTCCCCCATTTCCCTCTTCTCCCTTGATGGAAAAATTGTTGGTAGCTTGGCTCGGGAGCCGGTTTTCCCGAAGATAATCAGGTATTAATCTTCCCCTCGTCATTGGCTTCGATTTGGTAGTAGTATGATAGCTTTTGGTTGAGATTTTGGTTGGTTATGGGTTTTGGGATTTTTTGGCTAAAATCCCATGTTGAGTTTTTAAAGTTTTTATTGGTTTTAAATGTTGTATTTGAGGTGTTGGTAGTGTATGGGGTGTTGGTTTTGAGTTTGGGTGTGAAAAACACCATGGAAGCTTGAATGTTTCTGGAAAATAGCAGGTGGCGATCGATCGCTGAGGTGGGACGATCGATCGCGACGTGCAGCTGCAATTTGGGTGACGGTGAACAGTGCTGGCGATCAATCGCGAGGTCTCGGCGATCGATCACGAGCGGGTTGGTGATCGATTGCGAGGATTGGCGATCGATCGCGAGTAGGCATTGGTTGGCCACTGGAGTGTGGCGATCGATCGCGGTAAATGTGGCGATCGATCGCCACCCGAAGGAAATTGGTTTTTTTGGTATTTTTGGAAAATGTAAGGATTTTGGAACCGGGGTTTAAAGGGGCCATTTTCGGGGCAATGTCTACATTCCAATGGGAATGCTATGCTTTTAAAATAAATTGGTTGTGGCCAAAGTTTAATAAAACGGAATTCCCGGTTGAATTCTTGGTTATCTTTTAAACTTATTAAATGGTATATTTGGGTATTATGCATGCTTAGCCGGGGGGCTTCTATTTTGGTAATCGTCATGGATTGACGATGAGTTTTGAGGTTGCAAACGTGCGTGGGCACGTGATCGCATGCTTATTCTTGATTGTGAGTTGTTTATGTGTTTTAGCACATATTTCTCGAGGCATGGAACTCAAGCAAGGTTCGGCTTGGACTACAGAGACTTAAGGTACGTATGACGTACGGGCATAGCCTACTATAGTGTTGCAACTGTAAAATGCATGGTGTGTAATAATTGTATTAAATGGGTATTGGAACACATGGTGTGTGGTAATTGCATTATATGGACATTGAAATATGTGGCATGTGGTAATTGCATCGGATAGGTATTGAAATGCATGGTGCATGATATTTACTATAAATGGATAACAATATGCATGGTAAATGGTATTTGCGTCAAACGGTTATACATTGGGAACCATACGGTGCCGCTATTGAGCGAGCAATGATTTGGGATGCTGTCGCCGTTGAGCGACCATCGGTTATGACGCCGCTATTGTTGAGCGTGCGCGAGGTTTATTATGCCGCTATTGTGGAGCGAGCAATGAAATAGGAACATGGAATCATTGGTTAGATATATGTGAGATCTACGGTCTTTTATATAATGATTTTACCATATTGATTATGGAACTGGCATAATGGAACGGTATTAGTTAATCTATGTGACGATTAACTGGCTTTGGGAATTTGATGAGTTTGGTTATTTTGAGAACAGGGACAATACAGGGGATTCCGGATGAGGGTGTTACCATCCAGGGAGTATCATTTAAATTATGGCATTTACATTCTGTATTTGAATTGCAATGTTATGATTATTGGATTGGTGGTATTGGTATGCTCACCCCGTGTGGGGGCTGTCTCTATTGGGGCAGGTGTTACAGGTGTAGCATCAGCCTTGGAGTTGAGCTTGGGCTGTTGATCTGAGGTACTTCCAGGATCGAGGTACCAGAGCTGGTTGAATAAGCGCATGGGTCCAAAGTTGAGATCGAGCTATGCTTGGGAGGTGCTTCCAAGATTGAAGTGCTAGTAACGGTATCCGGTAGAGTCTTTTATAATTAGATACACGCGTGTTCATTGGGTGCTCTTATGTGAGTACATTTTACGTGTATACGGAATGTATAAATGGGCTACGACTCTTCTCTATTCATTCATGGTTTGCATGCAATTAAATACGGAATTGCTAAATGAACTAAGAGCATGTTAGTGTATTATGAGGGTGCATGTTATATGAATAATCTTGGTTGGGGAAAATGAATATTATGTGGATTGAATGCAAGAAATTTTCTGGATAGCATATGGTGTTGCACTTGCATATGGTTTTCCCCATGATGTATGATTATATGCACTAATGGTATGGCTTAATACACTAATAACGGGTTAAGGGCACGGGGGTCCTTACATTAGTGGTATCAGAGCAGTGGTTAGCTCTTTGGGGCTGTTAAGGGCCTAGGAAAATGATAATGGGAATGAGAAGCACATACTTATGCATGATGGTAGTTAGTGTTGCGTGGCACAACTATATTTCTTATGTGCATTTATGATCTATGTTCATAATTGGAATATGTTATGCTAACCATGGTGGTTGCAGGGTCATATGAGACATGGACTATGCATTACGGTTGCATAGATATACATCGGAGTGATGATTTTAATGCTTACCACTAAATGTTGGAGCGAGGTGCATTAAAATACACTCATGGATGATTATTGGAATAAAGGTTATGCATTACGGTTGCATGCACGTCGAAGCGATGATGCCGCTGTCGTGTCGAAGCGATGGTAAATGGCGCTGTCACGTCGAAGCGATGATGCCGCTGTCGTGCCGAAACAATTATTGGAATACGGGATATGCATTATGGTTGCATGCATGACGTAGCGATGTGAATACTTGCCGCTGTCATATTATAGCGATGAAGAATATTTGCCGCAAATATGTCGAAGCGAAGGATAATGCCGCTGTCATATGCCGCAAATATGTCAAAGCGAAGGATAATGCCGCTGTCATATTACTATTGCGAGGGATATTATGCCGCTAATATGTCGAAGCGAGGAGTATTTCCGCTGTAATGCCGGAGCGATGGTAAATGTCGCTGTCACGTCGAAGCGATGGTACCACCGTCATGTCGAAGCGATGATGCCGCTGTCATGTCGAAGCGATGATACATGCCGCTGTCACGTCGAAGCGATGATGCCGCTGTCATGATGTAGCGATGCGATCGGGAACAAAGTACTACATGAGTGTGAGTACCTCTTGAGTCCGCGATTATTCCGCTATTTTATTGGCGATGGTTCATGCCGCCGGGTATTCTATTGGCGATGGTTCATGCCACCAGGTATTTTATTGGCGATGGTTCATGCCGCCGGGTATTCTATTGGCGATGGTTCATGCCGCCGGGTATTCTATTGGCGATGGTTCATGCCGCCGGGTATTTTATTGGCGATGGTTCATGCCGCCGGGTATTCTATTGGTGATGGTTCATGCCGCCAGGTATTATATAGCGATGGTACATTCCGCTACATCTATGGCGATGGTTCATACCGCCGGATATCTATGGCGATGTCTTATGTCGTTGACTCTATGGCGAGGCATCATGCCGCTGATTCTATAGCGATGGGTTATACCGCTATGTGCGTAGCACTGGATTATGCTGCCTACGAGTGATGGGTGCTGCTTGTGTACCGCTGGTGAACGATGGATACATGTATTCCGCTATCTTGATAGCGATGAGGTATGGCATATTACTTTTGTTATCATTATTGTGAATACTATGTGTTGTTTTATACCGTCATGTGTTTGACGATGAGATTATGAGTGTCGTGTATCGACAGGTACCGTCATATGTTTGACGATGTTATTTGGATGTCTATGTGGACGCGTGGCATCGTTTTGGTGAATAATACATTCATGTTATGTATTTGGTTGTATGGTTTGAGTGCCGATGGTGGGCACATGGTAGAGTCTGGGTCACTAGTTGACGAGACCTTTTTGCCGAGCAGGTTTGCCCGATGGAGCATTGGATGCATTGTACCGGTGAGGGTACCGCATCATGTTATAGAGGTAAATATTTGTCAAGCAGTGATACCCTTGGGTATGCTCGCTGGGATGGCTAAGGCCAAGTGATTGGTGGTAAGAGTAGTCATTGAGGAAACTACTCGCTTGTTGTTGTGATGTGGGGAGGCATGGTTACACCCACCCGGAGGGTGTGGAATAAGTCCTAATGGATTAGGATTGCATGGTAGTTAAGCAAGGACACCTGGATGTCCATTGTGCTTGGTGTTTTATAGATATGTTGGGTGATGACCCACAACTCTAATGGTTTGTACGGTATGGTATACCGGGTTGAGACGTGTGTCACGTTGGTAGTTGGTATAAGCCTATGGGGCCAGCGAATCGCTAGCCAGGTATGGTTGCAGTACTTTGGTGGGCTTGTGTTAGCCTTTATGCTGCTCGTTGGATTCGAGATGGGTGAATCGTATGGCGATACAATGAGGGTTATGATAGACTCTTGTAGTCTCTATGTGGCATGGTGATTGAAGTAAGGAATACCTCACGGGGACGTTTATACGCCATTGTTTTGAGGGACTTGTACTGGGACAGCTCAATTTTGTTGGTATTACCAACGTGAGTGTCAACAAGTTGTTGTTAGCTCTAGTTGAGCATCCTTGCATATGGCATGCAATGGGAGTCACAATGGTTTGTGAGATATAGTTAGTGGATTGTACTGTCTTCGAGACAGCTTGCATCGGTCGTGGATTGATTGTAAATCAGCCATGGTAAGCATTACTGGTGTTGGACCGAGTAATGGTTTTCTTACCCCGGTGAGACGTTTGAGGAGACGTCTCCGGGGAGATGCTCGATTGTGGAGTACTATGGCATTAGTACAGAGCATCGTTGGGATGTGTATACATGACGTATACGGATTTTGGATCGGGTAATGGTGGTATTGATGCACTACTCTAACCAGTTGTGTATTTCTGGGTTCCGGGGTATGTTTTGGTATAAATATATCCAGGTCTTCTGAACGGTGGTTCGAGGATTGGAGGATCATGGATTCATGACTTTTTTCCTTGAGAGGAAGGCGATATTATGATACCTATCGGTTGAATCTTTTGAGAGATTCGCTGTTTTTGGTCCGTGTGGTGTTGATATTGAAATCACACCCTTTGGTTTTGGTTAGTCAACCATCATTCTCCGTGGGGTGAGGATAATCCAGGTTTGTCAGTTGGTTTTGGGATTGGGTATGATTGGAGATACCGAGTCTATTGCATTGAGTATGCATGTTGTGTTGGTGCGTGGGCATGTATGCCGTGTGTGTATACGAACGCCAACTCTATTTTGTTCCTTGTTGACGTTGGTTTAATTTGCTTGGTTTGGTGAATCTACGGTACGAGATTGTGGAACTTTGAGATCGGTAATCTCGATGGCACGATGCATTCTGATGAATGATCGTGAGGGCTGTTTGACTTCCCCCTGAGGAGGGATTGTCGCGTTTTGGAACCATGGTAGTTCTTGCTGGTTAATTCGATAGCCTCCTTGTTTTAGGATTGTTAAATCCCAGGATAGACGAGGGGTGGCCAGGACTCGGATTTGTTTGGTGTCGTGGTTGACACGCGTGGCGGGAATGCAATTGTTTGTCTTGCGTGTCCCCTGTGGAACTTGAGACTTTGTGGGGGTCTCGATGGTATGTCAGGACCAAGATATGGTTTCTTGGAACACACCGGTGTAAACATCCTCGGAGATGTGCTTTGTGTAGATCGGTGACAGTGGGTAACCCGATCCGGGTTGCAAGTGATGCAACTACTCCTTTGGAGGAGATGGACTGGGAAGCGAAAGCCGGATTTTCTGTGAGTATACTGTTGTATACTAGTGGTCCCATCAGGACGATGCGTGTCAAGCATCGTGGGCAAGTGATGAATATCACGGAGTGATATCTATGTCAGAACCAAGGGAGATTTGGTTGATTTGTAGTCGTGGTGGACTGACTTTTGGGACGATTCACATCGAGGTATGTTGTTATTTTTTGGGTTTGTATGGATTTTGGCGTTTGCTCTATTTTAGGGCTTGGTGCGAGATTGGTGTTCTCGCAATTGTTAATTCGATTCTAATGTGGTCCAGAATCGGGGTCATGGCTTTGTTTTGTTTGTGTAGTCCTGGTGTTACGTGGAGTACAGCGGTGCAATTTCGAGGACGAAGTTTTTTTAGTGGGGGATAATTGTGATGTCCGGAAATTACTGGTGTTAATCCCGGTGTAGTAATAATCCTTAATGGATTTTAATTGTGGCAATTGTGTATTAATTGCGGTTTTGGGTCTCCCGAAGTTGTTAAATCGAGCATTTGGGATCGTTGGATCCAAAGGTTGAGATTGTATTCTCATTTTAGTGGAAAACCTATGAGTTGGATTTTTGGTGGGACTTAAGGTCCGGGGTGCTTGTGTTGGGGCTGGTATGGAGATTTGTTGTTGGAGAGAGAGTTTTTGTAAACAGATGACTTTTAATGAATCATGATGTATTTGTGGGGGTATTGGTATTTTGGGGCATTTTTTTGTTATATATACCAAGTGGACTTGGTATTCCGTCATTTGTCACGAAATCTTTCCCTCTCTTCTCTCTCTCATCGCCCAAACCCTTCTCCCCCATTTCCCTCTTCTCCCTTGATGGAAAAATTGTTGGTAGCTTGGCTCGGGAGCCGGTTTACCCGAAGATAATCAGGTATTAATCTTCACCTCGTCATTGTCTTCGATTTGGTAGTAGTATGATAGCTTTTGGTTGAGATTTTGGTTGGTTATGGGTTTTGGGAATTTTTGGCTAAAATCCTATGTTGAGTTTTTAAAGTTTTTATTGGCTTTAAATGTTGTATTTGAGGTGTTGGTAGTGTATGTGGTGTTGGTTTTGAGTTTGGGTGTGAAAAACACCATGGAAACTCGAATTTTTCCGAAAATCGCAGGTGGCGATCGATCGCCGAGGTGGGGCGATCGATCGCGACGTGCAGCTGCAATTTGGGTGACGATGAACAGTGCTGGCGATCGATCGCGGGTCTCGGCGATCGATCGCGAGCGGGTTGGCGATCGATCACGAGGATTGGCGATCGATCGCGAGTAGGCACTGGTTGGCCACTGGAGTGTGGCGATCGATCGCGGTAAATGTGGCGATCGATCGCCACCCGAAGGAAATTGGTTTTTTTGGAATTTTTGGAAAATGTCAGGATTTTGGAACCGGGGTTTAAAGGGGCCGTTTTCGGGGCAATGTCTACATTCCAATGGGAATGCTATGCTTTTAAAATAAATTGGTTGTGGCCAAAGTTTAATAAAACGGAATTCCCGGTTGAATTCTTGGTTATCTTTTAAACTTATTAAATGGTATATTTGGGTATTATGCATGCTTAGCCGGGGGGCTTCTATTTTGGTAATCGTCATGGATTGACGATGGGTTTTGAGGTTACAAACGTGCGTGGGCACGTGATCGCATGCTTATTCTTGATTGTGAGTTGTTTATGTGTTTTAGCACATATTTCTCGAGGCATGGAACTCAAGCAAGGTTCGGCTTGGACTACAGAGACTTAAGGTACGTATGACGTACGGGCATAGCCTACTATAGTGTTGCAACTGTAAAATGCATGGTGTGTAATAATTGTATTAAATGGGTATTGGAACACATGGTGTGTGGTAATTGCATTATATGGACATTGAAATATGTGGCATGTGGTAATTGCATCGGATAGGTATTGAAATGCATGGTGCATGATATTTACTATAAATGGATAACAATATGCATGGTAAATGGTATTTGCGTCAAACGGTTATACATTGGGAACCATACGGTGCCGCTATTGAGCGAGCAATGATTTGGGATGCTGTCGCCGTTGAGCGACCATCGGTTATGACGCCGCTATTGTTGAGCGTGCGCGAGGTTTAGTATGCCGCTATTGTGGAGCGAGCAATGAAATAGGAACATGGAATCATTGGTTAGATATATGTGAGATCTACGGTCTTTTATATAATGATTTTACCATATTGATTATGGAACTGGCATAATGGAACGGTATTAGTTAATCTATGTGACGATTAACTGGCTTTGGGAATTTGATGAGTTTGGTTATTTTGAGAACAGGGACAATACAGGGGATTCCGGATGAGGGTGTTACCATCCAGGGAGTATCATTTAAATTATGGCATTTACATTCTGTATTTGAATTGCAATGTTATGATTATTGGATTGGTGGTATTGGTATGCTCACCTCGTGTGGGGGCTGTCTCTATTGGGGCAGGTGTTACAGGTGTAGCAGCAGCTTTGGAGTTGAGCTCGGGCTGTTGATCTGAGGTACTTCCAGGATCGAGGTACCAGAGCTGGTTGAATATGCACATGGGTCCAAAGTTGAGATCGAGCTGTGCTTGGGAGGTGCTTCCATGATTGAAGTGCCAGTAACGGTATCCGGTAGAGTCTTTCATACATTAGATACACGCGTGTTCATTGGGTGCTCTTATGTGAGTACATTTTACGTGTATACGGAATGTATAAATGGGCTACGACTCTTCTCTATTCATTCATGGTTTGCATGCAATTAAATACGGAATCGCTAAATGAACTAAGAGCATGTTAGTGTATTATGAGGGTGCATGTTATATGAATAATCTTGGTTGGGGAATATGAATATTATGTGGATTGAATGCAAGAAATTTTCTGGATAGCATATGGTGTTGCACTTGCATATGGTTTTCCCCATGATGTATGATTATATGCACTAATGGTATGGGTTAATACACTAATAACGGGTTAAGGGCATGGGGGTCCTTACAGCCTCCTTCCCTCTAAGAATATGTGTCTCAGTCTGAATGAATCCCCTTGTGCCTTCGTTAATTCTCCTTAAAATCCCGTGTGCATCAGATAAGGAAAGTCTCCAAAATTACCAAAATTCCATTGGCGTAATTACGCCTCCGAAGTGGCATAGTTACGCCTATCGATGTGTCAAAAAGCCTGGCCTCCCGCTTGACTGGCGTAATTACGCCTGAAAAACGGCGTCTTTACGCCTCAAGAAAATACCAAAGCCGTAGCTTGGGCATCTTTACGCCTCAAGACAGACGTAATTACGCCTGTTGCTTTGATTCAAAGTGTAGATTTTTGACTTCAATTCATCCGTTTTTTCAGCCATTTATACCCTTTTAGTCCACAAAAAAATGTAATTACCTGGATTCCTGCAAAACAACACAGAACAAAACCAAAAGCGTAATTCTGATCGAAAACTAGCACTAAACCATGCAAAATAAGAAGAAATATAAGTGTATAAAATACACTTATCAGAGACCCCAAAAAGATCATCTATAAATACAATACTTTGGACCAATATTTCGAAGAACCACCATAATTCACCAACTTGGAACATGCCAACGAGAAGATTGATGAACACGATCGAGAAGGAAGCGAGATAGAAAGCTAGGATCTACAAACGGAGTCGACGCCGGTAGTTTATTTTTATCTTTTAATATTAGTTTTGCTTTGTTTTGATTTAAATATGTTGAACTAAAGTTATTTATCGAGGCTATGCAATCCGTTGTTTTGAACCTATGATTGGATGATTTTTATTTGATTGAATTCATTTATTAGTCTATGCGTGTAATTTATTGTTCTTCATGCTTTTGAGGGTTTGGCCATCCTTTAATGATTATTTTATTGCGATTGACTTGACCATACTATATTGCAATACGATATAGTAAATTGTACCATGTGTTTTAGATTGAGACGAACCAAGTAAAATCTAGCATACGTGTGATAGTAAAGATTTACCAAAATCGAATGCTAGTAGTTTTCACAAATCTTGATTCGATATTGATTGTTCAATAAGGATACGAGAATAGCTTATTGCAACATTAATATTAGACTTGTTATAACTTGACCATAGTATAACGAATGCATTAGGAAAACTAGTCACCGTAGAAATATTTGGATATTCAATCGAGAATTGTAGGGATTTCATTGGTGAGCCAAAGTCTCGATAGTCTTCTCTAGTGGATTTTTCTCTTTAACTTTGATTAATTGGTTGGATTGTTAGTAGTTTAATTTAATTATTAGTTTAATTATTTAATTCAATTTCGTAGGTTAAATATAGTTAAAAGCGTCTTATTTGGTACTTATAGTTAGTCCATGTGGGTTCGACAATATGATCTTAATTATATATACTAAAACTTGACAACCGTGCACTTGCGGTATAATCGTGCTACATGAAATTTATTTTTTAAATAAAACGCGATTAATTTTTTGGCGTCGTTGCAGGGGACTAACTTTAGTAATATCATACGAGATTCCGTGACTGTAATTTAACCATTGTTTTTGTTTATTTATTTCGAAAAAAAAAATTATTTTGATTATTTTGTTTTGTTTTCTTGCGAGGTACTTGTGATGTCCCATCAACAAGTCTTCACAAGCTTTGCCCAACAACCTTCAAAGCCATTCTATGGAGCGTGAGAGAGATTCAACAATTTGCAACCACTTTCCGGTATCATAACTTTTTGAACTATACTCTTTTGCAATTTTTCTACAATGGATTGGATGCAGAGACACAATGACGGGTATACGATGGAGCTTTGGCAACTGAGAGTCCCCTGTTTGATAGAGACGAGGATAGTTTGTTGCACATATTCAATGATATAGCGTACTTCGACAATCATTGGCATTGAGATCCTTCACTGAAAGGTTGGAGCCACCAATACCCACCAGAGCTTCACTACCATCATGATACACCCCAACCATTTGAACATCACGAAGAGAGGAGAGATAGTTCTGCAGACGTCACGACTCAGTTAGAGGATACCTTAATAAGATTCATGGCATCAACTGAGAGCAGTTTGGAGAGCCAAACAAACTCTATGCGTCACCTGGAGCAGCAAATAGCAATCCTTATGGAAACAATTTCAACGAACTGTCAAGAGGAATAGACGAGATCTACAAATCAAGAGGTAACGAATCAGGCCTGGTCACATGATGATGACTATTCCACCAACCATGTTTGGGGGAGTGATCATACTTGTTAGTTCCGGATTTTAAAGATGACAAAACAAATCAGAACGGATCGATAGAAATCAGACTGACCAGATCGATCGCTCAAAACAGATCAAGTTGAAATGGTATCACAAATCAGAACGGATCGATGAACATCAGCCTGACCAGATCGAAGCTTCAGATCGATCTCAACTATTATCAGATCAGAGCAGACAAGGCTGAATAAGATTTGCTCTTCAGCCCGAATCATTAACGGCTATTTATTGAAGCATTTAATGTTGCAATTAATGCTGAAAAAGACTAAGGACTGAAGATTACCATAAAAGGTAAGAAGACAAAGAAGAGCTTACCTGACAGTCGCCGAAAGCATGAACCAGAATGGCAAGTGCCCAAAAGAATAAGACTGTAGCTTACTCAGAGTTTGAGCAGAGTCAAGAGTTGCACATAAAGGGAAATAATGTCGTTGGTATATGCAACTATATAAGGATGCAACAGAAGAGCTCAAGATAGAGTCTGAAAAATCGAAAAAACGCAAAAGAAAGCTAAACAGCACAAGCTTACAAGCTCAGACATTCTCGAGCTGAAAATCTTTATAAGCACAAGCATATTGTAATACTTGATCATCTTAGGATCATTGTGTGCATAGACTAAATTAGTCTATCTTTTGTATTCTGTACTAAGATAGAGAAGTGAGAATCAATTGTAACTGTCAAACAGAGTGTGTCTGAACAGATCGAGAGACTAGGAGTTTCAGTCTGGTAGTGAGGTAAATCCAGCTGAATTGGGTTTGTACAACAGGATTGTATAAATCAAAGTCTTCTAGTGGAATCCTTCCTTAATTGGAAGAAGGGGAGACGTAGAAGGATTACACCACTTTCGAACTTCCATAAACATATTCTGCCTTTTATCATTTTGCACTCGTTTTACTATTCATGCCATCGAGCCGTTCTTACTAGCCTAAGAACAGACCGTTCCGTACTAAATTATTCAGTGGTCTGTTCTGCAGAAAAGTTGATTAAGAAACAGATTTCCTTCACTAATCCGAAAAAAATCACAAAGGATTATTTTTAATAGGACTGTTCATTCACCCCCCCCCTCTAAACACTCCGGACCGATCCTACCAAGTGGTATCAGAGCAGGTCGTCTTAATCATCACAAAGACACTTGAGTTGATGGCATCATTCAACAAAATTCCTATGTTCTCAAAAGAAGACTATGATGATTGGAGAATCAGAATGCAAGCTCATCTGGCAGCACAGGATGACAATATGTGGTTCGTCATCAATGATGGACCAATGAAGATTCTGAAAGTCAATACAGCAGCCTCCATTACTGGTGGTGAGCCTCAAATGGTCGAGAAGGACAGACCCCTCTTGACGAATGAAGAAAGAAAGAAAGCAAATCTAGACAATGTTGCCAAAGACATCTTGTTCAAGACGTTGGACAAGAACATGTTTAGTAAAATCAAAATGTGCTCTACTGCCAAAGAAATTTGGGAGAATATAGCACAGCTATGTGAAGGGAACGACCAGACCAAGGAAAACAAGCTGACTGTTGCTCTTCAAAGATTTGAGAGCATAAAAATGAAGATTGGAGAAACTCTAAATGAGTTTGATGAAAGAGTTACTGGTATTATCAATGAACTAAATGGTCTGGGCAAGGAATACTCTAACAGAGAGATTGCTCTGAAAGTAATGAGAGCGTTGCCAAAAGAATGGGATGTAAAGACCATTGCAATGAGGGAGTCTAAAGATCTGAACAAAGTTGCACTTCATGATTTGTTCGCAGATCTTAAGGCATATGAGTTCGAACTGATCACCAGAGGTGAAGCAGAGCCATTCATCTCTCAACCAAACAAAGCACTGGCAGCCATTCCAGACCAGACCACCCCCACAACAGATCGATCTATCGAACAGATAAGTAATGATGCTATGTCACTGTTTATCATGAAATTTGGTAAATTCATGTCTAAGAATAAAATGAATTTTAAACCTTCTCATTACTATAAATCAAGAAAAGACGATGCTGTTAATGATCAGGCTTGCTACAATTGTGGTAAAACCGGACACTTTATTGCAGATTGCACCAGACCGAAGAAAGAAGAACGTAAAGAAAAGCATCGTGATGACAAGAAAAAGAAGCACTACAAAGATCGTAAAAATCATCATGGGAAGTCCCAAAAGGTCCTAGTAGCAGAAGAAGGAAACAACAAGTGGGCTCAGACTGACTCAGATTCAGAAAGCTCTGAATATTCATCCAGCGAAAGCAAGGAAGATATTCAATGTCTTATGGCGGACGAAGAAATGAGTCAAACAGACGAGGTATTCGATCTTGACTCAAATGAATTCACACGAGAAGAGCTTATGTCCGCACTGCAAGACATGGGTAATGATTATAGAATCTTAGCTGAATCATTTGAGAAAATTAAAGCTAAAGCCAATGATCAAATAGATGAGCACATCAAACCAAGCTGCTCTGAGCTAGGTGAGTGCAATAATCTACAGATTGAGCTGAATAAGCTGAAAATCTCTTACGATCAGCTCCATGAAGAAAACAAGAGAATTAGCACACAAAATGCTAAGCTTTCTCATATTTTCAAAACATGGACAAAATCAAGAGCATCACTGGAAGAATTGCAAGAGATACAAAGAAATGTCGGTGATGTCACCGGCATAGGCTTTGATATCAAAGACTGCACCAAAGATGAATCTTAACTGTTGCTGGTAAAGAACAAAATCAAACAAATGACATTTGTTAAATCCAGCACAGTATATGAAACTGAATCACCTACAATTCAAACGGGAGTCTCCTTCGGGGATCAAGGTTTGAGAACAGGAATTGGGTACGTTAACCAAGCCAAAGAAAAGGCACCAGCAAGCTTTGTGTCTATCAGACCAAATCTAAAGGTGCAAGATCTAAGGCAAGGAAGACCATCCAATTACTATAACTCAAAATCAGTTCAACGAAGATATAGATTACCTCATAAGAATCAAAGGTTTCCATATCACACACATTATCACACACAACATCGAAATAGATCAGCTCACAGCACACCAGACACACACAAGCCATTAAAGCTGATACAGGTGTGGGTTCCCAAAGGGCTAATCCGTTCTGGACCCAAGTAGGATTGGGTACCAACAATAATTATGTTTGATGACAGGTACCGAAGAATCTAATATCAGACTGGTACTTAGACAGTGGGTGTTCTCGTCACATGACTGGAAATGTCGAGCTGCTGTCTGAAGTCACAGAATGTACTGGACCAAAGATCATCTTCGAGGATAACTCAAAGGGTAAGACCGTGGGCAAGGGTAAGATTGTCCATGGTAATATTAGTATCAATGATGTGCTGTTAGTTGAAAATTTATGCTATAATCTGATCAGTATAAGTCAACTATGTGATAATGGTTATGCTGTAGAATTTCACAAACACGCTTGCACTGTTAAATCGTCAGACGGTATGACCATGCTTGTAAGAATCAGAATCAGAAATGGAAATACATATAAGATTAACTGGAATTTTGCTCAACCTGATAATCCTACTTGCTTCATCGCGAATAATGATAATAAACACTGGCTATGACATAAACACTTGAATCATCTCAACTTTAAGACTATCTCTAGCCTGTGTAAACATGATTTAGTTGTCGCTCTGCCCAAGATCGATTTTGCTAAGGATAAGATCTGCGAAGCTTGCCAAATGGGCAAACAGATCAGATCATCCTTCAAAAACAAGAATGCCAAATCCTCCTCACGCTGCTTAGAACTATTACATATGGACTTGTTTGGTCCTATACCAATAACAAGTTTAGGGGGAATGCGGTATACTCTTGTTGTTATTGATGATTACTCACGTTTTACATGGACTATATTTTTTAGCAGTAAAGATCAGACCGGTCCGAAGTTGATCAAGCTGCTGAAACGCACTCAGAATGAGAAATCATCAAGCATAGACAAGATTCGAAATGACAAAGGCACTGAATTTTCAAATCAGCATCTTGAATCCTTTCTAGAAGATCAAGGAATAAGCATGAATTTTCAGCCGCTCGAACTCCTCAACAAAATGGAGTTGCAGAACGAAGGAACAGAACGCTAAAAGAGGCAGAAGGACAATGCTTGCTGATTCTGGAATTTCGCAAAAGTTCTGGGCAGAAGCTGTAAATACTGCTTGCTACACTCAAAATCGGTCTATGATTAACAAGAAGTTGAATCTTACTCCATATGAAGTATGGACTGGTAACAGACCGTCTATCTCTCATCTTCATGTATTTGGCTGCAAATGCTTCGTTCACAATAATGGTAAGAATCATTTTACAGCATTCGAAGCTAAATCAGATAATGGAATATTCTTAGGATATTCATCCAATAGTAAAGCCTTTCGAGTCTTCAATAATCGCACTTTAACTGTAGAAGAATCAATTCACTTAGTTTTTGATAAATCTTTATGTATTGAGGGTAACAAGGAATCAATTCAAAATCAGATGGAAAATATCCATCTCGAAGCTAACAGTACAGGTCAAGAGATAATCCACCGGAATCAGAAGTACCAGATAGACCAGATCAAGGCAATGAAGCTCCATCAGATCGAGCCAATCCGGAAGTTAAAAACTCTAATGTCAAAGGAGATGCTGATAATGCTGTTGCTACTCATCCTTCTGGACCAGATAATCTAGAATCAAGCTATTGATGGACAAAGAGGCATCCACCCGATCTAGTAATTGGAAGTCCTTCTGCATCTATAAGAACCAGAGGACAGATGATGGATGAATTCACTCATGCCGCTTTCATATCTAATCTGGAACCTAAAAAGATTGATGAAGCTTTGACTGATTACAACTAGATTAAAGCCATGCAAGAAGAGCTTAATCAATTTGAACAAAATCAAGTTTGGAGTCTAACCCCCATGCCTAGTGATCTGCATGTTATTGGAACCAGATGGGTTTTCAGAAACAAGCTAGACGCAGATGAAGTTGTGGTTAGAAACAAGGCCAGATTGGTGGCACAATGATTCCGACAAGAAGAAGGAATTGACTTCGACGAATCTTTTGCACCAGTCGCCAGACTTGAAGCAATCCGAATATTTCTTAATGGTAAGCTTCAGGAGGAAGTCTATATTGAGCAACCTCATGGATTTCAAAACCACTCTTTTCCAGAACATGTATATCTACTGAATAAAGCAGTATATGGACTGAAACAAGCTCCAAGAGCCTGGTATGACACTCTGTCTCAATTTCTGCTGAACCATGATTTTCATATCGGGGCAGTGGATAAAACTCTATTTAAATTTATTAAGGGGGAACATACTTTGTTAGTTCAAATTTATGTTGACGATATCATTTTTGGGTCAACTAACCCCAAATTATGCGAGAAATTCTCTAAGTTAATGCATGGACAGTTTGAGATGAGTATGATGAGAGAACTTTCATTCTTTCTGGGTCTCCAAGTCAAACAGCTCAGCGATGGCATTTTCATAAATCAAACCAAATATACCAAAGAGCTTCTCAAGAGATTCGGAATGGAAACTTGTTCAACGGCGTCAATGTAAGGACCCCCGTGCCCTTAACCCGTTATTAGTGTATTAATCCATACCATTAGTGCATATAATCATGTTATCATGGGGAAAAGCCATGTGCAAGTGCAACACCATATGCTATCCAGAAAATTTCTTGCATTCTATCCGCATAATATTCAAATTCCCCAACCAAGATTATTTATATAACATGCACCTTTAAAATACACTAACATGCTCTCAGTTCATTTGGCAATTCCGTATTTAATTGCATGCAAACCATGAATGAAAAGAGAAGAGCCGTAGCCCATTTATACATTCCATATATACGTAAAATGTACTCATGTAAGAGCACCCAATGAACACGCGTGTATCTAATGTATAAAACACTCTACTGGATACCGTTACTGGTGCTTCGATCCTGGAAGCACATTCCAAGCGCAACTCGATCTCAACTCTGGATCTATGTGCCTATCCAACCAGCTCTGGTACCTCAATCCTGGAAGTACCTCTAATCAACAGCCCGGGCTCAACTCCAAAGCCGCTGCTACACCTGCCCCAACAGAGACAGCCCCCACACGGGGTGAGTATACCAATACCGCCAATCCAATAATCATAATATTGCAATTCATAATTTTTACAGAATGTAAATGCCATAATTTAAATGATACTCCCTGGATGGTAACACCCTCATCCGGGATTCCCTGTATTGTCCCTGTTCTCAAAATAACCAAACCATTAATTTCCCAAAGCTAGTTGATCATTTCATTGATCAACTAAAACCATTCCTGCTATACCAGTTCCATAACCAAATGCGATTAAACCATCAAAATAGAACACTACAGATGTCACATATATTTAGCAATGGACTCCATATTTCTATGTCATAGCTCGCTCCACAATGGCGGCATTTCGACCCCACGCACGCTCAACAATAGCGGCGTCATAACCGATGGTCGCTCAACGGCGACAACATCCCAATCTTTGCTCGCTCAAAAGCGGCATAATATAATTCCCAACGAATGTCCATTTATCGCAATTACCATATACCATGCATTTCACTATCCATTTATAACAAGTACCGTATGCCATGCATTTCAATATCCATTCATGGCAAGTACCGTATACCATGCATTTCAATATCCATTCATGGCAAATACCACATACCATGCATTTCCATATCCATTTATGCAAATACCACTTACCATGCATTTCAATGTCCATATAATGCAATTATCACATACCATGCATTTTACAGTTGCAACATTATAATAGGCTATGCTCGTACGTCATACGTACCTTAAGTTTCCGTAGTCTGAGCCAAACCTTGCTTTAGTTCCATGCCTCGAGAAAGATGTACTAAAACGCATAAACAACCCACAATCAAGCATAAGCATGCAACCACGTGCCCAAGCACGTTCAAAACTCCCAAACATATCGTCTATCCATGACGATTACCAAATTATAAAAGTTCCGGGCTAAGCATGTATAATACCCCAAAAATATTGTCAATCCATGACAATTAACCTTTTAAAATAACCCGGGGCGAAGCATGCAAGACACCCAAAAGAGCCAAGAAACAACAAAAGAGGCACCAACAAACTGGCCATCTCGATCGATCGAAACTTCATTTCGATCGATCGAAACCACCCTCTGATCGATCGGTCAAAATACCGATCGATCGGTCCACTGTTCCAAAGCCACCAAAAACATTCTGCCACGCTCGATCGATCGTAAATATTTTTGGATCGATCGAGCAGCCCTGCAACTCGAAAACCCCCATTTTTAAAAGCTTGAAACCTCCAAAAAATCATACCCCAACTCCTCCCAACTCAAAACCACAACAAAACCAAACACAAGGACCCCCAACAAGGGTGCTAAACTCAATTTAACACAACTCAAAAGATTTTATGATTTTCACCAAAATCACCCAAACCAACCCAAATCCAAAACTCAACCAAACCAACAAAATCACAATCAAAACGAAGATAGTAGCGAGGGGAAGGAGATTACCAACTTATCTTCGTAGAATCCGGCTCCTAAATCGAGCCTCCGTCGATATCCTTGAAGGAGGAAGGGGAAAAGGGTTTGGGGATGGGTTATCGCAGGAGAGGGGAGAGAGGAGAGGAAATGGATTCCAAATGGCGGAATCCCGAGTCCATTTGGTATATATAGCAAAAATGCTCTGAAATACCCATACCTCCACAAATACATCATGATTCATTAAAAATCATATGTTTTCAAAAACTCTCTCCAACACCAAATCCCCCTACCAGCCCCAACATAAAGTACCCCGGACTCCAAGTCCCACCAAAAACCCAACTCGTAGGTTTTCCACCAAAATGAGAATACAACCTCAACCTTTGGATCCAACGATCCCAAATGCCCGATTTAACAACCTCGGGAGACCCAAAACCGCAATTAATTCCTAATTGCCATAATTAAAAATCCTTCAAGGATTAATACCACACCGGGATTAACACCATTAATCCCCGGACATCACAATTATCCCCCACTAATACAATTTAGTCCTCGAAATTGCACCGATGTACTCCACGTAACACCAGGACTACACAACCAAAACAGGGCCACAACCCCGATTCTGGACCACATTAGAATCGAATTAATAACTGCGAGAACACCCATCTCGCACCAAGCTCTAAAATAGAGCAAACGCCAAAACCAATGCAAACCCGAAAGATAACTCACATACCTCGACGTGAATTGTCCCAGAAGTCAGTCCACCTCGGCTGCAAATCAACCAAATCTCCCTTGCTTGTGACATAGATATCACTCCATGATATTCATCACTTGCCCACGATGCTTGACACGCATCGTCATAATGGGGACCACTAGTATACAACAGTATACTCACAGACTCACAGAAAATCCGGTTTTCGCTTCCCAGACTATCTCCTCCAAAGGAGTAGTTGCACCACTTGCAAACCGGATCGGGTTACCCACGGTCACCGATCCACACAAAGCACATCTCCGAGGATGTTTACACCGGTGGGTTCCAAGAAATTGTATCTTGGTCCTGACACACCATCAAGACCCCACAAAGTCTCAAGTTCCACAGGGGACATGCAAGACAAACAATTGCATACTTGCCATACGTGTCGATCCACGACACTGAACAAATCTGAATCCTGGCTATCCCTTGTTTATCCTTGGATCTAACAATCCTAAAACAGGAAGGCTATCGAATTATCCAACAAGAATTACCATGGTTCGAAAACACGACAATCCCTCCTCAGGGAAAGTCAAACAACCCCCACGATCATTCATCAGAATGCATCGTGCTATCGAGATTACCGATCTCAAGGTTCCACAATCTCACACCGGAGATTCACCAGACCCAGCATACAAACTCGATGTTCAACAAAGAACAAAATAAAGTTGGCATTCGTATACACACAAGGCATACAAGTCCATACACCAACACAACATGCATACTCAATGCAATAGACTCGGGTATCTCCAATCATACCCAAATCCCAAGACCAACTGTCAAACCTCAATTATTCTCACCCCACGGAGAATGATGGTTGACAAACCAAACCAAAGGGTGTGATTCCAACATCAACACCACGCGAACCAAAACAACGGAATCTCCCCAAAAGATTCAACCGATAGGTATCATAATACCGCCTTCCTCTTAAGGAAAATATCATGAACCCATGATCCTCAAATCCTCGAACCACCGTTCGGAAACCGGATTACATTTACCAAAACATATCACGGAACCAAACGTATGCAAATGGTTCAAAATAGTGCATCAAAGCAACTATTACCAAATCGAAACCTGTATACGCCATGTATACTCAGACTAAAGATGCTCTGTACTAATGCCATAGTACTACACAATTCGAGCATCTCTCCGGAGACGTCTCATCGAACGTCTCACCAGAAGTACGAAGCCATCGCCCAGTCCAACACTAGTAGGGCTTACCCCGGTTGATTCACAATCAACCCTCAACCAATACTAGCTGTCTCCATGACAATATAATCCAAGTCTCTTCAAGAGATAAATCAATATAGTAGTGTCACCCCACTAGCTATATCCCACAAATCCAATCGTGACTCCCGTTGCATTCCATATGCAAGGATGCTCAACTAGAGCTAACCACGACTTGTCGACACTCACGTTGGCATTCCCAACAGAATTGAGCTGCCCCAAAACAAGTCTCTCAAACATTTGATGTATAAACGTCTCCGTGAGGTACTCCCTGCCTCAATCATCGTGCCACAAGGAGACTACAAAAGTCTACCAAACCCCTCATCGTATCACCATACGATTCACCTAGCTCGAATCCGACGAGCAGCATAAAGGCTAACACAAGCACACCAAGGTACTGCAACACTACCTGGCTACCGGTTCGTTGGCCCCAAAGGCTCATACCAACCTATCAATGTGACACACGTTCCATTCCGGTATACCATACCGTACAACCCATTAGATTTGTGGGTCATCGCCCAACACATCTCTAAAATACCAAGCACAATGGACAACCCGGTGTCCTTGCTCCACTACAACACAATCCTAATTCTGTAGGATTTATTCCACACCCTCAGGGGTGGGTGTGCCCATGTCAAACACACATCAAAGCAACAAGTGAGTAGTTTCCTCAATGACTACTCTTACCACCCAATCGCTTGGCTTTAGCCATCCCAGCGAGCATACCCAAGGGTATCATTACTCGACACATATTTACCTCTATAACATGATGCGGTACACTCACCGGTACAATGCATCCAATGCTCCATCGAGCAAACCTGTTCGGCAAAAAGGTCTCGTCAACTAGTGACCCAGACTCTACCATGTGCTCACCATCGGCACTCAAACCATACAACCAAATACATAAACATGAATGTATATTCATCAAAACGACGCCAAGCGTCCACATAGACATCCCGAATAACATCGTCAAACATATGACGGTACCTGTCGATACACGACACTCATAATTTCATCGTCAAACACATGACGGTACATGTCGATACACGACATCCATAATTTCATCGTCGAACACATGACGGTGAATAACAACACACCATATTCACAATACTGATAACAAAAGTATTATGCCATACCTCATCGCTATCAAGATAGCGGAATAACTGTATCCATCTTCCACCCGCGGTACATAAGTAGCATCCATCGCTCGTAGGCGGCGTAATCCAGTGCTGCCCACATAGCGGTATAACCCATCGCTATAGAATCAGCGGCATGATCCCTTGCCATAAAGTCAGCGGCATGAAACATCGCTATAGATATCCGGCGGTACGAACCATCATCATTGATGAAGCAGAATGTACCATCAATATACAATACCTGGCGGCATGAACCATCGCCAATAGATGTAGCGGAAAGACCCGTCGCTATATAATACCTGGTGGCAAGAACCATCGCCAATAGAAGAGCGGAATGAACCATCGCTAAGAATACCCAGCGGCATAAACCATCGCCTATAGAATAGCGGAATAAGCCATCGCTATGAATACCCGGTGGCATAAACCATCGCCTATAGAATAGCGGAATAAGCCATCGCTATGAATACCCGGCGGCATAAACCATCGCCTATAGAATAGAGGAATGATATCCCTGGCTATAAAATGACAGCGATCGTGTTCTTCGCTTCATATGAGCGGCAAATATCTTCATCGCTACCACGCTTCGACATACCAGCGGCAAATAATATCCCTCGCTACGATATGACAGCGGCCGTGTTCTTCGCTTCATATCAGCGGCAAATATTCTCTCATCGCTATGGTATGACAGCGGCACCATTACTCCTTGTTTTAATCATGACAGCGGAAATACCCCTCGCTTTACATGACAGCGGAAATACCCCTCGCTAAGATATGACAGCGGTCGTGTTCTTCGCTTCATATCAGCGGCAAGTATTCACATCGCTACGCCATGAAGCGGCAAGTATTCACATCGCTACGCCATGCATGCAACCGTAATGTATAACCCGTATTCCGATAGACATTGCCATGAGTGTATTTTAATGCACCTCGCTTCAAATGTGACATGCGGAATTCTACCATCGCTTCAACATTTAATGGCAAAGCATTAAAATCATCACTCCGATATATATGCAACCGTAATGCATAATCCATGTCTCATAAGACCCTGCAACCACCATGGTTAGCAACAACATAATCCAATTATGAACACATATCATAAACTCACATAAGCAATATGGTTGTGTCACCCAACACTAACTACCATCATGCATAAGTATGTGCTTCTCATTCCCCTTACCATTTTCCTAGGCCCTCAACAGCCCCAAGGAGCTAACCACTGCTCTGATACCACTAATGTAAGGACCCCCGTGCTCTTAACCCGTTATTAGTGTATTAATCAATACCATTAGTGCATATAATCATGTTATCATGGGGAAAAGCCATGTGCAAGTGCAACACCATATGCTATCCAGAAAATTTCTTACATTCTCTCCGCATAATATTCAAATTCCCCAACCAAGATTATTTATATAACATGCACCTTTAAAATACACTAACATGCTCTCAGTTCATTTGGCAATTCCGTATTTAATTGCATGCAAACCATGAATGAAAAGAGAAGAGCCGTAGCCCATTTATACATTCCATATACACGTAAAATGTACTCATGTAAGAGCACCCAATGAACACGCGTGTATCTAATGTATAAAACACTCTACTGGATACCGTTACTGGTGCTTCGATCCTGGAAGCACATTCCCAGCGCAACTCGATCTCAACTCTGGATCTATGTGCCTATCCAACCAGCTCTGGTACCTCAATCCTGGAAGTACCTCTAATCAACAGCCCGGGCTCAACTCCAAAGCCGCTGCTATACCTGCCCCAACAGAGACAACCCCCGCACGGGGTGAGCATACCAATATCGCCAATCCAATAATCATAATATTGCAATTCATAATTTTTACAGAATGTAAATGCCATAATTTAAATGATACTCCCTGGATGGTAACACCCTCATCCGGAATTCCCTGTATTGTCCCTGTTATCAAAATAACCAAACCATTAATTTCCCAAAAGCTAGTTGATCATTTCATTGATCAACTAAAACCATTCCTGGTATACCAGTTCCATAACCAAATGCGATTAAACCATCAAAATAGAACACTACAGATGTCACATATATTTAGCAATGGACTCCATATTTCTATGTCATAGATCGCTCCACAATGGCGGCATTTCGACCCCACGCACGCTAAACAATAGCGGCGTCATAACCGATGGTCGCTCAACGACGACAACATCCCAATCTTTGCTCGCTCAAAAGCGGCATAATATAATTCCCAACGAATGTCCATTTATCGTAATTACCATATACCATGCATTTCACTATCCATTTATAACAAGTACCGTATGCCATGCATTTCAATATCCATTCATGGCAAGTACCGTATACCATGCATTTCAATATCCATTCATGGCAAATACCACATACCATGCATTTCCATATCCATTTATGCAAATACCACTTACCATGCATTTCAATGTCCATATAATGCAATTATCACATACCATGCATTTTACAGTTGCAACATTATAATAGGATATGCTCGTACGTCATACGTACCTTAAGTTTCCGTAGTCTGAGCCAAACCTTGCTTTAGTTCCATGCCTCGAGAAAGATGTACTAAAACGCATAAACAACCCACAATCAAGCATAAGCATGCAACCACGTGCCCAAGCACGTTCAAAACTCCCAAACATATCGTCTATCCATGACGATTACCAAATTATAAAAGTTCCCGGCTAAGCATGTATAATACCCCAAAAATATTGTCAATCCATGACAATTAACCTTTTAAAATAACCCGGGGCGAAGCATGCAAGACACCCAAAATAGCCAAGAAACAACAAAAGAGGCACCAACAAACTGGCCATCTCGATCGATCGAAACTTCATTTCGATCGATCGAAACCACCCTCCGATCGATCGGTCAAAATACCGATCGATCGGTCCACTGTTCCAAAGCCACCAAAAACATTCTGCCACGCTCGATCGATCGAAAATATTTTCGGATCGATCGAGCAGCCCTGCAACTCGAAAAAATCATACCCCAACTCCTCCCAACTCAAAACCACAACAAAACCAAACACAAGGACCCCCAACAAGGGTGCTAAACTCAATTTAACACAACCCAAAAGATTTTATGATTTTCACCAAAATCACCCAAACCAACCCAAATCCAAAACTCAACCAAAACCAACAAAATCACAATCAAAACGAAGATAGTAGCGAGGGGAAGGATATTACCAACTTATCTTCGTAGAATCCGGCTCCTAAATCGAGCCTCCGTCGATTTCCTTGAAGGAGGAAGGGGAAAAGGGTTTGGGGATGGGTTATCGCAGGAGAGGGGAGAGAGGAGAGGAAATGGATTCCAAATGGCAGAATCCCGAGTCCATTTGGTATATATAGCAAAAATGCTCCGAAATACCCATACCTCCACAAATACATCATGATTCATTAAAAATCATCTGTTTTCAAAAACTCTCTCCAACACCAAATCCCCGTACCAGCCCCAACATAAAGCACCCCGGACTCCAAGTCCCACCAAAAACCCAACTCTTTGGTTTTCCACCAAAATGAGAATACAACCTCAACCTTTGGATCCAACGATCCCAAATGCCCGATTTAACAACCTCGGGAGACCCAAAACCGCAATTAATTCCTAATTGCCATAATTAAAAATCCATCAAGGATTAATACCACACCGGGATTAACACCATTAATCCCCGGACATCACAGTCAACTCCAATGAGTCCTTCAATCAAGCTAGATAAAGACGAAGGGGGAACAACAGTTGAAGTAACAATGTATCGAGGACTGATTGGATCGCTCTTGTATCTTACAGCAAGCCGGCCTGATATTATGTTCTCAGTCTGCATGTGCGCTAGATTTCAGTCTGATCCGAAGCAATCTCACTTTATTGCTGCTAAGCGCATTCTTAAATATCTCAAAGGATCTCAGAACGTTGGTCTTTGGTATTCCAAAGATTCAAATTTCAGCTTAATTGGATATTCAGGCGCTGACTATGCTGGCTGTAAGATTGATCGCAAAAGCACCAGTGGAACATGTCAATTCTTAGGTGAAAGATTGATCTCATGGTTTAGCAAGAAGCAAACATCAATTGCCACATCTACAGCTGAAGCAGAATATCTTGCCGCTGGAAGCTGTTGCGCTCAAATGCTCTGGATTCAACACCAACTCAAAGACTATGGCATTCAAGCTGTTGAATCTCCGATATTTTGTGACAACACCAGTGCAATTGCTATAACGTATAATCCAGTTTTGCACTCTCGAACAAAGCATATTGATATAATACATTATTTTATTCAAGATCATGTTGGCAAAAAGGAAATTCGGATCGAGCATATTTCAACAGACCAGCAAGCAGCAGATTTCTTCACCAAACCACTTCCTGAGGCTAAGTTTAATTATTTTCGTCAAATTCTTGGTTTAATAGACTTATCCTGATGTTTTAGAGGTATCTTTCTTTTCGCGTTTAAAGATTATATTCTGGCACAAATCGATAATACAATGTTCAGAAAGACACAGACCGGTTCGAACTTTCAGAACGATCTATGTCAAATCTGATGTTATCTCATGATCTGTCTGGTCAACAAATCTTTAAATAAAGTAATTATTTAAAACAGCCAGGACTGATTGCAATTTTAACCGCCTTATCTCTCTATCATCCTGTCCGTTTATTTTGAATTATTTACATATCAGTCATCGAGATAAAGACACGTGTCTCCTCTCTCCTATTTAGCGGGCTGAACATTTCACTTTCATTCACTTTTTTTACGAATTACTGCTGTATGCTCTCTAACTCTCAAATATTTTCAAACTTTCTGTATTCTTCATCACACTCAAATGGCTACTGTCACTCACAATTCTCTATCTGTTGAGTTCAATGAAATCTATAGGGCTGAAGATCCTGAAATGGTCTCCATGTTCAAATCTTTGGAGTCTTTTGGATTAAGAAATTTTCTGGAATGCGGAACTGTTGGTAGACGAGTAGGAGATTCGAGAATTGTTTACCAACGCTGTGTCTCAAAAGACGTTCATCTCCACCACCGTCAAGGGCAAATCATTTGACATCTCTCAGTCGACGCTGTCAAAGACCTTTGGTCTTCCCAACACCGGACTGACTGAGTTTGGCCATATTCCTCAGGCCTGTATCACCGATCTTCAGGGGACGGTATCCATTTTCGGCCACCGCCTGCAGCCATCATTCAAGAAGAAGGAAATGTTCTTTCATTTCCAAGTTTTTATGCGAGATTGTTGGCAAGCCACTTTTGGGCAAAGCCGGAAGCTATGACGCTGTTACTGCCGAGAAATTCCGGGCCATGGCTGCTATTCACTCGGGACAGAAGATGAATTGGTTTGCAATCTTGTTTGGAGTCTTGCTTGAAACGGTTGTCGCCTCCAAACAGGCTGTGTGCTTTGCAGTTCCCCTCAGCAAGCTTTTGGAGACTTTGAATATCGAGCTGGGGAAGCCATCTGCTTTGAGTCCCTTCAAAATTCTCAACCCCAAGGGATTGGCACCACTGAAGTCTAAAGGTGTTCCACCCACTTCTTCCGATCTGGTGGCTGTCAAGATCGAGCAAGGAGAATACCAGGCTGCTGCTTGAAAGACTCGAGTCAAGCGTAAATTGACTATTCAGACTGACTCCGAGGAAACTCAGTCTGCTCCTTCATCTCCAGCCAAGCCCCCTCCTAAGAAGCCAAGAACCCAGATCACCAAGCCACTCAAAACCTTACCTCTTAAAACCTTACCTATATTGCCTCCCACCAAAACCACCCCTGCACCTCAAACTACAACCCAACCTTCAAAAGCTCCAACCACTATACCCAAAGTAACCATCATAGTCCCTTCTGCCATTCCTGTGGTCAAAGGCATTGTTATCACTGAATTGGGAGACTACACCCAATCGGGGATCAAGACCTCATCTCCCACCGGAAAAGGCAAGGCAATCCTCGCTGAACCCCTCTCTTCTAAACCCAAGTAAGCCGCTCAAACAGCCATCGACATCGCCATGGAAGATGTTGAAGAAAAGGTGAAGGAGCTCACTATGGTATTTGATGAATATGTTGAGTACAGAACGATCAACCACATTGATATGTTCTTCGGAAAGCTGAGAAGACTACAAAAGATGGAACAAGAAGTCCTTAAGGGGACAGAGACTGACGACGTTAGAATTGTTGTGCATCGCAAAGATCTGTTCCAGGCCAACCAAAGATTCAGACTGGCAAATATGCTCATTACAGCTAAGAAGGTGAATTTTGATCCGAGCAATCCGACTGCCAAAGATGATGGTGCCATCATTGCTCAGCTGGAAATGGATGTTCATGCTCTTCATGTGGATGTTCGTTTTCAACGACAGAAGCTTAACATATCCACTCCAGTTCCCAGCCCGGATCACCCATCTGCGAGCAAGAATTTGGCTGAACCATTCATTGAGCAAATTCCTTCTGAGACAGTGGAACAGACAGCGGAGCAGCCATTTACTAATGCTCCGTCTGCAGCTGAAACTGAAGCAATGGACGTATTGTTGGACTCTCCAACAACCTCCATCCCCATTGCACCCTCAGTCTCCCAAATTCAGCACAGTCCAACCGCCGCACATACAACAGTCATCTCCCCAGACTTCGTCGATCCGGATCTGTTGGTGTCCACTGTTGTTGCCGCATTACAGGTTGAGGAGCCTACCAGACCTATCACTCCTCCGGATCAGTCTGCTGAAGATATGGCATTTTTAGAAGAATTCTCTTCGGACTTGGTTACCTTGATCCGATCCAAAATCCGCCAATCTGCCGTTTCCACAATCGTACCAGTTGAAGCAGCAGTTGATCCACCTGAGTCATCTTCTAATCACTCTTCAGACCATTTATTTGTCGACGCCCCATCTCTGGCCAAGTCCCTTCAACACCTTTCTGATAACTGTCTATCTCTCTCCCAACGAGTTATAGAAGTTCATCAAAGTCAGAGGACTACAGTCTTTGATTTTGAGTCTTTCAAAGAGAAGATGACAGCCAGTATTAGCAGCATTCAGCGCGGACTGAATGATCTATTCTCTCAGCAAGCTACATATAAAAATAGTCTGAGAAAAGAACAGATTGAGCTGGCCACTGAAGTTCGAGCATCCGTCGCAAAATCCATTCTTGCTCAAGATACTCGTCTTGATGCTATCAGCGCTCAGCTCGCCCAGATTGTAGACTTTCTTCAAGAGATTGCTGCTGACAAAAAGGGGGAAAAGAGTAAAGACCTCAAGTCACATCAGTCTTCAGTAAGAAAGTAGAAGTCTATATAAGTCATACTTGTCTGTATCTGTACATCAGATTTTTTTGTTCAATAAATAAATATTAGAGTTCTTAGTTAAGTCCTTGTTCATTTATTTTGAACTAAATGGCTTAATCGATCCGAACTTCAACTTAACTGTGTTCATTTATTTTGAACAAGAAGAAGTAATTGATCCGCTAGTATACGCTTCAGAGTTCTTAAAAGATTGAATAAAAAGATTTAGAAGCTAGGTTTTGTCATCATCAAAAAGGGGGAATTTGTTAGTTCCGGATTTTAAAGATGACAAAACAAATCAGAACGGATCGATAGAAATCAGACTGACCAGATCGATCGCTCAAAACAGATCAAGCTGAAATGGTATATCGCAAATCAGAACTGATCGATGAACATCAGCCTGACCAGATCGAAGCTTCAGATCGATCTCAACTATTATCAGATCAGAGCAGACAAGTGTGAGACCCCGTTATCTAAAAAAGATACTAAGGTGCAATTAAGAGAACTAATCATACATGTGTATATATCAGAGTAATAAGTCGCGTTGATTAACCTGAGCTTAAGAGATTACAGTACCAAAAGTTCAAAAAGGAATTTCACACATTCCTACAAAAGGTACTACATCATAGTCTTACTGTGATGACCAGGGATTATAGATGGTAATCCCAGAGTATTAATGACCCCTAAAGTTGTTTTTACGTGGCGATTTGGAGTTTAATCGCGGTGCTGGGCCTTCTGGGCTCGTTTATTTGGGTAGTTGGGATCGTTGGATCCCGAGGTTGAGATTGTATTCTCATTTCGATGAAAAACCTATGAGTTGGGTTTTTAGTGTGACTCGGGATTTGGAGTGCTTTGTGTGGGCACCAGTATGGTTTTTTGGAGTTAGAGAGAGAATTTTTGAAAACAGATGATTTTTAATGAATCATGATGTATTTGTGGGGCTATTGATATTTCGGGGTATTTTTGCTATATATACCAGTGGAACCCGAGATTTTAATTTTAGAAATCATTTTTCTCCTCCAGCCCGTCTCTCTCTCTCTCCCCGTCGGCTTTCTCGCCTTCCCCAACCCCCGCCCGTAAAAACCGCACGCCCGCCGCCGTCCGGCCACCATCCGGCGCGTCCGGACCGCCATTGGCTTTGTCTCTCCGAGGCGCAGCTTTCCCCACCGGTAATTCGAAGTTTCGTCGCGAATCGCGTTCGGATTTACCAGAAATGCGTTGAGGACCGATTTCTAGGGTTCGTCGATTTTCGACCGATTTCCTTCCGATCTTCGCATGGGTAACCTTCCTTACCCATTTTTCATGCTTCTCATGTAATTCCCTGCTATTTTTGGGTGGATTTGGTTCGAATTTACCGCTGTGTGCGTGAGGTGGTGTTCGAATTTTGGGGGTTTTGGCAGGGGGTGATGATTCTTGTTATTGATCGATTATTACATGTTTTAGATGTATTATGGTGCTTGGTTGGGTTCGAATTTGAGATGTTAGGTGGTGTGCGCTTATCGTGTACGCCCAAATTAACCCCACTCAATCCTCAAGATTGATAACAATAATGTAGTAGCGTGAGTAGGGATCGATCCCACGAGGAGGTGTGAATTCTTGTGTTAATGAAAATCAAAATCAAAAGAATAAAAGATGGGGTTGTGAATGAATTATACTAATTAAAATTAAAACTAAAGATTAAAGTAACGAAAGTTATTCTTGGTATCGGTCGACTCTTCCTTGGAATTATCATCTATTTCATCGATTCACAAAAGAATCAATTTTTCATATGAATATTCATCGTTGGACGTTTAATCCAATAATCAAAGTCCTATCTCACCTTACGTGTAGTTAAGTAGCCCAAGCGTTCTAGTTTAACCCTTATCAAACAATCAATCAAAATACAAGCGATTAAGATTTAAATTGATGATAGCATATGAACTAGTGAGATCGATGAAGCTAAACAACATAATCCAAGCGTCTATGTTTAATCTAGTCAAGTGTTCTTCCTAAGAATTTAACAAACTCACAAGCGGAATTTAATTAATCTTAGTTGCTTCGTAAATTAGAGGGATCAAACGATTCCGTATTTGATATCTAATTTAGCGTTAGATTTCATGCAAGTTATTAGGTTGTCAATCCAATAAACAAACACAACAATCATATCAATAAAATCAGAAAAACTCTTGATACTCAATAAAATTGATAATTAAAGCGTAAGAATCTCCCCAAGATAAATAAATCCAAGGATTTGTCTTCCTCAACCAAGAATTAAAACTAGCTAGACATAATCTAAGATAAAGCAATAAATAAAAACAAGGGAAAGAAAACTAATCCAATCTCCGCTCGTCGAGGTGTCAATCCCGCCTTCGCTTCGATCTTCGTAGCGTTCTTCAACAAAATTGAGAGAAAAATTATAAAACTATCCTAAACTACTCTACCCTAACTATCTAGATGGTTAAAAGGTCTGAATTTCGAGTATATATGTATTGGAAGGCTGATGGAGTAGGTTAGAATCCATGTGGGAAGGAAAGAAATCAAGTTTTTTAATTTTCCAAAAGTCTTCAGGCGTAATTACGCGTATAAGGGCGTAGCTACGCCTAGACATGCCGTAGCGTTGGCGTAATTACGCCTGTGAATGGCGTAATTACGCCTGTCCATCATTTTTCTGGCGAGTTTTGTATTTTGGCCATAACTTTCACATACGAACTCCGAATTCGACGAGTCAGCTGTCCACGCGAAGATAACTCAAAGTTCTACAACTTTTATATGGACCACATTCCCAAAACTTGGCTGGAATACATAGAAATTTGAGGAGAAAGGAGCAACATGTGTCTTTGATTCCGGTTTTTTTCCTCTTTTCTTCAACTTTATTGCTTCTTTCATCATTTTAGCTTGATTTCTTCACCTTTCCCTACATTTACACAAATATACGATTAGGTAGCATATGTATCAATTTATCCATCAAAATATACAATTAAGTGCAATAGATGTGTCTATTTCTAGTCACATCAAACACCCCCATACTTAATCTTTACTCGACCTCGAGTAAATCAGACAAAACTACAATATTTTTTTGCTTGGCTCATAGCATCATAACAAACTAACTTGTCCTCACTTTTATGCCTCAACAATTTAAAACATGCATAGTAATGAAAGGCGGTGAAAAATTAACAGTGGAACAATTTCAATCCCTATACATTTCATACTCAACAAAATAGTGAACGTGTGTGTGTGATCATAAACAAGTGTTGTGTACAAATTATAGTTCCAAAATATGTAAATCCACAATAGTTCAAGTCATACACTAACACAAGTATAAGCTCACTTGCACACTCTTCTCCACTATCTTAGCTACTTTGCAAACATAAATCAAGTAGGTCTTTATTAGCTTGTAGCTTGGCCTAGGTATTGGCTTATGAAAGAAAGGGTAAGGATATTCAAACAAGAGAGTATGATGAAATGCACACTAAAAGCTTCTCTTCTTGTATGAATTTTTCAAACCTTGTTCATTTTTTTCAAGGTTTATTTCAACATTTTTCTTCTTTAGTGCCTTGGCTCCCCTTGGAGTCATATTTTTATCTATTTTCTCAAGGCATTCCTTTTTCTTTCATGCATTCCATTCTTTTGACAATTAAGCTCACAAATATACTTCAATGATTCCCAAGTGCATTTGAATGAAATACATCATACTCCCTTAAAAGGTATGGATTAAAATCACATTTAGGCTCATTAGGGAAGGATGATAAGCTAGTCAAGGAATGTTGAATGGGGGTCTTGAGTATGCTTAGCATACTCCCATTCTTTTACATTAAGGCTCAAAAAAGGGTACTAGAGATTGATTTTATTTACATGGTAGGCTTGAAAGGCTCAAACGCATCAAAGATTGCCTATATCACTTTCATGTTTGCAAGTAGTCTAGACATATGCCTCAAAGAGCATGTAGTTAAGTTCTAGCATGTATTAGAGACTTCTTAAGACTATTACAAAGTTCACACAATCTTCACTAAGCTATGCACACTTCACAAGTCATGACAATAATGTGCTCAAAATATTCAACTACTATGTTAAAGTACACTTTGCATTAGAGTTCAAAGTGTTCCAAGGTTAACAATTCACCTATGTTCAAAAGCATGCATGATATCAATTAGGTTTCATCATGGGCTAGTGAATCTAAGCATGTGTTCATTACTAACTATGAGCTCAAAATTTTTAAATTTTTCGATTTTTTTTTTTATTTTTGTAATATAAAAGCAATAACACACCACTAATCCCTCCCCCATACTTAAATCTTACATTGTCCCCAATGTAAGGCAAAAATACAAGAAAAGAGAAAAGTCTAACTACTAAAGCAATAAAAAATAAAAGTAAAAGGGAGAAAGGAAACTAACTCCCCTTGGGTTGCCTCCCAAGCAGCGCCTCTGTTTAATGTCGGTGGCCCGACGCCAATCTTCTCGCTTAAGACGATGCCTATTCGCCTTGCACCTCTTGGAGGGTTTTTGTCTTTTCACTATGTCGCCTTCCTCCAAAGAAGTCAGTTGAGGTCGATCAAGATCTACCTCGTGGCATCCTTTAACTTGTTGTCCCCTATGCTCGCCTTTGGGAATCCCATTCTGGTGAGATTCCTTGTTATCCACCTCAATCTCTGTTTGTTGTTCAAGTATTGATGGCCTCAGTACCATCGTTGCTGGAGTTTCTACCTCTTTGCCACTGTCCAAGGTGATGTTGTCATTCGGAGTTGTAGGATGTACAAGCTCCTTTTCTTCTATTGGCACATGTGTCTCCTCTTCTAGCTCGGGTGGCATCAGTACCACCTTCTCCATAGTCTCTTCTTCTTCATCACTCCATGATTCGAATGCAATCATGGTCTCCTTTTGTGCTGCTATCCGATCGATCGATCTTATTAGTTGCTCCATTTGGTTACCCAAATTCTGAGTGCTAGCCCTGAATTCCTGTTGAAATTGCAAAGTACTATCAGTAAGTTTTGAAACAAGATCCTCTAAAGACTCACCAGGGGTATGGTATTGAGGTTGTTGTGGCCATGGCGGGTATTGGGTATGTATGGCGGTAGATAGGACTGCATGTAAGGTGGAGGTGGGCTCATCCATTGATTGTCATAGTTGAGATTGGGATGATCACTCCAACTTGAGTTGTATGTTCTTTGTCCACTCCCTACGCCAAGTTGGTGCACAAGATACGCCAATTCGTCTAGTCGCCTATAGTCCTCCATGAAAAGATCCAATTTTTAAGAAATCAACCTGTAA
Source organism: Haberlea rhodopensis (assembly GCA_907163345.1). Lineage (NCBI taxonomy): Eukaryota > Viridiplantae > Streptophyta > Magnoliopsida > Lamiales > Gesneriaceae > Haberlea > Haberlea rhodopensis. The sequence continues at coordinate 3,147,083 of CAJQUN010000033.1, read as the reverse complement.
GCACGAACAAACAAGAGTAGCGGTGTGGGGGAAAGAAAGAAATAAAACGAAATAGAGAAAAAAAAACAGAAAATATTAACACAAAAATATACAACGCCTCCCCGGCAACGGCGCCAAAATTTGGTGTGCGCTTATCGTGTACGCCCAAATTAACCCCACTCAATCCTCAAGATTGATAACAATAATGTAGTAGCGTGAGTAGGGATCGATCCCACGAGGAGGTGTGAATTCTTGTGTTAATGAAAATCAAAATCAAAAGAATAAAAGATGGGGTTGTGAATGAATTATACTAATTAAAATTAAAACTAAAGATTAAAGTAACGAAAGTTATTCTTGGTATCGGTCGACTCTTCCTTGGAATTATCATCTATTTCATCGATTCACAAAAGACTCAATTTTTCATATGAATATTCATCGTTGGACGTTTAATCCAATAATCAAAGTCCTATCTCACCTTACGTGTAGTTAAGTAGCCCAAGCGTTCTAGTTTAACCCTTATCAAACAATCAATCAAAATACAAGCGATTAAGATTTAAATTGATGATAGCATATGAACTAGTGAGATCGATGAAGCTAAACAACATAATCCAAGCGTCTATGTTTAATCTAGTCAAGTGTTCTTCCTAAGAATTTAACAAACTCACAAGCGGAATTTAATTAATCTTAGTTGCTTCGTAAATTAGAGGGATCAAACGATTCCGTATTTGATATCTAATTTAGCGTTAGATTTCATGCAAGTTATTAGGTTGTCAATCCAATAAACAAACACAACAATCATATCAATAAAATCAGAAAAACTCTTGATACTCAATAAAATTGATAATTAAAGCGTAAGAATCTCCCCAAGATAAATAAATCCAAGGATTTGTCTTCCTCAACCAAGAATTAAAACTAGCTAGACATAATCTAAGATAAAGCAATAAATAAAAATAAGGGAAAGAAAACTAATCCAATCTCCGCTCGTCGAGGTGTCAATCCCGCCTTCGTTTCGATCTTCGTAGCGTTCTTCAACAAAATTGAGAGAAAAATTATAAAACTATCCTAAACTACTCTACCCTAACTATCTAGATGGTTAAAAGGTCTGAATTTCGAGTATATATGTATTGGAAGGCTGATGGAGTAGGTTAGAATCCATGTGGGAAGGAAAGAAATCAAGTTTTTTAATTTTCCAAAAGTCTTCAGGCGTAATTACGCGTATAAGGGCGTAGCTACGCCTAGACATGCCGTAGCGTTGGCGTAATTACGCCTGTGAATGGCGTAATTACGCCTGTCCATCATTTTTCTGGCGAGTTTTGTATTTTGGCCATAACTTTCACATACGAACTCCGAATTCGACGAGTCAGCTGTCCACGCGAAGATAACTCAAAGTTCTACAACTTTTATATGGACCACATTCCCAAAACTTGGCTGGAATACATAGAAATTTGAGGAGAAAGGAGCAACATGTGTCTTTGATTCCGGTTTTTTCCTCTTTTCTTCAACTTTATTGCTTCTTTCATCATTTTAGCTTGATTTCTTCACCTTTCCCTACATTTACACAAATATACGATTAGGTAGCATATGTATCAATTTATCCATCAAAATATACCAAATCGTAGACAATTAAGTGCAATAGATGTGTCTATTTCTAGTCACATCAAACACCCCCATACTTAATCTTTACTCGACCTCGAGTAAATCAGACAAAACTACAATATTTTTTTGCTTGGCTCATAGAATCATAACAAACTAACTTGTCCTCACTTTTATGCCTCAACAATTTAAAACATGCATAGTAATGAAAGGCGGTGAAAAATTAACAGTGGAACAATTTCAATCCCTATACATTTCATACTCAACAAAATAGTGAACGTGTGTGTGTGATCATAAACAAGTGTTGTGTACAAATTATAGTTCCAAAATATGTAAATCCACAATAGTTCAAGTCATACACTAACACAAGTATAAGCTCACTTGCACACTCTTCTCCACTATCTTAGCTACTTTGCAAACATAAATCAAGTAGGTCTTTATTAGCTTGTAGCTTGGCCTAGGTATTGGCTTATGAAAGAAAGGGTAAGGATATTCAAACAAGAGAGTATGATGAAATGCACACTAAAAGCTTCTCTTCTTGTATGAATTTTTCAAACCTTGTTCATTTTTTTCAAGGTTTATTTCAACATTTTTCTTCTTTAGTGCCTTGGCTCCCCTTGGAGTCATATTTTTATCTATTTTCTCAAGGCATTCCTTTTTCTTTCATGCATTCCATTCTTTTGACAATTAAGCTCACAAATATACTTCAATGATTCCCAAGTGCATTTGAATGAAATACATCATACTCCCTTAAAAGGTATGGATTAAAATCACATTTAGGCTCATTAGGGAAGGATGATAAGCTAGTCAAGGAATGTTGAATGGGGGTCTTGAGTATGCTTAGCATACTCCCATTCTTTTACATTAAGGCTCAAAAAAGGGTACTAGAGATTGATTTTATTTACATGGTAGGCTTGAAAGGCTCAAACGCATCAAAGATTGCCTATATCACTTTCATGTTTGCAAGTAGTCTAGACATATGCCTCAAAGAGCATGTAGTTAAGTTCTAGCATGTATTAGAGACTTCTTAAGACTATTACAAAGTTCACACAATCTTCACTAAGCTATGCACACTTCACAAGTCATGACAATAATGTGCTCAAAATATTCAACTACTATGTTAAAGTACACTTTGCATTAGAGTTCAAAGTGTTCCAAGGTTAACAATTCACCTATGTTCAAAAGCATGCATGATATCAATTAGGTTTCATCATGGGCTAGTGAATCTAAGCATGTGTTCATTACTAACTATGAGCTCAAAATTTTTAAATTTTTCGATTTTTTTTTTTTATTTTTGTAATATAAAAGCAATAACACACCACTAATCCCTCCCCCATACTTAAATCTTACATTGTCCCCAATGTAAGGCAAAAATACAAGAAAAGAGAAAAGTCTAACTACTAAAGCAATAAAAAATAAAAGTAAAAGGGAGAAAGGAAACTAACTCCCCTTGGGTTGCCTCCCAAGCAGCGCCTCTGTTTAATGTCGGTGGCCCGACGCCAATCTTCTCGCTTAAGACGATGCCTATTCGCCTTGCACCTCTTGGAGGGTTTTTGTCTTTTCACTATGTCGCCTTCCTCCAAAGAAGTCAGTTGAGGTCGATCAAGATCTACCTCGTGGCATCCTTTAACTTGTTGTCCCCTATGCTCGCCTTTGGGAATCCCATTCTGGTGAGATTCCTTGTTATCCACCTCAATCTCTGTTTGTTGTTCAAGTATTGATGGCCTCAGTACCATCGTTGCTGGAGTTTCTACCTCTTTGCCACTGTCCAAGGTGATGTTGTCATTCGGAGTTGTAGGATGTACAAGCTTCTTTTCTTCTATTGGCACATGTGTCTCCTCTTCTAGCTCGGGTGGCATCAGTACCACCTTCTCCATAGTCTCTTCTTCTTCATCACTCCATGATTCGAATGCAATCATGGTCTCCTTTTGTGCTGCTATCCGATCGATCGATCTTATTAGTTGCTCCATTTGGTTACCCAAATTCTGAGTGCTAGCCCTGAATTCCTGTTGAAATTGCAAAGTACTATCAGTAAGTTTTGAAACAAGATCCTCTAAAGACTCACCAGGGGTATGGTATTGAGGTTGTTGTGGCCATGGCGGGTATTGGGTATGTATGGCGGTAGATAGGACTGCATGTAAGGTGGAGGTGGGCTCATCCATTGATTGTCATAGTTGAGATTGGGATGATCACTCCAACTTGAGTTGTATGTTCTTTGTCCACTCCCTACGCCAAGTTGGTGCACAAGATACGCCAATTCGTCTAGTCGCCTATAGTCCTCCATGAAAAGATCCAATTTTTAAGAAATCAACCTGTAAGCACGAACAAACAAGAGTAGCGGTGTGGGGGAAAGAAAGAAATAAAACGAAATAGAGAAAAAAAAACAGAAAATATTAACACAAAAATATACAACGCCTCCCCGGCAACGGCGCCAAAATTTGGTGTGCGCTTATCGTGTACGCCCAAATTAACCCCACTCAATCCTCAAGATTGATAACAATAATGTAGTAGCGTGAGTAGGGATCGATCCCACGAGGAGGTGTGAATTCTTGTGTTAATGAAAATCAAAATCAAAAGAATAAAAGATGGGGTTGTGAATGAATTATACTAATTAAAATTAAAACTAAAGATTAAAGTAACGAAAGTTATTCTTGGTATCGGTCGACTCTTCCTTGGAATTATCATCTATTTCATCGATTCACAAAAGACTCAATTTTTCATATGAATATTCATCGTTGGACGTTTAATCCAATAATCAAAGTCCTATCTCACCTTACGTGTAGTTAAGTAGCCCAAGCGTTCTAGTTTAACCCTTATCAAACAATCAATCAAAATACAAGCGATTAAGATTTAAATTGATGATAGCATATGAACTAGTGAGATCGATGAAGCTAAACAACATAATCCAAGCGTCTATGTTTAATCTAGTCAAGTGTTCTTCCTAAGAATTTAACAAACTCACAAGCGGAATTTAATTAATCTTAGTTGCTTCGTAAATTAGAGGGATCAAACGATTCCGTATTTGATATCTAATTTAGCGTTAGATTTCATGCAAGTTATTAGGTTGTCAATCCAATAAACAAACACAACAATCATATCAATAAAATCAGAAAAACTCTTGATACTCAATAAAATTGATAATTAAAGCGTAAGAATCTCCCCAAGATAAATAAATCCAAGGATTTGTCTTCCTCAACCAAGAATTAAAACTAGCTAGACATAATCTAAGATAAAGCAATAAATAAAAACAAGGGAAAGAAAACTAATCCAATCTCCGCTCGTCGAGGTGTCAATCCCGCCTTCGCTTCGATCTTCGTAGCGTTCTTCAACAAAATTGAGAGAAAAATTATAAAACTATCCTAAACTACTCTACCCTAACTATCTAGATGGTTAAAAGGTCTGAATTTCGAGTATATATGTATTGGAAGGCTGATGGAGTAGGTTAGAATCCATGTGGGAAGGAAAGAAATCAAGTTTTTTAATTTTCCAAAAGTCTTCAGGCGTAATTACGCGTATAAGGGCGTAGCTACGCCTAGACATGCCGTAGCGTTGGCGTAATTACGCCTGTGAATGGCGTAATTACGCCTGTCCATCATTTTTCTGGCGAGTTTTGTATTTTGGCCATAACTTTCACATACAAACTCCGAATTCGACGAGTCAGCTGTCCACGCGAAGATAACTCAAAGTTCTACAACTTTTATATGGACCACATTCCCAAAACTTGGCTGGAATACATAGAAATTTGAGGAGAAAGGAGCAACACGTGTCTTTGATTCCGGTTTTTTTCCTCTTTTCTTCAACTTTATTGCTTCTTTCATCATTTTAGCTTGATTTCTTCACCTTTCCCTACATTTATACAAATATACGATTAGGTAGCATATGTATCAATTTATCCATCAAAATATACCAAATCGTAGACAATTAAGTGCAATAGATGTGTCTATTTCTAGTCACATCATTAGGGTTCGAAATTTTAGAGGTGGTTCTTGAGCAATTTTTCGTTGATGTCTCATTCGATTTCCCCTCCCTGCATATGCCTTGCCCCAGGGTCTTTTAAATGGTTAATTGTCGTGTGTTGGCAATATTTTTGTATAAGGGTTGTGGGTGTGCTTGAGCATGGGTTGCATGTTCGTAAATAATTGTGAATTATTTATCGTGTTAGTACATCATTCCTCGGGGCATGGAACTCGAGCAAGGTTTGGCTCGGACTTCGGAGATTTAAGGTACGTGCGACGTACGAGCATTACTTTATATGAGAGCATTGTGAAATGCAAAATGTTTTTGATTGCATTAGATGGTTGTGCGTACGGTTATATATATATGTGTTTATATAGCTATGGGACGACCTAATCTTGATATCGCCGCCACAAGCGTGCGTGATATTAGAGTTGTATAACCTCATAAGGTATATGGGGTACTGGATGTATATGACCATTGTAGGGCATTGAGATGCCTAAGAATGATCGTGGAATCATGTATTCATTATAAGACATGCGAGATGTCTAAGTATAATGGAGAATTGATAAAATAAATGCTACGCATTTGAACTATATGTGATTGATAGCGAGGTTGAGAAATCAGTATTTGTTATTGAGATATCCATATTTGCCTGTATAATGAATTTGGAATCACTATATATTGATATTTGAGAATTAGGCATGCGATGATTTAAATCAATGTGTTGATTTACTGATTTTGAGATTTGATGAATTTGATGATTGTGAGAACAGGGACAGTACACGGAATCCCGGATGAGGACGTTACCATCCAGGGAGTATCATTTAAAATTCATTAGTATTTACTCTTGTTGTAAATTATGAATTTCATTATTGTGATTATGGGATTTTGTGTATTGGTATGCTCACCCCGTTGGGGGCTGTCTCTGTTGGGGCAGGTGAACAGGTACATCGATGGCTGTGGAGCTGAGCTCGAGCTGTTGATTGGATGTACTCCCAGGATCGTGGTACCAGGGCTTGATGGAGCACGGTATCGTATAGAGTACTTATATACACCCGAGGGTTATATACACATTTATGATGCTCGCATGTGAGCACGGTTATACTTGTATATGGGTTGTATATAAAGGCATGAGCCTTTCTCTCTTTCATTCTATGTTGCATGCAATTAAGGGTAGAATTGCTAATGATATGAGAGTCATTGGTGTATTATGTGGGTGTTGAAACCCACTTATGTTGTCTTATGTGTGGTGTCTTCCCTGGCTGAGAATTTACTTAGTGTTGCTGTATTCTGTTGAGTATATGTTTTCCCTGGCCGGGAACTATATTATGTGATGTGCTTTTATTGCGGGATTGCTCTATTTATGGGGAGACTCTGTCCAAATTTTTATAAAAGTCCACAATGTAAAAAGTGGTGTATTGGGGATGGAAATGGGCGAAATCTATGAGTCTATTTGTGTGTAGAGATGATCTTAATGTTGAATATTAAAGAAATTTTTGTAATTGCCATTCAATGGTAAAGTATCATCTGAGTTTCCCGATTGATTTTATTGAAAGCATGTGCCACACATAATGATTAATACACTAATCAAGGGTTAAGGGCTTGGGGTCCTTACATTAGTGCTATCAGAGCAGTGGTTGCTCATTGGGGCTGTTAAGGGCCTAGGAAGTTATTGATAGCACATATTTATACATGATGGCATTAATGTTGTACGACATAACTAATTGTTTATGTGCTTTTATGATATGAAAAGTGGTATTGCTAACCATTGTGGTTGCAGGAATCGTGTGGAACACGATAGGATGGCATTAATAGTGATGTCTGGCACTCCGTGTGTTACGTGCCAAGGAATCTGATTTTGTAAGAGAATCAGTAAAGGGATATTTCCGAGGTAACATGTCTTGGTATACGTATTGACTTGCAAGTGGTTGCATATATGCATTGAATGTTTGATGCATAGCGTATATGGCTATTGTTGCTAACCATGATGGTTGCAGGTTACAGGAAATATGGAGTATAAAAAGGAATGATGATTATACATTCCAGGAGTCTTGTTTATCACAGTGAGAATTTTTATACTTACGTTTTACCGCTAAAAATGTGGAGCGGGAGGGGGGAGGCTCGCTTGCACATGGAGGCGGGGTATTCCATACTAAGCGAGGATGAGATACCGCTTGTATGAAGAAGCTTATGCTTATACCGCTACAAATGTGGAGCGGGAGGGGGGAGGCTCGCTTGCACATGGAGGCGGGGTATTCCATACTAAGCGAGGATGAGATACCGCTTGTATGAAGAAGCGAGTATGAGATGCCGCTTGTTGTGATGCTTCATCTCTTTGTGATGATTGGCGATGGTTTATACCGCCGGACACGGATGATAGCGGTGATGTATTCCGCTGTGTCGATTTATATTCATTTCTTTATGAGGACACGGATGATAGCGGTGATGTATTCCGCTGTGTCGATTTATATTCATTTCTTTATGAGGACACGGATGATAGCGGTGATGTATTCCGCTGTGTCGATTTATATTCATTTCTTTATGACGACACGGATGATAGCGGTGATGTATTCCGCTGTGTCGATTTATTCATTTCTTTATGAGGACATGGATGATAGCGGTGATGTATTCCGCTGTGTCGATTTATATTCATTTCTTTATGAGGACACGGATGATAGCGGTGATGTATTCCGCTGTGTCGATTTATATTCATTTCTTTATGAGGACACGGATGATAGCGGTGATGTATTCCGCTGTGTCGATTTATATTCATTTCTTTATGAGGACACGGATGATAGCGGTGATGTATTCCGCTGTGTCGATTTATATTCATTTCTTTATGAGGACACGGATGATAGCGACGATGTATTCCGCTGTGTCGATGATGATGATTCATTCCTCTATGATGATGGGCGATGATTCATACCGCCAAACACATGTATAGCGATGAGACATTCCGCTGTGTCGGTTGATGATGGTTCACGCCGTTGAGCATATGTATATGATGATTTACGATGACTCATTCTTCTATGAGGATTGGCGATGATTCGTGCCGCCGGATATGTTGATAGCGATGCCTCTTTCCGCTATTATGTGGACGATGATTCATGCTCAGGTGTATAGCGAGGTTTCATGCCACTTATTATATGACGAGGTATCATGCCGTCGATTCTATAGCGATGGATTGTGCCGCTATGTACTCAGCACATGATTTTGCCGCCTTCGAGCGATGGGTGCTGATTATGCACTATTATTGAGTTACGGAGACAGGTATGCCGCTATCTTGTTAGCGATGAGGTATGAGATGTTGCTATTCTATTAGCATTATTATAGCTGGCATGCGTTGATATGCATGTTTTATTATGACTATTTTACTAGCATGATGATGGATGACATACGTTGATGTACATGGACCGTCACGAGTTGACTGGGTTGTTTAGATGTCATTGTTGACATGTATCGTCACTAGTTGACGATGCCTTAGATGCCATGAGTGGGCATGTGTCGTCACGGGATGACGATGACGATGGTGTGGGGGATGTCTTATTAGACATGCATCATCGTTACGATGAACAATGCGTTGAGTATACGTATTCAGTTGTATGCCTTGGGTGCCAGTGCCGAGCACAAGGTGGTGTGTACGTCACCGATTGACGTGACTCTTATACCGAGCGGGTCGCTTGAGAAATGGATGGACGCGCTGTACATGTGATTGTACCGCAGCATATGTTTGAGGTGATCATATTATGAGTGGTGATACCCTTGAGGTATGCTCGTTGGAATGGCTTTTTGGCCATGTAATTTGACGACAGGAGTAATCATGGAGGAAATTACTCGCTTTCTGTCGATATGACATGTGGTAGACATGGTCACACCACCCTTGAGGGTGTAAAATGGGTCCTAAAGGATTAGGATCAGGTACGTTAAGTACATAGGGACACTGGAGTGTCCAGGGTGTATCGGCATTAGAGGATTGTTGGGTAAAGACCCACTACTCTATTGAGTTTTCTTCCCATAGTATGATATGACATGCGGAAACGTCCGTCTCGTTGGTAGGTTTGAGGTAAACCTAAAGAGGCAGAGACTAGTTTGTCTGCCGCGTGTGTGCAGTACCATGAGGGGCTTGCTAGAGCCGTTATACTGCCCGTTGGGACCAAGTTTTGCAATTCGTAAGGTGATACGATGTGGATTGTGGTGGACTCTAGTAGTCACCACGTCATTTGAGGTTGAGATTGGGCATGCCTCACTGAAACGTGTATACGTTTATATTAAATCTTGGTGAGACTTGTCTGGGACAGCTCATAATGTTGGAGTACCAACGAGAGAGTCATCAAGTCGTCGTTGACTCGATCTGGGGAACCCGTGTATTTGGGATGCAATGGGTGTTATTTTATCCAGTTGTTCCAAATGGGGGTTCGAGACTTGTGGATCTCGAGTTCGATGGCACTTCCCTTGTGGGGAAGGAGGTAGTATTATACCTATTTGGGAATCTTTGAAAGATTCGGTAAGTTGGTGCATGTGGTGTTGATTTTGGGAATCACGCTGTGTTGTTGATCGTCGATTATCATTCTCCACTGGATGGGAATGACTCAGAATTGACGGTTGTGTTTGAGACTTAGGGGTATGTTGTAGATACCTGAGCCAAGTGCATTGAGTATGCATGTAGTGTCTGTGCTTAGGCAGGTATACCGGTGAGTATACGGATGCCAGTTATCGATTTCTTTTTGTCAAGCATAGAGTTATGCTGTGTTTGGGTGGTTAAATCTCTGATGAAAGATATAGAACACCTTGAAATTGGGAATCTCCATAGCACGATAAATTATGAGGAATAATCGTGAAGTTAGTTGACTCCCTTTGAAGAAGGATTATCTCGTGTGGGTTGAGGTATTTCCTTGTTGGTGTTTTCCTCCGAGTTATTCGATAGCCTTCCCAAGTTTGGATTGTTAAATCCTAAGGTTATCAAGGGATGGAAGGAATTCGGATTTGTTGGGTGTCTATGTTGACACAAGCGATGAGGATGCAAATGGTTTATTGCATGTCCTTTCAGAAGTTACAACTCTGTGGAGTCTCGATTGTTTATTTATGATCGGGATGTGATTCTTGGAACATCCAGAGGTGGACATCTTATGAGATGTCTTTTGTGTGGATCGGTGGCCGTGAGTTGCCCGATCCGAGTTGCAATGATGCGACTGCTCCTTTGATGGAGGAAGTTTGAAAAGTGGAAACCAGGTTTGATATGTGTACACCGTGGTATACTAGTGTTTCCCTCGTAACGATGTATGTTAGACATCGTGAGTCATGGTAGAGACGTCATTGAATGATATCTACGATGGAATCGGGAGCGATTCAAATCTTTGCAGTTTCAGTTGACTAACTGCTTTTGGATGGTTAGCGTTATGTTGTGCCGACGCTCTTTCGTTTTTGATGGATTTGGAAGTCTATTCCACTCCAGAGTTTGACACGAGGTCAACGTTCTCACGGTTGAGGTGTCATTCATGATGCGTTCTTACTAGTTGTATTAGAACTAAGGAGACTGTCCGATCTACAGTCGTAAGTATTGGTTGTTTTGTAGTCATGAGAGACTGACTTTTGGGATGACCCGCATCGAGGTACGTTTCTGCCTCTTGGGTGATATGTTGGTTTTGGTATGTCGCTCTGTTTCAGAGTTTGATGTGAGATAAGTATCCTCGCGTTTATTAAGACGATTCTGATATGGTCAAGAATCGAGGTTATGGCTTCATGTTGTTGTGTAGCATGGGTGTTACGTATTACACCGGTGCTAATTTCGAGGACGAAATTCTTTTAGTAGGGGATATTGTGATGACCAGGGATTATAGATGGTAATCCCAGAGTATTAATGACCCCTAAAGTTGTTTTTATGTGGCGATTTGGAGTTTAATCACGGTGCTGGGCCTTCTGGGCTCGTTTATTTGGGTAGTTGGGATCGTTGGATCCCAAGGTTGAGATTGTATTCTCATTTCGGTGAAAAACCTATGAGTTGGGTTTTTAGTGTGACTCGGGATCTGGAGTGCTTTGTGTGGGCATCGGTGTTTTTGGAGTTAGAGAGAGAATTTTTGAAAACAGATGATTTTTAATGAATCATGATGTATTTGTGGGGCTATTGATATTTCGGGGTATTTTTGCTATATATACCAGTTGAACCCGAGATTTTAATTTTAGAAATCATTTTTCTCCTCCAGCCCGTCTCTCTCTCTCCCCGTCGGCTTTCTCGCCTTCCCCAACCCCCACCCTTAAAAACCGCGCGCCCGCCGCCGTCCGGCCACCATCCGGCGCGTCCGGACCGCCATTGGCTTCGTCTCTCCGAGGCGCAGCTTCCCACCGGTAATTCGAAGTTTCGTCGCGAATCGCGTTCGGATTTACCAGAAATGCGTTGAGGACCGATTTCTAGGGTTCGTCGATTTTCGACCGATTTCCTTCCGATCTTCGTATGGGTAACCTTCCTTACCCGTTTTTCATGCTTCTCATGTAATTCCCTGCTATTTTTGGGTGGATTTGGTTCGAATTTACCGCTGTGTGCGTGAGGTGGTGTTCAAATTTTGGGGGTTTTGGCAGGGGGTGATGATTCTTGTTATTGATCGATTATTACATGTTTTAGATGTATTATGGTGCTTGGTTGGGTTCGAATTTGAGATGTTAGGGTTCGAAATTTTAGAGGTGGTCCTTGAGCAATTTTTCGTTGATGTCTCATTCGATTTCCCCTCCCTGCATATGCCCTACCCCGGGGTCTTTTAAATGGTTATTGTCGTGTGTTGGCAATATTTTTGTATAAGGGTTATGGGTGTGCTTGAGCATGGGTTGCATGTTCGTAAATAATTGTGAATTATTTATCGTGTTAACACCTCATTCCTCGGGGCATGGAACTCGAGCAAGGTTTGGCTCGGACTTCGGAGATTTAAGGTACATGCGACGTACGAGCATTACTTTATATGAGAGCATTGTGAAATGCAAAATGTTTTTGATTGCATTAGATGGTTGTGCGTACGGTTATATATATGTGTGTTGATATAGCTATGGGACGACCTAATCTTGATATCGCCGCCGCAAGCGTTCGTGATATTAGAGTTGTATAACCTCATAAGGTATATGGGGTACTGGATGTATATGACCATTGCAGGGCATTGAGATGCCTAAGAATGATCGCGGAATCATGTATTCATTATAAGACATGCGAGATGTCTAAGTATAATGGAGAATTGGTAAAATAAATGCTAGGCATTTGAACTATCTGTGATTGATAGCGAGGTTGAGAAATCAGTATTTGTTATTGAGATATCCATATTTGCCTGTATAATGAATTTGGAATCACTATATATTGATAATTGAAAATTAGGCATGCGATGAGTTAAATCAATGTGTTGATTTACTGATTTTTGAGATTTGATGAGTTTGATGATTGTGAGAACAGGGACAGTACACGGAATCCCGGATGAGGACATTGCCATCCAGGGAGTATCATTTAAAATTCATTAGTATTTACTCTTGTTGTAAATTATGAATTCATTATTGTGATTATGGGATTTTGTGTATTGGTATGCTCACCCCGTTGGGGGCTGTCTCTGTTGGGGCAGGTGAACAGGTACATCGATGGCCATGGAGCTGAACTCGAGCTGTTGATTGGATGTACTCCCAGGATCGTGGTACCAGGCCTTGATGGAGCACGGTATCGTATAGAGTACTTATATACACCCGAGGGTTATATACACATTTATGATGCTGGCATGTGAGCACGGTTATACTTGTATATGGGTTGTATATAAAGGCATGAGCCTTTCTCTCTTTCATTCTATGTTGCATGCAATTAAGGGTAGAATTGCTAATGATATGAGAGTCATTGGTGTATTATGTGGGTGTTGAAACCCACTTATTGTGAGACCCCGTTATCTCAAACATACTAATAGGTGCGATTAAGATAACTAAACATTCATATGAATAAATCAGAGTAATAAGTCGTGTCGATTAACCTGAGCTTAAGAGATTACAGTACCAAAAGTTAAAAGGGAATTTCACAAATTCCTACAAAAGGTACTACACTATAGTCTTACTCTACCACATGTAGAAGCTATACAAAAATTTTCTAACACGCTAATCCTGTAGCACTCCTTACAGCTCAGCATTTCAACCCGACCCTGGTTCTCATCATCAAAAGCACCTACAAAGACAAATAACATAATTCATATACCACATAATATGAATGTAAGACGTAAATGCATAATCATAAAATACAAAGCACTTCCTGTATTTCCATCGCATTTACAATGCCCATTGGTTGTCCCTGTACCACAATTCATAATCAAAACACTATATGAATATATGGCTTCACCAATAAATGTCATGACATATCATCTCTTTTTCTTGAGTCAGTCATCATCAGTTATTTTAATGCTTCTTCACTTTACAATCTCAAAACAAGCGGTATCTCATCCTCGCTTCTTCATACTAACGGTATCTCATCCTCGCTTAGTATGGTATACCCCGCCTCCATGTGCAAGCAAGCCTCCCCCCTCCCGCTCCACATTTTTAGCGGTCAAGCGTAAGCATTAAAACCTTCACTGTGATCACCCCTGACTCGTGGAATACACATCTTTATTCCATATTACAATATGCAACAACAATGCATAATATGCAACAACAATGCATAATAACATGTATCATACTCTCAATGCATCACATTGCATTCATCATGTGTCAAACAGACAAACATAAAGTACATGTTACCGTTGGGATGCCCGTACGTCGCTTACGTACCTTTCCAAAATGTAGTGTGTTGCGGGACTCTATCCCCTGCGCTGTGTAGCTATCTGTGAAGGCTCTACACCAGTGTACAACACAATATTAGATGCCAATTTATAGTCCAAAATCCAAAATTCAACAAAATATCATTTTTTTCATAATTCTGCCTCTGGCGATCGATCGCTACCTCGATGCGATCGATCGCCAGACTTCACTGGCCCATGGCGATCGATTGCGCCATTCATGGCGATCGATCGCGTGTCTTCGATGTTGGCTACTGGCCTTCGGCGATCGATCGCCCCATTTGTGGCGATCGATCGCCACATGCTCTGTGCGCGATATTTTCCAGATTTCTGAACACTCATATTCATACCATTCAAACTAGCACATAAGCTATACCACATGCCCAAACCAACATGCTAGTAGCTACAAGGTATTACCGTGAGTGTAATCAAATCAGAGTTATACCCAACCATAAACCCACATGCATGAAAATCACCCAACAATAGCAGTACCCATCCAAGATCTTCTGAAAACAGGGTACATATTTCATTGCCAGATTTCTCGAGCACCTCTTTTCATGCTATTAAAACTACAACATATAACATAAAACATGCTCTAACAAAACCTCCATGAGTTTTACAAAACTACCATGCATGTACTCAAATCAAAGGTTTACCAAAAACCCTAGCTAACATGCATGATAATTCTTCTACAACTTCACTCTCATCCCATATTTTCCAGAAAAAACAGGGCACAAACTTTACCCAGATTTTTGAACACTATAATTTACATGCTTAAATCCTTCACATAAAACATGTAACATGCTCAAGGAAAATACTGGAAGCTTCACAACAACACTATATAAGCATTTAAATCGAAGGTTTTAAGAAACCAAATCTAACATGCCATTTTTACACCAACAAAAAGCATGAACTTAAACAACTTAAATTCAAAACCAGAACATGGTTTCTCACCCCTTTTTGCTCCGATTTTTGGAAGGTTTCAAAGCAACAAAAATGGTTGAACTCCTTCCTATCTTGCTCAGCAAGTGTTGGACGATTTTTGGGAGGGAAATGGAGTGATTTCAGACATGGTAAGGTGGAGTGGGAGATGGGACAAGGGGTATGGGTGAGCAGCTGGCAGCAGGGTATGGGTCAAGGGGGGTGGTTGGGTGGTGGGTTATGTGATGTGCTATGTTTTGGTCCCGGTACTTAGCACGTTGTATTAAAATATCCTCACATGATATTTATAGTATTTTCTCAATAAAATACTTCAACTCCCATTTAAACATGCTTCACCAAAGCAAATAACACACACCCCAAATAATCATGCCACAACCCCAAAGTCCCAACATATAACACATGCACCCTGACATGCATTTCCCAATATTATTAATTCAACACAAAGAATTAATACCATAATTTTCACAACAATGATTAATGTTTAAATAACACCTAATCATTTCGGGGATATCACAATACTCCCCTACTTATAAGATTTCGTCCTCGAAATCCGCATGCTTACCAACATGAATTAAAACAATACATAAACGCATACCAGAAAACAGCTCTGGGTAGTGCTGCACCATGTGTCGCTCTGTCTCCCACGTGGCCTCCTCGACAACCCTACGATCCCACTGTACTTTGACCATAGGAATAACTTTGTTTCTCAGTCTGCGATCTACCCTATCCAAAATCCTGATAGGTCGCTCCACATAGGAAACATCGGACTCAATCTGAACCTCAGAATGCTGCAACACATGTGAAGGATTTGGCTCGTACTTCCGCAACATAGACACATGAAATACATCGTGAATGCCAGACAGAGAGGGCGGTAGAGCTAAACGGTACGTCAGAGTACCCACACGCTGTAAGATCTCATACGGCCCTACATATCTCGGGGACAACTTCCCCCGCATACCAAACCGTACTACTCCTCTGAAAGGCGAGATCTTCAGAAAGACTCTGTCGCCCAACTGAAACTCCAACGGTCTTCGCCGCTGATTGGCATACGCTGCCTGTCTGTCCTGAGCTGCCTTCATCTTTTGTCTTATCACCTTTACCTTTTCTTCCATTTCCCGGATCAAATCTGGTCCTCCGACTGATTTGCAATCCACGTCGTCCCAACACAAAGGTGACCTACAACGTCTACCATAGAGGGCCTCAAAAGGAGCCATCTGTATGCTTGCCTGGTAGCTGTTGTTATAAGAAAATTCCACCAAGGCTACTGAGTCCTGCCAAGAAGTGTCGAACTCCAGCACACAAGCCCTCAACAAATATTCGAGCGTCTGTATCGTACGCTCGGTCTGTCCGTCCGTCTGGGGATGATAGGCTGTGCTCAACCTCAACTCTGTACCAAGAGCAGACTGAAGACCCCCCCAAAAGTGAGATGTAAACCGCGGATCTCGATCAGACACAATCGAAACAGGGATCCCATGCAGTCTCACCACATCTCTTACCTATAACTGTGACATCCTCAAGTACGTGAAGGTCATACAGTAGGGAATGAAATTAGCACTCTTAGTCAATCTGTCGACGACTACCCATATAGCATCAAAACCCGAAACAGTCCTCGGTAAGTGGGTCACGAAGTCCATGGATATGTGCTCCCACTTCCACTGTGGTATCTCCAAGCTCCTTAGTTCACCTCCAGGCCTCTGCCTCTCAGCCTTCACCTGCTGACAGATCAAACATCTCTTAACGAATGAGGTGACATCTTGTTTCATACGCCTCCACCAGAACTGGCTGCGTAGATCCTTATACATCTTCTTCCCGCCCAGGTGGACACTCATCCTGCTGCAATGAGCTCGCTGTAATATACCCCGTCGCAACTCGGGTGTATCTGGAACCACCCATCTGTCGCCAAGTCTCAGAGAACCGTCCTCAGCCACTCTGAATCTCGATGGCTGACCTGAATGAACCACTAACATCCATCTCTGAACCTCTGCGTCGGTCCCCTGAGCCTTCCTGATGTGATCATAAATAACAGGCTCAGCTAGCAAGGTCAAAACCTGTACTGGTGAAGTAGATACATCATAATCAAACCCCAACTGACAGTAGGAGCCCAACATAGCTGATAAGCACATGGCATCCTCTGCTGTGCTCCTCACCTTCCGACTCAAAGCGTCAGCTGTCAAATTTGCTTTCCCCGGGTGGTATTCGATTTCACAATCGTCCTTCAGCAAATCCATCCATCTCCTCTGCCTCATGTTCAGCTCAGCCTGTGTAAACAAGAACTTCAGGCTCTTGTGATCAGTGAAAATGGTAAATGAGGTACCATATAAGTAGTGTCGCCATATCTTCAAGGCGAACACTATAGCTACTAGCTCCAGATCGTGGACTGGATACCTCGCCTCGTGTGGCTTCAATTATCTCGAAGCGTAATCCACAACATGCTTATCCTGCATCAGCACACATCCTAAACCCTGAAGCGATGCGTCGGTATAGAGAACGAACCCTTTGTTCTCCCTGGGAATCACCAAAACTGGCGCTGAAGTCAATCTGTGCTTCAACTCCTGGAAGCTCTGCTCACAAGTTTCCGACCAAAGGAATGGAACTCCCTTCTGAGTCAGCTGTGTAAGTGGCTTGGCGATCTTTGAGAAACCCTCGACGAAACGTCGGTAATAGCCAGCCAGACCAAGAAAACTTCGAATTTCACTGACTGAAGTAGGGGCAGACCAATCCATAACTGCCTCTATCTTCCTCGGGTCTACTGATATCCCCTCTCGTGAAATGATATGGCCCAAGAATGCTACACTGCTCAGCCAGAACTCACACTTACTGAGTTTGGCGTACAACTGATGATCTCTGAGGATCTGGAGCACTATCCTCAGATGATCGGCATGATCCTCCTCACTCCTTGAATAGACAAGGATGTCATCAATGAATACGATCACAAACTGATCGAGGTACTCCTGAAATACTATGTTCATCAGGCTCATAAAAACTGCAGGTGCATTTGTCACTCCGAATGGCATCACTAAGAACTTGTAGTGCCCATACCGAGTTCTAAAAGCCGTCTTTTGGACATCGCCAGCTCTAACCCGCACCTGATGATAGCCTGGCCTCAAGTCTATCTTTGAGTACACCTCTGTACCCTGCAGCTGGTCGAACAGATCATCAATCCTCGGAAGTGGATACCTGTTCTTCACTGTGGCCTTGTTCAGTTGCCTGTAGTCAATGCACAGACGCATTGAACCATCCTTCTTTTTCACGAACAAGACTGGTGCACCCCAAGACGATACACTAGGACGAATGTATCCCTTGTCAAGGAGCTCCTGTAACTGTACCTTCAGCTCTCTCAGCTCTGCCGGTGCCATCCTGTACGGGGCACGAGAAATAGCAGAAGTCCCTGACAGCAGCTCAATGGCGAACTCAACATCCCTGACAGGCGGAAACCCTGGAATCTCATCTGGGAACACATCAATGAACTCCGCCACAACTGGAATGTCCTCGGCTCTCACTCCCTTTTCTTTTGATGCATTCACGGCATAAATAAGGTACCAAGTGTGGCCGCGTTCCAATAACTGCGACATCTTAACCGCTGAGATCACTGGAATCTTTGGACGAGAACCGTCCCCATAAAAAGTCCACTGGAACCCCTGATCAGACAGGAAACGTACCATCCTCTGTCGACAATCTACGACAGCTCGGTATCTGCTCAACACATCAATGCCGATAATGCAGTCAAAATCTGTCATCTCTAACTGAATCAGATCTGCCCTCAGATCATTGCCCTCAAAATAAATGAGGCAATCAGATAACAGTCGGTCCGCAAGCACATGCTTTCCCGTGGGTGTCGAGACCATGAGAGGCGTGGGTAACAGAGACGAGCACAAGTGGTGTCTCTCCACAAAAGCAACAGATACAAAAGAATGAGAAGCACCTGTATCTACCAAAATAAATGCAGGGTACGTAAATAAATGACACGTACCAGCAATGACCTCCTCCGGGGCTGCCTCAGCCTGCTCCCTAGCCAATGCATACACCTGACCTTGCGGCGGTCCCGCCGCCTGACCTCCCTGCGGTCGAGGTGCGAACTGCTGTCTCTGTGGTGCCCTCCCAGCATCAAACCTTGGCCTATTCGGCCCAGAGTCTGCCTGACTTGCCCGATTGGGGCAATTCCAAGCTAAGTGGCCCACCTTGCCACAAACATAACAGCCTCGGCAGTCACGTGACAAGTGAAACCCTCCACAGCGGTCACACCTGTCCCTTCCTGCCTTACTCCCCTGTGTAGGTCCCCGATTGCTTTGCTTCTAACCCTGAAACTTCTTCCCACCAAATCTGGAAGATGATGAGGCTCCACGAGCCTTGAACTGATCCCCTCGTGGCCTCAAACTATCAGCAATAGGCCTTTGTGGTGTTACGAAAGGGTGTACAACGTCCTTGTACGCTCCCACTGCAATCTCTGCCAACTCTGCCCGTGTCAGGGCGTCATCAAAAGAACTGGGGTTGTTGGAGACAACCCGATCAAATAGTTCTGGCCTCAGTCCCTTCAGGAAATGCCTCATCTTTGCATGGCTGCTCACAGCGATATGAGGGACATACCTCAACAGTGAGGAATACTGCAAAGCAAAATCTGAAACTGACATACTGCCCTGCTTCAAATTAGTTAACTCATCCTCCTTTACTTGTCTGGCAGCTGCAGAAAAATACCGGTTAAGAAACCGGGTCCTGAATACAGTCAAGTCTACTACCATACCCTGAGCCCTCAGCTCCATCACAGTGGTCTTCCACCACATAGAAGGCTTTTTCGCCATTTGAAATTCTGCTAGTCGTAACCATGTGGTCCGTGCACAAGGCGCAGTCACAAGTATCTGTTCTATCCATTCCAGCCACTCTTCGGCCCCTTCTCCAGACTCGGTCCCCTCAAACATGGGTGGACGGAAGTTCAGAAACTGTGTCAAACTGAGCTCCCCTGGTAATAACGTCTGTGCACTGGGCTCCACGCCCACAGCAGGTGGCGGTAACGGATTTGTCTGAGCAACACTAGCATTCATACTGCCCATATCCCCTACCTCTTCATTGAGGTTCTCCGGGTTAATAGCCGCCATGCTGCAACACAAGAGTTAACAACAATACCAAAAGCAGTTCATAGTATAAGCCGTTAGATAACAAG
The DNA here is from genome assembly GCA_907163345.1 of Haberlea rhodopensis. NCBI lineage: Eukaryota > Viridiplantae > Streptophyta > Magnoliopsida > Lamiales > Gesneriaceae > Haberlea > Haberlea rhodopensis. The sequence continues at coordinate 3,126,683 of CAJQUN010000033.1, read as the reverse complement.
AGTATCATATTCAAAGCATGTTAGTATAACACTTATACAAATATGCATCACATGCATAACATGCCCAACAATGAATACCTAACCAACTTGTCTCTAAAGGCTACCCTTCACTCTTCCCTGGTTATCTAACCACTGCTCTGATACCACTAAATGTGAGACCCCGTTATCTCAAACATACTAATAGGTGCGATTAAGAGAACTAAACATTCATATGAATAAATCAGAGTAATAAGTCGTGTCGATTAACCTGAGCTTAAGAGATTACAGTACCAAAAGTTAAAAGGGAATTTCACAAATTCCTACAAAAGGTACTACACTATAGTCTTACTCTACCACATGTAGAAGCTATACAAAAATTTTCTAACAGGCTAATCCTGTAGCACTCCTTACAGCTCAGCATTTCAACCCCGACCCTGGTTCTCATCATCAAAAGCACCTACAAAGACAACCCCCAACACATGAGCATAACATAATTCATATACCACATAATATGAATGTAAGACGTAAATGCATAATCATAAAATACAAAGCACTTCCTGTATTTCCATCGCATTTACAACGCCCATTGGTTGTCCCTGTACCACAATTCATAATCAAAACACCAGATGAATATATGGCTTCACCAATAAATGTCATGACATATCATCTCTTTTTCTTGAGTCAGTCATCATCAGTTATTTTAATGCTTCTTCGCTTTACAATCTCAAAACAAGCGGTATCTCATCCTCGCTTCTTCATACTACCGGTATCTCATCCTCGCTTAGTATGGTATACCCTGCCTCCATGTGCAAGCGAGCCTCCCCCCTCCCGCTCCACATTTTTAGCGGTCAAGCGTAAGCATTAAAACCTTCACTATGATCACCCCTGACTCATGGAATACACCTCTTTATTCCATATTACAATATGCAACAACAATGCATAATATGCAACAACAATGCATAATAACATGTATCATACTCTCAATGCATCACATTGCATTCATCATGTGTCAAACAGACAAACATAAAGTACATGTTACCGTTGGGATGCCCGTACGTCGCTTACGTACCTTTCCAAAATGTAGTGTGTTGCGGGACTCTATCCCCTGCGCTGTGTAGCTATCTGTGAAGGCTCTACACCAGTGTACAACACAATATTAGATGCCAATTTATAGTCCAAAATCAAAAATTCAACAAAATATCATTTTTTTCATAATTCTGCCTCTGGCGATCGATCGCTACCTCGAGGCGATCGATCGCCAGACTTCACTGGCCCATGGCGATCGATCGCGTGTCTTTGATTTTGGCTACTGGCCTTCGGCGATCGATCGCCCCATTTGTGGCGATCGATCGCCACATGCTCTGTGCGCGATATTTTCCAGATTTCTGAACACTCATATTCATACCATTCAAACTAGCACATAAGCTATACCACATGCCCAAACCAACATGCTAGTAGCTACAAGGTATTACCGTGAGTGTAATCAAATCAGAGTTATACCCAACCATAAACCCACATGCATGAAAATCACCCAACAATAGCAGTACCCATCCAAGATCTTCTGAAAACAGGGTACATATTTCATTGCCAGATTTCTCGAGCACCTCTTTTCATGCTATTAAAACTACAACATATAACATAAAACATGCTCGAACAAAACCTCCAAGAGTTTTACAATACTACCATGCATGTATTCAAATCAAAGGTTTACCAAAAACCCTAGCTAACATGCATGATAATTCTTCTACAACTTCACTCCCATCCCATATTTTCCAGAAAAAACAGGGCACACACTTTACCCATATTTTCGAACACTATAATTTACATGCTTAAATCCTTCACATAAAATATGTAACATGCTCAAGGAAAAATACTGGAAGCTTCACAACAACACTATATAAGCATTTAAATCGAAGGTTTTAAGAAACCAAATATAACATGCCATTTTTACACCAACAAAAAGCATGAACTTAAACAACTTAAATTCAAAACCAGAACATGGTTTCTCACCCCTTTTTGCTCCGATTTTTGGAAGGTTTCAAAGCAACAAAAATGGTTGAACTCCTTCCTATCTTGCTCAGCAAGTGTTGGACGATTTTTGGGAGGGAAATGGAGTGATTTCAGACATGGTAAGGTGGAGTGGGAGATGGGACAAGGGGTATGGGTGAGCAGCTGGCAGCAGGGTATGGGTCAAGGGGGGTGGTTGGGTGGTGGGTTATGTGATGTGTTATGTTTTGGTCCCGGTACTTAGCACGTTGTATTAAAATATCCTCACATGATATTTATAGTATTTTCTCAATAAAATACTCCAACTCCCATTTAAACATGCTTCACCAAAGCAAATAACACACACCCCAAATAATCATGCCATAACCCCAAAGTCCCAATATATAACACATGCACCCTCACATGCATTTCCCAATATTATTAATTCAACACAAAGAATTAATACCATAATTTTCACAACAATGATTAATGTTTAAATAACACCTAATCATTTCGGGGATATCACACTTATGTTGTCTTATGTGTGGTGTCTTCCCTGGCTGGGAATTTACTTAGTGTTGCTGTATTCTGTTGAGTATGTGTTTTCCCTGGCCGGGAACTATATTATGTGATGTGATTTTATTTCGGGATGGCTCTATTTATGGGGAGACTCTGCCCAAATTTTTATAAAAGTCCACAATGTAAAAAGTGGTGTATTGGGGATGGAAATGGGCGAAATCTATGAGTCTATTTGTGGGTAGAGATGATCTTAATGTTGAATATTAAAGAAATTTTTGTAATTGCCATTCAATGGTAAAGTATCATCTGTGTTTCCCGATTGATTTTATTGAAAGCATGTGCCACACATAATGATTAATACACTAATCAAGGGTTAAGGGCTTGGGGTCCTTACACTTACTCTACTTCTTGTTGAAGCTATACAAAAGAATTCTCTAATATGCTAATCTTGTAGCACTCCTTACAGCTCAGCATTTCAACCCCGACCCTGGTTCTCATCATCAAAAGCACCTACAAAGACAACCCCCAGCACATGAGCATTTCATAATTCATATTCAACATAATGTGAATGTAAGACGTAAATGCATAATCATAAATACAAAACACTTCCTGTATTTCCATTGCATTTACAACGCCTATTGGTTGTCCCTGTACCATAATTCATAATCAAAACACTATATGAACATATGGCTTCATAAATAAATGTCATGACATATCATCTCTTTTTCTTGAGTCAGTCATCATCAGTTATTTTAATGCTTCATCGCTTCATAATCTCAAAACACAAGCGGTATCTCATCCTCGCTTCTTCGTACAAGCGGTATCTCATCCTCGCTTAGTACGGTATACCCCGCCTCCATGTGCAAGCGAGCCTCCCCCTCCCGCTCCACATTTTTAGCGGTCAAGCGTAAGCATTAAAATCTTCACTGTGATCACCCCTGACTCGTGGAATACACCTCTTTTATTCCACATCACAATATGCAATCACAATGCATAATAACATGTATCATACTCTTAATGCATCACATTGCATTCATCATGTGTCAAATAGACAAACATAAAGTACATGTTACCGTTGGGATGCCCGTACGTCGCTTACGTACCTTTCCAAAATGTAGTGTCTTGCGGGACTCTATCCCCTGCGCTGTGTAGCTGTCTGTGAAGGCTCTACACCAGTGTACAACACAATATTAGATGCCTCATTACAATCCAATATCAAAAAAATTTAACAAAAATATAACAATTTATGTTTTTCAACATTCTGGGTCTCTCGATCGATCGGCCCCTCTTTTCGATCGATCGAGAAGACGCCTTCTTTCAAAGCCAAGGTTCTGCCTCGCTCGATCGATCGAGAAGAAATTTCGATCGATCGAGATGCTCTGTTCGAGAAACACCATTCCAGAATTCTCGAACACCTATTTTCATACCCTTACATCTAGCATATAAAATACACCACATGCTTAAACAATTATGCTAGCAGCTACAATACACTACCATGAGTGTATTCATATCAAATTTATACCCTAAACTCCAACCCACATGCGTTACAATTACCCATTTCCATCAGTACTCGACCAACCCTTCTGAAAAACAGGGCATAATTACTCAGCCCAGAATTCTCGAACATGCATCTTTATAGCAATGAAACTACCACATAACCCGTAGTTCATGCTCAAACAAATATTCTGGTAATTTCACCAAACTACCATGTATGTATTCACGTCAAAGGTTTACTCAAAACCTAAGCTAGCATGCTTCAAATCTTCATAATAAAACTCCTACTCAACATACAAACAGGGCACTTCCCTTGCCCAGATTTTCGAGGAGCTCTTTTCACAAACGAAAATCTAACACATAAAGCATGTAAGTTACTTAACAAAACATGCTAGGGGATTCATAAACATTACTTTCAAGTACTCATAACAAGGTTTCATCGAACCTAACACTAGCATGCCAAAACTGCTATGCAAAACATACATGCATAAAAACGAAAAAGCTGGTGAACCAGCGTGATTCCTCACCACTTTTGCTCTTCGATTTTCGTCAAGAAAAGGTAAGTAAAATCCAATCACTTTCTTCCTAATAGCAGCTCAAATTTCAGACGAAAGGAAGGAAAGAAGAAGAAGGTTTTTTGGAAGAGATAAAGTGAAATATCTGAGTGCAAAGTAGCCTACTTGGCCAACACCTTTCCCGAAAAACAGGGGAGGGGCGTGGGTTGCATGCAAGTGGGGTAGGGTGGTTGCATGTAGGGTGGTTTTGTGGTGTTTAATTGTGTCCCGGTATTTCATACGATGTATAAAAATATCTCCCCTTGATATTTTATAATTCTACTACATCAATACAACAATTAAAAACACCTAACATGCTCCCTAAACCACATCATCAAAATAAATATAACGCCCCCACATAAAACACGCCTTTAACACATAGGCTCACAATTAATAACCTTTAATTGCATGATTACACACATAATCATTTCGGGGATATCACAATACTCCCCTACTTATAAGATTTCGTCCCCGAAATCAAACATGCTTACCAACATGAGGTAAAACAATACATAAACGCATACCAGAAAACAGCTCTGGTTAGTGCTGCACCATGTGTCGCTCTGTCTCCCACGTGGCCTCCTCGACACCCCTACGATCCCACTGAACCTTGATCATAGGAATAACCCTGTTCCGAAGTCTGCGCTCTGCCCTATCCAGAATCCTGATAGGTCGCTCTACATAGGAAACATCGGACTCTAACTGCACCTCTGAAGGCTGCAACACATGTGAAGGATCCGGCTCATACTTCCTCAGCATAGACACATGGAATACGTCGTGTATACCAGACAGAGAGAGCGGTAAAGACAAACGGTACGCCAGAGTACCAACACGCTGTAAGATCTCATACGGCCCCACATATCTCGGGGACAACTTCCCCCGCATACCAAACCGTACTACACCTCTGAAAGGTGAGATCTTCAGAAAGACTCTGTCGCCCAACTGAAACTCCAACGGTCTTCGCCGCTGATTGGCATACGCTGCCTGTCTGTCCTGAGCTGCCTTCATCTTTCTCCTGATAACCTTTACCTTTCCTTCCATATCCTGGACCAACTCTGGTCCTCCGACCGACTTACGGTCCACATCATCCCAACACAAAGGCGACCTGCAACGCCTGCCATATAGGGCTTCAAATGGAGCCATCTGTATGCTAGCCTGGTAACTGTTATTATACGAAAATTCCACCAAGGCTACTGAGTCCTGCCAAGAAGTGTCGAACTCCAGCACACAAGCCCTCAATATATCTTCGAGCGTCTGTATCGTACGCTCGGTCTGTCCGTCCGTCTGGGGATGATATGATGTGCTCAACCTTAACTCTGTGCCTAGAGCTGACTGAAGACCCTCCCAGAAGTGAGATGTAAACCGCGGATCTCGATCAGACACAATCTAAACCGGGATCCCGTGCAGTCTCACCACATCTCTGATATATAACTGAGCCATCCTTAGGTACATGAAGGTCATACAGTAGGGAATGAAATGAGCACTCTTAGTCAATCTGTCGACGACTACCCATATAGCATCAAAACCTGAAACAGTCCTTGGTAAGTGGGTCACGAAATCCATAGACACGTGCTGCCACTTCCACTCGGGTATCTCCAAACTCCTTAGCTCACCACCAGGCCTCTGCCTCTTAGCCTTCACCTGCTGACAAATCAAACAGCGCTTGACGAATGAGGTGACATCTTGTTTCATACGCCTCCACCAAAACTGGCTGCGTAGATCCTTATACATCTTCTTCCCGCCCGGGTGGATACTCATCCTGCTGCAATGAGCTCGCTGTAATATACCCTGTCGCAACTCGGGTGCATCTGGAACCACCCATCTGTCACCAAGTCTCAGAGAACCGTCCTCAGCCAATCTGAATCTCGATGGCTGACCTAAATGAACCACTGACATCCATCTCTGAACCTCTGCGTCGGTCCCCTGAGCCTTCCTGATGTGATCATAAATAACAGGCTCAGCTAACAAGGTCAAAACCTGTACCGGTGAAGCAGACACATCATAATCAAATCCCAAATGGCAGTAGGAGCCCAACATAGCTGATAGACACATGGCATCCTCTGCTGTGCTCCTCACCTTCCGACTCAAAGCGTCAGCTGTCAAGTTTGCTTTCCCCGGGTGGTATTCGATTTCACAATCATAATCCTTCAGCAGATCCATCCATCTCCTCTGCCTCATATTCAGCTCAGCCTGTGTAAACAAGAACTTCAGGCTCTTTTGATCAGTGAAGATGGTAAAAGAGGTACCATATAAGTAGTGTCGCCATATCTTCAAGGCAAACACTATAGCCGCTAACTCCAAATCGTGGACTGGATACTTCGTCTCATGTGGCTTCAACTGTCTAGAAGCATAAGCCACTACATGTCTGTCCTGCATCAGTACGCATCCTAGGCCCTGTAGCGATGCGTCAGTATAAAGAACAAATCCTTTGTTCTCCCTGGGAATCACTAGAACCGGTGCAGTAGTCAGTCTGTGCTTTAATTCCCGAAAACTCTGCTCGCAAGCCACTGACCAACAAAATGGGACTCCCTTCTGAGTCAGCTGTGTAAGTGGCTTGGCGATCTTTGAGAAACCCTCAACGAAACGTCGATAATAGCCGGCCAGGCCAAGAAAACTTCGAATCTCACTGACTGAAGTAGGGGCAGACCAATCCATAACTGCCTCTATCTTCCTCGGGTCTACTGATATCCCCTCTCGTGATATGATATGGCCCAAGAATGCCACACTGCTCAGCCAGAACTCACACTTGCTGAGTTTTGCGTACAACTGATGATCTCTGAGGATCTGGAGTACTATCCTCAGATGATCGGCATGATTCTCCTCACTCCTTGAGTAGACAAGGATGTCATCAATGAATACGATCACAAACTGATCGAGGTACTCCTGAAATACTCGTTTCATCAAGCTCATAAAAACTACAGGTGCATTTGTCACACCGAAAGGCATCACCAAGAACTCATAGTGTCCATACCGAGTTCTAAAAGCCGTCTTTTGGACATCGCCAGCTCTAACCCGCACCTGGTGATAGCCTGACCTCAAGTCTATCTTTGAGTACACCTCTGTACCCTGAAGCTGATCAAAAAGGTCATCAATCCTCGGAAGTGGGTACATGTTCTTCACTGTGGCCTTGTTCAGTTGCCTGTAGTCAATGCACAGACGCATTGAACCATCCTTCTTTTTCACGAACAAGACTGGTGCACCCCAAGGCGATACACTAGGACAAATGTATCCCTTGTCGAGGAGCTCCTGTAACTGTACCTTCAGCTCCCTCAGCTCAGCCGGTGCCATCCTATAAGGAGCACGAAATAGCAGAAGTCCCTGGCAGTAGCTCAATGGAAAACTCAACATCCCTGACAGGCGGAAACCCTGGAATCTCATCCGGGAATACATCAATGAACTCCGCCACAACCGGAATATCCTCGGCTCTCACTTCCTTCTCTTTTGATGCATTCACAGCATAAATAAGATAGCCCGTGTGGCCGTGTTCCAATAAACGCGACATCTTAACCGCTGAGATCACTGGAATCTTTGGATGAGAGCCGTCCCCATAAAAAGTCCACTGGAACCCCTGATTAAATAGAAAAAGAACAATCCTTATTTGGCAATCTACCACAGCTCGGTATCTGCTCAACACATCAATGCCGATAATGCAGTCAAAATCTGCCATCTCTAACTTAATCAGATCGGCCCTCAGATCATTGCCCTCAAAATAAATTAGGCAATCAGATAACAGTCGGTCAGCAATTACATGCTTCCCCGTGGGTGTCGAGGCCATGAGAGGCGTGGGTAACATAGAGGAGCACAAGCGGTGTCTCTCCACAAAAGCAGCAGATACAAAAGAATGGGAAGCACCTGTATCTATCAATAAAAATGCAGGGTACGTAAATAAATGACACGTACCAGCAATGACCTCCTCCGGGGCTGCCTCAGCCTGCTCCCTAGTCAGTACATACACCTGACCCTGTGGCGGTCCTGCCGCCTGACCTCCCTGTGGTCGAGGTGCAAACTGCTGTCTCTGTGGTGCCGTCTTAGCGTCAAATCTTGGCCTATTCGGCCCTGAGTCTGCCTGACTTGCCCGATTGGGGAAATTCCGAGCTAGGTGGCCCACCCTGCCACAAACTTAACAACCTCGGCAGTCACGTGACAAGTGAAATCCTCCACAGCGGTCACACCTGTCCCCTCCTGCCTTACTCCCCTGTGTGGGTCCCCGATTGTTTTGCTTCTGACCCTGAGACTTCTTTCCACCAAATCTAGAAGATGATGAGGCCCCACGAGCCTTGAACTGATCCCCTCGTGGCCTCAGACTATCAGCAACAGGCCTCTGTGGTGGTACAAAAGGGGGTACAACATCCTTGTACGCGCCCACTGCAATCTCTGCCAACTCTGCCCGTGTCAGGGCATCATCAAAATAGCTGGGGTTGTTGGAGACAACCCGATCAAATAGTTCTGGCCTCAGTCCCTTCAGAAAGTTTCTCATCTTAGCATGACTGCTGACAGCAATATGAGGTACATACCTCAGCAGTGAAGAATATTGCATAGCATAGTCTGACACTGACAGGCTGCCCTACTTCAGATTATTGAACTCATCTTCCTTCAACTGTCTGGCAGCTGCAGAAAAGTACCGGTTAAGGAACCGGGTCCTGAATACAGTCCAATCAACTGTCATACCCTGAGCTCTCAGCTCCATGACTGTTGTCTTCCACCACATGGAAGACTTCTTCGCTAACTGGAACTCTGCCAACCTCAGCCAGGCAGTCCGTGCACAGGGTGCCGATACGAATATCTGTTCTAGTCTCTCAAGCCATTCCTCGGCTGCTTCCCCAGTCTCAGTCCCTTCAAATAGCGGTGGATGATAGCTCAAGAACAAGGTCAGACTTATCTCCCCTGGTAGCAGTATCTGTGCAATAGGCTCCAAGCCTACAGCAGGTGGCGGTAACGGATTCGTCTGAGCAATACTAGCGTTCATACTGCCCATATCCCCTACCTCCTCATTAAGGTTCTCCGGGTTAATAGCCGCCATGCTGCAACACAAGAGTTAACAACACTACCAAATGCAGTTCATAATATAAGCCGTTAGATAACAAGAGTATCATATTCAAAAGCATGTTAGTATAACACATATACAACAATATGCATCACATGCATACATGCCCAACAATGAATACCTAGCCAACTTGTCTCTAAAGGCTACCCTTCACTCTTCCCTGGTTATCTAACCACTGCTCTGATACCACTAATGTGAGACCCCGTTATCCAAACAAGATACTAAGGTGCAATTAAGAGAACTAATCATACATGTGTATATATCAGAGTAATAAGTCGCGTTGATTAACCTGAGCTTAAGAGATTACAGTACCAAAAGTTCAAAAAAAAATTTCACACATTCCTACAAAAGGTAATACATCATAGTCTTACTCTACTTCTTGTAGAAGCTATACAAAAGAATTCTCTAATATGCTAATCCTGTAGCACTCCTTACAGCTCAGCATTTCAACCCCGACCCTGGTTCTCATCATCAAAAGCACCTACAAAGACAACCTCCCAACACATGAGCATTTCATAATTCATATTCAACATAATATGAATGTAAGACGTAAATGCATAATCATAAATACAAAACACTTCCTGTATTTCCATCGCATTTACAACGCCTATTGGTTGTCCCTGTACCATAATTCATAATCAAAACACTATACGAACATATGGCTTCATAAATAAATGTCATGACATATCATCTCTTTTTCTTGGGTCAGTCATCATCAGTTATTTTAATGCTTCATCGCTTCATAATCTAAAAAACAAGTGGTATCTCATCCTCGCTTCTTCGTACAAGCGGTATCTCATCCTCGCTTAGTACGGTATACCCCGCCTCCATGTGCAAGCGAGCCTCCCCCCTCCCGCTCCACATTTTTAGCGGTCAAGCGTAAGCATTAAAATCTTCACTGTGATCACCCCTGACTCGTGGAATACACCTCTTTTATTCCACATCACAATATGCAATCACAATGCATAATAACATGTATCATACTCTTAATGCATCACATTGCATTCATCATGTGTCAAATAGACAAACATAAAGTACATGTTACCGTTGGGATGCCCGTACGTCGCTTACGTACCTTTCCAAAATGTAGTTTGTTGCGGGACTCTATCCCCTGCGCTGTGTAGCTATCTGTGAAGGCTCTACACCAGTGTACAACACAATATTAGATGCCTCATTAAAATCCAATATCAAAAAAATTTAACAAAATATAACAATTTATATTTTTCAACATTCTGGGTCTCTCGATCGATCGGCCCCTCTTTTCGATCGATCGAGAAGACGCCTTCTTTCAAAGCCAAGGTTCTGCCTCGCTCGATCGATCGAGATGAAATTTCGATCGATCGAGATGCTCTGTTCGAGAAATACCATTCCAGAATTCTCGAACACCTATTTTCATACCCTTACATCTAGCATATAAAATACACCACATGCTTAAACAATTATGCTAGCAGCTACAATACACTACCCTGAGTGTATTCATATCAAATTTATACCCTAAACTCCAACCCACATGCGTTACAATTACCCATTTACATCAGTACTCGACCAACCCTTCTGAAAAACAGGGCATAATTACTCAGCCCAGAATTCTCGAACATGCATCTTTATAGCAATGAAACTACCACATAACCCGTAGTTCATGCTCAAACAAATATTCTGGTAATTTCACCAAACTACCATGTATGTATTCACGTCAAAGGTTTACTCAAAACCTAAGCTAGCATGCTTCAAATCTTCATAATAAAACTCCTACTCAACATACAAACAGGGCACTTCCCTTGCCCAGATTTTCGAGGAGCTCTTTTCACAAACGAAAATCTAACACATAAAGCATGTAAGTTACTTAACAAACCATGCTAGGGGCTTCATAAACATTACTTTCAAGTACTCATAACAAGGTTTCATCGAACCTAACACTAGCATGCCAAAACTGCTATGCAAAACATACATGCATAAAAGCGAAAAAGCTGGTGAACCAGCGTGATTCCTCACCACTTTTGCTCTTCGATTTTCGTCAAGAAAAGGTAAGTAAAATCCGATCACTTTCTTCCTAATAGCAGCTCAAATTTCAGACGAAAGGAAGGAAAGAAGAAGAAGGTTTTTTGGAAGAGATAAAGTGAAATATCTGAGTGCAAAGTAGCCTACTTTGCCAACACCTTTCCAGAAAAATAGGGGAGGGGCGTGGGTTGCATGCAAGTGGGGGTAGGGTGGTTTTGTGGTGTTTAATTGTGTCCCGGTGTTTCATACGATGTATAAAAATATCTCCCCTTGATATTTTATAATTCTACTACATCAATACAACAATTAAAAACACCTAACATGCTCCCTAAACCACATCATCAAAATAAATATAACGCCCCCACATAAAACACGCCTTTAACACATAGGCTCACAATTAATAACCTTTAATTGCATGATTACACACATAATCATTTCGGGGATATCACAACAAGGCTGAATAAGATTTGCTCTTCAGTCCGAATCATTAACGGGTATTTATTGAAGCATTTAATGTTGCAATTAATGCTGAAAAAGACCAAGGACTGAAGATTACCATAAAAGGTAAGAAGACAAAGAAGAGCTTACCTGACAGTCGCCGAAAGCATGAACCAGAATGGCAAGTGCCCAAAAGAATAGGACTGTAGCTTACTCAGAGTTTGAGCAGAGTCAAGAGTTGCACATAAAGGGAAATAATGTCGTTGGTATATGCAACTATATAAGGATGCAACAGAAGAGCTCAAGATAGAGTCTGAAAAATCGAAAAACGCAAAAGAAAGCTAAACAGCACAAGCTTACAAGCTCAGACATTCTCGAGCTGAAAATCTTTATAAGCACAAGCATATTGTAATACTTGATCATCTTAGGATCATTGTGTGCATAGACTAAATTAGTCTATCTTTTGTATTATGTACTAAGATAGAGAAGTGAGAATCAATTGTAACTATCAGACAGAGTGTGTCTGAACAGATCGAGAGACTAGGAGTTTCATTCTGGTAGTGAGGTAAATCCAGCTGAATTGGGTTTGTACAACAGGATTGTATAAATCAAAGTCTTCTAGTGGAATCCTTCCTTAATTGGAAGAAGGGGAGACGTAGAAGGATTACACCACCTTCAAACTTCCAGAAACATATTCTGCCATTTATCATTCTGCACTCGTTTTACTATTCATGCCATCGAACCGTTCTTATTAGCCTAAGAACAGACCGTTCCGCACTAAATTATTCAGTGGTATGTTCTGCAGAAAAGTTGATTAAGAAACAGATTTCCTTCACTAATCCGAAAGAAATCACAAAGGATTATTTTTAATAGGAGTGTTCATTCACCCCCCCCCCCCCTCTAAACACTCCGGACCGATCCTAACAATACCAATGAGGAATAATTGAGGGAACTTGAGCCTTTTCAAGAGATTGATCCTACTTCAGAGACATTATACGAGGAGTTCCATGTGAAGATGAGTCGAGTGTGATGTCGGAGAAGGAAGAGACTTTCGAAGATTCTAACTTGAGCCCATCGATGGAGACATGTTTTATGTCATATGTGAATTCATATTTCCCATCGATGCCAACTTCACCGCAATACACCCTCCACAAGTTGAAGCTAAGCCAAGAATTCTTCTCACATGACCACCTATTCATGAAGAATGTTGTTGGAGCAACAAACTTACAATGGAGCAATCTTGCCAAGCTTGGGGGCATCTTGAATCAAGACCCATTTGTGGTATCATACGATACTTACTATGGACGGTGGCCGCTCTTTGATGGTTGTTTCTGATGGTCAAGCTAATGACTAGAAATCAGTGTTTCTTGGGAGGCAACCCAAGCAATATCTTTCACTATTTTATTTTTTTTATTTTACTTTATTTCCAGTTCTTGTTTTTTAGTTTTATTTTCTCTCGAGTCGACTATTTTATTACTTGCATTCTTCTCTTGATAGGTACTCAGTTGGAACAATAAACACCTGCAGCAGTGGAGCTTCAAAAGCTAATCTTCCTCAACCCTCATGCAAGCGACTTGATCAGGGGAGTTTGCTTTTTCCCTTTTGATTCTTTAAACATTGAGGACAGTGTGTCATTTAAGTTTGGGTGAGTGGCTTGAATGTTTTACTTGCTTAATCTGCATGTTGTGTGCTTAATTGACACTTGAATCGTCCTATTATTTTGAGATAAAAAAATTTTTATGAGTTCAAAATTGAGAAAATAATGAATTATAGTAGTAACTGTTCAATGAGAATTTTGATCTCACTATGCATATGGACTTGAATTTTAATGATTGCTAGACTTGTACATGAATATCCTTTGTTGAGTTAGCATTCAAGAATGAGGAATATATTTAGCACATTGAGTCATGATCTTGTGGATTGCATATTGAATAGTGATAATTGTTATGAACTTGACGATTTATCTTGAGCATCTTAGAATACCCTAGAACCTATTTGATGATGACACTTTGAGACGAAATTTTATAGTTATGAACTTGAGTTGGAAATGATCTAGGCGATCTTTTTTTAAACGTTTGAGCCGTTCAAGCTTACCTTGTTTACATTAATCCCTAGGGTCCTCCTTTGAGCATAATTGAAAAAGAATGGAGTATGTTTAGCATACAGTTATCCCCAATTCGACATTATTTCATAAACTCATTATACCTACCCTTTATGAGCCTAAATTGATTTTTATCCTTCGCCCTAAGAGAGTATAATGAATCTCATTCTATGTGCTTGATATGTCTATATTTTGAGGAGCTTATTAAAAATCTACGAAGGAATGAGATGTGCTATAAGAAAAAAAAATGCCAAGAAAAGAAAAAAAAAAATTGAAGAAAAAGAGAAAAAAAAAAGGGGATTGGAGTAGGTTTGATAAATTATGGAAAGAAGGATATTTTGAGAGCTAATATCATTGTTAATAAAGCTCAACGCTGAATCGAGTTCCATCCCATATTTGTTAAGAAAAGAACCAAAGCCAACCACTTGGAAGATGAGCTAAAGTGTGTTAGAAAATGATTTTCTCGTTTCAAGTATCAAGAATGAACTCTACCTTTTGATTCTAATGCTTGCTCGATGACGATGGTTATGATGGTGTTATAATTAAATGTGATGGTGAAATGTAATAGTTACACGATTGGCATGAACTGGTTTTACATTTCAGGGTGCATGTAGTGCATTGTGGGGATTAGTAATTTTGGCATGGTTTAATTGAGATTGGTTCTAGTTAATCTGGAAAATCATGTCTAATTTGTTGTTATGGTGCATTTGATTGGTTAATGCTTTACAAATATCAAGTAGGGACATTTTACTACTACATGCTAAATACTTGGGCATCATGTATTTGAACACACCCATACCTTCCCCATACTCCATTTCCCACCACACAATCATATCACACAACTCTCCCCACCGTTTTCCACTCTAAAAATCACCCTAAGCAAAAAAGAAGAAGAGAAGGGATTTCAAAGTTTGATTTGCTTGAAAAATTGCAAGGAGTTGAAGCTTTAGTGGTAATGAATCCTTCTTAATGAAGTGTGGAGCATGCTAACTTGAGTTTGAGTTATTATTTTGGGAAAAAGAAATGGGTTTGATATGTAATGTGTTGGTTATCTGTTGGGTTATTGGTTTTGTTAGTATTGATGTGTTATATGTTTGTTTTTGGTGTTTATGTTGTGTTGGGTTGATGGGATGTGGTGTACTATAGTTTAGCATGGTTTTTATGCACAAAATGGTGGATTTTTGGAATTGCAGGGCTCGCCGATCGATCAGGATAAGATGCTTTGCTCGATCGATCGGGATAAGATGCTTTGCTCGATCGATCGACAAGACTCGACGATCGATCAAGAACACCATCTCGATCGATCGAGAATGGCAGAAAATTGGTGCCCGAAATGGTTGCCTCGCGATCGATCGAGCGCTAGGGCCGATCGATCGAGCGCTAGGGCCGATCGATCGCGAGGGCGTGAATATTGACATTGATGGATTTTTGGTATTTGGTTGGGATTTTGGTAATGGTATATTATATGGCTTCTAATATTGGATTGTGCAATTGTGTAGAGCCTTCCCAGGTGGCGGCACAACGTAGGGGATAAATTCTGAAACACCCCGCTTTTTGGAAGAAAGGTACGTAGAGAGACGTACGGGCATCGACGGTAACATGTATTTTACATATTGGATTATGCATTTTGGTTGCATGAATTGGATGCTTGGTGTATATTATTGTGAGTCGTAGTTATATTCGAGTCATGATTATAATGCTTGCAGCTGTAATTTCGAAGTGATAAATAGAATACTTGCCGTTGTCGTATCGTGGCGATGTAATAAAATATTTGCCGCTAATATGTTGAAGCGAGGATAATGCCGCTGTCATATTGAAGCGATGGATATTATAATGCCACTGATATGTCGAAGCGAGAGGTATTATAAATACCGCTGTTATGTCCAAGCGAGGGGCCTTAGAATGCCACTGTTTTAACAAGACTGTGATTTGGTTATTGGTATTGATGGATTGGATAAACGTCATGACATTTATTGAACTGTATTATAATCTGTTGATTATGAATATGAGTTATGGAACAGGGACAACCAAGGGGAGCATCTTAAATGCATTTGAATACATGAAGTATTTTCTAGTAACGGTTTATGCATTTTTACATTTTGATCATGTTGTTTTTAATATGATTTATTATATGCTCATGGTTTGGGTTTGTTCCTGTAGGAGCTTTTGGCATGGAGGGCTAAGGCCAGAGTTGATGCGGTGAGCTGTGTGAGGCTAGTACTACTATTGATCTAGAAGAACATGAATTCTTTTGTATAGTTTTTACACAGGAGTAGAGTAAATCTATAGATTTACATTCATTTTGTTGGGAATGTAATTCCATTTTGGAAATTTATTTTTGGTACTGTGGCCTTAAGCTCAATGCATCAACATTATCCCTTATACTCTGATGAATGTATGATTAGCTCTCTTAATGCCCCTAAATCACGATTAAGGTAGCGAGGCCTTACATTAGTGGTATCAGAGCCAGGTTAGAGAACCAGGGTTGAGTGAATGGTAGAGTTAGTGAACAAGTTGGATAGGTGTTCACTTATGAGCATGTTCATGCATGTTGTGCATATTTGAGTACATATGTGTTATACTAACGTGCTTACGGTATTATAATTCATGTTTACTAACGGGGATCGTATTACATGAATTGGTTCTGGTTTATTATTGTTAACCCCTGTATTACAACATGGCAGCCAAAATGGGGGACCGGAGGAGTAATGCATCAACCAATAGGGGACAAACTCAAGCAAGTAGGACCGGAGAGGCAAGATGCTACTACTATGGAGGAACGCACTTGATGCGTGATTGCTCGGCTTGTTAGGCTTGTGACAAGATGGGCCACATTGCTTGGTATTATCTTAACAGTGGAGGACATCCAGACCTCAGGGAGAATAGAGGGAGATTTGTTGATAGGGCGGTACAGCAGAGGCAACCAGTTGTGCCTCGACAGTTGGGAGGTCAGACAGTGGGACCACCCCATGGGCAAGTGTATGTATTGACGAGGGAGCAGGACTAGGCAGCCCCATAGGAGGTGATTGCAGGTAAATGTTATTTATTTACCTACCCCGCTTTTATTTTGATAGATACAGGTGCCTCACATTCTTTTGTATCTGCTGGCTTTGTGGAAAAATATCATTTGTGCCCGTCTCCATTGCCCACGCCTCTTCTGGTCTCGACACCCATTTGGGAAGAATGTGATTGCTGATCGGGTATTATCTGACTGTCTCATTTATTTTGAGGGCAATGATCTGAAGGCAGATTTGGTTGTGTTGGGTATAACGGACTTTGATTGCATTGTGGGTATTGATATGTTGAACATATACCAGCCAATGGTTGATTTTTGGCAGAGGACGGTTCGCTTCCGATCTGATCAGGGGATTCAATGGATGTTTTATGGGAGTGGTTCTCGTCCTTAGATTCCGTTGATATCGGCTATCAAAATGTCATGGTTATTAGAACGTGGACATGCGGGTTATCTCATCTATGCCATTGATGTTGCGGAGAAGAAGAAGGATGTGAGGATTGAGGAAATACCCGTGGTTGCGGAATTCGCCGATGTATTTCGGGAAGAAATTCCAGGTTTCCCAGTCAACAATGACCCCACACCTTGCTTGAGTAGGGAAGTTGAGTTTGGGATTGAGCTATTACCAGGCACATCCGCAATTTCTCGTGCTCCTTATAGAATGGCCCCGACGGAGTTGAGAGAACTAAAGGTTCAATTATAGGAACTCCTTGACAAGGGATACATACGTCACAGTGTGTCACCTTGGGGTGCACCAGCCTTGTTCGTGAAGAAGAAGGATGGTTTGATGCACTTGTGTATCGCTTATCGGTAGTTGAACAAGGTGACAGTAAAGAACAAGTACCCTCTTGCGCGGATTGATGATCTGTTTGATCAGTTGCGGGGCACACCAATTTATTCCAAGATTGATTTGAGATCTGGGTACCATCAGATACGGGTTAGAGAGGAGGATGTTTAGAAGACAGTGTTTTGGACTCGTTATGGGCACTATGAGTTCTTGGTTATGCCGTTCGGAGTGGCGAACGCCCCGGCTGTCTTTATGTGTGATGACCAGGGATTATAGGTGTTAATCCCGGAGTATTAATAATCCCTAAAGTGGTTTTACGTGGCGTTTTGGGATTTAATCGAGGTATTGGGCCTTCTGGGCTCGTTTATCTGGGCAGTTGGGATCGTTGGATCCGGAGGTTGAGATTGTATTCACATTACGGTGTAAAACCTAAGAGTTGGGTTTTTGATGTGTCTCGGAATCTCGGGTGCTGTGTGAGCACCGGTAGGGGATTTTGGAGTTAGAGAGAGAGTTTTTGAAAACAGATGATTTTTAAGGAATCATGATGTATTTGTGGGGCTATTATTTTTTCGGGGTATTTTTGCTATAAATAGCAGTTGAACCCGAAATTTTAAGAAAAAATATCATTTCAAACCCCTTCATTTCCTCTCTCCTCTCCCGCGACCCTTTCCCGTCTGCAGCCCCTGCCCGCGCGCAAAAGCGCTTCGGCCGCCGCCGTCCCGCCGCCGATCGGCGCGTCCGACCTACCTACGGCTTCGTCTCGTCCAGGCGCTCATTTCCCCTCCGGCAATTGAAAGTTTCATCGCGATTTGAGGTCGAATTTTGAGAAAGAGCGTCGATCCCCAATTTCTAGGGTTCTTCGATTTTCGTTTGTTTTTGCTTCCGATTTCGTTGGGTAATCTCCCTAACCCCTTGTTCGTCTTTTTCATGTATTTCCATGCCTTTATTGTTTCGAATTTTCCCCAATTTCGTAGGGATTAAATTTCGATTATTTGGGGGTTTTGGCATGGGTGTTGTTTCTTGCAATTGATCGATTATTGCATGTTTTAAGAGTATTATGATGCTTGATTGAGATTGAATTGAGAAGCTTTGGTTCGAATTTGAAGGATTTTAAGGGTTTGAATTTAAGGGCTTGTTTGGATTCGAAATTATGGGGGTTGAGTTCGAAAATGGGGAGTTTTTGTCAAGGGATGTTGATTCTTGCTTGGATAGCTTAATTGACATTTTAGATGTATTATGGTATTTTATTGGGTTCGAAATTGTGAGATTAAGGTTCGATTTTTGTAGGGCATTCTTGAACAAATTTCGATTGTCTCATTTATTCCTTCCCTGCATGTACCCTACCCCGGGTCTTTTAAGAGGATAATTGTCGTGTATTGACAATGTTGTGAGGGATATGGGTGTGCTTGAACATAGGTTACATGTTCGTAAATAATGGTGAATTGTTTATCGTGTTAGCACATCATTCCTCGGGGCATGGAACTCGAGCAAGGCTTGGCTCGGACTTCGGAGATTTAAGGTACGTGCGACGTACGAGCATTACTATATATATGTGAAATGCATAAGGTGTTTTTGATTGCATTGAATGTTTTGCGTATGGTTATACATATATGTTGATATAGCCAAGGAATGACCCAAATCTTGATATCGCCGCTTGTAGCGTGCGTGACACTAGAGTAGGATGACTCTTGCATGATATATGGGGTACTGGGTTTATATGACTATATTATGAGACATTTGAGATGTCTAGGTTTGTAGAATCATGCATTCTTCGTAAGACATTTGAGATGTCTAGGTTCGTAGAATCATGTATTCATTATGAGACATTTGAGATGTCTAGGTTTGTAGACTCATGTATTCATTATAAGACACTTGAGATGTCTAAGTATAATGAAGGATTGGTAAAATAAATGCTAAGGCATTTGAGCTATCTGTGATTGATAGCAAGGTTGTGAAATCAGTATTAGATATTGTGATATCTGTAATTGCATGTTTAATGAATTTGTAATCACTATATGTTGATATTCGAGGATCAGGCATGCGATGTGTAAATCAATGTGTTGATTTACTGATTTATGAGATTTGATGAGTTTGATGTTGTGAGAACAGGGACAGTACACGGAATCCCGGATGAGGATGTTGCCATCCAGGGAGTATCATTTAAATTCATTAGCATTTACCTTTGTTGTAAATTATGAATTTCATTATTATGATTATGGGATTTTGTGTATTGGTATGCTCACCCCGTTGGGGGCTGTCTCTGTTGGGACAGGTGGACAGGTACATCGATGGCTATGGAGCTGAGCTCGAGCTGTTGATTTGAGGTACTCCCAGGATCGTGGTACCAGGGCTTGATGGAGCACGGTATCGTATAGAGTACCTATATATACACCTGAGGATTTATACATATTCATATTCATGATGCTCGCTTGTGAGCACGATTATACTTGTATATGGATTGTATATAAAGGCATGAGCCTTTCTCTCTTTCATTTAAGGTTGCATGCAATTAGGTTGAATTGCTAGAATGATATGAGAGTCATTGGTGTATTATGTGGGTGTTGGAACCCACTTTTGTTGACGTATGTGTGGTGTCTTCCCTGGCTGGGAATCTACTTGTATTACTGCTTTCTGTTGAGTATTATGTGTTCCCTGGCCGGGAATTTTGTTATGTGTTGTACTCTGTTTTGGGATAGCTCTATTTATGGGGAGACTCTGCCCAAATTTTTGTAAAAGTTTACAATGTGAAAAGTGGCACCAAGGGGTTGGTAAAGGGCAAACATATGAGTCTTTTATTGACAGGCAATGATTAAGTATCATCAGAGCTTCCCGATTGACATTTTATAGAAAGCATGTACCACACATAGTGGTTAATACACTAATCAAGGTTTTAAGGGCTTGGGGTCCTTACATTAGTGGTATCAGAGCAGTGGTTGCTCATTGGGGCTGTTAAGGGCCTAGGAAGTTATTGATAGCACATATTTATGCATGATGGCATTAATGTTGTATGACATAACACATTGTTTATGTGCTCTTATGATATGAAAAGTGGTATTGCTAACCATTGTGGTTGCAGGAATCGTGTGGAACACGATAGGATGACATTTATGGGGATGTCTGGCACTCCGTGTGTTATGTGCCAAGGAAGCTGGTTTTAAGAAAATCAGATAAAGGGATATTTCCGAGGTAACATGTATTTTACGTTGTCTTGTTGACACATGATGAATGCAAAGTGGTGCATTGAGGTTATGATATATGTTATTGTGCATTGTTTTTGCATATGCATGTCTTGAGTCAAAGTTATCTTAGTAAGGATTTTAATGGCTTATGCTAAAGTCCATATGAAGCGATGAAGAGTCCCGCTTATATGGAGTAGCAACGCTAAAGTCCATTGGAAGCGATGAAGAGTTCCGCTTACATGGAGTAGCAACGCTAAAGTCCAGTGGAAGCGAGGAAGAATTCCGCTTTCCTGGAGTAGCAAGAAGCATTAAAATGTACTAATGATAAGGGCTCAGGATGAAATAAGGATTTAAAGAAGGATATCATGACATTTATTTGTGAAACCATACATTCTCATAATGTGTTTTTATTATGAATTGAATGTGGATGCATAGCGTATATGGCTATTGTTGTTAACCCTGATGGTTGCAGGTTACAGGAAATATGGAGTATAAAAAGGAATGATGATTATACATTCCAGGAGTCCTGCTTATGACAGTGAGAATTTTTATACTTACGCTTGACCGCTAAAAATGTGGAGCGGGCGGGGATGCTCGCTTGCACATGGAGGCGGGGTATTCCATACGAAGCGAGGATGATATACCGCTTGTATGAAGAAGCTTATGCTTGTACCGCTAAAAATGTGGAGCGGGCAGGGATGCTCGCTTGCACATGGAGGCGGGGTATGCCATACGAAGCGAGGATGAGATACCGCTTGTATGAAGAAGCGAGGATGAGATGCCGCTTGTTAGGATGATGATTCATTCCTTTGTGATGACACGGATGATAGCGGTGATGTGTCCCGCTGTGTCGATTTATATTCATTTCTCTATGAGGACACGGTTTATAGCGACGGTTCATTCCGCTATATTTATTGGCGATGGTTCATTCCGCCAGGCGTATTTATAGCGACGGTTCATTCCGCTATATCTATTGGCGATGGTTCATTCCGCCAGGTGTATTGATAGCGATGGTTCATTCCGCTATATTGATTGGCGATGGTTCATTCCGCCAGGTGTATTTATGGCGACGGTTCATTCCGCTATATTTATTGGCGATGGTTCATTCCGCCAGGCGTATTTATAGCGACGGTTCATTCCGCTATATCTATTGGCGATGGTTCATTCCGCCAGGTGTATTGATAGCGATGGTTCATTCCGCTATATTGATTGGCGATGGTTCATTCCGCCAGGTGTATTTATAGCGATGGTTCATTCCGCTATATCTATTGGCGATGGTTCATTCCGCCAGGTGTATTGATAGCGATGCCTCTTTCCGCTACTATGTGGACGATGATTCATACTCAGGTATATAGCGAGGTTTCATGCCACTTATTATATGACGAGGTGTCATGCCGTCGATTCTATAGCGAGGGATTTTGCCGCTATGTACTCAGCACAGGATTTTGCCGCCTTCGAGCGATGGGTGCTGATTACGCACTATTATTGAGCGACGGAGACAGGTATGACGCTATATCACTAGCGATGAGGTATGAGATATTGCTATTTTATTAGCTTTATTGTAGCTGGCATGCATTGATATACATGTTTTATTATGCCTATTTTACTAGCATGATAGTGGATGACATACGCTGATGTACATGTATCGTCACTAGTGGGCAATGTTTTAGATGCCATGAGTTGGCATGTGTCGTCACGGGATGACGATGACGATGGTGTAGGAGATGTCTTATTAGACATGCATCATCGTTACGATGATCGATGCGTTGAGTATACGTATTCAGTAGTATGCCTTGGGTGCCAGTACCGAGCACAAGGTGGTGTGTGCGACACCGATGGACGTGACCCTTATACCGAGCGGGTTGCTCGAGGAATGGTTGGATGCGCTGTACATGTGATTGTACCGCAGCTTACGATTGGGGGATCATTTTGCGAGTGGTGATACCCTTGAGGTATGCTCGTTGGAATGGCTTTTGGCCATGTGATTTGACGACAGGAGTAATCATGGAGGAAAGTACTCGCTTTCTGTCGATGTGACATGTGGTGGACATGATCACACCACCCTTGAGGGTGTAGGATGGGTCCTAAGGGAGTAGGATCAGGTTATGTTAAGTACATAGGGACATTGGGTTGTCCAGGGTGTATCGGCATTGAGGAATGTTGGATAAAGACCCACTACTCTATTGAGTTTTCTCCCATAGTATGTTATACCATGTGGAAACGTCCGTCTTGTTGGTAGGTTTGAGGTAAACCTAAAGAGGCAGAGACTAGGTTGTCTGCCGCGTGTGTGTAGCACCATGATGGGCTTGCTAGAGCCGTTACACTGCTCGTTGGAACCAAGTTTGGCAAATCGTAAGGTGATGCGATGTGGATCGTGGTGGACTCTAGTAGTCACCACATCATTTGAGGTTGTTCGTGCCTCGCTGAAACGTGTATACGTTTATGTTTAATCTTGGAGACTTGTCTGGGACAGCTCAGGATGTTGGAGTACCAACAAGAGAGTCATCAGGTTGTTATTGACTCAATCTAAAGGAACCCGTGTATTGGGATACAATGGGTGTTATTGTATCCAGTTTTTCCGAACGATGGTTCGAGACTTGTGGATCTCGAGTTCGATGGCACTTCCCTTGCGAGGAAGAAGGTAGTATTATACCTATTTGGGAATCTTTGAAAGATTCGGTAAGTTGGTA
Source organism: Haberlea rhodopensis (assembly GCA_907163345.1). Lineage (NCBI taxonomy): Eukaryota > Viridiplantae > Streptophyta > Magnoliopsida > Lamiales > Gesneriaceae > Haberlea > Haberlea rhodopensis. The sequence goes on along the minus strand of CAJQUN010000033.1, from coordinate 3,102,901 downwards.
CAAGTGGTGTTGATTTTGGGAATCACACCGTGTATTGTTAATCGTCGATTTTCATCCTCCACTGAGTAAGGAATGACTCAGAATTGACGGTTGTGTTTGGGGCTTAGGGATATGTGGTAGATACCCGAGCCGAGTGCATTGAGTATGCATGCGACATCAGTGCTTAGGCAGGTATACCGGTGAGTATACGGATGCCAGTTATTGATTTCCTCTCTGTTAAGCATAGAGTTATGCTATTTTTGGATGGTTAAATCTCTGATGTGAGATATGGAACACCTTGAGATTGGGAATCTCCATGGCACGATGATTGAGGGATAATCGTGAAGTTAGTTGACTCCCTTGAGGAGGGATTTTCTTGTGAGGGTTAAGGTATTTCCCTTGTTGGTGTTTTCCTTCGAGTTATGCGACAGCCTTCCCAAGTTTGGATTGTTAAATCCGAGGATTTTCAAGGGATGGCAGGATTTCGGATTGGTTGAGTGTCGCTGACGACACAAGCGTTGAGGATGCAATGGGTTTATTGCATGCCCCTTAAGAAATGTAAACTCTGCGGAGTCTCGGTTGTTATTTATGATCAGAACGTGATTCTTGGAACATCCGGGGGTGGACATCTTGTGAGATGTCTTTTGTTTGAATTTGTGGCCGTGAGTTGCCCAAATTAAGTTGCAATGAGGCGACTACTCCTTCGATGGAGGAAGTTTGAAGTGGAAACCAGGTTTGATATGTGTACACCGTGGTTGTACTAGTATTTCCCTCGTAACGATGTATGTTAGACATCGTGAGTCTTGGTAAAGATGTCATTGGATGATATCTACGATAGAATCAAGAGCGATTCGAATCCTTGCAGTTTCAGTTGACTAACTGCTTTTGGACTGTTAGCGTTGAGTTGTGCTGACGCTCTTTGACGTTATGATGGATTTGGAAGTCTATTCCACTCCAGAGTTTGACACGAGGTCAACGTTCTTACGGTTGAGGTGTCATTCAGGATGTGTTCGTACTGTTGTATTAGAACGAAGGATGACTGTCTGATCTACAGTCGTAAGTATCAGTTGTTTCGCAGTCATGAGAGGCTGACTTCTGGGATGACCCGCATCGAGGTACGTTTTACCTCTTGGGTGTTATGTTGGTTTTGGTATGTCGCTCTGTTTCAGAGTTAGATGAGAGGTAAGTATCCTCGCGTTTATTAATACGATTCTGATATGGTCAGGAATCGAGGTTATGGCTTCATGTTGTTGTGTAGCCTGGGTGTTACGTGATACACCAGTGCTAATTTCGAGGACGAAATTCTTTTAGTGGGGGATATTGTGATGACCAGGGATTATAGGTGTTAATCCCGGAGTATTAATAATCCCTAAAGTGGTTTTACGTGGCGTTTTGGGATTTAATCGAGGTATTGGGCCTTCTGGGCTCGTTTATCTGGGCAGTTGGGATCGTTGGATCCGGAGGTTGAGATTGTATTCACATTACGGTGTAAAACCTAAGAGTTGGGTTTTTGATGTGTCTCGGAATCTCGGGTGCTGTGTGAGCACCGGTAGGGGATTTTGGAGTTAGAGAGAGAGTTTTTGAAAACAGATGATTTTTAAGGAATCATGATGTATTTGTGGGGCTATTATTTTTTCGGGGTATTTTTGCTATAAATAGCAGTTGAACCCGAAATTTTAAGAAAAAATATCATTTCAACCCCTTCATTTCCTCTCTCCTCTCCCGCGACCCTTTCCCGTCTGCAGCCCCTGCCCGCGCGCAAAAGCGCTTCGGCCGCCGCCGTCCCGCCGCCGATCGGCGCGTCCGACCTACCTACGGCTTCGTCTCGTCCAGGCGCTCATTTCCCCTCCGGCAATTGAAAGTTTCATCGCGATTTGAGGTCGAATTTTGAGAAAGAGCGTCGATCCCCAATTTCTAGGGTTCTTCGATTTTCGTTTGTTTTTGCTTCCGATTTCGTTGGGTAATCTCCCTAACCCCTTGTTCGTCTTTTTCATGTATTTCCATGCCTTTATTGTTTCGAATTTTCCCCAATTTCGTAGGGATTAAATTTCGATTATTTGGGGGTTTTGGCATGGGTGTTGTTTCTTGCAATTGATCGATTATTGCATGTTTTAAGAGTATTATGATGCTTGATTGAGATTGAATTGAGAAGCTTTGGTTCGAATTTGAAGGATTTTAAGGGTTTGAATTTAAGGGCTTGTTTGGATTCGAAATTATGGGGGTTGAGTTCGAAAATGGGGAGTTTTTGTCAAGGGATGTTGATTCTTGCTTGGATAGCTTAATTGACATTTTAGATGTATTATGGTATTTTATTGGGTTCGAAATTGTGAGATTAAGGTTCGATTTTTGTAGGGCATTCTTGAACAAATTTCGATTGTCTCATTTATTCCTTCCCTGCATGTACCCTACCCCGGGTCTTTTAAGAGGATAATTGTCGTGTATTGACAATGTTGTGAGGGATATGGGTGTGCTTGAACATAGGTTACATGTTCGTAAATAATGGTGAATTGTTTATCGTGTTAGCACATCATTCCTCGGGGCATGGAACTCGAGCAAGGCTTGGCTCGGACTTCGGAGATTTAAGGTACGTGCGACGTACGAGCATTACTATATATATGTGAAATGCATAAGGTGTTTTTGATTGCATTGAATGTTTTGCGTATGGTTATACATATATGTTGATATAGCCAAGGAATGACCCAAATCTTGATATCGCCGCTTGTAGCGTGCGTGACACTAGAGTAGGATGACTCTTGCATGATATATGGGGTACTGGGTTTATATGACTATATTATGAGACATTTGAGATGTCTAGGTTTGTAGAATCATGCATTCTTCGTAAGACATTTGAGATGTCTAGGTTCGTAGAATCATGTATTCATTATGAGACATTTGAGATGTCTAGGTTTGTAGACTCATGTATTCATTATAAGACACTTGAGATGTCTAAGTATAATGAAGGATTGGTAAAATAAATGCTAAGGCATTTGAGCTATCTGTGATTGATAGCAAGGTTGTGAAATCAGTATTAGATATTGTGATATCTGTAATTGCATGTTTAATGAATTTGTAATCACTATATGTTGATATTCGAGGATCAGGCATGCGATGTGTAAATCAATGTGTTGATTTACTGATTTATGAGATTTGATGAGTTTGATGTTGTGAGAACAGGGACAGTACACGGAATCCCGGATGAGGATGTTGCCATCCAGGGAGTATCATTTAAATTCATTAGCATTTACCTTTGTTGTAAATTATGAATTTCATTATTATGATTATGGGATTTTGTGTATTGGTATGCTCACCCCGTTGGGGGCTGTCTCTGTTGGGACAGGTGGACAGGTACATCGATGGCTATGGAGCTGAGCTCGAGCTGTTGATTTGAGGTACTCCCAGGATCGTGGTACCAGGGCTTGATGGAGCACGGTATCGTATAGAGTACCTATATATACACCTGAGGATTTATACATATTCATATTCATGATGCTCGCTTGTGAGCACGATTATACTTGTATATGGATTGTATATAAAGGCATGAGCCTTTCTCTCTTTCATTTAAGGTTGCATGCAATTAGGTTGAATTGCTAGAATGATATGAGAGTCATTGGTGTATTATGTGGGTGTTGGAACCCACTTTTGTTGACGTATGTGTGGTGTCTTCCCTGGCTGGGAATCTACTTGTATTACTGCTTTCTGTTGAGTATTATGTGTTCCCTGGCCGGGAATTTTGTTATGTGTTGTACTCTGTTTTGGGATAGCTCTATTTATGGGGAGACTCTGCCCAAATTTTTGTAAAAGTTTACAATGTGAAAAGTGGCACCAAGGGGTTGGTAAAGGGCAAACATATGAGTCTTTTATTGACAGGCAATGATTAAGTATCATCAGAGCTTCCCGATTGACATTTTATAGAAAGCATGTACCACACATAGTGGTTAATACACTAATCAAGGTTTTAAGGGCTTGGGGTCCTTACATTATGAGTCAGATGAACCGGGTGTTCCAGCCGTATCTTGATCACGTCATATTATTTATTGATGACATCCTTATCTATTCTAGAAGTGAAGAGGAGCACATGAGACATTTGTGTACAGTGCTTCAGATTCTCTGAGATAATCATTTGCTTGTCAAGCTCAGTAAGTGTGAATTCTGGTTGGACAGTGTTGTGTTTCTGGTAATGTAATCTCCAGGAATGAGATATCAGTGGATCCCAGGAAAGTAGAGGCAGTGATGGAATGTTCTGCGCCTACTTCTTTGCCTGAGATTCAAAGTTTTATTGGTTTGGCCGGATATTATCGACGTTTTATGGAGGGATTCTTGAAGATTGCTAAGTCATTGACACAGTTGACTCAGAAGGGAGTGTCGTTTTAATGGTCTGAGGCTTGTGAGCAGAGTTTTCAGGAACTGAAGCACCGGTTGACGACTGCGCCCGTGCTAGTGATTCCCACAGAACACGAGAGTTTCATTCTTTATACTGATGCGTTGCTATAGGGTTTGGGTTGCGTGTTGATGTAAGATAAGCATGTGGTAGCCTATGCTTCGAGGCAGCTGAAACCGCATGAGACCCGATATCTAGTTCATGATTTGGAATTGGCGGCTATTGTATTTGCCTTGAAGATTTGGCGGCATTACTTGTATGGTACATCATTTACCATCTACACCGACCACAAGAGTCTGGTGTTTTTATTTACTCAGGCGGAACTGAACATGAAGCAGAGGAGATGGATGGACTTGTTGAAGGACTATGATTGCAAGATAGAGTACCATCCGGGTATGGCTAACTTGACAGCTGATGCCTTGAGCCGAAAGGTAAGTATACTACGGAGGACGTCATTCATTTGTTGGCCTTGTTAACTTCTTACTGTCAATTGGGGTATGATTTTGATGTGTCCGCATCGCCGGTGCATGTCTTGACATTGTTGGCAGAACCGGATATTTTTGAGAATATCAGAACGGCTCAGAAGGCAGATGATGAGATACAAAGATGGATAGCATTAGTGCTTCCAGGACAACCATCGAGATTCGGGATATCAGAGGATAATACATTGAGGCTTGGTAACCATTTGGTGGTTCCGAGTACGCCTGAATTACGCCAAGGGACCTTACAACGGGCTCATAGAAGCAGGTTTAGTATCCACCCAGGTGGGAGGAAAACGTATAAGGACCTATGTGAGCAGTTCTGGTGGAAACGGATGAAACGAGATGTTATATCATTCGTTAAGAGATGTTTGATCTGTCAGCAGCTGAAGCGGAGAGGCAAAGGCCCGGTGGTGAATTGAAGAGTTTGAAAGTACCTAAATGTAAGTGAGAGCACATATCCATGGACTTTGTGACCCATTTGCCGAGGACTTCTTCGGGATTCGACGCGATTTGGGTAATTGTGGATAGGCTGACTAGGGTGGCTCACTTTATACCTTACAATATGACCTTCACATACTTGAGGATGGACCAGTTGTATATTCATTATGTGGTGAGATTGCACTGGATCCCAGTTTCTATTGTGTCTGATCGAGATCCGCGTTTTACTTCTCACTTTTGGGAAGGTCTTCATTCAGCTTTGGGAACTGAAGTGAGATTGAGCACGACATACCATCTCCAAACAGATGGCCAGACCGAGCGTACTATACAGACGCTCGAAGATTGTTACGGGCTTGTGTATTAGATTTGATGCTACATGGCAGGATTCAGTGGCTTTGGTGGAGTTTTCATATAACAATAGCTACTAGGCAAGCATTCAGATGGCTCCATTTGAGGCCCTATATGGTCAATGTTGTAGATCACCATTGTACTGGGATGATTTGAATCGTAAATCGATCGGAGGACCGGTGTTGTTCCGGGAGATGGAAGAGAAAGTGAAAGTGATTCGGCAACGAATGAAAGCAGCTCAGGATAGGCAGGCAGCCTATGCTAATAAACAACGACGACCGTTGGAGTTTCAGTTTGGTGACAAGGTCTTCTTGAAAATATCACCTTTCAGATGTGTTGTGCGGTTCGGAATGCGTGGGAAATTGTCACCGAGGTATGTGGGTTCGTATGAGATCTTGCAGCACATTGGTACCGTGGCTTACCGTCTGGCTTTGCCACAATCATTATCTGATATACATGACGTGTTTCATGTATCTATGTTGAGGAAGTATGAGCCGGATCCGTCTCATGTGTTGCAGCCTTCAGAAGTACAGTTGGACTCTGATGTGTCTTATGTTGAACGGCCGATTAGAATTCTGGATCGAGCTGATCGCAGACTTCGGAACAAGGTTACACCGATGGTAAAGTCCAGTGGGATCGAAGGGGTGTCGAGGAGGCCACATGGGTAACGGAGCGACATATGATGCAGCAGTATCCGGAACTAATTTCTGGTAAGTTAATTTATACTTTTTTTTGGAATTGGTAAGCATGTACAAATTTCGAGGTCGAATTTTCTAAGTATGGGAGTATTGTGATATCTCTGAAATTGATCATGTGCTTTATAGTTTTAATGTTGATTATGAGGTTATGATGGTGTTACAATTATAGGTGATGGTGAAATGTAATAGTTATACGATTGGCATGAACTGATTTTACATTTCAGGGTGCATGTAATGCATTGTGAGGAGTTAGTAATTTTGTATGGTATAATTGAGATTGGCACTAGTTAATCTGAAAAAGCATGTTTAATTTGTTGTTATTGTGATATCTCTGAAATAATTATGTGCATTTGAGCCATTAATTTATGTGATTAATACGGTGTTAAATTAATTATGGTGGTGAAATGTATAGTTATGCGGTGGGCATGACTTAGTAGTACATTTCAGGGTGCATGTGATGCTTGTTGTGGAAATTGAGTTTTAGCATAGTTATTTGGGGTGGGTGTTAATTATTTCGAAAAGCATGTTTAATTTGGGTTATGGTGCATTTATTGGTAAATGCTTTTAAAATAACATGTTGGGATATTTTACTATATCATGCTAATTATTTGGTGCATGTTTTAATTAAACCCCCTATCACCCCTTTACCCTCATTATCCCCACCACTCTTTACCCACAACACCCAAACCCTTTCACCAAACCCAAAAACCGATTCAAGAGGAGAAAAGAGGGGAAACTTTGGAAAGCTTGCATTTGTTGGATTTCTTGACAGGAATTGAAGCTTAAGGGGTAAGGAACCTTTCTTGTGAAGCTTTGAATTTGTTTTAGTTGGGTTTTGAGTTTGTATTTTAGGGAAGAAAATGGGTTTGTTTGGTATTTGTTGTTTGTTGGTGGGTTATGGGTTTTGATGTGTTATATGTTAGTTTTATGGAGTTTATATGGTGTTGGATTGATGAGGTGAATTGGTTTGTGGTATGTGTTGTTGTAGAATGAGCTTAATGCTCAAAAAAATGGTGGAATCGCGTTCAAAGGGCCCGACGACCGATCGCCGAGAAAATGGCAGTCGATCGCGCGAAGCCAGTACCGGGCAGAAGCGTTTGGCGATCGATCACCAAGTTGAGGCGATCGATCGGCGAGTCTCACGATCGATCGCCCCAAACTTGGCGATCGATCGCTGATTGCAGAATTTTGAAAATTAAAGAAGCTGGATCTCGCGGTCGATCGGGGCTTGATGGCGATCGATCGCGAGATGCCAAAATTTGAGATTTTGGTTATTTTGATGGGATTTTTGGTATTGGACTATTATTTGTCTTCTAATATTGGATTCTGTGACTGTGTAGGGCCTTCCCAAGTGGCAACACAAGACATGAGATAAAGTCCTACAACATTTTCACATTTTGGAACATAGGTACGTAGGAAGACGTACGAGCACCAAACGGTACCATGTATTTTGTATACATACTGGATTATGCATTGTGGTTGCATATACATGTTGGATTATGCCTTATGGTTGCATACATATACGTATGCTTGGTGCACATCCCATGAGTCTTTGTTATGTTCGAGTGATGATTTTAAATGCTTTGCCACTGTCATTTGAAGCGATGATAGAATAATTGCCGCTGTCATATCGTAGCGAGGAAAGAATATTTGCCGCTAAAATGTTGAAGCGATGGTAAATGCCGCATGTCACATTTAAAGCGAGGTTATTCGATGCCGCTGATATGTCGAAGCGAGGGGTATTAGTGCCGCGGTCATGACGAGCGAGGTGTATTAAAATACACTGTTATAACAAGACTAAGGATTTGTTATTGGTTATTGGTTATTGGTATTAGTGGAATGGTTATATGTCATGACATTTATGGAACTGTAATATAATGCATTGATTATAATTATGAGTTATGATATAGGGACAAGCAAAGGGAGCGTTTTAAAAGCATTGGAATACATGAAGTGCTTTGTATTTACGGTTTATGCATTTACTCATTATACTCATATTGTGATGAATATGGATTATTATATGCTCATGGTGGGGTTGTTCTTGTAGGTACATGTTGGCACGGAGAGCTAAGGACTGGGTTTGATGCGATGAGCATGTGAGGAGCGCTATCATTATAGTGGGATAGGATTATTTTGTATAGTCTCTACTCTAGGAGTAGTGTAAAGCTATAGCCTTAACATTCATTTTTTTGCGGGAATGTAATTAATCATTTTTGGAATTTTATTTTTGGCATTGTAAACCTTGAGCTCGAGGCATCAACATGAACCTTATACTTTGATTTAAGCATGTTTAGCTCTCCTTATGCTTTTAATCCACACTTAAGGTAGCGAGGCCTTATAGTTATGGTGCATTTTATTGGTTAGTGCTTTAAAAATATCAAGTAGGGATATTTTACTACATGTTAAATACTTGGGTATCATGTATTTGAACACACCCATACCTTCTCCCTACCTCATTTCCCACCACACAATCATATCACCCAACTCTCCCCACCCCCAAGCAAGAAAGAAGAAGAGAAGGGATTTCAAAGTTTGATTTGCTTGAAAAATTGCAAGGAGTTGAAGCTTTAGTGGTAATGAATCCTTCTTACTAAGTGTGGAGCATGCTCACTTGAGTTTGAGTTATTATTTTGGGAAAAAGAAATGGGTTTGATATGAAATGTGTTGGTTATTTGTTGGGTTATGGGTTATGAGTATTGATGTGTTTTATGTTGGTTTATGTTTGTGTTGGGTTGATGGGATGTGGTGTAGGATGGTTTAGCTTGGTTTTTATGTACAAAAATGGTGGATTTTCGGGATTGCAGGGCTCGCCAATCGATCGGGATAAACTCTCGATCGATCGCGCCCTGAAGGAGCCAAGTCTAGGCGAAGATGCTTTGCTCGATCAATCAGTGGAAATTCCCGATCGATCGATGAGACTCGACGATCGATCGAGAACACCATCTCGATCGATTGAGAATGCCAAAAAATTGGCGCCCGAAATGATTGCCTCGTGATCGATCAAGCGCTAAGGCCGATCGATCGCGAGGGCGTGAATATTGGCATTGGTGGATTTTTGGTATTTGGTTGGGATTTTGGTAATGGCATATTATATGGCTTCTAATATTGGATTGTGCAATTGTGTAGAGCCTTCCCAAGTGGCGGCACAACGCAGGGGATAAATTCTGAAACACCGCTTTTTGGAAGGAAGGTACGTAGAGAGACGTATGGGCATCGACGGTAACATGTATTTTTACATATTGAATTATGCATTGTGGTTGCATGAATTGGATGCTTGGTGCAAATTATTGTGAGTCGTTGGTATATTCGAGTGATGATTATAATGCTTGCCGCTATCATTTTGAAGCGATGAATAGAATACTTGCTGATGTCGTATCGTAGCGATGGAATAGAATATTTGCCAGAGAGGATAATGCCGCTGTCATATTGAATTGAGTGATATTATAATGCCGCTGATACGTCGAAGTGAGGGATATTGTAAGTGTCGATGTTATGTCGAAGCAAGGGGCATTAGAATCCCACTGTTATAACAAGACTGTGATTTGGTTATTGGTATTGATGGATTGGATATATGTCATGACATTTATTGAACTGTATTATAATCTGTTGATTATGAATATGAGTTATGGAACATGGACAATCAAGGGGAGCATGTTAAATGCATTTGAATACATGAAGTATTTTGTATTAACTGTTTATGCATTTTTACATTTTGATCATGTTGTTGTGAATATGATTTATTATATGCTCATGATTTGGGGTTGTTCCTGTAGGAGCTTTTGGCATGGAGGGCTAAGGCCAGAGGTGATGCGGTGAGCTGTGTGAGGCTAGTACTACTACTGATCTAGAAGAACATGAATTCTTTTGGAGACATGTTGCTTGATCTAAGGGAAAACACAACTTGTTGAACATTTTTGATTGACTTTTGTTGTCTGTAAGTGATATGTCTGAGTTACTTGATTGACTGCGAATTGGTTTATTTAAATTCTTCAATATTGAACTCTACTTTGTGATCTTATTTCTTGCTCGAGACTATCAAGTGTAAGTTTGGGGGAGTTGATTAGTGCGATTTTTACACTTAATTTGATATAAGATTAGGAGCGTTTTTGTAGTGATTCTTCGAAAATATTACTCTATTTGGTATATATTTGTATATTTCAGGAATCCAGGTCCAAATGCATAAAAGTGGAGGAAATAGGCTTAAAATGATGAAAAATGAGCAAACTGAGCAAACATGGAAAATGAGTGACGAAATCGTAATTTGCTGAAAATCAGAGGAAGTGTGATGCCCGGGGATTTATGGTGTTAACCCGGTGTGGTAATAATCCTTAAAAGGATTTTAATTGTGGCAACTACGAATTAATTGCGGTTTCGGGACTCTCGGGGATTTTAAATCTGATTTTGGGGGTCGTTGGATCCAAGGGATGAGACTGTATTCTCATCGTGGTGATAACCTTGGAATTTGGTTTAATGAATCATGATGTAGTTGTGGAGGTATTGGTATTTTGGAGCCTTGGTGCTATATATACCAAATGGACTCGGTATCCCATCATTATCCGGAATCTCTCCTCCTCTCCTCTCCCTCACGCCTCTCTCTCACCCCAAACCCTTCCCTCTTTTTCTCTTGGAAACTAATCGATGGGGGCTTGTCTTGGGAGCCCGATTTCTTGAAGAAAGACTGCTAATATTCTTCTCCTCACCTTTAGCTTCGATTTGATTATAGTTTTGTTCTAAATGATTGAGTTTTGGGTTGGATTTGAGATTTGGGGGTTTTGGTTATCTGAAATGTTGTTTTTAGAGTTTTTATTGAGTTTATTTGGTGTATTGGAGGTGTTGAGGAAGTAGGGGTGTTGGGTTTGAGTTTGGGTGTCATAAACACCATGGAAGCTCGAGTTTTTCGAAAAATCGCAGGTCGCGATCGATCGCCGAGGAGTGCCGATCGATCACGACGAGCAGCTGGAAATTTGCGGGAGACAAACAGTGCACGATAGATCGCGACTTCTTGGTGATCGATCGTGAGGTGTTTGGCGATCGATCGCCAAGACATGGCGATCGATCGCGAGCTGGTTCTGCCTTGCAGTAAGGAACGACGATCGATCGCTTTTAAATGGCGATCGATCGTGGCTTGCTGAATAGTGTTTTCTCACTATTTATTTTAAAACTTGGAATTTTGACTTGGGGCTTTAATAGCCGATTTTCGGGGCATTGTTTTCATTCCAATGGGAATACTATTCTATGAAATTGGTGTGGTTGGAGCCAAATTGTATTAAAGTATTGAATTACTAATTGGCTAATCTTTGAACACATTAATTGGAATATTTTGGGTATTATGCATGCTTAATCGGTGTCTTTTAAATTTGTTAATCGTCATGGATTGACGATAGGATTATTGTGAACGTGCTTGGACACATGGTTACATGCTTGTGTTTAATTGTGAGTTATTTATGTGTTAGCACATAACTCATCGGGTCGTAGGACTCAGGCAAGGTGACTCGAACTACGAAATTATAAGGTACGTATAACGTACGAGCATAGCCCTTTTGTAATTGCAATTGTTGAATGCATGGTACATTATATTACAATAAATGGATAGACATTGGGAATTATATGGTGCCGCTTTTGAGCGAGCAATGATTGGGATGTTGACGCCTTTGAGCGGACATCAGTTATGATGCCACTGCTGTTGAGCATGCGTGAGAATAAAATGTCGGTATTGTAGAGCGAGCGTTGAAATAGAACTATCGAACCATAAGTGAGATATACGGAATATCTATGATCCTTGTTAATGATTTGATATTGTTGATTATGATATAAGTACATGGTATACATATTTGTTAATCAACGTAACGATTAACTAACTATTGGGAATTTGATGGTTTTGGTTGTTTTGAGAACAGGGACAGTACAGGGGATCCCGGATGAGGATGATACCATCCAGTAAGCATCGTTTATATTTCATAGCATTTACATTTTTGTAAATTATAAATTGTATTATTGTGATTATCGGTATGGTGGTATTGGTATGCTCACCTGGGGGATGTCTCTGTTGGGGCAGGTGAATAGGTACATCGATGGCTTGGAGTCGTGCTCGAGCTGTGGATTTGAGGTGCTTCCAAGATCGAGGTACCAGTGACGGTATTGAGCATGATACTTTATACATTGGATACAGTATACTTATTCGCTGCTCGCATGTGAGCACTATCATGTGTATATGGGTTGTATAAAGAAGGCAAGGGCCTTTCTCTTTTCATTTATGTGTTGCATGCAATTATTTATGAATTGCAAAATGAATTGAGAGCATGTTAGTGTATGTATAAAGGTGCATGTTATGTTTATGGATTATGTTGGGGAAAGTTTTGACATTATACGAATAATGTAAAGGAATTTTATAAATGGTATTTCATGCTAGGATTGCATGTATTCTCTTTCCCCTTGATAACATGTTTGTATGCACTAATGGCAAGGGTTAATACACTAATAATGGGTTAAGGGCACGGGGGTCCTTACATTAGTGGTATCAGAGCAGTGTTTGCTCTTTGGGGCTGTTGAGGGCCTAGGATCATGTTAATGGAAATGAGTAGCACGTAATTATGCATGATGGTAGTTAGTGTTGTGTGATACAACTACTTTGCTTATGTGCGTTTATGATATGTGATCATAGTGGAATAATTATATGTCATGACATCTATGGAATCATAATATAATCTGTTGATTATGATTGTGAGTTGTGGCACGGGGACAACTAAAGGGAGAATTTTGAAATGCATTGGGATACAGGAAGTACTTTGTACTCACAGTTTATGCATTTACTCACTATAATCATATTGTGGTGAATATGGATTATTATATGCTCATGGTTTGGGATTGTTCCTGTAGGGACGCTATGACATGAAGGGCTAAGGCCAGGGTTTAAAGACACAAAACGGTAACCTGCATTTTATATACATCATGGATTATGCATTGTCGTTGCATATATATTGGAGTGATGATTTTAATGCTTTGCCGCTAAATGTTGAAGCGAGGGTATTGCCGCATGTCACATTTGAAGCGAGGTGCATTAAAATAAACTCATGGTGATGTATATTGGAATATGGAATATGTATTGTGTTACAGGTATAGATGGAATACTTGGTGAATATCCCATGAGTCGTTGTTATGGATGAGTGATGATTTTAAATGCTTTGAAGTTGTCACTTGACGTGATGATACAATACTTGTCGTTGTCATATCGTAGCGAGGAAAGAATATTTGCCGCCAAATGTTGAAGCCAGGGTATTGCCGCATGTCGCATTTGAGAGAGTTTATTCATTGCCGCTGATATGTCGAAGCGAGGGGTATTAGTGCCGCGGTCATGATAGTCAGGTGCATTAAAATACAGTACTATAACAAGACTAGGGATCGATTATTCTATTGGCGACGCTTTATGTCGCCGGGTATTCATAGCGATGGTTCATTCCGATATTATATTGGCGACGGTTTATGCCATCGGGTATTCATAGCGATGGTTCATTCCGCTATTATATTGGCGATGGTTTATGCCGTCGGGTATTCATAGCGATGGTTCATTCCGCTATTCTATTGGCGATGATCTATGCCGTCGGGTATTCATAGCGATGGTTCATTCCACTATTCTATTGGCGATGGTATATGCCGCCAGGTATTATATAGCGATGGGTTATTCCGTTACATATATTGGCGATGGTTCATACCGCCGGATGTTTTATGCCGCTGATTCTATAGTGATTTTTTATGCCGCTGACTCTATGACGAGGGATCATGCCGCTGATTTTATAGCGATGGGTTCTACCGATATCTACATAGCACGAGATTGTACCGCCCATGAACTATGGGTGTTGATTATGTACCACTCTTGGACGACGGAGACATGTATGCCTCTATTTTATTAGCGATGAGTTATGGTATATTGCTGTTTAGTTAGCATTATTGTGGATACCATGTATTGACATGTACCGTCACGTGTTTGACGATGAAATTATGGATGTCGTGTATCGACATATGATGTCACGTGTTTGACGATGAGATTGTGAATGTCAGGTGTTGACATGTACCGTCACGAGTTGACGATGTTATTTTGGATGTCATACGTTGACATGTACCATCACGGGATGACGATGACATAGTGAATATTCTATGTAGATGTGTAGCGTCGTTTCGATGAATAATACATATATGTTTATGTATTTAGTCGTATGGTTTGAGTGCTACGGTGAGCACAGGGTAGTGTCTGGATCACTAATTGACGAGACCGTCATGCTGAGCATATTACTCGAAGAAGTATTGGGTGCGCCGTACAGGAAATGTACCGCAACACATATTTGAGGTAAATATTTTATGAGTAATGGTACCTTTGGGTATACTCGGTGGGATGTATGGCCAAGTGATTGTGAGTAGGAGTAGTTATTGGGGAAACTACTCGCTATTGTCGATGTGACGTGGGGTAGACATGGTCACCCCCACCCGGGAGGGTGTGGATTTAATCCTAATGGATAGGATTGCCTTGTGATTGAGCAAGGACACCGGAATGTCCTTTGTGCATTAGTATTATAGAAATATTGGGTGATGACTCACTACTCTAATGGATGTTACCGTATGGTGTACCGGGATGAAACATATGATACGTTGGTAGGCTTGGTATAAACCTGAGGAGGCAGCGACTTGCTAGCCAGGTATTGTTGCAGTTATATAGTGTGCTTGTTGTAGCCATTATACTGCTCGTTGGAACCGAGTTGATAAATCGTATGATCATACGATGAGAGTTTTAGTGGGCTCTTGTAGTCACTTCGTGGCTTAAGGTTTGAGGCAGGAAATACCTCACGGGGACGTGTATACGTCAAATGTTTTGAGGGACTTGTACCGGGACAACTCAATTTTGTTGGGAATACCAACGTGAGTGTCGACAAGTCGTTGTTGCTCTGGTTGAGCATCTTTGCATATGGAATGCAACGGAAGTCACAATTGGTATTGAGGGATATAGTTAGTGGGGTAACACTACTATATTGATTTTATCTCTTTGAGAGATCTGGATTGTACGGTCATAAAGACAGCTGGTATTGGTCGTGGATTGATTTAAATCAGCCATGGTAAGCATTACTGGTGTTGGACCGAGTAATGTATTTCTTACCTTTCGGTGAGACGTTCGAGGAGACGCCTCCAGGGGAATGCTCGAGATTGTGAAGTACTATGGTATTAGTACAGAGCATTGTTAGAATGAGTATGCGTTGTGTATACGATTTTCGATTTGGTAATAGTGGCATTGAGGCACTATTCTGAACCTATTGGGTATTTATTGGTTCCGAGATATATTTTGTTATAAATATATCCAGTTTTCCGAACGGCGGTTTGAGGTTGGAGGGTCATGGTTCATGACACTTTCCTTGTGAGGAAGGCGGTATTCATATACCTATTGGGAATCTTTGGAAGATTCGTTGAATTAGTTTGTGGGATGTTGATGTTGGAATCACACCCTTTGGCTTTTGGTTCGTCAATCATTATTCTCCACTGGGTGAGAATAACCGAGGATTGACAGTTGGTTTTGGGACTTTGGGTATGATTGGAGATACCCGAGCCGAGTGCATTGAGTATGCCTGTAGTGTTGGTGCTCAGGCATGTGTACCGGTGTGTGTATACGAATGCCAGCATTTTCTTGGTACTCGTCGAGCATTGGTTTTGTATGCTTGGATGAATGAATCTCCAGTGAGAGATTGTGGCACCTTGAGATTAGTAATCTCAATGACACGATGTATTCTGAAGAATGATCGTGAGATCTGATTGATTTCCTCCGAGGAGGAATTGTAGTATTTTGGGGTCATGGGAAAAATTCATTTCTGGATAATTCAATAGCCTCTCTGTTTTAGGATTTTTGAATCCTAGGATAAACGAGGGATGGCCATAATTTGGATTGGTTAAGTGTCGTGGTTGACACGTGTGGCGGGAATGCAATTGATTGTTCTTGCATGTCCTTTCGAGAACTTGAGACCTTGTGGAGTCTCGATAGTGTGTTTGGACCAAGATGTGATCTCTTGGAACAAACGGATGTAGACATATTTGGAGATGTGTTTCATGTTGATCGGTGGCCGTGTTGTTGCCAATCCGTGTTGCAATATGGTGCAACTACTCCTTCGATGGAGATGGATTTGGAAAGCGGAAGCCGGATGTGGTTTAAGTACATTGTAGTGTACAGGTGGTTTCCTTGGTAACGATGTATGGTTAACATCGTAGGCTAAATCATAAAGATGTCATCGAGGCGATATCTATTTTTTGGAATCACGAATGATTCGTTTGATTTGCAGTTAGGGTTGGCTGACTGCTTTTGAGACGGTTAGCATTAGGGTATGCTGAGTTGTAATGGTTTGGAGGTTTATCCCATTCAGAGTTTTGGTGTGAGGTCGGTATCCTCGCGGTTGGTGTGTCGTTCATGACATGTTCATGATTCGACGATGTGAATCCGTTTGGATTTTGTAATCTCGGCAATACGTGGAGTACGCCGTGCAAATTTCGGGGACGAAATTTTATTAGTGGGGGATAACAGTGATGTCCGGGGATTTATGGTGTTAATCCCGGTGTGGTAATAATCCTTAAAGGATTTTAATTGTGGCAATTACGAATTAATTGCGGTTCGAGACTCTCGGGGATTTTAAATCCAGTTTTTGGGTCGTTGGATCCAAGGGATGAGATTGTATTCTCATCGTGGTGATAACCTTGGAATTTGGTTTTTGGTGGAATCTGGGGTCCGGAGTACTTTGTACTGGGGCTGGTGATGGAATTTGAGTTGGAGAGATAATTATTGAAAACATATGGTTTTTAATGAATCATGATGTAGTTGTGGGGGTATTGGTATTTTGGAGCCTTGGTGCTATATATACCAATGGACTCGGTATTCCGTCATTATACGAAATCTCTCATCCCTCTCCTCTCCCTCACGCCTCTCTCTCACCCCATACCCTTCCCTCTTTTTCTCTTGGAAACAAATCGATGGGAGCTCGTCTTGGGAGCCGATTTCTTGAAGAAAGGCTGCTAATCTTCTTCTCCTCACCTTTAGCTTCGATTTGATTATCGTTTTGTGTTAAATGGTTGAGTTTTGGGTTTGATTTGAGATTGGGGGTTTTTGTTAAAAATCTAAAATGTTGTTTTTAGAGTTTTTATTGAGTTTATTTGGTGTATTGGAGGTGTTGAGGAAGTTAGGGGTGTTGGTTTTGAGTTTGGGTGTCAAAAACACCATGGAAGCTCGAGTTTTTCGGAAAATCGTAGGTCGCGATCGATCGTCGAGGAGTGCCGATCGATCGCGACGAGCAGCTGGAAATTTGTGGGAGACAAACAGTGTGGCGATCGATCGCGACTTCTTGGCGATCGATCGTGAGGTGTTTGGCGATCGATCGCCAAGACATGGCGATCGATTGCGAGCTGGTTCTGTCTGGCAGTAAGGAACGACGATCGATCGCGCATAAATGGCGACCGATCGTGGCTTGCTGAATAGTGTTTTCTCACTATTTTTTATTTTAAAACTTGGAATTTTGACTTGGGGCTTTACTAGCCGGTTTCCGGGGCATTGTTTTCATTCCAATGGGAATGCTATTCTATGAAATTGGTGTGGTTGGAGCCAAATTGTATTAAGATATGGAATTACTCGATTTAGTAATTGGCTAATCTTTGAACACATTAATTGGAATATTTTGGGTATTATGCATGCTTAATCAGGGTCTTATCAATTGGTTATTTGTCATGGATTGAATTGTGAACGTGCTTGGACACGTGGTTACATGCTTGTGTTTAATTTTGAGTTATTTATGTGTTAGAACATAACTCATCTGGTCGTGGGACTCAGGCAAGGTTGGACTCGAACTACGAAATTATAAGGTACGTATAACGTACGAGCATAGCCCTTTTTGTAATTGCAATTGTTGAATGCATGGTACATTATATTGCATAAATGGATAGACATTGGGAATATGCGGTGCCGCTTTTGAGCGAGCAATGATTGGGATGTTGACGCCTTTGAGCGAACATTAGTTATGATGCCACTGCCGTTGAGCATGCGTGAGAATAAAATGTCGCTGTTGTAGAGCGAGCGATGAAATAGAACTATGGAACCATAAGTGAGATATACGGAATATCTATGATCATTGTTAATGATTTGATATTATTGATTATGATATCGGTACGTGGCATACGGATTTGTTAATCAACGTAACGATTAACTGTGTAAGGCCTCTCTACCTTAACAGTGTAAAAAGAATATAAATAGGGCTAACATGCATTAAAGACAGTTTATGGTTCCGGTTGTAGGCTTGAGCTAACAGGATTACAGGCCAAAAATAAAATTCCGAAAGCTAATTAATTACATTCCCAATAATGAATGTTGATACTATAGATTTACACTACTCCTAGAGTAGAGACTATCCAAAAATCCTGTATCCTAATTTCTTAATGCTCCTCGTAGCTCACTGCCTCAACCCGGCCCATAGCCCTCCAAGTCCAAAAGGTGAACCTACAGGAACAACTCACCATGAGCATATACATCACTATTCAACAAAATCCAAGCACAATAACATAAATAATTGTATGAGATATATATGTATGTATGCTCCCTGATTTACCACATTAGCACATTTTTCATTGTTGTTCCTGTTTCATAAACTCATGCACAAAATCATTAGTTCATAATATAATGATCGATACCACGTTCCAGTTATAACCACAATATTCCACATTAATCACTAGGAATGTGACTGTTCCGGTCCTGTTACAACAGCGGAATTTTAGGACCCCTCGCTTCGACATATAGCGGCATTATATGATATCCCTCGCTTCGACAATGACAGCAGCATGTACATCGCTTCGACGTGACAGCGGCAAATATCATATTACCATCGCTCCATATGACAGCGGCAAGTACCTCCCTCGCTCGTATATAATAACTACCGGAACAATCAAGCATTTCCAACCACATATAAATAAACACAACACTTGAGTCCACAATCATAATGCATCACCATTATCTCAATATATATATCAACACATTTCGTAACCCACACTTGTCCACGATATATATATAGCCAAAAGTGTAAGAACACATTTTACCGTCCGATGCACGTACGTCTCACTACGTACCTTAGTCTCAAAAGTGGAGAAGTTGAAGAACTTTATCTCTTTGGAGTTGTTGGTACCTAGGATGGTTCTACACAACCATACAAATCAATATTAGAAGCCAATTATATTCCAATATCAAAATTCCACAAAAAGACACCAAAAACACAAATTTTGTATCTCGCGATCGATCGCCACCAAGGCCCGATCGATCGCGAGATCATACTGCCCGCTTCTAAAATTTTCTGCTCTTGGCGATTAATCGCCACATTTGGCGCGATCGATCGTGATCCTCACCGATCGATCGCCCAAATGTGGCGATCGATCGCCAATTGCTTCTGGAGCCTACTGGTTGCACGCGATCGATCGCCAAACACGGTCGATTGATCGCCACTGTCTGTGTTGCGAGAAACACCATTTTTGCACCATAAATTCTTCACCAACACTTATACCAACAACCAAAAACATAAAAACACCTTAAACCTTCAATATACACCATTAACAACAAAAAATCCAACTCCCAACCAATACCAATAACAACCCAACACAAACCCATTTTAAAACTCAACATACCAAAACAAAAATCTAAACTAAACACCATTAAAGTATCAAGGAGGTATCCATACCTCTTAAGGACTCCAAATCCTACCAAAGATCACTCAAATCAAGTTTTTGCAAGGATCCATTCTTCCTAGGACCCAATTTCGAAAATGGGTACGTGGTTAGGGTTGGGAGTGAATTTGGGAATTGGTAAAGTGATGGTAAGTTGGGGGGTAGTGGGGGTATAAGGGGTTAGTTAAAAATTATACCACAAACAATTAACATGATGTATAAAATTCACCAACATGATATTTTAAAAGCATTTTACCAAAATGCACCAAATTCCCATTTAAACACATGCTTCGCCAAATAATTATCAACCATCACAATTTAAACCATGATAATTAATTCCAACACATAATTTAATTATCACCATAATTAATCACATAAACATAATTAATGCCCAAATGCATATAATTATTTCGGGGGTATCACAATACTCCCCTACTTACAAGATTTCGACCTCGAAATCGCATGCACTTACCCAAAACGAAACTAAACATAAATCACATACCAGAAAATAGTTACGGGTAATGCTGCACCATATGCTGCTCCATCTCCCACGTGGCCTCCTCGGCACCCCTACGATCCCACTGAACCTTTACCATCGGTATAACCTTGCTCCGAAGTCTGTGATCCTATAGTCCCAGAATTCTAACCGGTCGTTCCACGTAGGACACATCTGAACCCAACTGAACCTTTGAGGGCTGTAAAACGTGAGACGGATCTGGCTCATACTTCCGCAACATAGAGACATGGAAGACGTCATGTATACCAGACAATGACGGCGGTAGAGCCAAACGGTAAGCCAAAGTACCGATGCGCTGCAATATCTCATATGGCCCAACATACCTCGGAGATAACTTCCCGCGCATACCAAAACGAACCACACCTCTGAAAGGTGAGATCTTCAAAAAGACCTTATCTCCCACTTGGAATTCCAATGGTCGCCGCCGTTTATTAGCGTAGCCTGCTTGCCTATCCTGAGCCACTTTCATTTTCTGACGGATCACTTTGATTTTCTCTTCCATTTCTCGAATCAAATCCGGTCCCCCGACCGTATTACTAGTCAAGTCCTCCCAGTACAACGGTGACCTACAACGTTGACCGTAAAGAGCTTCGAATGGAGCCATCGATGAAACGTCGGTAATAACCCGCTAAACCAAGGAAGCTCCGGATCTCGGGCACAGATGTAGGCGCAGACCAATCCATCACTGCCTCTACCTTCCTAGGATCCACAGATATCCCATTACTAGAGATCACATGTCCCAAAACCACGCTGCTCAACCAAAATTCACACTTGCTGAGCTTGGCGTACAACTGATTGTCCCTAAGAATTTGAAGCACTGCTCTCAAATGATTCTTGTGCTCTTCCTCACTCCGAGAGTAGATGAGTATGTCGTCAATAAACACTATGACGAACTGATCAAGGTATGGTTGGAACACTCGGTTCATCAAGCTCATAAAGACAGCCGGGGAGTTTGTCACTCCAAACGGCATGACCAAAAACTAATAATGACCATAACGGGTTCGGAATGCTGTCTGCTGCACATCTTCCTCTCTAACTCGAATCTGATGGTACCCCGACCTCAAATCAATTTTACTATACAACCTCGTGCCCTGCAATTGATCAAACAAGTCATTGATCCACGGAAGAGGGTATTTATTCTTCACTGTGGCCTTGTTCAATTGTCTGTAATCGATGCACAGATGCATCGATCCATCTTTCTTTTTCACAAACAATACAGGCGCACCCCAAGGCGATACGCTGGGGCGTATGTAACCCTTGTCAAGGAGTTCATGTAGTTGCTCTTTCAACTCCCTTAACTCTGTCGGTGCCATCCTGTAAGGGGAACGAGAAATAGCGGGTGTTCCCGGTAGTAATTCAATCCCAAACTCGACTTCCCTAGCCTGTGGAAATCCGGGAATCTCCTCTGGGAATACATTGGCAAACTCCGCGACTACGGGTATATCCTCGACCCTTAAACTATTCCTTCTTTTCAGCAACATCAATGGCATAAATAAGATAACCCATATGCCCACGTTCCAATAAGTAAGCCATCTTGATAGCCGATATTAATGGGATTTTTGAGCGGGAACCATCCCCATAAAAAAGTCCACTGAACCCCCAAATCAGATCTGAACCGAACTGTTCTCTGTCTGCAGTCCACCACTGCCTGATACCTGTTCAGTACATCAATGCCCACAATGCAGTCAAAGTCTGACATTACCAGAACAATCAAATCTGACTTCAATTCGTTGCCCTCAAAATAAATGAGGCCGTCAACAACAAACCGATTAGGAATCATACTCTTTCCAGTGGGTGTCGAGACCAGAAGAGGCGTGGGCAACGGAGAAGTGCATATGCGGTGCCTCTCCACAAAACTCGTCGACACAAAGGAGTGTGACGCACCTGTGTCTATCAAAATAAAAGCAGTTATCACTTCCTCTGGAGCCGTTGTAGCCTGCTCCCTGGTCAGAGCGTACACTTGCCCTTGAGGTGGCCCCAACGGCTGACCTCCCAATGGTCTTGGTGCAAACGGTGGTCTTTGTTGCACTGCCCTGTCTAAAGGTCTCCCCATAGTGTTCTGTTGTCCTCCCCGATTAGGACATTTTTAGAGCAAAGTGGCCATGCTTACCACATTCAAAACAAGCAGAACACTCTTTCACCGAGTGGGGTCCCCCGCAAAGGAAACATCTAACTCTCCCATAATTACTTGCTTGTGACTGTCCCCTATTTGATGGGCCATTATTCCCACGATTTCCCCTTCCACGCACATCAGGCCGTCTACCACTGAATCGGGAAGCTGATGAGTTCCCCCTTGGCTTAAAATGGTCGCCCCTTGGTTTCAAGTTTTCCGGGGTCAATCTCTGTGGTGGTGCTGGAGATGGCACTACAGTCGGATATGCACCCACTCCCAATTCTGCCAGCTCGGCCCGTGCAAGGGCGTCATCAAAATAAGTAGGGCCGTAAGTGATCACCCTATCATACAACTCAGGCCTCAAGCCTTTCATGAAGTGCCTCATCTTTGCTTGAGTATTAGTGGCAACATGAGGTACATATCTGATCAAAGAATAGTAGTGAAGAGCATAGTCTGACACTGACATAGTACCTTGCTTTAGGTTAGTAAATTCATCCTCCTTAGCTTCCCGTGCAGCAGCCGAAAAGTACCGGGTCAGAAATCGAGTTCTGAACAGCTTCCAGTTTATTTCATGACCTTGAGCCTCATGTTCTATCACCGTGGTCTTCCACCACATTAGTGCCTTCTTGGCCAGTTGGAATTCTGCTAACCTTATCCAGGCCGACTTCGCACAAGGAGCCGCCACGAAGATTTGCTCCATCCTTTCTAACCACTCTTCAGCATGTTCCCCTATCTCAGTTCCTTCAAACATCGGGGGTCGGTATGCAAGGAATTGAGTCAAGTTTAGTTCCCCGGGCAACAACTGCTGTTCAGACGGTTTTTCGCCCAAAGCTGGCGGTGGTAGAGGATTTGTACGCCCAGCACTTGCATTAACACTCACTGCGTCTCCTATATCAATATTTGCTGTCATGCTGTAATACAAGGGTTAACAATAGCACCAAAAACAGTTCATATAATACGCCTTTAGATAACATGAGTAACAATAACTAAAACATGTTAGTATAACATTTATATACTCTTTATGCACTAAACATGTTTAAAAAGAGCACCTAGCCAACCTATTGCTAAGGCTACCCTTCACTATTTCCCGGCTTCTCTAATCACTGCTCTGATACCACTAATGTAAGGCCTCTCTACCTTAACAGTGTAAAAAGAATATAAATAGGGCTAACATGCATTAAAGACAGTTTATGGTTCCGGTTGTAGCCTTGAGCTAACAGGATTACTGGCCAAAAATAAAATTCTAAAAGCTAATTAATTACATTCCCAATAATGAATGTTGATACTATAGATTTACACTACTCCTAGAGTAGAGACTATCCAAAAATCCTGTATCCTAATTCCTTAATGCTCCTCGTAGCTCACTGCCTCAACCTGGCCCATAGCCCTCCAAGTCCAAAAGGTGTACCTACAGGAACAACTCACCATGAGCATATACATCACTATTCAAAAAAATCCAAGCACAATAACATAAATAATTGCATGAGATATATATGTATGTATGCTCCCTGATTTACCACATTAGCATATTTTTCATTGTTGTTCCTGTTTCATAAACACATGCACCAAATCATTAGTTCATAATATAATGATCGATACCACACGTTCTAGTTATAGCCACAATATTCCACATTAATCACTAGGAATGTGACTGTTCCGATCCTGTTACAACAGCGGAATTTTAGGACCCCTCGCTTCGACATATAGCGGCATCATATGATATCCCTCGCTTCGGCAATGACAGCGGCATGTACATCGCTTCGACATGACAGCGGCAAATATCATATTACCATCGCTCCATATGACAGCGGCAAGTACCTCCATCGCTCGTATATAACAACTACCGGAACAATCAAGCATTTCCAACCACATATAAATAAACACAACACTTGAGTCCACAATCATAATGCATCACCATTATCTCAATATATATCAACACATTTCGTAACCCACACTTGTCCACGATATATATATAGCCAAAAGCGAAAGAACACATTTTACCGTCCGATGCCCGTACGTCTCACTACGTACCTTAGTCTCAAAAGTGGAGAAGTTGAAGAACTTTATCTCCTTGAAGTTGTTGGTACCTAGGATGGTTCTACACAACCATACAAATCATATTAGAAGCCAATTATAGTCCAATATCAAAATTCCACAAAAAGACACCAAAAACACAAATTTTGTATCTCGCGATCGATCGCCACCAAGGCCCGATCGATCGCGAGATCATACTGCCCGCTTCTAAAATTTTCTGCTCTTGGCGATTAATCGCCACATTTGGTGCGATCGATCGTGATCCTCACCGATCGATCGCCCAAATGTGGCGATCGATCGCCAATTGCTTCTGGAGCCTACTGGTTGCGCGCGATCGATCGCCGAAAACGAGCGATCGATCGCCACTGTCTGTTTTGCGAGAAACACCATTTTTGCACCATAAATTCTTCACCAACCTCACCAACACTTATACCAACAAACCAAAAACATAAAAACACCTTAAACCTTCAATATACACCATTAACAACCAAAAATCCAACTCCCAACCAATACCAATAACAACCCAACACAAACCCATTTTAAAACTCAACATACCAAAACAAAAATCCAAACTAAACACCATTAAAGTATCAAGGAGGTATTCATACCTCTTAAGGGCTCCAAATCCTACCAAAGATCACTCAAATCAAGTTTTTTCAAGGATTTTCCTTCTTCCTTGGACCCAATTTCGAAAATGGGTAAGGGGTTAGGGTTGGGAGTGAATTGGGAATTGGTAAAGTGATGGTAAGTTGGGGGGTAGTGGGGGTATAAGGGGTTAGTTAAAAATTATACCCCAAACAATTAACATGATGTATAAAATACCCCAACATGATATTTTAAAACCATTTTACCAAAATGCACCAAATTCCCATTTAAACACATGCTTCGCCAAATAATTATCAACCATCACAATTTAAACCATGATAATTAATTCCAACACATAATTTAATTATCACCATAATTAATCACATAAACATAATTAATGCCCAAATGCGTATAATTATTTCGGGGGTATCACAAACTGACTATTGGGCATTTGATGGTTTTGGTTGTTTTGAGAAAGGGACGGTACAGGGAATCCGGATGAGGATGATACCATCCAGGGAGCATCGTTTATATTTCATAGCATTTACATTTTTGTAAATTATGAATTGTATTATTGTGATTATCGGTATGGTGGTATTGGTATGCTTACCCCTTGTGGGGGCTGTCTATGTTAGGGCAGGTGAATAGGTACATCGATGTCTTGGAGTCAAGCTCGAGCTGTGGATTTGAGGTGCTTCCAGGATCGAGGTACCAGTGACGGTATTGAGCATGATACTTTATACATTGGATACACGTATACTTATTCGATGCTCGCATGTGAGCAGTATCATGTGTATATGGGTTGTATAAAGAAGGCAATGGCCTTTCTCTTTTCATTTATGTGTTGCATGCAATTATTTATGAATTGCAAAATGAATTGAGAGCATGTTAGTGTATGTATAAAGGTGCATGTTATGTTTATGGATTTTGTTGGGGAAAGTTTAGACATTATACGAATAATGTAAAGGAATTTTAAAAATGGTATTTCATGCTAGGGTTGCATATAATCTCTTTCCCCTTGATAACATGATTGTATGCACTAATGGCAAGGGCTAATACACCAATAACGGGTTAAGGGCACGGGGGTCCTTACAGGAAGCGATCATCGCTTCAAATGAGGCGATCGATCGCCTCTAGGCAGTAGCAAAATGCGAACGATCGCCTCACTGAAGCGATCGGTCGCCTCGACTTAAATTTTTGGGATTTTGTTACCATCTTGGTTATTTGGTGTCCAAACTTGGTGAATCCTCCTACCATAAATATGGATTACCATGGACGCTTTTTGGGACTTTTGGCTCATAATAAACCCTAGGAAGAGCCTCCATCTTCCACCATCCATATCACCAACATCCATCAAACATCCTAGGATTTTGGAACATCTTCAACAAGGAGATTCAAGAGGCGATTGAGAAGGAAGCGCGAGAGGAAGCAAGGATCTACGAACGAAGTCGACATCGGGAGTTCTTCTTTGTCTTTAATTCTTAGTTTTGTTTTTCTTTTCACGTTACTATGTTGAACTAAGTTTATTTATCGAGGCTAGGCGAACCTTTGTTATGAACCTTCGATTTGATGATTGAATTCTTATAGTTCTTTGCGTATGTTTATGTTATTCATGCTTTTAAAGGATTGATCACCTTTGAGTGATATTAGTATCGTAATTGAGATCGAGAGATGATTTTATGATACGTAATTAATAACTCATACCATCGATTTTAGACCGAGATCGAGAAATGACGTCAAATACATGCGTGATAGCCATAGATATCTAGTAATTGAAAGCTAGGAGTTTTCATGGATCTTATGCAATATTAAGTTGTTAAATAAGTACATGAGAGTGACTTACTGCGATTTGATATTAGGTTTAATATAACTCGAGAGAGTATATTAGATAAATTTGGAGAACTCGTCACCTTAGAAATATTTGGATATTCAATCGAGAATTGTAGGGTATTACATTTATGAGCTGACGTCTCGATAATCTTCTCTAGCGAAATTTTCTCGTTTACTTTTATTAACTTGGTTGGATTAGTAGTTTAATTTAATTAATTAATATTTTAATTAATTCATTATCGTAGGTTAAATATAGTTAAAAACGTCTTATTTGTTACTTGCTTGTTAGTCCCTGTGAGTTCGACAATCCGTCCGTATTCTTCATATCTATACTAAAACTTGACACAGTGCACTTGCGGTATAATCGCTACACTTGAATTTTCTATTTAAATAAATAGCGATCAACCTCAATCGCAATAAATAATATCAAAGGTGGTCAATCCCTTAAAAGAAAGAAGAACAATAAATTATGCACAAAGAGTTGTAAGAATTAATCAAAAACATAAGTTGAATTATGGGTTCAAACATGGGATCCCTTAGTCTTGATAAACAAACTTAACCAAAAATCATAATAAAATAACAATGTTTTGCAACAAATTAAACATTAAAATCTGAAAATAACTAAGAACAAAGTTAGAAATACGAAAGATGCTTGGCTTTGACTCCTTGCTTCGATGCGACGTTTCGTCTTTCCCGATGTCTTACTTTTCAATGGTTTGTGATGGTGTGGGATGGAGTATGGTGGCTGATTGTTTAGGTCAAGAAAAAGTGTGCCAAAAGTCTCCAATTTTCGCCCAACTTTTTTGTATTTATAGTGGGAAATGAATAATCTTCCTTGTTGGACTCAAACTCTTCAAAAAGGAAAGAAATCCTGAAAATTTGTCAGCTGGCGATTGATCGTCATTTCTCACCGATCGATCGCCAAATTTTATTCAGCCTCTAAATTTTTTCGGCACTCGGCGATCGATCGTGTGAATAGCAACCTTTTTTTTTTTACAAAACTCAAATTCTTGTCATTCTTCGACATGTTCACTCGGTTTGATCATTTTCATCGTTAATTAGCTCAAATCCTCTATTTTTATGCATTTCTACCTTTATTCCTGGAAGATACAAAAATAACACGAAAACACATAATATCGTCCAAGAATAATAATAAAATGCATATAAATTCATTGCAATATAGGTGTGAAAATGTAAGGACCCCCGTGCCCTTAACCCGTTATTAGTGTATTAAGCCATACCATTAGTGCATATAATCATACTATCAGGGGGAAAAACCCTATGCCAGTGCAACACCACATGTTATCCAAAACCTTTCTTGCATTTAATCCACATAATATTCAAATTCCCCAACCAAGATTATTCATATAACATGAACCCTCATAATACACTAACATACTCTTAGTTCATTTAGCAATTCCATATATAATTGCGTGCAAACCATAAATGAACAGAGAAGAGCCGTAGCCCATTTATACATCTCATATACACGTAAAATGTACTCACATGAGAGCACCCAATGAATGAGCGTGTATCTAATGTATAAGGATAGTCTACCAGATACCATGAATGATCCTTCATTCCTTGAAGCGCCTCCCAAGCACAGTTCGATCTCAGCACTGGATCTGTGTACTTATTCAATCAGCTCTGGTACCTCAATCCTTGAAGTACTTCAAAACAACAGCCCGAGCTCAACTCCAAAGCTGCTGCTACACCTGTACCACCTGCCCCAACAGAGACAGCCCCCACACGGGTGAGCATACCAATATCCCAAATCCCATAATCACAATAATGCAATTCATAATTTACAATATGTAAATGCTATGAAATATAAGATACTCCCTGGATGTCATCATCCTCATCCGGGATCCCCTGTACTGTCCCTGTTCTCAAAATAACTGAAACCATCAAATTCTCAAATGCCAGTTAATCATTACATTGATTAACGAATTCACTTGCCACATACCGACATTATAACAATAACATCAAATCATTCAACAATGATCACAAACATCCCATATATCTCTTTTATGGTTCCATAGTTCTATTTAATTGCTCGCTCTACAATAGCGGCATTTCAGTCTCACGCATGCTCAACAGCAGTGGCGTCATAACCGATGTTCGCTCAAAGGCGACCACATCCAACCATTGCTCGCTCAAAAGCGGCACCATGCAATTCCCAATGTATAAACATGTATTTCAACATCCGTTAATATCCGTTTATTGCTAAAACCATATATCAGGCACTTCCATACACATTTATTGCAATACAGTGTGTCATGCACTCAACAATTGCATTTAAAATAAGGGGCTATGCTCGTACGTTATACGTACCTTATAATTCCGTAGCTTGAGTCCAAACTTGCTTGAGTTCCATACCTTCAGAAATATGTGCTAAAACACATAAACAACTCACAATCAAGTATAAGCATGCAACCACGTGTCCCAGCACGTTCAAGACTCCCAATCATATTGTCAATCCATGACGATTACCAAAATAAAAGCCCCCCCCCCCCCCCCCCCCCCGGCTAAGCATGCATAATACCCAAAATATTCCATTTTATATGCTTAATAGATAGCCAAAAACCCAACCAAAAATTCCGTTTAAATAATTTTGGCTCCAACCAATCCATTTTAAAAGTATAGCATTCCCATTGGAATGTAGACATTGCCCCGGAAACGGCCCCTTTAAACCTCGGTTCCGAAATCCCGACATTTTACAAAAATTCAAAAAAAAACAAAATCCTTCTGGTGGCGATCGATCGCCACCTTTATCGCGATCGATCGCCACACTCCAGTGGCCAACCAGTGCCCTCTCGCGATCGATCGCCAATCCTCGCGATCGATCGCCAACCCACTCGCGATCGATCGCCGAGACCTCGCGATCGAACGCCAGCACTGTTCATCGCCTTCAAAAATTGGACTGCTCGTCGCGATCGATCGCTACCCCTCGGCGATCGATCGCCACCTGCGCTTTTCTGAAAAATTCGAGCTTCCATGGTGTTTTTAACACCCAAACTCAAAACCAACACCCCACACACCACCAACACCTCAAATACAACATTTAAACTCCATAAAAACACTAAAATCAACATTTTAGATTTTAACCCAAAACCCCCAAATACAAATCCAACCCAAAACTCAACCATAACACGCCATACCACTAACAAAACGAAGACAATGACGAGGGGAAGAAACTTACCAACTTATCTTCGAGAAATCCGGCTCCTAGGACGAGCCTCCATCAATTTTGCTCATCAAAGGGAAAGGGGAAGGGTTTGGGGTGGGAGAGAGGCGTGAGAGGGAGAGGAGAGAAATGGATTCCAAATGACGGAACCCCGAGTCCGACTGGTATATATAGCAAAAATGCCCCAAAATACCAATATCTTCACAAATACATCATGATTCATTAAAAATCATCTGTTTTCAAAAACTCACTCTCCAACATCAAATCCCCAGACAGGCCCCAACATAAGGCACCCCGGACACCAAGTCCCACCAAAAACCTAACTCATAGGTTTTCCACCAAAATGAGAATACAATCTCAACCTTTGGGTTCAACGGTCCCAAATACCCGATTTAACAACCTCGGGAGACGCAAAACCGCAATTAATTCCTAATTGCCACAATTAAAAATCCATCAAGGATTATTACTACACCGGGATTAACACCATTAATCTTCGGACCTCACAATTATCCCCCACTAATAAAATTTC
Source organism: Haberlea rhodopensis (assembly GCA_907163345.1). Classification (NCBI taxonomy): domain Eukaryota; kingdom Viridiplantae; phylum Streptophyta; class Magnoliopsida; order Lamiales; family Gesneriaceae; genus Haberlea; species Haberlea rhodopensis. The sequence goes on along the minus strand of CAJQUN010000033.1, from coordinate 3,072,067 downwards.
ATCCTCAAAATTACACCGGTGTACTCCACGTAACACCAGAACTACACAAACAAAACAAGGCCACAACCCCGATTCTGGACCATATTAGAATCGAATTAACAACCGCGAGAACACCCATCTCGCACCAAGCTCTAAAATAGAGCAAACGCCAAGATCAATAGAACCCGAAAGATAACAACATACATCGACGTGAATCGTCCCATAAGTCAGTCCACAATGACTGAGAATCAACCAAACCTTCATTGGTCCCGACATAGATATCACTCCGTGACATTCATCACTTGCCCACGATGCTTGACACGCATCGTCATGATGTGGACCACTAGTATACAACAGTATACTCACAAAAAATTCGGTTCTCGCTTCCCAGTCCATCTCCTCCATAGGAGTAGTTGCACCACTTGAAAACTGGATCAGGTAACCCACGGTCACCAATCCACACAAAACACATCACTACAGATGTCTACGTCCATGTGTTCCAAGAAACCCCATCTTGGCCCAAAACACACTATCGAGACTCTACAAGGTCTCAAGTTCCACCGAGGACATGCAAGACAAACAATTGCATTCCTACACACGTGTCGACCGTGACACTAAACAAATCCGAATCCTGGTCATCCCTCATTTATCCTGGGTTCAACAATCCTAAAACAGGAAGGCTATCGAATTATCCAACAAGAACTACCATGGTTCCAAAACACGACAATCCCTCCTCAGGGAAAGTCAACAACCCTCACGATCATTCATCAGAATGCATCGTGTCATCGAGATTACCGATCTCGAATTGCCACAATCTTCCACCGGAGATTCATCAAACCAAGCACACAAATCCGACGTTCAACAAGGAACGAAATAGAGTTGGCATTCGTATACACACACGGGCATACATGTCTAAGCACCAACACAACAGGCACACTCAAAGCAATAGACTCGGGTATCTCCAAACATACCCAAAGTCCCAAAACCTGCTGCCAAGCCTCGATTATTCTCACTCCACGGAGAATAGTGGTTGACAGTCCAAAACCGAAGGGTGTGATTTTAGCATCAACACCACACAACCAAGCAACGAATCTCCCAAAAGATTTAACCGGCATGTATATCAATATCGTCTTTCCCACAAGGATAGTGTCATGAATCCATGACCCTCCAACCTCGAACCACCTCCGGAAAACTGGATATATATACATACCAACATACATTTCGGGATCAAAATATGCAACTGGTTCAGAATAGTGCATCGAAGCCACTACTATCAAATCGAAACTCGTATACGCCATGTATACTCAATCAACGATGCCCTGTACTATTGCCATAGTACTCCACACTCGAGCATCACCCCAGAGACGTCTCCTCGAACGTCTCACTGGAAGTACGAAGCCATCCTTAGTCCAACACTAGTAGGGCTTACCCTGGTTGATTCACGATCAACCCTCAACAAATACTAGCTGTCTCCATGACAGTACTATCCAGATCTCTTCAAGAGATAAAGTCAATATAGTAGTGTCACCCCACTGACTATACCACACAATTCCAATTGTGACTTCCGTCGCATACCATATGCAAAGATGCTCAACCAGAGCTAACAACGACTTGTCGACGCTCACGTTGGTATTTCCAACAGAAATTGAGTTGTCCCCAAAACAAGTCCTTTAAAACATTTGACGTATAAACGTCATCATGGGGTATTCCCTGCCTCAATTGTCATGCCACATAGAGACTGCGATAGTCTACTAAAAGTCCTCATCGTATCATCATACGATTCACTGAACTCGAATCCAACGAGCAGTATAACGGCTATCATAAGCACACTATAACATTGCCACGATATCTGGCTAACAAGCGCTGCCCCAAAGGTTCATATCAAGTCCACCAACAAACCATACGTTCTATTTCGGTATACCATACCATACAAACTATTAGAGTAGTGGGTCATCGCCCAACATACCTCTAAAACACCAAGCATAATGGATAACCCGGTGTCCTTGCTCATATATGATGCAATCATAAACCATTAAGACTTATTCCACACCCTCAGGGTGGGTGTGATCATGCCTAACACACATCATAGTAACAAGCGAGTAGTTTCCTCGATGACTACTCTTACCACCCAATCACTTGGCCTTAGCCAAACCAGCGAGTATACCCAAAGGATATCATTACTCGAACAATATATACTTCGAATATGTGCTGCGGTACAATTCCTATACGGTGCACCCAATAATTCTTCGAGCAACTTGGTCGGAATAGTGATCTCGTCAACTAGTGACCCAGACACTACCATGTGCCCACCAAAGGCACTCAAACCATACAACCCAATACATAAACATAAATGTATTAATCATCAAAACGACGCTACACGTCTACATAGAACATCCACTATGTCATCGTCATCCCGTGACGGTACCTGTCAACATATGACTTTGGAATAACATCGTCGACTCGTGACGATATATGTCGATACACGACGTCCATAGCCTCATCGTCAAACACATGACGGTATAAGTATATCAATGCATATCATCCACAATAATGCTAATAAAACAGCAATAAACCATACCTCATCGCTAATGAGATAGTGGCATACCTGTCTCCGTCATCCAACAGTGGTACGCAATCAGCACCCATCGCTCACAGGCAGCATAAATCCAGTGCTACGTACATAGCGATATAACCCCATCACTATAGAATCAGCGGAATAATCCCTCGTCATAAAGTCAGCGGCATGAAACATCGCTATAGATATCCGGCGGCATGAACCATCGCCAATAGAATAGCGGAATGTACCATCGCTATGGATACCCGGCGGCATAAACCATCGCCAATAGAATAGCGGAATGAACCATCGCTATGAACACCTGGCGGCATAAACCATCGCCAATAGAATAGCGGAATGAACCATCGCTATGAACACCTGGCGGCATAAACCATCGCCAATAGAATAGCGGAATGAACCATCGCTATGAACACCTGGAGGCATAAACCATCACCAATAGAATAGCGGAATGAACCATCGCTATGAACACCTGGCGGCATAAACCATCGCCAATAGAATAGCGGAATGAACCATCGCTATGAACACCTGGCAGCATAAACCATCGCCAATAGAATAGCCGATCCCTAGTCATTGTTATGGTAGTGTATTTTAATGCCCCTCGCTTAAATAAAAACATGCGGTACTCCCACCCCTCGCTTCACATATAGGCGGCATAGAATAACCTCGCTTAAATGGACATGCGGCGCTCCCACCCCTCGCTTCATATTTTAGCGGCAAATATTCTTTCCTCGCCTCATATGATAACCACGCTTCAATGTGACATGCGGCGCTCCCACCCCTCGCTTCACATTTTAGCGGCACAAAACAATAAATAGCGGCAAGCATTTAAAATCATCACTCATCCATAACAATGACTCATGTGATATTCACCATCCCGTCTATACCTGCAACACAAAGCATATTCCATATTCCAACATACATCATCATGAGTGTATTTTAATGCACCTCGCTCAAATGCGACATGCGGCACTCCCACCCCTCGCTTCAAAATTTGGCGGCAGAGCATTAAAATCATCACTCCATTATACACATGCAACAACAATGCATAATTCCATGATGTATATAAAACGCAGGTTACCGTTTCGTGTCTTTCAACCCTGGCCTTAGCCTTTCGGGTCATAGTGTCCCTACAGGAACAATTCCAAACCATGAGCATACGATAATCCATATTCCTCACAATATGATTATAATGAGTAAATGCAGAAACTATGAGTACAAAGTACTTCCTGTATCTCAATGCATTTCAAAATGCTCCATTTGGTTGTCCCTGTGTCACAACTCACAATCATAATCAACAGGTTATATTATGATTCTATAAATGTCATGACATATAATCGTTTCACTATGATCACATATCACAAATGCACATAAGCAAAATAGTTGTGTCACACAACACTAACTACTATCATGCATAAATATGTGCTACCCATCCCTATCAGCATGTTCCAGGCCTTCAACAGCCCCAAAGAGCTAACCACTGCTCTGATACCACTAATGTAAGGACCCCCGTGCCCTTAACCCGTTATTAGTGTATTAAGACATACCATTAGTGCATATAATCATACTATCAGGGGGAAAAACCCTATGCCAATGCAACACCACATGTTATCCAGAAAATTTATTGCATTTAATCCACATAATATTCAATTTCCCCAACCAAGATTATTCATGGAACATGCACCCTCATATACACTAACATACTCTTAATTCATTTAGCAATTCCATATCTAATTGCGTGCAAACCATAAATGAACAGATAGGAGCCGTAGCCCATTTATACATCCCATATACACGTAAAATGTACTCACATGAGAGCACCCAATGAATGAGCGTGTATCTAATGTATAAGGATAGTCTACCAGATACCATGACTGATCCTTCATTCCTTGAAGCACCTCCCAAGCACAGTTCGATCTCAACACTGGATCTGTGTACTTATTCAATCAGCTCTGGTACCTCAATCCTTGAAGTACTTCAAAACAACAGCCCGAGCTCAATTCCAAAGCTGCTGCTACACGTGTACCACCTGTCCCAACAGAGACAGCCCCCACACGGGTGAGCATACCAATATCCCAAATCCCATAATCACAATAATGCAATTCATAATTTACAATATGTAAATGCTATGAAATATAAGAGATACTCCCTGGATGGCATCATCCTCATCCGGGATCCCCTGTAATGTCCCTGTTCTCAAAATAACTGAAACCATCAAATTCTCAAATGCCATTTAATCATTACATTGATTAACGAATTCACTTGCCACATACCGACATTATAACAATAACATCAAATCATTCAACAATGATCACAAACATCCCATATATCTCTTTTATGGTTCCATAGTTCTATTTAATTGCTCTCTCTACAATAGCGGCATTTCAGTCTCACGCATGCTCAACAACAGTGGCGTCATAACCGATGTTCGCTCAAAGGCGACCACATCCAACCATTGCTTGCTCAAAAGCGGCACCATGCAATTCCCAATGTATATACATCCATTTGTAGCAATCACCATTAAACATGTATTTCAACATCCGTTAATATCCGTTTATTGCTAAAACCATATTTCAGGCACTTCCATACACATTATTGCAATACAGTGTGTCATGCACTCAACAATGGCATTTAAAATAATAGGATATGCTCGTACGTTATACGTACCTTATAATTCCGTAGCTTGAGTCCAAACTTGCTTGAGTTCCATACCTTGAGAAATATGTGCTAAAACACATAAACAACTCACAATCAAGTATAAGCATGCAACCATGTGTCCCAGCACGTTCAAGACTCCCAATCATATTGTCAATCCATGACGATTACCAAAATAAAAGCCCCCCCCCCCGGCTAAGCATGCATAATACCCAAAATATTCCATTTTATATGCTTAATAGATAGCCAAAAACCCAACCTAAAATTCCGTTTAAATAATTTTGGCTCCAACCAATCCATTTTAAAAGTATAGCATTCCCATTGGAATGTAGACATTGCCCCGGAAACGGCCCCTTTAAACCTCGGTTCCGAAATCCCGACATTTTCCAAAAATTCAAAAAAAAACAAAATCCTTCGGGTGGCGATCAGTCGCCACCTTTATCGCGATCGATCGCCACACTCCAGTGGCCAACCAGTGCCCTCTCGCGATCGATCGCCAATCCTCGCGATCGATCGCCAACCCGCTCGCGATCGATCGCCGAGACCTCGCGATCGATCGCCAGCACTGTTCATCGCCTTCAAAAATTGGACTGCTCGTCGCGATCGATCGCTACCCCTCGGCGATCGATCGCGCACCTGCGATTTTCTGAAAAATTCGAGCTTCCATGGTGTTTTTAACACCCAAACTCAAAACCATCACCCCACACACCACCAACACCTCAAATACAACATTTAAACTCCATAAAAACACTAAAATCAACATTTTAGATTTTAACCCAAAACCCCCAAATACAAATCCAACCCAAAACTCAACCATAACACACCATACCACTAACAAAACGAAGACAAAGACGAGGGGAAGAAACTTACCAACTTATCTTCTAGAAATCCGGCTCTTAGGACGAGCCTCCATCAATTTTGCTCATCAAAGGGAAAGGGGAAGGGTTTGGGGTGGGAGAGAGGCGTGAGAGGGGGAGGAGAGAAATGGATTCCAAATGACGGAACCCCGAGTCCGACTGGTATATATAGCAAAAATGCCCCAAAATACCAATACCTTCACAAATACATCATGATTCATTAAAAATCATCTGTTTTGAAAAACTCACTCTCCAACATCAAATCCCCAGACTGGCCCCAACATAAGGCACCCCGGACACCAAGTCCCACTAAAAACCCAACTCATAGGTTTTCCACCAAAATGAGAATACAATCTCAACCTTTGGGTTCAACGGTCCCAAATGCCCGATTTAACAACCTCGGGAGACGCAAAACCGCAATTAATTCCTAATTGCCACAATTAAAAATCCATCAAGGATTATTACTACACCGGGATTAACACCATTAATCTCCGGACCTCACAAAAAATCACACTTGTCACTTCTCGTGTTTATATTACCCAACATGCTCAAATTGACTAGTCTTTCTTTCATTTTCTAGCATCTACACATGCACACCACTCTTCGGAGTTAGTTACCTCTAACTTCTTAGAGTCATGCACTCCCGTTTCTACTTCTCTAGCTCCATCGTCTCTCTTTGTCCTCAGTAGGAATGCTGACCACATCTATCTACTGTTCTATGTTGAGCACATCTCTTATCGGGAATAACTCAACACTTCTAAACAACTTCATTCAACAGCTGCACTAGGAATTTTCTCTATGACTTAGGCTCCTTGAGCTACTTTCTTGGCCTCGAGGCTTACAGTATTCCAGATAGACTTATTATCTGTAAGGACCCTAGTTCCTTAAGTGTGGATTAAAGGCAAAATAGAGCTAACATACATAAACATAGTATAAAGATCGTGTTGATGCCTTGAGCTGTTAAGATTACAGTGCCAAAATAAAGTTTCAAAAGGGATTAATTACATTCCCAACTGATGAATGCTAATCCTATAGCTTTACATTACTCCTAGAGTAGAGCCTATACAAAAGAATATGCCTGCTACCAAGAGCACTCGTCACAAGCTCACTGCATCAACCCGCCTTAGCCCTTCCGCCCAAACGTACCTACAGGAACAACCCCAAAATCATGAGCATGTATATAAACCATATTCACAATAATATGATTTTAATTTAAATGCATAAACCGTAAATACGAATAACTTCCTGTATTTAATACATTTAAAGGCTCCCCTTGGTTGTCCCTGTACCACAATCATAATCAATGGATTATAATACCAATAATGTATGTCATGGCATGCATCCATTCCATGTATACCATGTTCGATTTCCAAGTCTTATTATATCAGTGGCATAATACCCCTCTCGTTAACATGACAGCTGAAATACCCCTCGCTTAGACAATACCAGCGACACTAATATCCCTCGCTATAAATATGACAACGGTCGTGTTCTTCGCTTCATATTAGCGGCAAATATTCTATCATCGCTACGGTATGACAGCGGTAAGTATTCACATTGCTACGCCACTGGCGGCAAGTATTCTTCATCACTGGAATATAATCTCGACTCACAATCACATGCACCAATGCATCCAATATACACATGCAACCATAATGCATGACCAAACCATGTATGCAATCCATGATGCATAACCAAGACCATGTATGCAACCACAATGCATAATTAATTCCATGTGTGCAACCATAGTGCATAACCAATTCAATGCGTAATAATACGTTTTACCGTCTGATGCCCGTACGTCTCACTACGTACCTTTGTACCAAAATGTGTTTTGTTGTGGACTTTATCTCCTAGGCTGTGTGGCCACCTGGGACGGTTCTACACATTCACACAAACCAATATTATGAGCCAATAATAGTCCAATATCAAAAGAATCCACAAAATAATCAAAAACACATTTTTTGGTGTCTCGCGATAGATCGCCGCGAGGCCCCGATCGATCGCGAGATCACACTGACCGAGTGTGAAATTTTCTGCAATCGGCGATCGATCGCCACATTTGGCGCGATCGATCGCAAGCTCCATCGATCGATCGCCCAAAAGTGGCGATCGATCGCCAAGCGCTTCTGGAGCGCACTGGTTGCGCGCGATCGATCGCTCGCTTCGGGCGATCGATCGCCGCTGCCTGGGCTACGAAAATCTCCATTTTTGTACTACATTTTCTTCCCCATCTTCACCAACACTTACACCAACAAACCAATAACATAAAAACACTAGAAACCTTTAACATACATCACAATACTGCCCAAAAATCCAACACCCAAAACAAAACCATGCCAACCCAAAACAAACCCATTTCAAATAACAAATGCCAACTCAAATCAAAACCAAGCACCATTAAAACATCAAGGAGGGTTCCATACCTCTCATGGACTCCAAATCTCACTAAAAATCTCACAAACCAAGCTTTTGTGAAGATTTCTCCTCATCCTTTATGTCAATTTCGAAAATGGGTTGAGGGTAGGGTTTGGGAGAGTGATTTGGGGATTGTGGAAAAAGTGAAAGGTAAAGTGATGGGTAAGGTGGGTGTGATGACCAGGGATTATAGGTGTTAATCCCGGAGTATTAATAATCCCTAAAGTGGTTTTACGTGACGATTTGGAGTTTAATTGAGGTATTGGGCCTTCTGGGCTCGTTTATTTGGGCAGTTGGGATCGTTGGATCCAGAGGTTGAGATTGTATTCACATTACGGTGTAAAACCTAAGAGTTGGGTTTTTGATGTGTCTCGGAATCTCGGGTGCTGTGTGAGCACCGGTAGGGGGTTTTGGAGTTAAAGAGAGAGTTTTTGAAAACAGATGATTTTTAAGGAATCATGATGTATTTGTGGGGCTATTAATTTTTCGGGGTATTTTTGCTATAAATACCATTTGAACCCAAGATTTTAAGAGAAATTTCATTTCAGCCCCAAATCTTTTCTTTCTCCTCCCTGCGTGCGATTCCCGTCACCTCCCCTGCCCCGCCGTTTCAGGCGCTCCGCCAGTCGCCGTCCGGCCGCCGATCGGCGCGTGCGACCTACCCACGGCTTCGTCTCGACGAGGCGCTCCTTTCCCCTCTGCCAATTGAAAGTTTCGTCGCGTGTGGAAGTCGGATTTTGCTGGTAAGCGTCGATCCCCAATTTCTAGGGTTCTTCGATTTTCGTTTGATTTTGCTTCCGATTTCGTTGGGTAATCTCCCTTAACCCTTGTTCGTCTTTTTCGTGCATTTCCCTGCTTTATTCGGTGGTTAAGGTTCGAAATTATTTTCAAAAATTGGTAGGGTTTGATTTCGAATTTTGGGGGTTTTTGGCAGGGGTATTATTTCGTGCAATTGATCGATTATTGCATGTTTTAAGAGTATTATGATGCTTGATTGAGATCGAATTGAGAAGCTTTGGTTCAAATTTGTAGAATTTTAAGAGTTGGGATTTAAAGGCTTGTTTGGGTTCGATTTTAAGGGGGTTGAGTTCGAAAATGGGGAGTTTTTGTCAAGGGATGTTGATTCTTGCTTGGATAGCTTAATTGACATTTTAGATGGATTATGGTATTTTATTGGGTTCGAAATTGTGAGATTAAGGTTCGATTTTTGTAGGGCATTCTTGAACAAATTTCGATTGTCTCATTTATTTCCTTCCCTGCATGTACCCTGCCCCGGGTCTTTTAAGAGGATAATTGTCGTGTATTGACAATGTTGTGAGGGATATGGGTGTGCTTGAGCATAGGTTACATGTTCGTAAATAATTGTGAATTATTCATCGTGTTAGCACATCATTCCTCGGGGCATGGAACTCGAGCAAGGCTTGGCTCGGACTTCGGAGATTTAAGGTACGTGCGACGTACGAGCATTTCTATATTTTAAGGCATATGTGAATGCATAATGAAAATTTGATTTCATTGAATAATCGCGCATGAGGATTATATATATATATGTTGATATAGCCAAGGAATGACCCAAATCTTGATATCGCCGCTTGTAGCGTGCGTGACACTAGAGTAGGATGACTCTTGCATGATATATGGGGTACTGGGTTTATTTGACTATATTAGGGCATTTGAGATGCCTGAGAATGTTCGTAGAATCGTGTATTCATTATAAGACATTTGAGATGTCTAGGTTTGTAGACTCATGTATTCATTATAAGACACTTGAGATGTCTAAGTATAATGAAGGATTGGTAAAATAAATGCTAAGGCATTTGAGCTATCTGTGATTGATAGCAAGGTTGTGAAATCAGTATTAGATATTGTGATATCTGTAATTGCATGTTTAATGAATTTGTAATCACTATATGTTGATATTCGAGGATTAGGCATGCGATGAGTTAATCAATGCGTTGATTTACTGATTTATGAGATTTGATGAGTTTGATGTTGTGAGAACAGGGACAGTACACGGAATCCCGGATGAGGATGTTGCCATCCAGGGAGTATCATTTAAATTCATTAGTATTTACTTGTGTTGTAAATTATGAATTTCATTATTATGATTATGGGATTTTGTGTATTGGTATGCTCACCCCGTTGGGGGCTGTCTCTGTTGGGACAGGTGGACAGGTACATCGATGGCTATGGAGCTGAGCTCGAGCTGTTGATTTGAGGTACTCCCAGGATCGTGGTACCAGGGCTTGATGGAGCACGGTATCGTATAGAGTACCTATATATACACCTGAGGATTTATACATATTCATGATGCTCGCATGTGAGCACGATTATACTTGTATATGGATTGTATATAAAGGCATGAGCCTTTCTCTCTTTCATTTAAGGTTGCATGCAATTAGGTTGAATTGCTAGAATGATATGAGAGTCATTGGTGTATTATGTGGGTGTTGGAACCCACTTTTGTTGACATATGTGTGGTGTCTTCCCTGGCTGGGAATCTACTTGTATTACTGCTTTCTGTTGAGTATTATGCTTTCCCTGGCCGGGAATTTTGTTATGTGTTGTACTCTTTTTTTTTGGGATAGCTCTATTTATGGGGAGACTCTGCCCAAATTTTTTATAAAAGTTTACAATGTGAAAAGTGGCACCAAGGGGTTGGTAAAGGGCAAACATATGAGTCTTTCATTGACAGGCAATGATTAAGTATCATCAGAGCTTCCCGATTGACATTTTATAGAAAGCATGTACCACACATAGTGGTTAATACACTAATCAAGGTATAAGGGCTTGGGGTCCTTACATTAGTGGTATCAGAGCAGTGGTTGCTCATTGGGGCTGTTAAGGACCTAGGAAGTTATTGATAGCACATATGTATGCATGATGGCATTAATGTTGTATGACATAGCAAATTGTTTATGTGCTATTATGATATGAAAAGTGGTATTGCTAACCATTGTGGTTGCAGGAATCGTGTGGAACACGATAGGATGACATTTATGGGGATGTCTGGCACTCCGTGTATTATGTGCCAAGGAAGCTGGTTTTTAAGAAAATCCGGAAAAGGGATATTTCCGAGGTAACATGTACTTTATATTGTCTTGTTGACACATGATGAATGCAAAGTGGTGCATGAAGGTTATGGTATATGTTATTGTGCATTGGTTTTGCATATGCATGTTATGAAATATAAGAGGTGTATTTCTTGAGTCAAAGTTATCTTAGTAAGGATTTTAATGGCTTACGCTAAGGTCCATTGGAAGCGAGGAAGAATTCCGCTTACATGGAGTAGCAAGAAGCATTGTACTAATGATAAGGGCTCAGGATTGAAATAAGGATTTAAAGAAGGATATCATGACATTTATTTGTGAAACCATACATTCTCATAATGTGTTTTTATTATGAATTGAATGAGGATGCATAGCGTATATGGCTATTGTTGTTAACCCTGATGGTTGCAGGTTACAGGAAATATGGAGTATAAAAAGGAATGATGATTATACATTCCAGGAGTCCTGCTTATGACAGTGAGAATTTTTATACTTACGCTTGACCGCTAAAAATGTGGAGCGGGAGGGGGGAGGCTCGCTTGCACATGGAGGCGGGGTATTCCATACGAAGCGAGGATGAGATACCGCTTGTATGAAGAAGCTTATGCTTGTACCGCTAAAAATGTGGAGCGGGAGGGGATGCTCGCTTGCACATGGAGGCGGGGTATGCCATACGAAGCGAGGATGAGATACCGCTTGTATGAAGAAGCGAGGATGAGATGCCGCTTGTTAGGATGATGATTCATTCCTTGTGATGACACGGATGATAGCGGTGATGTGTCCCGCTGTGTCGATTTATATTCATTTCTCTATGAGGACACGGTTTATAGCGATGGTTCATTCCGCTATATCTATTGGCGATGGTTCATTCCGCCAGGTGTATTTATAGCGACGGTTCATTCCGCTATATTGATTGGCGATGGTTCATTCCGCCAGGTGTATTGATAGCGATGCCTCTTTCCGCTACTATGTGGACGATGATTCATGCTCAGGAGTATAGCGAGGTTTCATGCCACTTATTATATGACGAGGTGTCATGCCGTCGATTCTATAGCGAGGGATTTTGCCGCTATGTACTCAGCACAGGATTTTGCCGCCTTCGAGCGATGGGTGCTGATTACGCACTATTATTGAGCGACGGAGACAGGTATGACGCTATATTGCTAGCGATGAGGTATGAGATATTGCTATTTTATTAGCTTTATTTTAGCTGGCATGCATTGATATACATGTTTTATTATGCCTATTTTACTAGCATGATAGTGGATGACATACGCTGATGTACATGTATCGTCACTAGTTGACAATGTTTTAGATGCCATGAGTTGGCATGTGTCGTCACAGGATGACGATGACGATGGTGTAGGAGATGTCTTATTAGACATTCATCATCGTTACGATGATCGATGCGTTGAGTATACGTATTCAGTGGTATGCCTTGGGTGCCAGTACCGAGCACAAGGTGGTGTGTGCGACACCGATGGACGTGACCCTTATACCGAGCGGGTTGCTCGAGGAATGGTTGGATGCGCTGTACATGTGATTGTACCGCAGCTTACGATTGGGGGTAATCATTTTACGAGTGGTGATACCCTTGAGGTATGCTCGTTGGAATGGCTTTTGGCCATGTGATTTGACGACAGGAGTAATCATGGAGGAAATTACTCGCTTTCTGTCGATGTGACATGTGGTAGACATGATCACACCACCCTTGAGGGTGTAGGATGGGTCCTAAGGGAGTAGGATCAGGTTATGTTAAGTACATAGGGACATTGGAGTGTCCAGGGTATATCGGCATTGAGGAATGTTGGATAAAGACCCGCTACTCTATTGAGTTTTCTTCCCATAGTATGTTGTACCATGTGGAAACGTCCGTCTTATTGGTAGGTTTGAGGTAAACCTAAAGAGGCAGCGACTGGTTGTCTGCCGCGTGTGTGTAGCACCATGATGGGCTTGCTAGAGCCGTTACACTGCTCGTTGGAACCAAGTTTGGCAAATCGTAAGGTGATACGATGTGGATTGTGGTGGACTCTAGTAGTCACCATGTCATTGAGGTTAAGGTTGTTCATGCCTCACTGAAACGTGTATACGTTTATGTTTAATCTTGGAGACTTGTCTGGGACAGCTCAGGATGTTGGAGTACCAACAAGAGAGTCATCAGGTCGTTATTGACTCAATCTAAAGGAACCCGTGTATTGGGATACAATGGGTGTTATTGTATCCAGTTTTTCCGAACGATGGTTCGAGACTTGTGGATCTCGAGTTCGATGGCACTTCCCTTGCGAGGAAGGAGGTAGTATTATACCTATTTGGGAATCTTGAAAGATTCGGTAAGTTGGTGCAAGTGGTGTTGATTTTGGGAATCACACCGTGTATTGTTAATCGTCGATTTTCATCCTCCACTGAGTAAGGAATGACTCAGAATTGACGGTTGTGTTTGGGGCTTAGGGATATGTGGTAGATACCCGAGCCGAGTGCATTGAGTATGCATGCGACATCAGTGCTTAGGCAGGTATACCGGTGAGTATACGGATGCCAGTTGTTGATTTCCTTTCTGTCAAGCACAGAGTTATGCTATTTTTGGATGGTTAAATCTCTGATGAGATATGGAACACCTTGAGATTGGGAATCTCCATGGCACGATGATTATGAGGAATGATCGTGAAGTTAGTTGACTCCCTTGAGGAGGGATTTTCTTGTGAGGGTTAAGGTATTTCCCTTGTTGGTGTTTTCCTTCGAGTTATGCGACAGCCTTCCCAAGTTTGGATTGTTAAAATCCGAGGATTTTCAAGGGATGGCAGGATTTCGGATTGGTTGAGTGTGGCTGACGACACAAGCGTTGAGGATGCAATGGGTTTATTGCATGTCTTAAGAATTTAAACTCTGCGGAGTCTCGGTTGTTATTTATGATCAGGACGTGATTCTTGGAACATCCGTAGGTGGACATCTTGTGAGATGTCTTTTGTTTTAATTTGTGGCCGTGAGTTGGCCAACTTAAGTTGCAATGAGGCGACTACTCCTTCGATGGAGGAAGTTTGAAAGTGGAAACCAGGTTTGGTATGTGTACACCGTGGTTGTACTAGTGTTTCCCCTCGTAATGATGTATGTTAGACATCGTGAGTCTTGATAGAGATGTCATGGAATGATATCTACGATAGAATCAGGAGCGATTCGAATCCTTACAGTTTCAGTTGACTAACTGCTTTTGGATTATTAGCGTTGAGTTGTACTGACGCTCTTTGACGTTATGATGGATTTGGAAGTCTACTCCACTCCAGAGTTTGACACGAGGTCAACGTTCTTACGGTTGAGGTGTCATTCAGGACGTGTTCGTACTGTAGTATTAGATCGAAGGATGACTGTCCGATCTACAGTCGTATGTATTGGTCGTTTTGCAGTCATGAGAGGCTGACTTTTGGGATGACCCGCATCGAGGTACGTTTTGCCTCTTGGGTGATATGTTGGTTTTGGTAAGTCGCCTTGTTTCAGAGTTGGTGCGAGGTAGGTATCCTCGCGTTTTTTTTTTAATACGATTCTGTTATGGTCAAGAATCGAGGTTATGGCTTCAGGTTGAGGTGTAGCCCGGGTGTTACGTGATACACCGGTGCTAATTTCGAGGACGAAATTCTTTTAGTGGGGGATATTGTGATGACCAGGGATTATAGGTGTTAATCCCGGAGTATTAATAATCCCTAAAGTGGTTTTACGTGACGATTTGGAGTTTAATTGAGGTATTGGGCCTTCTGGGCTCGTTTATTTGGGCAGTTGGGATCGTTGGATCCAGAGGTTGAGATTGTATTCACATTACGGTGTAAAACCTAAGAGTTGGGTTTTTGATGTGTCTCGGAATCTCGGGTGCTGTGTGAGCACCGGTAGGGGGTTTTGGAGTTAGAGAGAGAGTTTTTGAAAACAGATGATTTTTAAGGAATCATGATGTATTTGTGGGGCTATTAATTTTTCGGGGTATTTTTGCTATAAATACCATTTGAACCCAAGATTTTAAGAGAAATTTCATTTCAGCCCCAAATCTTTTCTTTCTCCTCCCTGCGTGCGATTCCCGTCACCTCCCCTGCCCCGCCGTTTCAGGCGCTCCGCCAGTCGCCGTCCGGCCGCCGATCGGCGCATGCGACCTACCCACGGCTTCGTCTCGACGAGGCGCTCCTTTCCCCTCTGCCAATTGAAAGTTTCGTCGCGTGTGGAAGTCGGATTTTGCTGGTAAGCGTCGATCCCCAATTTCTAGGGTTCTTCGATTTTCGTTTGATTTTGCTTCCGATTTCGTTGGGTAATCTCCCTTAACCCTTGTTCGTCTTTTTCGTGCATTTCCCTGCTTTATTCGGTGGTTAAGGTTCGAAATTATTTTCGAAAATTGGTAGGGTTTGATTTCGAATTTTGGGGGTTTTTGGCAGGGGTATTATTTCGTGCAATTGATCGATTATTGCATGTTTTAAGAGTATTATGATGCTTGATTGAGATCGAATTGAGAAGCTTTGGTTCAAATTTGTAGAATTTTAAGAGTTGGGATTTAAAGGCTTGTTTGGGTTCGATTTTAAGGGGGTTGAGTTCGAAAATGGGGAGTTTTTGTCAAGGGATGTTGATTCTTGCTTGGATAGCTTAATTGACATTTTAGATGGATTATGGTATTTTATTGGGTTCGAAATTGTGAGATTAAGGTTCGATTTTTGTAGGGCATTCTTGAACAAATTTCGATTGTCTCATTTATTTCCTTCCCTGCATGTACCCTGCCCCGGGTCTTTTAAGAGGATAATTGTCGTGTATTGACAATGTTGTGAGGGATATGGGTGTGCTTGAGCATAGGTTACATGTTCGTAAATAATTGTGAATTATTCATCGTGTTAGCACATCATTCCTCGGGGCATGGAACTCGAGCAAGGCTTGGCTCGGACTTCGGAGATTTAAGGTACGTGCGACGTACGAGCATTTCTATATTTTAAGGCATATGTGAATGCATAATGAAAATTTGATTTCATTGAATAATCGCGCATGAGGATTATATATATATGTTGATATAGCCAAGGAATGACCCAAATCTTGATATCGCCGCTTGTAGCGTGCGTGACACTAGAGTAGGATGACTCTTGCATGATATATGGGGTACTGGGTTTATTTGACTATATTAGGGCATTTGAGATGCCTGAGAATGTTCGTAGAATCGTGTATTCATTATAAGACATTTGAGATGTCTAGGTTTGTAGACTCATGTATTCATTATAAGACACTTGAGATGTCTAAGTATAATGAAGGATTGGTAAAATAAATGCTAAGGCATTTGAGCTATCTGTGATTGATAGCAAGGTTGTGAAATCAGTATTAGATATTGTGATATCTGTAATTGCATGTTTAATGAATTTGTAATCACTATATGTTGATATTCGAGGATTAGGCATGCGATGAGTTAATCAATGCGTTGATTTACTGATTTATGAGATTTGATGAGTTTGATGTTGTGAGAACAGGGACAGTACACGGAATCCCGGATGAGGATGTTGCCATCCAGGGAGTATCATTTAAATTCATTAGTATTTACTTGTGTTGTAAATTATGAATTTCATTATTATGATTATGGGATTTTGTGTATTGGTATGCTCACCCCGTTGGGGGCTGTCTCTGTTGGGACAGGTGGACAGGTACATCGATGGCTATGGAGCTGAGCTCGAGCTGTTGATTTGAGGTACTCCCAGGATCGTGGTACCAGGGCTTGATGGAGCACGGTATCGTATAGAGTACTTATATATACACCTGAGGATTTATACATATTCATGATGCTCGCATGTGAGCACGATTATACTTGTATATGGATTGTATATAAAGGCATGAGCCTTTCTCTCTTTCATTTAAGGTTGCATGCAATTAGGTTGAATTGCTAGAATGATATGAGAGTCATTGGTGTATTATGTGGGTGTTGGAACCCACTTTTGTTGACATATGTGTGGTGTCTTCCCTGGCTGGGAATCTACTTGTATTACTGCTTTCTGTTGAGTATTATGCTTTCCCTGGCCGGGAATTTTGTTATGTGTTGTACTCTTTTTTTTTGGGATAGCTCTATTTATGGGGAGACTCTGCCCAAATTTTTTATAAAAGTTTACAATGTGAAAAGTGGCACCAAGGGGTTGGTAAAGGGCAAACATATGAGTCTTTCATTGACAGGCAATGATTAAGTACCATCAGAGCTTCCCGATTGACATTTTATAGAAAGCATGTACCACACATAGTGGTTAATACACTAATCAAGGTATAAGGGCTTGGGGTCCTTACAGTGGGGGTAGAGGGGTATAAAGGTGGGGGGTTATTAAAAACATGTACCCCATTTATTAGCATGATGTATAAAATACCCCAACATGGTATTTTAAAAGCATTTTACCAAAATGCACCCAAAACTTCAATTAAAATACATGCTTTCCAAATTAATTATCAACCATCACAATTAAATCATGCTAGCACCCAAATTTCCAACATGCATTACATGCACCCAGAAATGCATCCCCGGGACACGCCTACCATGTGACTAAGTATTTCACCAAGATAATTAATTCCAACACATAATTTAATTATCACCATAATTAATCACATAAACATAATTAATGCCCAAATTGTAATTAATTATTTCGGGGATATCACATTCTCAGTCAAACCAAGTATGCTCACGACATACTTGCTCTTGCTCAATTACTTGAATGTAAGCTCGTTGCTACACCGATGGTCGTATATGAGCGCCTCTCAGTCGACAGTGCACCTTTTTTGAATCCTAGTCCTTATCGCTCTTTAGTTGGTGCCTTGCGGTAATTTGACCATCACGTGCCCAGATCTTGCTCAATGTGTCAACTCTGTCAGTCAATTTATTTATGCTCCAATTGAAGAACATTTCTAGGCCATCAAGCATATTCTGCACTATGTCAAGGGCACTCTACTTTTTGGCCTAACCTTTTCTGTCATCCTCTACTTGTCTCATGGCCTATTATAACGTTGATATTGCAAGATGTCCTTATACCCGACTCTCCGCCTCTGGCTATTATATTTATCTTGGGGGCAATCTTGTCTCCTGAAGCGCCAAAAAGCAGCATACTGTTTATTGTTCGAGTTCCAAATCTGAATATCCTGCTCTCTCTCTTACTCCTACTAAGGTTCTATGGCTTACTCATCCCTATGTGATCGTAAGGTCACTGTCACACATCTCCCTTTGTTACTCTGTGACAACAATAGTGCGATCTTCTTAAGCTCGAATCTTGTTTCTCACAAGCATGCCAAACACATCGAACTTGACTACCAATCTTGTTTCTCACAAGCATGCCAAACACATCGATCTTGACTACCATTTCTTACAAGAATTTGTTGTTGTTATGACCCTTTGCACTCAACATGTTTAGTCTAACTTGCAGATCATTGATATCTTCACCAAAAATCTTTCTTGGCCGCTATTTACCTTTTTCCGCTCGAATCTACGTGTCGGCTGCAATCGCATGATTAGCTTGCGGGAGGATATTAAGAATCACCGTAAATCTTCCACCATTGACTCACTGGATCCACCTTAATTGTAGGAATGATTTTATTGATTATTTATCATTGTAAATTATTCTGTCCTTTTATTGTAGATATTCTAGCTGTACAAATTATATTATAAATAAAGAGAATCACCTACATCAAGTGAGTGGTGATTTGCAAATCCTTTCATCTAATTTGAGTGAACTATTTTCGTAGAGTGGTGATGCATACAGAGTAGTTGCTAAAAAATCTATTGTTATTGTGCAATTATGCTTATGCGGGTCTGAGCCCCATACATTATACTTGATATATTTATTTGGGGAAAATGCATTTTTTTGTCCCTTATGTTTCATTAGTCAGTATTTTTTGTCATCATGATTTCAAATATGTGATTTAGTCCTCAATGCTTCTTTTTTCCCCGATTCCAGTCATTTATCTTTTCACTGCAATGTTAGTCCTTTAATTTCAGAATCCACAACTTTAGCCCTTTATATTTTAACTTTTGTACTTTCAGTCTTGTATATTTTATGAGTTGCAATTATAATCCTTTTATGATTTGCAATTTTAACAAAAAGTAAAAAATGTTAAAATATGATAACTTGATTTTGAATTAGATAAATTTGAAATTCTTGATATTTAACTTTTAAAAATTTATAAAGTTCCATTCTTGATATTGTGTTTTGAATTGATTCAAATTAAGTTTATGATAAAAAAAAAAATTTAATTCTATTATCTAATAAATGTTTATTAAAAATGGATTAAATTTGTTTTTTTTATTATATAAAATCGTATATTAAAATATTTTGGAATAGACTATGACACAATAAAAAATATATTTAGTTTATACTTTCAACTTATAAATCATGAAGGACTAAATTTGCACAGTAGTAAAACATAAATGACTAAAATTATGGATTCTGATAATTAAAGGACAAAATTGCAGTAATAAAAGATAAAGCACCGAAATCGCTGACACAATAAATATAGATGACCAAAATTGCAGTTTGAAACTAGAGGACCAAAAATGATGGCGAATGAAATATAAAGGAGCAAAAATACATTTTTCCCTATTTATTTCACAATATTTAGAGTGAGAAACTTTTTAAGTTATTTTCTTTTTTATTTTAGTATCAATTAAATGTCACAATAAAACTCCAACCAGTGATGCGGGCATAGTGAAAATTATAAACTAAATAATTTAACAATATGCCATATAAGTATTCCCTTCTAGAATATGTTCATATTGAAATCAAGAGTGTTCCTCCCCATTAAAATAATATCAATGGAGGATTATTATTGTACTAAAAGTTTATTCATATTTGAGCATGTGACAATTGGTCAGACGACAAGTTTATGTTTCTCGCACCAAATAAAAAAAGAAAAATATTATTGTTAAAGTAATTATTATTGTTGTTAGAACAATTTTAATGTCAAACTCATGAAAATCACTTTAAAAGTAATAATAATTGCCCCAAACACAAAAAAAAGAATATAAGTACAAATGAACACGAATGAATCTCATGCAATATAATTTTGGTCAAAATAAATTCCCATTTTAAAATCATTTTTGACCCTTAGTGGATTAGGGAAGACTTCATTTAAGTTAAAATAATTATTCAAAAAAGAACCTTTAATATTCCTTAATTAATAATTATTTAAATGAGAACCTTTAATATTCCCATTATTAATCAAAGTTTCCATGTCAACTAAATCGTTATACAGAATCCACCATCATTAATACAAAAATTACAAAATTAATCCTCAACAATCTCCATCTGCCCCAACATAGTATTCTTCCTCGTATAATTTTTTTAAAAAAATCATCAAATATTAGTTCATTCAACAAGAAGTTAGCAAACAACTCCTCTTGCTCCATTATCTCACTTAAACCCTTCAAAAATTGAACAAACTTTTGAATCCAACATCATTATATAAACCTCAATCTCTCCTTCCGTTGTCAAACCACAAATCAAGCTACTATAATCTCTTTAGCAATCACAAATTCAAGAAAATTTGCTCAAAAATGGAGAAAACCGAGGCAACAACAATGGATGGTGCAGAAACGAGCAGGGAAAGGAAAGGGAAAGCACCCCTTTTGGTGGAGACTCCAGCGGCATTTGAACGAGCCAAGGCCTCGGGATACAAAAGGGGTGTCTCTATTTTCGACTTGATCCTCCGAATATGCGCCGCCACGACGGCTTTAGCTGCCGCCGTCGCCATGGGAACCACCCAGCAAACTCTTCCATTCTTCACACAGTTCTTCCAGTTCCAAGCCAGCTATGATGATCTCCCTACTTTCTCGTAATTCCTGATCCTAATAATTGAATTTTCCCATCAATTATATACATGCCCGTAATCAAAATATTCAGTTATTTTGTTCAATTGATTATGCTAGTTATTTTAGTCTTTTTCTTGTGCAGGTTCTTTGTAATAGCTATGTCCATTGTTACTGGATACCTTGTTCTCGCCATACCCTTCTCCATTGTTTGCATCGTGCGACCTCTTGCCAAAGCACCACGGCTCCTGTTAATTATCTTCGATACAGTAAGATTCATATAAGGATCAAACAGATCAAGTCCTCCAATTAATGCTATTAAAATATAATATTTTTTTCTAATTATTTACATCGACTTCACTTTTAGATATAAGTGCAAGTACTTATATATAATATAATATTATGACATATAGGAAAAAAAATTTAGGGATAGAAGTTATATAACTTTATAATAAAAAACATCAAGTACCTTATATTTTGCATGTAGATACATGACTATAAACATTGTGAATATTTGGATATCATTATATGGTTGTTTTGGTTACAGATGGCTGTTGCTTTGGCTACTTCGGCTGGGGGTTCTTCGGCGGCCATAGTTTACCTGGCACACAACGGGAACTCGGGGGCGAATTGGCTAGCCATTTGTCAGCAGTTTGGTGATTTCTGTCAGAGGGTCAGCGGAGCTGTGGTGGCGGCTTTTATCACGGTGGTTCTGCTTATTTTCTTGGTGGTGCTCTCGGCCGTGGCTCTTCGGAAACACTAAACAAGATTCATGTTATGTGTTTTAGTTTTTATTATTTTCACTTTCTGTTCAGTTTGTTTGGGATTTGGAATTTGGTGTGTGTTGAATTGTTTCTTGAATGCAAATTTTTTTTTAACCTTTCTTATTAAGTGTTTTTCATTGAAAAAAATGTAATACTAAATGTACGGTAATATTTAAAACTAAAAAGTATAATATAAATACATATACCTATCTATATATAAAGGTTATATTTTAAAAGTCAAATAAATTCTTTTTGCTGATAAAAAAAAAATATTTCTTAAAGAACATGAATAATGTATTATGTTAACTTGTAAAAAAATAATTAAAACAATAACAATTTTGTATCAAATATAGCCAATTATAGGAGTCAAAACTATTACTTCATCGAAATTGTTGAAAGATTAATATTATAAAAGTGATGATGGTAGACCCAAAATCGCCTCCCGTATTTGTTAATTCGTTTTTTTTTAAAACCCTAAATTTTATAATTAAAAAAAAAATTCAAATTTATCTCCAATACTACCTCGCCAGTCTGAATATGATATTGAATATAAATTTTTAAAAATATTTAATATATTTATGTTCTCTATATGCTAGGATCAATGTGATATTAATAAAAAGATGGTAAATAAAATGCAATAAAGTATTGAACTGGAAGAATTGAAAAGTACAACAAACTTGTACAATCCTATTTCTGCTAGGTTTAACTCTACTATACAGAAACTCTTAGCAACTCAAATCTCACCAAATATGTTCAGATAAAATATGTAAGTTGCAATAATGATTCACTATTCTTTTTACACTCACAGTAAAATAAATAGAGTGAATAAAATAGAACAAATAATCTTTTATGATTTAGATAGAACAAATCAGTGGTGCTGTAAGAAATTGTTAAATCATCAGGGTAATGATTAAATGCTTGAAGAGTTAATTTTTCTTAAACCCTCAAATCTCTAGGTGTCCTCATATGGTTTTCAGCAAGGTTAAGCTTTGGTCCTTGACACAATTCACATGTAATGGCTTGTACTTTCATCATTGGTGCTGTCAAGTTGTCAATTGTATTGGTCAAGACTTCCATCTGAGCCGATATTGCTGTCACTTCATCAACTTGATACATCCTTATCGGTCTCTTTGGCACGTTCCTCTCGGATTGCCATTGATAGCTATTAGCAGCCATCTCCTCCAACAGTGTATAAGCCTCCTCATGAGTCTTCCTCATAACATTACTTCCTGATGTTGCATCAATCATAAATCTCCTGATGCTTAGAATAAATCTCGACTCAACTTGAAATGCTGAGACAATGATAGAATTTCTGGTATGATTGAAAAGCTCAGTTAGATGTATAAATATCCATAGTGCTACGGACATAAGCTAACTTTACAATTAATTGAAAATGGGCAATGGGCCCAAAAGTGGGCCAAGGTAATGGGCCATAGGAAATTGGCCATGATAAATGGACCCTTGTATCTTGTCAGATCTGGTCGAGCCATAGAATTCGGGTCCAAACCGCACCGGGACAATTATCGGGGTATCATGAGTATCCCCCTCTAGTCGAGCTAGAGTAGCACTGTATCGACTCCAACTGGTTAGGTTAGGACCCGGATCGGTAGTCCTTTAAATGCCAACCATGATGTGACCTTGTGCCGTGCCGAGTTCCCAAGTCGTGCTATCGGTAGAGCCATGGCAATTCGAATGCCGATCCTTGATAAAGTAGGCAGCTCGTATAGCCCATACGAGAACCGGTGTAATCAAAGTACTGAGCTTCTGTCAATAATAGCAGGTTGGACCCCGACTTGATCTCCTGAGATGAAGTATGAGAAAATAATATTTGTCCGAGCTGAGCTGAACTCCACACGATAAATAAGAGCAAATAATGCCCGCCTGAACTCCCTCTACAGCTTGATCTACGATGTCAATTACACATCGTTACAAAGGAAACCATCCGTATACAACAATATAATCACACTAATTTCGGGTTTTGTTCTCCAATTCCATCACGTAGAACGAACTCGATAATATAAGTCTGATGCGTGAGCAAATGCGAATGCGGATGCGTGAGTGCATCAATTTTCAAAAAATTTGAGTCCGGGTGCGCCTTAATGCGTCCATTAAAAATAAATATATATAAATACATACACGCTGATGAAATGAAGTTAAACATACATAATATACATCATATTTACAAACTTACATCATTATTCTATTATTTACAAATTTACAATATGAAGTTCTTAACAACTTTGGTGTTTGCAGCTTTATCATTCTTAAAAAGCATTAAAATTAGATTTTATTGAAGGATCTAACATTTGCAGCTTTGCAATTGTTATAGTCAATGAGACAACGTAATTTGAATCTTGTATTTGATCGTTCTTCTAGTAAGGATTCTCTGAAAATATATTTTAGAAAATGAAAAATGAAAATGAAATAAATTATCAAAATTTTTGTTTTATTTTAAGAAATAAAATAATGAATTTGAAAAATGAAACCAAATTGTACATATATATTTCAACATGTTTGGTAATAGTATGAAGTTATTAAGAATGACTATTATTTCCGAAGACTTATATTATTACCTTATGAAATGACTAATGTAAACATTTAAATTAACTCAATAAAAATAAAAGTTTTATTTATAAAGTTCATTCTATTAATTTTCATGCAAAAAACTAAGATATCAAAATTATTATTATTTACTCCGCAAAAATGTTACAAAATCACATATTTATTATCCTTTCTTTTATCACATATTTTAATCTTTCATATGCTATTATGTTTTTATTTATTTATTACATAATAGTGAATATGTGATATCCCCGAAATGATTATGTGATTTTAATCATTTAAGTTATATTGTGATGTTAATGTGTTAATTCATGGGATTGGATGAATTATATTGGGGAGAATTACTTCAGGGTGCATGTAACATGTATTGGGTTTTTGGGGTGTGTATTGTTGTTTTGGTAAAGCATGCAAAAAGGGTAATTGAAGTATTTTGTTGAGAAAATACTATAAATATCATGTGGGGATATTTTAAGTACATCGTGCCAAATCGGGACCAAAACATAACACATCAAACCACCCAACACTTAACCACCCCCCCCCCAACCCATACTTTGACTCAGCATGAGCTGGCCATGCTTCCACTTGGCTCAATAATTTAACACCTTTCCAGCACTCCAAATTTCGAACCTCCTCTTCCAAAATACCATCCAGCAGCTGCTAAGCATTTTTAGGAGGAGCCCTTCCATTTCCATCGCCTGGAAATCCTTCAAAAATCGGGGCAAAGTAGGGTGAGGAACTACCCTGTTTCTTTCTGGAAAAACTGGTTTGGTTCTACTTTTGAGCATGGTGAAAAACGGCATGTTAGCATATGTTTCTTGAAACCTGTGATTTAAATGCTTACATGGTGTTTTTATGAGTCTCTCTGTAATTTTCCTTAAGCATGATGTATGTTTTATGTGGAAGATTTAAGCTTGTGAAAAGTAGTGCTCAAAAATCTGGGTAGAGATTTACTCTGTTTTTCTGGAAAACGTGGGTTGGGAGTGTTTTTGAGGAGGTGTTATCATGCATGATAAGCTTATATATTGGAGAAACTTTGATGTAAAAACATGCTTGGTAGTTTTGTGAAACCCATGGCATGTTTAGTTGAGCAAGGTTTATGTTATATGTGTTAGTTTTAATAGCATGAAAAGAGGTGCTCAAGAATTCTGGAAATGAAAATGTGCCCTGTTTCCAGAAAAAGTTGATCCAGTACTTGTTTTAATGATCGATGTTTATGCATGTAGGTTTATGCTAAGGGTGTATATTTGGTTTGAATACACTCAGGGTAGTGTAGTTCAAATGCTAGCATGATGGTCTTGGTATGTATATTGTCCTACATGTTAGATTTAAGGGTATGATTATCGGTGTTAAGCAATTCTGGAAAATCGCCGAAGGAACAAGGTTGGCGATCGATCGCCAAGGAGGCAGGATCGATCGCGACGTTCCAGTAAGTTTTGGCGATCGATCGCCAATATAGTGGCGATCGATCGCGGATTGAATTTTTCTGGTATGCGAGGCAGTAGCATCTCGCGATCGATCGGGGCTCATGGGCGATCGATCGCGAGATGATATTAAAGGATTTGTTTGGTTTTTTATTTGGTTTTGCTTCCGGATTATTATGAGGTGCCTAATATTGTGTTGTGTGGCTATGTAGAACCATCCCAGGTGCCAGCACAACCGAGGAGATAAAGTCGATTGACTCCTCTATCTTTCGAAAGGTACGTAAGCGACGTACGGGCATCCCAACGGTAACATGTACTTTATGTTTGTCTTTATGACACATGATGAATGCAATGTGGTGCATTAAGATTATGATACATGTTTTTATGCATTGTTTTTGCATATGTATGTTGTGAAATATAAGAGGTGTATTTCACGAGTCAAAGTTATCTTAGTAAGGATTTTAATGGCTTACGCTAAAGTCCATTGGAAGCGATGAAGAATTCCGCTTACATGGAGTAGCAACGCTAAAGTCCATTGGAAGCGATGAAGAATTCCGCTTACATGGAGTAGCAACGCTAAAGTCCATTGGAAGCGATGAAGAATTCCGCTTACATGGAGTAGCAAGAAGCATTAAAATGTACTAATGATAAGGGCTCAGGATGAAATAAGGATTTAAGGGAAAAGGAATGTCATGACATTGCATATCCATACATTCATATAATGTGTTTCTATTATGAATTATGGTACAGGGACAACCAATGGGCGATATAAATGCTGGAAATACAGGAAGGACTTGTGTTTAAGATTTGCATTTATGCCTTACTTTCATATTATGTTAAATATGAATTGTGTTATGCTCATGTGTTGGGGGTTGTCTTTGTAGGTGCTTTTGTTGACGAGAACCAGGGCCGGGGTTGATATGCTGAGCTGTAAGGAGTGCTACAGGATTAGCATGTTAGAGTTTTTGTATAGCTTCTACTGAGTAGAGTAAGACTATGATGTAGTACCTTTGTAGGATGTACGTCTTTCCTTTTGGAACATTTTGGTACTGTAATCTCTAAAGCTCAGGTTAATCAACACGGCACATTACTCTGATATAATCGCATGTATGTTTAGTTCTCTAAATTGCACCTTAATATCTTGATGTGATAACGGGGTCTCACATTTAGTGGTATCAGAGCAGTGGTTAGATAACCAGGGAAGAGTGAAGGGTAGCCTTTAGAGACAAGTTGGCTAGGTATTCATTTAGGCATGCTTATGCATGTGATGCATATGGTTGTATACGTGTTATACTAACATGCTTTGAATATTTTACTCTTGTTATCTAACGGCTTATATTATGAACTGCTTTTGGTATTGTTGTTAACTATTGTGTTGCAGCATGGCGGACCTCAATGAAGAGGTAGGAGATATGGATAGTAGACATGCCAGTATTGCTCAGCCGAACCCCTTACCACCACCTGCTGTGGGCGTGGAGCCCAGTGTACAGATATTACTGCCAGGGGAGCTCAGTTTGAAGCAGTTTCTGAGTTTCCATCCGCCCATGTTTGAGGGGACTGAGTCTGGTGAAGTAGCTGAGGAATGGTTGGAACGTATAGAGCAGATACTTGTGACTGCACCTTGTGCACTCACGGCATGGCTGAGGTTAGCAGAGTTTCAGCTGGCTAAGAAGCCTGCTATGTGGTGGAAGACCACCGTGATGGAGCTGAGAGCTCTAGGTATGGCAGTTGACTGGACTGTATTCCGGACCCGGTTCCTTAACCGGTATTTCTCTGCGGCTGCCAGACAATTGAAGGAAGATGAGTTCAACAGTTTGAAGCAGGGTAGCATGTCCGTAGCAGACTACGCTATGCAGTATTCCTCACTGCTGAGGTATGTACCTCATATTGCTGTCAGCAGCCATGCCAAGATGAGGAACTTTCTGAAAGGTCTGAGGCCGGAGCTATTCGATAGGGTTATCTCTAACAACCCCAGCTCGTTTGACGACGCCCTGACACGGGCAGAGTTGGCAGAGATTGCCGTAGACGCATACAAGGATGCTGTACCCCCTTTTGTACCATCACAGAGGCCTACTACTGATAGTCTGAAGCCACGAGGGGATCAGTTTAAGGCTCGTGGGGCCTCATCATCTTCCAGGTTTAGTGGGAAGAAGTCTCATGGACAGAAACAGAACACCCGGGGGCATCCACAGGGAAACAGGACAGAGGTAACCAGGTGTACCAACTGCGGAGGATGGCATTTGTTACGTGACTGTCGAGGTTGCTATATCTGTGGCAAGATGGGCCACATAGCTCGGGGTTGCCCCAATCGGGCAGTTCAGACGGATTCAGGGCCGAATAGGCCAAGGTTTGATGCTGGGAGGGCACCACAGAGGCAGCAGTTTGCACCACGACCCCTGGGAGGTCAGACGACAGGACCGCCGCAGGGACAGGTGTATGCACTGACCAGGGAGCAGGCCGAGGCAGCCCCAGAGGAGGTCATTGCTGGTACGTGTCATTTACTTACGTACCCTGCACTTATATTGATAGATACAGGTGCTTCCCATTCCTTTGTATCTACTGCCTTTGTGGAAGGACACCATTTGTGCTCGTCTCTGTTACCCACGCCTCTCATGGTCTCGACACCCACGGGGAAGCATGTGATTGCGGATCGACAGTTATCAGATTGCCTCATTTATTTTGAGGGCAATGATCTGAGGGCCGATTTGATTCAGTTAGAGATGGCAGACTTTGACTGCATTATCGGCATTGATGTGTTGAGCAGATACCGAGCTATGGTAGATTGCCAAAAGAGGATGGTTCGTTTTCTGTCTGATCAGGGGTTCCAGTGGACTTTTTATGGGGACGGCTCTCGTCCAAGGATACCAGTAATCTCGGCGGTTAAGATGTCGCGGTTATTGGAACGTGGTCATACTGGGTACCTTATTTATGCTATGAATGCTTCAGAGGAGAAGGAAGTGAGAGCCGAGGACATTCCAGTTGTGGCGGAGTTCAGTGATGTGTTTCCAGATGAGATTCCGGGATTTCCGCCAGTCAGGGATGTGGAGTTTGCTATTGAGCTGCTGCCAGGGACATCAGCCATTTCTCGTGCCCCATACAGGATGGCACCGGCAGAGCTGAGGGAGCTGAAGGTACAGTTACAGGAGCTCCTCGACAAGGGATACATCCGCCCTAGTGTATCGCCTTGGGGTGCGCCAGTCTTGTTTGTTAAAAAGAAGGATGGATCAATGCGTCTGTGCATTGACTACAGGCAACTGAACAAGGCTACAGTGAAGAACAGATATCCGCTTCCGAGGATTGATGATCTGTTCGACCAACTTCAGGGTACGGAGGTGTACTCCAAGATAGATTTGAGGTCAGGCTATCACCAGGTACGGGTTAGAGCTGGTGATGTTCAAAAGACGGCTTTTAGAACTCGGTATGGGCACTATGAGTTCTTGGTGATGCCGTTCGGTGTGACAAATGCACCTGCAGTCTTTATGAGCCTGATGAACAGAGTATTTCAGGAGTACCTCGATCAGTTTGTGATCGTGTTTATTGATGACATCCTAGTCTATTCGAGGAATGAGGAGGATCATGCCGATCATCTGAGGATAGTACTCCAGATCCTCAGAGATCATCAGTTATACGCCAAACTCAGCAAGTGTGAGTTTTGGCTGAACAGTGTTGCATTTTTGGGCCATATCATATCCCGAGAGGGGATATCAGTAGACCCGAGGAAGATAGAGGCAGTTATGGATTGGTCTACCCCTACTTCAGTCAGTGAGATTCGAAGTTTTCTTGGTCTGGCTGGCTATTATCGACGTTTCGTCGAGGGTTTCTCAAAGATCGCCAAGCCACTTACCCAGCTGACTCAGAAGGGAGTCCCATTTTGTTGGTCAGAGGCTTGTGAGCAGAGTTTCCGGGAATTAAAGCACAGACTGACTACTGCGCCAGTTCTAGTGATACCCAAGGAGAACAAAGGATTTGTTCTTTATACCGATGCATCTCTACAGGGATTAGGGTGCGTGCTGATGCAGGACAAACATGTAGTGGCTTACGCTTCGAGACAGTTGAAGCCACATGAGACGAGGTATCCAGTCCATGATCTGGAGTTGGCAGCTATAGTGTTCGCCTTGAAGATATGGCGACACTACTTATACGGTACCTCATTTACCATCTTCACTGATCACAAGAGCCTGAAATTCTTGTTTACACAGGCTGAACTGAACATGAGGCAGAGGAGATGGATGGACCTGCTGAAGGACTACGATTGTGAAATCGAATATCACCCGGGAAAAGCAAATTTGACAGCCGACGCTTTGAGTCGGAAGGTGAGGAGCACAGCAGAGGATGCTATGTCTCTGTCAGCTATGTTTGGCTCCTACTGCCAATTGGGATTCGATTATGATGTATCTTCTTCACCAGTACAGGTTTTGACCTTGCTAGCTGAGCCTGTTATATTTGATCACATCAGGAAGGCTCAGGGGACCGATGTAGAGGTTCAGAGATGGATGTTAGTGGTTCATTCAGGACAGCCATCGAGATTCAGAGTGGCTGATGACGGTTCTCTGAGGCTCGGCGACAGATGGGTGGTTCCAGATACACCCGAGTTACGCCAAGGTATATTACAGCGAGCTCATTGCAGCAGGATGAGTATCCATCCAGGTGGGAAAAAGATGTATAAGGATCTACGCAGCCAGTTCTGGTGGAGGCGTATGAAACAGGATGTCACCTCTTTTGTCAAGCGTTGTTTGATTTGTCAGCAAGTAAAAGCTGAGAGACAAAGGCCTGGAGGTGAACTAAGAAGTTTAG
The DNA here is from genome assembly GCA_907163345.1 of Haberlea rhodopensis. Taxonomy (NCBI): domain Eukaryota; kingdom Viridiplantae; phylum Streptophyta; class Magnoliopsida; order Lamiales; family Gesneriaceae; genus Haberlea; species Haberlea rhodopensis. The sequence goes on along the minus strand of CAJQUN010000033.1, from coordinate 3,041,223 downwards.
AAGTACCCGAGTGGAAGTGGCAGCACGTATCTATGGATTTCGTGACCCACTTGCCGAGGACTGTTTCGGGTTTTGATGCCATCTGGGTAGTCGTGGACAGGTTGACTAAGAGTGCTCATTTCATTCCCTACTGTATGACCTTCACGCATTTAAGAATGGCGCAGTTATATGTCAAAGATGTGGTGAGACTGCACGGGATCCCTGTTTCGATTGTGTCAGATCGAGATCCGCGGTTTACATCTCACTTTTGGGAGGGTCTGCAGACAGCTCTAGGTACAGAGTTGAGGTTGAGCACAGCCTATCATCCCCAGACGGACGGACAGACCGAGCGTACGATACAGACGCTCGAAGATATGTTGAGGGCTTGTGTGCTGGAGTTCGACACTTCGTGGCAGGACTCGATAGCCTTGGTGGAATTTTCTTACAACAACAGCTACCAGGCAAGTATTCAGATGGCTCCTTTCGAGGCCCTCTATGGTAGGCGTTGTAGGTCACCCTTGTGTTGGGATGACATGGACCGTAAGTCGGTTGGAGGACCTGAGTTGATTCAGGAAATGGAAGAGAAAGTTAAGGTTATCAGAACAAAGATGAAGGCAGCTCAGGATAGACAGGCAGCATATGCCAATCAGCGGCGTAGACCGTTGGAGTTTCAGTTAGGCGACAGAGTGTTTTTAAAGATCTCACCCTTCAGAGGCGTAGTACGGTTTGGGATGCGAGGGAAGTTATCCCCGAGGTATGTAGGGCCGTATGAGATCTTACAGCGTATTGGTACTCTGGCGTACCGGTTGGCTTTACCGCCCTCTCTGTCTGGCATACACGACGTTTTTCATGTGTCTATGCTGAGGAAGTATGAGCCAGATCCCTCACATGTGTTGCAGCCTTCAGAGGTTCAGATTGAGTCCGATGTTTCTTATGTGGAGCGGCCTATCAGGATTTTGGATAGAGCAGACCGCAGACTTCGGAACAAGGTTATTCCTATGATCAAGGTACAGTGGGATCGTAGGGGTGTCGAGGAGGCCACGTGGGAGACAGAGCGACACATGGTGCAGTACTATCCAGAACTGTTTTCTGGTATGCGTTTATTTACTGTTTTATTTCTGGATAGTAGCATGTTTGATTTCGGGACGAAATCCTATAAGTAGGGGAGTATTGTGATATCCCCGAAATGATTATGTGATTTTAATCATTTAAGTTATATTGTGATGTTAATGTGTTAATTCATGGGATTGGATGAATTATATTGGGGAGAATTACTTCAGGGTGCATGTAACATGTATTGGGTTTTTGGGGTGTGTATTGTTGTTTTGGTAAAGCATGCAAAAAGGGTAATTGAAGTATTTTGTTGAGAAAATACTATAAATATCATGTGGGGATATTTTAAGTACATCGTGCCAAATCGGGACCAAAACATAACACATCAAACCACCCAACACTTAACCACCCCCCCCCAACCCATACTTTGACTCAGCATGAGCTGGCCATGCTTCCACTTGGCTCAATAATTTAACACCTTTCCAGCACTCCAAATTTCGAACCTCCTCTTCCAAAATACCATCCAGCAGCTGCTAAGCATTTTTAGGAGGAGCCCTTCCATTTCCATCGCCTGGAAATCCTTCAAAAATCGGGGCAAAGTAGGGTGAGGAACTACCCTGTTTCTTTCTGGAAAAACTGGTTTGGTTCTACTTTTGAGCATGGTGAAAAACGGCATGTTAGCATATGTTTCTTGAAACCTGTGATTTAAATGCTTACATGGTGTTTTTATGAGTCTCTCTGTAATTTTCCTTAAGCATGATGTATGTTTTATGTGGAAGATTTAAGCTTGTGAAAAGTAGTGCTCAAAAATCTGGGTAGAGATTTACTCTGTTTTTCTGGAAAACGTGGGTTGGGAGTGTTTTTGAGGAGGTGTTATCATGCATGATAAGCTTATATATTGGAGAAACTTTGATGTAAAAACATGCTTGGTAGTTTTGTGAAACCCATGGCATGTTTAGTTGAGCAAGGTTTATGTTATATGTGTTAGTTTTAATAGCATGAAAAGAGGTGCTCAAGAATTCTGGAAATGAAAATGTGCCCTGTTTCCAGAAAAAGTTGATCCAGTACTTGTTTTAATGATCGATGTTTATGCATGTAGGTTTATGCTAAGGGTGTATATTTGGTTTGAATACACTCAGGGTAGTGTAGTTCAAATGCTAGCATGATGGTCTTGGTATGTATATTGTCCTACATGTTAGATTTAAGGGTATGATTATCGGTGTTAAGCAATTCTGGAAAATCGCCGAAGGAACAAGGTTGGCGATCGATCGCCAAGGAGGCAGGATCGATCGCGACGTTCCAGTAAGTTTTGGCGATCGATCGCCAATATAGTGGCGATCGATCGCGGATTGAATTTTTCTGGTATGCGAGGCAGTAGCATCTCGCGATCGATCGGGGCTCATGGGCGATCGATCGCGAGATGATATTAAAGGATTTGTTTGGTTTTTTATTTGGTTTTGCTTCCGGATTATTATGAGGTGCCTAATATTGTGTTGTGTGGCTATGTAGAACCATCCCAGGTGCCAGCACAACCGAGGAGATAAAGTCGATTGACTCCTCTATCTTTCGAAAGGTACGTAAGCGACGTACGGGCATCCCAACGGTAACATGTACTTTATGTTTGTCTTTATGACACATGATGAATGCAATGTGGTGCATTAAGATTATGATACATGTTTTTATGCATTGTTTTTGCATATGTATGTTGTGAAATATAAGAGGTGTATTTCACGAGTCAAAGTTATCTTAGTAAGGATTTTAATGGCTTACGCTAAAGTCCATTGGAAGCGATGAAGAATTCCGCTTACATGGAGTAGCAACGCTAAAGTCCATTGGAAGCGATGAAGAATTCCGCTTACATGGAGTAGCAACGCTAAAGTCCATTGGAAGCGATGAAGAATTCCGCTTACATGGAGTAGCAAGAAGCATTAAAATGTACTAATGATAAGGGCTCAGGATGAAATAAGGATTTAAGGGAAAAGGAATGTCATGACATTGCATATCCATACATTCATATAATGTGTTTCTATTATGAATTATGGTACAGGGACAACCAATGGGCGATATAAATGCTGGAAATACAGGAAGGACTTGTGTTTAAGATTTGCATTTATGCCTTACTTTCATATTATGTTAAATATGAATTGTGTTATGCTCATGTGTTGGGGGTTGTCTTTGTAGGTGCTTTTGTTGACGAGAACCAGGGCCGGGGTTGATATGCTGAGCTGTAAGGAGTGCTACAGGATTAGCATGTTAGAGTTTTTGTATAGCTTCTACTGAGTAGAGTAAGACTATGATGTAGTACCTTTGTAGGATGTACGTCTTTCCTTTTGGAACATTTTGGTACTGTAATCTCTAAAGCTCAGGTTAATCAACACGGCACATTACTCTGATATAATCGCATGTATGTTTAGTTCTCTAAATTGCACCTTAATATCTTGATGTGATAACGGGGTCTCACAGAATATTATTTATATATTTACCATATAATATAATTTTCTTACCAACCCGAAGTACCTAGAAACCATGAAAATTCATCTAAACCCAAAATCGGAGAATTTTTTTTATAATTACAAAAAAAAAAAAAAAACAGAGAATTAAGGAGGATTAACAAGACTTAGTAACTTAACGCAACTTAGTAAATCTTAGTGCGGGAATTATAAAATCTTAGTGCGTGATTCAGAAATTCTTCAAGCGCGAAGTAGAAATTCTTAATTCTCCTTAATGCGGCGCCCGCGCACTCAGTTCGCCAGTTCTCCTCCGGAGCGCAAATGCGTGAAGGGGCGTATGAAGATTATGTGACTTAGAGAACGAAATCTTACTCATCAAAGGAATAGTTGCACCATTTGCAACTCAAATCGGGCCACCACGGCCACCGATCAATACTAAAACACATCCTCACAGATGTCAATATCAGTGTGTTCCAAGAATTCATATCTTGGCCCCAACACACTATCGAAAACTCTACAAATCTCACGATTCCAAAGAGAACACGCAAGAAAATCAATTGCATTCTCACAACATGTGTCGTCAACGACACCAAACAAATTCGAATACTGGTCATCCCTTGTCTACCCTTATAATCAACAATTCTAATACAAGGGTAACTATCGAAAAAACTAACAACTACAGTCTTTTATAAGAGATTCACTAATCCAGGGACACCAATCAGTTACTCATCAAGCATAAAATGCAGGCATACCTATATACATACCGATATATATGCCTCAATGCCAAATACACCACAAGCACCGACTCATCGAATCTTTCAAAGATTCCCAACAGGTATAACAATACCTCATTCCTCACAATGAAGGTGTCGCACATCCATGATTCTCAAAACTCGAACTACCTTTCGAACAATCTATATACACTTATATAGAAATGTATCCCTGAACCAATAAATATATAACTAACTCAGGATAGTGCGTCAATGCCGCTATCACCAATCACTTCGAATCCGCATACACGGCGTATATAGCTCCAACAATGTTCCGTACCAACATAATAGTACTCAGATACTCTCAAGCATCTCTCTAGGGACGTCTCCTCGTACGTCTCACAATTAACTCAAAGCAAATACTAGGTCCATCACCAGTAATGCTTACTACAGTTGATTCACAAATCAACCCATAATCAATGCCAACTGTCTCCACGACAGCATTGCTCCTAGCCAAAATTAACATACCACACTATCTCCCCAAGAGATACAATCGGTATAGTAGTGTTACCACACTAGCTATATCCACAACTCTGGTTATGGTTCATCATTGCATCCTCAATGCAAGAATACTCGAATTGAGATAATAATAACTTGTTGACACCCACGTTTGTACTCCCAACAAAGGTGAGATGTCCCAACACAAGTTCCTCTACGTATTTATACATATGAGCGCTCCCCTAAGGTATCTGTTACCTTAAGCTCAAAAGCATTATAGTGACTATGCCGAGTCCACTATAACCTCTCATCGTATCATTATACGACTCAACATACTCTGTGCCAACAAGCAATATAGTGGCTTCAACAAGCTATATTATCGTAACGATAATTTATCATACCTGGCTAGCAAATCGCAGCCTCCTAAGGTTCATACAAAACCTACAAACGTGTCACACGTTCAATCCCGGTTTACAATACCATACCATCCCCATACTACTACCGCCCTCACAATTCCCGAATTACCGCATGAATTGCTTATCGTAGTACAAACATTTGAGATAGTAGATCATCATCTATCATTTCTCTAATACCGATACACAAGGGACATTCCAATGTCCTAAATCAATCACACTTCAATATTAACTCATTAGGATTTGTCTACATATTCTCATGTGTATACGCGATCATATCCGTTATACACAACAACGATATGTGTATGTAGGTTCCACGACAACTACATGCACTACGAGTCGCTTGGCCATAGCCAACTCAACGAGTATACCCAAAGGTACCACTACTCGTAACACATTCACTTCAATACACTATACGGTATATTTATCTCTATGTTACGACCATTTGTCCATCGAGCGAACCTGCTCGGCATAATGGTCTCGTGTCAACCTATGACACACCAACACCGTCTTTACGTCAATCAATAGCACTCAAATCACATAACTCAATACATTCATCTATATATGTATTACTTATCACAACGGTGGTACAAGTCACTCATCGCCCATCATCTATATATGTATTACTTATCACAACGGTGGTACAAGTCACTCAAATATTCTGTACATTAGCGGCTGAATAATATCCTTCGCTTCAAATTATCAGCGGCTTAGTGATATCACCCGCTTCGACATATCAGCTACCCTTTGCTACGATATGACAGTGGCAAATATCCTAATCCAGCGCTCGATAAGATAGAGACAAATATTCTGATCCATCGCTGCTCAGTATATATATATATATCATCGCAATGACCTCAATATACAAAAATCAACATATTATCTCACAATCACTACAATTCCTACTACGTTATATCAGTGGCTCAATAATATCCCTTGCTTAGAATTATCGACGGTTCCATGATATCCCTCGCTTTGACATATCAACAACCCTCGCTACGATATGACATCTCCAAATATCCTGATCCAGCGCTCCATAATATAGCGGCAAAAATTTTGATCCATCGCTATTTGATACAACAGAAGCATCACAATAATCACAATATACTTGAACACATAATGACAATGTCAAGCATTCGTGCATGCATATCCACATATACTTGTATTCTCATAATCATAAAAAAAACCATACGCGATCATTATTCTGTTGTCACACATCAACAACATAGCCTTGTCCACCATTTCCAGTCCTCAGACAGCACATCTCATTTCTCATTTCCTGATTTCCCGTTTGATAGCACTCTTTAATAATACCACCCTCGGTGCGTATGTTCATTGGCATCACCGGTCATTGCTCAATATCATGTTCATTGTATTGCATACGATCCTTCAACCACAATGGGTAGTAATAATCATTCATTTATGATCTCATATCATACTATGCACATAAGTAGAATTGTTGTGTCACACGAACACTAACTACAATCATGCATAAACTATGTGCTATACATTTCTATCAACACATCCATTGGCCCTCAACAACCCAAAAGAGCAAGCCACTACTTAGATACCACTAATGTAAGGACCACATGTCCTTAACCCGCTATTAATGTATTATCATATATATTAGTGCATACTTTCATATTGTTAGGGAATTCTCATACATGCTGTAATAACAATGGCATGCTATCAATAAAAATTTTCGACGTAAGTTCTCTTAGTGTCCAATTCCTAACAAAACTAAACTAACATAAGTATACACTTCACAATGCGCCATCCAAAATCTCAATTCATCATGCAATTATATTTTCAATAATTTTAAGCAGTACGTAAATGAAAAGATAAGTGTCCATTCTATACATGCCATATACACTTATTCAAAATGCTCACACGTGAACTCTTAATAATTGAATATGTATCTACATGTACCAGTCTTATTAATGATACCAACATTGGTACTGTTAGGAATCCATCATGCAATACGCAGTGGAAAATAAAATTTTGGATTCTTACCAAGGACCTATACAAAGTGATCATACCGAGATAGTTAAGAATCATACCCTTGTAGCGTGTTTGTAGCAGAATCCTCGTTGCAAGACCACGAGTCGCGAACAAAGATTTGCACCTTCGTCTCAACGGTATCCACACAATCAAATCGAAAAGGGTGTTCAAGAACAAGTTTCTAGACTCGTTCTCAAACCGAAACAAGAGTCACGGTTCAAAATCGATCAAACGACGGCTGTTAATCTCACTATTCACGACGGCGGCGGCCGTGAGTTTTGTAGGAGAGTGGCGGCGGCCGAGAGCTCCTCTTGTGGTGGCTATTAGGTTTGATAAAATGATTAACCCCTCAATCAACCTTGTTATCATATTATATATTAGATTAGATTTAATTAAAAGGCTTTCCAAAAGCCTTATTGGCCCATACCCAATATATTATTTAAATCCATATATCTAATATTTGTAATTAAGACTCTTCTTAATTAATTAATTCATCCAATGAATTTTATTTCCCTTTATCGATTTAATATTTTGTGCGACCCGATAGGATCTTGCAATGTTGGCAGTGACACAAAATCTAATTTTATGTTACAAGCAATGAGCGATATCTAGCAACACATCAAGGCTACCCAAATTACAAGAATGTCATTGACTCGACATAACCTATGGACTGTGATAATATTAACCATGTAACTTAATCCCTTTGTCCAATGTGTTTAGATTGAACACATGTCATGGAGTAGTCATACTCATATATTCAATCTTTTATTTCTTGATCCCCAAGTAGAACTAGAATAAACGAATAAGCTCGATATCACATATCGACTCATTCGAGCACGGCCATGCATTTTAGTCTTACTTGATCGAGGGCCCAAACACTTCTCCTGTTATATAGGAGGGACAAATCCTTTATTGATCACTCAACATCCCTCTACATAATTCGTGGTGTATCCAATGATTGTCTTTATAGTTTACTCTGTTATAGGTAACGTTTGACAATATCAAGATACATGACTCCTTATGTTGGGATCTCTGGTGATCTCTAGTCGTAAGGATTACATACATTATTATCACTATGAGAATTGCTTATGACGTTTATATAACTATCCATGTAGAATTCTCATGGTGGGTCTGTCCAGTACATTGTTCTCTAACATGCACTCATGTGTTGATTTTGTAAGGAATCCAACACACAAGTGCGCAGTGGAAATAAAATTTGGATTCCTAACCATGGACCTATACAGAGTATTCATATCGGAATGATTATAGAGTCTCACCCTTTTAGCATGTTTGATGCAGAATCCTCGTTGTAGCACCACGAGTCACAAACAAAAGTTTGCACCTTTGTCTCTACGGTATCCACACGATCAAATCGAACAAGGGACGTTCAAGAACAAGTTGCTAGACTTATTCTTGAACCAAAACCAAACTCTCGGTTCAAAACCAATTAACGGCAGCCTAAAACCACCAAGAAAGGATCGACGGCGGCCGTGAGAAGGGAGGCGGCCGTGAAGCGTCTTGGATGAGAGGAGGCGGCCGAGAGGAGAGGAGTAGGTTTAGTGATTATAATTGTAGTATCTAACCATTAATTATAACCTTGTTTATATATTATAAGATTTAATTAAGGTTCAAGACTTTCTTAAAGTCTCATGGGCCCAAACCCATGATTTAATTAAATCCTTATAATCATTTAATTAAGACTCTTCTTAATTAATTAATTCATCCAATGAATTTAATCCCCCTTATCGATTTAATCTTTTGTGCTACCCGATAGGATCTTGTAATGTTGGCAGTGACATAAAATCTCACTTTATGTCACAAGCAATGAGCGGTATCTAGCAACACATCAAGGCTACCCAAATTACAAGAATGTCATTGACTCGACATAACCTTAGAACTTGTGATAATATTAACCATGTAACTTAATCCCTTTGTCCATGTGTTTAGATTGAACACGAGTCATGGAATAGTCATACTCGTATATTCAATCTCTATTTCTCGATCCCCAAGTAGAACTAGAATAAATGAATAAGCTCGATATCACATATCGACTCATTCGAGCACGGCCATGCATTTTAGTCTTACTTGATCAAGGGCCCAAACACTTCTCCTGTTATATAGGAGGGACAAATCCTATCTTGATCAATCAACATCCCTCTACATAATTCATAGTGTATCCAGTAGTTGCCTTTATAGTTAACCCTGTTACAGGTAACGTTTGGCAATATCAAGATACATAACTCCTTATGTTGGGATCTCTGATGATCTCAAGTCGTAAGGATTACATACATTATTATCACTATGAGAATTGCTTATGACACTCATATAACTATCCATGTAGCATTCTCATGGTGGGTCTGTCCAGTACATTGTTCTCTAACATGTACCCATGTGTTGATTTGATATCTCATATCCATGAATTAATTCATCAATCAAAACATACTAGTCTCAATGTATTATCATTATCCTGATTTATGATAATACTTGACTAGGGACAATCTTTAAGAATAATACAATATTATTCTAAGGACATCAACTTATATATCAATTCATATTGCACAGATATTCGAATAATATATAATAATGATTTGTCATTTATAAAATCATAATACATTGTATGTCATAAACAATCATCTAATGACTTGTCTTAGGGCATATCCCAACAATTCTCCCACTTGCACTAAGACCAATCAGACATATACTTAATGCCTAGAGATCTAGTATGACCATCATGCTTCTGTTGTGACAGTGGCTTCGTCAATGGGTCATATGCATTATCATCTGTTGGTACTTTGCATATTTTAACATCTGCTCCTTCAACGATTTCTCGAATGAAATGAAAGCGCCGAAGTATGTGCTTGGATCTTTGGTGAGATCTAGGTTCCTTAGCCAATGCGATGGCTCCATTGTTGTCACAATAGAGTTCAATTGGATCTAGAATGCTAGGCATCACCCCAAGTTCAGAAATGAACTTCTTGATCCAAACAGCTTCCTTTGCTGCATCTGATGGCAGCAATATATTCAGCTTCAGTTGTAGAATCGGCTACTGTCACTTGCTTTGAACTCTTCCAGCATACATCACCTCCATTTAGGCAAAACACATATCCTGATTGCGATCGAAAATCATCTTTGTCGGTTTGGAAACTTGCATCAGTGTAACCTATTACATTGAGCTCTTCCTCACCTCCATAAATCAAGAATGTATCCTTAGTTCTTCTCAAGTACTTCACGATATTCTTGACTGCAATCCAGTGACATTCACCTGGATCAACTTGATATCTGCTCGTCATGCTCAAAGCATACGAAACATCGGGATGAGTACATATCATGGCATACATGATAGATCCAATAGCTGACGCATATGGAATCTTACTCATGTGTTGTCTCTCATCTGGTGTTGAAGGACACTGATCCTTCGAGAGATGTATTCCATGCGTCATAGGCACGAATCCTTTCTTAGATTCTTGCATGCTAAACCGTTTTAGCACTTTGTCTAAGTATGTACTTTGACTTAGGCCAAGTAATCTTCTCGATCTATCTCTATAGATCTTGATTCCTAATACATAGGTGGCTTCACCCAAGTCTTTCATAGAAAAGCAATTCCCTAGCCAAATCTTTACAGATTGTAAGGCAGAGATATCATTCTCAATAGAAGTATGTCATCTACATACAATATTAGGAAGATAATTATGCTCCCACTGGCCTTCTTGTAGACACAAGGTTCATCTACGTTTTTGATGAAACCAAACTCTTTGACTGCATCATCAAAACGAAGATTCCAACTCCGAGAAGCTTGCTTCAATCCATAAATGGATCGTTGTAGCTTGCATATCTTTCCAGCATCCTTTGGATCGACAAAACCCTCGGGCTGTGTCATCTACACATCCTCAAGCAAATTTCCATTAAGGAAAGCTGTTTTGACATCCATCTGCCAGATTTCATAATCATGAAATACAGCTATTGCAAGTAAGATCCTAATGGATTTAACCATGGCAACTGGTGAAAAAGTTTCATCATAGTCAATACCATAAATTTGTTTGAAACCGGTCTCACCCCTTCAGGTGGGTCAACCAAAGTCCATACTTGGTTTGCATACATGGATTCCATTTCAGATTTCATGGCCTCTTGCCATTTCTCAGAATCAGTGCCCATTATAGCTTCTTGATAAGATGACGGTTCATCCTCATCAATAAGTAGTAAGTCAACTTGTTGAGTCACAAGAAATCTATATCTCTGTGGCTCCCAGTGTTCTCTTACAGACCTACGTTGGGCTTGTGTCTCTTGAGCAGGTACTTTATCCACAACAGCTTGTGGTGTCTGCTCTGTTTCCATCTCAATATCATGTTCAGTGTTTTCTTGTGGTTGAACTTCACTAAGTTCTATATGTCTCCCACTGGTTTTTCTAGAAATAAATTCTCTTTCAAGAAAGACACCAGTCCGAGCAACAACCACTTTGTTCTCTGTGGGATAATAGAAATAGTATCCTTTCGTTTCCTTAGGATATCCCACAAATAAACACTTATCAGATTTGGGTCCAAGTTTGTTAGAGGCGTGACGTCTCACGAAAGCCTCACAACCCCAAATCTTCATAAAAGACATACTAGGACGTTTCCCAGTCCATATCTCATATGGTGTCTTTTCCACTGATTTAGATGGAACACGGTTCAGTATGAATATTGTTGTTTCTAAAGCATGTCCCCAAAAGAATATCGGAAGATCTGCATGACTCATCATTGATCTAACCATGTCCAACAAGGTTCGATTTCTCCTCTCGGATACACCATTCCATTGTGGAGTATACGGAGGAGTGAGTTGTGGGACTATTCCACACTCCTTTAGATAGTCATAAAACTATTGGCTTAGGTATTCACCTCCTCGATCTGATCGAAGGATTTTGATACTTTTACCAAGTTGGTTTTGTATTTCATTCTTGAAATCCTTGAACTTTTCAAAGGTTTCATGTTTATGTTTCATTAGGTACACATACACATATCTACTGAAGTCATCAGTAAATGTAACGAAGTATTGAAAACCACCTCTAGCATGTGTGCTTATTGGCCCACATACATCACTATGTATGAGACTCAATAACTCATTTGTCCTTTCAACATGTCCCTTGAAAGGAGCTTTAGTCATCTTGCCCATTAAACAAGATTCACATGTTTCATATGATTCAAAATCAAATGAATCCAATACTCCATCCTTATGAAGTTTTTGATATGCGATTCTCGTTTATATGGCCCAAGCGACAATGCCAGAGATAAGTTGGATTAGAATCATTATTCTTAATCCTTTTAGTATTTATGTTGTAGACAGGCATATCAAGATTTAATACATAAAGACCATTAGTCATTTGTGCACTAGCATAAAACATATCATTTAAATAAATGGAGCAACAATTGTCCTTTATAATAAATGAACATCCAAACTTGTCCAAACAAGAAATAGAGATAATTTTTCTAGTAATTGAAGGCACAAAATAACAGTCTATTAAATCTAAAGATAAACCGGAAGGCAAAGATAATGAATAATCTCCTATAGCTAATGCAGTGCTCCATTTCCTACTCGGAGATCTACTTCGTCTTTGCCAATGTCCTACTCCTTTTAAGATCCTGCACATTAACACAAATGTGAGATCCACATCCAGTATCTAATACCCATGATGAAGAAGTAGATAAATTGACTTCTATAACAAAAATACCTGAAGTGGAAGTCACACTTCCCTTCGTCTTCTTAAGATCCTCCAGATAAACTTTGCAATTTCTTTTCCAATGTCCGGTCTCACAGCAATGGAAACAGTTCCCCTCTTTTGCTACTCCTCCCTTTGGCTTAAGTGCAGCAGTATGAGGCTTAGATTTGACAAAGACTTTCTTGTTCCTTTTTAAGCCTTTTGCTTTAGCCCTTCCTTTGCTCTTATTCACAATAAGAACATTTGTGGGTTTAGACTTCTTGCTGTTAGCTTCAAAAGTTCTCAGCATGCAGAGCAACTGTGGTAGAGTCTTTTCAATTTCAATCATATTGTAATTCAAGACAAATTGACTGAAGCTCTCAGGCAACGATTGCAAGATCACGTCAGTGGCCAACTCTTGGTCCAATGGAAAACCCAGCTTCTCCAGATTCTCAATGTACCCAATCATCTTGAGTACATGAGTTCCAACCAGACTTCCTTCTACCATTCTACACTGGAATAACGCTTTAGAGACGTCATACCTCTCTTGTCTTGCTTGTTGTTGGTACAGTTGCTTTAGATGCTCGATCATATCGAACGCCTCCATTTCCTCATGTTGCTTCTGAAGCTCAGAGTTCATGGTGGCAAGCATAAGGCACCCAACATCAAGTGCGTCATTTTGATGCTTCTTGTAAGCATCTTTATCGGCTTTAGCAGCCGTTAAGGGAGGTTCCTCAGCAGGTAAGGGTTCCTCTAGGACATATTGCTTCTTTTCTTTCTTGAGGACAATCCTCAAATTCCTATACCAGTCTAGGAAATTTGTCCCATTCAGTTTGTCCTTCTCAAGGACCGATCGCAATGATAGCGCATTTGTAACGTTGTTTGTTGCCATGGATATCTACAATATAAATATGCAAAAATAAGTTTATGATTTTAATCATTTAATATGGTCTTATATTAAATGACACTCCCACTATTTTGTTTAAAATTAGTGAACCCTCGAAAACTTTAGTGGGCCAAGATCCATATTTCACTTAATCTTGAGTTAGCTTTGGCTAATCGCCCAAGACTCGGTTATTTAGGTAGACAACCCTTTGTCAATTACAATCACATGGAATTCTTGGATGGTTGGACGAACAACGCTTTGTTCAAATTCATCTAATGAATTATTTTCCAAACCCCATGCCTCTAGGTTCCCAATCCTATTGAGATAACTCTAGTTAAGTCGAACCCAATTTTAAAATAACATTGATATCACTTTTATCCTTTCGCGTCTTAATAAGATTGTCACGGGTGCTTTGCTTTGGCAAACCCACACATGTTCAATCGAAGTCTTGACGAGTATTTTTAATTGGAAGGCATCTTAAACTTAATATTATAAGAGGGATTTATTGATCTCATGATTTTATTATATTGAAAATATGTCCGGGTACATATATGAATATATACATATCTACATATATATATAAGCATCAATATTAAATAAAACATTAAACATGCATCTCATACATCAACATAATGAAAACGTGACATCGTCATAGCCCCAACTAAAGATTTCTCAAGCCAATGAGAAAATCTAAAAGGTCAACCTAAGGGTAACTTCTCCAAGCACCACTTTGGCTCCCTTTTTTGAATGGCCTTCTCATCCCGGCACCATGGTCCATCTTCATTGATCTCCATCAATAAAACTCTAACTAAACTATATAACAATTACATGATTTAGAGGAATTCCTTGAGTTATATTCGAGGGGGAGCATAGGGGAGGGAATACATTCAGAAAATAGAGAAGGCACGACTCGCAGGCCGTATTAAATTACAAACATTCACAAAATCCTATCTAATAGGGCATAGGGCTATAACCATGCACCATGCTCAAACAACACATAAACATGCTATAACATTTAATTAATTAAATTCTAAACATTTTAAAATTTAATTCTAATTAAAAATGTAAAATAAATTATGAAATTATCGTACGCTCGGGACATCACATGTCACGGAACCTTAGCCTAATGGTCCACGTCCAACCATGAGGGTTCGAAACCATAATAGTTGGCGACGGCGGCCGAGACCCATGCACGGCTGCTAGGGTTCAAAACCCTAGCCGTCATGAGCCACAATGGTTCAAAACCTTGTTTTAGCTCTCGGCCTTTCATGAACGATTCATGACGTTGGCGGCTTGACCATCTCAAGCCAATGAGTTCGAAAACCCTAGCCCTCATGTGGCCTTAGCCGTCAACCTTCATGCGTCGTGAACCATGATCGAACCAGGCACCGCTAATCAATATTATCGAGCCAAAAGGAGGGTTCTAAACCCTAGCCATGCTTTGACACCTCCATGCACAATTATGAGCCACAACGGCTAAACCATCTCGAGCCAAGGGTTCGAAAAACCCTAGCCCTCATGTGGCAGCAGGTGGGTCAATCCGTGATGGTGGTGGCCGAATCATCATGAGCTAGGGCTCGGTTTTCACTTTTGTGTATCGTATACATAAATAATCAATTATATCATATATAATTTACGATGATTTTCACAAACTCGATTTATTCCATATCATATATGACTTATACAGTTTTAAAGCATGCAATATAATTCTAATATGATTAAATGATTAACCACATAATTCCGATATGAGATTTGTACGCGGCTACCATTGTAAGGAATCCAACACACAAGTGCTAGCGGAAATAAAATTTGGATTCCTAACCATGGACCTATACAGAGTATTCATATCGGAATGATTATATAGAGTCTCACCTTGTAGCGTGTTTGATGCAGAATCCTTGTTGTAGCACCACGAGTCACAAACAAAAGTTTGCACCTTTGTCTCTACGGTATCCACACGATCAAATCGAACAAGGGACGTTCAAGAACCAAGTTGCTAGACTTATTTCTTGAACCAAAACCAAACTCTTGGTTCAAAACCAATTAACGGCAGCCTAAAACCACCAAGAAAGGATCGACGACGGCCGTGAGGAGGGAGGCGGCCGTGAAGCGTCTTGGATGAGAGGAGGCGGCCGAGAGGAGAGGAGTAGGTTTAGTGATTATAATTGTAGTATCTAACCATGAATTATAACCTTGTTATATATTATAAGATTTAATTAAGGTTCAAGACTTTCTTAAAGTCTCATGGGCCCCAAACCCATGATTTAATTAAATCCTTATATCATTTAATTAAGACTCTTCTTAATTAATTAAATCATCCAATGAAGTTAATTCCCCTTATCAATTTAATCTTTTGTGCTACCCGATAGGATCTTGTAATGTTGGCAGTGACATAAAATCTCATTTTATGCTACCCAAATTACAAGAATGTCATTGACTCGACATACCTTAGAACTTGTGATAATATGTAACCATGTAACTTAATCCCTTTGTCCATGTGTTTAGATTGAACACGAGTCATGAATAGTCATACTCGTATATCAATCTCTATTTCTGATCCAAGTAGAACTAGAATAAACGAATAGCTCGATATCACATATCGACTCATTGAGCACGGCCATGCATTTTAGTCTTACTTGATCAAGGGCCACCAAACACTTCTCTGTTATATAGGAGGGACAAATCCTATCTTGTCAATCAACAATCCCTCTACATAATTCATAGTGTATCCATAGTTGCCTTTATAGTTAACCCTGTTACAGGTAACGTTTGACAATATCAAGATACATACTCCTTATGTTGGGATCTCTGATGATCTCAAGTCGTAAGGATATACATACATTATTATCACTATGAGAATTGCTTATGACACTCATATAAACTATCCATGTAGCATTCTCATGGTGGGTCTGTCCAGTACATTGTTTCTCTAACATGTACCCATGTGTTGATTTGATATCTCATATCCATGAATTAATTCATCAATCAAAACCATACTAGTCTCAATGTATTATCATTATCCTGATTTATGATAATACTTTGACTAGGGACAATCTTTAAGAATAATACAATATTATTCTAAGGACATTAACTTATATATCAATTCATATTGCACAATATTCGAATAATATATAATAATGATTTGCCATTTATAAAATCATAATACATTGTCTGTCATAAACAATCACCTAATGACTTGTCTTAGGGCATATCCCAACATATTTGATATCTCATATCTATGAACAATTCATCCATCCAAACATACTAGTCTCAATGCATTATCATTATCCCGATTCATGATAATACTTGACTAGGGACAATCTTTAGAACAATACAATATTATTCTAAGGACATTAACTTATATATTATTTCA